>OX493403.1:9417322-10781045 GCA_950371165.1 Lacanobia oleracea
TTTTACTCCAACCTCGAAATCGCGAAAAAATAATCAGCTGTTCAGTACATTTTGTGCCCACATGAATGTATGGGGCAGACGATTTTTTTTTTAGTGGATATCCCATAATTAAAGTTATTCATAATCATGAGTACAATGAACCCTTTTCCGGCATTACGTTTATTCCTTGTATAAATGGCGTTTTCATTCATAATTTTATTCCCAAGAAGCAAAGTAGGTACGTCTTTCTTGCTATATGGGCTCCGTTAAAGTACGAGTACAATACTGTTGTCAACCTAACAACAGAACGATTCAATATTTTTCACATAAATCCTACATTATTCCGACAGTGACCATCAAAGAATATGGCTGTATTTTTAAGTGCTGTTTTACAACTCACGGCAATGCATTTTGACCCAACACTGTCTACGTCTAGTAATCACAGTAAAATTTATTGTCGATGAAAAATATGGGAACTTAGTCACAGAGCTGCGTTTTATTTCGCAAGAAGTGACTCGATAATTTAGTGGACTCTAAGAAATATAGGTGATAAAATACTCATACCTACTCGCGGGTTTGTGGCTCGCCAGTAGTTAAATAATATTTATGAATACAGACGAACCTTTTATTGTTTGGCTGCAGGAATAAGAAAGGTTTATATTATAATGGAGACTATTTTTGAAGTAAACGTAAAGCTGCTTGAATAGTTAGCCTGAGAGAGAGAGAGATTTCTGAAGCCCGCTCTGGCGAAGGTTGTATAGATATTGAAAAGCTTCAAGTAATGTATAAATTTTATGCTTCGAGACTGCACCCAAATCTGAAGATAGAGCTACACAATTTATTTGGAAGTTTAGGTATTTCTGTGATTTTATATAAATCTGCTTTATACACGGTGCCATTTTAATCGATTTTCAACGGCAGTCCACTTCATTTATCCAATAACCACTACACTTGGTGAGCAGTAGTGGCCCGGTGGTAATGGCTGCGACTTACGAGTCGTAGGTTCGAACCCAGGCAGGCGCCTTACTTTGTGTCAATTATTTCATCACCACTGCTCTCAAAACGGTGAAGAAAAACATCGTGAGGAAACCGGCATGTCTTAGAACCAAAAATTCGAAGACATGTGACATCTACCAACCCGCACTGGGCCCGCGTGGTGGATTACGGCCCACTCCCTCTCACCAAGAGGAGGCCTGTGTCCCAGCAGTGGGAACATTATAGGCTGATTATATACTACACTTACATAAAAAAAAGATTTGAATTTGATTAAATACATAATTAAAATATTATTAACTATCATGACGCATGACGTAGTTTGAAACATCCAGGAGCGAGCGCAGTCCACGCCTTGTGTCCCAAGAATGGCGCGGAATGAAAAGGTGACAATTTTTTTATACGTAAACATTATTAACTTAAATACATAATTAAAATATTATTAACTATCATGACGCATGACGTAGTTTGAAACATCCAGGAGCGAGCGCAGTCCACGCCTTGTGTCCCAAGAATGGCGCGGAATGAAAAGGTGACAATTTTTTTATACGTAAACATTATTAACTTAAATACATAATTAAAATATTATTAACTATCATGACGCATGACGTAGTTTGAAACATCCAGGAGCGAGCGCAGTCCACGCCTTGTGTCCCAAGAATGGCGCGGAATGAAACGGTGACAACTTTTTTATACGTAAACATTATTAACAGGGTGTTTTATAATTCTATTGCATTGTTTATTTTGGTTGTACCTTTTATCTTATTGAATTATAAAAAAAAATATTGCGCCTGGGGGTAGTTTGTCGGATACATAAAGTGGGCTGCCTTTGCAAGACGACTACAATGGCATCGTTCATATTGCAAAAAAATCTACACTATTACCTACAAATATATATGCACATTTTATGTTACAAATATTCACTTTACCTTTTTTTAAATATTGCCCGCTTTTTCCTCGTACTCGTATAAAACGCTGTTGAAAACGCACATGTTTTAAAAAGCCGGTACAAAAACTTCATGAAACCAACAAAAACGTTCGCATACATTGCGTAAACTGTTCCATTACAGTTTGATTACGGGCACGCAACGAGCAGTGTTTTGTTCAGCAAAAAAAGCTCAGCGTACGACCGTCACCGGACTTCATTTACATATAGCGAACATAAATTCTCGTTTGTAAGAACACACTTGGCACTTTTATTGTGCAGTCTTCGTTGGAAGCAAAAAACTGACAGTTTTTTTTAACGAGATAGACCACCGCTACATGGCGACCTTTGATCGCGTCTATACAAATATTAATTCTTCGCATGTTGAGGCAGTGAACTAATCGTTTTTTATTGGTCACGGCGCTTGTACGGTCGTGAGCTTTTTATGTGGGAGGTATTGATTCTATAGGCAATTTGACGAGTATGGATATGCATGGAACAAGTATTACTTGTGTATCTGATTTAATACCGGGCCCGCTTCAAAAAGAACGTAACAGCCCGAGTGTGGGATTTTGATTTGGATTCCTGACTCGAACCGAAGCTAAATAATATTGAATCACACGCTAAAGTGTTAAGTGTGTGATAAATATATGCGATAACAATGCTTAATGCGATTTTAATGCAGTTATCACTTGTCACTACTTGAAACAAATTGTTTGCTCAACTAAAAAAAGAGGATTGTTATATTGAAACACATGTCCTAATATCTGAGTCGAACATAAACGCGTGTTATTTTTGGGATGTTGATAAGGAGCACTTTAGCGATCAAACCCTTTCCTCTCAGTTTATTCGGGTCTCATAAAATGATATACTCGTAAGTAACATGCGTACTGCGTAATGGAGCAAATATTGTTTGTTGCGTATGAGTTTCGGGTATTGTTTAAATATTTCGAGTAAATGTGTAAACAATATTACTGGCGTACACGTTTACACTGGCGGCCTCGTAAACGGCCAATGTTCATCGCAAACAGTAAACATTATTTAATTTTATAAATACGAACATACACTGCGTATCCTGGAATGGCCGTTTTCACAATTCCAGTCTGCAAGAACATGCTCATATTTTACGTTTGATCATCAAAAACGTTGTAAAATTGATTTACAACTACCCCAAAGTGATTGCGGCGTCAATATATGAACGGGAACGCTAAAATTGTATGAGATATTCAATGAACGCTCATTCATTTGTTAATTTTGTACGCCGCAGTAATATTTAGTGGCAGTAAATATTACGGCTATAAAACAGTCCAGAATGCTCTTAATATTTTAGCTCCCGTTATTTTAGTTGTCGGATTTTTATGTGTTTTTACATATTATATATTATGGTAATAGGAAGTTATGACACACATTGGTGCTATATTGTTTATAAACAACGCATTTTTTTTAATCCTTGTGTCATCATTTTTGATTTAAGCTCTAAAAATTAGAGATGCCACGGATAGTGATTTTGCCGAATACCGAATATTCGGCTAGGACCTCGGCCGAAGCGACGAATATTCGGAGACACTTAGTCGTTTCGCGGGTGATATGTTCCGACCATCATTAAAGTATGTGCGGTAACTCCGCACCGTGGACGTATTTACTGGTATTTACTTAATTCGTAAGTACTTATATTGTCTTGTCACAACATATTTTTGATACTTATATCAGTTTGTATAGCATTATCTTACAAATTAAAAATCTTTTTTCATGACATAACTTATCACTGATTGATTTTAAGTATGAAATATGCAATTTTTTTGTTGACATAACAAATTCGGCCGAATGGTTCGCAACATTCAGTCGAATACCGAATATTGACAAAAGTAACCGAATACGCAGAATATTTGTAGCACCTCTACTAAAAATGTCTCAAAATAAAAATTCGACTACTAAATCTTTTTCAACAGATTCGTCTGCAAACCCGCCTCGGGTTGGTCCATGATGGCGGTCTGTACGAGAACCCCTATAATCAGTTAAAGATTTTTTTCTTCATTATGGGATTCTTTCAATTGTTATTCTAAAAGAAATCAATAACATGTTTAGAAAATCATTTTTGTCTGTAGGGTGTTCAATGAGAAACGTATTAATTTTATTCGAGATTCTATGATTAGTGAATTCTTTCCGTAGACTGATATTGTCAATCGATCAATATTTTGAATTAGACCTAGCCAGCGTGTCTAAAAAGGCCATTTCAGTATAATCATATTAGGATCATAATATGTATTAACATACAACAATCTGTCAAATTTCATTTTTATCTTTATCGCCAAAGCATTAGGTTCAAGGTTGATTGGGAAAATTTGTCAGTTTCGAGTAGTTTGCATTGTTGGCTGATTCTACAAAAGTGGCGTTGTTAGACCCGCTGTTATATAATTTTATCCAACTGAGGTAAGGCACCTTAGTTAGATAAATTCAAGATTTATGAATTCTTAAGGTTATTGTTTAAATAATAGAGTATAATAGAATACTAAAGTATGTATATGCATAATATAACGTACACGATATAATGCATACACGTTCAATCAAACAGGCTGGTTCAAAAAGTTTTATCGAATTGGCATGAATGTGAAATTTTTTCACGATATTTCGTATTTTTATTTGATGAAACAGTTTCACCAAATAGAAATAAATGTACGGCCCGCATAAGCTATAGGAAAAAACAAAAGAAGGGGAGGGTCTAAAAGAAGTTTTAAACGTCAGTGTCTATGCCTATAAGTTTCATTATTATCATCTGTAGCTCATCAAACCTTACTGAATTTCGCTTACTTTCGAACCTGCAATATCCCTAGGAATAACATCTCATAAAAAACTAGCCTCAGTTTTCAACAGCGTTTAACTTAAGCACTTTATCCACAAACTTTATATGAAATGTTTTCTTTCAATAAACAAAGCTGAAAATCACGTTGTCGTTGTCTCGGACATCTGTTGTGTGATCGCTTGTTGGGATCGCGAACAGTTTTATGTGGGTATAAATACTGGCCGATCTGTCCCCGTGGTCGCTTGCCTCGCGAAAAAGAAAGGTTGCCTTCATTATAGCACGGACGGAAGAATAGGATGCGATAGTTGAAAATGGTGTGAAAAATACATGTGAAGGTGATATTTTTGATGATGTTGTAATTTAGTAATTGTTACTGGGTTTTCTTGATCTTTATTGCAATCAGAGCACTATTGTAATCATAGAATCAATATACCCTAATGTATAAAACTTTTCCGTTACTGAATGAGTGACTGATAGACAACGCACAGCCGAAACTACTGATCGTAGAAAGCTGAAATTTAGCATGTAGGTGCCTCGAGGAGTATAAGGGAGTTCTAAGGCAGGATGCGCCTAAATTAAAAAAACACAACAAAAAACGGGATATGCGCGTACGAAGTCGCGGGCAGAAGGTAGTAAAAAGTAATGTTTTTAAAGAGCTGTGTTTTTGGGAATATTTTCATTGTGCGTACTGCTGAAGAGTAGAGTCCCCTGTCAGAGTCTGTATTTCCTGATAGCTACAGTATGGGGTTTTTAAAGTCAAGAGTAAATCCACATCATCGCTTTCCATCAGGTCAGGTAAACGCGAGTCTATCTTTAAAAATACGTTTTCTGCTAAAACTACTTCCACAAAACATTCGCTACAATGAATCGTATTTTCATCATGTTAAGGCTTTGCTGCTGGATTTACCTCCGCTGTTTGCTTCAAGCATATAGGAACGTGCTTCCGCCAAATGAGCGATTACTAAAAAACATTATAATGCCTCATCTTTAGAAGCTCGTGGCCAGATAATAACAGCTGCAAGGGTCGATCTTCAATTAACATAGCGAGTTTTCTCCGTGCCTCGGAAAGCAAGTTAAGCCGTTGGTCCCGGCTGTCTTCTTATCTTTGGCAGTCGTTACGGATAGTCAGAAGCCAGTAAAATTCTGACTCCCAGTCTTGCCATGAAGTACCGTGTTACCCAGTTAATGGGTTGTGGAGATCTGGTAGGCAGCTGCTCCTCGTAAAAATACTGGTATTTAGCTAAATCCGGCTTGACTGGAAGCCGACTCCGATATAGTCGGGAAAAGGCTAGGCAGATGATTATACATGCCTCATCTTTGACTTTTGATTTTTTTTTCACAAGCTTCAATAGATAGAATGTCCCTTTATTAGGGTTCCGTACCCGTATGGTTACCAACGGAACCCTACATAGTAAGCCTTCGCTGTCCGTCCTTCTGTTTGTCTGTCATCAGGCTGTATCTCAAGCACCCTAATTGAAATTTTACGTTGTGTATTTCTATTAGGTACCACTATAACAACAAATTATGAAAATTAAATTATGAAATAAAGGGGGCCTACAAGAAACGTGTTTTTTTTAGGGTTTATCGTTTGGAACTTTTCGAGTGAGAGTCCGCCTCCCACTTGGCTGGTTTTTAGTAGAGCTCCATTTAGTCAAACAAATTACAGCACACTTTTCTTAAATCTTCAAAAGGCAAGCATTTCCTTACAATCTCGGCTTTATAAAGTTAGTCTGTATACAAACTCAACGACAATATCGTCCGCGATCAAATAATACGGCAAAGTTCTTTGTGACGCCCGCGGAGTTTGCGCTCACTCTAATTAAACGCGCGGACTGTAGCGAAAAGATTTTGTCGCAACGATTTCAGATTTAAGTGAAACTTGTCCCTTGTCTTCCTTCGCGTGTAGGTGTGTATTGTATTAAGATACTTACGACCGTCTAATATTTTCAAGAAAAAAAAAATGCATGTGCAGTTTAGCTGGCTGGTAAGAATTTGCTGAATTTTGTCGTTTTTCGCAGTGTGGGATTATTTTGTCGTGTCTCTAAATGCGCGAAATGAAATGCTTTTCTATTTATTTGTGACTTTAGTATGAATATTTTGTGAAAATCTAGCGTAAGACCCTGAGGGTCATTTCTGATTTGGCTGGATGCTGTAAAGCTTAGGTTTAGTAGGTTCAATCGATTATACAACATTGGAGATTTAATATCGTAAATGTTGATAATCCATATTTTAGCAGGTCTACATGGATTGCGTAACCGAACGTGCCTTATGTCGGGTTTTGCAGTAGTTTTGGTCAACATTGGCCCAAATATTTATTTAACCGCACCGAATTACAAGTTTACCTTTTCCCATATTTTGTGTAAACATTTATGAGAACAAACCACACAAATAGTCAAATTATTATTAACAAAAATGTCGTAACTGTAGGCGGGAAGTCAAATACAAAGCCGGTTGCCATAATAGGCAATAAAAAAAAACAACTTGCATTCGTGTTGCCAGCTAAAAATGCCGTTTACATAAGACGATCATCACTCATGTGATAATAGTGTATTCATGTAAATTGTTCTCATTAGCTGTCTTGATTCTATTTGCCTTCGTACAGAAGCACCGACTAAATAATTAGTTGTATATGAACGTATTTTATTCACACCCATGTTATTTGATTAGTTTGAAACATCGGCCATCTTATGTCAATATATTTGAATTTCGAACACCTTGCTTCTTTCAAGTAAAAAGTCGTTTTGAATTTAGATTCACATTTTGTATTTTAATGTGAGGTTATATTGAAAATAAATGTGATTTGATGTTATTTTGTTGATTAAATATTTTGAATGATTTTGACAGCTGTGGGAAAAAAATATTCTTCACATTCAGAGAAATAATTATGTAGGTACTTCCAAGTTGTACCTACTTGAATTACATTACATGAGGTATAGTAAGGATTTATAGGAAAGTTAAATGAGCCTTAAGCACACCCAGTCACAATGATTTAATATATTTTTTTACTTAAATGTTCGGCATGTTCCCTCGTAAAGTCATTCCGTTCATAGAAAATTCAGCTCCATTTAGTTTACGACCAGGATAACGATTCGTGTTAAAAACTCTAAATAGGTTTTTAAGTATCCATAGTCAATTAAAGGGAAAGTCAGTTGAAAAAATATTTTACCGTAAATTCGGTTTATCTTATCCAAAACAAGGGTTATAACGATGCACTTAAGTATGAACACATGATTTTATGAATACAACCATAAAAGCACTAATGATATTATGGTGTATTATACAAACAAGATTTTGGAGTAATAACCCCTATGAATGGGAGCCTACCTTACAAGACCAGCTTAATTGGCGGTTTAGTGATAAAACCGCCTGCATTGTTATATATTACGACACACGGACGCACGCGGAAACTCGTGAACTTCAAAAGCAAACAGAAAACCTGCTCCGGACAAGTTGAGTTGTTACTCATTAATTTATGAAGCTCAATAAAATGATTCACTAATTCTAAAATTAAATATTCTTATTTGCAAATTCAATAATGAAGTTTATATGAGCTGTTCAAAAAAGGACATGAATTATAACTTTGTACCGGACATCATTAAATTAATATTAATAACAGCATTAATAAAGGAAGATGGTCTTGTAACGCAGTTCTTCGTATTCGGGCCACATAGTGTTCGATCACATCGAACGAAATTTGTTAGTGCTCGACGATTAAAATATTTTTTGGTCTCGTTTGTTGAAACACAGCCCTTACGTCTGTTGGAACATAATTTTGAATAATGAAACGCGTGTCGTTATACATCACTCTGTTGGACAATAACACGGGACTCGTACAATGCGAGCGAAATTACATGCGGCTCATATTGACCGGCGCAAATAAATATTTTGAACTGACGTTTGGATAGGTTTTTTGTCCTTTTTGTAACTAAAGACAAAGGCAATATCCGCCCACGATGCCGGACGAAGGGCACCGAAAATTATTATGGACCGTGTTCACTTTCCGAGGCATTCCACGACTAATGATTTCGAGAGATACCCTCCCCTTGAATGTAAAGCGACCCCGCCCCCCGAATGAATTGAAACACTGGCTGGAATTTTTTATTTATATTTATTAATTGTTGTTTTTCGACGACTGGTGGCCGAACGGGGCAAAAACTCTTATTCTATTTTTGTAATCGTTTTATAGAATGAGAGTTTTAGATGAATTATGGCTTCGGGAACTTTGTGCCTCCCACGAAAATTCGATTATACGGTCAGAGACAAGTTTTATCTTTGTAATATACTATAGAATTAATTATATAGGTAACTTAATTGCGATTTTTGAAGCAGAAGTCATATCACTTAATTTTTATGAGTAGGTTCGAGGTATAAAATGATATGTAAATGAAGGTATTTGAATAGTGTATCAGTGGGCATGTTTTGACATTTCAAAGTGGAGTAACATCTAAATCTTGGCTAAACTTGTCCGACTCCCACACGGTGCATGAACGTATAATGGCGGGCAATGTCTGGTGCTAAGTATAATTTATTGGCATTATATTTCAGTGTTATAGTAACGAAGTAGTAACAGGATTAGCATTAATGTGAACTAATTAATATTGATATTAATAAGGTAGCAGTTAATAAAGTGGATCAGTTGTTATTTATCGCCTATAAGCAAGAAGCCGAAATAATTAATTTAGTTCATATTGTCAAATCAAACATATATTAAAATTAAATTATAATAGTTTAGCTTCTTATAATTAAGTTCTTCGTTATAGGATCAAACAATTATTTTTTCGTGTCAAAAAGTATTTAAACACTATTACAATATCATCAAACTTTACCGACTTTTGATCTTTGACTTAACATCTTTATAATTTTCATATATTTCAGCAAAAAATAGTTAACCACTTCACATTTGTTACTTAGGCACACATCAATCCGCGTCCTCTAAATATACCTACTACAGGCACCCGCTTAAAATTATTTAGAATATCCCCGTCTATTAGGGTGGCATAACTCATCAAAACATCTAGTTACGCCAATTTCAGTCGTTAATGAGCGGATCCCTTTACATTAAAGTTCCTGCTTTTGAATACTGCAACCAGACTGTGAAGCGTGAAACTACTAGTGTGCACACATCTTTATCGATGAAGAAAAAAAAAATATTAATACATTTTAAAAGTTTTGCTACGTTCTTATTTCAAATCTGTGAACTAAGACTTTTGTATGCAAGCAGCTTAGAGTTTTAGTTTTCTAGTATGTCTCCACTATGCAGAACAGCTAGTCTATTCTGTAAATAACCATTTCGATATCGAGCTTCACCTGAGTGACAAACCTCACAAAGTGAGCTTTATTGCACACAACATTACGTCTTACGTTTGACGTAATTTGATACTCACCTCGGATTCCGCTGTCGAGACACGAAAATGTTGTTACAGAATAGGGGTACTGAAGGCCATTGTCGTACTTAAAAAGTGATCAAATTCAACTCTTAGCCGCAATTTATTTCAAAAACTTATCAAATTGTAAGAAAATTACATGATGATGTTTTTAACAGTTTGCTTAAGAAAAATACAAGTACACCTCTGATGGACTAATGCCTGAGCCAAATAGTTGGTGGGTAGTATAACTTATCAACTTCCCTTTACATCGTTAATAGTTCTTAGTTTATCTATACTAGTTATACGAGTATAGTCTATATTCGTAGTTTATCCATACTAATAATATGTATATAAAGCTGAAGAGTTTGTTTGTTTGCTTGAGCGCGCTTATCTCAGGAACTACTGGTCAAATTTGAAAAATTATTTCAGTGTTAGATAGCCTAATATCGAGGAAGGTTATGGACGCGAGGACCAATAGGAGCAGAGCAGACGAAGTTGCGTGGGTCAACTAGTAATAGCATAAATCAGCATGCTGAAGTGGAAGTGGGCCGGCCATGTCTTTTGACGGACAGACGGTCGATGGCGCAGACATGTGTTAGAGTGGAGACCTCGTATTGGTAAACATAGTGTGGGACGCCCTGCGGCACGATGGATCGATGATTTAAAGAAGGTGGCTGGCAGCGGATGGATGCGGACTGCTCAAGAGGGGGTAGTTGGGGCTCTTCTGGAGGGCTAGTATTTGTAGTTGGAGGCTTACGTTCAGCAGTGGACGGTGATTGGCTGATATGATGATGAAAAGCATAACTTACATAAACGTAGGTTGTAGATAGATCTGTAGATATAGTTGCCGAAGTATAGATATTTCCATTGATAAAATCCTATTACTAGATATGGTTCTGGAGTGGCGCCCGCGTACCGGAACAAAAAACTTTGGAAGGCCGCCACAAGGTGGACCGATGACCTGGTGAAGGCCGCGGGACCGCTAGATGCGTGACGCGCAGGTCGAGTCTTGCAGGAGGCTTATGTCCAGCAGTGGACCTTTTTCGGCTGAAATGATGACGATGATGACTAATTTTGGTTGAAACAAAACGATTTGCCTTGAGTTACGTGTTTGAGAAACGCTTATATTCGACACAGAGTATTAAATTGTGTTTTTATAAAGTAATATTTATAACAGTAGCTCGAGTCGTGACTGTATATAATAGACTAACTTCCGCCATGAAATCATACTAGTGAATCACGTGATATTTATTATTTTATTATTAAGTCACTATGGGGAATATGTGGTCAAGTGATATAATATGTGCTATTAACTATTATACTAGAAAATTATTATTTTATCGTATTTTTCCCACGACTTTGACTCAGAACGTTAATGATCAAATAATTGCTGTATAATGTCGAATATCATTATTGGTATCAATTATTAGAAATAGGGGTGCACAGGTTTTGTCCAAATAAGATCATTGTGAGTTATGACACATCCATGCCAGGTAGAGGGTACAAATATAAGTTTTTTTGTAGTTTCATTAATTCGTAATTTGGATACACGTTTTTGTCAACCGTTGAAAAAATCTTAAAAATAAAGGAAATCCTAAATAGCGACGAGGATTAATATTTTGTCGGGAAATAATCAATTTTAATTAATTTTACGTTTAAAAATATTTCCATAACCACTTGACAATATTTTGCACCGCCTATCAGTATCTGTCATTTATTTTATAGCCAATCATGACTCACGACACAGGTATCTTCTATATCCGATAAAAAAAATTGAATATTAAAATAGGCAATAACGAGAGGTGACATGTATTTTAATAATAGAACGTTAAATACATACAAAGAGTCGTTGACATACACCACGATTGTATACATGATAACATGGGTAAATGATACTGGCCACCAAGAATCAATAGAAAGAAGGTTTATTTATAACAGCATGCGATAGTATATCTGTGATCAATTTATATAGCAGTGTGTAGTAGACGAGACAATTTTAGAGTGAGAGGTCCTGAGGCTCTAGACAAGTGACATTCTGTCAGCGGTAGCGTGGCGAAGGCGATTGTCAAACCGTCAAAAATGTATGGGATGGACAAACGCTGTCGAAATATCACGTGAGCAATCCCTTGTCTTTTGACATTTCGACATTCGCGTTCGCTGATAGAACAACAGTTGTCTAAGGCCTCTGGACATTCTATCAGTGTATCGATGGTTCCAACGTCATTTAGGTAGTAAGTCAAGTTCTACACTTTTTGGACTTTGCTAAGGAATCGAGAGGTAAAGAAATCTTTCCAAAGATCATTAAACCACAAAAAATCGAGTTAAACCAATTTTTCAAATAGAATAGACAAAAATGGCAGTGGATAATGTCTCACTCAAAAAGAAGTAAAACAATAAGTCAGAGAAACATTAACTGAAATCAAAGACCATTGACAAAAAAAAATAGAAACATATTTGGGCAACTATGATCTTTGGGTGTTCAATAAGCTTTATGGTGTGCACCTTCTGTACTTGTCTATTCTATTCCATAGTGTGTGCGTCCATACGGCCAAAAGGTCGTCTCGCATTTGAAAATGACATTACACAATGAACGAATGAACGAAATTCACGCTTCAAACATAAAAGCTGATCGCGATGTTACTCAATCCTATCGAGTGGCGACCTTTAGTGCACTTACGTGAGAGGGCTTGAGAAAATAGTAATAGTCGAATATTTGTAGAATTATATACAACTGCCGACCCGCCCCGCCCCAACTTTGCACGGGTGCAAACTATATACTAAAACCTTCCTCGAGAACCACTCTATCTATTAAAAAAACCCGCATCAAAATCCGTTGCGAAGTTTTAAAGATCTAAGCATACATAGGGACAGACAGACAGCGGAAGCGACTTCATTTTATACTATGTAGTATAGAGATGCGATAAAGTAGAGGTAATTAATTTGAACTTCATGTATTTAATGACGTTCCCTGTCTCAATGTCTACATTATAAACTCAAATACTGTAATACATACCTAGAGAAAGATCGCCAAAACTCCTCGCTTCTATCTTATCTATATACTAATATATAAAGCTGAAGAGTTTGTTTGTTTGTTTGTTTGTTTACTTTAACACGCTAATCTCAGGAACTACTGATTTGAAAAATTATTTCAGTGTTAGATACTCGTAGCCTATTTATCGTGGAAGGCTATAGGCTATAATTATATCATCACGCTAAGACCAATAGGAGCGAAGCAGTAACGAAAATTGTGACGCAGACGAAGTTGCGCGGGTCAACTAGTAAAATATATTTTTAAAATCGTTGTTCAGATATTTTAATTGAAAATTTAATACTTGATAAGTATAATGCACAAGTACTGACAGTATTTTCTTTATTTTTTGTCGTTTCCACTTTATATAGGAGAAGTTAAACTAAAAGTTTGTCTGTAGAAAAGAGAACAAAAGTTTCATAGAAAATGTTGATGTCAATTATTATTATTGTAATTATTCTCCCATTTAGTGGCTACTGGTGGCGTCTGGATACAATGCACCAAATTTGTATAATTGTATACAAACATTTTTCGATTCCGACGATATGTTATTGTTAGAGTAGGTCCAGGGTTGCGGAATTTGTTCAAAGTGTCATCGCAGCCCTGGAGAGCAAAGGCCATTTGAAGGAACACGGTGAGTTTTAGTCAGTAAAAGTCTGACACTCCCTCCGGCTCCACCAAGAGCAGTAGAAGTCATTTGAAGATCTCTTCCAGAAAAAAATAAGGTAGCAGTAACTTTGTGTCCATTTCTCTGTATAAATTGTCTTTTAAAGCCGTGTTGTGTGTACATAAATAAATAAAGTATTCATAATGTAACTAAAATGACCGATTACAAGTAGCTCTTATAATAAAATTTTACAACCAAAGCTTATTATGCGCATCGGCCAGTGCATAATAATCTCGTACACGGGGTTTTCATCCGTTCCTGGTTCCAAACCTCTATGGAAATTAAATATCTGTTAAACCGTTATGTTTATTGCAAACCTTTGCCTTTCCTTCTTCGTTTGTAAGTAAATATTAAAATTAAAATTTTAAATGGCTTTTTAGACCATATTACTGAGCCTCCGCTGTCCGTCCGTCTATCCGTTTGTCTTTCAGCGGACTGTATCTCAAGAGCCGTAATAAGTGGACATTTGACATTTTCACAGAGTATACGTTTATATTGCTATTGCCGCTATAACAAAAAGTAATAAACATTAAATTTAATTAAAAATTAAAGGGGGCTCACATATAAGAAACATGTTTCATTTCGGTTTATGGTGCGGAACCCTTCGTGTTAGAATCCGACTCGCACTTGGACGGCTGTAACCAACTACTTAGAAAAATATATCTAGCGTTCAAATAGTGTAAATTTTGGTAAGGTAGTTTGGTAGAAGTTTAACATACTTCTTTATTTCTTTTTCTTATCGTGTGGACAGCAAGGTCTAACGACCGACACACCCTAGTGTCAGAGTTTCTAAACCGCCTCAAGGGCCTCTGACATGATTTATTTGACGACCGCCATTTGGCGGCCGGGACCACCGGCTTATACGTGCCTTCTGAAGCACGGAATATTTTTTTTATCAGACAATCAGGTGGCTCAAGTCTGCAATGTCCTAGCTACACTGGAAACCTATACAAAGTATGCTTCCCGTGGGGATCGAACCCACGACCACGGGGCAAACGCCTAAACCACTCGACCACGGAGGGAGTTACTTCTTTATTAAATAAAACTAACGTAAACTTTTTCCTTTAAGTCTGTAACGTTTGCCCTTGTCAGAAAGGGTGGTAACTCCCATACATCCCTTTCTACTGATAATAATCAATCAACATAGTGAGCATGTTCCCATAATTGACATGGGTATGACATACTGGACGTGATCTCTAGTCATCTTTTCTTGGTATAGAGGTCAGGATAATTGGCTTATATTTCCAAAGTGCTTCGAGGTTAAGCGACGCTTGCTGAGGTCGGTCTGGGGATGGGTGACCATTCACTGTATACTCGTTTGTTCTATGAGGCTCGGAGGATTCTCAGGCAAGCAGTTAAGCCATAGGCTACCATTTGAAGATCTTTGACAGTCTTTACGGATAGGTAGAAGCCAGAAAATTTGACATCAGTCTTGCCAAAATGGTAATGGGTATAGCTCCATGTAAAATACTGGTCTCTCTTCTGTCGGTAACATCTTCATTCTTTCCACTCTTGTACAAAACTCCACTTCAGTTTTGTGCAAAACTTATCCGTGTCCCTCCAAATGACCTTTGCGATCCAGGGCCGGGGAGACTCTTTCGAACAATTTTGTAACTCTGGCAGGCACTGGCCCTAGCGGGCCCCGTTTATTATGCCGGAAAAAAGAAATGCAGATTGAAGTTTCTTCATAAGGCGATTTTTTATTTGTAAACATAAATAAAGATGAAATAAAGTGCGATTTACTTATTGCCAATTGTAGCGTTGGTTGTTATTTATTTATGATGAAAGAAGTCATTGGGTGACCAGTTTTTATTGGTGTAGCTCATATCATTTATAAAAGACGTCAACATTAAATTAAAATGTTTAATCTTTGGACAGTGACAATTATAGGAATATTGGGTAATACTGACATACATATATTAGGTTAGTTATCTATTATTGTTTAATTTTGGAATAAATTAATCTTCAAAGTTCTTGATACACCCTTCAATGAGAACGTTCTTAATGCGACACTGCTTCAACACCGATAAATCGAAATAGAGTTTCTCAATAATTGTTTCAGAGCAAGCGGATCTGACACAGCTGTATTGGCACTATTGTCTGAATGAATAATGAGACTACAGTTGCTATGAAGTAACTCAGTAATCCGCGCTTTGAGTACGACAAGGTTGTATTGCAATAAACATCTGACGATCGCCTATAAACAGTAGGGGACTTGAAGATTATCAAGCTATACTTGTGTGGTCCAACGGATGTACCGCACAGATGGAAGATAGGTACGAGTAACTAAGGCATCAAAACACGCAATGCATTCAATATTAAACAATATACAGAATACGAGTCGCGCGGTCCGTAATTATTTTGATTGGTGCTCACACTTGATATAATTAATCATTCGGTTTCGTCCGCACTGTCAGCGTTTATTAATCGCATGTAATCGCAATGGCCACACTGTAAATGTGTTAAACTGATTAATGGACGCGAATCAAATTTGATTATCTGAAAGTGCTTTATGTGGTGGTGTTTCACAATATTCAAAATGTTGCAAAAACATTTCGAGTTATCAGTCAGCCGTGTTGTTAATAATGTTGTTCTACAGACAGGATTTATTAACTTTTGACCGTAACATTCATATCTTTAAATTCTTTTGTTGTTATAATGAGCATTTCTGTATCAAGAACTGTTAAAGTTTTTTGGGCTTTGAGTTTGACACCCACTCCTTTGAAGTTCCTTGCACTAACATTTTTCCTGGCCTCATGGTGCGAATTATAAATACTGGCGGGAAAAGAGAATGCTCTTGGTAGCAGGGATAGCAATTAATCTTTAAATCTGCCAATAAATCGAAACTAATTACTTTTGATGGTCTTTAAAAAAGATTCATGAGTCATGACGTATATGCTTAACCAAAAGACATGTTTAGTTGGGCGTCACGCTATTTGGTATATCGAATTTATAAAAAGAATTTGACTTGCCTACTCAAAATCCAATTATACTTTTTGTAACTAAAAGTTCCTCAACAGGTACAAATAATCTAATGTGACAAATCATGTTGGTTATATTCTGAACAAAATTGGCAATGTCATCCAACTTGTCAAAGTGACAATAGGTTTTTTCTTAATTTTTTACATGTCATTGTCGCGCTTTGTTTTTTTTATTTCTCTTGTGGTCTGTTTGTTCTATTTTTGACAATGGAATCTACTTATTATGTCGTGTTATGTTTGTAGTATCATTAGGTATTTTGAAGTTATTGTAAAGGGCAGTACCTATAAAATTACTGTAAAATGAGTCACCTATTTATCAGTCAGCGTAAATTCCTGCAACATGATTGAAAACTATGTTTGTATTTATTATTGTATTGTGTAAATTTAACCTATCTACAATAATGTAGGTAGGTTTTGCTTTATAAAGCTAGACATTTACCTTGTATGTCGTCACGTCTAAACATAGATTCGCTGTAGGCCTACACACATCATGAACAGCGAATCTATGTTTATAATGTATGTAGCGAATGTATGTCAATAAGTTGAATGTGTGTTATGTTTTATTATTGCTTCCTTTCGAAGCAGGAGCAAATAACTCTTTGGTTTTTCTAAAAAAGAAGGAGACAATAAAGAAAGAATGTTTCCTTCCGTTATTTTCTCTTCTAAAATCACAAAATTTATTTTTTAAAAGGAAATAATCAGCCAAAAAGAACAAATATGGCATCATGTTCTTTGCAAAACATACTTACAAAAATTCCTAATACGATACTAAATGTAATTACACTTACTAATTACTGATTATGAACATTAATTACCATAAACATAAAAATCAAATACAATTTCATGATTGCGGAAAAATAAGTAAAAAGCCTCCGATGAGCTAATTGAGCGTTCATCGGTTTTATGAGTTCGTTATCTTTATCTTGTACCCGACACCGGCCGATATCAGTTTCATATAAAACTTTTATTTTATAGTCCTACGTTTATTTCGTTGATTTTTATTTCTGAGTTGCCATGTGGGATTGCAAGATACAACCTAAGCGGATTACCTGGGACACACGCTTTCGGCATGTATTGGTTCCGTGTTGTTTTTGTTTCGTTCTGGAACTAGTCGAAAAATCAGAAGATAGTTGGAAATTCCGAAATTATTTGGGGAATTTCAAAATTAGTCAAGTAAGTATTTAAACATTCTGAAATTATTCGGAAAAGTTCAAAATGTAAGTTTACATTGCTAGGTTCGATCCATAAAAAAATAACGTGGTTGGTTTTACTAATCATATTTGTGGCGACTGGTTTCGGATTTTCTGACTGTTCTTAACGACTGTCAAAGATCTACAAAGGCAAGGCCGAAACCAATGGCTTACGGTTTCCATAGTGAATGGTTACCCATCAACTGACCAACCTCGGCAAGCCTTGCTTAACCTTGATGATCGACCTAGCGATTGTTTTTACTTAGCCTCGAGCTCATAGACCTACCCAGACAAATAATGACGAATCAATATTAGTTAGTGGTACCATCATCAAAGTCGTCTTGTCTTTTTGAAGTAGCCAAGGTCATGACCGACAGCAAAAAAAATCTTAACGATTAAAATCATTAATCAAGATATCTAGCCAATGATAAAAAGAAAAAAACTCGGCTCAACCGTTCCGCGAAAGCGATAGCCAATCAAAATAGAGTTATTATTCTTTTGATTAATTTAAATCTCGTTCTATAAACATCTTATTTGGTGATTGTGCGTGTAACGTTGACCAGGGTATGCTTAAATCAAGGATGGGTAAAATCTGTATTTAGATTTCTTTTTTGCTTTTCTTTAAATTATTCGATGAACATGTGAGATAAACGTTTGTATTGTCCAACGAAATTGTTCGAAACTTGTTACTCTTTTTGTTCTCTCTTGGTGTCTGACTGTTATAATTGTATTGTTTTCCTTAAATAAACTACATATTATGTTCAATTCAATAATTCAAATTAAATCAACCAACCCTAAAAGTGACTGGTTAAGCCGCACATGTAATTTGGTCGGAAACGACGGAAAAAGGTCAATAATTATATAGTAGTGTAGGAAAATAATAACTGCTCATTATTATCATTTACTGTGGCGAGGCCGTTGTCCAACCGGCCTGGACTAATGAGCACTGAGTTTGGACATAGTGGGGACATGCCTCTCTTGTTTACTTTGTTTATTGAACAAGGAGGATTTATGTTTTCGATACTTTTTGGCTTTCGTGTTTTTGCAAAGAGAACGCTCTTCATTATGGCAGTTTATGGTTATGAAATAGTAGGTCAGTGGCGTGGTTGCCGAACTTGAGGTTTCAAAGTGTTTTAAACTTTTCATTGGGATACAAGGAGTTTGGTTACGGGATTTACATGCAACATTATGTTATTAATGTATGGGAAAGAGGATGATTAAATAATATTAAGGTAACTTGGTAATAATAACAACCGCGGTTTCCTCGATCATCTTAAAAGTTTCATACAAAAGCAACAAACAAGAAACGGAACTAATAGAATTCTGGTTTCCAAAAAAAAGCCCCTATCTCTCAGTTCATTGCTCACATGCAACAGGCCTAAAGCTCCTAATTGTAGCAAATCCGATTCAAGTAGCCAACCGACGCAGAAACTCCTTTTCCGCCCGAGGGCACTCCAAAACCCGGCGCATCCACGAAATTGTAAACGTATTTCTAACGACCCGGCTAAACAACTAATAACGAATAATTCACTCACCAAACACTACAGAAGACTACTAAACATTTTTTCTAACATAGACAAAATAAAACAACATATGGATGTCTATGGATGTCGTCATAATTCTTGTGCCTTATTATAATCGGCGTCAGGTATAACATTGTCTATTGTTGCTAGGTTTTTTTTCGGAAATACAAATAGTTTTAAAATTCGATCGCTACCTGCACTCGAGTGCGGATTTTCGGAATTCTGTTTTTGAAAAAAAATTGATGCTCACCGCAAACATTGTTTTTGTAGCGGTTTGAATTTTAATTTCGGTTGTATCAGGGGTGATCAACATTGGAAGTAAGAATTTGGTTACGAAGATAGTGAAATAATTTAAGTACTTTTTACTTTAGAACATTTATGTATTTAAAATAATACAAACGTATCATCCACAGCCCAACTTCGCCAACTCTTGCAAAACTTTTCTCTCTTTACTTTGAATAGATACGTGTAACTAATACAAAATCCATATCGGAATTTACATAAAAAGTGAGAGATGGGAGGTAACTAATGTGTTGATTTCCGTCGGTGATCATAGAGCTCGTTCCCTGGAATCTCTTTCCGATGTTTATGATCGGTTTAAAGACTTCATAGTTCCACGCTCAAGCAATACACAAACATTATGAAGTAATTGACTAGAACCCAATATAGAAACGAAGGCCTAAATAAATAAATAATAAGGTCAATAAAACCCCAATCTGTACTCTAATGACAGTGAACGATCTCTAAATTATTCATAGCTGCTATTATTCGTAAATTGTTTTTAATTACAACGGGTTTTCTAATCGGCCCAATAAAAAATAGTTCGTGATCCCTGATCCCACGCCACAGGGTATTAGAAAAGTAACAAAAGTTAAATGTTGCAGATCTTCGCCGTATGGCGCAACTGTCAATAAAGGAATGTTTTATGTGTGATGCGTTACACTGCTGATTCTAAACTAAAATTTGCTGCGTAATCTTTGGATAACCCGCAATGGATTCCGTTATGTTTTTTATAGCGGGTATAAATCTTGCAAAAGGGCGGGTGGTGATGCGACGTCATACTGCGGCGGCGGCACGAATTTATCTTTGTTTATTGGATTGTTAAAAATTAAGTCGATTTTTTGCATTGTTAACTTTGGCCGTAATCGACAGTAATTTATTTATTTAACGACGCGACAATGATGAGGATTCTTTTGAGTCGAGTTTCGCAATTTTTATTCGAAAATTCCTTTTTTAAACTTTCAAATTTACACAGATTCGAAATGACGATGTCAGAAATGTATATGGCCTGTAATTTAATTAGTTAATGTATTTATACTTGACGACTGACATTGTTACCTGAATGCAAAATTTGCAAAATACACGTTGTTTACATCGACGACGTATGAAGACTGCGAATTAGCGTCTGAATGACAGTATGAGATGGAATTTCACGTAATAATTGCAGTGGTACAAGTTAATGGAATAATTATAATTATATGAGAGGCAAAGGGGCCGGCGGCCACCCGCTGTCCGCGCCAACTTCGCCGATTGTTATGCCTAAAAAAAAGCAATTAAAAAACGAACCACTAAGAAATTACATTGGATTGTGAAAGAAATAACTTTGCTTTTTTTAATTCCCTATTCTGATAAGCCGAAGTTTTTATGGCTCCGTTTCTTATGATTTGTAAATGACATTCACACAAAATAGTTACAATGTAAATGTGGTGGGAAATTGAAATTGTATTCTGTGGATGCGATTCGTAACGCAAAAAAATCTATTACGTGCAATGCCAAAAAGTACGGACGCAATACAGGGTGTTCCAGATGTGCGTGGTCATATTTCAGGATTACGTTCTTTAAGTAATATGCAGTAAAGAAACAATAGCAAATACTCAACGGCATAATACAACTTAAGACTGATGCAGTTGGTGTACCTATGTGTTGGGTACAACTACATGAAATGGTTTGAAAAGTGATTTGACTATTTGGTATTTTTTTTAGAAGTCGATATTTTTGCTATTTTTTCCTAAATATGTATCAGATACTGCCACTAGCCAGTTGATTCTACAAAAATATCATAGTGAAAAATTTATGAAGTAAGCTTGAAGTGATTGTCATTCCACTACTGTATGAATGAATTGACAGCTCACTTAATGTTTACTTCTCTTTAAATATTTTTACTTAATTTCACTACAAAACCTCTTCTTTGAATATGACTGCACAACTGAAACACCCTGTATATTATTGATGGAGTTTCTGTTAAGATTAGATTAGGATAGAGTCGAAGGCGTTACGATCGCCATGTTTTTTATTCACTGTGAAGTTGGATTTTAATAACAGTTTTGTTGGTTGTCAGTTTGAATAATTGCTGTTTTCAATTTGCTTGACCGATCTTCTTTGGACGGTGAAAGTGATACTAAAAAGCGTAGTCTGAATATTTAGATTCTGTTGCTATTACGGATACACCGGATCTTGATCGTGATGCCGAACTTGATAAAATCTATTGATTTTGTGTTTTGAGTCTACTTAAAAACAAACAGGTGGATGACAGGGAACTTGATGTCTCCTGATAGAGTATACCTGGCAAATGTTAATGTAGAAAATTTTAATTGGTTTATGCTTTTGTAGAAAGGTCCTTTCAGGTAAACGTGTCGCTATAGGTTGGAATATTAATAGAATTTTGATCACATCCACACTTTGAGGAATACCTCAAAAGTAAAACAAAAGCTTATAAAACTGAAATAGGAAAAGTCTTTTGAGAGTTTTTAATGCTTAAATAAGATACCGCTTTTAAAAATATTTCATTAGATGCACGTGACCATCATCTGCCTAGCCTTTTCCCAACTATATTGGGGTCGGCTTCCAGTCAAACCGGATTCAGCTGAATACCACTATTTTACGTGAAGCGGCTGCCTACCAGACCTTCACAATTAACTGGGTAACACGGTATTTCTTGGCAAGACGAGACAGATTTACTGGCTTCTGACAATCCGTAAGACCGTAACGACTGCCAAAGTTCTACAAATGACAGCCAAGACCAACAGCTTAACGTGCTTTCCAAGGCATGGAGGAAACTCGGTATATTAAAATGGTCACCCATCCACAGACCAACCTTGGCAAGCGTTGCTTAACCTTGAAGATCGACCCGTACGGCCACGAGCTCCACATCTGAAGCCATAAAAATATAATTAATGTTTTTTTTAGAAGGGCATTTGCGTTTAGCGTGGCAGCATAGTCCAACATCAACCATAGCCTTACATCATCAGAACACTAGCTACACTGAAACCGTTAATCACAATGAAAGAGTGTCAACAGAAGTAGAAACAAAACGTGTTACCCAAATTGTAAATGTTATAGTGTCACGAGCAATAGCGCCACTTATTCGACGTTGGGCAACCCGGAGACATGAAGTGCACTCACCAGTCCTCACTGCGATGACACTTCATTGAGTGTCTTTGCTCACTCTACGGCAACAACCGTTGAGAGTTGTGACACTTTAGTCAATGAAAGAGTATACAAGCACATAGTTTGTACTTCGGGATTGCAGGAAAAGGGGCCCGAGTTTCTTGAGGTAGCGGGAAATTAAGATTTATAAAGAGAGTTTGGATGGACCAGCACAGAGATTCTCGCAAAAAACTTTTTTTTCTTCTTGAAACCGTTTAAATTCAAGCTGCCATGTCATCTCGGCGACATTCAATGTCAAACACTTGCCAAAACGTTGGGAAATCAGAAGTTATTTGACAGTTAATGACTGCAATCAAATCTAATCAAAAGACAATTCAAACTATGCTGATAATCAGCACTTTTTGAACATCAAAATTTACATGAAGACAGTCCCCCAAATCGCCCTACCCGTCACTTTTTCCTAGTGTTTTAGCTGGGAAGAAGTGGTGCCATAAACTCCCCACCAAATTTTTCCTGATCAATCATCCTCAATGTGATTGCAAATGCTCCTTAAAAAATTATATGAGAACTAGCTTTTGCCCACTACTTCGTACGCACATATCCCGTGTTTTCCCGGTACCGTGGGAATTTTGGGAATCCTCTCCTCTTAGTGCTCCCTTACACTCCCCAAGGAACCTACATGCCAACTTTCAATTTCAGCTTTCTAAGACCAGTAGTTTCAGCTGTGCGTTGTCTGACAGTCACTCAATCAGTCATAAACTCATAACGGAAGAATTTTATATGTTAGGAGAATTATCTATCAGACCATTAAAAAAGTAAACGAACAAAATTAAAGCAGAAAAGAAAAATACATAATCAAAACCAGCACTGAGTGCTGAGACCAACTAAAGAAGATAAGAACAATAACAAGTAGGAATAAGTATTTCTAAAAAAATATACCCAGAAAGGGAACAGTGAAAGTGTAAGACATAATCACAACACCGAAACTATTCCAAAAACAAAAATTAAACATGGCTGCTTACAACTGACAGGAACGATGCATCAAAAGACAATTAGTTAATTCCAAATTTAAAAATAAATACACGCAATTAGTAATCCTAATAGACAACGATGAAAGTACCAGTATCAGATATAATTGGCCGGGAACGGTTCTATGGGAAGTGTGTGGTTCGAATTGCGAGTGAAATTGAGCTGTCAGCCGTGTGTATATTAACAAATGGGTCCCTATGAATATTAATAAAGCATGCTATACATTACGTTTCACTAGCTTGCCGCCTGACGCCGCCCGTCTAACTTACGTGATGTATTAGTCCGATAAGATAACTCACGTTACTCTTCCTACTACTTTTTCGAAGAACTTATTATAGAAATCGTCGAGATTAACATGTCGTTTGACAACATTTTTTAATTATTTTTCAAGTTATGCTGTTGTGTTTTAGTGGGAATTATGTGAGCTGTCAATACCGCTTGCTTGTGTTTATAAATCTGTTCAATTCTTCGAATATTTACATCGAGTAATTAACATTTTTCTTAGTAGTAGTTGACATTTTTACTCTGTTCAACTATGTGGAATATAATACTAATGGCAGTTTATGAACAGACATACAAGCGGTGCCGGTTTGTTTATAATAGTTTATTAGGAAAATGGAATCAATGCTTGGGTTGCGCGTTGTTTCAAATGATTAATAGTTAGATTTATGAGATGGTTATTATCATAATAAAAACAAACAAACTAGATCATTTATAAGATACTGCAGTTCGATCGTCTTTAATTATTTCGATAACTTCCGTCCTTTGCCTTTATAGGCTTGAACTCATTTCCTTGAAATTAATTCATGTGAGAATTTTGTTTTGCCACTTCATTTGTAACGGAAGAAGCTGTCATCGTGCTTCTTGCTTGTGGGTTGTTGTCAATTTCTGAATTGACATAGATATCAATGTCAAGTCAAATTAAGTTTTGCAGTTAAACTTTGTACCAATTCTCCTATTTTTATTAAAACAACGTTCGCATTCGCATTTTTGACGAAATCTTAAAAAAAAAGTGTGATATTTGTAAATAGGAGGTACTTGTCTTATGTTCTATGTATTGTGCAACCGTCAGCCAGTCTGCGAATATACGCCCTTTAGTCCAGTCGTGGTTTCATTACCTGTCCGATATTCCTCAGTGGCGACGAGCAGTATCGAATTACGCGTAAAATAGTTTTATTTGCAAAATGTCGATCGGTAAGATTGCGGAATTTAAAGTACAAAGTGACGATTGGAAATTGTACATGGAACGTTTAGAACAATATTTTCTTGTGAACAAAATACCCGTTGATTTACAAGTGCCTACACTAATAACGGTTATGGGGGCAGAATCTTACGAACTTTTGGTCAATTTGTGTACGCCAGAGAAACCTAAAAACAAAACATTTACGCAGATTACGGACATTATGGAAAAACATTTGCAACCCAAACCTAGTGAGTTAGCCGAGCGTTACAAATTTAGAAATAGGAAACAAAAGGAGGGTGAAACTATTTCGGAATATACCGCTGTTTTGAAAAAAATGACCAAGATCTGTGAGTTTGGAAGCTGGCTGGAAGAAAGTTTGAGAGACCAGTTAGTTTGTGGCATAACTAATGAAACGATACGACAACGATTATTCGCCGAAAGTAAGCTGGATTTCGGCAAGGCGTATAAGTTAGCGATTAGTATGGAGGCGGCAGAAAAAGACGCGGCAGAAGTGGTCAGACAGGGAGGGTCGGCGAGCGAGACAACGGCAGCGGCGACGTCGGTGACGTGCCAGGCGATGTCGGCTGCGAAGTCATCACGGTGGCGGAGCGGGCCAGCGGCGGCGGCTCGCGGAGCGCGGGACGGCAGCGGAGTGGTGCGGGAGGCCACTGCGCAGCCCGCGGGGAGGCGAGGCCTGCGCGCACCACCAGCACCCGCGCCCGCGCGGCTGGGTGAGCGTGCGCAGCGGCAGTGTCAAGTGTGCGGCGCAGGTCACGACGCGGCCACGTGCAAGTTTTCGCGTTACGTTTGCCGAGTATGTAACCGAGTTGGACATCTGCGACGCGTGTGCCCGAATTTAGCGAGACACTTCAACGTCGACATCGATCAAACAAGGGAGGAAAACTTAAACGAAAGTATGGGAAGTGACGAGGTAATTTTTATCGATGTCTGTAAATTATCCGCTATAGAATGTAAACCAGTGTATCTAGAATTAAACGTAAATGGAAAAAACATTAAAATGGAGTGCGATACGGGTAGTGCTATCTCATGTATAAGTCGGGAATGTTACATGAGATTATTTAAAAATCTATGTCTAAAGCCATGTCAGTTAACGCTTAGATATTATACGGGGGAGTTAGTCAAACCCCTAGGAGTCATATTACCAACTGTTAAGTACAAAGATCTGAGTAAGACATTAGAATTATTTGTTGTGGAGAATGGGAAAACTATTCTTTTAGGACGGCAATGGATGGCCGAATTAAAAATACAGTTACCTATTGTAAATTACGAATGTAACAATGTGGCTATGTACAAAAATAACGTATTTGACTTGCATGCTTTCAGTTCCAAATGCGCGCGGCCGGTGTTCATGCGAGCGCGGCCGCTGGCGTACGCGCTGCGCGAGCCGGTGGAGCGCGCGCTGGCCCAGCTGCAGCGCGACGGCATTCTCTCGCCGGTGGAGCGCTCGGACTGGGCGACCCCGATCGTGCCCGTCGTCAAGAAGGACGGTAACATTAGGATTTGTGCTGATTATAAATTAACACTCAATAAAGTTATAGAAGTTGACCGTTATCCGTTGCCTAGGGTGGAGGAACTGCTGCTTCGACTGAGGGGTGGTAAACACTTCAGTAAAATTGACTTATCTCAGGCCTACGCCCAATTTGAGCTAGATGACACCAGGAAATATACAGTGATAAATACCCACAAGGGTTTATTTATGTACAACAGGCTAGTATACGGTCTTTCGTCAAGTCCGGGTATTTTCCAAAGACGGTTAGAACAATTATTTGCGGATATACCACAAGTAGGTATTTTCTTGGATGATATTATTATCACAGGGTCAAATAAGGAGTCTCACATGCGAAACTTAGGTAAAGTATTTGATCGTTTAAAAAAATATGGCCTGAGGGTAAACAAAGAAAAGTGTGTATTCTTCGCGGAGTCAGTTAATTATTTAGGGCACACCATAAGTAAAGACGGCGTTCACACGTGTCCAGACAAAGTTAAGGCTATAATTAAAACGCCCGCCCCCACGAACGTCTCCGAGTTGAGAGCCTTCATCGGTATGGTCATGTACTACGGCAAGTTCGTAAAGAATGTTAGCACAGTTTTAGCACCCCTTTATAACCTGCTCAAAGCGGGTGTTCAGTACAGTTGGAGTAAAGAGTGTCAGGACGCGTTTAGCAAAGTCAAATATTTATTAACCAGTAGTGAAGTTTTAATGCATTATACACCGGAGTTGCCTATAATATTGACGACGGATGCGAGTAGCGTAGGTATCGGCGCGGTGATATCTCATGCGACGTCGGACGGCGAGCGGCCAGTGGCGTACGCGTCGCGCTCGCTGACGCAGGCTGAGCGCGCCTACTCGCAGATAGACAGGGAGGCACTCGCAATTGTTTTCGGGATTCGTAAATTTCACCAGTACCTTTATGGGCGCAAGTTTAAATTGAGAACTGATCATAAGCCTTTGACTTACGTTTTTGGAGATAAGGCAGGGATTCCTGTAATGGCCGCATCCAGATTACAACGTTGGGCGGTGCTATTAGCGGGTTACACCTACGATATTGAGTATGTTGCGTCAAGTAAAAACTGTGCAGATGCGTTGTCACGGTTGCCATGTACAGAAGTAAATCATGTAGGTACACAGAACGAGAACACTTATGTTAATTTCGTAGAAGATTTTTTACCGATTACGAGTAAAGATGTTAAGGAAGCAACAGCAAGTGATAAGGTCCTTAGTAGAATTTTAACATATACTCAATCCGGGTGGCCTCTAACTTGTTCAGATGAATTGATTCAACCCTATTTTAGAAGGCGTAATGAATTATACACGGAATGTGGGTGCTTAATGTGGGGGTACCGTATGGTGATACCATTTTCTTTACAAAATAAAGTTTTAAAACAACTTCATAGTAGTCACATGGGGATAGTGAAGACAAAAAGTCTAGCTCGTAGTTATGTGTGGTGGCCTAACATAGACGCGGCAGTAGAAGCAATGTGCAAGCAGTGCGAGACTTGCGCGGCAGAGGCGTCCGCGCCCCGGCGGGCTCCGATACAACCGTGGCCATATCACACGCGCCCCTGGAGCAGGCTTCACATTGACTTCCTAGGTCCGTACAAAGGCTTAACCTTTTTAGTTATAATTGATTCTACCTCCAAGTGGGTAGAAGTTTTTGAGATGAACCGTACTAATGCTTCAAATGTTATAAAAGTATTAAGATCAACATTCGCGAGATTCGGTCTACCGGAGGAATTAGTTTCTGATCAAGGTCCACCATTTACCAGTAATGAATTTAAAAAATTCCTTAAAAATAACGGAATAAAACAGAATTTTTCACCGGTTTACCACCCATCCTCTAACGGAGCAGCAGAGAACGCAGTGAAATTGTGTAAACAAGCAATCAAAAAAGCGTATAGGGATAAGGTAGATATTGATACGGCATTACAAACCTTCCTACTAGCATACCGCAATACGGTACACAGTACAACCGGGGAAACACCAGCCATGCTCCTGCAAAGGCGGACGTTACGGTCAAGACTAGACTTATTGCGTACTGATCGTGTCGTCGAAGACAGAGTACGTGCAGCCCAGAGACGTCAGGTAGAATACGCTGGTGGAACGTCACGTACCTTTAGAGAGGGGGACTCAGTTTGGGCTCGGGAGTATGGCTCTGGGGATAAATGGATGAAAGGCACCGTACAAGGGGTGGACAGTTGCCGTAGGTATTCAATAGCGACGGATAGCGGTCAATCACATAAAAGACATATAGATCAAATGCGCCGTAGGTCCAGATTTTCTGATGTTACCTGTCCGGAAGAGCATGATGAGGGCCAGCAGGGTGAAGAGAATGTGGTCGAGCTGTTAGGCAAGGGTTCAGAAAAAGTTATGCCAGAAACCCTAATAGTAAACACCAATAAAGAGGCCGAAAATGTTAACCGGGGCGATCAAGCCGACGTTCCTTCTGAACATTCCTCACCTAACGTACTATCGCCATCTCTGTCACCGGTGAGTCGTTATTCTAGGCGGACGCGGAAACCAGTGGAGAGATTTAGGATAGAATAAGTTAGTTCATAAGAATACCTAGTTTAAGTAAGTTAAGTGATTAAGATATATATTTTATTTGGCAGTTCTATCCATTGTTTACCATTGTTGTCGCAAATAAATTATAAAACTTAGTAAGTATTGTAAGTTCCCTTAAAGTGTAATTATTTCTATACGGAACAACCTGTTAATTATAAGTCAAGACCAGTTACCCTAATTCTAGTATAGTGGTGGAGGTGTGATATTTGTAAATAGGAGGTACTTGTCTTATGTTCTATGTATTGTGCAACCGTCAGCCAGTCTGCGAATATACGCCCTTTAGTCCAGTCGTGGTTTCATTACCTGTCCGATATTCCTCAAAAAGAAAAAGTTTTGCTCTCTGTTTTGTGCTTATGTGTTTTATTTATTCTCATAAAAATGCATGAAAGTATAATTATTTGCTTGTAAAGCATACCCAGGTGTGTTTTACAAACAAATAATTTTACTTTCATGCATGTCGAAGTGAAGGCTTGGGTGAAGTGATCACGAAGTGAGCTGTCAATCCATGTGATAAAGATGGAATTACAGCTGACTTCTTGATCTCTTCACCCAAGCCTTCACTGCAACATGTTTACAGAATCGACAAGCTGATCCGGTAACGAAAGTTCTTTCAATAGTATTTTTATTGAAATATGCACTGTTCCTGTGGAATAGACTACAGTAGTGAATCTGCTGGAAACGGCTTGTCAAAAATATTATGTTCGATATTTTCCCCCTCTAAGTGAAAACTGCCTGAAGTGAAACGTACTAACTCGGGGTCATATAGGCCACACAGCCCATACAACATTTAGCGAGAAGCTGATCCTTACATTGTATTGATGGGAATTAACCTCTAGCCTGTATTGTCTGCAGTGTTTTCATACTTGACGGCTAGTGATAAAACGTGGGCTTTATTAAATTCTTTTGCCTCGACAGCTTTTTGAAGAATTTTATGCGGTTGCTTTATTCTGATGTTTAGAAGATTTACTGTTTGAAGCTTTAGGGTTATGTTGTAAAAAATGCAAGAGTTTTTAGGGTTTCGTACCACAAAAAGAAAAAACAGAACCCTTATAGGATCACTTTGTTGTCCGTCTGTCCGTCCATCCGTCCGTTCGTCCGTCTGTCTGTCAATACCCTTTATATCGGGAACACGTAGAGGTATCGCCGAGGTACTTATATGTTGTCTGTTCTATCGAGATGAAATTAATAACATATACTTCTGCAGTCCCTTGAAGCTGTTAAAAATGTAACTTCTAAGTTAACGGCCAATTATGCATTAAAAAACTTATATTTCGACACTCTCAAGGGAATGATAATTTATGGGGTATTTGCCGTTGACCTAGAACTATGAAATTTGGCAAGTAATATCGTCTTATACTAGGAGTATAGGGAAAAGTCTGAAAACTACACATTTGTAATTAAATAATAAAAAATATAGTCTTTATTTTAAGATATATGTACCTACAAATTTGTACGGAACTCTCGGTGAGCGAGTCCGACTCGCACCAGGTCAGTTTTTTATTATTGATAGGCTCGAGTTTGACCACAATCTCAACTAGTGGAAAGGGATGATGTGAGTATTGTACTGTAATTGTCTGCAGTGGTTTCATTCTTGATGGCTAGTAATTTTTTGTTTCTCGAGAGTTGCTTCAAGAATTTTATGCGGTTGCTTTATTCTGATGTTTGTTTGATTTAGAAGATTTGCTTTTGAAAGTGTACAGTTTCGTTGTTATGATTAAACTAGTTCATCCACGCAACTTCGTCTGCATCACAGTTTTCATTAATGCTCCGCTCCTATTAGTCGTGGCGTGATGTTGTATAGCCTATAGCCATCCTCGATAAGTGGGCTATCCAATACTAAAAATGTTTTTTCACATCGAATCAGTACCTACTGATTTGTTCGGCTTTATAATATTATTTTGCCCAGAAAGGGGGACAGTCTGCAGACTAACGATTTGCTGAACTATTTTCGCCCGATTCGCCGTGGATTAATTAAAATTTATACTAAAGCCGAAATTTATTTTTGGTTATGCTTTCACGCCTACATCACCGAACCTGATTTTGATAAATTCACCCTTTTGTTAAATATGAGAAATTATGAAATGACTCCTCCCGCTCTGGGCGGAACGGAAGGGAGTGTTAGACTCTTACTGATTAAAATCCATCCGTGTTCTTCCAAATGGCATTCGCGATCGCGGGGTCGCGGTGACTTTTTCGAACAAATTGTGCAACCCTGGACAGAGATAGACCGTGGAGACAGTTAAAAGCTACTATGACGTGAGCGAAATGCCGAGCAAAAGCTAGTATTCCATACAATAGGAATAGGAACGTCAATGACCTCTATCTGTCAAATGTCTCTTGAAAGTACAGTTTACAAAGAAATCTTATTTGCATAAAAATAATGATAGTCTTTTAAAACAAAAAGAAAAAAAAACAGAAATTAAATTAAATTAATTAAATTAAATTTTATTATTTAAAGTCATAATTTATTTTTTAAAACCAAACAGTAATGCAGAGATGAGGGGAATTTGAGTGCAACGTCACAATATGGCGCTAAGTCGATCCTATTCTTATTTTAATCACATTGTAATGTAACTCATCATACGGTTAACGCTTAGGGCGCTTTCAAATTAGTCGCTAAGTGCCGCGCGGCAGCAGCGCGGCTGTCGCGCTGTTTTGTTAATCCATACAATCAATAAACGCAAAGAGCCGCGTGGCTGCAGCGAGGCAGCAGCGCTGCTGCCGCGCGGCACTTAGCGACTAATTTGAAGGCGCCCTTAGTATTTAATTTTGTCGTAGGTAAGTAAATAAAGTCTTTCTTTATCAACACTAAGAAGTAACAGGCTGTCTCAATTTCGTAGGATTATTTTTCTATTAACGCAGAAACCGTGATCGTGATTCACTGTTTAAAAAATAATAAAAAATACCGAATGGATTTAAAAAGATTCAAGGTATCACGTAATGCGTTTAAAAGTTTTTCGTTCGAACTATCAATGAATGAACTCATTCTTGAGATATTTTACGTTGTAAATAAAAACGAAAATATTAGGAGCACGTCCAAAGCACGTAAACAGTCGCCTATTTAACTGTGATAGTAGTCGCGGCACGAACTAGGGAACGAGTGAGTAGACCAGAACATACTGATATATAAAACGGTTTAAGAGTTAGGCCCGTATTACAGAACTACAATCAAGACTCAAGCATTACTTAAAACTAGTCTCAGTTGGAGTTCTAATTTTAGAACTTGACTTGAGCAGAGAAACAATAATAAAACAATCAATAATCACCTGAGCAATGTCACTTTCAAATGACATTTTTTACGTATTATAGAACAGTGCTTGAGTCTTAACTGAGCTTTACTCAATGTGTCCTTATTTTAAAATTACAATCAGCTCAGAATCACTGCTTGAGGCGAGATTTGATCTTTGTTTTCGCAAGTGTAGTCGAGACCACGCTTGAGCATAGATATTCATGAAAATTGTTGTGAATTTGGAGTAAATCGAGTACCTACCTAATCAAAATGGATATATTCGCAGAAGTAGATTATTATAATAATTTATTATCTATAACATTTAAATGATTTTTAAATTTTTGTACTTAATAAATTTCTTTCCAAAAGCGTAAAATTCTTTTTTAAGATATTTCCTAACCCAAATAGGTATGAACCACACGGACCACAATATTTATTGTAACCAATATTTTATTGTATTTCTGAAGAGCTTGACTCTTGAGTAATTTGACAATGAAGATGAAGTTTCACAGCTTTTGTTTTTATTTAAGGTGGATGCTCCAGGGTAGCCTGCGAAGTTCATGTAGTTCGAAAGAATGAATATTTCAGAAATAATCATTCTTTCGAACTACATGAACTTAGAGGGCTATATTGATGATTAAAATGGTTATAATTCTTTAGATAAATACGCGTTACGGTCGCGGATCGCATTTGGTCTACATACAGCTTCACACTGACCGGCAAATTGCAAAAAAACATAAAAATATTTGAATTTCGCGGGCTACCCTGGAGCATTCACCTTAAGTTAAGTCTTTATTTTCATTTATATCTTTTTTGAGTTTCATTAGAATGGGGGTGCAACACATTTTTTTTTTGCAGTATTTGGCAGCATTTTATTTCATAATATCCACTAGGAATCAATTAAAACAGCCACTGAACTTCACTCGAAATAATCCCTCCAAAAAAACTCAGTTTCACAGTTTAGCTGTCAACAGAACATATTATGTACCTATGATGTACCTACACTGTAGGGTTAAGGGTGGCTGTCAGTGTCAATAACGTCGTGTCATCCACCTCGTCATCCGGTTTTGATCCAGTTTAATCGTACGAAAAAAAGAATTGCAATAGAAATCAAACTATTGTTCAGGGTTACCATAATAATTGCTTACTCACGGAATCAGAGATCAAAATCTCTACTCAAGCGTAGTTTCGTTTGATTTGAGTTTGAGGACAGTTCTAAAATAATCTGAATGCTTAAGTCAAGATTCTTCGCTCAAGCAGTAATCGGTTGAACGCAGTTTAAGTAGTACTTGAGTAAGGTTCTGTAATACGGGCCTTAGTGTACTTAGGTTTCATATAGAAAATTTTAAATTGTATGCGGAAAAAAAAAGACAAATATCTATATCTTTTAATGGTAAACATTAGACAATATCATAAAGATATCTTGATAAAATTGGCTATTAGATCGAGGAGAGTTAAGATATAAGAGAAGAAATCTTCGACATAGAAAAGTTGCTTCAACCCTTCAAAATTATATCAGTTTACATTCAAACTGTTCATTTCCGCTATTGCTGACTCATTATTTTTCAAATTCAAATTCAAAAGCATTTTATTTCAAATAAACCATTTACAGGCACTTTTGAAACGTCAAGGTCGGTCAGTCAAAAACATGGAAGCTATTTGCACGTTCCAAAGCGTAGATCTCTATGGAGAAGAACGTGCAAGAAACTCCACGGACACTCTTTTAAACCATGTGATATATTACATAAATCTTATCAACATTATCTTTGATTGCTTCTATATGTGAGGACGATGCAAAGAACAAAAAAAATATATGAACTATTCAAAATGTACAGATTAAAATAAGCTAGTGGCAGGAAAGAGATGACCAGTCTCAGACGCACTCTTTGAGTCAACGCTTGTGTGTCGTGATAAATGCAATAAGTGTGCAGATTTAATGGAAATATTAATTTGACGATGGACTTAACTGCAAGTTTGTCTCTATCTGATTATACTACATCCTACATCAAACGATGGCGCATTGGAGCGAGTATTAGCCCAATTGATTCGGTCGGTCCGTCAAAGAGCTGCTCATTGGTGGGTGACTGTTGTCAGTAACCGGCCTGTTGGCCACTTCATGCGTACTGATCATGCACTGTGCACTAATTATACACGTGGTACCTCAGGGCAGTGTCTGTGGTAGACGGTGACAAAGGTTCAGATACGGCTGTCGATTTCGGTGTATTAGTTATAGATACCACTGTACTGTAAGGAGAAGCTCGTGGCTAGATAATAACAACCGCACGGGTCGATCTTCAAGGTAAGCAACGATTGCCAAGCTGTGGATGGGTGACCATATTAACATACCGAGTTTCCTCCGTGCCTCGGAAAGTACGTTAAGCCGTTGGTCCCGGCTGTCATTTGTAGGTCTTTGGCACACGTTACGGATAGTCAAATGCCAGTAAATCTGACTCCAATCTTGCCATGAAATACCGTCTTACCCAGTTAATGGGTTGTGGAGGTCTGGTAGGCAGCCGCTCCTCGTAAAATTCTGGTATAGTTGGGAAAAGGCAGATGATGATTATGACTACTGTACTGTAAGGAGGAGTCCGTGGCTAAATAATACTGGATGGTCGGTATTATTTAGACACGAGCCTCCTATTAAGTACGGTTGGATCTTCAAGTATAAGCAACGCGTGAAAAGGCTGGCTCATCAATGATCATCTTAACATACCGAGACTCCGTGTCTCGACAAATACGTTAAGCCATTTCCCCCTGCTGTATTTTTTTAGATCTTTAACTGTCTGTCTGAGTCAGAGTCTGTGTTTCCTGATAGCTACATCCTGGGAGTCTTTAAGTCAAGAGTGAATAGGTTACTTTTAGGCAAGCGTGCTCTATCTTCGACCTCATCAGCGCTTACCATCAGGTGAGATAGTGGTCAAACGTATGCCTATCAATAGTAAAGGAAAAAGAAAAAAGTCATTACGGGGAGTCAGAAGCCCGAATAATCTGACACCAGCTTAGGGGTATCACATTATTGGGTGGCTCGCCGTCTTATCAGAACCAGGCCCGGGTGGACTGCGCGCTGTGTTCCACCCGCGCCTCAAAGAGCTGTCAGCGTAAAAGACGGGGCCCGCTAGGGCCAGTACCTGCTGGGGCTGCGGACTTCGTTCGAAAGAGGCATCGTACCCTGGAACGCAAAGGGCACTAGGAGGAACGCGGATGGGTTTTAGTCAGTATGAGTCTGACACTACCTTCTGCTTCACCCAAAGCGGGAGGAGTCATTTGATGATTTCCCATCCTTAAAAAAAGGGGTATCATATGAGTCGCTCCGCGGAAAATACTTTCATACACCTGGATCTGTTTTGACTGGAAACTGACCCCAACATGGTTAGAAAAAGGCTAGATAGAATGATTGTCGTTTATGCTTTAAAAATCTTCCTCACCTTACATCTCTCATCATCTTCATATCCTACTTTAGCATCATTTCCATACCAAAATGACGCAATCCCTTTAAAAAATACATTTCCCAACAATAAATATTTACAGTCCTACTTAGATAGTGTAGCTACTATAACGCTGTTAGCATTCTTCTCACGAGTGTAAGTAGATTTACATGTCCCCAGCACGTGAGTTTATTTTGAATTTTACTCAGATTGCTCTGCAGCCTCCTCGAGACAAACTTTAGGGAACGAAACGTGTTGGATGAAATAATGATTTATGCTCATAAAAAGTTTTTTTCTCCTAGGATGATTGGAGCCCTTTGTGGAGGTCTGCTTACTCTTAAAGGGGGGAATGGTGTGAGAATATATCATCATTACTGGCGTTTCCATTTGACAGCGCTTTGGGCTGTAAAATTTGAAACTTTGGGGAGTATTGAGGAACTCGCTTTATTGACGATACTGAGTGCAGCTTTATGAGTTTAACCAATAAAAAGATTTAGTAAAGCCGCTGAAAAATTCTAGAATGATAAAGATGAGAAAACAAATCCTGACAGGCAAGAAAATTAACCTTTTGATACCGTTAAACATTAAAAAATTGAAAAACAGAAGCATATTAAAATGTAAATTTATCAAACGGTTATCTTAGATCACGTAACAAAGTATAGCGGTAGGCGATTTGAGTGAGACAAACACATTTGTTTCCTAAGTAAATATGTTGTACTGTGTGTAGCTATTCCCAAGTAGGGCTAAGGATAAACAGTTAAGGCTATCTTTATTCTATCGTAGAGCTGTGTTCCTTGTCTATAAATAGAGCCTGTAATAGCGTATTTATTTCGAAAAATATTACTAACACTAAAGTTTGCTATAAACCTTCGGATTTGTCCTCACGATGTCGTCATGATTACGTATCTACGTCTTTCGATACTTTAGTACTTGTGTAAGCCCGACTGCCCATATTCAAAACTTCTTTATTTTCATGACCTCTTTCTCCGTCGTAAATTTAATTAAGTGCTTTGGGAATAATTGGCTTATCGATCTTTCATTAACACAGTGATCTTCATCACTATGATGAATGACATAACATAATATTTCACACATTGCTGTCTCGGACATCCTCATCGAGATTTGAACCGTTATAGCAAAGGGTGTTCAGATTCTCACCGTATTTCGCCTTTTTACACACTTCGTCCGCTATTTATCATAAAAACTGGTTGGACCCGAGTTTATCAGTTTTATAGCATGAACTTCTACACAATATATTAAAGTGTTTGATGACCATTAAGCTCTTATCAGCCGCTGCAGATAAGTTCATGGCGTGTTTATGTCTCGGCAAGATCGATTGGAGGCCCTTTGCCGCAAGGCTCCTGATAAGATAAATATATTGATCGAATAATTATGTTCTTACAGTCGTATTGTAAATTTTATTTCGGGTAACAGGTTATTATGGGAGCAGTGATAACGAAACTGGAGTGTTACAGCTATAAATGCTTAAGAAGAAAAAATTAGACAACAGAGTTTAGAAATTTGAGTTTGATTATGAACTCTATTATCAAACTAGTTGATCCGCGCAACTTCGTCTGCGTCACAATTTTCATTACTGCTCCGCTCCTATTGGTCTTAGCGTGAAAATATATCCTCGATAAATGAGCTATCTAACACTGACATAATTTTTCAAATCGGACCAGTGGTTCCTAAGAGTGGTTCAAGCAAACAAACAAACTCTTCAGCTTTATATATTAGTATAGATAGACTAGCTGACCCGCGCAAGTTCGTCTTCGTGAAATTTTTCATTAATGCTCTGCTCCTATTTTTCGTAGCGTACTTACGACCCCAGCCTTTCTTGATAAATGGGCTAAAGAATTTTTCAATTCGAACCCGCAGTTCCTGAGATTAGTGCGTTCAACCAAGGGGAAAAAAAACAAACAAACAAACTCTTCAGCTTTATAATATGAGTACAGTTAACAGTTATACTACTGATACAACTAAATGCAGAAGCCGCGTGTTGAATATTTACAACAAAATTATAAAACATAACTGTAGTGACCCATAATGCCTTTTCAATACATCCTTACGAGTCACATCCTTTCAAAGAACTTAATTCAATTTGATACTTCATTATTATGAGCCGAAAACTCGATATGATATTGAAATCCCCATTTTCTCCTTTCATATCTGACCGGCTTTTTTCCTACGCATATTGCCTACGTGACATTGGGTTCCAAGTGAATCGAAAATCTTTTACTTATTTGCGAGTGAAAGTAGAAGCATGTTTTACTCAATTCAACTCATTTGTTGGACGAGAATCATGTCCAACTCAAGTTGAAATTAAATAGAAAGTAACCCTGTCCACTACTGTTCGTGTTTATTTAATTGGTTTTCTTTAATAACACATTTAATGTTAGAATGCTGTATTACAAGAATAACTTTATTAACCTTTGGGGGCCAAATTATTTTCTGACAAACGGTGAATCGAATGAACGGAGAGTGTGTGTTCGGATAATGATTATGGCATCTGATGTGTACAATGTTACGCCATTAAAACTTCTGCGTCCACATCCGTAGGTGTACGGGAAAAAATACCGTAAACGATAATTAATTAGGCCTTGTTTGGTGTGCAAGCAAGCTCTTTATCTCTCTGCGTAGGTAGAGCCTTGATTATTGGGTTAATAGGTTGATGATGAGCTAACTTGTTATCGCTACCTACTTGTTTGAGGTTTACACCTCGCCTAATTAAGTTGTGTGTTATTTCCATAGTTTTGTTTTCTGTATCTTCCTTCAACGTTCATTTTGGTTTGACAAGAAAAATCCCTCTTAGAAACAAACGTTTCCTTTGATGCCAATATACTCATCATCTACCTAGCCTTTTCCCAATTATATATTGGGTCGGTTCGGCTTCCAGTCAAACAGGATTTAGCTGAATACCAGTATTTTGCGCGGAGTGGCTGCCTACCAGACCTCCATAACCCATTAACTGGGTAACACGATACTTCATGGCAAGACTGAGTCAGATTAACTTGCTTCTGTCTATCCGTAACGACTGCCAAAGATCTACAAATGACAGCCGAGATCAACGGCTTAACGTGCTTTCCGAGGCACGGAGGAAACTCGGTATGTTAAGATTGTCACCCATCCACAGACCAACCTTGGCAAGTGTTGCTTAACCTTAAAGATCGACACGTGCGGCTATTCTTATATAGCCACGAGCTCCTCAAAGCCACGAGCTCCTCGCCTCTTTGATGCCAATATACTGATTTTGTACATTCTGTCCTTTCATGCAGCATGTTGCAGCTGATAATGATTGTGTAAAACCAACTTTAAGGTAGAATATAACAAGCTTTCTCCTACTTTGTATCACTCTTCAATAGTATATCATTAAACTGTTAAAGCATGAGTTATTCAATTTTAACAGCTGCATAGTTTACCATATGTGTTAACGCATTGTCGTTAACTATACAGACCGAGTCGGTTAAAAGGTCAACTTAATAAAAGGGTCCAATACTATCGCAAACATTTGACATTGAATCGATTGTGTCGATTTTGACAGTAAATCAATTTGGAATGTTTGAAATTACCATCATAACTTTGAACAAGATTTTTTTCCGACAAAAGTTCCAACAACTTTAAGTTAAAGGCGTAAGTCGCAGAATCGAATAGATTGATCTCTAAAAACGATTTAGAGAACAGCAAAAACTCGTTGGTCGCTCCGAATGTAACAAATATCGATCGTCCAGCAGATAGCCGTAGCTGTTGTTGAATCGATATAGACATGGCGCTTTGATTACTCGATTCAATCGAACTCGTATAAGCACTCGGATCTCCGATGCCGCAAACCATGTTGTGGATTGTGGTAATGTCCGATACCTATCTTTGTCGGTTGGCTGTCGAATCGGCGATCATTCGAGTATAACACATTACGTATTCATGTTGGGCAATTGATATAACTTGTTACGGTATGTACGACGCCTGCAACTTCACCAAGTACACTATAAGTACTATTATAGCGTGGTCTAGATTCAGGTGCAGTCATATTTTCAGTGCTTTCTTTATTTCTTTTATTAAAGTGGCTTATATCTCTACGCATGCATCGAGTAATGGGCAGCGTATCGCGGTGTAATCAGAACGCAGGCCATTTAAAAGGTCCTTAGCAGAAAATAAGAATGGCGCAACTGAAACTGGACAAGTGGGTGTTATTACAGATATTATTCAAAGAAATTGTGGATTGTAATCAAAGCTGTTCCATTAAATGGCAAAGTAATAATAATAATAATATATTTATTTGCGTAAAACATGGTATAAAAAGATCTTAACGAAGAAGAAGAAGAAGTATTTTAATTTGTTCGATAAAGTTTCAACAAAATTTATATTAAACTAGTTGACCCGCGCAACTTCGACTGCTCCGCTCCTATTGGGCTTAGCGTAATGATGTATATCTATATATATGATATATAGTTTTCCTCAATTGAGATTAGCGCGTTCAAGAAAAAAAAAAGACTCTTCAGCTGTATATATTAGTATAGATTAGTAATAAGTAATATAGATAATGTGTAAAGATTGGTTGAAGCCTAACAATAATGTCACATCAAGACCTTTCCTGTTAGCGTAAATACATTCCTGTCATCCAAATATAAAAGTGACGATACAAAACACATTGCATAATCTCATCACGCCTTGTCCAAGTTGACCCACCTCTGAAAGACTTTAATAGACTGAACAATGTGCCCCGAATCGAACTTTACCAACAATATACACTCTGACAGTCCAAAATTATGCGGTACTTATACTGGCGGAACTTCCATTGATGCTTTCGAAAAGATATTTGAATTCGGTGCCTTACCAAATAGTCGATGGATATTTCATAAATCGAAGCTTTCGAAAAGGTGTGTATCGAAAAGGAGACCGGGTGTCGAAGTATACGGTTGATTATTTGGACGTTTTGACAGCTGACCACGCTCGTTACCACTGTCGTCGTGAAAGGCATCAGTAATCTAAATGCAAGGCTAATTGAATACAAAAGAAGCGATAACTATGGAATGCACTTTATGGGGCCGCGTTGTGTAATAAAAATATAGGCTGAAGTTTGAGCAAGCTCAGTTTGTCATCGTTGCTCTTATCATATTTGCGCCTTCCATTCTTTTGTTTAGAAAGGTTATCTTAACTGCCCACGCTTCTCGCCACACCTATGGGCCTGTCGATTCTGTTAGGGAAAAAATATTAACGTTTTTTTTTGGATTTGTACAAACTGAACTTGTTGCTTCTTGAGACTTCACACTCACTACAATCAATATCTAATTATTACAAAACAGAAATTTGTAGATAATAATTAGATATTGATTGTAATCACATCTGCCGAGTTTCGCTATTTAAATTAATCTGGCAAATGTCAAAAAAAAAATCGAAGATTTTGCAAAAGGAAACCTACAATCGCTACTACAACAGCTAATACCACAAAATAAGACAGAAAATCGGTCACCAACAACAACATCTCAAGAACCATAAATAAAGATCTCATACTTGAAGCTAATTCACGCAGCTCAGTGACAAAGCGAGCGATGGGACGCCTGAGGCATGGTACAAGACTCCTGTCTCCTGCAGTTAATGACGTCATTAAATATGAAGCGTGTACCCAGCCTTTTTGTAAAGGTCTGCACACGTAAACAGGTGCAGGACAGATCATATTCATCTGCCTCGCCCCTAGCTGCAAAATCGAACAAGTGGGTCTTGATGGTATTCCTATAGTGGGCTTTTTCCTTTGAGAGTAGTAAAACTGGTGAGTTATAGTTTCATGTTATGGTGTTGTGAAATGTGTTACTTTATTGAATAATTGCTGTAAGTAATTACTAACAAGTTCTTTGCCTATATTAAGATCAGACAATTTATGAGTACTTTTTTTTAGCCTGGGAGCCTGTAAAAACATTTGTACAGCAAATATACAGTTGTGTGTGGGAATAAATAAATAATTTATTGAATATATTGACGACACGGTTGTCGCAGTGGTCGAGCGATTGGCTGCTGCGCTGCGTGTCGTGGGTTCGATTCCCGCACGGAACAAATATTTGTATTACCTATCGATAGTTGTTCTGGATCTGGTTGTTTGTGTATGTGAGTTTGTATGTTTGTTTGTGTATGTGAGTTTGTATGTTTGTGAACGCACCTACGATACAAGAGAAATTCCTAGTGCGGTGCAACGTTATTTTTTTTTAAATGGAATATTAAATTACAAAAAATAATAATTGGTTGTAGAGATTCGCAACTTTTCTTCAGAAAATAACAATTTCTTGTTTATTTTTCCAGGGCTTTGGTACTGAGTTGTTCATTACATGATTTGTTAGTGTTTGCTTTCTCTCTTCCAATTTTCATCTCAGGTGTCGACTTAATGAACAACAGTTTAGTATGTTGCTCCTAACCATTCCTAAATGAAGACACTTTCATTATTATGTAAACAATTGTAAGGCCACCTGTCACGGACGTGATAAGTTCGTAATCGTAACAAAGAACTTTGTCCATACTGTCAGCATTTAGCGTACTTAGAGGCGGCACTTGTTTTAACATTAGATACGTCTTTTAGTTCAAAACTATTTTTTACGTACCATTAATTACGTGACGTGTGACCGTTTGGTTGTAGTTCATAGAGAAATAACCAGGGAGATATGAAAACGATGAAATAGAAAATTTAATCAGATATTATTGTTTACGTCGTCTACGACTAAGTTCTACTCCCCGGTTTCCGGAAAAAAAATACACCAGTTAAAATTTTTTTTTTGCTATGTCATGCACTCCTTTGACCGCTATCTCACCTGATGGTAAGCGATGAAATTAAACGCAAGTTAAGTGATTGACTGTCGAAAATTCATCCAACCAATCACAGTGATCACGCGCATTTTGCAATTTGTTACAAAAAACAAAACACTACAAGGTACAAAATAACTTCGAAAGAAAGAAAAGAACTTTAGTTTCGGAAGTCGGTGTTTTTGTTTATATTTTCGTTTTTTGACACCGACTTCCTAGATTAAAATTCTTTTCTTTCTTCCGAAGTTATTTTGTACCTTGTAGTGTTTTGTTTTTGGAAGTCGGTTGTATTTTTTGTAAAAAAGTTTTAATATTTTTCACTTTTTAGTGGTACCTACCTGCGTACCCATTAACAGGGTACCGGCGCAATGTTATGTTAGGAACTGGTGTTAACACTAAAAAAACATTGGATTTCAGCAATCCCGATCCATTTGCTATCATTTATTGAAGAGTTCCGTAGCCTACCTTCGAAGTTCTTCGTCAGATCTTCACCAAATTGAAACGAGACCAGTTTAGGAAAATTTTCTTCCAAACAAAAAAAGAATCATCCAAATCGGCTGACAATTGGCGAAAATATCGCTGAACAAACATTTTTCATGGGATCTCATCATCAGATCCTATTTTATACCTTCCATCATCAGCTCTGCAACATGAGATGATGATTACGAGGCAAAAATATCTGAATTGCGTTAGAAAGTTAAAGATAAGCATTGAATGAGCCTGTTAAATTTGAGGGTTGCCCTCGATTTTCATGGGATCCCATCATCAGATTCTAACTTGGTGACAATGGGACTAATCGGGAAGTATACCCTTTCAGTTGAAACAAAATTTATTCAAATCGGTTCATAAATGACGGAGTTATGAGGTAACAAACAAAAAAAAAAAATACAACCGAATTGAGATCCTCCTTCTTTTTTTGAAGTCTTTTTGAAGTCGGTTAAAAATGTGTCAAATGGGTCATCCGAGAAATTAGACCTTAGTCTTGCACACTATCATGATGATGCACAACAAAACAATTTTCTTCTGTCTTCTATCTGAGAATAGAAAAAGGGACTTAATAACTCCATTCCCTCATAACTTCTAAAAATAGACAAAATTAATGACGACTATTCCAATGATGTCAGTAGCTATTTAATAGACAAAATGACGCAGCAATTACGGCTACAAGCGTGCATGACCGTGCATCCATAATGAAGTGTGGGCTGCGCATGCGCATCGCATTTATTAGCTTTACTCCGCTCCTCTCGATCGTACTGTAGTTTGTTATCATACGATTGAATAGCTGGGACTTTATGACGAACATCTGTTGAAAGTGGAAATATGTAAAGGATGAATACTTTTTATACTTTGCTATCTATCAGAAATAGTTGTAGTACTCGTATAACTGCGAGTATGTTAACGTGCTAAATCAGTCTGAAAACTACTGTATTTGATAGCGAAGTTAACGGAGCACCTGGTAAGAACTTTTACTCATCATTATATAAACTTACCTCTATTACTCTGAAGTATAATTTGTATTACATTATGACAAAAAATAGTAAGTTTTGGTATGTTGTGCTCACCTCAGGTCTTAATTTATTCATTTTCCTCTATATTTAAGTATATTTAGGTATTTATTTAGATGGCGCAAACATGCAATATTTCCATTTTTGCTTTAATTTTAAAGAACTCCATCTAGAATAGAACACCACATAAATAAGAAATGAATACGCTTTAATTTATTGCCAAAATTGCGTTTATAAACCGACAGTTTAAAGGTTCGCGCGAAAACGGACGACGACGTCACTCGTGTCTATCACTGGTCAAGAACTGTCCTAACTCAAAGTCATAAGGTTGCCTTTCCGTTGGCATAACAGCAGATACGTCACTAAACGCTGATTGTTGTTTTTAAATACGTTCCGTTTCACGTTACTTTAATTCATTATTTTTGTTAAAAATCGATATAAACCAAAATAGAAACGTTGCAACGGCCTTTATTTTATACTTTTTTATCATTTTACTGACAACATTATCATTAATTCTGTATTTGCATCTTCCCTATTACACTTGGTCGTTAGCTCGTATTCGATTGCCTATGAAATTCGGACAAACGACTAACTGTAAGTGAACGGAGTCGAGTACTTCTGTATTCGAACAGTTACATTCGTTTACGTTAACCGAAGCCATGTTCCAGTAACCGAACGTGAGTAAAACAATGTAATTAATGCATGGGGTGCCCGAATTCGAGTAACGTCTTTCGTTCACCCGAATACGGGCTAACGACCAAGAGTAATTGCGCCATTACTATGGCTATACGAAACTGTCTCGTAAGTTTTTGTTGCTGCAGAGATTCCTGTGTTGAAGTGTCATTGCCCATCTAAATTCGTGCGCAATTGGTCCCAAATAGATAGCGCTTAAATATAATGTAGTTACTAGTTTACCTACACTAATGAGGTATACTAATAACTAATAATACTAATGGGTTATACTAATGAGGAGCTCGAAGCTAGATAATAACAGCCGCACGGGTCGGTCTTCAAGGTTAAGCAACGCTTGCCAAGGTTGGACTGTGGATGGGTGACCATCTTAACATACTGAGTTTCTTCCGTGCCTCGGAAAGCACGTTAAGCCGTTGGTCCCGGCTGTCATTTGTAGATCTTTGGCAGTCGTTACGGATAGTCAGAAGCCAGTTAATCTGATTCCAGTCTTGCCATGAAGTACCGTACCAATTATTTATTTATTTATTTAACACTTTACGCAAACAGATGTACAGAGGTGGACTTAATGCCTGAGGCATTTTCTACCAGTCAACCTTTGGGTGATGCAGAGAATAGACAGCCGCACCGCCTAAAATACTGGTGTTCAGCTAAATCCGGTTTAACTGGAAGCCGACCCCAATGTAATTGAGAAAAGGCTAGGCAGATGATGATTAGTTTACCTACTAATAAGGCATACTCCACTTCCTAAGCCCCGTCGGAGTACTCAATTGTATAACTATGATGTTTATATATGAGCATTTTGATGCAGTGCAGTGCAATGTTCTATGGAATGCACGTGCAAGTAAAAGAAGAGTGAAAATCCTGTCTGTGAGAGCGACCTCAACCCGGGAACGCAGACGTGACGTCATTTCTGGGTAAACTTTATCTTATTTCGAACCGCACGTTGACGGAAACAAACACTTTCCTATTGTACGAACATATGATAAGATATACACTTTGTAACGCTACAAGCGAACAATGATTCGTTTTCGGGTTCGGCGTACTTCGTGTCTTATCGTTTCCTTTCGGGACATTCGGCCATTGTGCCCAGATTAGTTAATGATTCATTAGGTTTGTTACCTAAGTTCGACTTCGGTTGGTTCTCGGTTGATCGCGTAGCCTAAAGTGAATTGAAGCAATCGTTGGAACATATCAGATTGGAACTGTTATCTGTTATAACTTGGCTAATCGAGTTAGGAAGTTTGGTTATCGAATAAAAATATGTCTGGACTCTGGATCGATTGTTCTTGACTTTCTTTTTGGCCAGCTTGAGCAAACCAGAGTTTTCTTTTGACCTAGTTTTAGTTGCTAACACGATGTTAATTAAAAAACATTCCTTATATAATGACCCCGGGTTAAAACTAGCTCGATCAACCGGCCAAGTGAGAGTCGGACTCTCACGCGAAGGATTCCGTACCATAAACCGAAAAAAAAAAACACGTTTTTTGTATGGTAAAATAATAATTAAAGGGGGCTCCCCATTTAATTATTATTTTAATTTAAGTTTCACTATTTGTTGTTATAGCGGCAATAGAAATACACACTCTGTGTATTTCAACTGTCTACCTATTACGGTTCTTGGGATACAGCCTGCTGACAGACAGACGGAAGGACAGACAGCGGAGGCTTAGTAGGTAATAGGGTTCCAGTGGTTACTCTTTGGGTTCGAAACCCTAAAAAGTAACCCTGGTTTGAGTAAGTGGGCCTTACTCTAAGTTAACTTTATTGAAAAGACTGTTATGTAACTGAGTGTTCTAAAGCGGGTGTCCGTTTTTAGGGTTCCGTACCAGTAGGGTTACCCTATTACTAAGCTTCCGCTATCCGTCCGTCCGTCCATCTGTCTGTCAGCAGGCTGTATCTCAAGAACCGTAATGGATAGAGAGTTGAAATTTTTACAGATTGTGTATTTCTGTTGCCGCTATAATCATTAACAATAAAAATTAAGGTTTATGGTACGGAACCCTTCGCGTGCGAGTCCGACTCGCACTTGGCCGGTTTTTTTATAACTATAAGAGTTGTTAAATTAAAAGACATAATTTCAGCTGTTAAACTGGACGTGTTTATGTCGGTATGCACCGCTTAGTAATGCTTTCCTATACTAATTATTTACAGAGTTGCAAGGTGTATGCGAACGAGGGCTAACTAGTGGAAGCCAGCTGTAACAATTACGCGTGTGATTTAAAAATAGCTGCAGATCTTCTAACTGGTTATTCTATGACGGGCCGAACAAAAGACCCGAGATTTTGCTTCGGTTCTAATTAAAAGTCTGCATGAATCAGCGAAAATAACGGTCAATGATGCAAAATCCATTCAATTTGTTTGGGAGGCATGAATTTGAAAAAAAAAACCAGCCGAGTGCGAGTCGGACTCGCACACGAAGGGTTCCCTACCACAAACCGAAAAATAAACGTTGCTTGTAGGGAGCCTCCTTAAATTTTTAATTTAATTTTTGTTTTTATTTTTACGGTACGACTATTTTTTTATAGCTGCACTAGAAATACACACACTGTGAAAATTTAAACCTATTACCTATTCTTTCTACCTATTACGACGGACGGACGGAGTCGGACGGACGGACAGCTGAGGCTTAGTACTGGCTTCCGTTGCTTACCCTTCGCGAACGGAACCCTAAATACGTCAGCGTTGGACCATGGGTCCTTTTGTGTGTATAAACAATCATCGACCTTTATATGGGATGTCAAACTTGTATGTAAAATAAAAAGGTGCCTTCGTGAGGCGAGGGCCCCTCGAGTGTTCTCTCAGTAGGCATTACAAATTCGTCTGATTGAACCCAGCACACTGTCAATCACTCTTCACATCAATGGAGGCTAATGATTTTTATTAAATTGACGTATTTTTTCTTCGGATCCAAACAAAAAATTATAACAATAATTGATGACTCGTTTTTATTCGTTGTTTATTAATTGATATCAGACATTTGTGAAGGGTGACGTCAGTTAGTGGTAATAATAAAGATTATGAGATTAGATTATCTTGATTCGATACGCGCTGTTGCAAAAAGAGAGAGAGTTGCGTGTAAAATTGCTGCTTAGCAATTAGATTCAGTGAAAGAATTTTTACAATGTTCTTTTTTTTCATTAGTTTGGATTTAGTCTACCAGGGCCAGCAGTCGTTTGTCTTTTAGGTGAACGATTTTATCTTTCTTTCTTTTAAATAAAACGTTGCTTCACACTAGGAATTTCTCATGTATCGTGGGTGCGTTTACAAACATACAAAGTTACATACATAAATTGAAAATATCGAAATTGTCTGCAGGCCGTACAAATATTTGTTTCGTGCGGGAATGGAACCCGCGACACGCAGCGCAGCAGCCGATCGCTCCACCACTGCGCCAACAGTTACGACAAATTATACGAAGTCCGCGGGTCAGCGCGGACCTAAAAAGTCCACTGTAGTAGAATCATAATATTAATCATCTATCTACGACAATCTGTCAAATTTAATTTTCATCTTTATCGCTAAAACATTAGGTTCAAGGTTGATTCGGAAAATTTTACAGTTTCGGGCGGCTTGATGTGCTGTTTGATTCTAACATAGTGGCCTTTCAAGACTCGCTGTTCTGCGATGCGATTCTGTAAAAATCTCAGCAACAATGACGAAGTGAGCTGAAATCATCAATAAAATCTATTCTAATCTATATATAAAATTCTTTCGTTACTTATTGAGTGACTGACAGACAACGCACAGCCAAAATTATTAGTCGTTGCTAAAAAGGAAGCAGAAATTTGGAATGTAGGTTCCTTGGGCAGTATAAGGGGAGTACAAAAAAGAGGATTTCCTGAAATTCCCATGGGAACGGGAATAAACGGGATATGCGCGTACAAAGTCGCGGGCGAAAACTAGTTCCATATAATTTTCACGGTATGATATTGATAGAATAGACCGGCTTTCATTAAAGAGATCACACTCAACAAGTTCCCATGTGTTGCACAGAATAACTTCTGTTTGACTAAGAATATCTATTAGATGTTCCTCCTTATCCATGTTATAATTTTATTACCACTATAGTAGATCTATAAATATACCTCTTTCAATACGTAAGTATGTACAGGAAAATTGTCTTCCATGGTTGGTTATTAGTTGTACACAGTATGCTAAAATGAGAATTACAAAACGTACGAGAACCTACGTAAGACGGCAGATGTAAGCAAAATAATATCGTTTTAAATACATACGCAGCCAGTATTTATGATCTCCTTGCTTACCTACTTATATTAGCATCTTTTGTTTCTCCAACAAATATACTTTATGATACTGGGAATATCAAACCGATTGTTCGGTGGATTTCCATACAATCGGTTCAATAATGCAAGAGCTTCTATTAGCAAGTTCCGTAATACCCGTTTATTGTTTGTTGTGTGTCATGTAGGCTGGTTTTATATTACCACAGAAAACTTCATAAGGAAAATTCAAAGAAGTGGTATCAAATTCCTAGTTGTGAAACTAGAATTCTTAAAATACGTAATATTAACATACTTGTTTGGGTCATCATCATTATCATTGCAGCTTTCTGCCGAAAGCTGCTCAAACATCTATATATTCCAAGCATCGCCACAACAACGGGATACTGGGACCCCGCGGGACCATTGGTCCCGGTCCGGGAAACTGATTAAAACTTTATTTCTATGCGTCTTGTGGTTTTCCTTCGTTTCTGTACGATTGAACTCTATGGTAGATAATATTTTTCAACTGTGGACATTGACAGGAAAATAAATACTTGTCAACATTACGACGCTCAAAAGCGAAACTCGAAGGTCACGGTCCCAGAGAAATCCCGAGAGGTCCCGAGAGGTTTCTCTGCCCGTACCTATACAGTCGACTTTCAACAACCACCATCTCTACCTTAGGATTTGCCCCCTTAGAATACGACTATTTATATACTAATACATTATTACAAAGAGGTCATATTGTTGGTTTGTTTTAAGGAAGTTAGCTCTGGAAGTAACGATCTCATTACAAAAATTATTTTTCTGATAGGGAAGGATACACTATCGATGACTAAGTAAACAGGTTTTGTTCCATTTTTCATTCGTTTCTTGTTGGATGGACCTTGGGAGCGAAGCCGTTTGAAAAACTTAGTGCTCAATGAAGTAAGCATACCAAGCTTATACTTTCTTTTGTATCGCCTACGGATCTTACGGTCCTCCATACACTTCAAAATTTCAAGTATGAGAAATCTATTCCCTCTTTTGTTTTCTATGCATTTTGACCCTTGTATTTGGTTGTAACACAAACTAATCACTAAAACAAGATGCCAATACATCTGTGCGTTATCTAATCTCAATTTCAATGATGTATTCGAACATGGTCGTATGTCGTGGGAATCTTTGGCCAATTATTCAATTTTCGACTTGTTCCTATGTTTGGTCGAGGCTATTGACGGGTGAGGAATAAAGGCAGGGGCATACGGTAGAACAATGTCTTGGAATTCGAAAGAATTGAAAAGATACTTGTGAAGTCGTCAATAAATTATATTAGTACCAAAGCATACTTTTAAAAGGATTGCCTGTTCTAGAAATGTTCTGTACACGTTCTAAGAAACTCTTCTTTATTTAATTCTTCGTCCACACACGGTACGAAACGCCCTCTTCATAAACAATCTAGGACGTTATAATTTGATACGTGAACTCACAAGAGAATTTACTTTTGAAAGTTCTTCAATTTATTAGCTTAGCTGGTCAGTATAACTCCTAACATTTCAACAGACATATTGGCTATCGCGGAGGCCAATTTTCGCGTTGCCCATCTATCATCGCTTGCGCTTGCGATCCAAAGTTAGCTTCAAGTGTTTTAGATAATGACGCCGATCTAAAACACTTGAGCGGATCGCGTCAGTGGAAATTATGATTAATATCAGGCTAGTTAACGGTGCTAGAGAGGGCCACGACTCGTAGCAGTTGAGGCCCGAAGGTGCCCGAAGCCACGGATGTCCGTGCGATGGGGCGGACGCATCATTTGTTTGCTCACAGACCGGTCCACGTCGCTACTGCTTCAAATTCATAATTTTTCAATGAGCCTTTTTTCTACTGGCCGCTTCGTCTCGCTGACAACTGAGCTTATGGTTCCTGAGATAAGATCGCTTTGTGCGCCATTAGCCAAAGTGATTGACGTTGTTAGTTTGTTGTCAGTAATTTTGTTTGAAATTTAGAGCGGCGAGAGTACCTTTTTTTGTTCCTTATGTGTAAAGAGAGTCGTGTTGACATGAGAGACTATTGCGATATGTCCGATAATACGATTTCGAAACCGAATAACACAAATTGAATTGCAATACTCGGGCTTAATAACACAGTGGAACACTAATGATAATCTAATAGGTTTGTGCTATTTGCACGATTCAATGTCTTTCGTTATGAAACATAAGCCACGAGCGGAGGCATTTGATGATGAATGATGGCAATAAACAGCCTTATATTTCGACAAGAAGCATTAAGTAGCGAAAATTATCGCATGAATGATTCCCATCGTTAACTAGTCGGACCTCGATTTGCTTCATATCTTTCTGCCAGGACATTAACATCGGTGACAGTTCAAAACCAATCAAAAAGCTATCGGACCATATCTGGCTTAACAGTAACTAACTAAAAGGTGATAAATAACAAAGCTGTCAGTGGAGCGTTTAACAATGAGTCAGAGTAATTATACGGACGACACTATTGCACAACGGTGAGCGGTCGGTATCTGTCGAATTGTGAAACAATGGCAACTTTTAGAATTTTGATAGGTACGAGACGGTAGCGACACGATATGCTGCCAGTGCTCGCAGACAGTAGATAAGAAAACCCTTGTAATGGTGCAGATTTTAGCAGATTTTGTTATTGGCAGATGCCAATAACAAAAGTTACTGAATATGAGAAAATGTATGAAATGTTAGAGAAAGTATAAATAAATTCTTAGAAACCATAAAAAACTTTAATGTTATTGTTATTCTTGCTCACCAAAATTACTTCGGGTCGCAATCGAATCGTACAGTACAAAACGATAAAAGCACCCAATGAGACAGACTGGACGATATCGTGACCAGACGAAATGTGGCACAAATTGTAGACGCCGCGTTTGTTCATGTTATTGGGGTCGCGTTTGGTTCACATTTGCAAGCTCTGGGGTTCCCCAATGTGAGGTCGAGGTGGTTGTAATTAAAGAAATCATACGAGTGATAGTTGTATGACCCGCAATCATAGAAACGTGCGCTACGATAAATGATTTTTGGTCGACGAATGATGAATTTTCTGTAGGTATAGTAAGTTTTAGCAAAAGATTAAAATATGATAATTGGAATTGAAGAAATGAAGTAGCGTGAGGTGAGGCTCATGTGAAAGTTGCAACGTCAAACAGTATTCAAGGGATTGTTAACTTTACGCAACCCAGTAATATTTTCAACAAGGTGATTGAACTAAAAGACGAAGTGTAGGAATGACTCTCACAAGATGGACCTGCTTGATGCTTCGATTTCTTTAGACAAAACGAAACTTGAAAAAGTGCTTCCAGAAACATTTCATATCGAAATAATATTTTTAATTCTATATTCCAAAATCACCAGAGTTCGAACAGAAATACCAAGCCATCCCAGATTTTTTCCGCAGAATTATGTTGATTTTTGCGAAGCCCCCTCGGGCCGCGCTCCAAAGTTTGTGCTAACTGCAGCCAAGTGATAACACGCCATCGCTAATCCGAGAGGCGACCGCGCTCCCAAATCTATTTGATACAAGCAAAGAGAGTTACTGGAAGTGACATACAAAATTGGACAGCAAAATGTTTTTGTGTTTAAAAACATTTATGTGTTAAGTAATTCAAGAATGTGCTTCTTACTTTAGGAGACTGAAAATACTTAATTAACGACATTCAAAAGGAGTAGCAGAGGCCAACAAAGACTAACATGAGGACAGAGGACCAAATAATCAGTTGTTTTAATAACATGGACTTGATCCTTTTAAAAGTTACTTTTTTTAATCATATTTAGAATCACGGTCTTTTTGTGCAGTCGCTGATATAAAGGCAGTGACGATTAACAAAATTTGTATTTTTGTTCCACTTTTGCTGTTGGATTTGATTCGGACTATTCTATTTGTGGTAACTCAATCATCATTAGGAAGTCAGTAAACGTTCGATACATACGTTTCGTTGACCTGGCCTTTGAGCTACATGTCCTCAACTAGTCGTTAGTGACTACATGCTACATGGCAAAAGCAATCGTTGCTCGGTTGAAAACGGAACTAGAGCTGGTGTACCAGAAATCATGCTAGTAATACATAATCTGACTAATATAATATTACATAATTCCAGGTTACCCAATCTCATCCTTATACATAGTAATAGCCTCATCATCTTTCTGCCCTTATTCTGTTCTTTTACCCGTCATGATATCATTTATAGATTCCCTTCTCTTTCTTATCACTCCACACACAATCTATCCATCTTTTCTTTGGCCTCCTTCTCCATCCATCAATACACAGTTACAGCTTATTTTCGTTTATTCGTAGTTAAAATTACCCGCTAATTTATTCAACAAAGAGCATATAATGTTATAGGTAATTTAGATTTACATTCTCAAATCGTCAACCCTTTCGTTCCAGTCTGTTGAAGGAGGTTGAATACTCCTAGGGAGATAGGTACAAGTATATCTCTTTTGAGTTGCTAAGTACGCGTAACTTGCGTTGTCTAGACATGTAAATAAAATTTATGTGTCTGGCTTACTTTTAAGGATCTTATACATTTCAGAATATTTTATATTTTTAAGTTTCATTATTACCTGTCTTTTTTATTACCACCTTAGAACTTTTGAAAAAACAGTCGATGTTGCATGGATGGAGAATCAAGAGATTGATTTACAAAAAATTTGATTAACTTCCAAATTCGATTCGGCAGTTTTACCCGTACAATTTAGAGTTTTGATGCGGAAAATAAATCTTCGGAATATACCTACTGCAATAAAAATTCAAGGTTTATTTTTCTATAATTTATCTTGATCTAGGCGGATCCAAAAGAAGTCAAGTATACTAAATAAGTGCAAATTGTGAAAGCTTCTATCTATGAGATACGCTAAGATCAAATTCAAATTCAAATTCAAAGCATTTTATTTCAAATACCTAAACCATTCACAGGCACTTTTGAAACGTCAAGGTCGGTCAGTCAAAAACATGGAAGCTATTTGCACGTTCCAAAGCGTAGATCTCTATGGAGAAGAACGTGCAAGAAACTCCACGGACACTCTTTTAAATCATGTTCTGGTTTTACAAAATTTCAAGTTACATATACTTGTTGCTTCTGCATGTGAGGACAATGCAAAGGAAAAAAAAAGGGCTTATTATAAGAATTTTAAATATAAAGATTAAAATAAGCCAATGGCAGCTAAGAGATGACCAGTCTCAACCGACGGCGCCTGTTCACGAACATGACGCGTGTATCGGCACCCTTCAGCTCAACCATTTCGAAGGGAACCGAATGATCAAACCCACGCGCCGCCATCAGCGAGACATTTGAGTGAGCATGACATGCTCTCAACCACCATGCTCGTTCATGTCCAACAAGTAAAACTATAACTACTGACATAAAATGTAAATGGTTTCATGGTACTCACATTTACAAAATTTGAAAAATATGCTTCTACTTTACACAAAACTATGGTTGTCAATGACCAAATAATGAAAAATAAATTAATAAAGAGAACGATTAAGATCTTACATCAAAAAGAATAAATAAGTAATTAATATAATAATATAATTTGTATGTATATAAGAATAAATAAACGAAATAATGTAAGAACCTCTAAAAGGAGCGAGCATCTCTTCCAAATATAAAAACATAGAAACCTAAAAAGTGGACCTAAGCAGCTGTGACTGTGGAGCAGGACCAGCATTTAGCCAAGCGTTTCGTGATCGCAGAACATATTGTGATGTACAAGTTTACTATTTTCCTAGTGTGGAGTAGAATAGATTTCTCACAATTTTTAGTTCATGATTGTTAACTAGAAATAAGAATATGACGATAACTCGAATTAGTAATTAATACTCCAATTAGTGCCTCAAATCGTTGCAAATTAACTCTTGAACAACCCATTTCAAGAAACACACTTAATTTTTCTTCACCCTGTACCTATTATGTAGGAATGCCAGTGGCGAGCGAAGAAAGACAACTTCAAGAACGAAAAAATGGCGGTCTCTTCTAGCAAATAATTTAAAACAACATAATCCGAGCAATCATTCACACCGCACAGGGTTGCATAATCCTCGTCAATGCGTTTGTCATCATTCACGCACGACTTCGGCTTTACAACGTAATCAACTTCGACTTCGGTTTTGTTCTGTCTGTCCCCTGCCTTTGATTTTGAAACTTCATTAAAATTAGCCTTTTTAGTTTTTACCGCACGTAGTGGTTTAATCTGTTGATTGAAATCATGATCTTTAATCCGTTTTACCTGAATGTTCAAATAGGTCGTTTGGGACGGTAATAACTCAATCTAGTAAATTGCTCTCTCCTGATAAATGTTTGGTAAGACCACTTTACTCAAAATGTCGATCAAGGTTGATAGTTTTAGTTGCTGCTATAAAATTTTCGAGATCAGTTAAGATAAAAGCTTTCTAAATACTGTGTCCGGTAATCCGGTTCAAGTAAAGTTGTTTCTTGTACGAGGAAAAGTAATACTTTTTACATTGGGTTACCATAGAAATTGCCGTTTTTAGGGCTACTTTGAAAAATCCTAACTTCGGTTTACTTAGAATTTTAAATTCAAACATCATTTATTTTTATTCCTTTTCGAAAACTTTAATTTATTTTATTTCTTTGGATTTTGTTTTAACTATAATAACGCCATATTTAATCACAACGGCAACATCATTTATGTACTTCTTAACATTTTACCGTTCACTGTTCACAAGTTAGTGGCATTTATCTATACTTCACACTCATTTTCCTTACATCATCATTTTCCGTTGTCAAATTAGCCATGAGTGTGTGAACAAGACCTTATCTCTCATCGGATGTAGAATTTAATGAATACGTATTGCGAATGTATTCGTTCCAATGCCAAAAACCTGTTATGTTGGCACCTTATTGCTTGGTGATTAATCATTACTTGTATACTTTGTAGGCTTATGTTCAATCATGATCACATCTCATGGATTTTATTAGGCAATGATAGTTAGCTGATTATTACTTTTTAGGGTTCCGTACCCAAAGGGTAACCAACGGAACCCTATTACTAAGCCTCCGCTGTCCGTCCGTCCGTCCGTCCATCCGTCTGCCTGTCAGCAAGCTGTATCTCAAGAACCGTCATCATCATCAGTCTGTAACAGTCCACTGCTGGACATAGGCCTCTCCAAATGCACGCCATTTGGCTCGATCTTTGGCAACTCTCATCCAGTCGCTACCAGCCACCCTGCGAAGATCGTCGCTCCACCAAGCCTGAGGACGCCCTACCTTACGTTTGCTGATTCGTAGTCTCCATTCAAGAACTCGTCTACCCCAACGGCCATCGGTTCTACGGTAATATGGCCGGCCCATTGCCACTTCAGCTTGTTTATTCTGTGAGCTATGTCCACCACTTTGGTTCTCTGTCGGATCACTTCGTTGCGGATCCGACCTCTCAAAGCGAACCCAAGCATAGCCCGTTTCATAGCTCGCTGAGTGACCATGAATTTATGGACCAGCCGTACCGTGAGTGTCCACGTTTCGGCTCCGTAAGTCATAACAGGCAGGACACACTAATTGAAGACCTTAGCATTTAGGCTCTGTGGAATACGTGACGAGAAGACTCGACGAAGCTTCCCTAGTACCGTATGTATCTCAGGAACCGTAGTGGGTAGAAAGTTGAAATTTTCACAGATTTTGTATTTCTATTCGCGCTGTAACAACAAATAATAAAAACTAAGGTTTATGGTACGGAACCCATTGTGTGCGAGTCCGACTCGCACTTGGCTGGTTTTTGGATACCTATCCGTAGTAAAACATGGTGTATTATAACTTTGCAGTGTTACTGTAAATGTTAATAACTTGCAATTTATGATGAAAACCACTTATATGTACAAATTCTATAACTGTACGTTTTCCTTTACGGGATAGGCAGAGCGAATAGATTAATAGACACTAAAAATAGAAAATAGACTCAAAATTAAAATCCATGAGTGCATCAACGGAAAACTACAAATTTTTCGCCGTGGGTGTCCATTTCAATAGTTTTCGCATTCGCAAAAACGAAAAAAAAAGTCGAAGATAACTTCAACTCTATGTATGTTGTACGGGATAGGCAGAGCGAATAGATTAAAAATAGACACTAAAAATAGAAAATAAACTCAAAATTAAAATCCAAGAGTGCACCAATGGTTTTTTTTTTGCCATGGTTGTCAATTTCAATAGTTTTCGCATTCGCAAAAACGAAAAGAAAGTCGAAAATAACTTCAACCCTATGTATGTTGTACGGGATACGCAGAGCGAATAGATTAAAAATAGACACTAAAAATAGAAAATAGACTCAAAATTAAAGTCCAAGAGTACACCAACAGAAAATTTAAAAACTTTTCGCCATGGGTGTCAATTTCAATAGTTTTCGCATTCGCAAAAACGAAAAGAAAGTCGAAGATAACTTCAACTCTATGTTCGTTTTCAATATAAATTACAAGTAGTGCTATAGATTGATTGGCATGGGATGGGTGTCATTTTCGTGGTCCGACACGCACTTGCCAGGTTTTTCTCACAAGTTTCATAGAATCAATTTAATTCGGCGACTATAATGAATTCCATGCAGATTGCTGTGAACCCATACACGGAAAGAAATTCGGGGACCACATGCCTTTTTTGCTTTTAGGTTCACTAATACCCTATTGGAATTAAATTGCCCAGATTTATTGGACTAAGGATCCTGTGGGAAAATGCATGCGAAGGGCGCTTAAGTATCTGAATAATCACGGCCAAGAAACCGGTCCTTGATAGCTGTCAGCACTAAACAATTATTTTAATAAAAACAGTTGTCTAACATTTTATGAAAAATAATTAAATGTTCGCAATTGCCTATAGATATAACGATTGTTTTATGACTTTTAAAAGTTTGTTATAAAATTATAGAATCGTGTATAGTAATAAAATCGATCGCTAATTCATCATTCTTTATGGCATGTTTTTACTTCGTTGATCCAACAAAAAACAATTCCAAAATAAACTAGTTTCGGGGGTCGATAATTTGTGAAGCGCGCGACATTCATTTCGGGAAGTTGTTAGTTTTTTTTTCTATCCTCAAGAAACTGTGTATAGTCGTTATGTTGTTTATTTTGTTCCTCATATTAGGGTCCCTAATTTACCACATGGTGCTCTCGTTCGACATAAAAAATAATATCTACATGATTTGACGTAATTTGTACCGTGTTATGACGAAAGGTTCGTGTGTTTAAGAGTAATTTCTCCTCGAGCCGTTATTAACCAGTAACCGTCTTTTTTATTTTTGTCAGAAAAAGTTAACGACTATTAGACATGAAGCACGATGTTACATTTTTGTAGTTAATGAACTAAAAGGATAAAAGATAAAATATAAGTTGGAAAAAATGGAGACGTTCATTATATTGAACATCGCAACATTTTTTTCTATATTCACTATTTCAACATACGAAGGTTTTATTGAAATAAATATAATGCTTATAGTATATAATATTTAACGATAGTGACATAATATTTGATGTTCATACATTCAAAGAAATACATTTTGAACGCTAGAGCAATTCTTAGCTACGGCCGTATCATTCGGTATTAACCATATTCAGAATATAAAATTGTTAATCCGAATTAGGTTTCTAAAATATTTGCTTAAATTTTATTTATATTCAAACGAGAATATAGTTTATAGCTCGTATCTCAACATATCGAAATGGTATCCGTACAGTCGGCATTAATAAACGATCGGACACTAATCGATTGTGAATAGGCATTGCCTCGAGATGTAAGACGTAATATTTGGACGGATGGATTAAGTGAATATAAATATTAAAGTTTATGTAGTTCCCTTTATAGTTGTTCTTAGCGAATGTTTTGAATATTGATTTGTATTACCAATTTTTCTTCATTAATGGCTACCGAGACGGCAAAGAAGTTATGACTCGTTATTGGTAATAATTTATATGTTGTGGAATGTTTGGGGCGGCGCTATGTACGAATATAAACAACCTTATTTAACTTTTCTATGTTGATGGCATTCTGGGAAGCACAGTAGCTACGTCTACCTCATTATGAGGAATTAAGATGATAATTAGGCGGTAAGGAGAGAGCTCGGATTCCGTCGACTCCATTTAATTTTTTACTTTTTCTTATTTGATGGTATCAGCATTTTGTTTTAATTTGATATCAAGTTCTTTTTGTTGTCTTTTGAAGCCAGTTTCTTTGACTAATTAAGTTTTTGAACGAAAGGCAATTGTGGAATACTTGACTTTACGGCTATAAATCGTAGGTTCAAAGCGAAGAACTACTTGCTTAACCAATGTTTTAGTGATAGTTTTTCCTTTAAGCTTCAAATAAATACGCGAGACATTAACTTCATAAGACAAAGTAGCTAGGGTTTCCACAGTGGAGTCGTAAATTTCAGTGTGTCAAACATAAACATACATGTTTACATGGCCATTGTGGGGTCAAAGTTAATTTATTTCTTTAAGTTACGTCCGAAGAGCCACTCGGTCTTGCTTAACTAACTAACAACACTAGACAGGAAAGCACAGAAGGTTTATTAACGTGCCACCTCAGATGCTCCGCAATCCCGCAGTTTTTCTGCCAGATTTACTGCAGATATCTTTAGATTTAGCTGACACCTCACTAGACAACAAGTACAAGAAACAGTTTAAATTTTTTTTTCATTCTCTGTTTAGGGTCATTTAAAATCGCACAGTGTATGTCAGTCGCATCGTTCCCTAAATACAAATTAGTTATATCTGGGCCATGAACCTAAACAGACAAAACAGTTTCACTTAAATTACACTGATGCATCATTAGTACTTATTGGCTTAACCACTAGGTACACATAATCAAATAACCTTTGCGCTCTTCTATTTGTATCACTTTTCACTTTTAAGTGTTTTGTGTCATCATCATCTCCTGCCCTTATCCCATGTAACTTGGTGTCGGCGTAACACGTTTTTTTCTTACATTCTGTCCTGTCAGCCGTCACGCTATCATAAACTCCCTTTTCTTTCATATGATTCCTCTCCATCCATAATTTCTTTGGCCTTCCTCTTCTTCTTCATCTATCCACATTTATATTCATAACTCTTTCAGTGACATGCGTTTCATGCCTCCTCTTCACATTACCATACCAAGAGACATGCGGTTCCCTTTTAACTTAAGAATTTCGTGTGTACATAAATAAACAAAGAAGTTCTGATAGCCGACAGTTGGTTCAATGGCGGAACATTTCCAAACAGATTTTGCCATTGCCATGTTTCATCGCTTATCTATCTGTGCTTTCATTTCAAACGTTGATCAGAGTCACCCTACTGCACTATACTTCTCTGTGTCACCAATATTTCGTGTCCCTTCATTTAGGCGCATTGTCACTTGTGTCCAGTCACATAAACTGACTAACTTGTTGGCCGTTAAACATTTTTGTAAGGTAACTTAAATGGAAAGTGTCGCGGTAGGATTTAGGTAGTCGGCCAGAGAACTAACTCACTGTGTTCTGTGGTAATTTTGATTGCTATGGGCTCTTTGTTTCCCTTGTTACTTCAAAAAGACTGCAATTTATCATATGGAATGTGACAAGTAATTATTTGATTTTTCCAGCCATTGTCGTCGCAATATTTTGTTGGAACGACAAAACCTGAAAACCACACAGAGAGAGAGAGATCGGGCAGTTTTATGATCATACACAGAAGGGAAGTCAGGACCAGAGCCACTACGATTTTCGAATAAACATATGCTTGTGGTTCAAGATGTTTCCAGACAAAAGACCGCCACCACTCTCTTAGTCGGTGGTGGCTTTTGTATCTCCTTTTAGTGTTCCGCACCCAAAGGGTAACCAACGGAACCCAATTACTAAGCCTCTGCTGTCCTTCCGTCCGTTCGTCCGTCTGTCTGTCAGCGGGCTGTATGTCAAGGACGGTAAAATGCAACAGTTAAGACTGCTGAAATTTTCAAAGATTGTGTATTTCTATTGCCACTAAAACAAAAAAGAATAAAAGTTAAGGTTCATAGTACGGAACCCTTCGTGTGAGAGTCCAACTCGTTTCTTTTGAATTTTTTTCCTTTATGTCTATTAGCAACTCAACAGCACCCTTAAATATGATTACAAACTTCCAAAACACTGTATAAGGTTGGCGATATTGAAAACCTGAAAGCCCGTGACACAATCCCAACCACTGCAAACTCTTGAAAGCCAGAATCAACAGTAGCGACCACCAGAAAAATGCTGAGCCAATGAAACCAGACGAGTCCCGAAGAAACGATTCAACTGTCTTGGATCCTGCAACGAAATTAATCAGAAAAGTACAGCGGAGGAGTAGGAAAAAATATATATGTATGATTTCCACTTCCCTCCGTATCAAGCAGAAGACAGAATAGAACTAGGCCAATAGGCACATAGGGACATATACAACTGGGTTAAGCCCAGTGGCCAAGCACCACGGATTATATATTAACACTAAAACTGATGGGTCCTAAATTGTGAGCTACTTTTGATTCCAGTAATAGGTATGGCAAAATCGCTTGAACGCACGGAAATTTGTTCTGGTTTCTACAAGGTCCGTGTAGTAAACCTGAAAACCTGCCAATTAAAGTTTGCTGTATAGCCAGCTGATCTGATCTGTAACATTTAATTTAAACACGCTACTCCAAATTAGTCAGACGTGACATCCTGATCCCACCACTAAAAAAACTAAATTATGTCATAACATCACAAGCAGGGGCGTTGCACATTTCTTTGTTTATTGTTGAATAGTCATTATATGTAAATAGTGAAGTCGTGATGATGGGCAGTATGATAGTGACGAGGCATGTTTCGCAAGCACACGGAATGATAATTGTCTGTGCTCGGAGACCCGGCACCCGTGTGGGTTGGGCGCACCTGCCTATCTTTCTCGGTAGACGTAAACCGTAGAGATTACCTTACCAGATATAACTAGATTTAATATTTCATAAACGTGATTTTTTGAACGTGCTCCCATGAATTTTTAGTTTTTATGGGTGTACTTCGCTTTGGCTAGTGGAAAGGTAGCTAAGAACGTACTTTTATGGTAGTATTAGGTGATTGTGTACACAATACCTTATTAAGCCCACTTAAAACGTCATATTGTTTTTTTCGACTCAGCTGGAAGTGGAGCAACATCAGGCCGTGTATCCTTTCTTATTTTAAAATATGTAAAAGTAAGTTTTTTCGTTACGTTTTCACACCTAAACCGCTGAAACGTTTTTCATGAACTTTATTACCGAGATAAATGTGACCCTGAAAACGGTTGTAGGCTACTTTTTTGCGAAAATCTATGTGTTTAGCGAAGCCGCGGGCAAAAGTTAGTCTATATACCAATATGTGAATATTAATTAGCATTATCATCTAAAATTAACAATGTAAAAGACTATCGCTCAAACTCTGAGTCTGTACCCTAATAGTTTAATAACATAATCTCGGTATTGAAATTATCTCACGATACGAAAAATTCTTACTAATTCGGATGTACGAAAACTGTACCAATATTGACCCTAGTGAACAATGTCAGGGACATTTTAGTGTACAAGGTCAAGCTCTAGTACAAAATATCATCGATGCTCTCATGGTACTTATATCGCACCTGTTCGCACGAATGTCGTACTAAAACTACTTTCATTCCTTTAAACTTGAACCGAGTCTGAACTAAAACTACACGGAGTTTGTGGTTGACATTGAACTAGAAACATACTTGTAATGCCCCGTTTGCACTAGAAATGCACTTTACTCGCACTATTGATGCACCAGTCGAGTACTAATATTGAACTATAAATCCTACAATGTTGGCTTGTTTTGATAGTTGAGTTTGACGCTTGAGCTGATAACGAATTATTAGTCGTAAGCCATTGGTTATCAATTTATCTCTACGTAATTAATTTGTGTAGAATAGATTGTTTGTAATGCGTTAGGTATCGTATTGATTAGTCTGGTGACGTCATGTTTGCGTAAATCATATAAATCTGTCTATGTGCCATGAGATGTCAAGAATGAAACTTCTTTACCTATATAGCATAGTTTTGTCCAGCGGCGGATCCAGTATTGTCGTTTGGTCCGGCTTCCTCCCGCTGAGGATAGGTTTTAGCAAAGTAAACACTAAACACCAAGATCATGGTAAATATCCATGTAGCACCCACTCCTATCTAGATCGGAGACTCAACACTCGAAGTTGTACACGAGTACGTCTACCTGGGACAAACGGTCCAGTAAGTTAGGGCTACGTTCGGGAAGTTGCGTGGTCTCTTCTCGTCCCACATACCACAGTGTCTCAAGACGAAAGTCCAGTGCGTGTTGCCAGTGATGACTTATGGAACTGAAATGTGGTCGCTCACAATGGGCCGCCTCATCAGAAGGCTTAAAGTCACTCAAAGGGCGATGGAGAAGGCAATGCTTGGAGTTTCCTTGTGTGATCGAATCAGGGATGTTACCGACATATAAAGTGGCAGCCCCCCCCCCCCCCCGGATCCGCCCATGGTTTTGTCTAACATTGAAGTTGTAAAAGTTGTGTTGTTGCATGATCTCTAACCATGAATGATGACTCAGGAAGCCATAAATTTATCAGTCAACGCTCATTACTCTGCTTAAGTGCTTATGTGTCTAGACGTAGAAACTGAACTGGACAACAGTAGTTCATTTATGTAATCGTGGAAGTGAACCTTCCTGTTTGCGGTACCGATAAATAATAACTATTACGAATTAAGGCTTGTATTTATGCCAATGACCTTGTGCATATAAATGAAGCTAACTACCCCTCTACGCGCCACTCCGCTACCCGCATTTTTAATTTTTTATAATAAAAATAATTCATGTTTTTTTAAAATAACAAAAGAAATCATTTTCATTTGTATTGCAAACCAGTAAATATCTTTTATACTCTTTTGATAAAAAATGAAGGAGTAAAATGGTTTCATCTCAACGACTTGGAGGTAATTTGGTGTTTTTTTTTTCTTATTATGTGATGTCGATAGAAAAATTCTAGCTAAACCAAATTACGAATCATACCATGTAGGTAGATTACTAACTATTTTTTTTCAGATGTATTTTCTCTGTTAGTGACGACGAAAACCTGCTGCACACGCTATTTTAAGCAGTTTTCGAGCTTTATTCTAAGTGTCGCTGTTGCTACGAGCCTAAACCCTCATAGCCGAAACGTAGTTTACACCGAAGTCTATGTATGCTTATGTAACAGCCCCTCAACAGTCATCGGGTCGGTAGTACATCATACACAACACCCGTTTGCCAAAGTATCCTCCCTTTTCACTGTAGCATGAAGAGGTTCCTTGTACCCTTAAAGAAGCCGTTGAATGAGAACTCTTATATAGCGATCGTCATTATGTTATTAACGTTTTCCCATTTCTTGAACTACCGTTCGCGAAACTCGAGTCGGTGATTTTAGGGTTTCGAACGAGTTTAGGAACCCTTATACGATCACTTTTTTGCCCGTCCGCCCGTCTGTCTGTCAATACCCTATATCTCGAGAACGCCTGAATTGAATTTAAAACCATATACTCAGGTCGACAGTCCCTTGAAGTTGTGAAAAAATCAAACCTGCCTATCTTTTAAAACTAACAACCAAATACGAGGCGTTCTAGCCACAAATCAGAATCAGAAAAAAAACCCAACCATATTACAAAGAAAACGAAGCAAATAAGATACAAAAAAAAATAGACGTTCTAATTTAAAAGTTGGCGCAGAGTGATAGCCTATCAGGACTTGGCGGGCTTCCGATGGCAGGTGCCTGTTTAGTATTACTTGGCGCCCTGACTCTGGTCATTTGGCTCGGAAACTCGGAAAGGACAGTTAGCAATATAATGTTGGCAAGAACGTCCTTTATTCTGCCTAATGGGTGATTGTTGTTATCTTGACGGTTTTCTGTTTTTGCATGTAATGGAGGCCAGTTGTGCTGGCCAAAGGCATTTCCAGTTTTGCTTTGCCTAGTTTTTATCTTAATACATAAAATTCTTCCGTTACTGACTGATTGAGTGACTGAGTGACTGAGTGACAGACAACACACAGTCGAAACTACTAGTCGTAGAAAACTGAAATTTGGCATGTTGGTTCCTTGGGAAGTGTACTAAGGAAGGATTTCCTCAAATTATTTCGGGAATGGGAAAAACCGGGATATGCGCGTACGAAGTCGCGGGAAAAAACTAGTTTATTTAAATATTGGAAGGATAGCGTTTGATCACTATCTCTCCTGATGGAAAGCGATGATGTGATCGAATATGGAGCACGGTTGCCTAGAAGTAATTAATTCGCTCTTGAATTGAAGATCCCCAGGTTGTAGATATCAGGAAACACAACTCCAGCAGGGAATACCACTCCTTGGCTGTACGCACAATGAAAGTATTCCCAAAAAAAATGTGCATATTCGGATATGCTCTAAGGTTACGAGTTTCGACTAAAATAAAATACTACTAGGGTGATGATTGTCACAGTGATAAATTGACAAAACTGTCACAAATTGAAATAGGCGGTAAATACCATGAAAATGATTATAGACCAAGAACTCTGGGTCAGATCCCACCCTTATGTAAGAAACTCAATTACTGCATCATCTACTCATAACTTCATTCTGAAAATCATTCAAACACCAACTGGTTTGGTTAAATTATGAAAATGATCGTTGACCAAAAACTCCCTTATATAATAAACTTAATTACAACATCATCTACGCATTTCTCCCCCAGTAGTCAAAACAACCGCAATGAATCCCGGAATAACCCTTTATTTCGCGACCGCCAGCAATAACAGTTTATTTCGCTAATTCAAGCAACAGCCCCATAAACGAGTGTTTAATTTTAACAATAATTATCTCGATATAAATAGCGACGTCATTATTCAGTTGTCGCCCACTCGGTGACGTTGTCGGCCGATAATCTTGCTCTACATGTGCTAATTAAAGTACATTCTCTTACACAATGATCCCGGCTGTCGGCCCAGAGAACATGAAGGGCACGCCATGCGAGTCTTTCTTCCCAGTCAATGACTGACTACCACTTGTAAAGTAAGCTTTTAAAGTCTTTTCAATGTGTATTTTGTTTTACCGCATTCTTTTGAACGATACATTCGAATGTGAAATATACATTGCGGTTTTTGTTTCTACTTTCTGGTTTTATTTCTGGATGCGCGGGAGATGGTATTTGCATTTGTTGATATAGACTTACGGGTTGGATCTGTTACTCAGGGGCGATTCAGTGATCGTTTCGTGATAATCGCGATCACGGGGGACTGACATTTCTTTTATTTTATCGCAAACGGTCGCCGTAAGATAAAATGGCAATAAATAATCTGGGTAAGACATGGTGGCTACGTGTGCGCGGTTGCGCTTTTCATTTGTATTATGCGCGTAATTATGCATTACATCGTATGCTGAGGTTTATTTATGGTATCGATCGCATTAGTAAACACAATCGTTTGTTAGTGGCCAGTGATCAGTACTGTGCGTTAATTTAAATGGTGTTCGGTTGATAATGATGATGTGTTAGCTATTTGTGCTTTTGCTTTTAAATTGTGTTCATTTGATGAAAAAAAAAAAAAAACTGATGCACAAATTAGAATTTACTGTAACGTTTCTGAATAAGCCTTCCATTCCACATTTATTTTAGTTTCCTTACGTTTTTGGATTTAAATTGCAATTCACGCTAAAGACACACTTTTGCGCTCAAAATTGGTAGGTAAAACACAGACACACTTCCTTTTGTCTACAACAAAAAGAACAAAAAATCCATTGATAAATAGAGTTATGCAGTTTGCGTTATCTTTCAATCTCTTGGCGATAGATATAAATATTCCGTTAGTGTTCGCGCAACATGTTTCGAGAAATCTTTTCGACGGAAAATATCGGTAACACAATAACTTTGTATACAAAACAAAATAGGACATTATGCGCGACGCATCTTCTCCGTCGCGTCTTATTCCTGTGAATCTTTAGCCGGGCCTCGAAATCGGTGGGCATCAATACTGATTTTTTTTGTAGAATGGTGTCACGTACGAGGTTTTCTTATAACTCTCTGATATTGGTATTGATGTTGTCAATCCATGGCCCTGTGGGTGTTGTATTAAACATTAGCTGCATTGAACAACAGAATAATGCTGAGATCTGATAAAAAAAAAAAACATTTTAATAAAATAGAATAATCATTATAGGTGGGGACCCTTAACCAGCGAGTATCGAGTGCTGTCGTGTAAACTGGGAAAGGTCTTGGCTGTACAGCATCATCTCATCATCTGCCTGTCCTTTTCCCAGCTATGTTAGGGTCGGCTTCCAGTCAAGCCGGATTTAGCTGAATACCAGTTTTACCTATACGTATATAAATACCTGGTGGAGCGGCTGCCTACCAGACCTCCACAACCCATTAACTGGGTAACTTGGTACTTAATGGCTAGATTGGAGTCTGATTTGCTGGCTTCTGATCATCCGTAACGACTGCCAAAGATCTACAAATGACAGCCGGGACCAACGGCTCAACGTGCTTTCCGAGGCATGGAGGAAACTCGGTATGTTAATATGGTCACCCATCCACAGACCAACCTCGGCAAGCGTTGCTTAACCTTGAAGACCAGCCTGTGCGGCTGTTATTATCTAGCCACGAGCTCTCCTTGGCTGTACAACTTGAAAAAATAAACAAAACGTGCGGTGGATAAGCAAGGATTTATTTTACTAGCAAAGCGGCCTCGTGCGGGGTAGCCTATGCGGTTTATGTACGCCTATATATTTTATGCTATTTTTTTTTGGTTAGGTTAACGCGACGCACGTTAGTAAGCACGCAGTCGGCATGATCTATTCCGACATGTTCAACGATCATCCTCATAATATTTCAGTAAATTACAAATATATACTTCAATGAATTATAGATACACTTGCATCTTCCTCATGAATCCCTCCGGCCATCAGTAAAAACCGTATGATAATCCATTCGGTTGGTTTTGAGTTTAACAACAACAAAGCTATGATAATTAATTTGAATAGGTACTAATACTGAAAAAAAATTAATGTGTGCAATACTTTTCTTATTGGCTGTACTATCGCATTGGGATGTTTATCCTGTAAAGATAGTATAAGTATGATAAAATAAATGAAATAAAAAATAAACTTTGTTAACTAAAATGCGGTGATTTTTAAACTGAAGTTAACTTTATCATTTCCTGAACAGTAGCTTTCTTGTTTATTTAGTCACTAAATTGCATTCGCATCATCATCACTGTACTCCAGAATACTCACAAGGCAAGCATCTATACCATTGCTTATTCTGTACCGCCACCCATTCCCGCCATCCTAGAGGCCTCTCCTAGTCCCAGTCCCTATTCCCGTCACGTGTTTCCTACAGGATGTGTTACTGATAGGCTCGCGATACACGAATTGAACGAGTTCGAGCCTCCGCGACTCCCCGACGCACATCTAACAGTATTTACGCCAACAAATATGCATTATTTTATTTTTTACGTCGTTTTGTGGCGTTTTTGTATGCGGACTGTGTCCTAGCGTCATCTGTTTCTTCCCAACTTTTAAATTGTGGGGGAGACAAAGTGGTTTCGGAAACTTATTGGGACTACATAGGGTGTGGTTTGGAGTAGTGATATTGCATAGGCTGTGTGCATGCTAAATTGAAGTCGCGTTCTTTGTTTCAGAAGAGGTTTAGATATGTAAATAGATCCTGAAGCAACGTTACCTAAACTCAAACCAAACTTACATGTAGTAATATTATGTAGGTACTCGTATACGAAAATAACTCTGTAAGTATGTTTAATACGACTTCACGCTTACACCGCTGATATATTTTTGACGGATTTTGGAACTGGGATAAATTGGCCTTTGGAAGAAAGATTTGTGATAATTTATTGTTCCGCTCACTTGAGGTAATTTCCGATTTTGACGCGGGCCAAGCCAAATATTTTTGATCCATTGGCATTGTGAGTCAGTACAATATGTTTTCCAGGAATTATTTTACATTTCAAAATATCCAAAGATGAACATAAATTCAAAAATATTTATTCTACATAAAGAATTTTATCGAACATCGCTTGCACGATAGCGATGACGTTATTTTATTCACTTCGCGTAAGTCAATCTTTTTCTTTGTAAGAAACGATAGCTTTACTTTGTTTTTATTTTTCATAGAATAGGTTCTGGAGTTTTCTGTTATTTAAAACATAAGGTAAGTTGCGAGTAAGTTCATGAAATGGAATGTGTTATTGAATAAGCACTAACGATATCGATAGCTGAATATCGTAAGCTGGCAGGAAGTATTTCAATGTTCGTATTAATAAGAAACTGACAAAATCACCACTGATGTCAGGCTCTTTTTGACAAGTTTATGATTTAAATACATAATACTATAAAACAAAGTCCTTCGCCGCGTCTGTCTGTCTGTCCGCGATAAAATCAACTACTGCACCGATTTTCATGCGGTTTTCACCAATGGACAGAGTGGTTCTCAAAGAAAGTTTTAGTATATAATTTATCTAGAAAAAAATAGGGATGCTTAAGAAAATTGCAGCGCGGCCGGAAGTGCTTGTTGATTCATAAATTATGTTGCTTAAAGGGCATAGAATTATTGTGGCATAGCCCCTCGCCGCCAAATTGTTTTTTTTTTTTTTCAAAGAAAAGTGTTAACAACATGGTGCCTTAAAGTGTCACGTTGCCGAGATATTTCGAGGTGAAGACACCATTTAAAAATTACTTATAGGTGCTTATATGCATTAGATTCAATAAAAATAATGGTGCCCAGCTTGATTTAATAATTTTTAGTAATGCTCGCTCCCATAGAAAGTTCGAACACCCTTGAACGCACGAGAAATGGTCTTTATGAAGTTACACTTTACAAATTTACAAAAGGAACTAAACCCAAGAATAGCATTCGGTTGTATAAATATGATAAGCAATAACATTACTATGCCCAGATATTTTAAATAGGTACGTATAATCAATCAAACCCACTTAAAATTAAAACAACAATTTCATATTAAAATCACTACATTTTTTCTCACACCGTGTCACTAGACGTTAGTTAAAAAAGTCGTCAAAGCCAACCACCCGATCTAAATCTAATTTTTTGTTGCTCTATAATAATCAACATAATTATTGAACATAACTTTAATTGAACATTAATAATCACCGTCACGCTACCGAGATATGCATAACGAATAGCATTACTCGTACATTGAACGTCAGACGACGTCAATCAAGATGGCCAATTCGGAATTGTCACTTGTAATCTGTGAGGCGATCGCCTAATCCAGCGGCGGCCTTTGACGTTCAATTACAATCTGCTTATAAACTCCGGTCGATCGGATTAAACTAAAAGGCTGTTATGTAGACACGGCCTAACGTGATTCGAGTGTCAATGTTGATCGAAGAAAGCTTAGCGATTTGTGTAGGGGAAATTATATTGATTGCGTTTGGTTCTTCATCTTCTTCTCTTGAGGGCAGTAAGGTCTAACGAACCCGCGCATCCTAGTGTCAGAGATTCTAAACCGCCTCAACGGCCTTTGACATGGTTTATTCGATGACCGCCAAATGGCGGCCGGGACCTTCGGCTTATACGTGCCTTCTGAAGCACGGAAACATCTTTTTATTAGACAATCAGGTGATCGGGAGGACAGAGAGAGCTCGTGGCTAGATAATAACAGCCGCACGGGTCGATCTTCAAGGTTAAGCAACGCTTGCCAAGGTTGGTCTGTGGATGGGTGACCATCTTAACATACCGAGTTTCCTCCGTGCCTCGGAAAGCACGTTAAGCCGTTGGTCCCGGTGGCCGGCAGTCGTTACGGTTAGTCAGAAGCCAGTTAGTCTGACTCCAGTCTTGCCATGAAGTACCGTGTTACCCCGTTAATGGGTTGTGGAGGTCTGGTAGGCAGCCACTCCGCGTAAAATACTGGTATTCAGCAAAATCCGGTTTGACTGGAAGCCGACCCCAATATAGTTGGGAAAAGGCTAGGCAGATGATGAGATAATCAGGAGGACAGGAGGTCCTAGCCAAACTGGAAAACAAATTCACAAAGTATGCTTTATAAAGTGGGAATTGAACCCACGACCATCGGGTTACAAACAAGGCATACGCCTAAACCACTCGACCACGGAGGCAGTTATGTGTATTTTTAATATATTTTTTATCATTGCAGCTGAAAGATGTTCACTACTATAGACACGGGCCTCGGACAAGCGTCGCCACATCGACTGGCCCTGTTTTTCCTGCATGTAGCGGACTCTTTCATACCTCACAAACTTGTAGAAGAACTTCTAACGTTACATCTTCTAGTGCGCAGTGGCCAATACAGAACTTATCGGCTGTTTCAGCTGTCCCGTCTGCCAAAAATTTGCTGCATCCCGCCACTTAAGTTTGACAAGGTCTATTGAGCAAGTTCACTTTCCACCCAGCAGACAAAATAGTTACAACAGTCAGCGAATACCACATGTTATCATGGGACTGTGAACCTGGTAAATACCGAACTTTTGAAATACTAAAATAGTTACAACAGTCAGCGAATACCACACACATGTTATCAAGGGACTGTGAACCTAGTAAATACCGAACTTTTGAAATACTATTGAACATAAATAGGGAAAAACTTATTAAAACCACTTTTGTAGCTTACATAGAGGCACCATTATATTAGTTCAACTGCCAATCACGCTCAACCTTACAAATGTCAATTTAACAGAGGGCCAATACTACTTACTACCTATTTTATTCGCGTGTCAGTCGCAATCTATCAAAAACCGGCCAAGTGCGAGTCGGACGCGCACACGAAGGTTTCCGTACCATAAACCTTAATTTTTATTATTTGTTGTTATAGCGGCAAGAGAAATACACAATCTGTGAAAATTTCAACTTCTACCTATTACGGTTCTTGAGATACAGCCCGCTGACAGACAGACGGACGGACAGAGGAGGTTTAGTAATAGGGTTCCGTTGGTTATCTTTTGGGTACGGAACTTAAAAAGTACCCCACCAATTTTTAAATATATAATTCGTTCTCAAGTGTATCTATCTATGTAAGTGTGAGTGAACTTAGCCCACAAATACAGGGACTAGATCCAGCGGTGCATAGGATGTTTTGCGGTAAAGTAGTATGTGAAACGGTATCGAACAAAACTAATAATTTAGTGGGAATACAAGGGGATCCCATGATTTTTTAACAAAGAATTCCATTTTCATGTGTGAGTGAGCTTAGCCCACAAACGTAGGTCTAGTTCCCGAAGCACATAGGATGTATTGTGGTATAGTCGTGTATGGGAAACGGTATCGAACAAAACAAACGCTGTGCCGTCGCCGCGGACGGACAGCGGAGGCTTAGTAATAGGGTTCCTTTGGTTACCCTTCGGGTACGGAACCCTAAAAAAGATACATTCTTAACAGATTGCGACTGACATGCAAATGCGAATGTTACGAGCTAATTAGTAGAATTGACACTCAGATCAACTAATTATTTTCGCAGCCCAAAAGTTATTCCAAAATTTAAATTAACACAAATTTATTAAAAAGTTTAAGGAACTCTTAATAAAGGAACAAAATTTAACCTCTCTACTTATCAAAATTTCTTTGTTCAAAAGTTATTAGAAAGATTATTTCACCGTCAACAATCTATTTCAAAGATGTTCCATAAAATTTTGTTCGAGTTTGGTGAAATTGACCTAGACTGTAATACTTTAGGAAATTGAATTTAATTCATACTGATGTTGAGTTGAAAATTGATTGGAGGTCAGGATAAATAGTTTGGCCTTAGTTTCCATTCGGTATACTATTAGTCTAGCGTATCCTTTTACTTTCATTATCTATACCCGTTTTAATTTTATTGAGCCATTATTTGCTCTGTGTTTAAACGAAATAAGCTCCACCTTGATGAAGTTCCGTTCATAATAGGCCATAAAATAAACACAATAAATATTAAAGTAAGTATTTGAGTATTAATTCAAAGTATGCGTCACAATGACGGAGGTCTCGTTAACCTTCAGTTAAGCGGCTTTTGACGTCAAAATATTTTTCCGGGGAAATATACAGGCTGTGTATATTGAGCGCAATGCATTGTTATTGCAAACAGGCTTTGTGAGTTCTATTGTAAGAAATTTACGAACAAAATACTGCTATTTGTATTTATAAAGGATATTTTAACTCTCAATTTCCGGACAGTAGCGAATATCTGAATATAATATATAGGTACTTTGTTGGCAGCTTCGTATATACCGCTATTAGTTACCAAGTAAGCCAAGGTTATCAGGATCAAACCCCTATCAGTATTACATTACAGATTATAAAATATCCCACACATGTACAATACGTTATTGTGAATTGTTACTAACAGATACTTGGAAATTGATATCGAAACTCTTTGCAAGAAATCCAGCCAGATATTGAATACTTGCCTCTTTTCTTCTTTTCATTTGAAAAGAGCCACAAAAATAAAATCAGTTGACCATCTAAGCTGCGTCTACAAGTTCTTATACAAAATTCCCATTAGAAAGAAACGAGTAAGTTTGTTCAGTGATTTAATACAAATACCCTGTATACGTCCATCGGTCTATACCGACGACCGGCAAGAATCCAAGATGCTATCATAGTACCGGGAGCTTAGAATTTTATGTGACTTATGGTGTAATAAATAAAATATACCGTTACACCGACACCTACATACGTCATCGGACCTATGTAATGATCACTATGAAGTTTTATACGATCTTTTGTACATTAATGACGTTAAATTAGATTTGGTTGATGTGCCGGATAGATATGTTATTCGCAAGTGGGTTGGGAGGACATTATTCTTTATTTTAATGGCTCGTTTATATTAGAGGATAACAAACGACTGTGTGGCTTTGAGATAGATTCACCAACGAGTTTGAGATTTGAAGAAGTGAAATAAATGCAAGAGGATTAAACCATGTGGACTATGGTGCAGGTAAGAAATCCTATCATGCAGACTGTCGTATTCATCTGATTTGATTGAAACGAATGTGTGATAAATCGGTCTCCTAAACAAAAGTATAAGATCCTAGACCTTCAAGACTTTTGGCTCTTCATGGTGTTGACAAAAAGACATTTCAGTACCATGAGTCTAGTTTTGGACTATCGTTATGGCATCTATTGATTCTATTTCATATAACTCACAAATTGAATTGATCATCGTTTGTAAATAATTTGGATGAGATTTTGATGATAAGTGATATTACTAAGAGACAGCAACACTTGAAGATAGAGTCCTTTGAACACTCGTTAACAATTCAAAATAACATACAATTAAACACAGTATAACTCTCTTCATTAAGAATTTATTCATCTGCCTAGCCTTTTCCCAATTATATTGGGGTCGGCTTCCAGTCAAACCGGATTCAGCTGAATACCAGTATTTTACGAGGATTGGCTGTCTATCAGACCTCCACAACCCATTAACTGGGTAACACGGTACTTCATGGCAAGACTGGAGTCAGATTTACTGGCTTCTGACTATCTGTAACGACTGCCAAAGATCTACAAATGACAGCCGGGACCAACGGCTTAACGTACTTTCCGAGGCACGGAGGAAACTCGGTGTGTTAAGATGGTCACCCATCCACAGACCAACCTTGGCAAGCGTTGCTTAACCTTGAAGATCGGCCTGTGTGGCTGTTATTATCTAGCCACGAGCTCCTAGATTAAGAATTTAATGTGACACTCAAAATAATAAGAAACAATAAGTGTTGTGTGAAAGAGCTTAGAAATTGTGACTTGTTTTTCTCAAAGCCTTAACGTTCGCTATATTTCCACCGTTTCCTAGTATTTCTTGTATTTCTTGAAGTCACAACAGCAATAAAATATAGGGTTTTACTATATCACAATAGTACAAACATGACAGGTTCTTAGTGGCCCGCCTACGAACGAACACAGATCGGTTTTCTTCGGCTTACATTTATAACTTAGGGTCTTATAGTTTAGCTTTAGTAAGGGAAAATTCAGGGTTTCTTTTATATTTCGGCATTGATATAGTAATAAGGCTGATTTTAGTCTTTATGGATGTCAAAAAAGTCCAAAATAATCTGGTATGTCTTCATTAAAAGTATATTGGAAACACACTGAAGCTGTACGGACTAAAGAGCTTACTGCAAAATAAATAAATTAAGTGATGGAATAAAAATTCAATTTGCATTCTCAAAAATAATTGGACAACATCCGCATCCCTGTTGATATGATAATTTTACACGAAGCGTTTTAATTCAAAAACATTCATTGACCAAAGATGATACTCAAAGAGTAAGCGTGAAACCGAGAAGACAGTCCCATAGTCCCGAACGTTTAAAGTCGACAGATGAGATGTCAGCAGAAAATTGGATTTCGTAAAATAAATATGTCGCATTCACTTTGAATTAACTGCAGCTTCCACAAATTGAACCATACCACCAACCACGCAAGGAAGAATTTCAATTGCAGAGTACCCCCACGAAGATTTGACGAAAAGTTAATTTTAAGTGCGACTTTTGTGCTCACAAAAGATTTTTGTCCACTATGGACGAGTAATGCATTTTTTTTTGCAAAAAGTTATTTATTCTTCCTTTAGAGGCGCGAGGATTAATTCTGTGACAGCTGAGACTGTGAAACTTATACCTTGTTACATATTTGAATGACACATTCCAGTTTTTAATTTAAACGTGGCATCGCCAAATTGAGATGAGAGCTCATAATCCTTTTGTTTCCCTTTGTTCAAACGTTAATCCTGTAAACCTGTGCCTTTGATGTGTCGTCGCCATTGTAACCGAGTTTCGTCGTTAATTGTTCCTAATTCCACGTCTTTATCCACCTCATTCATCTAGTTACTTTTACTTTTCGTTAATCTGTTTTGTTAACTTTCAATTGATGCTCTGATATTTTGATCTCGTCGAGATTTTCTTTCAAGGTCTCGTTCGTCGAGCTCGTAGTTCGCGCTTCCTTTAAAGTTGGTGGACTTAAAATTACCTTCGTAGCCTATTTTGATATTCGGTCCCAGTGTCCGACTCAAATTACAGTGGACGAAGTTAATTAAGTTTGTTTTACGACTATTAAGGTAATTAGGGAGAGGCAGGATAATATAATTATTTATGTAAATAACTATTACGGGTCACGGCCCATATAGTTTTGAATGTTAACGTCGACTGTCGTACGCAGGGTATTTTACGAGGGTATAAAGTATATGCTAATAAGCATCTCGCATGCCGCTGTAAGCCGCTCGAGGTGTGGTCCGAATTTCGCACAGCTTTGATGATGGCCCTTCGAAACGTTTTAGTGTCCCCAATCGGCTTTCGTAGATATCCGCTAAGTGACCTAAAGAATGCATACCGAGCTAATAAAACTGGATCTTACGAAACTCTTAGCTTATAATACGGAAATAATGTCGAGCGCCCACGCGTGCCATCCTAAAATATGGATTCCGACTTGTAAACTTGTGTAGCGTAACTCTTTAATATGAAAGCGATTAATACGTCTAATATTTTAGTTTTTGTCTATGATGATTTACAATTTCCTCGCTTTTATGTTGTTTGGTTGCAATATTTGGTATTCTGACTTTAATCCATTGATTTACCGAGCTCTCAATAGTTTGTTTACGTTTGCGGGCATTTTAAATCGATTACTTTGTTTATGCTGCTAAATAAAAGAAATAGTACCTATAGGCACACAAATATGGCTGGGAGAATGTGTGGCATGCGTGTTCCTGCAGCAATTAAAAACAAAAGTAAATCACCAGTATGGCCGATACAGTCCATACATCCTTAATCATTTCGAAATTCATTCGTTAACTTTGTGAAATTGTCTTTTTATTATTGAAGTGATTTATTTGACAGGCAACACAAGCCGAAGAGGCCAATAAATGTATCGAGTCAGTCCCGACCCTTGTTTTAAAAAGGTACACAGTCCATAAAATGAGAATATTAAAAGTATAAGAATTGTCAGTTGTACGAGGACTTAATATATTCCACTAACTTACGTATTTAATAATGGTTAACTTGAAAAACATTTTTTTGCATATTGGTATTGGCAGTATTTTACATGTTAATATATTTTTGAGTGACATTACGGAGTATTAAGGGAGAGGGTCCGTAAAAGTGAATCTTTATACTTGTGAAAATATGTGGATTGTAAAATAATGGTGGAGCATTTAATTTCCCAGCGGGAACTCTTTAAGGACGTTGCAAATGATCCCGGCATACGTTTTTATTAACGTTTTTACGTGATTGGACGTAACGTCTGCCGACAAAGAGAATGTTTTTAATTATTGGAATAAAATTAATTTCGTGGTTTTCGTGTTAGCCTGTTAGTGCCTTAATTATAACTACCTGAATGTTCCACGCCGTCAGAAAGTCGTGATGATAATATAATATTTTGTTGTAATTAAACTTGAAACTGCCTTTGGCAGAAGCAATACTTACATTTTTATCAATATAATTAGCAAGTAAATTATTATTTTTCTTTTATGACAGCAAAAAAATATCTTGTCTTTTTCCTTTTAAAATAGTTTAGATGATGACATCAAAATAAATACATATGCATTGAGACAGAGGAACAAACAATATGCAAAAAGACCTTTGTTTTTAAATAGATGCTTATTTTTTCAACGACCGCCTTCCGTTGTGCAACGACGCATTATACACCGAACCCACCTTTATGCAAGGATGTGGCCGCGTCATAAACATTCCATCATGTCACACAAACCGAAAATAGCTTTCCAAAACAAACACTGTGTCTTCACCCTCGGTCTCTCTACGTTGATTAAGTTCTTTATGACAGGCACTGAGGATACAGGAGTCGTCTGTGCCTTTTCTGTGTTTCACCAGACTAGCTTTAGTAAAGCCACACGACGGTAACACAGATCTTTACTTCCTAGATTCACAAGTTGATAGAGGCACCTGTGCATAGAATTCAGTAGTAGTAGTTAGTATACAGACTTTTACGAGGAATATAAGGGGATTCTACAACTTTTTGGAATTCGATTTTTGAAAATTAATTGAGGTTAGACTATAAATGTAAGGTACTTCCTGATGTACTTCTACAGTATTTTGTGTGTTTTTTTGTATGTGAAATGGTATCGAACAACACAAAAAAAGTAGTGGACCTTACCAGTGTGAATATAGAATTCGTTTTCAAATGTATGTATGAGTGAGCTTAGCCCACAAATACAGAAACTAAATCCAGCGATGCATAGGATGTTTTGCGGTATAGTCGAATGTGAAACGGTATCGAACAAAACAAAACATTTAGTGGGAATACAAGTGGATCCCATGATTTTTGAAAAGAGAATTTCATTTTCATGTGTGAGTGAGCTTAGCCCACAAACCTAGGGCTAGTTCCCGAAGCACATAGGATGTATTGTGGTATGTGAAACGGTATCGAACAAAACAAACGCTGTGCCGTCGCGGTCGCGTGTTTCCGTTTCCTTCCACTAACTCGCCGCAGAGTTCCGTCTATTCCATCGTGCGATGCATGCTGATGCGGCTACCTGGCTATCTTGATGTAAATGTATTATTAGTTTTATTGGCTGGCTGGATGGGTTTGATTGCGGATCTGTGAAGATGTGGATTAGCTTTGTTTACTTAAGTGTTGGGAGTGGGGTAATGGTTTGCTTGATGTCTTACGGAAGCGGCTGTGTTAGTTTGCATTTGGGAGATCAATGAGTGCAAAGCTTCAAACTTTGTGTAGATTTGTTGAACTTGCGTCATCGACATCTTCATAAATTAATTTCTACTTTATCTACTTAACTTGCCTTCTTCTCTACACTCTTCTTTTTTATGTCATCATCATTTCAGCCAAAAACGTCCATGGCGGGACATCAGCCTCCCCCAAGTGTCACAATATCGACAGGTCCTGTGCGTCACTGCATCTCGAATCCAGTAGATTCAATCGACCATCTGTTTCGTGAGCAGTGTACCCTGCCCACTGCCACTTAAGTCGTGATTCTTCGGGTTATGTCGGTAGCCTTGGTTCTCCATCAAATCAATAAATCTGTTGCAGAAAATAACTACAACATTTGCGTCATCCTTCATTAGACGAAACAACTTAAATGAGAACCCTCAAGCTACCTTCCTATTACTGCTAATACTTCCGACAAGGTTACATGCTCAATCAATGCAAATGATATGAGATCCAACTCGAAATATATCTTCCTTACGTCACTGGTACCTATCGTTCGATTAGAATCGTGAATTTGATCCCGACTCTAATTATTATCGAACAAGAAAAACATGCAATAAACATTCTGCATGCGTGCTTTATTGCTCTCCTAGCTTCTGCTCGTGGCTTCGCCCGCTTGAATTGTATTTTCATGGTTCTTGACTTTTTTTTTTGCACGGATCCCTATTCCTTTTTTAAACATAGTTTCTCCTTATAATATCAACTATCTGCCAGAGATCCCGTCATAATCGGTCCATGCCGGAGATTAGCCGGGACAAACATCAATTTGAATATTGTTATTTTTTTATACACGTATCGTATATAGTTAAATGTGCAAATACTGGTATTCAACTGAATCCGGTTTAATTAAAAGCAGAGCCCTGTATAGTTGGGAAAAGACTAGGCATATGATAATAGTTTCATATGCATTTAGTAAAAAGCTGTTTTTTTTATATTACAAACAGACACTTCAATTTTTTTTTGTATGTATGGGCGATTATTATTTGAAAGTACAAAAGCTACAGCTGATGGCTAAAACGCGGTAACGAAATCGAAAACTACATACATGTATGGGTTACTTTCGCCGGCCTTGAAGAGTTATTGAAAGCTGTATGTCTAATTGTGTGTTGTGCAATCTTGATTGTGAACAGTCAAAACAGGGTTGCTAAATTTATTAGACGAGTAGGCGGCCATCCATTTAGATGTTAGAGTGCTGTAATAGAAATTAGTTTTTTTTTGTTTTGCTATTACTTTTTAGGATTCCGTACCCAAAGGGTAACCAACGGAACCCTATTACTAAGCCTCCGCTGTCCGTCTGTCCGTCCGTCCGTCCGTCCGTCCGTCTGTCCGTCTGTCCGTCCGTCCGTCCGTCCGTCTGTCTGTCAGTGGGCTGTATCTCAAGAACCATAATAGGTAGACAGTTGAAATTTTCACAGATTGCGTATTTCTTTTGCCGCTACAACAACATATACTAAAAATTCAAGTTTATGGTACGGAACCCTTCGTGTGCGAGTCCGACTCGCATTTGGCCGGTTTTTTTAACTTTTAAGAAAGATATCCGTTCTAACTTTTAAGATTTAATTATTTGCATTAGGAAATAATTCTGATTTGACAAGTTTTTAGTAAATTTAAGTAGGAAGCTTTTCCTTCCTACTAATATTTTAAATGTGTGGTGAGTATAAAATGGTGGCTAAAATTACTAAACGTACTAATATCCATCTAACCGTGTTGCTCCTACACGAGCTTAATTTAGATGAGCCTCAAGGCGACTGTGGGGACATTCCTCTAACAGTGCCTCATCTCTTGTCCAGCTCGTTCTAATTCCTGCACCATTAAACAAATTTGCGAGGCCATTGCTCTCAGCTAAAATATATCTATAAGGCATCATTAACACATAGACAAATATTAGATGTTATTGCCAATTCCCCTGCACGGCTATTGAAGTGGTTAGTATGATTGTAATAAAATAAAATTGATTGTCGATTACATTAAAACACTGCTTTTCAGTGCTTTATAACGGCCATTGAACATTTTATAGAATTACCTGTACGATTCATTCTAATTAGAAATTCCATTTAATGATAATGAAACGACCGTTTTCTGTGTAAAATCCGCACAAATTATCAGAATAATGGAAAAATTTAGTACCAATGATTGAACCTACTAATGTGAAACATACGAAATGGAATGTTAATGGGATGTTTTCAATCAATGAAGGAAGTTAATTTAAACTGACAAAGAACTATAGAAGCGTAGGTTTAAGGTAATTCTGTAAACATTTATACCATTAATAATTAAGTATCGTCAAATTGATCTAATGGCTCGGGGCCTATAAATTTCGAACGAGTGACAATCATAGCATGGAAGAAAAACTGACCAAGTGCGAGTAGAACTCGGTACGGAACCCTTCATTTGAGAGACAGGGCTCTTTTACAAGAAACGTGCTTTTTTCGGTTATTTTAAATAATCGTTGATATAGTATAGTGGCAACAGAAATACACACAATGTGAAAATTTCAACTGTCAACCAATTAAAGTTCTTGAGATACAGGACGCTGACAGATAGACGAACGGTTAACGGAAGCTTAGCAATAGGGTTCCGTTAGTTACCCCTTGTGTACAGACCCCTAGAAATCGTCTAGAAACATATTTAAAACATTTTATTTCGATCCGAAGTTCGAAAGCGATTAATGCGCGTAATAATTACAGATATATTTGCTAACTACTTTTAATTGTATGTGGAATCGAATCGTGATTTTATAATGAAGCCGTGTTCGAACACACGGCTAATGTCGACCGGTAGAAAAAAGTTGCTAATGCCACAATTGCCACACCCTGTGCATATTTTGAGGACCGTCTAGACTGTTTGATTTGATTATGACCATTGACGCTTAATTTAAATATTTGTGGTTGTCTTAATTATATAAACTGTTTTGCAGACACGTGGATTGAGTTTGAAGTTTTGGCAACGGAGATTTTATTAAGAAAGTGCCAGAAAGGAGATTCGAAGTGACATCCCCCAACTTAGTCAGCGGAGCGAAATAAAAAGTTCTGAAATACACTATTACAAATCAAGTGCATTGGAGATCTTTATATTAAGATATATTTTTTACATATTTATTTATTTAAAAATATATTCAATTCTTTCGTTACTGACTGAGTGACTCACAGACAATGCAGAGCCAAAACTACTGATTGTAGAAAGCTGAAGTTTGGCATGTAGCTTCCCTATACTCTGCAAGGGAACAAATTCCTACGGGAATGAGATAAAACGGATAATCTTCTTCTTCTTCTACCTGGCGTTAATCCCGGCTATTGCCAGGGTCCGCCTTCCTACTTAGCTTCCTCCACTTTGCCCGATCTTGAACATCCTTCTCAGTTAGGCCATTGGCTCTCATGTCGGACTTAACGACGTCCAACCAGCGCTTGCGAGGGCGACCACGGGACCTAGCCCCAAGAACAGCCATATTCATGCATCCCCGACCAACGTACTCCATAGGGCGGCGCATGATGTGGCCATACCATCGCAGACGACACTCTTGCAGTTTTTCCACCACGTCACGGACACCAAGACTACCTCTGATGAAAGAGTTGCGTATGCGATCGGATCGCGTTACGCCACTCATCCACCTCAGCATCTTCATCTCCGTGACGCGAAGCTCCTGGGTGTGTCTGCTTAGTGCTGGCCAACATTCACCGCCGTACAGTAGGACAGGCCGTATGATGCATTTATATATCTGCCCCTTGAGCTTAGGAGATAAAACGGATAATGCGCGTACAAAATCACGGGCAAAGGCTAGTTTAAACATTTTAGTATAATTATCTCAAGTACACTGTCGAAATCACATCAGTTATTTAAGTTTCCATTTCAAACATTATGTATTTAATTCAATGGCTTATGAGATTTCAGTAGCCTACTAACATTCCCTTCTTTTCCACTTGAATAACATATAAAGAGCATAAGTTTATAAGAGCCCCAACTAGACCTTGGAACCCTGTAGGCTTCTTATAGGTTAAGTACCCATGGGTATTTCAAGGTCCCATTATTTCAATTGTTGTGTAATTCCCTTTAAGTGGAATGCAAAGATATAAATCGTGCGCCATTACGGCTCTTATATGGTTATATTTAAAGTAAATAAGTAGGTAATACAAAGTAATGGTTATATTTTCAGGACACGAAGAAGAAATAGTGAAGGGCGAAGGTTTTGGACATCACGAGTTCAAAGATTGGTTATTCAGTATACAACGGGTAACTGAATAAACGCAATTCCTCTTCGTTGTACAACGACCTAAGTGTAATCATCTGCCTAGCCTTTTCCTAACTATTAAGGGGTCGGCTTCCAGTCAAACCGGATTTAGCTGAATACCAGTATTTTACGCCGAGGGGCTGCCTACCAGACCTCCACAACACAGTAACTGGGTTACACGGTACTTCATGGCAAGACTGGAGTCAGATTAACTGGCTTCTGACTATCCGTAACGACTGCCAAAGATCTACAAATGACGGCCGGGACCAACGGCTTAACGTGCTTTCCGAGGCACGGAGAAAACTCGCTATGTTAAGTTGGTCACCCATCCACAGACCAACCTTGGCAAGCGTTGCTTAACCTTGAAGATCGACCCTTGCGGCTGTTATTATCTAGCCACGACCTAAGTATAAGTTTAACTTAATACTACTACAAGTCGTACTTTTTAATACTAGTCTAACTTTTCATACTGAATCAATACTGAAATCGACTGCTCCATACATTTCTGTGCGCATAACTTGATAACGGTACTGAACAGCTGCTTTTTTCACGATTTCGGGGTTGGTCCATTATACTCGTACCTATATGAATAAAATATCTTTATTGTAGACATAACTTGTTAGTAATGAGTTAGTAAAAGATTATGCCTATATGCTAAGTATATTAGTCAAAAGGTCCATAATGATGAGTACAATGACCTCTTAAGAGATATTGCATTTATTCTGTTACACGATGCACATATACGGTTTCTGACCAGGAATCACAATCCTATTAACAAGAGAGTTGACAGTCGATTTAAAAGCAAGTCTCAAAAGTTTTGTTTAAAAATGGTTCCTGATTTGACTTCAAAAGATCACCTGTTTACCGTCTGTTTCCCAGTTCCCCAAAATAAACGGTAATTGAAATGTCCTCAAAACCCTAAAGTGCATTCAGTTTTAGATTGAAACGAAACTAAGGGGAGTTTTTACTTCCCCTCAAAGTTCGATATATCACGAGCGACAGCCCACAGAATCGACATAATTAAGTGACATCAAAGTGCTACGGTGTACACGGTCGAATGAACTGTCCAGGACAATTTGGCGGATGAGACAGAAATACACAGGACCAAAAGGAATCGCCAAAAGAGTGTTAAATACTGAAACTGGGAACAAACACGTCCGAGGATGTCATTTTATTTTGTGTCTCGCCGAAAAATGTCGACTTGTGGCTCTTTTGAATGTTCTTTGGGACGTGCGAATTTGAAACCGCGTTGCTAGAAGTTATATTTTTGTGAGTGGGAAAATGTAGTTGGAATAAAATTGTACGACTTTCACACGGATAAGTTTGACATGGTTTTGTTAACAGTTTTTTGTTCGTCAAAATTTATTTATTTATTTAAGATCTCCAAAAAAGAATACACACAACATATGACACATAAATAACAAGTAACAATAAATATCGAGTAGTGTGCAATCCTTCACTTATATTGGACCACAGCATGCACAGTTAAAAACTAGGCTAACAAAGTCAAATAATTCAAAAAAGAAAATATAGTTAAAAGTTGAAATGAATTGCAGCTCAATAGGACAATATAATTGGAAATTATGAAAAGGATAAACAATAATTATTACATATAAAAATTACAAAAAAAAAAAATGGGGAGGAGCTCGTGGCTAGATAATCACAGCCGCACGGGTTGATGGTCAAGGTTAAGCAACGCTTGCCAAGGTTGGTCTGTGGATGGGTGACCCTCTAAACATACCGAGTTTCCTCCGTGCCTCGGAAAGCACGTTAAGCCGTTGGTCCCGGCTGTCATTTGTAGATCTTTGGCAGTCATTACGGATAGTCAGAAGCCAGTAAATCTGACTCCAGTCTTGCTATGAAGTACCGTGTTACCCAGTTAATGGGTTGTGGAGGTCTGGTAGGTAGCCGCTCCTCGTAAAATACTGGTATTCAGCTAAATCCGGCTTGACTTGAAGCCGACCCCAATATAGTTGGGAAAAGGCTAAGCAGATGATGATTACATATAAAATTTAAATCAACTCACTCAAATAGGTTTTAAATATTGACAAAGACCTACAGATGTCTAAGTCCGTAGTTTGAATGTATGATGTATATTAATTTCACGTAATTTTTTTCGTAACACAACGAAAGGCGACGGTATACCTAATTCATTGTGTAAAGCTCTATCAATTACCATTTCAATGAAACCCTCGTGTGCATAACAGCAAATTACAAATTCCCATACAAAACCGTTACAGTCACACAGAATAACGCAAATAATTTTCAGTCCTCCACGTCTAATCCTGTTCTACAAACCTGTTGTTTTAGGCTGAAACGGAACTAAGCTCAACCGCAGCTTCAGCATTCATTATCAAACACTGGCCGTAGCTTCGCAATCCAAACAGTTGGCCCCTAAGCCGACCACGTACGAGATAGGCTTACTTCTCTAGCTCCATGCCCCAAACAAGTGCATATATGCTGTCGTTGTCAAAGCGCTATTTGTCTCTTTCGGAATTGTAGCAACATTTCACGGCGATGTACTCACATTTTATCTCGCCTCTGTTTTTCTATTTTCCTCACTTGATGTATGGGACGCATTTCCGCACTTTCGAATAACACTCCTGTATTCCCTTTTATGTGCGCACAGCTTTAAAAATGTATTCGCAGTTAGGGGTGGGCTTTGGCGATACGAAGATGTGTAAAGGAATTATTCAAGAAGCCCTAGCATTTGGGCTACGGTTGGGGAGAAGGCTTTCGATGTTTTCGATAGAAAAAGGAAAATTGATAAAACAGAATATTTTTGGGAACATAGTTTTTGTCAGGTCCAGGAATAGGTTTGACCTTTTTTTTCAATCTCGGCTGTAGATAAAATTGGTAGAAAAAAAAAAACAAGTCATAATTTAATATTCGAACAGACCAAACTTCCTGTTTTAGGCGTAGAGTTAATAAATTAGAATACGATGTCTTTATTTCCACGTCTAAACATAACATTAAATTGAAGTACCTAAATTGCTCAATGTTCACAACCGGTCAATTAACAAGGGGGCTAACACTACATGCGATAAGTTGTACGTTCAAATCAAACACACCACACGTCATATCAGGTGAACCTTATAAGAACTGTTATCAGTAAATAGAATCTCACGTCCGACCACACGCGGCGTTGTTTTTGCGCCAACAAATTGTAATCGCCCATAGTAATGACCTTAGTACAACGTTTACAAAACAAGTATTAAATTACCACTGTAATATATTACAATTACCGTTCGTGAAGCGTATTTCAATGGCCGAGATATCGATCGCTTAGCATTTCATCAGGGCGACAGAGGCGGATGCATTATCTAAGCGAACTAGGAAGAGATTGCAATTGTTGATCTATCTTCACTAGTATGCCAATTAGCCAATTAGAGAGCGCATACAACGCCGCACAGTTCAGATAAGCGTACGTTTTCGTGGTCTCACCTGAGGACATTCCTTTTGTGCAGTTAAATCATTAATTCAAGTAGTATAATGGTTTTTATTAGCGGCGTAAAGGTCGATGCAATTTGTTCGTGTAATTCTCGATGCTAAGCTTAATTTTCGAATTAATATGCAGCTTATGAAGTTTCTCATTAGATGAACGTCGGCTGACAAATTGTTACAAAGTGAGGCGTTTATTTTGTTGACCATTTATGGAGACTGTCGTCGACGTGATTTTGTTTGGGCTCTATTCTTTCAGCTGAGAGTAAAGAAGTGCCGCTCGTTACATTCCAATTTGAATATTAAATTAAATTATTCAAATACCTGCGGAGTACTTAGAGAAATGGTCAATTAGTAAACATAAACAGGAATCTTACAACTGCTAGTAGTTTGTTCCCAGTTTCAGTAAAAGAATATTTACAATAATTTATTTATAGGTTTTTTTTTTGGATTTTTTGTGCAATAAAATGTCGGATTGGGAAGGAAGTTATCTAATGAAGGACCTATAACTTATATGATACAAATAGTTCAAGTTGAGAAAAGTTATCATTTAGGGATACACTGAAAAATTATTAGGTATAAATCTATATGAAAAAAAACTTCTAACTTAGGTGTACTAATATTAATTATAATTAGACTTTAAACGTTAGAAACGACTGTCTTATTAGAATTCCAGCAGAAAAACGAAAACCTTATTCTAATCAGTACCAAAAACAGTATTTTGACTACTAATTTAAATTCGAATAGTTTGAGGCAAGCCCGCCCTAACGGAAGAAAGTTTCATAGCGGAGGCTTAATTTGGCGAGTAATTAGATGTCACAGAGAGATCGTGAGTAGAGAACCGACGAACGTGTAGTGGACTCGACGATTCGTGAACGGGCAAAGTTGTCTGACTGTACAGGTGAAGATAAGAAGGTTCATTCCGTATGAAATTAGCAGCAGTACGATTCTGTAAACATCTCAATCTCAGCGTGTAAGTTTAGGTGAAGTGAGCTGTCATTCCATACAAATACCATTGTTTGATAGTTCACTTCATGCTCCTAAGTTAAGACGGTGAGAAGTTGACAGAATTGAACAGTCGGTCTAAAAAGGCTGTTTCGGGAGATACCTGATTCGGATTCGGCGGGAGGATACGCCCTGGTGTCAACACTGTGAGGGTCGCCCGGAGGTGGAGCATACTGTGGAGCATACTGTGGAGCATACTGTGGAGCATACTGTGGAGCATACTGTGGAGGTCTGCCCTGCTTGGGCAGAGCACCGCCAGGTCTTCGTCGAGGCGATTGGCGGCGGCGACCTCTCGCGACCGGCCCTGGTTCAATCTATGGTTCGGAGCAAGGAGGTATGGGTAGCGGTAACTTTCTTCTGCGAAGCAGTAATGCTAGCAAAGGAGGAGGCTGATCGTCACACGTTCGGCCTCCTCTTTTGCTAGCAAAGGGAAAGAGAGGGAAACCTAACGCCCCAGCCGCCGCAACAGAAGAAGACGCCCCAGGCATCGAGAGTCGCAGGACGATTCCCGGCCGCCGTAGGCGCGGACCTGCGGACGGCGAGCATTGGATTTCATACTTTTTTTTACTCTAGCAAATTTTTCCTTGGCATGCTTAAATTCAACTCTCTCGAAGTAAGGCGTAATTAATTTTTACTCTTGTTCGCTTGTCGAGGTCTTCGGAGTGAATCTGATTGCCCTGAATTGGTTGCTCAGTTGTTCAGGCTGTTTGTTCCTCTCCTGCCTAAACAACAACTAAGGCCGCGAACACACAGACTTCTAGCTGTTCCTTCTTCACGCACAGTGTCACGAGCTAACTCGCCACTAGTTCGTGCGCTTTTTTGCTCAATGCTCTTCTGGCTTCAAAACCGGAGTGTGACTTGTTTGCTGGGAGATGGATAGATGTGTGTCGTGCATGCGTAAGATTTTGTGAGAAGATCGATGAGAGATGAGGTGTTATATATATATATATTACATTGTAAAAATCCGGTTTGACTGGAAGCCGACCCCAATATAGTTGGGAAAAGGCTAGGCAGATGATGATGAATAAATATCGAGTAGTGTGCAATCCTTCACTTATATTGGACCACAGCATGCACAGTTAAAAACTAGGCTAAAAAAGTTAAATAATTCGAAAATCAAAAAATAATTAAAAGTTGAAATGAATTGCAGCTCAATAGGAAAATGTACCTAATTGGAAATTATGAAAAGGTTAAGCCGTTGGTCCCGGCTGTCATTTGTAGATCTTTGGCAGTCGTTACGGATTGTCAGAAGCCAGTAAATCTGACTGACCAGTCTTGCCAAGAAGTACCGTGTTACCCAGTTAATGGGTTGTGGAGGTCTGGTAGGCAGTCGCTCCACGTAAAACAACTGGTATTCAGCTGAATCCGGTTTGACTGGAAGCCGACCCCAATATAGTTGGGAAAAGGCTAGGCAGATGATGATTTTACATTGTAAAAACATATATATATTTACAATGTTTTATAATATCCTTTTTTTAAATGCGTTTTTACGTTTCTTTTTTACCTTAATGAAAGTCAGTAAGAGTCTGACTCTCCCTCCTGCTTCACCCAGAGCTGAGAATGAGAAATCATCAAATGACTCCTCTCATTTGATGATTTCTCATCCTTGATAAAAAAGGTCTAAAAAGGCCCCTGTAGAAGAATCATAATATTAATCATACAACAATCTGTCAATTTCATATTCATCAATCCTTGATTGGAAAATTTGACAGTGCCGGGTAGCATGATGTGCTTACTGATTCTGCTAAAGTGGCCTTTTTAGACCCTCAGAGGCACTGGCATTGTATATGTTTTTGAATAAACTTTATACATAATAAATATTGTTTCATATTCCCTATTGCCGCCAGAACATTTTCTTGGACTTGTACTTTTGTCAATTTCTCTGTATAACGCGAGTAGCCCGACTATTTTCAATGATCCCCTCATAAGCTGTTGAATGAGATGTCAGTTTAATTTCGTAGTGATTTGTTCGTTTGACAACTTTTTGTGTCCATGGAATTAGTTGCCCTTGGATTTTGATCAAACTACTTATGAATATCAGAAATAACTACGTATGTATCTAAGTTGTGATTATATTTTTAAACTGTATTTATGTTTTTAATGAGTTGGGTTATTTTGTCTAAGGTCTGATGTAACAATAGAACTTTTTCCTGAGGAAAAATAATAAATAGCTCTTTGTCACCCCTCATATAGAAAATAAGCCTATTTGTCATATTTATTCTTGCGATAAAAGTTATAGGACTATTGAAAAATAAACCGAGAAATTGTAAATTTTTCAAGACAACGCCATTATTATTGACAAGCCCATTATTGAATCAAAATGATGGCTATGTTTACTTTGCGTGCCATAACTTAATCAAGTATCATCTAACGTGTTGTCCCATTTAATAATATTAAAAAAAAGCTAATAGGTACTTACTTTTTGCTCATTTTAAAGCACTAATGTTATGATACCATTTTTGTTAGTAATCAATAACAAAGTAATAAGAATTTATAAAAAATGTTTAATTTTGGTTGTAAATTCATGAGATTACATAGAACAATTGAAGTGAAAGAGAAAAACTACCAGCTTGCTGCGTTGGACTCGGTGGAACGCAGAGCAAAAAGGCTTATATGTGATGAAACGTTGGTGGCTTAGCTTCACAGCCTACGAGTAGCTCACCGGCGTAGTGTTGCTTGCCTGTCGGTATTCTATAGACTGTACTTTGGAGAGAGTCCGCAAGAACTCCACGACCTGCTTCCACCATCGCCCTTTTTCTATCAAAATACCAGACGTACGGTAGGGTACCATCCATACTTGGTCGATATCCCGTATAGTCGTACCCAGCGCTTCTCTTCCACATTTATTATGCGCACAGCTAAGGTGTGGAACTCTCTGCCGGCGTCTGTGTTCCCGTCCACATATAGCCCGTCTTGCCTTCAAAGCGAGAGTGGACAGGCATCATCTGGGCACGCTCGCACCATCATAGACCTCATCTATTGCTTTTTATTAGGCGTGATTGTGGTCAAGAGCAAGCCCATTACCAAATAAAAAAACAATAAAAAATATCAACGATAATACACGTTACATTAGTCAATATTTTCACGCAATAAAAACTTTAACAGGTGTATTTCTCCCTTTAGAAATTGTTTTTATTATACATATAATACTGATTATGGCTTTATTATTATACGTATAATAACGCAAACATTTCCTGCAATGCGTAGAACTCGTAAAAGAGGTTCGTATAGGAAATTAGTTTTGGTCTTGATAATCTCTCTAATTATAGGTATTGTCTTAGTAAAACTTTTAGTATATATCTACGAGTAGTTCGTTTTATCAGTGTTTGTAATTGATATTTGATGCGTTTTCCCGTTTTACGAGTATCTACGTATCCTGTGTAATTAAATTGTGCTTGCTTAGTGCTTTTCGATTAAGGTAAACATTTAGTTCTTAACACAAGATTCAACAATTCAGCGATTCAAATCCTACTGTTAAAGTTGGAAATGAATCGTCGGAGATGGTTGTCCGATATGTTTTTTTTTTTACAATTTCAGGAAAACTTTCTAAACATTTTCACACATAAGAGAGTAACAAAAATAAGGTCAATTAAAAGCCTTATCCTCCTTATCTCTTGGCCATATCCTTTTATTTGGTAAAAAACATCAACAAACTGAGGTCTCGAGAAGAATACAGCTTGGATGGGGCGCTTTTAACAAATTGGACGACATTTTGAAATATGCCAAAATTCCGCAATGTCGCAGTCCCGCCTCTACAACCAGTGTGTTTTGCCCACCATGACTTACGGTGCCGAGACATGGACGCTTACGCAGGAGGCTGTGTACAGACTGAGAGTTGCACAGAGAGCCATGGAGCGTTCCATGCTTGGCATACGTCTTATAATAGATCGAGTTTTTATTCAGTAGTTTTTTCTATCTACAGTATTTCCTCTATGTGGCAAAGTCTTGAGACACCCTTTAAATTACTAACTGATACCTGCGACTTCGGCCACATAGTTCTCGGCTTCAAAGCACAAAGACTTGGGTGCAAAATTCTCCCTCCCATTTCTCCCCCTTAATGCAGAAATTTCCAAAAATTCCTTTCTTAGCAGATGCTTCTTACGGAAATAAACCTTTTTTTTAAGTTACAGCCTTCTAGACTTTGTGGTTTTGGCTCTGCATTAGTAGTCTGTGTTTCCTGTTTGTTAAAAAGAGTGAATAGGTTACTTCTAGGCAAGCTTACTTCTCTTTGCATCATCGCTTACCATCAGCTAGTCTATTCTGTCGACATCTCACCGTGCGGACTTAAGGTGGAGTAAACGACAAGTGAGCTGTCATTTCATCTTTTTTGAATGATTTGACAGCCCACTTGTCGTTCACTTCGACATGTTTACAAAATCGCACAGCAGGTGAGATAGTGGTAAAAAGTGTGCCTATCACAAGAAAAACAAGGGAAGAGAGATACATTAGTACAGTCGTCAAAAACAATATTAATATTGGAACTAAATAACAATATCAACCATATCTCTCTACTAAATATATTTGATATGAGCAACTGCTTGTGAATCTGTTAAGCAATTCCGTATTTTCCCGGATAAACAAACACATTTTCGTCCTAATAATACAATGTGATATTTTCCGACATTTTCCGGGAAAAATCTCGATTCGCTCATTTCCGTATTTACCAAAATACAGGGTACGGATGTATCAAAGAGCTAAATCCCGTGTTAACGAAGGTCCGCACTGTAATCCCGAGCCCGGGACATACGGAGACAATTAACAGGCTACAGCATTGTCTAACAGGTATATTAGTAGTTACAGGGAATTAGTGAAAGAACGTTGGATAAGTACAATGTACACTGTGGGGTTTGTTTCTAATGTAAAACAAATACGTGTTAATTAAACTGTTGTGTTTAGAGACTATAATAAAATTGTAGTACGTGAATCTACTTATTGTTATGCTAGGTTCTGCCAGCGACGTCGCCCGCGTAAATTTCGAAAGTTATCCCAAGGGAAAATACTTCCGAATTCAAAGGTAAAGTCTATTTACTATTCCAGACTATAATCTATCTCTGTGTCATACTTGATTCAGATTCGTTCAGCCATTCCGGCGTGATTGAGTAACACATATCCATCGATCCATCCATCCATCCATTCATCCATCTAAACTTTCACATTAATAGTCGTATAGGTAAGATTCAACAGAATTTGAGTTTCTTACTTGTGTTAAATTCTGAAAACAAAATTAAATCTAATGGCGTTTCAATGCAGGAAATCGGTTGAAAGCTTTTTTAAATATTAAGGTGGATGCTCCAGGGTAGCCCGCGAAATTCAAATATTTTTATGTTTTTTGCAATTTGCCGGTCAGTGTGAAGCTGTATGTGGACCAAATGCGATCCGCGACCGTAACGCGTATTTATCTAAAGAATTATAATCATTTTAATCATCAATATAGCCCTCTAAGTTCATGAATATTTCAGAAATAATCATTCTTTCGAACTACATGAACAAAGAGGGCTATATTGATGATTAAAATGGTTATAATTCTTTAGATAAATACGCGTTACGGTCGCGGATCGCATTTGGTCCACATACAGCTTCACACTGACCGGCAAATTGCAAAAAACATAAAAATATTTGAATTTCGCGGGCTACCCTGGAGCATTCACCTTAATAAAGGAATCATTTTGTTTCAACGACCTTTTTTATAACATTTCAAGGCCTTTTGCGCACGTACCTGTCAGTAGTGATCTATTTTTTTCTTGTCTTTAATTTAACCTGCTTCATCACACTGGGGTTCATGTCTTGGAAATGTGGAAAATCACATCAAATCTATTACTTTATCATATATTTAGTTCCTGTATTTTGAGGAGCTCGTGGCTAAATAATAATAGATCTTTAAGGTTAAACAATGCTTGCCAAGGTTGGTCTGTGGATGGGTGACCATCGCAACATACCGAGTTTCCTCCGTGCCTTGGAAAGCACGTTAAGCTGTTGGTGCCGGCTGTCATTCGTAGATGTTTGGCAGTCGTTACGGATTGTCAGAAGCCAGTAAATTTGACTCCAGTCTTGCTAAGAAGTCCGTTTTACCCAGCTAATGATTTGTGGAGGTCTGGTAGGCAGCCGCTCCAAGTAAAACACTGGTATTCAGCTGAATCCGGTTTGACTTGAAGCCGACCCCAATGTAGTTGGGAAAAGGCTAGGCAGATGATGATGAGTTCCTGTATTTTGTAATTACCATTACAACCGCCAATATTTGTAAAGGTTTGGTCACGAACTAAAAGGGCTGAAGCAAAATTAAATTACCATTAAACCTTATAGTAATCCCGACAACTAAATGACGTTCAATTGAATAGCCGTAAGTTTTACAAGTCTTGCCAACATACACTGCAGTGCATTGTTAGTATAAATTATCGAATATGTCCACCGCATACACTAACGTGTATAAAACTTCATTTGAATAACTCACTCGACGGCCATGTTGTTCTATTGAAAGTCGCGTGCCTTCATTATGGAAAGAGAGCAATCGGTTGTTAGCAATGCTGTTATGATTGTTAAGGCGGAAGCCTTGGCTAATGAACGAGGAAGGGGATAGATATCGATTCTCATTATGTGTTTCGAAAGGCTTTCGATACAGATTATCACAATGTGTGCTATTGTATGGTGAAATTCTGCTACAAAGTATTTTGCGACTTTTTGTTGTACAGAAAGATATTTTCCATAAGAAAGTGTGCTGGCTTTTTCTTCTACGTTTCTTTGCTTCCAACACATTGTGCAACAAAGTAACAGATCCCTGCCGATACGCAAGCAACAACTACCCGATGTCAACATACCGATACAACCACAATTATTGCAAGATGGTTGCATCTGAAACTTACAATATAAGGCCCCAGTCCAGCGGCTACCTTTGTATTTTTTTATCCCATTGTATAAGCCTTGTTAATGCAGATAGGTAAATTGTATGACAAACATTTAATGAGGTGTTTCTTGCATATAAAGAGAGACAACGATCGTTTATTCTTTATGTTTTCATATTGATACACCCAGTAATGGTTTGTTGGGAATTGTTTATAAATTATGTTGATGTGAATGGGTTATTTGTAGCTTTTAAACTTCATCGCGGTTCCCTTTAACGTTTAGTTACAATGCATCCGGTCTTTCACTTTGAATAATAATGAGTACCTGATCCTCGTATGTTAAGTGCTTTTTAGTCACTTTTTGGTTTAGTACCTTCGGATGATGCATGACAAATTGTCCTTGGAAGCATGTTTTAATATTAATTGGTTTTTCGAAGAAAGGCTTGCAAAGTTGGCTTAGAGGTTTCAGAAGGGCATAAAAGTGATTTTATGGAATTGTTGAAGTTTTCATTGAGGCATTTAGTAACATTGAGAGGTGGTACTTCAGTGCTACGTTAAATATGGGGTGTACCACAAGGCAGTATATTGGGACCTTTGTTGCTTTTGTAGTTTTTTTGTTGTAACATTGTGCTATTAAAATATTTCAATCGATATTTTACTTTTTAATTGATAAGTTATCAATAAAAAAAAATATCGATTGAAATATTTTACCTAGAAGGTAGAATCCCAAACTACGAGTATGGTGCCAGTTCCAATTCAAAATCTGCACGGTACCACTTTGTAAATGTGTAAGTGAATTTAGAGATGAATCCGATGATACGTCTGAAGAGATTTACAGACGAATAGACATGTTCATTAGGTGAAAATAATGGAATGCATTTGGAACACATGTTGGGTAAGGGTAAATTGCATGTCGTTTTGGTTTCGGTTTCGGTTATAAACAAATTTTATCTCGGCTTAAGGGTTTTGGTTTAATAACCAAAATAATAGTTTCATCATCCTCTTTATTAATATTAATGGGCTGTTTTACTATCAGCTTATTCAAAACAGCTTAGAAGTATTCCCATAGCATATCCTTATATTGTACCACAGCCACTTAATGCTCAGGTCAGGCCTCTGTAGTACCGACTTAAGAATTTCAAATTAGCCACAGATTATTAAGTATAGATTGTTCCGTCTACCGTTACAAGACTCGAAATTCGAATGTGGATTTTCTTTAATAAATCATGTTCTGGTTCGCAGAAGAGATTACATTGTGTTTGCGTAGTCGCTTGGCAGCCTTTACAGCTCATTGTTGCTTGATCATTGCAATATTTCATAAAGCGGTCTGTATGGATACATGACCAAGTTATCTGTTGCCGTTGCCGCGAAAGCACAAAAAAAAAGAAATGTTTCTTTTGAATTTTCAAAATTTGAATGTCGAATAAAGAATTCGGCGAATGATGACTAACTTTTTGTTTGGTGGTTTTGTATTCAGTGGTCTTTATATTGATGCTGACTTTGCAAATTGTACCTTATAAATGGAATTTAATTAGGTTATGATTTTTCGTTTCCAGTTATTTTTTGCGGTAGCTGATGTCATAGGTGTTGGTATAGCCGTAAGCTTCAAAAATTTAAACAATTCTATCTACTTCGATCAACTGCTACACATAATAATGACATAATTATGTTAATGAACTTACATTACTTGTTAAGGTGGAAGCGCCAAGGTAGCCCGTGAAATTTGCCGGTCAGTGTGAAGTGTTTGTTGAACAAAATACGATTCGCGACCGTAACGCGTATTTGTCTAAAGAATTATAACCATTTTAATCATCAATATAGCCCTCTAGGTTAATGAAGCCCTATTGAATGACTTTTTCATGAAAAAGTAATACGCGTTACGGTCGCGAATCGTATTTTGTTCAACAAACACTTCACACTGACCGGCAAATTGCAAAAAAAACATAAAATATTTGAATTTCGCGGGCTACCCTGGCGCTTCCACCTTAAAGGAAGCAATTACAAAGTCAAAGGTCTTCTTAACAACGCCAAAAACATTTTCAAAGACGGGTCCTTCGACGTAGTAAAATGAAATAATTCGATATACAAAACACTAATTAGCATTAATGTATTCTGGACACGATGACAGCGACGCCGCTACGAAAGCTCTCTTTAAAAATAAAAAACTCTTATCCAAAACACTCTCCATAATAGTGGGCCTACATACTTTGAATATAAAATAGCAAGAACTTAGAACTACGGCATACTTCATGCCTAATAACGAAATAAGATGATAGACAACCGTGTCCAACAAGTAATTTATAGCCTTATTATCATTGTTTTCTATTACGGAACAATAAAACCCAATTTTGTCTCGGAAGATGAGTAATTGTTTGAATTAGTTACGACAGAGCCTGCAGTGTGCCACCAACTGTGTCTCAGAGAAATGAGGAATCCGAGGATAATGTCACGTCTTTAATTTATATTAACAAAACCGGCTTCGATGACCCTAGAGCAGACATAGTGTTTAACAATGTAATCCACTGAAATTCCGAAGTCGAACAACGCGCGAAACTTTTATACGGTCCGTAATAATTAATACAAAATAAAAGAAAAAAGTATGAGTGTCCATAAATTAAGCGAAGCGGAAAGGGTCCGACGCATATCGAGGGACCTTTTAAGAAACCTGTACACTCGAATTCCATTCCGAGAGCCATAGTTAAAATGCTCAAAGAATAGCTATTCATTAGCGGGTGCGAGAATGAGAATTCTTCAGGCACTCTGAATATTCCATTGGCCGAGGGACTTGTATTGTCTTTTAGAAAAATGCCTGAGTCTTTGCCTGGGTGCTAAATTATGTCGACGCGATGTAGCCAACACCGCGCCTGACAAACACTAGAGGTGCCGACAAGGGAGCGCGAACATCCTACTTCATTATTTATACTCCATACATTTTATTTGCAAGCAACACCAAACAATAGCCATAGTTTATTGCTATTCCATTAATTATGGTAATTCTACCAGCGCTACACATTCATGCAATAGCTTCCTTTATTATTCCGAGAGTACACACCAAATATAATACCACTGATTGTAATTAAAACAATTTTAGCTTAATTTCACCTTACCGTGTCAACGCAACACCGCAAGCCTGAATTAAAACGACACGAGAACCATTAAGAGCGTGTAAAATTATTCAGCATCCTGTCGAAAGAGTCCCACAAAGTTTGCACTTTGCATATTTAAAGAAACACTCGCCTTATCTGGCTCATCGCCGATTCAGTTCACAGATATTCTCAGGAGAAAAACGGAGCAAACTAAAGGCCAGGATTCTTATGGCCTGGTGCTCGCATTAGGACAAAATTAAGTGCGGTTATGTGTTCAGCTGTCACATTAAAATACCATCGGCTACTTCACACCGCCTGTGAAAAAATAAAGCCGCGTAAGCTATTGGCAGTACAATTATTCGATGAATCCTTTGCGTTTACTTTGTGTTCGAAATTATGGTCCCCTTGTTAATTTATTGACTATCATAGACAATAATGAGCTGCAGTAACTTTTGATCTTTATTCTTTGTTTTGCATATTATCCTATACGCCTATTTTTATGGCTATTGACCGAAGCAGAGAGCGTTTTATGACGACAATATTTTATCTTTATCATCGTTTAACAAGATTGAACTTTTAATAGAGCTCGTTGGCACCTTGGGCGTGTATTCAAGCAAAACAATTGACCAACCCATTTTTGGCTACGGCAGTGAGTCAACCGTCGAGAAGTCATTTCCGTAGCGAGTCGATTAGTCTCGAGCATTGAGATCAATTAAATCGTAGGAACGGTCCAGTGGCTGTGTGAGTACGAGAAGGAATCCCGCGGGAAGGTCGTGCGACACTGAGCTACGGCTTTTATTTTTTTACGGGATAAAAAATCTGGGAAGTGACGCGTAAGTTGTATCCCAAAAAGAGGACTTCGGATGGTTATTTTTTCGTTGAATAGTTGATTGACGACGCTGCTGCATAATAGAATAACTTTACTCGATAGATATATTTTGTATATTTTTCGTGAATGAAATTTTTGGGACCTTAACATTTAATTAAATCATTTTTTGTGTACAGCATTCCGAAATGAAGGGTATTATTTATTGAAATATATAAGTATGTTTATCAGTTGTCTAGGACCCATAACACAAGCTCTGCTTAGCTTGGGACTAGATGGCGTTGTGTGTTATATTATATTATTATTATTATTATTTGACTCTATCAAAGTTGATTTAAAAGCTTCGTTTTACTGATCGAATTAAAATAGACTCAATTTGCCAACTAATAAAACCACAAACAAGCAAGCTTGCGAAATTGACCAATAATTTATTAATTCTGATAGGCAAATTATATAATTAAACCATGTGTTTAAAATAATGAACATCGGTGTACATATACAACATAATTAAAGTCTAATTACCATACGAATGTTCTGATGGCCATAATATCATCTTATCTCTATAGACTAGTCAAGTGGGTTATTCAAGTAAAGATTACATGCTACAGCTGACAGCCGATAGGTGGGATAGCGAGTTTACAAGGCAGAATAGACCTTCGTGCATTCTTGCAAATAAGACTTAGGTATACTGGGCTTATACTATAATTTAAAATAATACTTTACTTATAATCCTAAATACTGCCTGTGTTTTTTTCACCATCTTAAATTTTCCAGGTATTTGGTATCAGTCAAAGAGATGATTTGCGCATAGGCAAAAAAAAAACACATTTATAATGCGTACAGCTAAGGAGTGGAATTCCCTGCCGGAGACTGTGTTTCCTGATAGCTGCAACCTGGGAGTCTTTAAGCCAAGAGTGAATAGGTTACTTCTAGGCAAGCGTGCTCCATCTTCGACCGCATCATCGCTTACCAGCAGGTGAGATAGTGGTCAAACGCGTGCCTACCAAAAGTAAAAAAAAAACTGCACACAAAATTGCCCTGAAAAAGGATTTTTGCATAATCGTGTCATGATGATGATATGAAATCACGTTGATAGTTTTAGATAGAAAGAGTACTAAAACCCACAATGTTTCCTTATAACCATAATACCAATTAAGGACATGAAGTGAATGTCAGAACAGTAAAAGTTCGAAAGGCATTTGCTTCAATATTCCATTTTATGAAGCTCTAAAACGTTGTGAAGAAGACGTCAGAAGCAATCATCGTAAACCTACCAATAAAGCTAATTAATTCTGTAATTAACAAAATCTATTTATTGCTTAATCATACCGATATTATAAGTGAGGAGAGAGCAATGATGATTACCTTTCTATCATTCAGTTTTAATTTGGGCTCTCTAACTAGGTTCTCGTGTCCGAATTCGTCACGCAAATAAGATTTCGCACGGCCAATCCTGGTTTCGGTACCAATTAGTGATTGTTAGATCAAACTACACAATCCTGTTACGGTCGTTAACTTGGCCCATTGGAGCCAACGTTGGCCCATGTTCACCAATCAACAATGCTGAGTTGTTTGGAGAAGTTTTGGGGGCAATGAAAGCCAAGCGAGATGTTGCTGCAATTAAAAATTAGACAGAAACTCGGGTTGAATTCGCTAAAGATTACGAAATATTTTTGAATATTTCATCGAAATAAATCAGCTTTGCATCAATAGGTGCCTCATTAACTCCTTTCTGTAGGTAAGTCAGTTTCAACACATTCTTGATTGAAAAACATTTTCCTTCTAACGCATACTCAACGTACGACAGTCACTTAATAAACATTGCAAGAGCTTGCAAGTCTCTGCAAGCTGATCAAACAACTTGCGGACGTGTAATACCACATGTTAAGTCCAATATAGAGGCGACAGCTACCGTTCCGCTCGCGAATTAATTATACTACCGTTAGCAATAGAGTAAATATAACTAGTTTGGAGCCCTACGGCTGATTATGATTTATGAGTCCACTGTGAGATTATGTGAGGTATAATCTAGAACTTAATTTCAGTGTCAACATTGGTCAGTCTCTTGGTGAAATTGTTGGGGAAATAAATCCTTTCGCAGAAAGCGCATCAATGTATTTTACTGTATTTGCCGGGGGTGCTGTATCAATATTGAAAACTTTAGGAAGTCCGTGGTTATTAGAATCATTAATTTATTAAAACGATAATTTGCATCTAGCTATAATTTCCAAATCATCATTCTCAACATGCTGAACTACTTGAGATAGACGGACAAAAAAAAATGAAATTTAATTAGTAGATATTATTTTTCGTTTAAATCATCATACTTTTTGCACTCAAAATCATCGTATAAATCAATTAAGTGTCCGCTAACAAATAACAAAACAAAATACACACTCAATCTACACATTCATCAAAATTGTTCCACTACAGGTTTTCGATCTTGAAATTGATTGCAATTAATTTTTCAATATTTTGCTTACGCTAATAACTCGACGGGCTCATAGTAAACATGTTGGAGACTGGTATCATCTGCATAAATACAGGTTTGTAGAATGATATCTAGTAGCTCCATTATTTTTTAATCCGGCAAATAACATGGCCGTGTGGATTATTGTAAATGGCAATTATGTCCGAAATTGACACTCGGTTTGTCACACAGCAAAAAATCAATTTGTCAGTACTCGAAAATGTTTCTGTATCATTATTTGCTTGAATAAACTTTACCTCTTTGAGTGAATTCCCAGCAAGCTCGAATGGTTTTTTTAGCCCGTGATAGTTAATGATATTGTTTGCGTTCACAATTTCTTCTTCGAATTCCAATCAGAAGCTATTCGCCGTTTTGTTATTTGGAAATTAATTATTAGTTTTCGATGTGTTGTTTTGTGTTGCTATTCTACTGTCATGTTTTCAAGCACGTACACTTCTTTAATAGTATCTGAACGAACACTTTGTTTCTGTTCGGCATGATCGTCTATTTTTATCCGTACGTTTTTTGTTCGACTGAGCTTTATTGATTTTTTGCTACCAGAATTCCTTCACTTTAATATGCTTCATCTCACTGAATAAAAAGGTGCCGTCTATTGTCTTTTGGTATTCTACATTGCCTCGTGTTCACATGTTTTGTTATAAGAAACGCTTTGTCATCGTTCAATGTACAGTTTTTGATAAGGCTTCACGTATCAAAAATATATTGGTGGCGGTAACTGTTGCGTGCCATTAAATCATTCTCATTATAATTTGAATCACCAATTTTCGTTTTACCTACAGCCATGCATTAAGAAAAGTTCAATTTCACTATGTGGTTTACCGTTAGCTAAATAGTGGTATCAATCATAATCTTCATTGGCGGGATTCGCTCGAGTATTTTGATGATTGTTATTAGTAGTTCTGAGTTATGAACCTCAGCAGTGAGCCCAGTGAGTGCCGCTTAATGGAATTTTAAGAGGCAATTTGATTAATTTCGTACGTGCAGAATTTGTGTTATACGTTAATTGGGTGACTTTGTTTTCTGTGAGCTTTCCCGTTTAAATTCCAGTCCTATTAATCACTTTAATTTAGTAATTAATTTTCACGCAAGTGGTAGTGCAAAATTAATTACTATTCGTTATTGAAAATAAAAAATAATCCTTTTAATGTACCTCGATGATAAATTTTTCACCATACATTAAAATTACAAATTGCAAAATAATTTACAGGTTTTCCAACATTGACAAATAGGAATACAGAAATAGTATAAAACATTGTATATTTACTGGTTTCAAGTGATCATATACGGCGTAAATAATAATGATATAAAGCTCAATAAATTGCCATTAATAAGGAAGCAATTTCTTTGCACTTCCAGATGAAATATGGTCAGAGGCGGGAGTAGCAATTATTTTTTAAAGGCCCCTGCCTGCGCTTACAGACTTTAAAAATCGACAAGATATTTGTCTTCTGAAGCTTTAATGTCCATTTTCATACCGTTTACAATCAATAATGATCCATAAAGTGCGGGCACGCAATCTTTTGTAAGTATTATAGTTGATGGTACTCACTATAAATGTTTTTTTTTTAAACATTTATTTCTACTATATATTATTTCTGCTCATATAAATCGTGATTGGCCTGTGTTTTTTTGTAGCTTTATTGCTAGTGAAATATTTGTATTTTACGCTGTTCGGGGCTAGAGAGGTTCTGGTAGCAAAACATCTTCAAGAGATCTTCAAAAGGATGTATTTACATAATGTTATAACTACAAACCATAACCTACTTAATTGTGAGGCAGACATTCATTTTTATTTCTAATAATAGTTTGCTATTAATTTGGGGGAGCTCGTGGCTAGAGAGGAGCTCGTGGCTAGATAACAGCCGCACGGGTCGATCTTCAAGGTTAAGCAACGCTTGCCAAGGTTGGTCTGTGGATGGGTGACCATCTTAACATACCGGGTTTCCTCCGTGCCTCGGAAAGCACGTTAAGCCGTTGGTCCCGGCTGTCATTTGTATATATTTGGCAGTCGTTACGGATAGTCAGAAGCCAGTAAATTTGACTCGCTCCTCGTAAAATACTGGTAAAACTGGTCAGCTAAAAAAGGCTTGAATTGAAGCCGACCCCAATATAGTTAGGTTAGGTTAGGTTAGGCAGATTTTGATGATGAATAGTTTGCTATCAAAATCCCGCATTCTTTGCCTTAACAAAAGCTACCAAGATCAAGTCTTTCAAATACTTTTGCAGAAATATGTAATTTTAAGTAGTACAGTAAAATTCAGCGGACAGTTTCAAGTTCCACTTTGAGTTTACGACTCAACCTATGTTAATGATTGGTCGTAAGATTGAATTGCTGCGACTCCTAGGCAAGCGCCAAGCTGTTAGTACTCATGCAGTATTGATGTTTTATGTCAAGAACTTGTTTTATTTATTGTCTTATACCAGTCTCTGTAACAGTCAGACTTGTAAGCGTATCTCGGATCTAAGCGGTAAAATAAATCATAAATTGTGATGGAGCTTCTCACAAAAGGTTCTAGCGTCATTGTTATTTCTTACGACAAGCAATGCTGTGGCCTAGTTGGAAGAATCTGCTACCTATGAAATTACATTCTCAAGAAACATTTCGATTTGTTCTCAGGTTCGCAACATCAAATGGTTACAGGTGACATGATATTTTGTGAATTTTTAACCAGATTGGTCAAAAAAACTTCGTTGTCTTTATAAATCCTGCTATTAGGTTTGATGCTGCTATTGCTTGTCTTGTAGGCTTTGTAATCAAACCGAGCTATGGCAGACGACACGCACACAACTCAAACACCCAAGGGGATACATCAGGCACAGACACTTATTCATACGCCTTGTTGCTCAACTAATCACTAAATAAATTACTCGTCTAAACGCACCGTGTCTGTGCCTCGGGTACTCGTAGGTACCTATAAAATTTGTCCGAGCCGTCAATTCGTATTTATGTTTCTAAGTGATATAAAGCGCAGCGACTATCGAATTAACTCGTCATCCCGTCGGGACGTTATCGTCGCACGACATCGGTAGCCGACAAGTCGCTTGATCTGTCGTGTGTCGCGTGCGTTTTATTTTACGCACGATGACGCGCGCCGCCTGTCACCCGGCTGCCTTTGCGTTAATTTAAAACGTAAAACGAATGTCATGTTTCGGGTAGTTTGCGATTCTCGATAAGACCACTCGAGTTCTCGAAATTCGGTGGCAGGCTTCTAGGAATCTCCTTATCGAAGTTTTTGTAGTCGTAAATCAATTAATTAATGCAGAGTACTTGCTCTAAGTATCGGAATATTGAAGTTTCAAGGGATATTGATAAAAACTTGAAAAGAGACCGACGTTTATCTGTTATTTTGAAGTCACAGAAGTGACCTGTAGATAAACGTTACAATGTTATGTTGTTAAAATAAAACAAAGCGGTAGATTATCGAACTATTGATGTTATTTAATTTCTTTTAAATTAGTTTTGTAATAAACGCAAGATATCCCCTACGGCTAAGGTATCGCGCGGGCTGTTTATAAAAGATATCACTTAATAACACGCTGCGATCTGCCTACCGACTGCGAATACTATTTTTATGAACGTGGGTGGCGTTGCGTACGTTTGTATTAAAATATTTGTCTAGCTCCGGGCACTACGGCTATCTAATTAACAGCGATCGACACTGAAAACGCCATTAAATTGTCAAACAACAAATAAACTCAGGAATTGATCGGAAACATCTGATGCCCGCTATTCAATGATGTTATCGTTACCTCTAATATATTTCCATCTCTAAATTAATATGCAGACCGTAGCACACGATATACATTTCAATTTTTGAATCTTAATTAACGCTACTTTATACTGACAAAAAACTAATTAAGAATGCGCAATAATCTCCGTGAAGTCATTAGGCTGCAATAAAACATTGATTTGAAAATCTCCGCTTTTTGTTTAATCTAAAAAGAAGTCGAAATGCGTTTTACGTTTGAGAATTGGGTAACAATTTCTATTTCGAATGTGACAATATTTTATTTAAACGATTTCTTTTGTGTGCCGATAAAAACGTCGCGCTTAGAATATGTAGATTGGCTGTAAACTGTCAAATGGAGTATAACGCATGAACGCAATGATAATCGCATCGATTCACCTGGAATCGATAGACATAAGCTCGGCTTTTATTATTCTATTGCTTTTGATCGAAGGATACGTTCCGTTGTGACCGTTTGGAGTTCGATGCGTGTTCGTATTTTATGGGGGCATAAATATCAGTGGATGGCCGTCGGAACGGACGAGCGACGCGCGCGCAGGCCGCGGGCGAACAAACCGGTCGTAATTTTTATTCGCCGCTCAGTGAACAATTTCGGTAAATTTGTTTGCATGTACCGGGTTTTGTTTGAGCATTAGCAACAGCCGAGTTATGGATGCGATCTTAAATAACAATAATTGTGGACGTCCGAATGTATGAGAATCGAGAGCGCACAAGTTTATGGAGCTGTATTATTTTAATGACGCAACATTGTTTAAATTTTAATATTTATTTCTTTTGGGTGGGACATAAATTTTGGCGAACTAACAAACCGAACCTATAATTATTCCTTAGGCATGAAGACATCAACATTATTTTTTATTGACAGGCATTCATTTATAGTTTTTTAATTATTTGTTTTGTGTATGAATATTTACTTTATTTAAGCAATAAACTTTTTTAGATATCTATAATAGCGGCAAATAACCAAAAAAGCATTCTGATTAGTTAATTGCCTCACATCATCATCAACCCAAGTTGGCAATACTTACAAAAAATTACATCGACTGTGCTAATCAAATTAAAGAACAGCTCGCAGCAACTCGCAACTCGCAGCTCGAGCCGACCAGCGGTATCTTCATCAATGACATTTACTTTGCTACTGTAGGTACCATTCTTATCTGATGTAGTACGATCATTATCCCCCAAAGCTCCAGCAAATGGTAGGTACCGCTAGATTTTTCCATATACCATCTAAAGGCCTCGTTTACTTCCTGATATTCCATCGGATCCTTGGCAATATGCGTAGGTAAATAAAATGATGCATTGTGCTCTTAGTCCCACGCATCTTTACGACTAATATAATCAGATATGGTTTAAGAATTAGCCATCAATCATGGCCGATAATGATATTTGACGGGCTCTTATGATTATGCTCTCGATAATTTTATAAATACCACCTTTGATTGATACGATGCGATGCCAATTTTGTTTGCGGAGTTGAGTAATCTGGATTTTTTTGTTACGTTGGTTGACATACAGGTTGTTATTATTATAAGTATAGGTAGGCATTTCCTGTGGCATTTTTTTCTGGGAAGGTTATTGTCTTGGTTGGACTCATTCGCTAGTTTAAAGAAATAAGTATCGAGGATAAAGACATTTAAAGACGAAGATGAGTCAAAATCAGCCAATTATAACTATTATATAAAGGATCATGATTTTAAATTTAAAAGAAGAAAATTTATGAGGCACAAAGTAGAGTCGGTTTTTGCACCCAAACGATTACAAACTGAAGGCGCTAAAACTTACGAGGTCCATATATTTGACATTCATCATCATCATATCAGCCGTAAGACATCCACTGCTGGACTTAGACCTCCCCCAAAGAGGAGGTCAATACATGATATTAATAGATCATAACTACAAACAATTATAAGTCCTTATTATCACCAGATCCTCATTTTGATCAAGAAAACTTCTAGATTAAATTTCTAAAATAGTAACTTCTTTATCAACATCATTTAAGATTTTCCTAATAATTAAGAGCTCAATAATCCATAAAATGAAACATCAGGGAGTTAGACAAGGGCCAACAAGAAGTACACATTAATTAACACTATGGCAACAGGATGCCAAGTTGGAGAAAAACCATGGGAAGTGTAGCGACTGGCGATCGAAGCCAGTTAGTATCGATGCCGGCAGAACCATTAAAAACTGCATTTCTTTTGATTTTATGTTGTTAAGTCATCATCTATCGAGCCTTTTCCCGACTCTATTGGGGTCGGCTTCCAGTCAAACCGGAGTCAGCCGGATTTTATGTTGTATTGTATATACAAAGCCTTTGTTACGAACTGAAGCCTGGAAGGAAGAATGGAAGATAGGAAGACGTTGGAAGGCCTCCCACAAGGTGGACCGACGACGATCTGGTGAAGGTCGCAAGTAGCCGATGGATGCGAGACGCGCTGGACCGGTCGTTGTGGCGACGCTTGGGGAAGGCCTATGTCCAGCTGTGGACGTCTTTCAGCTGATATGATGATGAAGCTTGGAATGTATTGAAAGTAAAATGATGTTTGTTGAATGGAAAACCTCTGAAAAATGTGAGACGTTGATCAAAAGCAAATACATTTATCAAAGAAAGAATAACATTTTATCTAGAAGTCTGTTACAAGAAATCTTTTAAAAATAATATTTCAGAGTTCTGTTTCAGTCTCTAAGAAAACAAGATTTCAGTTAAGCTTTAAGGCACTTATTTATGTCACAGTAATTAAGAAAGTTAATTAAAAGTCACAGGTAAGTATTTTTTGGGTCCCGACGGTCTGTATGAAAAATATTGACCTTTATTTATTTAAGCTTTATGTACAATAGTGGTACATGGGCGAACTTAATGCAACAAGGCATTCTCTACCAGTCAACCATTGGGTTAAAAAGACTACACAGTGTGTGTTAAAAAAATAAAAATAAATATAATCTTTTGGGGAACTACAAATAATAATTATATTATATACAAATAATAATTATATATTATAAAAATAATATACTTGAAAAATATTAACCTTTATTTATTTATTTAAACTTCATGTACAATAGTGGTACATAGGCGAACTTAATGCAACAAGGCATTCTCTACCAGTCAACCTTTCGGTTAAAAGATATAAATAAATGGAACCTTTTAATATAATTACAGACCAAATTTACTAAAACGATTCAGATATTTGTTACACATATGACTTCTGTAACCGAAAAACGCACCTCCACATGTTTGAGTAATCGAAAACGAAAACCACTTTATTGTTAGGGTTCCCACGAAGAGATCTTAGGGAAAAGGCAAACCCTATTGCCGTGCTATAACAACTACAGTCTAATAAAGCGATAAGAACATGTTCCACGTCAACACAGACAACATTTATGTAAAATTGTAAACCATTTATAATCCCGCACGCGAGCCTGTCTTCTATAAAACACTACATTGCAATATGTAATGTAGTTCTCGATAATGTCGACCACAAGTCGATCACAACTTCTTATATCGTTTGTACATTATTACCTGCTGAGAAGAGCAATCGCGAACTGGCTTGTTAAAAAGAAATAATCATTAAGTTGGATGTAATGTGCTTGGTCAATCTAAAAGAATTAGGCGATGATCTTTGGAGGAAGAAAGTCATAATTGTGTTGTTAACATTGGTTTGGGATATTTATGGCATAGGTCATGATAATCATAAGAAGTATCAAGTGTTTGAATTGAAAGGTTGTCTACCACCAAGTTGGGTTCAAATATTTGATCCAACTCTTGTGGAAGTCTTTCCTGCTGCTAGATAGGTGTATAACATCAAACGTGTAACCACAGAACAGATAAATTATCTGTTCTGTGTCTGTGTTCTAGCTGATCCTGGTCATAAATTATTATTATTGAAAGGTTGTAACTGTTTTACCATTAGAACCGCAAAAGCATCCTTCAAATTTCCAGCAGGTTTCTTGGTAGACGCAATGATGGTGATACCCATTCTGATTGTAATTGTATAACAAAAGCAGTGGTTGATGGGATCGCAAAGCTCGGACTCATACTACTGGATGCGATAAAGAAGAATGAGACTAAAGGTGAAAGGTGACGACATAGCAACAGTAACAATAAAAATACAGGAAAAACGCTGTAATTATTCCCAAGAAAAATTAATACCTAGAATATCACCCGATGACCTTATAACACTAGACAGGAAACAAAAGTCTATTAATGATACATCCTTTGGTCTTAATATTAATATTAACCATCGCATGTCAACGGTCGCACGTGTAACATACACTAATCATACGGTACGGAGAATGTGTGTCGCTATTGAGTAGAACGAGGGTAGTCGTGAGCTTAGATTCTGTACGGTCTACTTGGACAATTACTTGGAGAACCTGAGTTTTGGATGTTATTAAACATGTTGTGTGCTTGTTGTTAAATGTTTGCGTTATTTTTTATTTGAATTAGGTTATCAGGAATTCTATCTACTTGACTACGATGAAATTTGTCCTATCCTAATATATAAAATTCTTCCGTTACTAAGTGACCGACAGACGACGCACAGCACGCTTTCTACTGGTCGTAGAAAGCTAAAGTTTGGCATGTAGGTTCCTTGTGAAGTGTAGGGGAGCACTAAGGAAGGATTTCCCGAAATTCTCACCGGAAGGGGAATAACGGGATATGCGCGTTCTAAGTCGCGAGCAAAAGCTAGTCCCTTATATTTTTTTTTCTGTATTACTTTTCATCATTATTTCAACCGAAAGACGTCCACTGCTGGGCAAACTGTCGTCACTACAAAAGATGCCAGTGGATTCCAACAGCCTTCACCAAGTCATCGGTTTGCTTGTGGGAGGCCTTGCAACGCTGCGTTTTCCGGTACGATGTCGCCACTCCAGGTCCACACGTTGTTTGTTTTATAGTTTGAATTAAATATTTATTTTTTTACTATTGATAGACACGCGTTTGATGTGGTCGAAAATGGAGCACGTTTGCCTAGAAGTAACCTATTCACTCTTGACTTAAAGACTTCCAGGTTGTAGCTATCAGGAAACACAGACTCCAGCAGGGATTTCCACTCCTTAGCTGTGCGCACTATGAATGTGTTCCCAAAACGTTTTGTGCGTATGGGTGGGATGTTCACCATGTACCGTGTACTATTCCACTTTTTGTGTCATCGCATGTTTAATTTGTGTCTTTTAACATAATTATCATTACCGATACGTATTCCTTACATGGAAAACTACTTCTACATAAAAAAAAAATCGTTGACGTTTCGGCTTCACTGATTTATGCTCGTGCATGTGAAAGATGTAACATCCTGATTTTAGCAGGAAGCATGCCAAATTAGCCCGAACTTACCGCAAGCTTATCTAGTCTCTCTCACAACTTTTACGCTATACAATCTGTATGTAACGTAGCGACTAATTCAAGGCAACATGAGTATGTCCCACGTGTGACAAGAATTGGTACTCACATTGTGGACGATTTGTTCGTGATCTAAGATTTGGATGCCCTACTTCCTTCAAAGGAATGCAGTACCATCGATGTAACTGATGTTAGAACTATGGAGGTGCTTTTCTTTTCTACGCTTACTTCATACAATGAGGTGAAAGATGATCCATAGGAAACGACTAATTCGAACTTTTATAAATTCTGATGTTTTATAAGTGGTCATGCAGGGTTATGTTTGAAATAAATACGTTGATTTTTTTAATTTTTAATGTAAATTTTATCTTGTTATTTTATGATAGTTATGGTAAAAAAAAATAATGATAATAATTTATTTCCCAAACTTACAATTAGTAATCACTATGTTGTTAACAAAACATAATTTTTTATACCAAATACACCTCTAATACCCAAGCTAAGATTGAACTTTTGGTATGGGTGTCAGGGCTCTCTAGGTTGACAAAGACAAAAACATGTATGTCCGGAGTTTCAGTATACTATAGGTACAGAAAACAAAGAGTTTAGGGCAAAAATTTAATAAAGAAAATATTTGGATAAAAAAATAAAAATTCATGCAAAGTTAACCAACTGTGTAAAGACTTCTTAATTTAATGTGCTGCTTTCGATCTTGGCGTCTTTCTAGATGGGATGTTCAGAATTTATTCGTTAGCATTCCCTTTTGATTTCGTATGTTCAAGATTTATTTGGTAGCAACCCTCTTGTTTTACGGGTTACAAAAACACGATTCATAACCGTTTCTCAATCATTATGGTCTTAAAAGCCACCGTTATCATCAAATTGTAGGCGTGAAAACTCTCTCCCTTATACAGCGCGACGGTTATATTAATTGAAATTGTTACTTTGTTCCCGAGATAAACTGCAGACTGTGCAGATTCCCGTTATAGCCGTGATTAAGATTGTGCCTGATAAATGACTCTAGCCTCACTATCATAGGTCGAGCTGTAGGTGTGCGACGGAATATCTGTTACTTTAACTTATGTGCTCAGATTACCGTATCATTTAAATTGTATCTGCCTCATTGGTCGCGTGGTATTAAGTTCATGAGCGTGTTGTGCGTTTGATTCTCATGTAGGTTGGGAAATTATCATTGATAGTTGGAAATCTGGCTTATTCATAAATAAATCGAAGCATACCTATGAGTAGTGTACATTCTGATTAGCTGATTCTAAACCCAAATTTTCTATAGAAAATTAGAATAAAGAATATGCTAATTAGTATGTAAACAAAAGACTTTGTTAATTTGTTCTATCGACAGCTAGTAAGCCTGATAGTTTCGCGAAATTGGTTGTAGGCAGTATCGCATGGGACTTTGCATTGTTACTGTAATAAGCATAACAATGTAGACTAGATTATGATTGTATGTTATTACACTGACGACCAAAATTACATATTTTCTAATACACCATTGGTGCACGCAGAATAATTTGGATCAACATTACAATTTCTCTAGCGGACCACAATTCAAAATTCGTGTGCCATACACCGAAACCAATCTAATTTTTACGGTACATATTCCACAAGGCATTTGTCAAGAGCAGGCTTTGTAATTACTCATCTTGTTCGGCAAATTGATATTACAACCGGTAACATTATTAGAAAGTGGATCTTTTCTATACTTACTGACCCAGTACTTGATGGAAAACATTCACATGGTACGATACGAATCTATTATAAATATAATATGACAATGGTGTATTAACAATGAAGTAGATGAGACGGGGACCGGTGAACGATAAAGATCGGTACGGTTCATTCATCATTCAGTGTTACTGAACGGTGGGAGTAAAAATATTAGTATGATAAACAAACTCCATGATAGTATCAATAATGTTACAACTATTAATACTTTATGGCGTCTTGGATGTAGATCCCGGTAAGATCAAAGTTCGATGACTTGGAAATGGCTTCTGTCGAACCTCAGCGTGTAACCGCGATATTCAGCAGCAGGTAGACGATACTGGAAGTTTTAGTTACGTTGTTATAAATCAAATATTTACCAGGTGTACCAGGAATGACGTATATCCTGAACCTTAAATCGCAAAAGAAATCAACTGCTCAGAAGACACTTTTTGTCGAGCTATGGGGCAGTTTTTTTTTACTTTTGTTAGGCACGCGCTAGACTCGCACCTGATGGTAAACGATGATGTGGTCGAAGATGGAGCACGCTTGCCTAAAAGTAACCTATTCACTCTTGACTTAAAGACTCCCAGGTTGTAGCTATCAGGAAACACAGACTCCGGCAGGGAATTCCACTCCTTAGCTGTGCTTCTTAGTTGATTTTGTTTTTGCGATTTCAAGGTTGTATCATATCGATGAGTGAATTTACCCCTTTTCTGGTCTTTTCAGGTTCTTCATATATTCCATAACACTTTGTATTATGTATCTGGTTCACCCTGTTAAATTACTTCACCTCAGGAAACGATTCTCCATCTTCCAGTATCTACAGCTGGCAGGTACTAACTACTTATGTTCATCCTACCCAGCGACCATCCATCCAGCCAGCTGTTCACTACCGTTATTCAGATTACCGGTACCAACAACTGAAGATGTATTTAACTGAAATGGAGGATTACTCATTGCAGATTGGAGCGAGTCAACTAGTTCGATAAGGTCGAAACGGGAGGCGACATCCATCTAACAGGCGTGGACCGGTGAGAGGTCCTGCGGGTACCAAATATTTTATTTTATTACAAGCTCAACCGGCAAACGTTGTTTTGCCATAAAAAAAATAATCCTACGCGACCTATTCTTAGAACTACCAAATCTGCACAATAAGGTCATAAAAATCGGTCAAGCCGTTTCGGAGGAGTTCGATAACAATCACTGTGACACTAGATTTTTATAAATTAGTTGAAATCTGATTTTCAATGGTCCGATAATTGTGAACAAAACCGCCCCACCTACCTATTATAGGTGTTTGAGAAATGTATTTTCTTTACCTAAGCTGTCAAAAGTAGCGGGAGGGAAAAATCCGCTTGTATTAGTTTTTTTGACTCACAAAATCAAACGATTTAAAACCGCGGTGGTTGAGCCACAGAGCGGCCTAGCCCTTAAGAAAAGAACTTAGTTCGTTTATATTGGCGTGCAATTATTTTTTTCCACAAACATTTTAACATACCTAAAACATTCAGTTACTACTCTACGGCCTTGAAAATAAGTAAGTAAGCAAGTAAATAAATACATAAGTACAGTAGGTAAGTATAGTAGTACTTTCTGCTCACGTTATTCTTATTTATGTGGACGTCGTTTACCTACCTAGAAAATAAATCAGTAAAGGTAAAAAAGTCTCTACGAAAAAATATTACCTACCAGGAGACCATAAATAAGAAGCGATAGTGAGTGAATTAGTCTGTTTTGGTTCCACTTTTTGTCTGTTTATTCGGACATGATTCAGTTTCGTGGTTCTCAACCTTTACTTGACCCGGAAATATTTTGATTTATTTGTGGCTGGGAGGGTTCAGAAATGGAGATGTAAAGAAAACTGTTTTAATATAAAAATTAACTTAAAACTTGATCCATAACCATTATTTGGATTCAAAAGTAAAAAGCATTGGAAAACACGACATTTCTGATGGATACTTAAAATCACTTTGCTTCAATGACATTTTTGTAATGAAATGATTTGAAACCTTTTGCGTACCTAACAAATTATTTTGACCGTAGCAGAATATTAAGGAGTCTGCCGATTTGCGCGGAGCGAGACAGTGGAGCGGAGAAACGGAGAAATATTAATCAATCATGTCAATAAAAATGTCAGTAAATCACGTGGTGCAGAGATAATATGCAAAACCATTGGTTAAAATTTCTCCGTTTCTCCGCTCCGCTGCCTCGCTCCGCTGTAACTGTGGACAGGCACCCTTAGTGGTCCGCGGACCATACGTTGGGAATTTGGGAACCACTGGTTTAGTCGGAAAATACACGTTTATGGGAACGCGGTTATCAATGGTATTTGCATCTTTAGCGATCGTCCTTGGCTAACCTTTTTTGGCTAGACTCGGTAATTCCCGTAGCTGTCTGGTGGATTAGCTATTGAAAAGTCAACGATCTTTCGATTTCGATCTAAGGTATTCGCTAGTAGTTTAAACTGTTTTGCAACACATTCTGAGGACTCAAAAAGATGCTGATAATTTTAACTATTATTTATAAAGTTTGTGAGGTTGTAGGGGATAATCTCTGAATCTACTGAACCGATTTTGAAAATATTTTTACCAGTAGAAAGCCAAGTTATTTGTGAGAGTCATAGGTTATATATTAACGAGAAAAATAGCGCTCAACGATATGGGCACGGTTAAGCTAGCAATATTATAATATGAATGCTATGTTTTCACACCTCAATCGCTGGACCGATGTTGGTACAGAGATAGATACTGAAACAGTTAGTAGAGTAATAAAGTAGTAGTTTGCAACTAGATTTAGAAAAACTTTCCAAAAGAAATTGTTATGAATAAAAACTAAGAACAGTGGATACATGTCAAAGATAATTTAAAAAGAAAAATCGTTAACCCTTTGCCCATCCTATAGCTCTAAACTTGTGAGTAATAAAAAATGGACACCAAACCTCCCATTGTGTAATTCTATCGCTGTCGAGATTATCGAAGCTTGCCCTTAAGCAAACTATTCATTAAGGCCAGCTTGATTGATGTGGCCGATTATAAAGTTAAGTGCGTTCCAGACGGACGCGCGGTTTCGTTTCCACACCTTATTTGTCTGTATAAACGGGGTAATGAATTAAAACCATTTTTATGTAGATGGTAGGTACAGTTTGGGAAATTGAGTCATTAAAAAAATATTTATTAATTGATTCGTATCTCATGACTAGCTCAATTAAAACTTAAATAATTATGTTCGTTTACTGAAATAATTGCTTGTGATAAAAATGATCTATGTGTGCAATTTTTTTTTAATAATAATATGGGTACAGATGCCAAGCACATCAAGCTACAACAATCTGTCAAATTTATCTAATAGATTTTCAACCTTATTGCTAAAGCATTAGGTTCATGGTTGATTGGGAAAATTTGTCAGTTTCGGGTAGCTTAATGTGCTAGTATCTGTACATCGAAAAAATATATTTTTTGTTTAATTGGTACATTCGCATCAAATAAAATCTAATAATTAGCAACAGCTGCGTGCATATAAAATGCAAAGTAATCGCAACACTTTCCGCTGAAAGGGTGAAGAGGGCTTTAAAGAAAATATCGGTATCAAAAGCACCCTTCGTCATAGGGTTGTGCTCATGAAATACTAATTAGTTCCTATGAAGATATCAAACGTATAGAAAAACAAAAAGAAACAGACATTTTGATTTGTGCAGGTGAATCACTCAGCTGCTTATAAATTATAGTCGTTTGATACGAGTCCCTTGAGTTATGGGCGATGGAACTACGAATTAGTTTTTTTTTGTTATGGTCCTTAATTATATGATTAGCTGTCCACATAGATTGTCAGTAATATGTCCCTGATCTGACTCATTGACGATCAAATTATCCTTTCGAGTTCATCTCAGCTTATTAAATGTTGAAATCTGAAAAATCTGTATTGGTTAATGCATTAATTAAGTACTAGGCGCCGTCAGGCATACTGTTTTTTTTTTCTTCTTTAAAATTTGCACTAGTTTAGTTTTTTTTGTTTGTTCGAAAAAAATGTGCGTCTTATAAGCTTGTGCCAAACAATGTTCTATATTCTTTTTTGAGCACCAAAAATAGCGAAGATATCAGTTTCATAATTATTAATATCATGCCCCTTAAATTGTTTGCCTATCCAGATTTCAATGTTTAATAGCTGATGCTGATCAAGATAATTAAAAACTATACATCCCATTTTTAGCCGGAGACCACACCACGGGGATTAACACTACCCAAAAGTTGTCATTAAATTTTATATTACCAGTTAATACCAAATTAGTTTTAATGTTTCCCTAAAGACGTATTATATTACATGCTTATACATTAATTCCGTTGACGAGAAACATTAAAGATAAATCTGGCAACAGCTTTACTTTCGGCGCCACGGAAATCATAACTTAAGCCTCTCCTTATGATTCATCATATATAAGATTTCGTGTACCAAATAAATGGTGACCATTGAATGTCCGTCAATAACTTCCGACAAGGACTGGGTTGGTCAAAATATGTCCAATACTCCGATACTTCAATATATTTTAGTGTGGACATCCATTCATCTTTGAAAGGAATTTACAGAGTTGATTCGCTGGCGGCGTGGGAGCAGTGTCACTATAAAACATTATTGTGGGACACAAACTGTACCGCCAGAGCACATGATTGAATTTTATTGTCCGCTTAGCGCTTACTAGAACTATTTACTAATATTTTATAGTCAGGATCCAAACGGTAGCGATGGTTTAACGCGTTCTTGAGGGTATAAGTTGTACAGATGCGTTAGTAAGTTGACTTGAGAGCATTAGAATGCTTGAGAAAATTAAGTTTTATTTTCTTTTTATTTTCAGTTATATTTCTGTAGGAAACGGTAGTAAAATGTCACTCACTTTGCATTTCGCAAAGTTATACTAATACAAAGTTAGATGCCCGACGGGTTCTCTCCGTCATCATTTTTATAACTGCTTGTACATAATTATTTTCGCTAGCTTGTTACTACGATAATTTGAGGAGCTCGTGGCTAGATAATAACAGCCGCACGGGTCGATCTTCAAGGTTAAGCGACGCTTGCCAAGGTTGGTCTGTGGAAAGGTGACCATCTTAATATACCGAGTTTCCTCCGTGCCTCGGAAAGCACGTCAAGCCGTTGGTCCCGGCTGTCATTTGTAGATCTTTGGCAGTCGTTACGGATAGTCAGAAGCCAGTTAATCTGACTCCAGTCTTGCCATGAAGTACCGTGTTACACTGTTAATGGGTTGTGGAGGTCTGGTAGGCAGCCGCTCCGCGTAAAATACTGGTATTCAGCTAAACCCAGTTTGACTGGAAGCCGACTCCAATATAGTTGGGAAAAGGCTAGGGAGAATTTATTGGGATAGATATATCAAAATCACATAAGTAATTATTTTTGTAAGTTACTTTATTTTTAAGACTATATTAAATACTTAACCAAAAACGTGTCCAGGGATATACTTGAAGTACTAACAAACATAAAAACGTAAAGACGAACAGACAAACAGATGCGGTTTACAGACGTTATTGTTTTCCCGACGCGCCGCCATTGCCTCGTGCACAAGATGACCGCCTCAGATTTTACTATTGACACTTCTTCCAATAAAACAGACCCCATAAACGCAGCCCTTGGGACAAATAAACTGCAGCCCCGTCCGTATGATGATACTCTAATATGCATAGAGTCCATTTTATTTGTGGTTTACTACGAAAACTGCAGTAAATAGCTGTAACGGAGGCCCCCACCTTGTATTGACAATTTGTTCGTGCTTCCGATTTTACGTATCCATGAATTATATATCCCGTTCGGAGTAGGCAGGATTTATGAAGGGTAGCTACGGTTTTAATCTTGTTGAACGACCATAACAAGACGTATGGGCAAATTACTGAATCCGTTATGAGGTAACTGAAGCGATTTAATGGCTACTTGAATTTTGGGAGAACCCTTTTAATATTTTAATTTAATAGATCAAGGCGGGATTAGAAGTCAGGATTTATGCGTTTTGTGTTTTCATTTTGTTGATAACATATTGCGTTGGGTGCGGAGAGCAGTTGAATGATTAATATAGCCTAATTAATCAAGGATTCCAATTTAAAGAAAAAACACGAAAGACAATAGAGCCTAATGTATCGTCTGGCAGGACTCTAAGGACATTAAGAATTCAAACTTTTAAAAATTGCGTTATAAGAGGCGTAGTAAATAAATAATTCAGAATATTTTTATATCACACCACAGTAGCTTTTATAATACCAACGATATCATAAAATTTTTTTTTCGGCATATTTAAATAGTTTTTAACTAAAATATTCGTTAAACCATATTGAAGCTGTAAACATATTTTAGCACTTTGATATCCATCTTGCAAATGTAAGATTAGGTGATAGACTCTTGACCCGGGAGGTTTTAAATCGACACTTTTTAGGATTATTATAATTTTATTGCCAAAATGTACTAAAATATGTCTTCTTAGACTTTTTCGCCATCCATATGTTATTTACGATTGAATTTATGACAATAATCTTAGAAAATCAGCTCCTGCTGTTAGTGATTTTATGTTGTAAATGACAAAAGTAGGATATCTGTTTATAGGCACATTCGGAGGTATTAAAGGTGTACCTATTTTGCACAGAGGAGGAATAAAATACACCATAAAGGTCTGACGTCATGATGGTCTTTGTGACGTGGCACTATGGTCGCGGGTTCGTATTCTCGTAACCGCGGTTGCAAGTTTAAGAGCCTTATTTTATATGGTTTTATGGATTGTAAAATTTAGACCTACGTTTATTTCTGCTGTAGAGCACTGAGCTTAGTATAGCTATTTGGCATTGTAAAATAATAATAAGCCTGTTTATTGTTAAGTTGAGCACCAATGCTTTAATTTCTTAACTGGATTTTCTATGAAAACTCAGCGAGGAGATTTTTAAGGGTTCCGTACCCAACGGAACCCTTTTAGGTACTAAGCCTGCGTTGTCCGTCCGTCCGTCCATCTGTCCGTCTGTCTGTCAGAGGGCTGTATCTCAAAAACCGTAATAGGTAGACAGTTCAAATTTTCACAGATAGTATATTTGTATTGCCGCTTTAACAACAAACAATAAAAATTAAGGTTTGTAGCGGAATCCTTCGTGTGCGAATCTGACTCGCACTTGGCCGGTTTTTTTTCCAGAGTATCGTCATATAGTATTCATAATACTCGTACTTGCCAAGATTTAAGTTTTTTATAACTCGAGGGAAAAGAATATCTTAGCCTAGAATTATAGTTTTTGCGTAGTGAATCTGGCACCAGGTGTTGAAGCGAAACTAAGATGCCTCTTATTTCTAGCAATGAATATAAACCTCTCCCTAGTTGAAAGTGTTTTCTGATAAAACATTTTTTCTTTATAGGTAGGCATACATATTATTAGATACCTACGTACACAATATTACAGGGACCTATTCAACGTTTTAGGACTCAGTTAAACTCAGATCATTGATCATTGTTTCCGGATAGCTACAACCTGGGAGTCTTTAAGTCAAGAGTGAATAGGTTATTTCTAGGCAAGCGTGCTCCATCTTCGACCACATCATCGCTTACCATCAGGTGAGATAGTGGTCAAACGCGTGCCTACAAATAGTAAAAAAAAGACGTGTGGTACTCGGAGACTGCCGCGGTAAAGCTATTGCATAGCATTTTTTATCAACTTATGCAATTATAATTATATCTATATTTATTTTATTTATGCAGTATATTTTTTTCTTTGTTTTTTTTTTTTCTTTGATATTAATTCAAGTTACACTTTGAGCTAAAAAAAAGTAAAAAGTAAAACTAAAAAGTATCACCGCTGTGCCGGTCGGAGTGGGGGGTGTTAGGTTTTTTTCTGGATTCGGTCTCCACGCTCAAGGCCCGCGATAGGAGCGTTGCAATAGCTTAAAAACCTTTAACATTTAACGTTTTTTTTCCCCTAAACTACTACGTGTTCCACTGCTGAGCTATAACGCTTAAATCTTTATATATATATAAAATTCTTCCATAACTGATTGAGTGACTGACAGACAACGCACATCCGATTCTACTGGTTGTAGAAAGCTGAAATTTGGCATGTAGGTTCCTTGGGGAGTGTAGAGGAGAACTAAGAAAGGATTTTCCGAAATTCCCACGGGAACGGGAAAAAACGGGAAATGCGCACGAAGTTGCGGGCAAAAGCTAGTAGCATTATATTTACTTACAAAAAACATTGGTACAAACACATACCTTTTTTTTTGTTTTTAGGATGGGAAATCATCAAATGACTCCTCCCGCTCTGGGTAAAGCAGGAGGGGAGTGTCAGACTCTTACTGACTAAAACCCATCCATGTTCCTCCTAGTGCCCTTTGCGTTCCAGGGTACGGTGCCTACGGTGCCTCGCGGGCCTGCGGACGGCGAGCATTGGGTGGCTCGCCGTCCGATCAGAACCAGGCCCGGGTCGGCGGCGCGCTGTGTTCCACGCGCGCCTCAAGGAGATGTCAGCATGGGAGACGGGGCCCGCTAGGGCCAGTGCCTGCCGGTGTGCGGAATCCGTTCGAAAGAGACGCCGCAGCCCTGGAACGCAAAGGGCATTGGGAGGAGCACGGATGGGTTTTAGTCAGTAAGAGTCTGACACTCCCTTCCGCCTCGCCCAGAGCGGAAGGAGTCATTTGATGATTTCCAATCCTTAAAAAAAAAAAAAAAAAAGGGTACGGTGCCTCTTTCGAACGAAGTCCGCAGCAGAAAACATTAAACACATACCTACTGCCTTATAACAAGACAGCGTTTAAAACTTTTTAACCATATTATTATGCTTAGTTTAGATACCTATAAGCAGATTTTTTTACAAAAATTGGCTATAGACAGAATTTTATGTTAGGATCTGCTGATTAGTATTTAAACAAATATTACAAAATTCATTTTTTTTATCAATATGAGCATATTGATAAAAAATCGAATATCGATGATGATGTATGTAGTTTATACATTTTACTGAAATGTGTATCTTGCATTAATATAAGAAGAGAGGCCACCAATGTTCCTGAACTTAAATAAATACTTTAGTTAACTTTTAAAAGACTAAACTGCACGCAAAAGGCCACCCATTTCTGTTAAAAAACCACTAAGCGCTCCAACTCCAAAAATACACCATTTTATAGTCAAACTAAAAATATATATTCAAGCATAATGAATAAAAATAAGCCATCACGTCTATCAAGATTAGCGTCATTCAAGTCAGATTTATATGAACACGCACAAAAACATATTTTTGTACCTGTTTGAGTATTAGTAGCGTTTAGAAATGCGCTTCTCTGTGGTTTTGTATGTCAAATATGCTAAGTTGGAGCGTTTGAGGTTTTATGTAACTTGAACGTTTTCTATTAATACTTTTGAAGTAGTAGTAGTAATATATATGGTGTTGGCCGTTGCCATTTGGTGCCGTAAAAGAATTATACCATCCCATCACTTTCCGTGGGTGTCGTAAGAGGCGACTAAGGGACTCGTCAGAGAATAGGCAGCAGCGTTCTCTGTAAAACGCAACACCATACACTGCGATCGCCAACCCGCCTGCCAAACGTGGTGATTATGGCAAACCATAATCACCACGCTTATGTTCAGTAGTAGTATGATTATGAGTAGTAGAAATGCTCGTGAATAAATAATAACAACTGCACGAATCGATCTTGAAAGTTAAGCAGCCCTTGCTGAGGACGGTCTTTGGATGGGCGACGATATTAACACACCGAGACTCCTCAGTGGCTCGAAAAGTTCAGCTGTGATTTTTAGATCTTTGGCAGTCGTTACAGAAAATCTGACACCAGTCTTGTTTAGAAGTACTATATTACGCATTTACAGGGTTTTGGAATTCTGATGGCAGCCATTCCTCGTTAAATTCTAGAATTCAGATAAATCTGGTTTGGCTGGATGCTGACTGGAATTTAGTTTTTTTTAATATAAATTCGCCTCACACCACACTATATATTTCTCCTGTATCGTGGGTTTACAAACACCAATTCACATACAAAAACAACCTGCCCCGGAACAACTGTCGATAGGCCATACAAATATTTATACTGTGCGGGAATCAAACCCGCGAAACGCAGGACAGCAGTGAATTGCTCAACCACTGCGCCAACCGTGCCGTCAGTTGGTGAGTTTTTAAGTAGAACGGGGGTCGTATGGTGAGACGAAAATAGAAGGAAGCTTCTTTCGTAGTTTGTTGCGTGTCTTCACTACTGTGCCACCAATTTATAAAAAAAAAACTATTCATAGTATAATAATTAGTTTAAATTCAAACAGGCTTCATGAAAAATCTGGACAAAACATCAATTAAAATATTGATTTGATTATTAGAATGTCGTATGACAGGGTCGGCTTTCGGGACCGGACTAGCGGTCCTATATAATTTTTTATTGTAGTATTTTGAGAAGCTCGTGGCTAAATAATAACAGCCGCAAGGGTCCATCTTCAAGGTTAAGCAACGCCTGTCAAGGTTGGTCTGTGGATGGGTGACCATCTTAACATACCGAGTTTCCTCCATGCCTCGGAAAGCACGTTAAGCCGTTGGTCCCGGCTGTCATTTGTAGATCTTTGGCAGTCGTTACGGATAGTCAGAAGCCAGTTAATCTGGCTCCAGTCTTGCCATGAAGTACCGTGTTACCTAGTTAATGGGTTGTGGAGGTCTGGTAGGCAGCCGCTCCGCGTAAAATACTAGTATTCAGCTAAATCTGGTTTGACTGGAAGCCGACCCCAATATAGTTGGGAAAAAGCTAGGCAGATGATGATTTTGATAAACATGTACATTTTTTTAACAATTACAGTGCTTAATCTAAACTTAAAGTACACAAAAGTATCAGCATCTGAGGCCGATTTTGATAAAAAAAATAAGTTTAAGCACATAGTTAACAAAAAGCTGATAGATAGAATCAGCTTTTTGTGTCTTTTAGCCTAAACTTAAAGTAATTTATCAGTCTGCTAGAATATTTTGATCAACAATTGCATGAATTATCAGTACCGGCACAAAATAAAGGGTAATATTATTTGAAGAGCGAAAGCTCTACGACCGTTTTTTTTTTAAAGTAAGCCTTAGTTTCTTTATCACTTACGTCGATCGTGCCTCTGTATCGCTAGTTCCGCGCTCTCGCTTGCACGCTCGGCTCAGGCGGAATGTGACATTTTTCGTGCGTGCAGCCGGCGTTCATCTATATCTATAATCTATACTATTCTATACTATCTTATCTATACTAATATATAAAGCTGAAGAGTTTGTTGGTTTGTATGTTTGTTTGTTTGTTTACTTGAACGCGCTAATCTCAGGAACTACTTGTCCGATTTGAAAAATTCTTTCAGTGTTAGATAGCCCATTTATCGAGGAAGGCTATAGGCTGTATAGCATCACGCTAAGATCAATAGGAGCGGAGCAGTAAAGAAAATTTGACGCATACGAAGTTGCGCGGGACAACTAGTACTTATATATAGCTGAAGAGTTTGTTTGTTTGTTTACTTGAACGCGCTAATCTCTTGAAGTACTGGTCCGATTTAAAAATTCTTTCAGTGTTAGATAAGTATCCCATTTATTGAGGAAGGCTATAGGCTATATATCATCACGCTAAGACCAACAGGAGCGGAGCAGTAATGAAAATTGTGACGCAAACGAAGTTGCGCGGGACAACTAGTAATTTATAAAGCTGAAGAGTTTGCTTGTTTGTTTACTTGAACGCGCTAATCTCAGGAACCACTAGTCCGATTTGAAAAATTATTTCAGTGTTAGATAGTCCATTTATCGAGGATGGCTATAAGCTATACATCATCACGCCAAGACCAATAGGAGCGGAGCAGTAATAAAAATTGTGACGCAGATGAAGTAGCGTGGGTCAACTAGTCGATTTATGACGTTATCACGTCAAAAAAGAAACTGCAAAGCAATATTTATACTAGTCACATAATTAATTGATGAAGGAAGTAAGTGTTGTATAAATAAACAAACATCGTTAGCACATTTTACTATTTGTTAGCAAAGTTCCTTGAATGAAAAGAGAGTTTATAGCCATTTTCCTACCGCTTGAGCTAGAAAACAAGTTAATTCTCAAACCAGGCGAGGAAACTACTCGTTTTGTAACGGACTAACTGCCATTATTATTGTTGCACATGTTTTACTACGGTTCAAATCAATAGCACTTGTGCGTTTTACGATGTGTGAAGGACCGTTGTGGGTCAAGTTATTCTGTAGCTAATGTGGCTTGGGTCTTTATCTAAGGGAGTTTATGGTGGCGTTATCGGCAATAAGTTTCCCAGTAGGTTTTGGAAAATAAAATAATTTATATTTTCCTATTTTATTTGTTTTGAACTGACCCTTTTTAAGTTTAGGACTCCTCCCGGTTTGGTGTGAGACTCTTACTGACTAAAACCAATCCGCGTTCCTCCTAATGCCCTTTGCGTTCCAGGAGGGCTACTCTTTAAGCCCGAAGTCCGTAGTTTCGGGCTTAGATTTGGGCGTCTTCTACTCAGTATCACCTAAGGACTAACGATTAGTCCCGAACCCGAACTAACAATGAATGACAACACGTTTTGACAGTAACTGACATATACTGTTGTCATTAATTCTTAGTGGTTAGGTGAAACAGAGTAGAATACGCCTTCAACTAAGCTCGAAACTGCGGACTTCGGGCTTAGAGAGGAGCCCCGCAGGGCCGCGGTGACTCTTTCGAACAAATTCCGCAACCAAGCTTGAACTGACCTACTACTAGGTTAGGCTCCATCCCTTCCATTATTATTATTTCCGGTTCTGTGCTACTTGCCAGTTTCCAATGATGTTTTGTGGTGGTAGCAGATAACGTTAGGTATGCTGCTAGCTTGCTGCTGAGAACATGGAACTAAAAAGAAACACGTCGTTTCGATAGACGTCAGTTTAGTTCCAAACTGACGTCATAAACACTGTTTAAAATTTAATTTTAAGCATTGCTTATTACGTCAATTTCCCGCTGCTAAGTACATAAGTATCGTATACGTAAAGTGTGGAAAACAGAGGCACGTTCCTCAACCCGGTACTAATACAGCTATCACATTTAACCCGTCTTAATTAAAAAAAGAAAACACAGAAGTCCCGGGACTTTCCATCACGACTGTCCATAATTAATTGCCACACCTATTACTCGGGGATGGTATTCGCGTCTCTCTGTGGCGTATACTAATAGGTCTAATTTGCTTTCTCCACAAGTCATGACGGCAGCCAAGATCTCGCCTGGACTCATGACATTCATGACACGGTGATCCTATGTCGTGCTCAGCTTAATTAGCCCGCAAACCGAGCATCGTGACAATCGGGATCACGTGTGCGAATTTGAATAATATGGCCGAACCTTTCGCGGTCTACTTTGAATTGTTAGGTGGAAAACGCTAATAGAGGCCGTGTCGTTTTTTTTTTTCACTGTCTATTTAAGGGAATGTTTAATGGCCAGTGTTGTGTACGGGACGCATCGATTGCATAATTTAAGTTTGATAAAACAGCTTTATAAAAAAGTATATGCATTGAAAACACGAATCTAACTTTAAAATTAGTTGCGTACGGTAGCAGTCAGTTTGTGATAACCATCGAATATTAATATTCAATATGTAAAGATATCAGATACATTATGTGGCGATACGACCATTTCGAATAGTCAGGTAATCGAAAATAAAGTAATCAAGAATCGATGTTTCTCTAAGAATAACTGAATCGTGTGTGCATTTATGATCTATTAACCAACTTTCATTAACCTGCCCATCAACGCTGTGGAATTTCAAAACTACAAAACACGTTTACATGATAGCATCACTTGAGTATACCTGTGTAAATACCAATAAGAGAACATTATAATTACGATAAAATCTTGTGGCGTGGATGTTTGGGCTCTAATATCGGCGTGGTCTGTTAAACAATGTCCACCGACGCGCTGCCCACGCGCAAGTCACGCCCCTCACAGATCTCACATTATTGTTTTTATACCTCGTGTATCGACAATATCTCACCATCGATGTGTATTGAAGAATGCCCAAATTGATAGGCATCGGACACTGCTAGACGTTATATTATTAGGACGATACGTGATGGATTTTACATTGTATGCGCTTGCAGCGTGTTATTATGACCAATCGAGAAACACATTGTTCAAAATAAACAGTGTGGTCTTGAAAATAAAGAATGTGAATGAGGTCAAAGATCGCAGTTACCATTTTCCAGTGACTGAACATTTTAGTTAAGATAAGCAAGTGAACGTAAAAGATCTAAATCTGACAGTAATACTTTTTTTTGTTTCGCGATTCGTGCTCAACGAATTGAAGAAAATGAAACGTACAAACCCACAGTTTCTTAAACTTTGATCGAATACGAACTAGTAAGAAATGTTAAAGGAGATTTACAAAAAACAGAATTAATATCGGGATCATTTCGTATTCGACTCGTGCGCAAAAAGGAGTTCCAATTATGCGTAAACGCAGCGTCCACTTAAGCCGAACATTCGCTTCGTTCTTTATCGAAATAAATTGACTGCAAAAATTGCTAACCGACGCAAAAAATATATTTACAATGTAATGTGAAAAACTGTGGAAAGCGTATTGACGTTTTTACATGTTTGATATTTTTAAATTCCCGTCCCTAACGTCAAACAAAAGTTACTCCATATGTCATTGTGTCAAGCCGAGTCAATGCATAATGCATTGTTTCCATTACACTACGAATTTTAACATAAACTCGATGTTAAAGTTTTTTCCATGAATAAAATACAATTTTTTAGTTGTCAGGCGACTCTGACTTCGATCAGAGGCACGCAGGAGTGGGACAGCATCAGGACCTCGTTTGTTTCTTAAAGGCCTTGATAATAACGTCCATTTTCATACACCTTGTTTCACAAGTCTTTTGATGAGCTGTGCGTAGTAAGCGAGAGCTTTTTTTGTATGTGCTTCGTATCGTAATTCAGTAAACCTGCGCAGAGAATTCGGAAACATTCCGGAACAGTTTATGTGCAACGGTCAAATATTTTATCAGCTGTGAATTCCTCTCGTTTCAGATTCTTATCGTTATTTGACTGCGTTTTCATTTTTCATCGTTCATTATAGTGCTTACAGAGCAAACATTAAAAATAAGGTTGATTTAGTTAGCGACATTCCTCTGTCATTGGCAGCTAACTGTATTGAACATTCACTGCTCTGTTTACAAATACAAACCTGCTTCAAAGTACGCTTCTTATACAAATACACTGTGATTTGCTATTCCGTACCGTTGCTTGTTCGTGTCTAATATTTGTGTTTGTCGCCCAAGACAAACTGAGCGTGCCTCGTGTCTTGTTCTCGGCCATATCCGTACCATAAAACGAGTCATATTATTAACGTTAAAGACATAAACTTCATGACATAATGAGACACTCAAACCATGCATTTTAATTCTGAAATTTTCTGTGAGAGAGTTGGTACAACACTTTTATTTGGAGCACAGTTTACCCGGAGCTTGTTTACTTGAGTAATAGAAAGGAAAATCGAGTTGGTGAGCGCGTTGAGACCACCAGCGCTGATCTAGACATGCAGCGACATCGTAATTATTACGTACCGCTTTACTCTGATCGTAACCGGCCAACTTCCCACCGTATAATAAATTGTGGTGTGTCGCTTGATTATACCCTGCTGACGTTTCAATTTGATAGTTTCCCATTGGGTCTTATCACTTTCTAGGATTATTGATCGATTTAGTGGGGCGTATCGTTGCGATCTCGGGGCGTCGTATAAATTACTGGCTAGCATCGGCCGGTCGCTGGTCGGCTGGTCCAGCCGCGACTATTGTCAAAGGAAGTGCATCGGTTATTGTTCCCGTCGCTTTGCGTTTTATCTGCGCCGCGCGATCGCGATCAGAACGCGCAGAGGACTGCAATTTATCTCGCCCTCTATTTGATCGTATTATTTTACTATTGGAAATGGTCTCGGGAAATTGACGCGTCATTATCGGCTTTGAAAAATCGCATTTGCATTCTATGATTGTCGTGTATTTGATCGTAATCGATTATGTAATTTTCTTTGTTGCGTTTACGCACATCAAGTGATAAATTACAGCTTGCTGTGTTGTTTGTTGAATTAACATCATGATTCACCGATTTCATGCAACTTCATTCGTAAATTACCGATATCCTCATTTCTCTGCATTAACGTTTATTGAGATTCCAAGAAGATTAAGTGAATTATCTTGAGATACGATCTTTGTCCAATGTCTCTAATTATTTTAACTTGCTAGAGGAAGTGAGCATTCATTCTCATGACTTCGATTAAGAGCTGTTCGATAGCATCGGAGCTTGAGTTCGATATCTTATTCATAAATCCGTTGCAATCGATTGTGTGCACGTCATATTGAGTGACGCTCGATCAGCATAATCGGTTTACAAGCTTCCTGTCCCAATTGTTATTGTAATACCCATTGTACTACCAGTTATTAATGTCCCATACGAGATGCGAACCGTCACGGCTAATTTATTTATATGGCTCAAGCAAAATAATGAAGAATAGTGCGGTCTCGAGACGACGATTCGAGGTTTAAGTTTGAGCATTAATTAAGGTTTCCATTAAGATCCGAGACTGTTTGTAAGATGCTAAGTTTGGTGGTTTGTTTGTCTCTAGACGAACGAGCGAGCGAGCACGTAGGTCAGAACACGTGAATTTACTCTGATGATGAACTCAAGAAATTATGTAGAACGTTAGGCTGGCCTTTCTTAGAAGCAAAAGTTTTGTGGTTGTTTACTCTCAGAACTTCCATTATGCGGGTTAATAACGTATGTTTCAAGCGTAGAGACTGTTATTTTGTATATTATCTGAAATTCCACAGAAAATAATAGAGTTCATTATCTTTTTTATGTTGATGACGCTTTGTATGAGGAAAAACGTTGCTTCTACCTTTTCACTGAAATTGAAGCCAATTAATATTTTATCCTTCAACAATTAAGAGAAAATCTACCGATATTCAACACGGCATACTCACCACAGTACCCAGTTAATGGGTTGTGGAGGTCTGGTAGGTAGCCGCTCCACTTAAAATACTGGTATTCAGCTGAATCCCGTTTGACTGGAAACCGACCTCAATATAGTTGGGAAAAGGCTAGGCAGATGATGAATTAAGAGAAAATGCTAAGTTTAAAAGCCTGTGGTAAGAAATCAAAAAGTGAAGAAAAGTTAAAAACGCAATTATGCATATTGACTCTCTCAAAAAGCTCACAGCCATGTAAATATCCATTTGAATAATATATTTCCGCCTGGACCACACGTGATTTAAATAATTTGGCAATTTATCGATGCCAGATATGATTTGATGTTGACTTGCACCTACTTTAATGGTTACTGATAGCCATAATGTAACCGAACACGAGATTGTAGATATTAGTTTTTATTTGCGGTGGCGATGAAGAATTTTTATAATGATTAATGACGATCATTATAACTGTTGATTTGTTTTGATCGAAGCTCTTTAGTTTTATTGCACCAGTATTAAACCACGGTTAATTAAAAACTTTTTCTTCGTTTCAACATTTTCGTTGCCGTGGGAGGGGTCTGATTCTAATGGTCGTCCAGGGACACCAGCTGTAACAACCCCCATTTCACTTATGATTTATAGCACTTTCCGATCACCTATAGGTTGTTAAACCGATTTATAATCTCGGTGATTTATTGACACAGTAAAACTTTTTACATCTTCAGAATATCTTGTTTGTGATCTTTTTATCGTCGGTTGTCGTGAAAATATTATCACAGATTTTCGAATCGTCGGCAAGTGGGTCCGTGTAAACGGCGTGAACCATGCGATACTCAATTGCAGATTCTGCAGATTGCTGTCATGGGGTCCCATTGAGAGCGCTGTTTAACCTGTGCAAGCTATTATTAACCGTTCATTGCTGGTGGATTTATACCGTCGTCGGCGTCACGGACTGTTCCCGTACGCAATTATCCGACTCGCGATCTCCCCATTGTTGTCGAAATTTAAAACAAATTTCCTGTACAAGGGGGGTCGCGTTTTTCTGCCCTGCCAAATTGGATAAGCACTGTAATTACTCGTTTAAGTTCCGAACGCTCGTCTGTTTGTGGGTATTGAGGCTCGGTATGTATACTTTGAAGAAGTTTATGAGGCAGAACGCATTCCTCGTCGATTCGTTGGGATTCTGAATCTGAATACTAACTGCATCTTAATTCAAGAAATGTACCGTTTACTCCCCTGCTGCGAAGATTGCAGCACAATGAGTAAGGATGTCTTTGATAACCAAATCAGATTGACATTATTTCCAAAAGTGCTTGTGGTTTAGTAGCCGGTGGTCTGATTAATAGCGATAAGAGTACTGAAGAGGTGGAGTTATCGGGAAAATCGCAAGAGCAGAGCCAGGCGCATTCTGCCGAGTGACTTCGTATGACCGATGCGATTGCTTTCGGAGTGATTAATTGTTCGGGTATCTTCAGGACTTTACTGTTATCTAAATCTGCGTTGTAGATGGATCTTGAAACAGAGTTGCTTATTGTTACTAGAAATGATTCATGGACATTCACGGCCTATCAATATGATGCAGATTCTCATCTCTTATTCTAGTTAGAATTATTCGCGGATCTAATATTTTGATTAACTTGAGATCATCCGTAAATCAAATATCACGATCTAACGTATAGTGTTGGTTATCGCTTAGACACTTTTACAACACCCCTCGTTTACATTTTGGCAGATGAGATGTCAGCAGAAAATTGGATTTCATAAAATAAACATGTCTTGCTTCTTTGGGCTGCAGTCCTTTCGACGTCGAAAATTAAACTCTACTGCTGATTGATAAAGTTGATTTTAGGAAGATTGCTATGATAACAGAGTGTTGCACAGGATTCTTGAACGGTGTTTCCTTTGTAAGTGTTCCGGTCAAAAGATTGGCTTTACGGCTAACAGCTGTTGGTCCGACTAAGGTGAGGCATTTTATTTGCTTAAGGCAGATTGACGTATCACATTCATATGCAAAGCGTTCCCAGATAGCATCTTGATGGGGATTTGATGAGTTTATTAAAATTGCGAAGAAATGAATTATAAACAGGGCGCGCAGATTGAAAACGAGATCCGTGCGATATTTATGCGTTGAAATGCGAAACAGATAGCGACATACATATTTATAACATTAATTAGCTTGACCTATAGTTTGAATTGTTTCTTTAATGATAATAATTTCATTATGAAGTTAGCAAAAATAGATTTGTATGTTTTAGGAATGTTCGATTTTAAATTTTATTAATTCGTTCTTCATTAGATACCTCTGATTTTTTGAACTGTCTTAAAAACAAACACATTACTTATCCATCTTTTATGATTATTATGTCTCTAGATATTGTAAACGTACAATTATTCAGGACAATTATAATTTAAAATACAATAATAAATCACCATTATCCTTCAATCGACGTTCTTTTCAAAGTGGCTGGTAGTTGTCTTATTGAGCGATAAATAATAACTTAAAAACCCCTGATATGTCATGGTATTATGTAAAAATCAACCCAACTCTTGAACGAATGCGTAAAAAGTACAACACTTTTGATCTAGAAGTGACAAAACAACTCTTGAAATTTGATGCGTTATATCTTTGTCCATTTTTATTGATTGTATAATAAAGAATATAAAATAAGTGTTAAAATTATTTTGATTACTAAATTGGATCATAAGCCCCGGCTGTCATTAGTAGAGAGAACACTGCAGTCATCATCATCATTTGAACTACAAGCACCGTGCTAGAATATAAGCAGGCACCTATGTAGTAACTGAAACTACAAACTATGTAGTATAGTTTCAGTAATCCCAATCAACCTCCATATCTCACCTGCTAGGCTGCTACGTAGATTGCCAACATGACGCCTGGCGCATTCGGAGTCAACCCTCACACGCCAATGACGTGAACTCGACGCCTGACGTCTGACGTCTGACTGGCCACGTCACTCGGACCTGACGAGCGTCCGACAGTCGTACAATGCGGCTTTGACGTTACTGTACACGAAATTCTGACAGTTGAGGCGAATGTAAAATATTGATGTTTTGATCATTTGGATTGCGAATTCGATGATATGGGAATTGAAAAAAATCTCCTTTGTTTTTTTTTTCTTGCAATTGGAAATCTTTCGAATCTGTTATTCTAATTCGCATACCGCAAACTTTGTGATACTGGGGGATGTTTATGTAGGGTAGAAGTACCGTTTGTGGCCACTGTACCGTTTATGGCCATTTAGTGTTTAAATAAACGATAGAAATGAATTTATATAAAAAAACCATTACAAACTCAATTTGTTTTAATATAAACTTTTTATAACTCAACAAATATATCGTTATAATATTATATTTTTTTATAAATTAATTCAAATGTTAACTGGCCAAAAACGGTGCTAAGGTGGCCTAAAACGGTACTTCTACCCTACCTTTTAGCTATGAGTATCTCAACTTCTCAAGTGTTGCCTTACTTTCTATTTCACTCTCTAAACTGAAGACCAAATCTCAGGTGCAATCAATCAAAATAGAGGGAGAAACGATGAGGAATTCGACAAAAACTTTATGTTGTCAAATTGCGACTGAGATGTGAACGCGGACGTTGCTTCAAAATTAGTTGTGTTGGCTCTCTGTTCTACGTAATAACTGTCTGCAGTAGCTCTGAGCAAAGACACGACACAATTTCGTAGTTTGCTTACCACATCACGGAACGAAATTAAAGACAAATAAAATACAAATAAAAATATTTTTATTATGTGAATTCGTATCAAAAATACTCTCATCACTAAGTAAAAGGTCTTTTACGAGTGTTAGTTTTCAAAACAAATTATTAATTTAACAACTTATACGACCCTTTGAGATTATAGTTTCATTTTATGTCTCGGTTGTTAAGTTTCGTAACGTATCTAGTATCTTTTTACGAAGTTATCGATACTTTTTGGTCGACGAAGGCTCGACCTCAAGAGCCTCAACTTTTGTCATGGTTACAAAGTCGTAAAACTAAAAATCGTACCCATCATTATCGGCTATAAACATCGATAAATAGTTGAAGTAATATCGTTCTTACGCCTATTTAGTTGACTATATCAAATGTCTATTAAATAAGAATGAAATCTGAATTTGGGTTGGATATCTCTATACAACGGATATTATATTTTGGCTATAAAACTGCAACTTTTAGTTCGCTTATTACAGCTTTTTTTTAAATAGGTTTGCTCTTGACTCTAGTCTATGTCAGAGATGACAGGGACAAAGTCTACGATGGAGCGAGTCTACCCAGAAGGAGCCTGTTCACTCTAACTTTGAAGAGATTAGGGTTGTAAGCTTTTGGAAACACAGACGCAGGCAGAGAGTTCCACTCCTTTGCTGTGCGCATTATAAAAGACGTTTGAAAACGCTTAGTGCAAATTGGTGGAATAGCCACAAGGTAGGGATGGTAAGATGCAGTGCGTCTGGATGTCCGATGGTAAAAGGGGGCCGGTGGGATGAGGTTGTGGAGTTCTTGGGCACACTCACCGAAGTACAATCTGTAGAAGACCGACAAGCAGGCAACCTTACAGCTGTTATTGGTTCCCCAAATATCAGCTATAAGCAGTAAATTAAATTTTAACGACCGATACAAAATGAGCAATGTCTTTTAAAGCAGCTTTTGGGGCGGAGTCTATAATTTGATGACGCCAATTAACGGCGCCTATTTTTCAAAACTATGACGTCATATTGCTTGGCCTTCTTAATACACCAATTCTTAATAAAGATCTGGCCATCTGTGTTGGTGGCAGTACCACGCAATTTGTCTCGTCTACGCGACTGCGCCATAAATTGATTGTGCTCGCAGCGTGGCGTCTAACTGATCAGCTTGGTATTTATAAATGATTTTGATAATGTTAGCCTCACCTACATAGACGGGCGAGTCAAACATGATCATAATGATACTATAGCATCGCAAGTTCATAACAGTGAGTTACTTCTGTGCAGTCGTGTGGAACATCTATTAGGAAAGCTGTAGGTATGTCTTATTGTGTGTTCGGAGTACTCTCACTGTGTATCATTATGTGTAATGATAGAGAGTATTTGTAATAGTGAAAGTGTGGCCTATTGGCTGTATATTTTGATGTCACGATTTCGAAACAGGATTCGTGTTTGCGGCTACTGCTTGGATTTGAGGCAGTTTCACGCAAAGTTTGGCCTATATCTAATCATCATCTTCCTGCCCTTATCCCATGTTACTTGGGGTCAGCGCAACACGTTTTTTTCTTGACCTATATCTAGTACTAGTTGACCCGCGTAACTTTGTCTGCTCCGCTCCTATTGATCTTAGAGTGATTTTATATATATCCTATAGCCTTCCTCGATAAATGGGCTACCTAACAATGAAGAATTTTTCAAATCAGTCTAGCAGTTCCTAAGATTAGCACGTACAAACAGTGCAAACAAACAAATTCAGCTGTATATATTTTCTAATGTAATATACCTCTGATAAATAATAATTATTGTCTTTTTAGGGTTTCGTACCCAAAGGGTATCCAACGGAACCCTATTACTAAGCCTTCGCTGTCCGTCCGTCCGTCTGTCGGTCAGCGGGCTTTATCTCAAGAATCGTAGTAGGTAGACAGTTGAAATTTTCACAGATTGTGTATTTCTATTGCCGCTATAACAACAAATAATAAAAATGAAGGTTGGCCGGTTTTATTTTGTGACGCGAAAAATAGGATTTATGCTGTAAATAATCTGAGAACAAAACAGATTAACAAATTCAGACTTCAAAATGCCACAGAGAAGTTCCTACAACAAAAACCCAACAAAAATTTGCTGGATATGGAAATCGATCTCAGCACTTTATGCCTCAGTATTATAGCCATCTTGAAAAAACAAGCGGGCCTAATGTGCTTCTGGACGGGGATATGCTGGTTGGAATAATGTTCACCATGGCCCATCAACAACGGTTCCAAAATTCCTGATAGATAGACCACCAGACCCATGCAGCAGACTAAAACAAATTCTACAATAAAACTTCTAAGAAAGTTACTACCACAGCTTTTAGTCTAACGATATTAGATGTCAATGTTAGCGGTACCGGTACGCGGTAGTGCAATACCTCAAGACCGTCCATTGTGGCAGTCAATAAGCGAAATCTACGTTCAGTACTGGCGTAGAGTACGGAGAAACCTCGTCTAATACTGCTGGAGGCGGCATTGTCAACATCAATATCTTTAAATTCTTCCTTTACTGAGTGACTGAGTGACTGGCAGTGATATAACCATCATCATCATCATAACAGCCAAAAGACGTCCACTGCTGGCCTCCCCCTTTGCCATAATCACCACGCTTGGCAGGCGCGTTGGCGATCGTGTTGTGTTTTACAGAGAGCTGCCCATTCTCTGGTGAGTCCCTTAGTCGCCTCTTACGACATGCGACACGCACGGGAAGTGATGGGATGGTATTATTCTTTTACGGCACCATACGGCACCGGCCCACACTATACGGCGTTGGCGTGAGATAACGCACAGCCGAAACTACTGGTCGTAGAAAGCTTATATACAATCGTGAGCGTATACTTACGCTACGACATCAGTCTACTTATTCTATTGCAGTTCTGTGCTGGACTAGGAACTTTTCAACACCTGGTCTTTCGCCTTCAGTATCCAGTCTGTTACAGTACAACAACAGGACAGTGTCAAAGTCAAAGTCAAAGTCAAAAACGTTTATTTCAATTAGGCCATTAAACGGCACTTTTGAACGTTATCATTACATTTAAAATAACATAGTGACTCTACTGTCCATTCGGAAGGGTAGATTCGTGTCTCTTTAAACATCATTAAATATGCCTACTTTTATGTATAGATACCGATAACTTTAAAGACAGAAATACTAAAGACGTGAAAAACGAGCAGAGCGTTCCCTGTTCAGATATGTACAGTATGCAGGCAGAAAAGTGTGAGAGTGAATAGTTACAGCAATTTTGGAGTCGTATCCTAGAATTCTGATTGCACACCTCACAGACTTGCAGAAGCAGATGAGTTTTGCGCGTAGACATACCTTGAGAATGTCTAAAGAGAATGGATTTGTCTCTCCATTATCCATGGTAACTGTAGATACTGAGTGCCGTCTCTGCCTTCATTCCATGCTCTGTGGGCATTGGACATTTCCCGATAGACATAGTACGCAATATATTACCTGCAAACGTAGCGTATGCACGTATTGCCTGAGTGGTACATAACTCTTCTTAGCAGTAGTTCACTGGTACATTAGTTCAGAACTTCAATAGAGAATATGCATGAAAAACATATACCTAAATATATATCATTTATACAGTTTATCTAAATATATCCAAAATTTAATAATAACAGTGAAAATAGAATTAAAATTACTCGAAAAACGAAGGAGATATCATCATTTTAAACAAATATATCTGTCCCTCTCGCGAAAACGCTGTTTTCTATGTTAGCTGTATAGGCGTCATAGATGATGACGTCAAAGTTTTCATCGGACTTCTCTTTCTAATTGTAATCTTTGCAGCTTTATAACTTCATCGCTGATAAAGGTATTTAAAAATTATTTCACGGTTGTTTACTAGATCTAATCAAGTATTTTATATTGCAAATAAAAAACTCGCATGCATATTCCCTATTGAGGTGATGTTCAGGATTTATGGATCAATAAGTCATTACACAATATTTTAGTCGAAAATGTATAAAAAGTTTTGGTTAATATTGTTGAGTGCATGTCAGTGTCCTAATACTTAAAACTAGCCCAGCAAGGCCATTCAAGTAGAGACTGAAGATTTGTCATAAAATATATATTTTTTTTATATCTTGAGTATTCTTTCAGTCAGGCTCGGAAATAAAATCAAAATCACATTTAACAGCGGTACTGCTGAGTGCTGGTACCCGATATTATTCCTGATCCATTTCACTAACATACAATTATACTTAGAATTGAGAACTTTTCAAAGATCGTTTAATTTATTTTAACTATAAAGATTTTAGTCTGATATGTCCAATTTCGATATAATTGATTCTTGTCTTCAACGAAGGCTCTTCGACTGGCTCGGTACATTACCATATTTAATTTCAAACAAAATCATTGCTTAATGAAAAGTTTTAATCAGTACATAAGTACGTTCGTAAATCGTTTGTAGATTATAAAATATTCATGGAAGATCAATACTATTTCAAGCTTATTGAAAATTAATTTTAGAAACGGATTGTTTCTTATTATCGAGGAGGAGCTCGTGGCTAGATGATAACAGCCACACGGGTCGATCTTTTAGGTTTAAGCAACGCTTGCCAAGGTTGGTCTGTGGATGGGTGACCACCTTAATATACCGAGTTTCCTCCGTGCCTCGGAAAGCACGTTAAGCCGTTGGTCCCGGCTGTCATTTGTAGATCTTTGGCAGTCGTTACGGATAGTCAGAAGCCAGTAAATCTGACTCCAGTCTTGCCATGAAGTACCGTGTTACCCAGTTAATGGGTTGTGGAGGTCTGGTAGGCAGCCGCTCCTCATAAAATACTGGTATTCAGCTAAATCCGGCTTGACTGGAAGCCGACCCCAATATAGTTGGGAAAAGACTAGGCAGATGATGATTGTGTTTCTACAAGTAAAGTGGAAGTAGTAGAATATTAATCTATAGAATAAAGTTAATGTTTAAGTGTTAGTGGCTCAAAATCGGTTGAGGAGTTCAGGAGAAATAAGGAAAAAACTAAATAACTTAACAAAATGTCCAGTACCTACCTAAACGTTTGAAATAATACCGAATATATCGATAAATTCTTCGGCATCGAATCGGGTTGGTTCTACCGTTTGTGGCTCTACAGCAATAACGCATTGCATTTAACGATCGCAATAGTGCACGTGTGTTTTAAACGTTTCTATTTTTAAACTTTCCGCCGGAAAAAGTGGTCTCTCCGAATTGTACACAAAATAACAACTAACCTCGTTTTGCGAGTTGTGCCGCAGAAATACGCGAATAATGGCAGGAATGAATTTAGATGGCGTTTTATTTGAGTCTATTTACAGTTTGAGCGATTTATGAGACACAGTTTGTGTCACTAACTACCAAACATGCTTGAGTTGCTGTTTGGGCCTTATCCGTCCTAACTAATATTATTAACGTGCAAGTGAGTTTGTTACTCTCACAGCCCAAATAATGATATCTGCAAGAGAACCATGGTAGCCGACATGTCCCGAAGGATCGCCAAACTAAAGTAGCAGTGGGCAGGGCACTTTGCTCGCAGAACTGATGGTTGATGGGTACGAAAAGTTTTGGTGTGGCGACCGCGTACTGGAAGACGCAACGTTGGAAGGCCTCCCACAAGGTGGACCGATGACCTGGTAGCTGATGGATGCGAGACGCGCAGGACCGGTCGTTGTGGCGACGCTTGGGGGAGGCCTATGTCCAGCAGTGGACGTGTATCTGCTGATATAATGATGATGATGATAACTTATGTAATGGTTGAGGGATGGGACTCTGGACACCGTTATAGTCTTATATTTTTAAGGTTCCGTATCCAAAGGGTAACCAACGGAATCCTATTACTAAGCCTCCGCTGTCCGTCCGTCAGTCCGTCTTTCTGTCAGCGGGCTGTATCTCAAGAACCGTAATAGCTGAAATTTTCACAGTTTGTGTTTCTAATGCTGCTATAACAACAAATAATAAACATTAAGGTTTATTGTACATAACCCTTCGAGTGCGAGTCCGACTCGCACCTGGCCGTTTTTTTTTTACTTGCAAACATCTATATTTACACGAGTGAAGTCACAGGTAAAAGCATTGACAATTAGATGTATTTGTTAATTATTTTAGGGACTTGGGTTTTGTTTTAGTTAAGAAGAAACTGTACGAAAGAATGTAGTCGGATTGTCAACTATCGAATTTATTAAACAGGCTTTTCTGACTAATCGATAAAATGATGACGGCCGTAAATTATTAAAATCTGTGATCGCGGCGGTCTGAAGAAATAATTTGATTTATCTCGATCGACACTTTTGTTTCGTCTTTTTTATTATTTTAACACTATATGGATCCCTTGGTCTGAAATAAAATTTATGAATTTGAATTTTTCAACTAGATAAGTTTAAAGCCTTGAATTTGAATTTTTCAACTAGATAAGTTTAAACTGTACCACAAGACTAATGAGGCGACTAAACAGAATATTTAACCCATATCGAAACTCATCCATTTTGTAGGCACTTTACTAATCGAATAAGTTCTTTAAGTCAATAAACAGAAACAATACGATATTATCAGCTCCAGCTTTTTGGAAAATTTCATTTGTTGTTCACCACTCTCTAAAACGTAATTGCATTTCATTAAAATTCCTGTCACCCTTTCGTTGAGGGCCGTTCAATTCAATTAAAGTTGCTTATTTGTGTTTAGGAGAACAGCGGAGAGGTTATTCGTGTACTAATAAAAGGGAACCAGGGTATTGGTACGAAAGGGTATCGGCCAATTGGTGTAGCCACAGTTTTATTCGTGTTTACGTGTATGATGTTATCTGTAGATACGGGCGCTCCGCCCTTTTATTAAACTGCCACGTTAAAGAACAGACAGCGAAAACTGTCGAGTTGTCTACTGGTACATTATGGGGCGTTTGTTTCGTGTGATATATTTTCAATTGCGAGCATTCACCCTCTGTGATGGGTGAAATGTGGTTTCCGACAGTTTTGGCGTGTTCTATTGTGATGGAATTTGACGTATGCCAAATTGCGTACTACTGCAGTGTGCAGGCTGCGGGTGTTTTCGTAATACAAACTTATAAATATTATTTATATATATTATTTTTTATGGATGGAAAATAATGAAATTACTCCTTCCGCTATGGCGGACCGGAAGAGAGTTTCGGACTGAATAAATCCCATCCGTGTTCCTCCTTAATGCTCTTTGCGTTTCAAGGCCGTGGTGACTCTTTCGAAAAAGTACGTACCTAGGATAGGAATAAAACCTAAAACTTCGGTGAATTATGATAATGATGGTACTTAATATGATGAGCCTGATTATCTAATGTTAAAATGAAAATAATAACATTAGGGTTATTAAAAAAAAAACTAGCCTGCTACTGCATTTTGTTTAGTTAACCTGCGCTTTTTTTCTACTGCTGGACAAAAGGCTCCCCTTTCTTCTCCCAAATATCTCTATTTTGCCCGATTTCTGGCCATGTTGGCCAAGGTCTGAGCACCTACGCCGCTTTAAAATTATAAATTACATTAGAGGAGACCTGTGCCCCAGCAGTAAGAAAACATGAAGCCATTCAACTATGTTTGTGTTGTTAAGGTCAAGGTAATTTATCAAAAAGTTCAACTCAACAGTTTTCTCTGTTCCATTAGCACGCGAGGGTGTGTGTTTAATGAAAACAGGACAAGAATCTGAATTTAATGTGTTTCTCTCGGTCGTCTCAGTATCGTTACTCGATAAGTTTATTAAATTGCCCGGGATGGGTGAAATTTCATAGCCCATGCCCAATTGCCCATAGCCCCGATTTTTGGGACATACAAAGTAATAGGGGAAGATGGTCCTACGATAGTGAACGTGTCTATTTACGTTAGAGTCCTGTTTTACATCGAAATGCAATTTTGTACTGTAATAAATGAACTTTGTTTTCAAACTTTGTATATTATTTTATATGATGGCTTTGGGACGTGAGAAAACATTACGTAACAGATTATCCTTTTAGCTACGCTGAATGGGGTTACAGTCGTTCTAGACTGTATTTAAACAATAGGGAATATGCATGAAAAACATATTTATCATCTATACAGTTTATATAAAAATATACAAAAATATAATACTAACAGTGAAAATAGAATCCAAATTACTCGAAAAACGAAGGAGATATAATTATTTTAAACACATATATCTGTCCCTCTTGCAAAAACGCTGTTTTCTATGGCAACTGTATAGGCGCCATAGACGATGACGTAAAAGTTTTCATCGGACTTCTCTTTTTAATTGTAATCTTTGAAGCTTTATAACTTCATCGCTGATGAAGGTATTTCAAAAATAATTTCACGGTTGTTTACTTGAGCTAATAAGTATTTCATATTGCAAATAAAAAAATCGCATGCAATATGCATGCGATTTTTTTATTTCATCATTTTCATTTCCCTATTCAGATAATTACTCCATAATAATACCTTTACCTGTAGAGCAGCAATATAAAGGTGAAAAAAAGTCTTTCTTAAATTATATCACCTAATACGGGTTCTGCAAAGTTTAATATACAATGTGTACCTAACAGAATAAAACCAATACTCACAGTGATGGACCACACCACAAAAATCAGCTGTTCAGTGTATTTTGCGAGTTTTGCACACGGAAATGTATGGAGTAGTTATTTTTTCACGATTTTTTTTTTGGTCTAATAGTAAAGATTGTTAATTAATGATGAGTACAATGATCCCTTTTCAGGTGTTGCGTTTTTTCTGTTACACGTTGTAAAAATCAATATATAAAACTCTTCCGATTATGACTGATTCAGTGCTGACAGATAACGCACAGCTGGAACTACTTCTTACAGGGACGGGAAAAAACGGGATATGCGCGTACGAAGTCGCGGGCCAAAGCTAGTCAGTGATAAAATCTCAGTGTAGATGCACGATTATCATCTTCCTAGCCTTTTAATTATATTGGGGTCGGCTTCCAGTCAAACCGGATTTATTTTATTTTATTTTTTTTACTATTGATAGGCACGCGTTTGACCACTATCTCACCTGATGGTAAGCGAGGATGTGGTCGAAGATGGAGCACGCTTGCCTAGAAATAACCTATTCACTCTTTGATTTAAAGACTCCCAGGTTGTAGCTATCAGGAAACATAGACTCCGGCAGGGAATTCCACTCCTTAGCTGTACGCACTATGAATGTGTTCCCAAAACGTTTTGTGCGTATGGGTGGGATGTCCACCATGTACCGGTGGCGCATCGCCGTTCGTCTTGTGGTCCGATGATGGAACGGGCTTGGCGGAATTAAATTATGCAATTCCGTCGCACATTCCCCAAAATGCAACCGGTAAAAAACCGACAGGCTAGCAACTTGTCGTCGATGTTCAAGACTTTGGAGCTTCGACGCGACGAGCCTCTCATTGCCGATGATCCTCTTGGCTCGTTTCTCAATTGACTCAAGGGCAAGGGATTTAGCTGAATACCAGTGTTTTACGCGGAGCGGCTGCCTACCAGACCTCCACAACCCAGTAACTGGGTAACACGGTACTTTATGGCAAGACTGGAGTCAGATTAACTGGCTTCTGAAAATCCGTAACGACTGCCAAAGATCTACAAATGACAGCCGGGACCAACGGCTTAACGTGCTTTCCGAGGCACGGAGGAAACTCGCTATGTTAATATGATCACCCATCCACAGACCAACCTTGGCAAGCGCTGCTTAACCTTGAAGATCGATCTGTGCGGCTGTTATTATCTAGTGTAAATGCACGATACTGTACATAAATCCTTAGTTTTGTTTCGATGACCCACCCTACTGTGGTAAAGACAAAATAGTGGGTAATATTTAAACGAATCCTATGCGCATCCCTAGCACCTCAAGCCCAAAAAATGCACAACAAAACTTAACCTATAAAATAATTCAGAGACCGCAACCAGGTTGTAAAATTTTGTTGCAAGAAACCCCTTTGTTGTTTAAGCCAATGTCCCCATGGTTCCGTGCCATAAAAGTTGATTAAACAAAAAGAACCCCCGGTTAAATTTTACTACTTGGTCGGGATATCCTCAATAAAACGAGCGTATCATGCTTTTAAGAAAAAGACTACAGTTCAATTCGGAACGATTTTACGATTTGCAATGGAAAATTAAAATCTATTTTTTCTTTCTGCCTGTCTAAAGTATCTACAGTAGACGTTTGAATGTAGATAAATATTATTATGGTTTAATTTTGTTCGGTGTGTAGCCCATTTAACTTTACTGACACACTGCCGTGTGTCTACTGTCAGTGAATGAGTCACTGACAGACAACGCACAGCCGAAACTAATTGTCATAGAAAGCTTAAAGGCTTGTAAGTTCCTTGGGGAGAGTAGGGGAGCACTAAGAGAGGATTTCCCGAAATTCTTACGGACTAAAAAATTTTATATGCGCGTACGAAGTCGTGTTCAAAAGCTAGTAGCATAGATTATGCGAATCAAATTTAATATTTTTGACTCGGATTTTTTTAGCTTATGAATGCAGACAAACGACAAAGACTTTTCAAGCTAAAATTACTACATGAAACCTATTAATTATAAATATCTCAATCAAATTTTAAAGAAGAAAACAAAAGGGTAAACAGGTAGTTGAATCGCCGCGTTTTCCAGTCGTGAGGTCAACGACCTCCGAACCGTAATGGCTGGCCACGTCACTCCCCGTCACTGGCCGTCACTGGCCGTCACTGCAAGAAGAGTTAATTTTCCCTTGCATTTAATTTACTTATTAAAAAAAAAGAAGCAATTTAAGCGGCCTGTGGGTTCCGTAAGTGTATTGAGTTAAGTGGTCCTTTGAATGTTTGAATTCCAAGAATACGGTTTATTATATACTTGCGTAATACGAATTTTGTTGTATATGATACGCTATTATGAATTTATTAGCTGCAGATGCATGATTGATTGCAAAATGTTGCAATTTTTTTCTTTAAAAAAAATCGTGGCCCCACACTAGAAGTTTCTCTTGTATTGTGGGTAGGTTTCCAAACATATACATTCACATACACAAACAGCTACACCATGAACTGTAGACCATACTAATATTTGTTTCTTGCAGGAATGGCACCCGCGACACGCACTGTATTAGCCAATATTTCAATCACTGCGCCAACCGAGTCGTCAAAAATATCCTTGCGTAGTGAGTATTTTGTTATTTATGATATCCCTGTTATGACATAATCAGCTGAAGATGCTTAATTGACGTCAAAATGCTGCTATTGCTGGGCGTTCATTATAATCATTATTATCGTCATTTCAACCGAAAAACATCCACTGCTGGACATAAGCCTTAAAGCCTTCAAGGCTCTTTGTTGTGCGATACTGTTTCTTTTCTGTGCACTTTTTTTTTTTTTTTTAAGGATGGGAAATCATCAAATGACTCCTCCTGCTTTGGGTGAAGCAGGAGGGAGTGTCAGACTCTTACTGACTAAAACCCATCCGTGTTCCTCCTAGTGCCCTTTGCGTTCCAGGGTACGGTGCCTCTTTCGAACGAAGTCCGAAACTTCTGTGCCCTACTATTATATAATTGACATTTTTACCCCCAAATTAGGATCACGTGACATCCATTGCATTGTGAAGTCAAACCACGACCACAAACAAGCTGTGGTTCATACGAACGACGGCTCGGCCTGGTGGCTTAATTAGTAACTGACCCCTTGCTCAGAAGGGCAAGTCCATTTCTGTCAGTATCGTTCAGTTAACAGCATCAATAGGCTGAATGGGAAACTATTGAAAATTTTAAATAAGTATTTTGCAGTCAACCTACACTTTTTTTGCCCTGCTAGGAAAAGGTCTCTCCTATATCCTTCCAGGGTTAATTTTCCTGATCCACCTCAAACCACTGAACTATAGAAGATGTTATAAAAATCAGTATTCAAACCACTAATAAAAAATTATGCCTCAAGACAAAAGTTTGACAACATTTCCTTCAATCAAATGAAAAAATCAACCTCTATTATTACAAATACGTCATCACCCAATTAAAAGAAATCTCACCACAAAAGGACCTGCAACAAAATTACGAAGGGACCCTAAACCCAAAAGCTCATACGAGCATCAAATGTTGTTATTCTTTAATTAGTTGAAAATTGCTGATTCACGTTGACGCGATAACGTCCACCCACGTTCTGGGTTCTGTTCCGGACTCCGGCAGATACTGCGTTTGCGTCTATCATAACATTGGTGACGGTTCCAACGAGATAAGTGTTTTATACCATTATTGTTGCAGCGAATTATGTTTTGTGTTTATTGGTTTAAGGATAAAAGGGTGGAGAATAGATGATTGTTGTCTTTGATGACTTTGCAAACAACATAGATGTGAAGAGCAAAGTTTGCGTGCAATCGTTTCATTGTGTTTACAGTTAAGGAGTGGAAACTCTTCCCAGAGTCGTGAGTTTCCTGATAGCTACTACCTGGTGGTCTTCAAGTAAAGAATGAACAGGTTACTTCTAGGCAAAAGTGCTCAGATTGTAGTCAAACACAAGCCTATTAATAAAATAAAAGTACAGTAACGTAAAGGAAAACTAAAATTAAATTGCTTTATGCTGAGCTGTTACATGTAGACAAATAGGTTTGGATAGAACGGAAGTCCAGATCATTTGAAAAAAACTTCAGGTAGCCGTTGATTATATGGATGTGGACGAGAACAGATACTTCTGAAAATCAATATAGAAAGGTACCATGCAAAGGACAACGACAAACAAAATGATGAAACTGCTCGTAACGACTTCCAATCTGAATATAAACAAAATTAACGAGATGAATGTGATCCATTTTTGGAAACAAACCCACAAGAGACCTCAAAGCTGCAGATTAAATGACATCTCAAATGAACAGTAAGAAGTTTAACATAACGTTTCGTTGAGCGAATCACATTGATATGTAAATATGCGCCGGAGACTGTACACAAGGCGCTTACGATGACTGCATTGTTAGTACTGCATTCAAATGTTACGAAGTCGAAGTCACAAGTGCATATTGTTGGAAATTTCTGGTCAATGAAACTCTTGTACATAAAACATTAGTAACTGTTGCAGTTTCCGTTGAGGAGAGATTATCTGACAGTTAAAGGTGCGTGTGACTGCGAATAATGTTAGGTGTTACCGTAATGGTCTCCGGGAAGCTATAGACCACCCGGCCTAGCATCTTTAAGTTGTTGTCAAATCAGACTATGTCGTCTCCATTGGACAAAGTCTTGTTAAAGAAGCAAGAGCATGATCGTCACTGAAAATAAAACATGGAAACTGTAGCGTAAATTTTATCTTGATTTTTGATTAGATGATGATTTGAGAAATAAATAAATCCTGCTGCACTTCCGTAATTATCGAAAGTGTTTTATTTGCTTTTCGTTTTCTTCTCGTTTCTAAACTGTTGTTGATAAGCGGCATGGTTTAATTCAATTCTGCGCCAATAATAATAATAATTCCAAGTGTAGAGCAACGTTTAAAAAAAATCTGCAACACTGAAGAAGGTACTTATTATAAAAGCCTCTTTAATCTTAAGCTTGAGCCGTTACCCAAATTGCAAAATGATTTATGAATCAAAAAAAAAACCAGATTAATATTTAAACACGGAGAAAGGTCGAGGGGGTAACCCCATAATAAGTAAGTGAAATGCATATTCCATAAGCTCAATTTCATATTAATATTAAATCACCTAATGCACTGCACCAAAGTGAAGGTCCAAAAAATCAATAACAGCAATCCTGCCCTCGTTTCAGTACAGGGTTGAATAACCGGCATGAATTTTTAAAGCATTTTGTGTAGTGCAAACTGCGTCGCTATGAGGCAGATGAAGTCCGCATCTCCCGCTTGAGAATATTAAAATTCTTCGTGGACCCGTCCTAAGGCACAATGCACATTGTCAACGCATATAAACCTACACTGTTGCCTTTACTTGCCATTGTACTGCACCCCTTGCACTTTCTTTGCTGTTTTCACGGCGTATTCTACTATTTTATTATTCATAACAACCGCCTTATGCGCAACTCCTATAATGTTAATAATTGAAGACATCCGTGACGTTGAAATGTCGGAGCGACTTGGAACAAGTCATGTTTGAAACTCCTTTATTTATAAGTTCATGTTTTGTCCGTGTACTCATATTGAAAGTATGCATGAATGGTGCTGTGAGGTGTGGTGTGGTGCCTGAAGGCGACTCCCTTTTTAGGGATAAGCCTACTATCTTCAGTTCCTATACAGGTAGAATGAATGTGGAGCAAACGCCAGAGGCGTGACGTTTTAAGTTTTCGCCTACTCTCACAGAAGAATAGCGTGAAATTATGTAAGCATGCACGATATTGGATGAATCGAATCGAATCGAAATCAAAACTTTCGCTTTTGCGAATGCGAGTATTTTACCGAGTAATATTTTTACGGCACGACTAGAGCATTAAAATGTATAAGTTACGATTAAACTGTTATTTTAATCCAGTCGTGCGCGAAATGATTCGAGTAACTCTACTCCGAAGCTTTCGCGCCGCATATTATTGAAATAAAGAAAAACCCATTTCTTTGGCATGGGATATCATTATGCGTTGATATGACTGCATGTTTATGGCTTATTGTTCTCACTCGATATTATACTTAGCACCGTATTAAACATTTTATTGAGTAATGTTCGCCCTGATAGAATTCAACACAAAGGTCAAGAGTATGGTAATATATTTTAAAAATACTCCGTGGGCGGCACGATTTATTATGCTTTGATACACATTAAACTATGCAAATAAAATGTAAAATATACAAACATAGGTGTGAACATGAAATGTAGCGGAGGCTTGCAAGAAGCACGAAGATATTGACCCGAAAAGGTTATTTTTTCTTCCAATTTTATTTGAGTTGACCCGCGCAACTTCGTCTGCGTCACAATTTTCATTAGCGCTCCGCCCTAGCCTAGCCTTCATCGATGAATGGGCTATCTAACACTGAAATAATTTTTCAAATCGATATCAGTAGTTCCTGAGATTAGTGCGTTCAAGCAAACAAACAAACTCACTCTTCAGCTTTATATATTAGTATAGACTTAGTCTGTCAAACTATCTGGGGTGTTCACATTGCATATACAATGATCAAGTAAATAGGTAAATATTAAGCTACCGAACTGTCTCTATTATGTTTTTTTATGCACATAGTTTATGAACACAATGCCAACAATAACTCTGGACACATTGCATCAGCACTACAAATTATCACCAATTAGGTGTTATGATGCCAAATAAATATTTATCAAAGACATTTATCTTATTTAATTTGGTGTAATATGTTACGTTATATTATTTATCAAATGAAACTGGTTCCTTCGCGAAATAATAATTCCTTGAAGATTTAAAACGCGACAAGGAATTTAAATAGATAAAGATCTATTGATTTAGATAGGCGATTTTTTAAATTAATGTGAAGTCAAATTTAATATTGTTATTTGTCAGAGGCTTTTATATAAAGCGTGTTCGAAATTGAATTTGGTTTTGTAAGATACCGGTATTAATTAATTAATTTGATTACTTTGATTAGAGGCTTGGAAATGGATCACAGTTCGGTAAAGCTACAAAGACGACGAAATTACGATTTTTGCCAATTAAAGTTTTTTTTTATTGTAAAACCATTGTGCAACTTTCGCCTTTGAGTTTGCAATTTTTTTTAAGTAACTTGTTATGCGTGTTTTAGACATATTTAAATATGCAAATGCAAGATTAATTTTATTTATAGAGAATTTTTAAACTCAGAGCTTACACCACTTTTCTTCGCGATGACCATATAATCAATATTGATTGAATTGACTTGGAATTTCTGATAAGTAAGTCTTAATAATAATTTAGGTAGCTATTTATTATCTTATCGAAATCTTGTCTAATCTCTGAACCCGTAGGTCATCCAATTATTATTTTATTCAACAGACTTAGATTCTGGCCGAACCTGAAACACTTAATATTAACATGACGTGACATTTAGAAAAACCATTTAATACTAAAACGCTTAAATGTAATCGCATTATTTATGAATGACTCAAAAACCAGACCAATTCCAAAGAAGACCTTTTATACGAAAAGGTGAACCATTAAGCTTCTGTAAAAATGGACTAGTCTTATTAATTGGACTTAAAGCTATTTGGACACCAAATGGTAGATCTAAATGTTATTTAAAATACGAAACTCATTAATTAATCGCCAAGAATAGCATCTGAATATCCAAAAACGTTACGTAATAAGCTAAAAATTTCGCGTGACCGAAAATGGGGGTAGAGCCATAACATTTTTCTTGGATAAGTGAATATAATAAAAGTTCAAAGTAAACAGGCGCAGTCGAGCGGCATATAAAATGCAAAGTAATGGAGCCGCGAAGTAGGCTATCGCCACTTAACAGGTCTAGAAGTTTTCCTTTATCCGTTACACTTTTATTCCATTTTCGCAGGGAAACCGCTGAAGTTTTTTCTCTTACAGAAAAAGTTAATGCTATTGTGCCGTATTCATAATTAGACCACACGCGATCGCGTAAGGAGCCAGAAGAATTTAAATTCCTGACGTTCGGGGAAAAAATTCATGACATCCTCGTTGTTAATACTTTCTACGTTTCGTTTTTACAAAAAATATCTTTGAACTGTACGCTATGCGCTGGATGTTGTTCTTGGAAAGGTTTAGGTTTGAGGGCAGTGGGCACGCGAGGCAAACTATAGCAATTTACGACGTGTTACATAAAACTCACGTTCCTAAATTCATCTACTTGGGTGGCCCAGTTTGATAACCATTAGCATTTTGTCAGAGTTTAATGGTCGATCTTAAACGAGAGTAATAGGTGCGTTCTTTCTTTGTTTTAGCAGTTGTGGAACACGAGGCAAGCCGCGGTAGAACGTGGTACAATTTAAGTGGTTTGATAACCGACTCTTTAGTTCCGAAGTGAACAATGGTTAGCCACTTTTTGATAGCACTGTTGAGACAAGATACGGTTTTTGTTAACACGATGTTGTCAGTTTTTTTGATAGAAGTGTATTACGATCATTGTTGTTGTGGTGTTAATGGGTGTGTTTGAGATTAATATTTTTTAAATAGCAAAGTACCTAAGTATTTTGCATATTTCAAAATTTTCATTTCATAGTAGCATTTTCTAAGTATTTTTTGCTGAGATATCAGTTAGTGTAGTTAATTAGGGTTCCGTACCCAAAGGGTATCTAAAGGAACCCTATTACTAAGCCTCCGCTGTCTATCCGTCCGTCTGTCTGTCAGCGGGCTGTATCTCAAGAACCGTAATAGGTAGGCAGTTGAAATTTTCACAGATTGTGTATTTCTATTGCCGCTATAACAAAAAATTAAGGTTTATGGTATGGAACCCACCGTGTGAGAGTCCGACTCGCACTTAGCCAGTATTTTTAATATCTATGAGAAGAATCTAGTAGTATTAATTTCTATATAATTTACTGGTTATTGTAAACCTGTATCATCCAACCGCTGAGCAAAGACCTCCCCTTGCATGGAAGTCGAGGAAGAGGCCGGAATGCTTTAAACAGGAACAGATGGAAAGCTACGCACAAAACCTTTTGGGAACACATTCATAATGCGTACAGCTAAGGAGTGGAATTCCCTGCCGGAGTCTGTGTTTCCTGATAGCTACAACCTGGGAGTCTTTAAATCAAGAGTGAATAGGTTATTTCTAGGCAAGCGTGCTCCATCTTCGACCACATCCTCGCTTACCATCAGGTGAGATAGTGGTCAAACGCGTGCCTATCAATAGTAAAAAAAAAAAGCTTTTTCGTCCAGTGTTGGTCAGTCCAGTCTTAGGGCGCCTTCAAATTAGTCGCTAAGTGCCGCGCGGCAGCAGCGCGACTGTCGTGCTGCTTTCCTAATCCATACAAACAACAAACTCGCGGCAGCCGCGCTGAAGTCGCGCTGCTGCCGCGCGGCACTTAGCGACTAATTTAAAGGCGCCCATACTTTCACTATTAAAGCCCTTACTTTAATTATTTAAATTGAAAAGAATTTTCTTTTTCTAAGCAGCAGGACCAAAACATAAAGTGCAGTCACAGTTTTAAAGCACACTCATAGTTCCCCACCGCTAACCCGTTGACAAAGCTCTAAAACAATAGAAACGACTTTAAAACTTAAAATAACAACGACAGGGAGCGCAAAGAATGCAGTGGAGTCGCGTTACGCGTCAGTCCTGTCTAGAAGTGTCCCGAATGTCTGCAATTCAACCCGTGTACGTCTGGCAATGCATTCTTTGGTTTCAACATAGTTTCAACGACACATCGGTTTTAAAACCGCTCCCGTGACAGATGCTGTTGTACGTGACTCCGTTGTAAAACAACCGCGTTACGTAGTGGAATATAAAAATAGATCGAAGTGTTTTTGAGAGGTACGGTTTTTGTGGCCCGAAGTGCACTTACATTACCATATAGAGGTTTATTCGTTTACAGTGTGGTTGTTTTAGTATTGTTGGTTTAGGAAGGACTAAGGGAAATATAGAATGACATATTATTTTTGAACAAGAGATTATAATATTTAATATATTAGGTACCTACCTACATTTTTTATCTGCCTAGCCTTTTCTCAACTATATTGGGGTTGCTTTCCAGTAGGACGGAAACACTTAAACTTAAACCAATATTTTTATTGAAAACTGTCTATATACCTACTTCTACAACCCAGTAAATAAGCCAAGACTGGTGTCAGATTTTCTGGATTCTGACAATCCGTAACGACTACCAAAGACATACAAAAGACAGCACGGAAAAGGTTCGGTAGGTTAAAATGGTCACCTATCCACAGAAATACCTCGTCAAGTGTTGCTTAACTTCGAAGATCGTCCCGTGTGTCCGTTTTTATTATTGCCCCGGACTCCTCCATCTACCTACGTCTTTAATGCTTGGAAAAAGATTGTAATGGTGTTTACCATATAATGTGATAGAAAACTACATATAGGTTCCTATTGAGCTATAGTTTGATGCATTTCCATTAAAGCAAAGCATTCAAGACATTGATGTCCAAACGATATTCCTCTGAATCTCATCAAGATTTATTGAAAGACTTCACATCGAATATTATTGACAAGGTAAAATACCAACGTATTGATTAGACTACGTTTGAGGAAGATGCATATGAAAATGGTATTCATAGTGTTGACTATCTCTGGCGAGTAATCCTCCTATTAGTCCGGACTATGAATAGTCCATCTCATCAGGTCCCGTGGGTATCGTAAAAGGGGCAGGGGATTTTATCAGTAGGATTATTTACTAATAGCGTTATGCTATCCCGTTGATCACCGGTTGCTAGCAAAGTCTAGTTTATATGGAAATACGTTTCAGTTGCATGTAATGGTAGTCTATATTAGTAGTTAATAGTTTGCTCGTGAATGTGTTGATTTTGAATATGAAATAATTTTGTTTCAGTTGATTTTGCACTGCCTTCTTCAATATGTCTTAGAGTCGCATTTAAGTTTTGTGAATACCTCAAATAAGTACACAGTATGAATGAACAACAAATATTTGTATTTTTTTTATTTACTCAAAGTGGCAATGCTGTTTTGGGCATATAACCAGTGGCCAGCGATACAGAGGATTTTTTTAACGTCATATTTTAGTTATTTTAGTTAGTTAAAAGTTTATATTTTAGTGTAATATTTAATAAGAGTCAGTAATATTTCGAAAACTGTTGACAGTGTTGCCACCTCTCTGTCATGATATGTTTTATCGTCTGAACGGATTTGGATGTAAGTTGGCACGAGTAAATCATATCTTGAAATAACACATAAAATACTGTTTTTCCCGGGAACAGGCGAAGGCGCGGACAGAAGCTAGTGTTACAGATAACAAGATGTTTTCCAGCTCAATAACTACTAAACCGTTTATTAGACAAATAATTTTAGCAGTTCCATTAGTAGAAACTTAATTCAATGAAAGTCTTTTATTTCGCTTTGAATCAGAGCGCGTTTAAATTGAAAAGTTTTCTGGGACGGGGATTAATCATGCTTAAACTAGTTATAAGTAATTTAACCTAGTTTTAAATACCGCAGACATTTAAACCGTGTATTTTATTGATTATTCTGACCTTTATAGCTATTCAGGTTCGATGACTTGGTCCTAAAATATATCATCTATTACATACATACAGAGTCCTTCTGGCCTCGCCGTTTTACGCAGCTGATATTTGAACATTTGATTTTGACAGTCATTACGTACCCGTACTACCGTAACTACCGTCAAATGCCAGAAAATCTGACAACAGTCATACCAAAGAGTGTTTATCGTGTTGGCCGGTAACCCAGTAAGTTACGCAGCGAAGTTTTAATTGTTATCGTTATTTTATCTACCAAACTAAGCACATGGTCGACGTTGTCATTGGTACACTTTGGTGAGGCCTCTTGATAGCAACGATAAAAAAAAAAAAAAAAAATTCATTTATGGGTGTTTGTTACTCAAGCTCGTGGCTAGATAATAACAGCCGCACGGGTCGATCTTCGTTAAGCAACGCTTGCCAAGGTTGGTCTGTGGATGGGTGTGTATTTTAACATACCGACTTTTCCTCCATGCCTCGGAAAGCATGTTAAGCCATTGGTCCCGGCTGTCATTTGTAGATCTTTGACAGTCGTTACGGATAGTCAGAAGCTAGTAAATCTGACTCCAGTCTTGCCATGAAGTACCGTGTTACCCAGTTAATGGGTTGTGGAGGTCTGGTAAGCAGCCGCTTCTCGTAAAATACTGGTATTCAGCAAAATCCAGCAGCAAAGACCCCAATATAGTTGGGAAAAGGCTAGGCAGATGATGTTACTCAATCACGTCGGAACGGCAGAACGGATCTTCACAAAAGGCATGCCCATAATACAAGATGTTGATTTGCATCCTAGTCAAATTCAAGAACGTAATTATGCTAATGATTCTCGACCCAAATCAACGATAAAATGGGTAGGTATTTTTTTTTTTCTTATTTACCGAAATTGTGCGCGATTTCCGCTCTCGGACGTAGGTACAAAGTGCAAGATGACGGACAATTATTCAAATGTCGAGTTTGTAGAGATGGTCCGCCATGTGATACCATCAGTGGAGAGAGCCTACGTGGAGCCATCCGGATTTTTACGAAAATCTTTCCCGCTCGGGAACCCTATCACAGACCGTCATGGTGGCTTTCGACACTTTGAAAACGAATGTGTTAGTGTTACGTAAGCTAAAGGAAAACCAGCTACGTTGTGCTCGATTGTGCGAAAAGTGTTATGTGATGGTGGCAACTTTGAACAATACCTCCGGGTAACTAAGACCCACTGACCAAGTAGGTAATTTATTTATTTGTACATTATTTAAAAAGCTGTTAGCTTAATCAATTTTATTAGTGTAAATAAGTTGATTTAAAATTTTTAACTACGTCAAAAATACCTAAGAGTCGAAAGTATCACCACGTACTTACACTTAACTAACATTTTATTAATCATCTGAGACCAGGTCAGTGAACTTTTCTTTGGCGCACCAGTATTACTGTCTTTATTAAGATTTCCGTAATCCAATGATGCTCAAAAATGAGTTAATTATCAAGCGAAATTTATGACAATAATGTAGGTGATTTTCGAAATAAAACTAGGTAAAATTATGTAGCGGTCAATGCCCGCGCACGCGCTCGCACTTCATAGGTAAGACGTCGACACTCACGCACTCAGCTGCATTGTCGCTGTGTGCGTAGTCGGGTGATTCTGTTTTCTTTGTATTGAATTAAGGGTTTGATTCTGAAATACTGTTAAATTTCAACAACAAATAAAAGCAGCGCTTATTGGTTATTGCCCACTATCGTACTTTCAATTGATTATTTATGTATTTTATGACAACCTCCTGAAATTTGACGAGGATGCAAAACAACACCTTGTATATGGACCTAAAACCCAGAATCGATAATAATGATTTTATACTGTAGTATTTTATTTGGTACCAGTTTGTAGGCGTCGAGGGTCGCAAGGCGATTTCCGGCCACCGAAGGCGCGGGCCTGCGGACGGCGTGCATCGGGTGGCTCGCCGTCCGAACAGAAGCAGGCCCAGGTTGACGGCGCACTGTTTCACGCGCGCCTCAAAGAGCTGTCAGCATAAGAGACGAAGCCCGCTAGAGCCAGTGCCTGCCGGGGTTGTGGAATCCGTTCGAAAGAGTCACCGCGGCCCTGGAACGCTAAGGGCATCAGGAGGAACACGGATGGGTTTTAGTCAGTAAGAGTCTGACACTCCCTTCTGCTGCACCCAGTGCGGGAGGAGTTATTTGATGATTTTCCATCCTTAATAAATAAAAAACCCAGTTTCTCCCAATCGATTCTAGGTATTTTTGGACCATTTCCTTTGGCACTGAATAGAATAGAATAGAATAGAATACTCTTTATTATGTACACAAAAAAAAAACAGAAACAGAAATAGATTAGAACCTGAAATAGCAACATTTTCTGACAAAAACGCGGGCGAAGCCGCTTGTAGAAGCTAGTTCACAATAAAATGTTTATGTACCAATTCACTTAAAACAATAGTCATAAAAACAAAGGCGAGATCTAGCAGTACCTAGGCGGTGCCTCCATTAGAATTATCCCCAACAATGATGAACGCTTACCTATAAAGTACCTCTTATCACAATAGAAGGCAGCTCTGCCATAATCTCCACGGCTTTACATTCCAGCTAAGTTTATTGCCTGATTTCAACTAAACTACTATTTGTAAGTAGTTTTATGTGAACATAAAAATTAACTTTCTTTGTAAGTGCCGTGTTTAAGTACTGCTTTTAACGAAAAGCTTGTACCTTACGTACCTTGGTTTGTTAGGATCAGGCTAATGGGATTAAATAACTGTCTGAATTGACATTAACTGATAAAAAAATAAAAAAAATATAGTAAAAACAGGCTTTATTTTTTATTTGATGTCGGTTTGCTCTTGACTCTAGTCTAGGTCAGAGATGACAGAGACAAAGTCTACGATGGAGCGAGCTTACCCAGAAGGAGCCTGTTTACTCTAGCTTTGAAGAGATTTGGGTTGGATGCGTTCGGAAACGAAAAAAAAAAAACGAAAGTATATCATCAAATGGTCAATTAATTTATGATCAACGCCTTGAGGTTTCTGCAACATTGTTTCAGCAACATCGTTTTGAGCTTAGACTTTGCAAGAAAGAAATTATGTATGAAACATAGCATTTGTGTTCTTAGGAATATTCTGTTCTGTGTGTTGTCGTAGTAAACAACACACTGCCTAGCCTTTTCCCAACTATATTGCGCTCGGCTTCCAGTTAAGCCGGATTTTGCTGAATACCAATATTTTACGTGGAGCGGCTGCCTACCAGACCTCCACAACCCATTAACTGGGAAACACGGTACTTCATGGCAAAACTGGAGTCAGATTTATTGGCTTCTGACTATACGCAACGTCTGCCAATGATCTACAAATGACAGCCGGGACCAACGGCTTAAAGTGCTCTCCGAGGCACGGAGGAAACTCGTTATGTTAAGATGGTCACCCATCCACAGACCAATCTTGACAAGCGTTGCTTAACCTTGAAGATCGACCCGTGCGGCTGTTACTATCTAGCCACGAGCTCCTTTCCTCAGACGCTTAACGCTGAAAAAAAAGTTCAAATAAACAAAAAGAACCCCACTATTAATTCGGCATTATGTGTGTATTCTTTAAAAAGCAAATTATATGTTTATCTGCAATTACAATACAATTTAATATAAATATTCAAACATAAACAATCGCTTACCGTCCTTCACAAACTACGGAAACAAAAACAAAAAGCGTCACTAAAAACAAAACAACGCTTAAGTTCCCGATGTTAACCGAAGCGCTCTCGTTAAATTTAAATTGTTGTGCGAATAAAAACCGCAATAAAATAGTTCTATTTGACAGCGGTACACGCAACTTCACTTACCTGCGCGGGAGTGGCGTGTCAGACCAACAGGGGTATTCGACGATCCAAATATGTAACCTCTAAGGTATTTATTGCCTTTTGTGATTAGTTTTAAACATACAAGGGTAAATAAATCCGTGTTGACAAAATACATGGGGTAGGGATTAATATATTGGCTGTGGAAACAGGCGAATTCTTCGTGGAAAAATTTAAAGTGGTCGTGGGTTTTTGGAGCAATGCAAAGATCGCGCGGACTAATTGGCACCCACATTACCTAATTATCCAATTCTTTAAATACTTTTCGCAGTACTAAAAAAAATAGAAACGTTTCCAATACTCATATAAATATATAAGCTTTAAAATCATGATTGCAAGTAGGCTGCTCTGCTTCATCACAGAATTGCTCGAATAGCACCTAAAATTTTGGCTGCAGTATTAAATAGATAATTCTTTATTTTTCAGTCATCAAATATTATTGTACCACTTACATACTTAGATAGATTATACTTTTCATAGAACTTTGGAATGAAATCATTTAATAATATGTCTTAGAAGCTGACATTACTAAAATATTTTTTCAATTTGAACCAAGAGTTCCTAGTTCAGTAAACAACTTGTCGACTGTTCACGTGACCAGAGGGCTGGACTTCTCTTCGGCCAAAGAATCAGCATTGCAATTCTACGCAGCAGCATTGCCGCGTAGAATTGTTGTAGTGTTCTGGGCACCTTTGCCATTGACAGCGATGTGGATTAATTTTTTGATCCCCAATGATTCATTTTATTTTTATTCGCGTTTGTACATAATTTTTTGATAATTACTGTAGCTGTTAAATTTTGCATGTACATATTTTCTAAATATTTATTGAAATAAATAATACAGAGTTCCTGAGAATAGCGCTTTCCACCAAACAGACAAACAAACTCTTCAGCTTTATAATATTAAGAATAGTTGATGCCGCTAAAAAAAAATATTGTAACAGACACAGAAAAAAACAGTAATCCGAACACACGTACAGAAAATCGATTTAATCCCCGCTAGTGCACATATCATTACTCGAACACATTTGTCGACACATAGTAATGGGCTCGCTCAACAAACGTACGGAAGTGCGTCCCCTAACCCAGTTTTTTCCTTCGATACCAGAATAACTCTGTAAAAAGAGCAATCAATCACGTAAGAGTATTTCCCTGTTGTAGTCATAGAATTGCGTATCCAACGGATGCAACTTCCCGAATCCTTAAAGATTTAATGTTTGGGCTTTTTTACACCGATCCGTATCCAATAATTTTTGTCGTTCTGCAATGTAGGTTTTGAAGACATTTTATTTCGATTTTATCTGAAATTAATCCAGTGTTAAGTTTCATTTTTTACTTTTTAATTTGCATGGTAGCCAAAATGCATGGATACATTTGGGCAATATTATTAAAAAAACACAGGAACTTTCCTTAAATCAATAAGACCTTCGATGGAGTACTTACTTAATGAAAACTATTAACAACGATGAAATACAGAGTAAGTTTCTAAATATTTTTTGCAACTACAGCTTGTTCTTCGGTGTTTATAAGTTAGTAAGCTTTCATGAAGTATGGTTTATTCAGTGTACTACAGCTGTGAGGCTGCAAGGAGCACCTTAGCGAAGTTTCCGACGATTACCTCATAACTTGCGAATACGTAAAAGTTTCCAAGAGAACCGACTTCTGCAAGTCTTGCACTGGTAAATGACCTACATATTTGTCTTTGAACCGAGAAGTTCAAAAGCTATGGTAAAAATATTTCGTGTTTTGTTTTGTTGTTCTTTTTGTGTCAATCTAACTCCAATTATGGTCGACCAGTATGTATCTAGTCGCCTGGATAGCTCTAGTCTTTGTCTCGTTTTGTACTTTACTTTTCATACTGAAAACTTCTGTCTGCTCCATTTCCTTATGTGCAAGTAGAATGTTCTATTTAACCTAATTATGCAGTGTATGTTTAAAGTTTTTTTTTCCCTGTGTGTGTAGAACTTATTATTCGTTTCACCACCAACCCTCTGTTTTAAAACTTTGCCATATCATCTGAAATGTAAAATATGATTGTTATATTGTTTTTTTTTTTGACTACGGCGAAGCAAAAGAAGGGATTTTCACTTGATTAAATTGACTTCGTTACTATTTGGTGTAAATGTCGCCATGTACACTCGTATATCCATCCGGGCAATGCTAGCAAATCCGGATCCGAGAAGCATTTGGCAGAGTGCTGTGAGCTCGCGACGGAACGCGGCTCCCTGCCGACGATCGCTATTTTGTCCTTTTCGATACAACACTTTGCACTTTGTGATCCAACCGGCCAGTAGATTAGCTAAAAGAATAAAACTCATTAGCTTTTGAGAGCAAAGTCGAATCGTGGACAGAATTGAAAAGAGCAGTATTTAATTACGGTTCAATTAATTGAATACTACTCTGTCAAGAAAGTACCGGGAAAAGATCAATAATACACAAAATGTCTGTTATTCATCCAAATTTATTTTATCACCTTCAAAGTATGCTCCTTTAGAAACGATACCCTTGCTGCGCCAACGAATAATCCATTCATCAAAACATTTTTTAAACGCTGCTTCCGGAATTGAGTTCAGTTCTCGCCGCGAATTCTCCTTTATGTCTTCTATCGATTGAAAACGGGTGCCACGAAGTGGTAATTTGAGTTTAGGAAAAAGAAAAAAGTCAGCAGGAGCCATATCTGGTGAATATGGTGGTTGCTGGATGGTATTTGTTGAGTGTTTGGTTAAAAATTCGTTCACAATGATAGCCTTGTGCGAAGGCGCATTGTCGTGGTGCAAAATCCAAGAAATTTCTTTCCACAAATCTGGCCTTTGTCGTCGAATTTGCTCTCTTAAACGCCGCATAACGCTCTAATAATATTCTTTATTTACCGTTAGACCTTCCGGTAAGAATTCAGAGTGCACAAAACCGCGATAGTCAAAGAAAACAGTCAACATGACTTTGACTTTTGATCGACTTTGGCGTGGTTTTTTCGGTTTCGGTTCAGTTGGAACTGTTGGAAGGCGCCACTCCGAAGCTTGTTGACTAGTTTGCATGTCAAACTCGTAAACCCACGTCTCGTCACCAGTAACAATGCGTTTCATGAATGTTGGGTCCGAACTGACTCGTTCTAGCATGTCCTCAGCGACTTTCATGCGATTGAGTTTTTGGAGAAAATTCAGATCTTTTGGGACTAGCCGAGCAGCAACATGTTTCATACCCAAATGATTAGTTAAAATGGTACGGATCGACTCGTGAGATACAGAAAGTTCGGCGGCTATCTCTCTCAGAGTTGAATGGGGATTTTCAGTCACTATTTCCTTCACTTTTGCGATGTTAACTTCAGTTGCAGACGTTGACGGCCTACCAGAGCGAGGCAAATCTTCCATCACATCTCGACCGCTTTTGAACGCTTTGAACCACTCATAAGCACGAGTTTTTGATAAAGTCGATTCACCGTAAGCCTTCTGTAACATTTTCAGTGACTCCGAACACGAAATTCCATTGGCGATGCAAAATTTAAGACAAACTCTTTGTTCGATATTTTTGTCCATTATGAAATTCGCAATACACACTATATATGATTTAACTAAAACCAGCACTGTATTTAATATAAATAACAGATGCAACTCAAACTCCGCGCCAAAATGGAAAACAGTTGTGCCAATCTAACAACTACAAAAAAACAAAAATTTGAATTTGGAACCATAAACAAATCATCCATTCCCGATACTTTTTTGACTGAATGTACTTCACACTTGATTGAATTTTTGCTGTAATGTTGCGGAGTCTATCATTGAATGCTATTAAATGTTTCTGAGAAATGTTTTATTGAAAAGATGTAAGACTACCAAGAATTTAGAGTAATAATCGTCAAATACGATCGAGTAGGACTACTCGATCGAATTTGCGCTGTACTGTTGGAAACTATCTGATAAGTTTCCGGAGCCATCATTGCCATCAGAATTCTGATGGCAATGATGCTCCGCAAACAATTCACGAGGACTTACGATGTCAAATAAAATTTATATTTATTTTCAAAAAAAAAAGTTGGATTTTTATCTTTGCTATCCTCAAAATATCTTCTTAATTTTAAGGTGTGGATGGAGAAAAAAAATACCGGACAAGTGCGAGTCAGACTCGCCGACCGAGGGTTCCGTACAAAGTAGGTACTTTGTGTGTGTTCTATCTATAGTAAAAAAAAAAAGGTTATATATTTTTTTATTTAATTAAAAACGTGTAGTTTTCAGACTTTTCCCTATACTTGTAAAGTCCCCATAATCTATTCTAAGAAGTCCGATTTGACTGCTGAGTAGAGAGGGATAGAAAATTGCTTTACAACTAAGTGCGAGAGAGATTTATTTTTATGTCTCTTTCATCCTTACTAGTCAAGCAATGTTGTATCCTGCTGTCAAATCGGACTTCTTAGATATTGGTGACTTTGGTATAGGAAGATATTAATTGTCAAATTCCATAGTTCTAGGTTAGCTGGAAATACCCTATGAATTTTGATTCTTTTTTTTTTCTTTTTTTTCTTTCTTTGATTCTTTTTTTTTTTGATTTATAATAAACGTTTTTTTGCGGCATAAAAAAACCGGCGGCGACCGGCGGTCCTTTTCAGAGCTTCAAGGGACTGGGTTTCTGAGCTAAAGGGTCATGACAGACAGACGGACGGACAACAAAGTGATCCTAAATGGGTTCTGTTTTTTTCCTCTTGAGGTACGGAACCCGATAAAAAAGATAAAAAACCTCGTAACAAGGTCAAGGGCAGTCAATTTTTTTTGCGATTTCAGGGTAGGTTCCAATGCCGTATATTCCACGCATAAAAATCCAGCCCATTTTCATTTCTCAACACATTTTCAGACTTTAAAGAATCTACGTAAGTATATTTTTGGTAAATCTAACGTAATATTTAAACCTATAAAAACTGAGAACATCTTTAAAAATAAATCTAACTTTAGTACATTGGGAGCTAAAAAGATTAAGTCTTGATGCCTCACAAGAATTATTGGCACATAAAAATAATCTGAAACGCTTGCCAGCAAAAAACATTCTTGTTTTAGAAATGTGAATGCCAAACAAAGAATTCTTATGGCCAGATCTCGTAGGTACACATAAAGCATTAAAATTCAAGTCGAAATATCATCATTCATCATCGGCCTAGCCTCTTTCCAACTACATTAGTGTCGGCTCCCAGTCAAATCGGTTTCAGATGATTACCAGTATTTTACGAGGAGCGGCTGCCTACCAGACCTTTATAACCCACCGGTAACACTGTACTTGTTGGCAAGACTGGTATCAATTTTCTGACTTATGACTTTCCGTAATGACCGCCAAAGATCTACAAACGGCAGTCGGGACCAACGGCTTAGCGTGCTTTCCGAGGCACGGATGAGTCTGTTCGGCGGCGTATTATTAAGCTATTTAAGGTGGATGCTCCAGGGTAGCCCGCGAAATTCAAATATTTTTATGATTTTTGCAATTTGCCGGTCAGTGTGAAGCTGTATGTGGACCAAATGCGATCTGCGACCGTAACGCGTATTTATCTAAAGAATTATAACCATTTTAATCATCAATATAGCCCTCTAAGTTCATGTAGTTCGAAAGAATGAATATTTCAGAAATAATCATTCTTTCGAACTACATGAGGACTTAGAGGGCTATATTGATGATTAAAATATTTGAATTTCGCGGGCTACCCTGGAGCATTCACCTTAAGTCACAATATATCTCAGCCAAAACAATGTCAATAACTTGTCGGAATGTAGGGAAAGGAGAGAAGAGACTGCGATGCGAATACGAACGCGCCTCAAAAGTACGAGAATGACCTTCTGGTCATTACACAAATCCTCGTATACGTATGTGGGAAGGTTCCATAAACAAGACAAATTCTACTAGGTATTTAGATCAAACGGAAAAGGATAGCAAAGAATCGTTTACAAATTGATATAAATCGTTCGATCTCGATCCATCTTATTTAGGAGCATCAGGCGTACGTGGGTAATAGTCGAGTGACATCCATCTTTATCCGACGCCGAATAAATATTTAAATTAGATGTCTTCGAAAAACATTTTAGGATCTCTAAGTTGGAAAAACACGACCGGTAGCTGGCTATTAATTTGAATTTAAAAGTGTTCTTAAAAATAAATGTGGTCCCATTTAAATTGGTTACGTTGGGCCCACATAAAGTGACTAATGTCTATTTTATCGCAATAGGTGTTAATTAATATTCTATTGATATTATTTTTAATTTGGCTAAGGCTGTTTTGGGTCGTTTTAGTTTTGTGTTCTCCCCTTAATTGTCAAGCCTTATCTTTACATGAAGCGTTCGATGTAAACACACCATAAAATTCAATTATATTTTTAAATTGTGGTCGTTATTGTTCTTATTAGGCAGATGTCGTCAACCTTAAAATTATTTAAATGAAATTGTTGTGTAAGCCAAATTAAAATAATTAAATAACCTCATCTTAAAAACCGATGTATACGGTTTATTAAAATTTGGTCGCCATTTTATTTTTATTTCGTAGTTTTTTGGATACGGGAATATTATAATCCTATTATTTATTTATAAGGGCTTTGTGCACAGTAATGGTACTTACATAAAAGGTTTTTATGCAACGAGATATCAACTACCGGTCATCTTTTCGGTTAAAAAGAGTGCACTCTGTATTATAATTATAAAATAATAAATTAATATTTAAACAAAATATGGTTACAAAGATAAATCGAGAAAATTCCGTATCACATATCGTATTTTTTTCAATTATATCTAAAATAAATCCCAACCAATTACAAATCATTGAACATAAACACGAATCTCTGAAGATTCAATGATGTAGGTCAATCAGTCACTATTCATCAGACGGGCAGCATTAATCAAAACGAACAAATACACATATTGTAGGCACATCATCGATAATTCAATAACTTTGTGCAACGATATTGATGGCTTCGGACAACAAATGATTTGAGCCGACGAGATTTCATCGATTTCTTCGAGATTTAGTCGATATTGTGAGTGAGGAGCTCGTGGTTAGATAATAACAGCCGCATGGGTCGATCTTCAAGGTTAAGCAACGCTTGCCAAGGTTGGTCTGTGGATGGGTGACCATCTTAACATACCGAGTTTCCTCCGTGCCTCGAAAAGCACGTTAAGCCGTTGGTCCCGGCTGTCATTTGTAGATCTTTGGCAGTCGTTACGGATTGTCAGAAGTCAGTAAATCTGACTCGAGTCTTGCCATGAAGTACCGTGTTACCTAGTTAATGGGTTATGGAGGTCTGGTAGGCAGCCGCTCTTCATAAAATACTGGTATTCAGTTAAATCCTGCTTGACTGGAAGCCGACCCCAATATAGTTGGGAAAAGGCTAGGCAGATGATGATGATGATCTAGTCGATATTGTGAGTGAGCTGTCTAGATTTATTTTCACGTTCAACAAACTTCTGCCAATATTTTCACTCTTTTATTTTTGGAAGTGGCAGTGCGCAGGGCACATAGCTCGCAGAACAGATGGTCGCTCGGGCCGAAAAGTTCTGGAGTGGCGACCGCGTACCAAAATCCCTATCACAAGGTGGACCGATGACCTAATAAGGGTCGCGGGTAGCCGTAGGATGCAAGAGACACAGGACTGGTTGTTAAGGCAACACTTAGGAGAGGCCTATGTCCAGCAGTGGACGTCTTTCGGCTGGTATAATGATGATGACGAAAGCTTTTTACTGGTAAAAGTACTTCTAAAATCGATCCAGCCGTTTTTGAGCATATTCTTTAAAACAGAGGTGTAGATAAGAACAGTTACAGAAATTAACTAACAAAGAACGTGTGGTTATGAAACTACAAAGGGAAATTGAAAAAGATAAACATCGACTTAATTTACAGCAATAAAAGTATGACAGTAAATAACAGGCTAATAAAGTTAACTACTCAACATATGTTCAATTAGGTACTCCTATTTCAGCATTAAAGTTTTACTCGTGGACGCTAACGATCTAAACGTCGTCCTCGTATACTTGGCCCAATTAATAATTAATTAACGAAACATAGATGATTTATAATTAATTTGCGATATTAAACAGTTACATGTCACTTGTGATCATGTTCTCCAATGGTATGTGAACTGACTAAAGGCGGTTTTCCACCAGCGGGTCTAAAAAGGCGGCTTTAACAGAAGCAGAAAGCACATCACGCTACCCGTCAAGGTCACATTTTCCCAATCAACCTTGAACCTAATCCTTTAGCGATAAAGATGAAAATTAAATTTGACAGGTTATTGTGTGGTTACTATTATTATTCTGCTAAAGTGGCTTTTTTAAACCCGCTGAACGACTATGTATAGTGGCGTTGTGAAAATGTGTGATCAGCCACAAGGTCGATCTTCGAGGTAAAGTAACGATTGCCGAGGTCGGTCTGTGGATGGGTGACTGTCTTAATATACCGAGATTCCTCCGTCCTTCAGAAAGCCGTTAAGCCATTTGTAGATTTTTGGTAGTCATTACGGCTTTTCAGAAGCCAGAAAATCTGGTATTATGTTACCCAGTTAGGGAGTCACTCCACGTAAAATACTGGTATTCAGTTGAATATGGTTTAACTGGAAGCCGTCCCCAATATGATTACGAGTGCTAAGTATACGATGGTGACCACCTAGCCAACTTGTGGCTCTGGTGGAGTTACACCCTTAGTGACATACTCCTTATCGATCAATAAAATATTCACCATAATTAATTTCGCGTTTAAAACTTGATCGTAATTGATTTAAATTATTGCATTTTAATCTTGTTTAACTGGCGCTGTCATTGGGTTTTAATTACTCGGTTTTTAAAGTCGGTTTTACGATCGTGTTACTGTAGTGTGTAATTATTTATGTTATTTATTTTCAAGCTCGTTTCATTTTCATGTGATGGGGCTAATTGGTCTGCCAAATGAGTATAAAAAGTTCTGCGTATTGTGGCGTAGTGTAGGTTTACGATTACGAAGGGAGAATGTGTGACTGGCTTTATAATTGATACTTACTTTATTATTTACTATTACTTATTTATTATTATTTTTTTATTTATTTTGCTATTAAAGTATCTAATTGTCATTTGCGTGGTTTAAGTTCTAACGGATGTTTCGTTCGGATATTTTAAAGAAAGGATAAAACTGAAGACCAATTAATTGCCTTTAATTAAGGTCTATTATAGCCCGACTTCGTTTATACACTCTTTCCGTGGATAATTTTTTTACTAGCTGTTGTCTGTTATGAAACTTGTTCAAAATAGTCACCGTACCCTGGAACGCAAAGGGCACTAGGAAGAACACGGATGGGTTTTAGTCAGTAAGAGTCTGACACTCCCTTCTGCTTCACCCAGAGCGGGTGGAGTCATTTGATGATTTCCAAACCTTAAGAAAAGCTATTGTCTTTATTTACTTGGATAATTTAATTGAACAACATCGTTACAGTAACATCAAAAAGACGAGAACGAAATAAAAATCGACCATTTAAATTGGCGTGTCATTTAAATAATTTAATTTTTATTCGCTGTTTCAAGTTTTATTAACTATCGTACCTACAAGAATAAATTCACAGACAATTTGCGAGGGTTTTTTAGTGTCCACAAATAACTCGTATTAAAATGGCCTCCAGTAGGTTTTAATAAAAATAATTTTAGTACTGCAATTCACGTGGTCGACACTGGTCTGGCCTTTAAAATATAGCAATTTTGGACATTTAATTTGGTATGCTAATAACAACCAATTACCGAAAATCGAAGGTTTATAATTTAATCGAGAACCAAGATCCGAAAGCCTGTATTTTCCTTAAGATGTGTCCAGAGGCTCTAATAAGACATAATAAAACCATCATGATTACGTTGAGGGAGGGAGACGGAGCTGTATAAGAAGCATAGCACTATACGTTTCATCATCATGCCATTGGCACGTCTTAGAAGCGGGGCATAACTGCACATTTAGGTATGACTATATATTGCCTTAGATCCACATTTATTGTAAACGGTTATTCCTATTTCGAAACTAAGAATAATGACAATGTTCTGAATTGACATTTATGTGAACCTCACCATGTTTTCCTGATGAAAATCGAAAAAGCAACTACTATATCATGCTAAACGAAATAAGTGTAGCCTTATTAGTTTCATTGTATCTTTTAAAGACCCAAAAATTATACAAATCTAATTGGAGCAGTTTGGTCACTAACGCAGCCACGACACCACAGACGACAGGTTTATTTTTGAATGATCAGGCATTTCTCCCCACCATTAGCTATCAATCAAAGATACGATTCATGTGGATGTATGCGAGCAATAATGTGCCGCTGATTTTGTGTATTTTTGCATAAGCGTGTCTTTGATTGATGCCTGATAGCTGTCAAAAAATGGCTTGTAATTGAAAATTTAAAATAACCATATTGTAAAAGTACGCAGATACAAAAACACTATTAGCTAGTGACAGCTACTTGTGTCACTCGCATGCAACGGTTCCTTACATAACTACGCCGTAAAATACGCAGATGTAGACACCCCTTAACCTCGCGAGCATTAAAATATTAAACGGCAAAACACTCATTCACGTACAGTTTTAGATACCTGAAGCCTAGATAAAAATTGAAAAACGACCATGTATGTATATGAACAGAGATACAACAACACCATTAACAAGTGACTAGCGGGTTTATGCAGCTACTAGTGTCACACGAATGCAACGGTACCTTACATAACTACGCAGTTAAATACGCAGATGTGGACGCTCCTTAACCTCGCGAGCATTAAAAAAATAAACGGCTTTATATTCCATATTATAAAACACTCCTACACGTAAAGTACTTTCTTAATCTTTTAAATATACATGTTCATTTAAACAACGTTATCAGAAACGTTTCTCATGCTGTCATTCACGTGTTGAAATAACGCATAATTAAATATTTGTGTTACTTTATTTAACTCGAACAAAATATACGGTTGAAGTGTACTTCTTAATATGGGGATTATCTCTGGTCTTTGTCAGTGAATGAACTTACTAAGTTTATGTGAGTTAATTTAAATGTAAAGGTTGTGTTATATTTACTGTTGTTTGATTTATCGTTGTGGGTTAGGACTTTTACAGTGAGTTGTAAATTATCGAAGCACTAGCTGCCGTATCCGCTCAGCTGTTGGCGGCCATATTGCGCGTTATCGCGGATCTGTGAGGCTACAATGACGATATCACGTACGTTACGTAAATTTCATCAAGATCCGTTCAACTTTTCTGACGTGATTGAGTAAGTAACAAACATCTATCCATCCAAACTTTCGTATTTTTTATTATATTAGTATGTATTTTTTTGGCTGATCTTCATTGAAAACCTAAACAGTTTTTTGAACAGGTATAAAACAGGCATAATTTTAATTGTATAATGCATGATTTTAAAATTAGAACACTTCAGGAAGAAGTGACGTTAGTAGTAGTAGAAATCATTTACAGGCACTAAAACTAGAGGAGTTGTAAGTACTTATTTGTTAAATAAATTGTCTTTAAAAATATAAATAGCTACACTACGTAATGTTTCACAATTTTTTTAGTTTCACGTTTCACATAGTCTTACTAAGTTCCAATAATTGAGTTCATTGTTCAACGAATAAATTGATGCACTTATTCCGAAATTGACCCTATTCAGCATACCGCTGCAATCCGTTAGCAAAATGGCCGCCTTATCGCGGTTAATATCGATGTTAAAGAATTTCCTTTGAGCCGATTACCGTACATTGTTCGCTCGCCGCACGGTAAATTGTTAAGTAAATAAGAAATTTAACAAATCAGATTTTAAGTGGCGAGTCGGCATCATGAAGTAATCTCTGGCCTGATCAAATTAACTTATGCTCTCTACAGTGGCGTAGCTAGTGTCAAGCAAAGGCCCTGTATCAAGCATTTTTCGGGGCCTCGTTATTAAGGGTATTGTTTTTTTTACAAAATTAACCTTACTAGAAAGTGTCTTGGTAGGCCACGAAGGTAACAGTGGGACTAAATGTGGCTTTGTGTCCACACGTTGGGGCCCTTTTAGTCCGGAGGCCCTTGTTTTTTTTTTAGGGATGGGAAATCATCAAATGACTCCTTCCGCTCTGGGCGGAGTGGAAGGGAGTGTCAGACTCTTACTTACTAAAACTCATCCGTGTTCCTTTGCGTTCCAGGGTACGGTGTCTTTTTTGTACGGTTTCCGCACCCTGGCAGGCACTGGCCCTTGCGGGCCCCGACTCCCATGCTGAACGATCTTTGAGGCGCGCGTGAAACACAGCGCGCCGTTGACACGGGCCTGGTTCTGATCGGACGGCGAGCCACCCAATGCTCGCCGTCTGCAGGCCCGCGCCTGCGGGTGGCCGGAAATCGCCCTGCGACTCCCGATGCCCGGAGCGTCTTCTTCTATTGCGTCGGATGGGTCGTGAGGTTTCCTTCTCTCTCACACGTTCGGCCTCCTCCTTCGCTAGCATTACTGCTTCGCAGAAGGAGGTGCCCGCTTCCTATGCCTCATCGCTCCGGACCATAAATTGAACCATGGCCGGTCGCGAGAGGTCGCCGCCGCCGATTGTCTCGACGAGGACCCGGCGGTGTTCCGCCCTAGCAGGGCAGACCTCCACCATATGCTCCACCGTGTGCTCCGGGCGATCCTCGCTGGACTCCGGAGGCCCTACATCTTAGATACGGCTGAAATGGCGGTAGCTACGCCCCTGGCTCTTTACACGATTAGTTTGAGGGTAATGAGAAGTGAAACTAGGTAGACCGTAGAGTTGGCATATAAATTAACATTCCTTAAAGATTAATGCCATGCAATTTGATTAGCATTTTTAATGTTTTGAGCTTTAAACGGCTCCGTCCTGTTTCCTTTCGGTTTTTTTTTCTAAGTGACGTTTTGGTTATTTATTGACTGTTAAATGTAAATTAAATTACCAAAGATTTATTGGTAGGTGTGTACTTTATAATATTTGTTAATAGTTAATGGATATTGCAGTGCCTTGTTATAAAATAATTAGGCAATGTCTAGGCGGGCCTGGTCAATAAAATCTCTAATCAAGCTAGTAGTTTACAGTGGCCCAGCCCAATCGTAATGTCTGGTATTAACAATTTAATTTATCCACAATCATGTTTACCTAATACTGGTTAGATATCGTGAACGATATCAGAACCAATCAATAGGACAAGGAATTAAGTTGACAAGAGTATCGTCAACAACTATACGTTTGTAAAACTTGTTGTTATTTTAAATTTTATAGTTCTTGTTTGAAACTTGCATTTCATTACCATTTTATGTTTAGTGATAAAACCACAGAGTAGATGATGAAACTGATATGACAAGTGGGCTCGGTAGACTCGAGTTTGGAGCCCTTAAATATTTTGACAGCAAGTGTAACAAACAACACCTCATCATACACTTCAGTGCAAATTAAATATAAACACATACACTAATAAAAAATTCAGGGCAGTTTCCAGCGAGCACCAAGTTTGCCACCTTGACTACGCGTTAAACTTTACCCGCTGTCTGTACGTTAGCGTAACGTGTGATTAAATTTTAAATTGCACGGCCACACAGGTCGGTTTAAAACCGCCTATCGCTTCGTCACGAGCTTCAGGCTTCTCCCTGAATAATCCACTGTATGCTTTAAAAATATTCTGAAATTTAGTGCCGCGGGGAACTGAAAGGTCGATGCTGTAGCGGTTTTTTAAATGTATTTTTAGAATATTTTGCCTTTCTGGCCATGTTTATTATCTGTCTCTTCTATAGATTGGATGGCCCGATTTTTACGAATTCTTTCGTGATAACGCCGTGGGAGTTGTCTGATAGTTAAATAGCCTCGGTTTTGAAAATAAAACTAAAGATAAATTAGAACAAAAGTTTATCAAACAACTCACAGCGCCTACCGTCGAATTTTTTCATCACAATTTTTTTATAATTTTACTATATTTCCGAATTTCTCGGTTCAATTTTTAATGCTAATTTACAAATGAAAATTATTCAAAAATATTTATAGGAATTAAAGAAAATATGCACTTATTACCGTAAATGCATTTATAGTTCCTGCTGCCTTGCTTTTTATTATATAAATTCAACAAATGCGATATTCTTTCTATTCTTCAAGGCCATTTTATGACCATTAATTGCTGGTTAAGTTTTTATTGCAACATTATAATTGATTTCAAAGGAAACATACGTGTACTCAAAAATTAAATTCAAGTTAGAAATTAAACAATTATTTATTTTTTCCAGTCAAAAACTAGTAGGCATCAATTTAAACAATATAAACTTAAATCGATTTACCGTATAATTAACACCATACATACAGCTCTTTATATCGAGCAATTAACGAATCCCAATAACAAATTGACATCAATTAGATTTCAATTATTGTGGTTGCTATACGCAGTGATCATGTAAATTAGTTCTTTGATTGCACGCCAAACCAATTTCACATGTAGGTAGGAAAGGTGACAGTTGTAATAAATGTCACAATTAATTATTGAGACAATCCGTTTATCTGATCACTTAGACGGATACCGTCTTTGTAGGCGTTGTTTTGAGTAATTTCAATTTATAATGGTATTACTTTTGGAGGTTAAACCGGCCCTGACAGACGACTGTTGGTTAGTGACCAGTTTTCTGTGCAATTAAGTGTATAAGCTTTTTGTCTTTTCTCTAAGATAAATTTTTATTGGTTTTAGTTTTGAAAATACAACTTGGTTTAAATGGTGACCAATTTTACTTGCAATTAAGTGTCCGACACTTTGTTTATTTTTTCCATGATTATGTTTTATGTGCCACTTTAGACGTGATAATTTCAAAAAAATGTATTTAAAATATCGGGTTAATTAAATTGAATATAATTGAACCAATAATGAATATAGGTAATTTGCTTGAAGAAACTTATCAAAGAGTAACTAGCAGGTAACTAGTTGTTCCATTAGGCGGACAGGATGCAAGACGAGTATCACGATGTTATGAAAATAGAACAAGTTGTCCATGTGAAGTAGAAGGAGATATCGCAAATTGAGACAGGACACAAAAAAGAATACAACATATGGAAGATAGGGGAAGAATCATCACAGGCAGGGAACAAAAAACACTACATCAACAAATTATAAATAAAATTGCTACCTATTAGTAATACCAAGTACATTAACCGTAGGGGAGTAAGGCGCGCCACCCACGTGCGACAGTCGGCAGTCGACTGCGATTTGTCAGTTGTCGTTGTCGCAGGCACGCGTCTCTGACTAATTGGCGTTATAAATCGACACACGCGCCGTGTAATCAACGCTCCGATGCAAGTGTTGAATGGTCAGCGGTGCGACTTTATGACGTTGCTTATTGTTGATTTTGTCGCAGTTTGCATGCCCCTGTTTTATGTTTGTTGAGAGGTAATGATAGAAAATGTTCACTTTATGCCAGTGCTAACAAACTGATCAAAGGAAAATAGTAGACGGAGTAAACTTCACATAACGAAGACTGTAATAAAATTGCAGAAAACAACGTTAAGTCAACGATTTGAAAAACGTTCTGCTAAGTTTGAACAATCCACCAATTACTCAATAGGAATTCATTCGATAGACTCATCTCCAATACCGTCTCAATAAGTCGTAAGAAATTCCAACCGGAAAAGTCTGAATACCATCACAAAATGAGGAAGCCAACGCTGTATAATATCAGAAATACATTAGACGCAGTAGCTTCCACCTGCGTAATGCAACATCACACTGCGACCATCAATTTGACTGCCAACAGTGGCAATTATGGCATTACCCCTATCGTTCGCTCCGTCGGTCCACCAGGGTGGTCGATTATTTGTACTAGATACTTACCAGCCATTGAAGATGATGCATCGCTCCAGCGTTTTTCAATTACAGACAAAACAATTGCCGGTATCGACCACAAAGTCTGTTGTTCATAATTTATTGGTATTAAGGATAGCAATGCTGTGTTAGAAATAATAGACTGCTACCTATTGCCAAAGGCTGTAGAAGGTACTAATTTTATCTTAGTTGTGTTCACTTTGTTTACAGAGAAGACGGTAGATATGAAAATTATAGGTGATGCAAGATTTTGTAACAGTGAAACATAAGTTAGGCCTGAAATTATTAATCAAAGCGATAGTGTACGAGATCTCAAATGAAGTGATGCTTACCTTTGAGATGTTAATTTGATTAGAACATTAGGCAATCAAAGTAAAGTACTAAATGCATTTAGATACGATTCCATCTTGATACCAACTTAAGTGAACAGTCGAGTAAGAAAGATGTTAAAAGCTATCCATAAATATTTGATTGAACAGAAACAAAATTTATTTAAATAAATGCTTCGCTGAATGACCTTAACATTAACAAATTTAATCTATCGCTAATTACTTACAACTTGGTACAACACTCACCAGTATTGAAATGTCAGACCAGCAGAACATATGAAGTGATCGCAAAAATCGACACTGAAACAAATTGTAACGCGTTAGTAGCATACGGTGTTAATGTACGAAAAACGTATACAAATGAGTACTGATTGCTGATGTTTTTACATCCATGTTAATTCTCTACATTGAGTGACTAATAATTGGGAATGAAAATCCGATATGCGGACTCGGGAATGAACGGGCAATTCGTGTAAGTGCTGTCTGGTCCTTAGTAATACGGATAGGGAATGGGGTCAAAAGATAGTAGTTGTACTCTGTCATCTTTTTATTGTTAAAGAGATAATTAAGACAAAACACGGTAGGAGAGACTTTGTATGTAAAAAGTTATAATTGAGATTTGGCTCTCGCCTAGTTTTTCCCTCAATATTAGACCGATTTAAAAGATATTTCATAAACTCAATAAGAAGGATATATAAAGTGTCCCTTTGTTCTTTTGTTATTAATAGTTGCCACATTTTGAGCATTTAGTGAGGGTTCTAGGTGCTTATACGGGTCATCAAAAAAGAGTCTTTTTATTCAGTTTGTGAAATATCTCTTTCATCGGTCCAATATTGGAGGAGAAAACAGTCGAGAGCCAAACCTCGAATTATGACTTTTTACATACAAAGTCTCGCCGCCCATGTTTTCTCTTAAAGGTAGTGTATGTTTACAATTAAATTTAATATTTTACATGGTTTTCTCTTATTGTGTTCTACGAACTTGGACTTTGGTGACAAGAATGGGCAATATATCTACTCACATAGAAACTTTTCAATTGCAAGGCGTTTCACTTTTAGTTAAATGGTGAGAGAGACGAGAATGAAATCTTTTGATTGCAAACTTTTCTACCTTTTGTCAAAAACTTATTGAAGCCTTTTTTCTTATTCAATTCCCCATCTGACAAACAAGTAACATCACAAAAGATTCCATAAACAGCATCGGAACATCTTACACAACATTCGAGTACCGTGTCGAGCTAAATTCGTTTGATTTCAAATTTCAATAGTCTTGCGAGCGCATTGTCGAATGCGATACTGCTCAGCGAAATCAATCCTTCAGCGTGTATTGAATCTTACGCTGTATGGGTATTCCTTTAAGCGGGTCACAAAGGATTTTGCCAATAGCCACACAAGGCTGAATACTCATAAATGTCAGTCGCAAACGGATTATTGCAGGCGCTCAGGCGTAGGAACGCTGAGTGATGATCGACCGGCACAAAGGCATGCGAAATTAGTATTTGTCGTTCATTAATAAGCGTATATTGCAACATGCAATAAGGGTTTGAGGCAAAGATTATGAGTGGATAGGGTTTCTGCCTTTGCTGTTATTAAAACGTAATACCATAGTTTACAGCAAGGAATAAGTGTCAAAGATTCTTTTGAAAACTATGCAAGTTATTTTAATTTATGTTTTCACATTATAATTAGGTATTCGTTAATTCACAGACATGTACTTTTCTTTTGTTATTTGATGGAAGTATGCACTATAAGTTTGCGAGAGTATTAGTAAATTAAATCTTACTGCTAAGTAATTTATCAGCTTGTCTTACATGTCTAGGACCCATTAAGGACCACTTGAACAAAATCGAAATAAATAATATTTAAATTCTGCAACTCGTCCCACACTTTACTCAAAATCAAGCAGTAGCAAAAGTGTTGGTGTAAAAAAGAATATGTTGTTAAACATGATTAATTTACACACACTGATAATAATTAGCCGAAAGTCATGCGTGTCTACCATTTGTATTAATTTGTTTTTAAACTGTTGTTCTAGAATAATATTATTTAGTAGGTACCTACTGACTTTTTTAATATTTTAATATTAAATAATCTATGAACAAAACGAAAGTATAACCTATTTTTTTTACATTTTGTTGTATCTTGTCTTACTCACTGTACCAAACGTTGATAAACTTTTGTTCTAGAAAAATATTATGTTGTAGGTATGTACTGACTTTTTCAATATTTTAATATTAAATAATCTATGAACAAAACGTAAGTAAAAACTATATTTTTTTAATTTTGTTATATCTTTTCTTACTCACTGTACCAAACGTTGATAAACTTTTGTTCTAGAAAAATATTATTTTGTAGGTACTGACTTTTTCAATATTTTAATATTAAATAATCTATGAACAAAACGTAAGTAAAAACTATTTTTTTTAAATTTTGTTATATGTTGTCTTACTCACTGTACCAAACGTTGATAAAGTTTAAGTTCCACTTAAAAACAGACGTGGAACAAGTTGCAGAATAAAAATTTATTTTGATTTTCTGCAAGCCGTCCTAAATGGGACGTTGGCATGTGAAACGAGTTTTATTTGTACTACATTACTACTTTCATTATTACTACTACCCAAGGCAAAGGATTAATTGAAATCGTTATTTATTCTACTAATTTTGTTTAATTTTAGGAAAACATAATTAAATGCAGTTTCGACGTTCTTCATGTTAATTTTTCCTTTTCTTCATTTACTTCCATCAGTGATCACAGTTCCGCAACCTGAAACAATGATTTTCATGGTTTCAATGTGTAAGGAAATAAATAACATATTTTCATAATCTATGGTAAAATCCTGACGTGCGTGAGTAATTCAATCAAGTTGAGATTACCTAACGTGAGGCTGAGTCGTCGTCTCGAAAAGGGGCCGCCTGCCAATATTGTTAACAAATAGGTGATAGTCTAAAACTTTTGGAAGAAAACCTACTCCCGAGATAAAAAGTATCCAGAGGTATGTCCTATTCCCCCGAATTGGCGAAAAAAATCGACTGCCCAGAAGTTTTTGTGTGTAAAACTTGACAAAATGTACTGAACACATGTTTTATTCGAAATAATAAAACTTTTCATAATAATGTGTACTGTGGGGGGGGGGGGTTACCGCTAAGGTATCACCTATTATCTACAGTACATCAAACATCGATTGGATCATGAAATAATTATTGGAACACTTGCTCGGATCAAAGCTAACACATGACTCTCTTTACAAAACAAACCCATATTTGTGTTTCATTTCCATAAGGGTCTTGGTTTAGCTGTATAATGGCGGCTCATAGTTTTCGGTTTCTATTTTATTTGAATCCTATTCTATCTTTTTCATTAAACCTTACAAAGCTTTACCGATTAGCCAATTCAACCAAGAAGGTCTACAGTACAATGATCCTTTTTCAGGTTTTGCGTTCGTAATATTACCTACACGTTATATAGATTTTGTGGAAGTTGTCCTTTTCCAACTAGTTCCGAGAAGTTTCATATGAAACATACCCGAAATAAAGTTTGGGACTTAAAGGGATAAAAGGTAGACCACGCACATTGTGGTGGCGAGGCCGAATCCCATATTTCGTGACGAAATTAGATAACCCACTGAACCTTTTCATCAGACACCTAGAAACCGTGATTTAATGGAAACGCTTTTTTCATTTGAGATGGGTTTGCTTTTAACTCTAGTCTAGGTTGGGGACAGAAACGAAGTCGACGCCATCTTTGAGTTCGTCTCTGTCACCAAGCTAGACTAGCCAACCAACCTAGATGGAGAAAAAGCCTGTTCGCTCGAACTTTGAAAAGATTAGGGTTGAATGTGTTCGGAAACACAGACGTAGTAGAGACTCCTTTGCTGTACGCAACACTGATTATTATTCTTTATGATTCTGTTTGGTTTTTAGTCAAGACAGACTTGAGGCTAACTGTCGCTCTATATGAACTATTAGCTTCTGCCTTCGCCTTTGCTCACTATTGGGAATCGCCCCCAACAAACACGCAGACAGCAGGCGAGGCGACGTGAATCTTCGAGAGCTTCGTCCGTCGCGGTGGGCATCACACCCAACACCCACATAAAAATTATCCCAAGGCAATCTAATCCCGGGGTAAAGTAGCCTAAGTGCTATTCCAGACTATAATCTATGTCTGTTCCGGCGTGATCGAGTAACAAACATACATCCAAAACTTTTGCATTTATAATAATGCTACCTACGTAGTTTTTGCATGCGACTTCGTACAAGTATATTTCATTATTCCCGTTTTCTTAAGAATTTCTCTTAAATCACTCTATAACGTCTTTTATAATGCGCACAGCAAAATAGTGGAACTCTTTGCCTGCGTCTGTGTTTCCTAACGCTTAAAACCCTAATCTGTTCAAAGTTTGAGTGAACAGGCTCCTTCTGGGTAAGTTCACTCCATCGTAGACTTTGTCTCTATCATCTCTGACTTAGACTAGAGTCAAGAGCAAACCTATCTATACTAATATATAAAGCTGAAGAGTTTGTTTGTTTGTTTGTTTGCTTGAACGCGCTAATCTCAGGAACTTCTGGTCCGATTTAAAAAATTATTTCATTGTTAGATAGCCCATTTATCACAAATAAAAAAATAGAAAAAAAACTCTATTTATCGATGAAAACCGCATTAAAATCCGATGCGTAGTTTAAAATATAAAAGCGACGGAAAATCGACTATGCTTTATGCAATGTAAAAATATAGTAAGAACAAAGTACTCGTAAGATTTTTGACAAGCACAGTGCACACTTACTAAATAACAGTTAAAAAAAAAAAAGTTACCCACACACTAGGAATTTCTCCTATATCGTGGGTGCGTTAACAAACATACAAAGTCACATACACAAACAGCCAGACCCGGAACAACTATCTATAGGCCGTACAAATAATTGTAGCGTGCGGGAATCGAACCCACGACACGCGGCGTAGCAGCCCATTGCTCAACCACTGCACCAACCGTGCCGTCAAAAGTTTTGTTTCAAGTAGGTATACAAAACTAAAGCAGTACATTTCAGTGTTCACATTGTTTAAATTCAAGAATACCTAAACTTACATCCACCACTAAAACAAAAGACAAACTAGAATAGGAACAAATGAAATGCAAAGAAACTAATGGAAGTACAATGTACATACAGAAATAAATCCCAAAGCAGTTCGGTCTCCCTGGAGCTAACGAATGTCCATGCAAGAGGTTTTCTTGTAAATAAGAAAGAATGAGGTAATGCAATCGTATGGTGGCGCACTTCTTGTCCAAGAGACTGGGCAATGTCAACCTTAACTAAGTTATTTATTTATTTAGTAAAAATTGCCTACTATAATAATAGTTTACACCAAATAAACATAGAATTAATCTTATAATAAAACTTAAAAAATTAAATGCAGATTTTGATAAGTACTTATTAATATATCGACCTCCGGTTCCTGAGCAACCGGTGATTACCAAATGATAATTTCTAGCTTTTATGTTCGAATGGCCGGTCTTACAGGAATAGTACATTTTTTAACTCTATAAAAAAAAAACTTGACAATCAGCACTAGTGTAGCTTTCTGTCATTAAAAGAATTTTTGTGATGTGCCTCGTACCGCGAATGGCTCCTAAATGATATAAGACTAGCTTTCACCCGCGACTTCGTACGAGCATATGTCGCTTTTCCCGTTCCCGTAGGAATTTCAGGAAATCCCCTCTTAGTGCTTCCACACACTCACCAAATTTGAGTCAGTAACAAAATCATTTTAAATCTTAGGATTATTCGTAATGAATGTGGTGTTATTTTCATTTTTCCAGTGGTTTTTTCTGTCTCTAACACAAATCGAGAGAACAAAGCAAGCATTGCCTATTTTATAGTACATATCCTATTTAAAAGAACCCTGGTCAGGTATTTAACCCAAGGTGTAAAGAAATGTTTCCAAATCATTTTGCTATTACAAAAAATATTTTAAAACACATGAGTAAAGTTCGATGTAACACTTGATCTTAGACTATCCGGTTCGCCTGTGGCCCGTGAGCCCGTCCATGCGTAACCCGCCACTTCTGTGCCAACTGGATGTTCCAGTGTCCCTCTCACACGTTACTATAGGGAATAAAAGGTGTATTCTGGTAAAGGTGTATTATCGGTAGAGATGTTATCGGGAAAATGTCGAAAGATCAGTTTTGTTTGTTGTTTGTGTAATTTATGTTCTTTTTATAAGTTTTTCATACAAAAAAATAATGTTAGCAATAAATAATTAGGCTGTTTGCATAATTAACTAGTTTTTAGGGTAAAGTAGCCTATAACCGTTTCCAGAAACCTGGCTATCTTTGTACCAAAATTCATCATAATAGGTTCGGCTATTTAGGTGTGAAAGAACAGACACACAAATTCACTTGCCGTATTTTTTTCTTATTTTCGCGTTCCCGTAGGAATATCAGTAAACCCTAAGTGCCCTACATTCCCCAAGGAACCTAAATGCCAGCTTTCTACGACCAGTAAGTAGTATCGGATGTGCGTTGTCTGTCACTCACTCATTCAGTAATGGAAGAATTTGATATATATTGACGATAATAATATAACTTGGGGTAGAACCAGCTTTAAACAGTTGACTGGAATACAATTTTAATAATAATATTTTGAATGTTTTTAAATTAGCTCTGATGATTGAAAGGTTTCAGAACAAGAAATAATTGCATATCAATTACCAGCTTATTTATTCAGTAGATTGGATTTGTAATTGCAGTTAATTAAAAACAGTAATTGCAGACATTAATACGTCTTTGGCCTAGATGGGTCACCTTCAAAAGTTGTTTGAGAGCTTATTTTTGAGAGCAGTAAGTTCGTTAAACTTATTAATTAGAATTCCACTGTTAGGCTAACGACCCCAATTTTTTCCAGGTTTTCACTGCTTCCAATTTTTTTCAAGTTAATTTTGTGTTAAAGCTAACTTTATCATCTAAGACCATCGTGGCATCAGGACATAAGTAACAAGACGAGAGTGCAGCTGCTGGAATCGTACCGCAACGTCAACTTCCAGGCGATCGTGGTGCGTGTCGTACCAACGTGTTTTCTGCAGCTCATCATGGAAGAGGACTTTTGGTCGCAAAACGTGGTGTTTCGTCGCTTAAGCGGACAGGTACCACCAGCCGGTCGATTCTGTAAACATGTCGAAGTGAAAACTTAGGTGATGTGAACGACAAGTGTGACAGCCCACTTGTCGTTCACTTCACCTACGTTTAACCCTAACCATACAAACAAGATAGAATGACAGCTCAATTGTCGTTCACTCCACCTAAGTGAACACGAGAGATGTCAACATAATAAGACAGAAAATCGGCAGAACGAATAATAATGTAGTGCTTAATGAAGTGAAGTGAAGGTTTTACTAGCATAGACTTGAGTTTCCATTTAACAGTATTATAACATATTATGTTATTTGGTGAGTTATATATCTATGGGCCAAAGTAGCCTGAAAATAAAGAGATTTATTACAAAGAAAATATCACTCGACAATTTCGAATTGCCATCACATCGTGACCCAGAATAATCCTGCGATAACAGCGGTTTCTAGAAGGGGTTATGAGAGGTTTTTACATCGTGAAAAGTTGCATAAATTTGGAGACAAGCAAAGTGAGTTCGCGTGTTCTCAGCACGTGACTTCATTCCACTCGGCGTATGTGGAAATAAAACCTTTAATGTGTCACGTAGATTTTGTTGCAGCTTTTGTCCTAATTTTCAACTTTAAGCTGATGTGCCTGAATGTTGGTGCTGTTGCTAAGTGCTGTTGTAGAACGTGTTTGCTGGGTTGGTAATCTTAAAAATAATTTTGTTATAGCATTATGTGGGACAGTCAGTAGTGGTCTTGAGATTTCTATCGAAGAGCATCCCTTAAATATCCTTGGAAGCTTCAACTGGCTCTTAGTTTTTAGAATAGAATAGATAAATAGGTAGCTGAATAAGAGTAGTCAAGAACTGAGTGAAAGTGAGAAAAATGAGGTTTCAAAGGATTCCTATGGCAGGGTTCTAACTGTTTGCTCCTGCAACAACTGACATGTTCCAGTTGAAGATTATATTTTAATGGTCAGATAAATTTTTACTTGAAGAACGTGACTTTTTTTGTACAAAAGCTGTCAAATTGCCCTCTATTCTCAAGCAGAACTTACCTGACCTTTGAACTATCAGCTCTTAAAAATACTTTATTTCAGACCTTGATTTATGTATATAACCTATTTAAGTTAAAGCGTAATTTATAGATTGCTAGAAAAAAGAGAGAAATAAAAATATTTTTTACAAAAAAATAAAACCGACTTCCAAAAACAAAACACTTTTGTAGTGTTTTGTTTTTGGAAGATTTTTACACACAAACACAGCGTGCCGGCGTGATGTTATGTTATGAACTTGTGTAAACAATCAACAGACATGTGATTTCAGAAATCCCTATCCATTTGCTATAATTTACTGAAGAGTTCCGTTGCCTACCGCCGAAGTTCTTCATCAGATCTTCACCAAATTTAAATGGGACCAGTCCTAGAAAATACTCTTCCAAACAAAAAAAGAATAATCCAAATCGGTTTACAATTGGCGAAAATATCGCTGGACAAACATTTTTCATGGGATCCCAGCATCAGATCCTGACTTATACCTTTCATCATCAGCTCAGCAACATGGGATGATGATGACCAGACTTAAATATATGAATTGCGTTAGTTATTTATGAAAAACATTGTATGTGCTTATAAAATTTGAGGGTTTCCCTCGATTTTCATGGGATCCCATCATCAGATTCTAACTTGGTGACAACGGGACCACCTCAGGAGTATAGGCTTCCGAATAAAAAATAATTTTTAAAATCGGTCCAGAATTGGCGGAGAAATCGGTGAAAATAAAAATACATACAGCCGAACATAGAACCTCATCCTTTTTGAAGAAGTCGGTTAAAAAACCAGCCGAGTGCGAGTTCGACTCGCACACGAAAGGTTCCGTGCCATAAAATTTATGTTTTCATATTTGTTGTTATAGTGGCAATAGAAATAGAAGTCCGCTGACAGATAGACGGACGGACGGACGAACGGACAGACGAACGGATGGACGAACGGAAAGCGGAGGCTTAGTATATAATAGGGTTCCGTTGGTTACCCATTGGATACGGAACCTTAAAAAAGCACCTAATACCTACCAGTTAGTCTTCGTGTTTATCAAGGCTATTGAAACTTTTTTAATGATGTTTGAAAAACACCTCAGGTTTCCCAAAGCAAACTTTTTATAGTTTTTATCACTACTTCTTGTTACTACGCTAAACACACGTAAAAAGTGTACAGTTCTCAAATGTTTGTTCACCGATACAATTGAGTTGAGCTCATAATTCGTGGTATCGGCTTGAACACACCACAAATTTAAAAATCAACATTTAACTTCGATTCTTTACGCCTTCTTATGTATTGATCAGTTGAAAATAAAGCTCTCTATTAAGTATACAAAACACGTAATATTATAGTAAAAAAACCAGACAAGTGCGAGTCGGACTCGCACGCGAAGGGTTCCGTACCATAAACCTTATCTTTTAATATTTGTTGTTATAGTGGCAATAGAAATACACAATGTGTGAAAATTTTAACCTCTACCTATTGTGGTTCTGGATATACAGTCCGCTGAGGCGCTGACAGACAGACGGACAGCGGAGGCTTCGTGATAGGGCTCCGTTGGTTATCCTTTGGGTACGGAACCCTAAAAAGTAGGAATAGCATCACGTACGAGACAATTTTTTTTGAAAAAAAAAACGGGACGGATAGGTGCGAAAGACTTCGTCATTTTCAAAATTGAATTGCGTTCTTTTCGACTTGTACGATTACCACAGGATGCTGTTAAATTACTGTTTCTTTTAATAAATTACTTTTAAAGAACAATGCCCAAAAATGTATGGACACCGTCCCCACCCTTGTAGCACTTTAAAACCTATGTTAACCGAAGGGCCATGGTCATTTTATTGTGTGACAGCGAAACAGAAATGTGCATCCGAAAAAAGTTATGTCGACATGAAGAAATCGGAATCAGTCACAATAATAATTATGTTTCCGATCACGATGCTTTTCTTTTTACTGTGGGATGGTTTCGTTCGGAGTTTTCAAACAACTCTTTAGAATTAAATGCTGACTCCCACTCGGGAACAACTCACGGAGCAGAAAAAAGTTCATAAATAATTCTGCTGAATATTGGTTATGTGTGGTTACCATTGACGTTTTTTTTAGGAGTTTTCAAATAAAATACCTTATTAATTACAAATAAAACCTTTATTCGGTGTTTTCTGTATCTATTACAATATTGTCCCAGGCACTGGCTGGCCCAACGAAATTCTCTAAACGCCTTCCAATCCCAAAGTACCAAACGATGCTGACGACATGCGCGCAGGCACCAACTGTCCTCATACCCGTCAAACATGAGCAGTAATACGCCTGAATAGCGTTTATTCCCTGTGCGTTACTCAGTATTAAATACGTATAATAGGTCGCATTAGACCTATGTCTTGATAAAATTCGACCCCTTAGAAGAGTGCAATCTTCCGTGTCTATACCGTATTGATTCATAATTGGGCTTGGAGTTGCACAAACCTCTATGTTATATAGTAGACGCCGCCACGTAAATGTTCGCTGACATATGAAGCTGCCAGTTTTAGATGATATGTCCCCAAGCTAGAAAAATAATACCTTCGTTTGACAATTCAGGGAACGGCATATTTATGGACTCGTCAGTCAATGTCCTGAATGCAACCCGTGCCTGTTAACATTTTCTGCAACAACGTAGACAAGACAAGTCACGTAAGTACAAGTGTCAAGTGACGTACAAGTCATTGTTGATATGAATTCTGTGACTGATTCGTTCTACGAACTCTGTGGCGTAGACACTACCATGTAAAGGCTCCCTGAAGGTGTTGAGAAGCGCTCCAGCAATCCGGAAGTCAGTGAAGAAGTGAGGAAGTGATTTATTGAATACCACGTTCCTGAACATTTTAAAGTCGCGTTTAAATCTCCCGTTTATCGCCTCAATGACCCAGCGGACAATTGTTATTAGACGCGATTTATTCGCTTGTTCATTCGTGAGCTGCGTTGCGTTTCTGTCTTTTGTAGGTGGCATGTGAGGCTCATAGCCACATTCTTCGATTGCAGGAATTGAGTCTCTGAAGCCTCTGTCTAATATAAACGTATCATTCTCGTGGAGCAAGTAATGAATCGGAGAATAAATGTTATTCATTATATCCTTCATAATCTGAGCGTCTGATGTTCTAGCAGAGTAGGGTCCTAGTGTATCTATTATATACCCGTCTGGGCACACTAAAAGGAATGGCTTCAATAAGTTTTTGAATTTGTGCAGGCTGTATGTTATTTTCAGGAACAGGAAATTCTTACTTTTCTGTATATAAATGTATGTTCCGTCGAGTAATATGATGGCTTTTGAATCTCCATATAATGCTCTCGCAATAGTAGTGCTGTGACTTATTATTTCATCTCGGCCGATGTGGTCGTATCCTAGATGAAGTGCCACAAAGTCTCTCGTTAAGCACTCTCGGGCTGAATACAGGTAACGTCCCACTGTTGTCCTGCTGACGTTTAAGTGGCATGCTTTTCTGACATCAGGTTCAACTGACCTTATTTTCATAAGATAGCATGCCAGCACAGTTTTTGGCTGTCTTGTGTGCTGGTTTAAAGATGGTGTGTCATTTAAAACAATAGCAAACTGCTCGTGGGTTAGCCCTGTTCTAAAACATAGTTCTTCAGGAGAAATGCAGTCTATATTTTCAAAATCCAAGGCGTTTTTGTTATTATATGCATTTCTTAAAACGTCCATCATGTCCTTTAACTGGTCTGGTGAAAATGTCGTATCTGCAGAATCATATAATAGGTTCCATTCATTGGTCCGCATATGATTTGTACAAACCCTTGCACTGGTAGGGACATATAAGCTGTGCTCGATCAGTGAATGTATTTTTAAGAATAGTGATATTCTATGCAGATCTTGATTTGCACATCCATGAAACGCACAGTGAAGAGACGTATTTGCTAACCTTTTGTAGGTTGGGCTGTAATTAACTGCTCGGCAACTGCTTGTTCATCGGCTTGCTCATCAGGTTGTTCCTTGTTTTGTCCACCTTCATTTCTCATTTGGTGTCGATGTGCTGCCACCCAACAGCGTAAACACATGTACTGCAAGTCGTTATGGGCCGCCTGAAAGATAACATTATTACTGCAGTAAAGAAAAAAATATATATCGCAATAGCTTACTAATGAGAGCGCCCCACTCATATTTCTTAATATCGCTGTGATAGCTATCTATCATTTTTAATGGGCCAAGTGATAGCATTTAGAAATAAACTAAAATCGTCGTACACACTTAAGACATAAGTCATATTATTTAATACAAATACTGATTGATCAATGAAACGAGCTACAATCTATTTATTTCTTTAAAAATAGTTATTTACTAACCTCTTGTACATTCATTCGCTCCAGTACGTACTCGGAGAATCCTGGATGGTTTTCCATGTATTCATGTGTTAGAATGCGTCGATTTCGATCTCGGAATACAGACCGTAAACACGTAGCACATTGATGAATTCGTTGATGTTCCATATTGCCAAAACAATGAAATAAATCCAAACCACAGGCACACAAAGTCCGTAGTCGCTTAAAACAAACCAATTCAAGTTAGTCCAACCGTTGGCACAAAATCAAATCCAGTAAGAAGTCCAAAGTAGAAGGATAAAACTAGCAATCAAAAATGGGAGACAAATACGCGTACGCTCAAGGAAGGTACTTAGGAACAATTACAATAACCAATAAAACCGGCAGCGGTAGACAGGCAAGCGATAAGGGAACAAAGACATACTTCCCTTCTCCCCGCCCTTCCACCACCTCCTGCTCTGCGTCGTGTGGCGCTGCGCGTGCGGCTCTTATTATAACCATTGTATACTGCTCTCAAAAACTTACCAAAATGTAATTATATTGTAGTAGGTATGGTTACATCATGTCGAAAAAGTATAATAAACGGCACAATAAATTGTTACTGATTCCGTTTTCTTCATGTCGATATTACTTCTTTCGGATGCACATTTCAGTTTCGCCGTCGTACAATAAAATGATATTAAGATGGTTATGGCCCTTTGATTAACATAGGTTTTAAAGTGCTACAAGGGTGGGGACGTTTTGAACATTGTTCGATAGTTACAGGCATGCCGTGAAATAAAACCTATGTTTCTTATAGACTTATTTTCCACTGCAGATAAGCACACAATCCAATCTAAATAAGTTACAATAAACATAACTACGTTTTCTATTTACAAGCCTTCACACATAAACTATTCAATACAATACTCACCATTCCCTACCTAGCACTTATTACAGAAGCATGAAAAGAAGCCTATTTCTCATGCAAGTAAAATAAGTACTACCGACTAATGCAGACAAAGCCGCGGGCACAGCTAGTTATCTAACAAATAACCCGAACACACCGAGCTGTCGTATTTATAAAACTTGTGCCACAAACTTGGGTGTTTGCCTTCGTATTATTTCTTTGTTGAGGTCTTTGAAAAGTGATAGAAAGTGAAATATTGGCACTTTCATCGTTTATATTATGTTAAGCTTACAATTTGTTGCTGTGTAACGTAAGTTTTGGGTGAGAAACGTGTGTATTTTATAGTATTGAGGTGTGGTCCAGAGTCGGGCAACCAGGTGCGATTCGACAAAGTGACAAATATGTGACAATGCGACAATGAAACAACCATGCGATAATACGACAATGAATCAACCGACCACCTAGCAATCGCGATGCAGCGATAGCGGTTTAGAAACTTTGACACTACCCATGTGGGGTCGTTAGACCTTACTGCCCACACGATTAGAAGTAGAAGAAGCGATGATGTGACAGCGATGCTACTGCAACAATTTCAATGAACACTCGTCGTCGCAATGTTGCATTACATCTGTTAGCGGGATCAGCCTTTACGCTTCAAGGGATCGATTGACCTACATAATCCTGCATTTGCATAAACGCACACCGAATTACAACCTCCTCAAAAAACGCTGATAAAAATAATCCCTTCACACTCGAAGCCCGATCAAAGAAGGAAACGCCGGTCACCCAAAAATGTAAATGTATGCCCGTTATCTTAAGACTGTCTTAACTAAGACCGCTCATCAGGGAAAATATTTACCAACATAAAATCACGGGCACCATGGAAGACATTCATCGAGATATAGAAGAGATAAAGCCTAATTAAACGGAATTACATTAAGGCTTATTATGGTGTTATTAAACTTAGAAAAAGGTGTCGGGACACTGTTTCGGTATCTTGCGTCGAATCTTTGGAGTAGACTGCTAGTTTGAAGGCATTAATTGTATAAGCTTTAATTAATAGATTTGGTTATAAGGCAGATGTCACATGGAAAGCGGAGCGGAGATGAAGACTGCATGCGACGAAGGTGCAAAATAAATCAATCCGCGTAATCTTTTCCCCACTATTATTTCCTTTCGTTTTATCTATAATTATTATCTAAGATTTAATATTCTATTGTACCAATTTGAATTTTGAATAATGATTCATTATTATTATTTTTTTTCTAGTTGACCCGCGTAACTTCGTCTGCGTCACAATTTTCATTACTGCTCCGCTCCTATTGGTCTTAGCGTGATGATATATAGCCTATAACCTTTCTCGATAAATGGGCTATCTAAAACTGAAATATTTTTTTTAAATCGGGCCAGTAGTTCCTGAGATTAGCGCGTTCAAGCAAGCAAACAAACTCTTCACATTTATATATTAGTATAGATTTATTTGGGACAAGCCCGCCACACATTCTCAACCAATGCAATTCCCGAAATCCAGAATCAACAGTGGCGACCATCAGAAAAACGCCGAGCCAGTGAAGCTCGAGTCCCGGAGAACGATTCAACTGTCTTGGATCCCGCAACTATTTCGTTGCGGGATCCAAGACAGTTGAATCGTTATCAGAAAATTACAGCGGAGGAGTAAATTCAGGAATTCCACTTCCCTCCTTATCAAGCCGGATCCAGAACAGAGCTAGGCCAATAGGCACCAAGGGACACATTCAACTGGGTGTAGCCCAGCTGTGAAGCACCATGAATTGTATATTAAAACTTATACTAATGGGTCCTAAATTGTGAATACTTTTGATTCCAGTACCTATTGGAATGGCAAAATTGCTCGATCAATCGAATCTTGTCCCAACTATGTTACGATTGCCTTTCAGTGTAACCGGAGGCAGCTGACAACCAGTATTTTACTTAGAGCAACTGCCTATCTGATCTCCACAACCCTACGGCTGATTGTTACCTACTGAATGTAACTGATTGGTTTACAAAAACCTTAAGCTTTAAAATAATTTGCACCATAACAATCCAAGAAGTTATCATTGAACGACGGGGCAAAAGCATAATACGCGGCATGTATGCTTGTAAGGAGGTTCTAACAGAATGCATACCGCGTATCAGTGCACTTTAATTCCCATCACGGTTAACGTGAGTTTTCCCACCTTGCTGTCTGCACCTCCGTTTCACACATATTTTTCCGAGACTTATGGCCTGTTTCACGATCTCCGAGTAACCATTACTCACCGAATAAATTCAAAAATGGAACATAATTTGTATGGAATTATCTTTTTTTTTTTTTTTTTTTTTAAGGATGGGAAATCATCAAATGACTCCTCCCGCTCTGGATGAAGCAAGAGGGAGTGTCAGACTCTTACTGACTAAAACCCATTCGTGTTCTTCCTGGTGCCCTTTGCGTTCCAAGGCTACGGCACCTCTCTCGAACAGATTCCGCAGGGTATGGAATTATCTGCCAAGTAAACTCACGGGAACTTAGTCGTAGGTGGTGAAACAGGCACTTATTGCAATTGTTGAATGAAAAACCGGTCAACTACGAGTCGGACTCGCGCGCAAAGGGTTCCAAACTAATCATATTTTTAGGGTTCCGAAAGTCTGTAAGAAAAGTGGAATACCAACCTGTATGTCATACCTGTCTGTCTGTCCGTCTAACACAGCTCAAATCACGTAGTTAATAAGTTTAACTGAGATGATTATTCAATTGGGTTCGGCTTCCAATAGGTACAACCGGATTCATGGACTCAGGTCCGTGCATGCAGCTGTACCTACCAACAAGGCTGCCTGCCCATTGATTGATTTGATTTTAGTCTTTATTAACATAAAAATTGCACACTACAGACAATTAGATCTAATTATAATTATAGACAACCCTAAATGTATCTAGTTCTTAGGCTAACTTACCTTTACAAATATTTGGCAGATTTTTTGCTTGTCCATTAACGCTGACACACTGACACTACCATTTTATGCAATTCCATTGGTTAATATTTCTCCATGTTACCGCTCTGCTGCCTCGCCGACCACACGGTTTTTGTGCTTGGCGGGCTACTGTCCGATAGTTGATATTCGGGCTGATGTATATTTTCATATCGCATGGTAAACTCTATTATATAAATATATAGATTTCGATGTAGTAGTTCGCTGCTAGTTGGATAGATGACGTCGCGGTTCTTTTTGTTGCCATGTAGATTCGCTCCGTTGGTTTTTCTTGTGGCGGCATTGATGCCGCTGCAATTATAAATAAGGAGTCTCGGTTTGCAATGGTTGGTCCACGGTGATAATGGTTAATGCAAAATTTACTGAACGTAAAATGGAGCCTCATTGACATAGTTTTAAAGACTTCATGTGTGAGTCAAGGTTGCTCTTTCTAAGGCGACGCAAGCATGAAAGCGGCACTCATATTCATTTACCGCTTTTCTTAGAAAATGCTAAAGTGAAAATGAAAATGATTTGTGTTTAGAATTTGCTGATATTTCAAAAATAACCTTAACTGGTTGACAAAACATGACAGGAGGCGTTAAAACATATTTTTGGAAGTGCAAAAGTGAATCAATGAGCAATGAATATTGTTAAAAAGTCAAAAATGTACAGGATTGACTTTTACTGTCGAAATATCTCTTGGTGAGTCCCGTACTTTTGAAATTTGAACGATCACCAATAGAATATTATTTAGATTGTGACCCAAGATCTCAGTTTCAGAGTATGTCAACCTGGAGAATTTTAGTAACCAGCCTTATTATTATACACATATAAACTTACAAAACAACATACAAACGCATCGAGATCTCGATTCACTCAAATTAACTGATTTATATACAAATTAGATTTGCTATTCCGATAATTTCGCTTGTACAGCGATTTATCGTTAAATCGAAATACCTTTCATTGTACCGGTATCATCATCGATGCAATTACCTAAATCGAATGATGGTATCAGTTGTCAATTGGTTTAGAATTGCATATCGATGTTCGGAGCGGTAATTGACTAATTTGATAGGAATACGGATTAATTTGCCTGAAAATCAGACTCGATATACGAGTTATAAACGTAAATATTTCTGTAGAATGGACGTGATTTCATTTTGGCACAATAAATGACACAGCACGTGTAATTTGTCTTTCAATCAAATTGCTTTGTTTTTTCCCAACTATGATGACGCCAAACGAACGTAATTTTGTGAGTTGTGAGATGCATTAAATGAGTCGGCGGAATTTGGTTTTAAACTACAGTTCAACTCATTTTGCGTCGCCGTGTGGCACAGGACTTTAGTATGAAACCGAATGCAGCGTAAATTCCGCCGACTCATTTTACGCAACTCAAAAAATTACGTTCGTTTGTCCTCACCCTCTGTTGAGGGCTTACAGTCTAACCGGATGCAGATGTACCAGAATTTTACATGGAGCGACTCCCTTTGAGGGCTCAGCAAACCAGTAACTGGGTAACATGTCATCTGTTATCAAGACTGGTGTCAGATTTCTTGACCTTTCTTCCGTTACGACTGTCAAAGATCTACAGATGACAGCCGGGACCAACAGCTAAAAGGTAATTCCAAGGCACGGTTGAATCTCGGTATGTTAAGATCACCCGTCCACACAGACCGACTTTCGCAAGTGTTGCTTAACCTTGTAGATCTAACTATGTGACTGTTATCTATCTATTGCTTTTTAGGGTTCTATACCCAAAAGGTAACCAACGAAACAATATATATAACTAAGCCTCCGCTGTCCATCCATCCATCCGTCCGTCCGTCCGTCTGTCTGCCAGTGGGTTGTATCTCAGAAACCGTAATAGGTAGACAGTTGAAATTTTTGGAGATTGTGTATTTCTGTTGCCGCTAAAACTACAAACAATAAAAATTAAGATTTATGGTACGGAACTTGGGCGGTATTTTTGTCTATATTACAAAAAAAATCACCTTATTGATGTTTTGTTTTACCAAGAAGGTCTACTATACCTAGATCTGCAATCCATAGCTTCACAGTCGAAGCAGCTCACATACTTTTAACCGGTAAGTTGAAAAGTATGTTCCTGCTACACACATCAAACAGCAAACTTCACTTCATTAGTGACAGGCACATCGCGTGCAGGTTACGTACACGCATTCTCTTCGTGTATTAATTCATGATCGCTGGCGGCGTTGACGTTAGCAAAACTAAGATCTTGTACACTGTATGGTCTGGCCTACTGATCTTTGTTAAACGGTATTGTATTTCTAGGAAGATGTGTAGGAACGAGTAATGAAGCTAATGGTAAGGAGGTAGATGCGAGGACTAAGTAGAGTACTTTTTAAATCCATACCAATATTTTAAACACGCTCACTTGGTTGTAAGTTTTTAATAGAAGTCCAGAGATGAAATCAGGAATTGTATTTTTTTGTGCGACTTTTTGCTCTCTTAACAGGACTGTTACGTTGTGGCCTTAATACAATAAAGCTTATAGCCAGGCTAAACCAAACTAAGCAAGTTCACGTTAGGAGCATCTATGGTATTCGGATACTCCAGAGTAGCAAGCAGCCATGCAATTCTTATATTCAATCCAAGAGAAAGGAAGTTCCTAACAAGCCCCTAGATTACAGCGACCTTCAAAGCTGATGCTTAACCACGACATTTCCATTCCCGTTACAAACCTCCCCTTACAATAGAAAGCACACGAAGTTACCCATCACGCTACAAATAAATCAAAACGTCATCGTTCAACAGACGAGAGGCTTTCAACGCAATTACCTGCAGTGACTGACTACACACAGACTGCGGCCAAAGAGCCCACTTTATAACGTGCAGCCTGCGAAGTGCTGGCGAAGAGTTGAGTGTTATTATTGAGTTGCAGTTACGTTTGTATTTGTTTTGTTGGGTCTTCAGGAAGTTTAGGTGTTTGCTCAGTTTGATTGTGTTTTGTATTCATCATCATCTGCCTAGCCTTTTTCCAACTATATTGGGGTCGGTTTTTGTCGAGTTATGCACACATAAATGTATGGAGCAGTCGACTTTTTTAGCGATTTCAGTGTTGATCCTATAGAGAAAATTGTTCATAATAATGAGAACAATGATCCCTGAAGAGGTTTTACGTTTATTCATTTAAAAGTTGGATTGATAGGCTCGCACTTGATCACAATCATTCTCTCCTGATGGAAAACGGCGATTCGGCAGTGGTCAACCATTGAGCACGCTTGCCCAGAAGTAACCAGCAGCCACAGCAGTTCAGTTTGCAAGCAATTATAACAAGCACTGATAGTTCACTTCATGAGGAGCTCGTGGCTTAATAATAACAGCCGCACGGGTCGATCTTAAAGGTTAAGCATCGCTTGCCAAGGTTGGTCTGTGGATGGGTGACCATCTTAACATAACGAGTTTCCTCCATGCCTCGGAAAGCACGTTAAGCCGTTGGTCCCGGATGTCATTTGTAGATCTTTGGCAGTCGTTGCAGATTTTCCAGGTTTCCAGGTAGATTTGCCAGTAAATCTGACTCCAGTCTTGCCAAGATGTACCATGTTACCCAGATAATGGGTTGTGGAAGTCTGGTAGGCAGCCGCTTCACGTAAAACACTGGTATTCAGCTGAATCCGGTTTGACTGGAAGTTGACCACAATGTAGTTGGGAAAAGGCTAAGCAGATGATGATGATGATGATGACTGATAGTTCACTTCATGGTTTTTTATAGGTAATTAAAATACAGACATTATACTGTACTAACATATTTTGAGTCATACACAACCTTGCAGAAAGCAATTCAAGATGCCATTGAACTTCACATTATTATTGAACACGACGCAGCAACTATCTGCCAATCGTCTAACTCAAACCAGAGCACCACAATATCACTGCAACCCCTAATTTCCAACGACACTCAACTCCAGCTAGCCTGAAATCGGAATTGACATTCAAAATATTAGCAGTCACGCGTAACACATTCTGATTCGATACTGCGATCGCCTGCGAGCCATCAATGACGGAATAACCATCTAGCAAAGGAGGTAAGGGGCAATTTGCAAACGTCTGGAGCGTGTGTAGCAGTCGGCGTGTAATCATGTAGACAACACTGCCTGGCATTAACTTCAATGGGTTTTGGAAAACCGTCAGCTGGCAGTCTGTCAATTGCTGAACTGATGCAGTTATAGAAAGTGGGAAGTGTTGCTGGAGTCTTTTGCGTTATCATTTGGGATAAGGATTTGAGGCAAGTTAGGTATCTTAATGTTTCTAACGACTAAGAACTGCTCAAATTAGTTTTATACTGAACTAGTTGACCCACGCAACTTCATCTGCCCCGCTCTTATTGGTCTTAGCGTAATGATATATAACCTATAGCCTTCTTCGATGAATAGGCTATCTCATCATAATCAACTATATTGGGGTCGGCTTCCAGTTAAACTGCATTCAGCTGAATGCAAGTATTTTACGTGAAGCGGCTACCTACCAGACCTCCACAACCCATTAAATGGGTAACACGGTATTTCTTGGGCAAGACTGGAGTCAGTTTTACTATAAAACTGCAATAATTTTTCAGATCGAACCCGTAGTTCTTGAGATTAGCGCGTTCAAGCAATCAAACAAATAAACAAACTCTTCAGCTATATAATATATTAGTATATAGATCATCATATTAGCCGAAAAACGTCCTCTCCCCCAAGTAACACCACAACAACCGATCATTCCAATACCTACGCAGAAAATATGTCTAGAGTTATAAGGATTATTTGCGCTGTCCGAGTCAAAACAAAGCTGCAATATAATACTTTCCATAACTCCCGAACTTATCCGCTTTCATGCAATCTTAATTAAATTCAAGCAAATTAGTTGGTACACAAACTCAGTTACAGAGATCACGGTGCAAATCCGAGCTCACGTACCGACGACTCTTTCAACAAAGCGAAACAATTCCCAGGAACAAACTAACGAAGCCAGTTAGCATAACAATATTCGTGTCTTGCTCGTATACACACGTAGGTATATACCGGATTGTTCTTAAATAACTACGTGGCTTTTATGTAAATAACCCCTTCCTGCCCCAGGGTGTGTGCTGATATTAAAAAGCTTTTGTTGAGTTCCCAGCCGTCCTTGTCTCCGCGTAACGGTTCCGTCAACCTTTAATGTTGATGCGCTTTTTAGAGTTCCGCACCCGAAGGGTAACCAACGAAACCCTATTACTAAGCCTCCGATGTCCGTCCGTCCGTCCGTCTGTCTGTCAGCGGGCTGTATCTCAAGAACCGTAATAGATAGAAAGTGGAAATTTTCACCGATTGTGTATTTCTATTGCCGCTATAACAACAAATAATAAAAATTAAGGTTTATGGTACGGAATCCTTCGTGTGCGAGTCCGACTCGCACTTAGCCGGTTTTTACTACAAGTTTCGGCAAATAGAATGAAAAATCCATTTTCAAGACTTTATTATATTCCTATGCAATATCAGCAAAGCAATTTGTTGCAAAAGTCTAAGAATGCGCAGATTAGCATTACAATTTGTACATTCAGAGCCAAGGCCTCAGAATCGAATAAAGATGTTCGCAAAGACGGTAAAAGAGGAATAAAAACATTGAACCTTCCGGCTACTGTGCTGATATTGTTTGCAAGAAACTCTATTACGTGCTAGAAAGAAATTTATCGTCAACGCCATTAAAATCTTTGACATTGAGCATCATAAAACTGAAACTTAATACTCTCGTGCAATATTAAAGGATATTGAGATATTAAACAAACAAAGCAAGAAAATAACGTGGAGCTTAATTTACATTTTGTATATTTAGTAGACAGACTCCGTCATTTACTCAATGACTCGAGGAGACAATATTGACAAAAGACTTTTGCTCAGTAATGCAGAAAATATGCAAAACGAGATGCGGCGGGCTACCAATTTCGCCCTTGTGTGGTCCGCTACTGGAACAAATATTTCCATATTGAATATGGGAAGCGGTTGAAAACGAAAAATTCGTTAATGAAAACGAAGAAATAATTTTAAACAAGACGGTCATAATGGTCTTGTCGTTATAGTTGTCATTGAGCGGTAGACTCAACTTTAGCCATTAGCATCGGTCTGTCGGTAGACGAAAGCAAGCAATTTACAGGATTTGTTTGCCGACGCTAATTTTAAAATTAACATCGTGAAATACAACAAACGTGCTTTGCAGTCGGACCACCATGGTCGAGTCGCTTAACGCCAGCGCATGCGTACTGCGAAAACTATTCATTACAAACATAGGCAACATGTACTTGTGAACGGATGTTCTTGAATTTAGATCAAGTTTATCGTAAAGTGTGACGACCATAACTGAGATTTATTTTATAGTTTTGTTTGTTGTATATTTTAGAATGTATGAAAAATTCAGTATGTCAATCGCAGCTTCATTGTTCCGGGTACCAGGTCTTTCAACCGTTAGTATTATGAATTAACCGTTTTATAGGATTCCTACCTGAATACTGGTAGCATTTAGGTAGGAATCTACGAATTGGTTAGAGACATAAATTAATTACTTCAGAATTGTACCACTTACAAACTATTCAAGTGCAGTTCTTTAAAGACATTGTATGCGTTTATTGGTTCGTTTTTAAAATCTATGGCACACTACCTACCATTTGGTAGCAATTAGTAGGTCCTAATTTGATTTCATTTGATAACATATTTGTCAGCTGAAAGCAATAAATAGAATTTTAGATCAAGGATGGATGCACCAGTTCATGCGTAATGTTACTAGCTCAGGAGCCAGGCAATTTAATTAACAAACTTATGTGTATCAATAAAGTATGTATTTATTTATTTGCAAAACCCCGCCATTTCCATGCAACCGGATTTACATTAAAATAGAGGAATATAATTTAATAGGCGCATAATAATATACATTTTCCTTGATACAGTTATCAACCACGTTCTTTCTCATAGCATACATTTCCCAAGCACTTTTTGCTGCTTCATTATAATCATCAAATATAATAAAACGTACTTAATTCTACGTTTATTCAAGTTATTCGTGTTGATATCATCTCAGTCTAAGTTGGAATCTTAATGTTCAGCATATTTAACTCGGAGTCACGTTCTTTAGACATTTCTGCGTGTATTTTAATAATTTAAGTATTATGAGTGAAATATTTCGACTCGAACGTTACTGAGATTTAAGATCTTCACATAACAATTAATGGTGTGGTTTGAGTTTCGTTGACGTGTTCGTGCAATAATTACTACTTTTGGAGAGTTCGTGAAATATTTATCTAGGTAATAAAAATGTTTAAGGACAATCTTCTTTTAACTTGGCCTAATTGGTGAGGTAAAATATTCTTTAAAAAAACCGGCCAAGTGCGAGTCGGACTCGCACACGAAGGGTTCCGTACCATAAACCGAAAAAAAAACACGTTTCTTGTATGGGAGCCTCCTTATATTTTAAATGTTTATTAATTGTTGTTATAAAAAAAACGTAAAACACTGGTACTCAGCTGAATCCGGTTTGACTGGAAGCCGACCCCAATATATTTGGGAAAAGGCTAGGCAGATGATTAATTGTTGTTATAGCGGCAATAGCAATACACACTCCGTGAAAATTTCAACTGTCTTCCTATTACGGTTCTTAAAATACAGCCTGTTGACGTACAGATGGATGGACCGACGGACAGCGGAGGCTTAGTAATATGGTTCCGTTGGTTACCTTCGGGTACGGAACCCTAAAAATTACTTTAAAATTGCGGATGGTTCTTTTACGATATTATAGTAATATCTTCTACAATATATCCATATCGTACAGTTTTTTATTACACTTACTTCTTGAAGAGAGCATTTAGCTGTTTCTATTTGCAAGAAGCTGCGATTATCTAGTTCTAAAATAAATAACTCAAAAAATCATGAAGAAACATACTGGCAAAGCAAAATCAATAACGCTTAACTGTATTTAAAATTACAGTCATTACAATATTCTCATATTATTTGATAGTATAATTATAGAATAATGATTCATCTGAAGTCGGCATCATTACACAAAGTTTTAAATTCAGGAAGTGTTTGATTCCGTTGTTAATACAGGTTCGAGTTTTAGAGTAATTTCGTTTCGAGGTAATACTTTACGAACCTGCTGTACTCGTACGTTTACTTTGGCTACTCAAAGATAATTACTTTAATGAAGGTAATCTTTGGATTTTGTTGATTTATTGATTGCTACAGCATGTAACTTTGTAATGATATTGGGTTTTTTAAGGTTGTATATCAGCAGTGGTGTTTTTTCCTGTTTGCATTAAAGAAGACGATATTATACATTTTGTTCTCATATTTTTAATAAAAAAAAAAAAACAAAAGCCATTTATGCCACAAAATTTTTCAGACTCTGTCTGAAATATAAGATTTTTTTTTTATAAGATCAGCCCCCAAAACGCTCACCCATCACCACTTCCTAGTGTTTTAGTTGGGAAGAAGAAGTGGCGCAATTAAACTCCCCAGCAATAGGTACATTTAAATACTTAAATATTTACAATAATATGTATACAATAAATTGTGATTTATGACGTAAAATATAAAATGGAACACAATTTTTAACATGTACAAACGCACATATAAATTGTATTCATAGTAGTTTTTGTTTAGAAAATTATCGCATGTTATTTACTAACTACTAACATTGCAACTTTGTTACCTACACGTTCAACTGGAAAACGATTAGTTGCACGAAAAGTCTGAAAAGTTTTTCTAGTTTATTTTACAAGCTGCAGCTATTAATAGAAAATATTATTGTAAACTCTCAAATTTTTAAGCTTGTTTTAATATAGTTTACGTCTTCTTTTTCTTCTTATCGTGTGGGCAGTAAGGTCTAATGACCCCACACACCTTAGTGTCAGAGTTTCTAGACCGCCTCAAGGGCCTCTGACATGGTTTATTTGACGACCGCCATTTGGCGGTCGGGACCACCGGCTTATACGTGCCTTCCGAACCACGGAATCATCTTTTTATCAGACATTCAGGTGATTCAAGCCTGCAATGTCCTAGCCAATCTGGAAACAACGTTACAAAGTATGTTTCCCGTGGGAATCGAACCCACGACCACCGGGTCACAAGGCAAACGCCTAAAGCACTCGACCACGGAGGCAGTAGTAATATAGTTTACTAAAATAATTCCATACGAAAAATCTCACTATTTTGTTTAGTAGTAGATAGTAGTTTTGCAACCCGATTTAATCTTGAAGCTTCATTCAGACTCTGGTTTATAAAAAGCATAACTTCACTTTCTTGCGTAAAAAGCTATGATACCCAGATAAATATGAGTCGTTAATTGACATCTATTTTTGTACATCAGACCCGTGATTACATTTTACAATGTGTTCTCAGTTCTCATCACCACAGAATCGCTTTAAAAGATTATATTCATCATCTGCCAAGCCTTTTCCCAACTATTTTGAAGTCGGCTTCCAGTCAAACCGGATGTAGCTGAATACCAGTATTTTACGCAGAGCGGCTGCCTACTAGACCACCACAACCCATTAATTTGGTAACACGATACTTCATGGCAAGACTGGAGTCACATTAACTGGCTTCTGCCAAAGATCTACAAATGACAGCCGGGACCAACGGCTTGACGTGCTTTCCGAGGCACGGAGGAAACTCGGTATATTAAGATGGTCACCCATCCACAGACCAACCTTGACAAGAGTGGCTTAACCTTGAAGATCGACCCATGCGACTGTTACTGTTTAGCCACGAGCTCCTCAAAAGATTATATTGTTGATGTCTAAAGCTCAATTTTCGCTTAGAAGTTGAGCGTAGTAATCTTCCATTACTGGACCCGTCGTGGACTGTATACGGAAGCTCAATTTAATTAAACTCAACCGTTATAACGACGGACTAGTGGCCAGACTCTCATCGCAGGTACATATCGTATTAATCATTGACTTGCTTGATTTATGTGATAATTCTATGGGATACTATCTATCCTCGGTGTTATTAAGATGCTACTTTCGCGACTCAATACAGCTTCCAGAGGCTTCTATAGAGGAATGGATTGTTACGTTAGATTAAGCGATATAAAATCCATGTATATTTGATATCTTGATTGCGTGCTGATAGATGTTTATTAAGATTTCATGGTTTCCGTAAATGTTCATGCGCTATTATTCTGGCCGTTCATTGTGAACGCGTTAATGGATAGATAAAGCTTAAGTGTAATGGGGATACTAGTCCTATCAGCTAGCGCGAATGAAGAACCCATCAAATTACCTAAGGCTATATGTATAAAATTTGATGATAAGAGGTATTAATTTTAGTATCAATTTTATTACCTTTGTAGAATTTACTAGCTTCTGACAGCGACTTCACCCACGTGGTCCCTACGTGGGAACATACTCCCGGGATAAATAGTAGCCTATGTCCTCTCTCAGGCTCTAAACTAACAATGTACCAAATTTAATTTAAATCGGTTCAGTAGTTTTGGCGTGAAAGCGCGACAGATAGACAGAGTTACTTTCGCATTTGTAATATTAAGTAAGGATTTTCATAGTAATTTTGCAACAGTGCATTTAAACGTAATTATTTAGTAAAACAGGAATCAAATAAAACTCTAATTCATGATCATCTGCCGAGCTATTTTTTAACAACGCTGCAGTCACCAATCTCACCAGAAAACTACTAACTGTTTCCTTGAAAACCAATTTTCAATCACGCATCTTTGAGACTGTATACCAAATTCACATTAAATACTGATCAAAATGCGTGTGCCATACAATTTCCCATTCCCGTTGAGCTCCAGATCGATTAGCAATAAAGCATTTAGTGCCAATAGTGGGTTTTACTTGGATCCGATTAAAATTAACCGACGTACTACGCTAAAGGGGAGCGTTATTTACTGCGAACCAATGTAGAATTATCACCATGACTGAAATGTGACGCGATGCCTCTTACTAACCCTTATTCTATTAAGACGACGATATACGCCAGCGACCTTAAAGGAACTAAACGCGCACTCGTTTCACACCCGCGCAAAATTAAATTCTTAAAAAAAAAAATTCTGTAGTTTTTTGTACTTTACTTATTATTCTAGGACTTTAAAACTTGCCGTACATCAAAATGTAGACAGTTAAATTGTCTTTGGGATAGTGCAAATTTCATTCAAATACGCATAATTTTATGTCCGTATTGGACATTAAATACACTATGTTGAACGAATAAAACTCTCAATTTTCATAGGTCAAATTATTGACGATATATAAATTATTTTAGATAGTCTAATGTAACATATTTTATAATTTTTCCAAAAAATTACAACAAGCCATTTAGACGTGATTCTCTTTTTAACATAAGCTACTGAGGGGTATCTTTTTTTTAAGGATAGGAAATCATCAAATTAGGTACTCCTTACGCTCTGGGTGAAGCATAAAGGAGTGTCGGACTCTTACTGACTAAAACCCATTCGTGTTCCCGGTAGGTCAGGTGAGCGCAACCGATATATGAATTTAAATCGCTTTTGTATTGTGTCTATTTACTAACACAGCTTTTAAGTAGTGTGTATTACTAACAACATATGGATCAAGATGTGAATTTTTTATTTATTTAATGTCCTTTGCTTTCCAGGGCCGCGGTGACTTTCGAACAAATTCCGCAAGACTGAGGGGTATCTGCGCCTTAAATGTGAAGACAAATAGACTGGAGGACGATATATTGGGGCACTATCGATGTATTTATTTGATAGATTTATGTTTTCTTCGTGGTTTTTGCGGACTGGTGCTGTAATTGCATCAATTTTATGGGACTACTTGTCTGCTAAGCTTCTAGTCTCTTCATGATAATTATCGGAGTTTGTTAACGAATTTAACGGGATTGATTTGAAATTCTTTGGGAGTGGTCATAGCTAACAATGTATACCCCAAGGTTTACTTTCTTTTTAAGGATGGGAAATCATCAAATGACTCATTCCGCTCTGGGCGGAGCGGAAGATATTGTCCGACTTTTTTTTTTTACTATTGATAGGCACGCGTTTGATCACTATCTCACCTGATGGTAAGCGATGATGCGGTCGAAGATGGAGCACGCTTACCTAGAAATAACCTATTCACTCTTGACTTAAAGACTCCCAGGTTGTAGCTATCAGGAAACACAGACTCCGGCAAGAAATTCCACTCCTTAGCTATACGCATTACAAATGTGTTCCCAAAACGTTTTGTGCGTATGGGTGGGATGTCCACCATGTACCGGTGGCGCATCACCGTCCGTCTTGTGGTCCGATGATGGAACCCAACAAAACCTAACTATGTTCCGCCTAATGTCTCTTGCGTTCCAGGGCCGTGGTGACTCTTTCGTACAACAAATTTCGCGACACAGGCTGGCCTAGAAATGTGAGACTCTGAGCTAATAACCAGCTCGAGCTAATAATCAGCTTCAAAAGATTTAGACTGGACCAAGAAATAATGGTTTATTCGATGAGGTTTACTGTCATTATACACAATACAAGAAATGATTTTCAGACAGATGAGGGGCTCTAGGCAAGTGACATTTTGACAGCGGTAACGTGGCCAAGACGATTATAAAACGTCAGAAATGTATTGAACTGAAACGCTGTCGGAATTTCACGTGATCAAAACCTATATTTTGCTATTTCGACAATCGCCATCACTGATTGCCTTCAGCATTGTAATAATAGGTACAAAATAACATTAAGATTTAACGGACTTTTGTTTACAAAGGAGAATATGAAAAAAATACGTGTACACCCGACACACACCGCCGACGCTACATCCGATCCGGGAGTTCAGACGACTCGTCGCAGGGGCAAAACGTCCGCATAAACACTGCTGAAACGATTTTATATTAAGGCTATGTGAATAAAATTTTACTCTGTTTTATTATGTTTTGCAAGGGTTTATAATAATGATAATTGTTTTAGTCACCGGTGTATGGTAACCCATATAGCGATAAATAAAAACAATATCAGCGTCAGATTGAAATTGGACATTTACACAAAAAGTGCGATGTGTTTGAAGTTTGTTTGTAAGTGTCTCCAGAACCTAAACCCTTTTTTTACCCTTTTATTAAATACTTTATTAAAATAATTTGAAGGCCACGTTCACGTTTTTAATAAACAAATTTTATTTACACTTGTCATCTAAAGTGACAATAAATGTCAAAAAAAAATTAAAATGAGGGCAAATCACAGGTTGTGTCTGCCAAGGTCCTTAAAAATACCGGAATTGGTAACCTGATGTCGTAGACTAGTGGATAACGGTCTGTCAGCGGTAGCGTGGTGAAGGCGATTGTCAAAATAGCAACAATCTATGGGATTGACAAACGGTATCGAACTGTCACGTATCATATCTTGGCACTTCGACAATCTCCATCGTAAAAATGGTATTTGGTCTAAAGCTCCGACCAAACCTGCGCGGCCAAAGGTTGCGAGTGGGAGCATCAGTCGGCAGACGCTGCTCTTGCTATGACGCCTTGCACACCTACGCGACCAAGTGGTAGTACCAAGTTGTAGAAGCTTCCGCTTCGCGTAGTACTTGACGCGCAGGTTTGGGTGGAGCTTACAGCCTCCGGTTGCATCTAATGGTGAAAAAAATCCCGTTATCCGACATCTGGTCGATTTTTACTTTTAATGCTACATTAATAAGAAAAAAATATCTATTGATCTCTGTTTGCGAATTTTCAATAAGTACCTTGAATAGCTTTGGAAATTAGCAAACAAATTTTTTTTTTTCGTTCTCTTGATCCCTTGGGAGCGGTGGTTACTGGTTACCTCTAGCCCAGGAGAGGACATACTCGTCTTTGAGCATTTGAGCAACTTACTCAATTTTTTTCGTTATACCACGGTAGTGTGATACTCTTGATCCCTTGGGAACGGTGGTTATTTCTAGCCCAGGAGAGGACATCATCCTCTGTGAGCAAGTCACTCAATCATCTCTGGTTGAGTGCTTTGCTCACAGACGAGTATGTTCTCGTCCATCATCAGGAACCAAGTCTTCTTGCGCCATTTGTCAGTTGCACTGGTTGCAGATGAGTGAAACTGAGCTTCGGATGTGACCTGCAAATACTCAAAGCACGATTTAATTACGAAATTTTAAAATACGTAGATAGATAATAAGCAATCCCCTGAGATACAGGTTTTCGCCTAGTTTGGGGGGCAGGGTCAATGCTCTGTATACCTCAATTTAACCACCGCAGGAAAAACAACAATTGTAATAATTTGTTATGTGTCTACTGAACTGTAATTTTTATAATGGTGAGAATTAAACAGTTTTTTATTTATTTTTACTTAATATAATGGAAGGAAGCCCCGGCAGCTGATAATTTGTTCAACCCGAAAGAAAACGAAAATTCAAAACAAGATTTGGCCAAAGAAAGACACAGAAAGACAGTGAGTAAACCCGCAAGCAAAAACTAGTCCATATTGCCAAAATATCACGTGAAGCTGTTAACGAATTCCGATTTATATGGGAGTGCAATCTTAAATGTTGGCTATAACAATTTATTGTTAGTTGAAATGTTATAAATTTTATTGTCTGGACAAAGTTTATGAGGTTTAATTAATTCTTTTGTTATTTACTTCTGAGTATTCAAAAATACTCACCGTATGGTGTCGGCCGGTACCGTATGGTGCCGTAAAAGAATAACATCATCCCATCACTTTCCGTGGGTGCCGTAAAAGACGACTAAGGGTCTCGCCCGAGAATGGCCAGCAGCGTTCTATGTAAAACGACATCCAAGTCCTCCGAACGTTTGTAAAATAGGTATTTAAAGACATTTTCAGATAGTTGTTTCTTGTATATCTTTCTTCTTCTTCTGGAGCTGGTGATGTACTGGTCCTACTAGTCACCATTTGCTGCAGATGTCCAGTAGGTGGCCACGTTTTAAGGCAGCATCAGTAGCACTCATCAAGTCCTCAATGGTGGAAGTGGAACCTGAAAAAATACGCATTAATTTTAAATCACCATATTAATGCTTACCAACAAGTGCGATAGTGGTCAAACGCATGCCTATCAACAGTAAAAAAAAATCCTTGCACAAGAGCAAGGATGCGGAGAAGGCTTCCACGTACCTAAAATGCTATGTTGCACTAGGTACGCTAGGAAAGCTGAGTGCCATTATTAGGAGTGGATTTTGAAGAGAAGAATAAATTAAAGTAGCTTGTAGAAACTACTGCGGGTCTAAAATGGCCACTTTAGTAGAATCAGAAGCACATCGCGTTACCCGTCACTGTCAAATATTCCCAATCAATCTTGAAACTAATTCGTTTGCGATAAAGATGATAATGAAATTTGACAGATTGTTGCGAGTTTAATATTATGATTCTCATCATGAAATGATTCTGCTAAAGTGGACTTTTAGCCCCCCTGATCTATTCTGTAAACAAATCACCATGAAAACTCAAATATGGTGTTTGATATAAACTGTAATTTCACCAATTCTCTTCGCTTAAGTATCGACGATGAGATTTTTACAGAAGTGCACTGCTCTGTTTCTTGTTTGAATTTTATAGATTCGCACCGTTGGTTACAACTGCCTTAACAAAGTTCCGATTTCTAATATATAAACCTGAAGAGTTGGTTTGTTTTCTTGAACGCGCTTATCTCAGAAACTATTAATCCGATTTGAAAAAAAAATTCAGTGTTAGGCAGCCCATTTATTGAGAAAGGTTAGAGGCTATAACATCACGCTAAGGAGTCGAGCGTAAGAAGTTGCGCGGGTCAACTGGTAAATAAATAAATAATTATTATTTAATCCCATACCGACACACAATGTGTTACAAAGTCGAAGAACACGACTCGATCAAGATGCAACAGATTATTAAAACCAATTGAAAAAAATGCAATCTTCATGAGTTTTGAACACCTGTCCTTATAATTATTTATGGAGATTATTATCGTGCGTAATAATTCACTAAGTTTCAATTGAGCACTAAGCTCAGCCAAGCTATTATTGATGTTGATTTAATAACTTTACGCCACTTTCAACCTTAACACTTGTGCCACGAAGTTCAGAATTACTTTCGGTGACTTGAAGATTCGAGAACTAAAGTAATTGAAATCTGTAAGTCATGCTAAAATTCATTATAGAAGTCTTAGAGATCTAATAAGTTTGGCCGACCGAAAAAAGGAAGATCTAATATCAATTCGTAATTTTACTTTCGGAACAAATCGCAAACTACATATAAGAGCTATTAAACCACAAGTTGTAATACCAAGGTATTGGTTACAAACATCCGCTTAATTTCTACGATATTAATGAGGAATTATAGTTTATCCATAATTATTTACTCTACCATGTAGTTATCGATAGCGCAAGTCGAGTGTTATACTTCTATGTACTGGGTGGTCTAAGTGACATCTAGAAGACTGTAACGGGAGAGACACCATGCACCTGTCTTGTTGGTGAAGACAGATCGTGTGAAAATGTTGCAGTACACAAATTAGTATGGACTGCGAAAACTATTTGGTTTGTTATATAGCTAAATAATAAGAGCAGTGTGTAATTTTAAAGGGAAAAAAAATGAGGACCTCGTGGCTAGATAATAATAGCCGCACGGGTCGATATTCAAGATTAAGCAACGCTTGCCAAGTTTGGTCTGTGGATGGGTGACCATCTTGACATACCGAGTTTCCTCCGTGCCTCGGAAATCACGTTAAGCCCGTCCCGGCTGTCATTTGTAGATCTTTGGCAGTCGTTACGGATAGTCAGAAGCGAGTTAATTTGACTCTAGTCTTGCCATGAAGTACCGTGTTACCCAGTTAATGGGTTGTGGAGGTCTGGTAGGCAGCCGCTCCGCTTAAAATACTGGTATTCAGCTAAATCCGGTTAGACTGAAAGCCGACCCCAATATACTTGGGAAAAGGCTAGGCAGATGATATGTATTAATTTTAAAGCTTATCGAGACATTACTCGTACAAACCAAAAGCTGACCGTGCCTCGGAAAGAACGCTGCTGGACCCGACAGGGCCCAGGGCCAGTGCGGAATTTGTTTGAAAGATTTACCGTGGCCCTGGAATGCAAAGGGCACTTGGAGGAACACAGATGGGTTTTAGTCAATACGAGTCTGTTACTTTCTTCCACTCCGCCCAGAGCGGAAGAGTCATTTGATGACTTCTCATCCTTATGAAAAAGACCAGTGGTCCCAGCTGTATTTTGTTTATCTTTGACAGTCGGTACGGGTAGTGAAAGGTCAGTAAATCTAGAATATAGAAGAAAGGCAAGCGCTATTAATCAAACGCAAAGGAACGTTCCCCCATGGTTGATAGTGTTTTAGTTAAAAAAGAAATGATGATTAAGCTGCCTTTGCTGAATTTTCTATTAACCGTTTTATGTATTTTATTACATTCTAATAACCTCTACCATTACAGACAATGCTGCTGATGGCAACCAAAGGTTCCACTCTTAAATTTCATTCACCATTTTTCTTTTATGAAATAATAACACTATTAATTCATAAAAGATTAAATGAAAAGCAGATAATAACTGGTAAATAAAAATAGTTTACGACTTAAGATAAAAACAAACCACTGGATCTGACTGCAATTAAATTTCAATAAACGTACTCTGACAACCTAAGAGCATTTTGCCGCCTCACTAAATTAAACCCGTGTCTAGATTTACATTTTAATTAATACAAATAACATCTTCACTACTATAGACGGGTAAAAAATTCCTTCTGGGCGTCTCATTCGTGACTAGTGTACTTAAATATCGATAGACTTATCGATAAAGAGATGATGGAATCGAAAACTGCGAGACGATCAATGCCCATTACTATATCAACTCATAGGTATATCATTTTGGCCATAAATTCTAAACAGAGAGTAAACTATGAAATCAGGAAAATTATTAGCGTACAAGATTTAACCTAAAATTGCCCTGGCCGTTGCTGAATTTGAGGTTGACAATCAATTAGCAAGGTTTGACAGACTGACATATTTCTCTTGTGATTAATTATTGCAATCAATTAAATTATCGATTCAGAATAGATTCAACCTACCATTTAGTAATATTTAGGAAAACCAATTCGATACTGTACTTGCAATTAAATTGACGTACCAAAAACATCGACTAAAACAATCAATACTAATTACACAATCCATAACATCGATATAACAAGCGCATCTCTCGCTGCAGATATTACGCGGCCTCCTTGGAGGATCATTACTGTCCGTATGTTTGTTTTGCAAGCCTTCGGAAACTGACGATTAAGGGGAACGAAGATAACAGATGCAGGCGATCAACTGAGACATGCAACTGCATTATACTTATTACCGGAATGGCTCGATAAAGAATTAATGTAGGAAATATTCAAGGAGTAATTGTTGGATCCGTAAACGGTATTTTTGTGTAATCATTCGATGTATAATTTTATGCTTAAGGAACAGGTGGGTTAGACTTTCCTTGTTGGTGTGGGAATACTTTGGGTAACGGACAAAATGGCTTGTAATTTCCTGCTGCATACATACTAGAGGGACAGACCAAAGTTATCAGGGAGTTCAAACACGGCATATACCTATGCATTTTATAAAGGAAGCTTAGGTATAGTAAATGTGCAATGCAGTTTTTACTTATCCAAAATTGCAGCCGACCAGCTTGTCTATTCTAAAAATACTAATAATTTTTTATTTTTTAAATTATGTATATTAATTCATATTATTATTATTCTTTAATTATTATTATTATTAATTAATTTTAAAATCGAGCTTCACCTAAGTGACAAACCTCACAAAGTGAACTTTATAACAAACAACATAAAGGTTTGACGTAATTGGATACTCACCACGGATTCCGCTGTGGAGATACGAAAATGTGGTAACAGCATAGGTCAGAGCCTGATCTACTTTGATCATATCTACGAACTATTATATTTTCGAATGCTGATAGATTTTGACTAACCAAACTTTTGTGATAGTTGAGGTTCCAACTAGGAATAGTTGGAATCAAAATAATCAGGCCCAATAAGTGGAAATTTATTAGGTGTGATTTAATGCTAGGCAACGATGGAGATGAAGGTAGAAAGATGAATATAACTTACGAGAAGGACTGGCCTGTAAGGGCAGAGAGCAAGAGGATGTGGGAAAGGGAGACGGAGGACTTTGCCCAGCAGTGGGATATAACGCGTTAATGAGATAGACATATATATAGGGATACCAACCTCAATTTGTACAGAAGTGTTCATGGTTCAGTTTTGCAGCTGCAGCACCTATTGAGTTGTTTGCATGAAAACCACTTTGCAATTAAACTAAATAAATATACATAATGGTACGTGCACTTAAGGAGTGCGCGAGTTTGCTTAAATAAATCAGGAAAAGGTGCTGACAAATTCAGCAAGTAAGCAGTTTCACTTCAATAATAAAACCTTTTGTGCGAACCAAGCAGCAAGTATTTCTGTTCACACTCACTGTACAGTTATTTAATAAATCATTTTCTATGATAACTACATTCAGGTGGAATTGTGTTCTCTTGTCTCTTTTGTTGGTTTGAAATTTTAATTGGTATTAAGTGTCAATGATCCCTTTCTATAAGTGCGCATAGGTTAAGTGGTAGGGTTGGCGCTTATTGGTTCATAGATAGAAAATACTTTTTTGTTCACCAAAAATAGTTACTTAAATTAATGGGGATAGTAGCAGCCTTATCGTTGACAGCGATATCTATCAACTTATATTAAACTAGCACTTTGCCCGTGACCTTGTCCACGCTGCAATCTCAAGGATCTCTAATTTTTTGAAAATAAATTATAGCCTGTATTACTTCCTTGTGGTGTAATATATAATTTTACTTCCTTTTATGGTGAAAAAATTGTTAAAATCGGTCCTGTAGTTTCGGAGCCTACTCGGTACAAATAAACAAAAAAATCTTTCCCCCTTCTAAAATTATTATTAGTATATACTACACTGTACAACCCTTACAGCATTGAGAGAATCTAAAATAAAAAGGTAAATTAATTAACAGAAAATTAAACACATGAGGATAATTATTATTTAAATTGTTAGTGAATTTATCTTTAGTTGAAGTCTTTTAAGTCAAATTTAGTTTATAGTGTAGGTATTAAAGCGCGAATAGTTTCTCAAAAGCAAATTGTCAATATGCAACTTTTTTGATGGACCACCTTAAAGAAAGACAACTCCAATGCAAACAGTCCTTGTCTTAACATGGTCTTCAATTTTAAAGAACTAATTACACACAACCTTTAAATTCCAGAAACATTTAAAATAATAAAGCCGTTTGCACACGCAACCCTACATGAAATCACTAACAAGAAACCACAAATTAAGATTACAACAAATTCGTTAAGCGACCATTCATCAAAGTTGATTGGCAGTTCGTTCATGAGCCGAGATCTTGCTACTGGCGAAATTGCATTACCACTCAATTATGGTAGTTACGCACCTTTTTGTTAAGAAAATAATCAATGTACGAGGTGCTTCTGAATGTGTCATTGTAAGTTGTAATCGAGGTCGGAGATTGAGTGAGCTCGTGAACTTGGTGTACAGTCCATCCACTTAAATAGTGAGGGTGCATCCACACTTTACATAATAATTTATGAAATGATCAATCTGCATATGTTCGCACCAATCGACCTTCAAGGTTAATCCTTGGATGGATGACCATTTTAACCAAGATTCCTCCATATCTCGGAAAGCACGTAAAGATGTTGGTCCCATCCCTGTTATTTGTGGATCTTTGACAGTCGCGTCGGCGTCGTAACTAATAGTTAGAAACCAGTCTTGCCAAAAGGGTTACCACATACATAACCCAGTTCTTGGATGGAGGAGGTACGATATACAGTCATTTCATGTAAAATATTAGTATTTAGCTACATCAGGTTAGACTGGAAGCTGTCCCCAACATAGTTGGGAAAAGGATAATGTAAAAGAAACATTTTACAGAATAATCGAAAATGAAATATTTTGAAGAGAAATATTTTGAATAACTAACCTTGTACTCTGATGCACCCATGAGAAATGACAATATTTCTGTCAAATGCACATCGGTAGCAGAATGTTGCGTGACACAAGCCTCAAGTTACTTTTCCAAGAGCGTCACTATTCAAGTCGGCGGACTGTACTTTCGTTAGCATTGTTGATGTGCGCCCGGTGTAATGGGGATATCTTGACTGTTCATTGGTTGTAACTTGTACGTTGGTATTTCTTCGGATTAATTGGGCTTTGTTGAAGGGTTAACGAAATTAAGTATTGGTTGTTCGAATAGAATGTTGCTGTCATCGCTACCGTTAGGAAAGTCTCCATATATTATTTGCTGAGTTTGAGTTTTTTTATATGAGTACCTTACTGGTTTATTGAACACCTTTCTGCAGGGTCCTACCTTCCGTGGTCTACTTGGAAGTCCTTGAATCGCCTCAGAACACAAGTAGGAAAGTGTAATCACAATCTCGCAAAATGTGGCTACCGTGACGGATCAACTGCAGGGTGTGGATGTGGAGCTGAGTTGCTCACAAACCATGCTCCACCTCCTATCTTGCCCGCTGTGCTCCAAAACATGTACCCAAGTAGACCTATGTGCTGCCGTACCAGTCATGCCGTCGAGGTGGCAACGTTTTAGGCCATCAAAATCTAAAAAAAACCCTGTCGTGCCAGCGACACGAAAAAAAAGAAGACTCGTTTATTCTTGCGGGTTTACCTTTGTGACTTTTCCCATCAACGACTTTCAGTGATGTTGTAGCTTTTTAAAATCAGTGAAAAAGCTTTGGTTACAGGACCAGATAAAAACTTCCAGAGAATCATATGTAAACAAGTGTATCAGTATCAGCATCTCCTTGTAATAATGACAGCTTTCAATATATTTAAAACTCTTCCTTTACTGGTGACTAAGTGAGTGACTAACAGACAACATAATTATAAGCATAATGAGCCTATAATGTTCCCACTGCTGGGACACTGACCTCCTCTTGGTGCGAGAGAGTGGGCCGTAATCCACCACGCGGGGGCCAGTGCGGGTTGGTAAGATGTCACAATTCTTCGAATTTTTGGTTCTAGTACATGCCGGTTTCCTCATGATGTTTCCTCATGAGGAACACGGATGGGTATTAGTCAGTAAGAGTCTGACACTCACTTTCGCTCCACCCGGAGCGGAAGGAGTCATTTGATGATTTCCCATCCTTAAAAAAAGAAAAAAAAGTTTCCTTGGGGAGTGTACGGGACTACTAAGAATGGATTTCCTGAAACTCCTAGGGAACGGGAAAAAACAGTATATGCGCGTCCGAACTCGCAGGCAAAAACTAGAGTTAAGATAAAATATGCATGAGTAAGTAATTTGAAAATAAAGTTACTTTTCCGTTTAAAGTCTCCACATCAGCCAGCAAACCCAATAAAAATGTCCTAGAACGACATAAATCAAAAACATCGTTTAAATAAAACGCAAAGTAGCAACATTGTCGCAAGCACTTTTATCAGCCTAGTTGCGGTTTATCCCTTAATAGCCATTTTAAAAACATACACTGGACCCCATTATACTGGACAATTAATAATCACATGAATCAATACACTAAAATTTATGGGCGTTCTTGTTACCACAAGAAATCACTTTGTTATTATAGCCGGGGGCTCTGTGAAATTCCTTCTAAGATGTCCGTTTATGGAATGGAAGGGAAGACAAACATTTCATATAAAAATTCTTGCTGACCTGTTTTTGTATATTGATATTAACCATGGAAAAATGTAGTTGATGGGAAATGGGGATGCTTGGAATATGCAAGAGTTATTGTGTTATAAGAAAATTCAGGATGAATTAAAAATATAATTGTGACCCATTTTGAATACCTATGTAGTTACAAATCATGGTATATAAGTAACACAGACCTAATTACGAAATCAGAAGATTTTAATTATTATGGGGTGTTCATTTAATGTACTGCTGCATTCGGGATCATTCAAAGCCGACTCCATCATTTGCTGTCTCTTTTCTATGTGAAAATAGACAGAAAATGATAATGTAGGTGTCATTTTTGTAGTAATAGTTCCATTCCTGTATCATCAACCATCATCATCTGCCTAGCCTTTTCCCAACTATATTGGGGTCGGCTTCCAGTCAAGCCGGATTTAGCTGAATACCAGTATTTTACGAGGAGCGGCCGCCTACCAGACCTCCACCACCGAACCCATTGACTGGGTAACACGGTACTTCATGGCAAGACTGGAGTCAGATTTACTGGCTTCTGACTATCCGTAACGACCGCCAAAGATCTATAACAGCCTGGACCAACGGCTTAACGTGCTTTCCGAGGCACGGAGGACCATTCCCATCCACAGTCCCACCTTGGCAAGCGTTGCTTAACCTTGAAGATAGACCCATGCGGCTGTTATTATCTAGCCACGAGCTCCTCCTGTATCATCAATCACGGGTACAAATTTTAATACAACCAAAGATATAGAGAAGATTTCAAAACAAAAAAGGGCCCCCAAAACCAAAGGCATTTGTCCCATCCATTGTAATTTTTAGCGTATTCCAGTAGCGATATGAAGATTTGGCCCTCCCTGTCGACCGTTGTTGTATAAATAGGCTTTTATCCTCTTTATATCGAATACTATCATAAAAGTGTCACAGGGCTGCCGCAAACGAGAATTTACTGCAGCTCCGTGCAAATGAACCACCGATGAAATAAATCGACATCGGATCTGATAGTTGACAAGATAACGCTGATAATTCACGATCTGTACTCGTTTAATTTTCTTTTCATTGTGTTTCGATTGTCATAAATATTTAATACAAGCGTATGTAAATTGTAGGTACACTGTATGGCAAGTCTTGCAATCGTGTATGGAGATTTTATGGCGAATATTTTCTGTTTTGAATTGTAACATGACATGTGTGCTTTGGTTCGTGCTGTGTGGTCTTAGCTACAAATAGACGCTATCAATTCTCATAGCTTTAGTTGGTAGGTTAGCTAGGAACTGCACCGACCATGAAGTTTTGATATTTGAAGTTGAGAGTGACCAAAGCCTTTTCAGATGGAAACAGTATTGTAATTAATGTGTTTTGGTATCTGTACTCCCATCCTACCTAAAATCAATCAACTTTCAAGGTGTATAGAACTATTTTCATGAATCGTAGACCTCCTCCACTGTTTGTCTTCCTTTAGGCCTTAGCGTGGTCAAGACTTGGCTATAAAAATGAATAAGAAACATATGAAAGACAAGTTAGCAATAAATATGATTCTCATTAAGGTTTTAGCCGAAAACGTTCACGACTGGACATTGCACATTTAACGGTCCAGTAAGATTTGCAGCCAACGGATACTTTCAGCATTCACCACGTCCACCACCACTCCACTTTGTGGGATGCCTATCAATTTTGGGTCTTAAGGTACTCGGTCGCCACTCCTGAACTTTCACCCCATCGACTATCTGTTCACCGAATTCTTCAGGCTTCGGAATAGGTATGACTAGTTGACCCGCGCAACTTTGCCTCCTCCGCTCCTATTGGTCTTAGCGTGTTAGCCTTCCTCGGAGAATAAATGGGACCAGAAATTCCTAAGATTAGAGCGTTCAAGCAACCAAACAAGCAAACTCTTCAGCTTTATATATTAGTATATAGAAGTATAGATTTTACTAATAGCTATTCAGAAAAACTTACTTGTAGGTACCTCATAATAAGTAATTTTTAGCAGTTCGACACCGCCATTTTGTAAGGTAGGAGGTACACAGCCTACATTATTTTACTAAAATTCCATTGGCCAAACAAATGAGTAACAGCGATTGGGCCACACACGATACTTACATTGTTTCACCCTTATATAAAACTTAAATACATAAACAGCTGTAAATTTTACAACCGTTTATGACGTTATTGCCCAGCCGTCCGACATGGGTTGCATTAAATTAATGTATTACCTCAATATACCCAATATACATACCCATATTCTTCCGACAATTATAATATGCCCCATATTGTTTAGTGCTTCAGAATTGCCCACTGTTAATTTTGTAATGATGTTTTAAAGTTTATTGTATGAAATTAAATATTGTAAAAGTTATTTTAATATGCATTTTGAATCGTAAATGCGGTACGCGATGCTTGATGATCTTCTGCAAAACTGCGGTCAAGTTTTAATTACCTAACATGATTCTCATCATAATGATGGTGTAGGGAAAGGATGAAAACTGAAGCGGTAAATAGAACATTATTATCTCAATAGACTCAATTAATGAATATCCTAAGTAATAAATGCGAAAGTTGGTTACGCTTCAAGAGGAAATGAGGGCGGATAGACTTTGTATGGAAAAAGTCATAATTCGAGGTTTGGTTCTCGCCTGTTTTTTTTTCCTCCAATTTTGGACCGATTTAAAAGATATTCCACAAACTCAATAAGAAAGATGTATACTGTGTTCCTATGTTTTTTTTTTCATTAATAGCTGTTGACAAATTTGTACACTAGGGCTCTGTTGACAGCGGTTTATTGGTCAATTTTTACCGTGTAAACTTATGTGAAGTGAGCGTGAAGTAAACTGTCATTCCATTTTATATATATCAAGCAGTTTGATTGAAGAGTAACCTAATTGTCACTTAATTCATTGACTTATATTTTGTGATTCTCTCTTTCTGTTAGATAGTTTTCAGGCTCAGTTTCATGAACATCATCAATAGGTAAGTAAATCGCGCGCCGTCAATGAGAAAATCTTCAACTTGTTTCTCGCGATAGCACAAACTGGCAACCGCAAAACACTACATGCGGTAGAAAAAACCTTTCAAGTGCGAGTTGGACTCTCACACAAAAGGTTCCGTACCATATACTGAAAAAAAAAAACACGTAATTCATGGGGCTCCCATGCAAGAATTACGTCGTTTTTCCCTTCAAAAAAATAATTTAGGCAATTTAATTTTTATTACTTGTTATTATACCGGCAATAGGAATACACACTCGGTGAAAATTTCAACTGTCTACTCATCATCAAAATCTTATCAGCCGAAAGACGTCCACTGCTGGACATAGGCCTCCCCCAAAGGGGAGGGGTTTGCCGTAATCGTCGCGCCTGGCAGGCGGGTTGGCGATCGCAGTGTATGGTGTTGCGTTTTACAGAGAACGCTGCTGCCCATTCTCTGGTGAGTCTCTTAATCGCCTCGTACGACACCCACGGGAAGTGATGAAATGGTATTATTCTTTTACGACACCATACGGCACCGGCCGACACCATACGGCCAATAAATGTATGGGGTGTCAAGGTATGTGTGTGAGATCTTTATCTTGGAGTCACACACATGGGCACATAGTGTCATCAATCGTGTAGGTCCATTTTAATTTACCCCTTTTGGTTGATCCGTCTTTGTGGTAGTCTACTTACAAAAGCCTGTATATTAACCTTTAAACACGTTTTTACCTCAATATTACTATTATGGTTAGCGAGCGCATTCCGCGTCCTACATTTAATTTGCATTCGCAGTACCGACTAATTGCTATGTTTTTATCATACGCGCCATTTCTGAGAAGGGATTAGCAACTTGTGCAATGACTGTAACTTTTAAATAATAAATTATGGAAAATTTCTTTGAGGTATCTTAGAAAGCGCCTCGAGGAGCTTTTGGTCAATGGAAAGGAGCTTCTCAAAGGAGATCTCCCGCTATGCGTCAAACGGGGATGTTTTTTTCTGGAAAGCGAGTTTTTTTTTGTTTTGCCCTTTTGCGTGCCCACTATCTTCGGAATATTTAACTTAAACCTAGTAACAGCTACAAAAAATCTTCATTGAAGAACCAACCGTCTTGGGCCTCGAAGGCTCCGGGTCTCGCATACCCTTGTTAATTTAATTTGAACATGCCATCTGTCGGTCGAGCGTCTGAAGGGCCTATCCAATTACAAGTGCCATACAGCCTAGCCAGTATATCTTGACAGACGGCGAATTATGGAACTAAATTTAAATGTTCCGAGTTTGACACATCGTCGACATTTCTCTTTGCAAGCAGTTCCGCCATTAAGCTTCAAGATATATTGGACACCCTGTATGTAAAATGCCTTTGCATAACCCTTTGGAAATGCACTTGGGGTATCAAAGGCCGATGTTTGAATGGCCCAATGGAACTTGAATCTGATGAGCATTCTTTAACTTAAAAATGTTTTGGGCGAGCTTTGATTTTGTAGTACCGTTTTGTCCTAGAAACAATTGCCAGTTTTAGCTGATTTTTGGGCGTGTGCCCAAATGTCTGAGTGTTTCACATTTGTCACTTAGAACAGTCTCTGTCTTTTATTGGAGCGTGCAATTTGTGTAAGCTTTTAAATATACAAGACTCCGAAAAGCCAGTTCATGCCTCATTCTTAAAAAATGAAGCCTCGGCCCGAACAAGAGAGGTTGAAAATTGCAGGTTTTATTTTCATTAAATATTACACTTATTTTATATATCCATGTTCAATAAACATCAAATAAATGTCAGTTCAGACATTTTATAGCAGCAAAAAGGCGACAAAAAACTCAGCAAGCAATAAACCAATCGATAGTTAATTCCGAGTGCCACCTAAGTGATTCCTAGACACAATTATTCTTCGTATATTGGCACAAAATAATCAAGGACCACCTTAAAACCAACATTGAAAAATCAATTTTTCTTTGTCGAGACATAGTAATTGCGACTCCATCTTACTGACACAAATTGCAGGCAATTGCACCTGGCCGGTTGGACGCATCGCGAGCTATTTACATTGCACGCTAAAGGAATAAAAAAGAAAAATAAAGTCGCTCGCTATCCTCCACATTGCGTTGAGGTATTTAAAATCGCCTGAGAAATTAATCTTGGCTGAGGCTTACAGCTTATTTTGTAGGTGATGGTTGCGTTTTGATTTTGCTTTGTGAACAGGGATAACTACATGTTATCTAAATTGAGTATTTTGACTTCAGAATGATTGACATATTTAAATGCTAAATTAAAGTAAGTAAAAATATAAGTTTGAGAAATAATCAATTTTAAATGCTAAATTCAGAAATCGGCGAAAAGTTTTTCTAAGTCTGTCATTTTAAACAGTAGCGTAGCTAGTGTGGGTGACACCCGGGGCGGATAATGTTTGTGTCACCCCCCCAAATAATTTTGAATAGTGCCTTTGTCCTTTTGTTCTGTGACGGTAATCGCAAGCCATTTTTCGGAAGGGGAGGGAGGTAAGCCATTTGCGCTTCAGGTTTATATTTTCAGGAATGCTCTTACAATCATATTTACAAACAAAATCTTGAAAATAAGCGTGATTATTTTGATTTTGTTTTCATCATTATCTCAACTCAATTTTGTTGAGTCGCTCAAGTAAGCTTAAGAACTAAAAGAGAACAGAACTCAAGAGCGAAGCAAAGTGAGCTCGAAAATTTTTGCATCCCACCCCGGTTTCATTTTTTTTTGATCAATCAAATTTCAGTAGAAGTAATTTTATGGAGTGATGCAAGAAAGCTCATTAACTGAGAGAAGGCAGAACACAAGCGAAGTTAGCTCGAAATGTTTTGACACCCCACCTCGGATAGTAACTTTATGGAATGACGCTCATTAAAAGCGAAGCGAGCTCAAAAATCTTGTGTCCCACCATAGATTAGCATAGGTTTTGTTTTCTTTCTATACACCTTTCCACGGAAGGGTTTCATACGTCGCCCGTTAAGGGGTGACACCCAAACGTGACAAAAAAGTAATGCATGAGTGTCACCCCTAAGTGCAGGAAACCTGAATAACTAAAGAAATTTTTGCACCTCATCTCGGAAGGGCTTTATTGTATTTAGATCAACATGCTGAAATTATTTTTTTACATGTCGATTTATACAGAAAAGCTCAGGAAGTAAGAGAGTGCAAAATGCAAGAGCGAGCGAAGCGAGATTAAAAATTTTTGCACCCGACTTCCGACAGGTTTCATTGCGTCAAACGTTGAGGGGTACCACCCGATAGTGACAAAAACCAGTCAACGAGCGGTCGGGTGTCACCCGGTGCGCGCCCCCACCCCTGCCCTCGCTACGCTACTGATTTTAAATAACTAAATACGTATAGCAGAGCTGTAAGCACAGATAAATAGCAGTGGGTTGATCTCGTCAATGTACGGTGGGCGAACGAAACTTCCAAGTGCAACATCGATGAGCGTTGACTGACGAACCAATTAACGGGAAGCGTCAGTGCTGTCGTCGTCTAACCGATCAATGAAGAGTATGCTCACGACTCATGCCGGTTATTCTATATAATAGAATAACTTCAGTATATTCAAATAAATATGTGGATTATTTTTTTGATGCCCAATGATTTATTTTTTTTATACGCGTTTGTACATAATTTTGTGTTAATTAGTGTATATAGTTAGTTAAGTATTTACAATAAGTTAAAGACTAAAGAGCAGCAAAGTAATAAAGTAATATAGTTTCAACTATTTCTCTAAAAAGAAATAGTTGAAACTAAATTAAATTAAAGTCATAATATATAATTCTTAATACTTAACAGTAAGTTATTTTAATTTTAAATCGCGCTGTAATTTAGTGGCTGTATAAAAATTTAGAACATTGTTCAATAGAAATGTCAAAAAAAAAATATTTATAGAATAGATGACTTTATATATCATCTTCGCGACTGTTTTTTATCTTCCCTATTATGGAGACAGCATTTTTTGTTATTAGTAGGTTCTTTCTGATCCAAACCCTTTGTACCTATTTGTATCACATAGGTACAAATGGTCAACAGGTACTTATTCTTCACCGGATACATTCATGTTGTCTTCAGTCCAATGATCATATATTTCACACAAGCACCGGGTGGTTAACATAAAGTATAAATTTACACGCTGCTGCACATTAAAACAATCCCACATTTCCAAAACCTGTAAATATGGCACAAATTATAATATTAATAAGTTTACGAATGCGATAAAAAACTAATCATTTTAAACATAAAATCTTTTGACCACAAAATAATTTTATTAATACAAGAAAATAAATAGAATTTTCTTGTCAGAAACAGTAAACATTTACATTGACATAAAAATTTGACTGTCGTTTACATGTCGTGAGAAAGTAAATTCGTTTATCTCGTTACGAAAATATAATACACAATAAAATTTTATGTTATTATCTAGCAGTTTCATTAATAAAAAGACCCCGCTGTTGGGTACTTTATGATAATATGCAGGTCATAATATTGTGAACGACACGTTTCGTATGTGTTCCGAAGTAATTAGCATACACTGAATTAAAAACTTCGTTGTGTTTCTTGGAGAATAAAATAAAACATAGGCTCTATTAACACAATAAACAGATGCCATTTTGTTTTATCTACCTAGCTGGCTATTCACAATCATCTGCCTAGCCTTTTCCCAACTATATTGGAGTCGGCTGCCTACCAGACCTCCACAACCCATTAACTGGGAAACACGGTACTTCATGGCAAGACTGGAGTCAGCTGTCTTCTGACTATCCGTAACGACTGTTAAAGATATTCAATTGGCAGCCGGGACCAACGGCTTATCGTGCTTTCCGAGGCACGGAGGAAACTCGGTATGTTAAGATGGTCACCCATCCACAGACCAACCTTGGCAAGCGTTGCTTAACCTTGAAGATTGACCCGTGCGGCTGTTATTATCTAGCCAGCTCCTCAAGCTGGCTATTCACAATCATCTCTTTTAATTCAGTGTTTTTAGAGTTTTAAAGACCATCCCGGTCTTGAGTAGTCCATCTTTGTGGACTGCTCAAGACAGGGATGGGTGGCGCTCTTTGGAGGAAGTTGACGTTCAGCAGTGGACGGCTGTTATGATCATGAAAGCCTTACTTTTATTAAGACGTTATGTACAGTAGTGCTGCCTTAATGCAATAAGACATTCTCTACCGGACAATCCTTGGGTCAATTAAAAAATAGGCTTACAGAGAGAGAAATGTCTACTTATTTAGTGTCAGCAAATAATGTACAAACACATAGGTACTCCTGTATCTTTGTACCTACATTCTTTGTACCCTAGTATGTTAAGAGAAACATAACGTCACTAAAAGTTAACGACGAAGATATGAAGATAACACATTTAACGATATCCCATCAACGATTTAAAAGGCGTGACTCAAAAGATAAATACCTACATAGATAGGTGGCACATATCGTTTAAAACATCATAAAAAATTTAACAGCCCTTCAGGTGGTGTTAAAAATTTCCTAAACGCCATATTCTTGTGAATTTTTATTACCTGACTTATAAGCGAAAAGTAAGTTTGTGAGTGAATAAAAACTTATGACAAACGGTAAAGTTGTTCTACTCAAGTAAGAGCTTCGCTGCGTTTAGCGTTACATTTTATTCAACAGCGTCGTAAAAAATAACTTGGAAACTTTAATTTTCCAAGTAACTTTGAGGTAAACTAAAGGTATTAAGTGAATGAGAGAAAACTGAGTTTGTATTCGTAGTTATTACTCTTGTGTATTTGATGATTGGTAGACAGGTAAATAACTATGTTTATTTTATGGTTCCCATGAAAAAAAATCTAGGGATTAAAACTAATGCTTCATCAATATGGGACATCTGTCTGAGTGACTGACAGACAACGCACAGTCTTAAATACTGGTCGTAAAAAGCTGAAATTTGGCATGTAGGTTCCTTCTCATTGAGGAGCGTAGGGGAGCACTAAGAGAGTTTTTCCCGAAATACCCACGGGAACGGGAAAAAAAGGGATATGCGCGTACGAAGTCGTGGGCAAAAGCGAGTAATATAATAAAGTTGATGAGTTTGTTTGGTTAAACGCGTGGAATTGAAAAAATCTTGTAGTGCTGGATAGCCCATATATCGCGGAAAGCTATAAGCTATTTAATATCACGCAAGGATCAATAGAAGTAGAGCATAAATGTAAAATGTAACGCAGACGAAGTTGCGCGGGTCAGTTCGTTACTAATAGCTTGCAACGGAGCTTAAAAATACCAAAGAATAAAGATGCATTACGACCCATGACACGAAAACCAAGACATTCCGGAGGCGTTGTGAATCTTAGCATGTAAATAAACTTTCTAGAGTAAAGACAAGAGTGTTTCTACCCAAAAAATAAAAAGGTGTAAAGTATTAGACGAAGAGACTAGCTGACCCGCGCAATTAAATCTGCGATATATTTTTCATTAATGCTGTTCATATTGGTTGTAGTCTGATTTATATAAAAAAAAAATAAGGTATCCGGTGCGACTTGCAGCCTCGGCTGGGGGCCTTAAATTCTTGAGGCCCACACAGGCAAGTCCGGTTCAGTAGTTGACAACCCTCTAGAGTTGAAACTGCGAGTGGCCATCGACAAAAAAAAAAAAAATCCGGTGCGAAGGAAGTAAGTTCCTGTTATACTTCACTGAATTCATATAATAAAGAAACCGGCCAAGTGTAAGTCGGACTCGTAAACAAAGGGTTTTTATTATTTTTTTATTATAAATAGAAATATACAATCAGTGAAACTTTCAACTCTCTACCTATTACGGTTCTTGAGATACAGCCGCTGACAGACAGACGGACGGACGGACTGCAGAGGCATAGTAATTCCGTTGGTTACCCTTTGGGTACGGAACTCTAATTAAGTTCAAGATAACATTGTATAAAACTTCCTGAATTGCATTCGAAGAATCCTCTGTTACTTTTCCTTTACAGCTTAGTAGACAAATATAGCTTTATGAGGAGCTCGTGGCTAAATAATAACAGCGGCATGGGTCGATCTTTAAGGTTAAGCAAACGCTTGCCAAGGTTAGTCTGTGGATGGTTGACCATCTTAACATACCGAGTTTCCTCCGTGCCTCGGAAAGCACGTTAAGCCGTTGGTCCCGGCTGTCATTTGTAGATCTTTGGCAGTCGTTACGGATAGTCAGAAGCCAGTAAATCTGACTCCAGTCTTGCCATGAAGTACCGTTTTACCCAGTGGGTTGTGGAGGTCTGGTAGGCAGCCTCTCCTCGTGAAATACCGCATTCCGCATTCAGCTAAATCCGGCTTGACTGGAAGCCGACCCCAATTATAGTTGGGAAAAGGATAGGCAGAGATGGGCTATCCAACAGTAAAGGATTTTTTCAATTCGAACCATTAGTGTCCGAGATTAACGCGATCAACCAAACAAACTCTTCAGTTTTATAATATTAGAATGGGTTAATCGGAAAACAAAGCCAAGTTACCATTGGTTTTAAGTGTTTTTTGTTCAGCTTTGGGGACTTGCTGTGTAATGACAACATTATCTAGCAAGATGCCATCACACACGATTCACGCGTGTCCGCAGCTGCTATTATGTTATTTACACTAGACAGGCTTTACTAGTACAAAAAACCGGCCAAATGCGAGTCGCGCTACCCGAAGGGATCCGTACAAGAAACAAAAAAACCGTTTCTTCTATGGGAGCATCCTTTAATTTAATTTGATTTTGTTTTTTTAATTTCTCTGTGGCAATAGATATACACACTGTGAACATTTCAACTGCCTGCCTATTACGGTTCTTGAGATACACCCGCTGACAGACAGATGGACTAACGGCCAGACAGATAGCGGGGGCTTAGTAAAAGGGTTTCGTTGGTTACCCTTTGGGTACGGAACCCTGGTAGAGTCACTTTAGAATTTTTATATTATTTGAAATGTGCCGTTTAATGGCCTAATTGGAATAAACGCTTTTACTTTGACTTTGACTAAAAATGTATCAAGTAAAAATTTGAGTCATTGGCCGAGGATCCGTAGCTAGCTAATAGCTTATGGGATAAATAAGTTCAACAATACAGCGCAGCCAAAATACCATTTTATATTGCAGGAAGGTAAAGTACTAAACAAGGTAGGAAGTGGTGACGGGCAGACGTTTAGGGAGACTGTCTTTATGTACATTTTAACATTCAAAAAGTAATGATAATCAGCGTAATTTGAACAAAATTTATTCAATAAAAGGCGACCTTTGATTTTGAATTAACCTTCGTTCACCGTCTTCTGATCCCGATATGGGACAATATTATCATTGTGTCCCATAAAAACATAACGTTTTACTAACCATATTGTTTTAATGTCTATTATTAATTGGAAGATATCCTAACCCGTTCCCGAGGAAACATCCTAAAGAGAATTTCATTCAATGACACGGAACCCGATAAAAAAAAAAACGTCCGTTACTTAATAATTCAATTTACTTGCGCATTGAAAAAACGAAACTCTATAAATACAATTGTAGAACAAAAATACTTGAGCGGAACATTCTCGATCCGCCGCAATTATCAGTGCAATTTTGTCGACAACCTATTTGTTTTAATTCCAGCAAATAATTAACCACACTACAATTTCAACTTAATTCATAGTATACTAATATTATAAATGCAAAAGTGCATCTGTCGGTCTGTCTGCTTTTAGGGTTTCGTACCCAAAGGGTAACCAACGGAACCCTATACTTAGCCTCCGCTGTCCGTCCGTCTGTCGGTCAGAGGGTTGTATTTTAAGAACCGTAATAGGTAGACAATTCAAACTTCGCCATCGTGTGCGAGCCCGACTCGCACTTGGCCAGTTTTTTTAAGTGGATTTTGTTAAGACTTGGCATACGACTAGCCACGACGTACTTTGACATGTCGCTGTCACAAAATCCGTTGTAAAAAAGGGGTATAATTTAGACGGTCACCAAAAATAATATTTTTAAGACTCTAAGCCTAGGCACCAAAATGGATCAATGGTCACCAAATTCTATCCAACTCAACTGTGATTGCCATAAAATGTAGGCTTGGGGTTACAAACTGGATAAAATAGGTTAGGTTAGGTTAGAATTGTGACCAACCGCGCGCGAGCCGAGCGAGCGAAGCGAGCGGTGCCGCGGCAGCGGCCGGCGAGCGCTACTTCTCGAATATTATTTGGTGACCATTTATCTGTTTTGGTAACCGTTTAGAACTTTTTTGGTAGTAAAATAGGTACTTTTTTGGGCGGTGTTTAAACACAAGCCGTAAAAAAGTGATAGTGCTATTCATCCGCTCTCTCTCTCTCTCTCTCAAAACGGATTCATGATGGCATTGGAATTTCTTATTTCAGGGCGTGGATTAGGACACATCATACTTTTCATTCCAGTAATAAGTTCTCTTAAGGTAACATAATACAATTTGTTCGAGCGAAGCCGCGGTTTGAAGCTAGTATTTTATTTCGCCAACATAGAATTAAGTTACCCTTTAATAATTATCTCAGTTTTGTATTTTCAATTTCAATAACCGTGGAATACTCTGAAATAATTTCGTTTTGTGGGTAGTATGACATTTTGTAAACGGTAGTATAATGGTAAGTGACCACGAAGCGTCTGGCGGCGCGTTCCAGTAATAAGTGTTGGTGCTTTTTGAGTTTATTTTTGTAATGATTTTTAAAGGTTTGTTATTTAAAATCGTTGACGTTTTGTAATGGGGCTGTTGGATGATTTATAATACAGATGTCTTTCAAATTATTATTTAAAGTACAAGAGTCATCATTAATCATCAACATAATATTAAAATAGCTTCTGCCAGCGGCTTCGCCCGCGTGGTCCCTAGGTAACATACTCCAGGGATAAAAAGTACTCTATGTTCTATCTCAGGCTCTAGACTATCTGTGTACCAAATTTCATTTAAATCGGTTCAGTAGTTTTCGCGTGAAAGCGCGACAGACAAACTGATAGACAGAGTTACTTTCCCATTTATAATATTAGTAAGGAAGTAAGGATAAAGATTCTTCCGTTACTGACTGATTGAGTAAATATCAGACAACGAACAGCCGAAACTAATGGTTGTAGAAAGCTGATGGTTGCTTGGGGAGTGCACGAAGCGAGGATTTCTCGAAATTCCTACGGGAAGGAGAAAAAAAAAACAAATTACGGCCAAAACCTAGTTTTAAATATATTTTAAAACTAAACATAAAAATCTTGAAGCTAAAACGTTTGTATCTTTATATAAAAATATGTTTTTTTTTTCTGATCAGGCATATCAGATCTTTTTCAACAAAATGCAATTGCACGAAATGACTTAAGTAGTGTAAATTGCTTAAGTATTAATTTTTGTAATAGAGTTGTAGGTATAACTATTTTTGTGCAAAAAAGTAAATTCTATTTCACTCTTAAAAGTTGATGAGTTTTTTCGATACAAAAAAATCTTCTGTAAAATAAAAAGCATGTTACTTGAATTACTGATTTAGCTAATAACCTACCCAAACGCAACTCGGTTACTAATAAACCTTCATCATCCAAGACATTTCTTATTTAATTCTACCCCCTAATCCACCACCAGTAGAATTACGTTCATAATCCGACGTCAAACTACAATGATTGCTTTCAGGTCACAGCACCTACCTCAACCTAGCTCAGTAGTTCCCAATCTTCATTTTACCCCGGACCACTTTGGTTTCTCTATTGTGAACTGAAAATAAAAATTAAGAATAACATAAAATTATGAAAATGTTAATCTAAAAAATTGTATCATTATTATTCTTTGAAATCAAAATAATGTCACTGTTGATTCATTGGCGACATTGTTTTTGAATGTGTGGTGGGCTTGCTCCAATAAAAAAAAAAACAAAAGTAAAACCATTGTCATGGAAAACAAAGCATCTGATAGAAGTATAAAATCAATTAGCATCAATGGAATTTTGTATGAAAATTAATTATAAACATTCCGTGGACTATAATTTGATCCTGGCGGACTACCGGCGTCCACACACCACAGATTGGGAACCACTGACCTAGTTTTATGTCGGGCCATCACGGCGACCACAAAACATTATCTTGAAACCGCAGAATCTCCGACATCTTGTTACCGGCGACAATTTGCTCGGAGAGTTTTTTTTAGCGGTCATGTTGGTAGTAAGTAGGGAGTCCTATACATACAACATACGTAACTTGATAGGGTTTGAATTAGTATGTGGTAACGAATAACTATGGAGATTTTTGTAAAGAAAAGTTGAATATTAGATAAGAAAAAAGAAGGTCAAATACTAAGTTGTTTTTCCCATCAAGTCATATCTTCTCTTTCAATCAAATAATTCTCTTATTCATTGACATTTATCGATGGTTTTTCCCTTTTTCATGGCGACTGATTCGTTTGAGTGGACGAAGTTGTCTTAAAAAAAATTAAAAATACAGGCACTAATCCAATTCTCCTTTAATAATCTTATATTCTAGTTTCTCATTTTAACTTAATTATTTTGGAAAACCGGTTATCAGTTATTCGCTCCTGCAGTTATTTCTTCCTAAACTTTTACCTGACGCTTATGGCAATTTCAGTTTTTTTGTGTTTGTATGGTTGTCGTAGCGGACTGATATAATAAGACACCTGAAAACACTACCTATCAAAGAAAAATCACCGATACACTGCAATCGAATCACTCTTCACCCAAAATCACATCTCAATGACAGATTTCCGCTACGATTTCCCTCCAAATAAAATAGGAACAGAATAAGCGTATCCAAATGTAATCAGTACAAACATTTCGTTGGGTTCGTTCGGATGGTGGCGTATTCTCGCGTATTCCCGCGTTTTCCCGCTACGCTGTCAACGTGCTACACTCACGATATTCATAAGCAGAATCATCAAAGGACTCCCGATGCGTTGCTTTCGTAGATTCGAGATGGTTGGATGGGAAAAGTTTCATCTTATAGCAGACCCAACCAAAATTGTTGGTGATTTGTTGCAAAATAATAAAACACGTGTGAAGTGTACTTTCATTTTTTTTTTATTTTACGGATATAGCATTATTTGTTTATTAAAAATGAATGAAATTCTAAAAATAATGGTCTTTATTAAAAAGAAAGAATGATGATTCAAGTAATCTTTTCTTAATGCATTGTCGAAGAACAAAACAGTAGCAGTTTCAGAAGTCGCTAATTAATGCAAAGTTAATAAAACGATGTTTATAACACCTAAAAATGTTTTTCACAGTCGATACCGGTCTATTATAAAGAGCTGCAATCAAAAACGCCAAACGGGAAAATAATCTGTAACTATCCACAGTTTTACAATCTAAGCAAGACGAACACCCGATGCGTTAGCTGGCTGTGAAATATTGCCAGTAGAATCGTCGCGACAGTCTGTCCGCTGCCTTATTTATAACGTGCGAACGTTCCATTTGATAGAACGAATTAAAATAGCGGTCTACTCCGTTCTAAGGAGCCGTGACGTATAGACATATCGACTTATCTGTCAGATGCGATTAATTTTTATACGTATAAATAAGCTTTCAGAAGAAACCAAGAGCGTGCGATATTTTATCCTAGTTAGCTTATTAATGAAGCACTCATGGACCGGCGTTTTTCTTTTAAACGCCATTAGGCTGATGGTTATAGACGTCACATTTTGGGTAATTTAAAAAGAAGCATGGTTCTGGAGATCAGAAACAGTTGACAATCAAATAAAGCAGTCTTTAGAAGTAAAGTTTTAAGATTATTTTATTGGGAGTTAGGGCTAAATATTATGAGGTTCGAATGATAAATGTTATACTTTATGATCTTGTGGTTATGAGTGGGTCAACTGGGAAACATATTGCGCAAGGTGGAAGAATCAGGTAAAGGAAATAGGCTAAGTAGTTTTGCCTAGGGCATGCGCGGCTTGAGTCAAATTGCACTGAGATTATTAATGTTCTATTGTGTGTGATCTTTGAAATAAATGTGAATGTTTTTGTTTGTGATGCGGTATGCAATTGTGGTCTTGTAACTTATTATTTTAAACGGGTATATTAGTTTATACCAGAGAATGGGCAGCAGCGTTCTCTGTAAAACACAACAACATACACTGAGATCGCCAACCCGCCTGCCAAGCGTGGCTATTGCGGCAAAACCCCCCCTTTGGAGGAGGCCTATGTCCAGCAGTGGACATCTTTAAACTGTTATGATGATGATGATGCTGATTAGTTAAATCAATGCTCTGAATAGAAACAAACTGGCTGATGAAATGTGATAGATCTTTCTGGATCTTTGGCAGTCGTTATGGGTCGTCAGAACAAGGGGGGAGGGGTATCTGTTACTGGATTGTGTAGGTCAGAAAAGCATCCGGGTCGGCGGCGCGCTGCGATCCCAACGGGCCTCAAGGAGGGGTCCGTGGCTTAGGCCCCCAGTGGTCGACGCCCCTGTGGCCGACGCCCCCGATACGATTAATTTAATATTATTATTTTTTTGTGCTTTTTCACTTAGTACAGTAAATGAGAAAAGTGTTTCACCCTATTAATAAAGTATTTTTCCTTGCTAAACAAAAGTTATCTATCAAATAGCAGAGATAATAGATCGCCACTTACGAAAGAAGAAATTGAAGGCGGCTGGCTTCCCATAATGAAAACCAGGTAGTTAAGTATTTTTTACACTTTATTAAAGCTTGTCTATTCCTTATATTTTTACTTTTGCACAATCATTCGATCGATTATTTTCTTTTCAGTATTCCAGACGACCAAGTAACTAAGTTCAATGATTATTTTGTTGAACAATGGCTTGAGCCTGCGGATATGATCGCAACGTTGTGTTGTTATAAGGAAAAACAAATGCCTGGAATCACCGTTTAAAAAACCACCTGGGAACGAACCCGTCTTTATTGTCGTTTTTAGAAATGGTTAGGATAGATATTTCTACCTACGGCACGGCACAAGCGAGGTAATATTATTTATTTTATTTATATATAAAACAATTAAAAATATTACAAAAAAATGTAGTTTAAAAGAAATTTATTAAGATATTTACCTAGTTTTTTCTTTCAGACTGAAAACCAAAAACATTCCTGTGAGCAGAAGAAAGAACAACACAAGAAAGATTGAAAAAATGATTGCCAATTTAACTGAACAGTATGAAAACAAAAAAATTAGCACAATCTTGTTTTTAGAACAAATTCAATATGTGGCAGTTCGTCCTAAAAAGTAATAATTTAACTTACATAATGAAAAGAGATGATTTTGCTTGTATACTATTTTTAAGTTTTAAATTTTAATTTTTATTTTTGTTTAAGTTTTTACAGTTGATTATTTCTATGCTAGCAAAATTTCATAACATTTGACATGTAAAAAATTTGTTACTCTACGAGTACGTTTGTTTTTGAAGCCTGATTATTTTGTTGTGTTATTGCTATTGAAACTGACTGATATAATTAGGTAAAATTATTCTCATTTGTTTCACAATTGAATATGTTTAATTATTATTGTTACAAAGATAAAAGAACATTTCATTATGTAAAAGTTAGTTGCTCTTTTATTTTATCCATCTTATTTTCTTACATTTGAGACTGATTATTATAATTAAGTTAAATGATTCTCTTGATTAAAGGTGATGAAAACTGTGATTTATAAAAAAAAAAATACTAGATTTCTTATCGAGATATATAAATAAATAATGAAAAATAACTAAGACTTTAATTTTTCAAAACATACCTCTAATATAAAAGCATTTCTATGTTATAAATATAATTACGATTTATTGTTATGCATATACTTACAATCAATATAAGTACATTTAACATTTTTGTAAAAAAAAATTGTGCCTGACAGTACAATTGATCAAAAATTACTTTGAATTAAATTAATCGAATCGGGGGCGTCGGCCACAGGTGCGTCGACCACTGGGGGCCTAAGCCACGGACCCTCAAGGAGATGTCAGCACGGAAGACGGGGCCCACTAGGGCTAGTGCCTGCTGGGGCTGCGTCTTCGTTCGAAAGAGGCTCCGTACCCTGGAACGCAAAGAGCACTAGGAGGAATACGGATGGGTGTTAGTCGGTAAGAGTCTGACGCTCCCTCCTGCTGTACCCAGAGCAGGAGGAGTCATTTGATTATTTCCCATCCTTAAAAAAAAGACATTTACTCCAAATAAAATACATGCACTCAGCTGGATCCGGTTAGACTAGACCAGTCCCTTCATTGTAGGAAAAAAGCTAGGTAGAAAATGCCGAGAAAAGACTAATGTGCGTACACTTCGACTAGCTAAAAGTATCACTTATTGTTAATACGTCATTCTATTGACATTTCTGTCTATTGTTCAAAGGGAACAGGAACATTATTGCTTCACCTTTAACCTTCTATTTCCTGCTCAAACCTATTATTAATTCACAAACAGGGACTCCCATAACGAAATATCAATTCACCTAATATTGTCGAATACCTACCTAACCAAGTACTTAGAAATGAAACAATTGAACTTCAGAATAGAATCCCTGCCATTAAATATTACACATCTCGAAGAGCTACTAGAATTAAGTTAATTAATCAATCAATCGGGGAAGAAGCATTGTTCGACGTTTTTGTTCCATCATCACAAAGGACTTTACACAATGCTCCTTGTACTCTAACAAAGGAGATGAACTTTCACCTTATACTCATCACACTCCTTTTGTATGCACTTTCGCTAAGAAAATTCAGTACTAAAAAGTTTTCCCATAACCAAAACAAATGAGGGCGATGAGATGTGTAAAAGTGAAAACAGCGACACCGGCGCCAAGTCCACGACAAAATGCGTAACAACTTTACAGTTTTACAGTCGCAAAGGTACTGTTTATTGACTGAAGAAAGTATAACAAAGTACAGTTTACGATGAAAATTTTCACGTGTTCTTTATCTTTGTCTTTTTGCAGATTATAAGCAAGATCCGCTAAGATTAAAATTTCGGACTTTTTATGACTTGTTAACTCTCTAATAGGGAAGATGCAAATACAAAATTTATGAGAATGTTGTCAGTAAAATAATAAAAAAGTATAAAATAAAGGCCATTACAAAGTTTTTATTTTGGTTAATATCGATTTTTAACAAAAATAATGAATTAAAGTAACGTGAAACCACCAATTTATCAGTCCTCTTGGTGGGAGTCTCTCCAAGTCTTGGTCTTCTGGTTAGCGATCGGCACTCTAGACAATTTGCCCATTGCCATTATGTTTGGCTGAATTGGTTCTTCTGTTATTAATTTCTGATTCGATCATACGAGGAAACTACAAGTATAGCTTTCTATTCTAATGTGGACTTACTTTCTTTTATTTCACTGATTTTTGATTTATAAATCAGCATGGGTACCGTTACGTAAGACAATGCAAGATGTTTATAACAATAGATATTGTAGGAACATAATGAGGTTGTAGTAACGACAAAATGCTGTCTTCCGCTCGTAAGAATTATCCTAATCTATTTGCCACAATCGACCGTCATAATCTGCACGAGAATAATTTATTAAGTACTGTTGATTTTATCATAACAACCACTAGTTGAGTCATCTCCTATATCTAAATTAGATGAAGTTAAAAAAGGTTTTTAGGGTTCTAAACCTCTGTGTGGAGAAATGGAACCATTATAGGATCACTGGGTTGTCTGTTTGTCGGTCTGTCGGTCAGTTGGTCTGTATGTTTGTCTATTTGTCCGTCAACCACAGCCTCCGAATCTATTGGACCGATTCAATTGTAAGATTGTTTTCTTTTAATTATATTGAATGTTTTGTTTTTAGTTAATCATCATCATCTGCCTAGCCTTTTCCCAACTAATAATACCAGTATTTTACGCGGAGCGGCTGCCTACCAGACCTCCACAACCCATTAACTGGGTAACATGGTATTTCATGGCAAGACTGGAGTCAGATTTACTGGCTTCTGACTATCCGTAACGACTGCCAAAGATCTACAAATAACAGCCGGGACCAACAGCTTGTTTGTTTTGAGTTTATATAAAAACAAAATAATCAAACATAGTCATCACCATCATATTTTATTCATTCCAATCAGGATACGTTTTAAAAGTATCTCTTATTCCTGATCCCTATTTACAGAACATTAAAAATGCAATGAGAACGCTAATTCTACATCAAAGTGCTCTGTTATTATTTCCATTGCTTATTTACATCAATAAAATTTTATTTCTCCCGTACAAATACGGTAAACGAACCGTAAAGTCGGCCGTTGGCATTTTCATACACCCTCATTTTACATTAACATACCACACCTCTCATACATTGAATATCGTTTTTACACAAACGTACAATTACGCAAATTGTGTAATACCACAGCTGTCAACTTTGAATTGGACGTTAGGCCATTTTCTTTAATTTGAAACGAATCGTATTGTTTACTAATGTTAGGTTTTTCAATCTATTTAGCAAGACTTTTACCCATGGATTTTTTGTCTAATCAACAACAAACAGACATGCTATGCTTATAACTATTCTGCTATCCTGAGACATTTGTTATAATTTATTTAAAAGTGCCAGTATAGCTATCTTCGAAGTTTTGTGTCAGATATTCACAAAAAAACGCGAAAATATTAAAAAACGGAATCATCAAAAACCGTTTACTTTACCATTTGTGAAGATATTGCTGAATATTATAAACATCAGCATTCAGTCGAATTGAGAACATTCACCTTTCAAATTGATCATTAACGATATTTCTTTACTAACAGACACACATAATTCTTCATACGCTCCAACAGCTGTTACTAACATATAGAAATCCGACATGAATTCATTAACAGTATGGGAATTTGCGCAGACAGTTTCACCACTTAGCTCGTTTTCACGCTTGTTCCAACTTGTAGTACTAATGCTAGTGTGTTTCTATGTATTAATGTCGTTGGGAGTCACGAAACGGTAGTGTTCCTACCTACACTACCGCTCAAAAGTATTTGGCCACCCAGAAAACGGTATTTTGTAAGATAAAACCCAGTATTTCTATGTTTGATTTTCGGTCTCGGCGAGGAAGGAGATAGGATGCATTTAAACAGTTAAATTAAAAAAACTTCATAGTATTTTTTTTTTATCAGCGACTAGATTTTGTTCCTGGCTTTGCATGCGTTCAGGTTTTTTTTTTCGCAAAAAAATATTTATCCATTTATCTCTCGACCAATTAGCCGTGAAGCGTGACAAAAAAAGATATGTTAGCTATTATAATATTAACGATTTATTAAACTTAAAACTCTAATAGTTTTTAATTTCAGACACGTGTTTGTATCCAACTTTGTTTTAATGACAGTCACACAAATATTTGGCCACACGAAATGCTGCAAGTGGCCAAATACTTATGAGCGGTAATGTACATGAATTGCATTTTGTGTTTTATAAGTGGTTAGTAGCCGATGGCCTACATACACTGCACATTAAATCACGCATATCTTTCGAGCTAAGTAGGCTTGCAAATTAGTTGTGGGCATTATTTCTTTAGTGTAAGGGTAAAATGTAGTGTTTTATTTAATAATACATAGGTATGAGGTAAATAAAAGGTTATCTTGAGAAACATGGTACCGAATATTTAAGGCTGGCAATGTTTACAGAAATAGCTTTTTACCTCATGCTGTGGCTTTCAATATAATCAGGTTTTTGCTTTGACTATTTGAGATTGCATAACGTGATGCAAAACTTGGACGGAGTTATAAATAGGTCTGTAATACTCAATCCGCATAGAGCAAAACTCAATGTTTATGCTTTCTCTAGGCTGTATATGAGCCTTGAGGTCTTTTTCTAGCAGTGGGACCTTATTTAGACAGATTTTTATTCTTAAACTTTACCATATCTACTTATTACATATAGGAGCTTCACAGATGTAAAAGCATCTGAAACAAGTAAAAACAACAAATCAAACAACACATTTACCGAGTTTTCCTACTATAAATCGTAGTTGCACCAAGTGAGTGAACTCCTGCAAAATGGTCTGTCACAATTAATTACCTCATCCAGCATGCATGACAATCTAATAGTGGTGATCTAGCAGCGACCCGCTTTCCGCTTTCTCTAGCACGAAGTCCTGACTGGGGCCGCCGTGAGGCCATGAGAAAAGCGCTTTATAGCGGCTTTTGGGTAGAAAGCTGTTTATCATTCGTCATTCTTTTTTTATTACCTAAAAGGTATCGTCAATAGGTTTATGTTTTGAGTGCCAATTTTAATATTTCTTTTTAATTTTTAAGCAACGCAAACCTTCGTATTCGCATGTCAGTCGTAATCTGTTAAAAATGTATGAAAATTGAGGCTTTCTCGATACTTAGATGTTAATGCGAACGTTGCTTGAAAAATAGTAGAATAATTGGCTCTCAAATATCATCTTAATACTTATAAAATCAATGCACAGCCTTATCTTAGTGTAAAAAGCTGATATTTAGTATATAGGTTAATTTTCTAATTTTAATTTAGAGGGCGGAAAAGGAAAGGAAGTTTTTGAATTTTGATACGGCTTTCACTAGTAGAAATAGGTAGCAATCAACAAGAATATGCATGTGTATACGTTTTGTGATTTAAATAATCAAAATGTCTATAGTTTTTTGTCTAAGGTGAGGTTTGTAAAAAGGAACGCTATTAAGGAAACTTTCAAGTCTGAGAAAGACTAGAAAGGAAATAAAAGAGTACGCATTTTCTATGAACTGAAAATTACTGTCAAACAGACTGTAACATTTACTTTTATCATGACACGCATGCTACTTGAGTTAACTGAGCAAAAAATAGTTCGACCACATCATCGCTTACCATCAGGTGAGATAGTGGTCAGACGCGTGCCTATCAATAGTTAAAAATAACCGGGCACGTGCGAGTCGGACTCGCACACGAAGGTTTCCGTACCATAAACCTTCTTTTTATTATTTTTTGTTAAAGCAGCAATAGAAATACACAATCTGTGAAAATTTCAACTGTCTACCTATTACGGTTCTTGAGATACAGCCCGCTGACAGACAGACGGACGGACAGCGGAGGCTTAGTAATAGGATACCGTTGGTTACCCTTTGGGTACGAACCCCTAAAATAAATAAATAACTAGTTACTGTTTTTGATTGTAGTTTATTGCATTAGGTACTTATCCGTAATCACTGACTATCCAACGTACGTAATGCAGTAGGCTTACGTTAGTAGTGAATAAATCAAAATACGCTGGCCTTGCATTCTATTGACACTCCGTACTCCGCTATGCCAGGTCAAGATTGAATATTACCTGTGTGCGACCTCTGTAAGCCCAGTGTATCTTGGGCAGTCAGTTCAGCTTTTACTCTGCTTAAGTACTGGCTAGCATTATATCCGTGGACTATTGCCATCATCAGCATCATATTCTTCTTGTCATGTGGGCAGTAAGGTCTAACAACCCCACACACCCTAGTGTCAGAGTTTCTAAACTGCCTCAAACGCCTCTGACATGGTTGGACGACCGCCATTTGGCGGCCGAGACCACCGGCTTATACGTGCCTTCCGAAGCACGGAATCATCTTTTTTATCAGACAATCAGGTGATTCAAGCCTGCAATGTCTTAGTCAAACTGGAAACAACTTTACAAAGTATGCTTCAGGGTAGGGTTTGCCATAATCGCCTCGCTTGGCAGGCGGGTTGGCGATCGCAGTGTATGGTGTTGCGTTTTACAGAGAACGCTGCTGCCCATTCTCTGGTGAGGCCCTTAGTCGCCTCTTACAACACTATTACCATATTTTCCCAGTAATACTTGGAGTAGAATTGTGAGAAAAGGTAATAAAATCTATCCAAATCTGCAATTTTAACCATTTCAATTATAACATCCACATGTCCGTACCGTGTACGGATCCGATCGCTCACTTCGCCGCCTCAACCCCAGGTCGTGAGTCGAACTTAATTGGACCCCGCGCGGGTGACACGGAGAGGAGATGCATCGCTCGGCGGTATGGAACGCATAAATTTTGAAAAGAGAATTGGACCCCGTGGCCATTTTGTTTTATAATTTCGCAACTGTATATCATTGGGGATGGTTTTATTAAAATATAAAATAAATCATAAGTTATGTCGTTGTTAACGTGGACGAGCTGCAGTTCTGATTACAAATAAAATAAAACGATGACACCATATCTCCAGCCAAAGGCTACATTATAATGGTAAGTGAAATCATTTTGAAGCTGTAGTTATAAATATTTTTTTTGTTTAGACGGTCAGTCATGTAGGGGGTTAGACCAAAAACGGTAAGATATCTAGGCAGCTCAGAGAGCACCAAACGCAGAGTTTGGCTAGTTACAAACATTTTTTCATTTCGCTTCTCCCCACGTAATGTGCTGAGCTCTAGGATTGCTTGGCTGCCTGTTTCTGCATAACCTTAGAAAAAAAAATCGGTTGTAGAAATCTTTGAGTAAATTATAATCAGCAGTCATTCCGTAAAACATAAAAACGAATAAAACTTCTGCTAAAGAGCATAGGAGCATTGGCATTCATGATGCAAAACTCGCTTATGCACATTCCCATTTCTCAAAACATAATTTTATTTATCAAAATACGAGTAGCGATGAAACAAAAAATAAACGACGCTTAACCTTTCATAAAAAGTGCACAATAAGTCGAAAAAGTCACAATAGACGGATAGTGCCTAGTAAACGAGAAAGAACGTGAGCTGTTGACACATTTGAAGATAATGTGCGCATATCCCTCTGACAGGAGCTAGGTGCAAGCCTTTAGCGGAAAGAGAGTCTTGTGGGAATGTTTATTGCACTTGTGTTGAGCCATATGGGTACACATTTTATTAACTTCGAAGGCAAATTGTTTGATAGTATTTAGATGGTTAAGTAAAATACAGGTTAAAAAAAATATAAGTTTGACATGGCAGGTCAACTTAAGGTGAATGTTACGGGTTGTTCATCACCATTTTCCCGCGAGATGGCGCTGAAGTCAACATTTTCAGTTTTATTTTGTTTCGAGTGTAATTGGAACAATATTAAGTCGCAGAAATAATGGTGCGACAATCGGATATTCCACTTTATCGAAATTAGTCAAAATACGGCATAAAAACCCTTCTGATTCGCCATAGTTCAAATCATACTTTCAATCATGTCTATGTGTGTGTAAACGGTACTATAAGCGAGTTAGATATTATTTTCGTGAAGTATGGCGAATCAGAAGGGTTTTTATGCCGTATTTTGACTAATTTCGATAAAGTGGAATATCCGATTGTCGCACCATTATTTCTGCGACTTAATATTGTTCCAATTACACTCGAAACAAAATAAAACTGAAAATGTTGACTTCAGCGCCATCTCGCGGGAAAATGGCAATGAACAACCCGTAACATTCACCTTAAACAAAAAAAAAGAAAAAGGTAAACAAAAAAAATGCAAGACAGTCATCGTAGTAATGGTTAAAGGTCTAAGTGTATAAAATTTGCAGAAACTTTGCTAAACTGTAGTACAGTCATCAAAGTTTCCGTTTCCTACTGACGATGACAGAGTAGTTCTCGTGATGAATAGGAACGGGCGACGTAACAAATAATGTTTTTTTTTTGTAATTTTGGTAATTTTTCTTTGTATTAACAAAATATTATTCAAAAGTTTTTTTTCTTAAACTCGCTTTCGCGTATCACTCGCGTCCATTCCACCGGACTCATGAATACGAAGCGCGCTGCGGCGCCGAGTAACGAGTGTGCATTTACATTTCATCTGCTACAAATGATTCGGTACATTGCACAGGTTGTATGAAGCCGCGGTCACAATACTTGACACTGTTACCATCTGTAAACATGGAAATTTGACAACCTTATGTTGTGGAGACGGAAATGTGGTAGACGGATTGTAGATGAGCTTAGAGACCTTTGCATTGTTAGTTGGATTTTTATGCAGTTCTTTTTACGTTTAGGAATTTTGAACTTTGTATACAGCCTCATTTGGGTTCAGTTCACAGTCCGTATAGCAGCCACAGTCGTTATCATCTTCATCACCATATCAGATAATTGCCGTCCACTGCAAAACGAAAGCGGAGGCTTACATTTTGGGAGCTATCCCGGTCTTGAGCAGTCTGCATCCGACCGCTGCCAGCCACCTTCTTCAAATCATCGATCCATCGTGCCGCAGGACGTCCTACACTACGATTGCCCATACGCGGTCTCCACTCTAACACATATCTGCTCCATTGACCGTCTGTCTGTCTACAGATATGGATATAACCATTTCAAGTCTCTACAAGTTGTACCGGTTATGATACTCAAGAAGTTAGAGCCATAGTTCTTCTGTGCAAAGACTGTTGATAATAAAACTGATAAACTGGTTCTTCTCTTCTTCTCAATTAATGAACATAACGATCAATGACGGTTTAACGGGTCCAATTAGGTATTAACCTAATAGTCCGTTAAAACTGTAATTGATCGTTTTCAAACAGAATGCACAATAACTGTAACGCAAAGCAAGTCTTAAATCTAAGTGAACCAAATATAAAGCATTGTTTGCGTCCAAGACAGAGAAAGCTCAGCTCATAAAAGAGATTCCATTAAGCTTAGTACAATCAAACTTTACCGGAGCACCAGTCATATTCTCTGTTATGCCCACGCGTTTTCTTAGTGCTCTAGTTATCACCATAGGCCAATACTCAAATCTATATCTATACACCATATGTCTATGCAAAGCCGAAGAGTTTGTTCGTTTGTTTGTTTACTTAAACGCGTTAATCTCAGGAAGTTCTGGTCCGATTTGAAAAATTCTTTCAGTGTTAGATAGCCCATTTATCAAGGAAGACATAGGCTATATATCATCGAGCTAAGATTAATAGGAGTGGAGCAGTAATGAAAATTATGACGCAAACGAAGTTGCGCGAGTCAACTAGTACTAATATATAAAGCTGAAGAGTTTGTTTGTTTGCTTGAACGCGCTAATCTCAGTAACTACTGGTCTGATTTGAAAAATATATCATCACGCTAAGACCTATTGATCTTAGCGGAACGGAGCACTAATGAAAATTGTAACGCAGACGAAGTTGCGCGCGTCGACTAGTACTAATATATAAAGCTGAAGAGTTTGGTTGATTGTTTGCTTGAACGTGCTAATCTCAGGAAGTAGTGATCTGATTTGAAAAATATATCATCACGCTAAGACCTTTTGGTCTTAGCGGAACTTAGCACTAATGAAAAATTGTGACACAGACGAAGTTGCGCGAGTCAACTAGTCAGGCATATTAACGAGACTTCAAGTACGACAGCCATATTCTCACTTGATTCAAACTGGGCCACGTCAAGATGGAAATATTAAGGAAGTAAACCAATACTAAGGTGTTAAGTAACTGCGTGTAGCTGAAGTAAAGTACCACTGACTCATTTATTTGCTTTGACGCTTTGACAGGTCTACGTATAGGTTTTGTAATGTTAAATTTATGCCTTGAGGGTTATTCAGGTTAGAACAGCACCGACCAATGATCACATTGGTTTGGAAAGTGAATATTATTGATGATTGACTGTTGGCAGAATGCAAGACAAACTCTTTGACTTGTTCTGGGAATTTTGGTCTTTTTTAATACAGAACTTTTAGAATACCTACTGAGAAGAAGACTTATCTGCACTGACACAGATTGCATTTGGTAAGATGCGTCATTGAAGAAGAATCGCGGTACTTCATTTTCATTATTTCACCTACTACTATTTGTCTCTGCATTATCCGAAGATGGATTAGTAGAAAAAAAAAACTTAGGAAAATAAAAATAAAATGTAAAAAGTTGATAATTTGGGTATGGGGTACCAATAATTTATTGGTGAATCTGGTTAAAGAACAAGAATATTTCGATTTGTAATTCGATATATTCCATGTTTATTGTTAAACTTTATTTCATAGGTATAGCTTTAATATCACGTGAGACCTCTTTAATATTCATGCCGAGGTTGAAACAACTAAAACATAATATTAACAGTACAAACAGCAAAAGCAAATATTATATTTAACAGTAGCCATAAAATTTTAATTACGAATAAAGCTATTGTTGAAAACAGCAGTATTAAATAACTATGAACAGTAATTAATATGTTTTCATTTATTACTTCATCGAAACAAAAAGTGATTTATTCCAAATTTGTTCCTGCAGTTCTTGAAAATTGCCTTTTAGAGAATACTCTTTAATGTTGGCTGGAAAAATATATTCGGAAGAAATAGAAAACAAGCCTCTGAAAAATTTTTGAGCAAAGAAATTGTCAATCTGTACGTGGCCTTACGTAGAACAATACAGTGACACACATGAGCACACTGGCCGCGAATCTATCGGCTAGAAAAAAGAAACAAAAATACTAAATGGGAACTGCATAAAGATATCCGTGTCGGTAACAAAGTGAGAGCGAGACTACTCTTAAATAAAATAAGGCAGTTATGTAAATGACCCGCCCGGTCCGTCCCCATGGTGCGCTGCTTAAAAAAGCTTTTGTTCCTGCATTAGTGCTCGGATATGGTGGTGAAGAAAGGCGGAAATCAAAAGGAAAAATCGTTTTGCATATTTAAGGCCGTAGGAACCAAACATTCCATTTTTTGTATCTTTTCCGGATAGGTAACATTCAAGATTCAAAGCATTTATTTCAGAAACCATACATTTACAGTTTTGAATTGTCATGGTCGGTCAGTCAAAAACATGAAGCAATTTGAACGTTCAAAGGCGTAGATCTTTTTGGTGAAGAACGTGAAAGATTTCTGTTATATAACATGATTGAAAAGACACTAACTACTAAAATCACCAATGAACCACCAAAAATTATTGAACCTATAAATAAAATCCGTATTAAATTCTTACTTGATGTGAAGTCTATTTTAATGACTTAATAGTTGTGATTGTTTCAAAGTGGAAGAATCCGCGTCTACCACCACAGCTCGCTACCCAATCTATGTGTGGAGTTACACAATCCGAGGCGCAGTGCCGCGAACCTATTACAATGCACGCTCCCCCGCCCTATGACAGTCTAATCACGGTGTGTCAAGGGACTTATTACTTTCCGCCTGCACGGACACCGTTTACGCCAGACTACCATATTTAAATGTTATAATTACCGGCTAGCGAATTGATATGATGGGACTTTCGTACTTGTTGCTTGGGGAAGCTTCACTGGAAATGCGAGTGTTAAAATTAATGAGATTTCTGAAGACTGGTAATTAGAAGTGACTTTACATGCTGTAGTTAATATAAAGGGCGTTTGGAATAATGGAAAAGTCAACCCTGGCGTCGGTTAATTCCCTATTCCAGGACAGTGCCCGTACTGTTTTATTTATAAAGTAGTCAAAGTTCTTACCACTAAAGGAGCTAAAGAAAAACCACTTTGGGATACAGAGGGAGAAACTAATGAGGAAAAACACGGTGGGATCGCAGCAATCGAACGAGGAACACATTAATCCATTGCGGAGGTAATGCAATTACATTGAATAGTTAATGAGTTAATTGTTACTGTTTATGCTGGTCTTAGTACAGAGGCCGTAAACTAGGTAAACAGCTTCGTTCAGTAATACTCTCTTAAATAAATTGTTTGCTACTGTTAGAAGTGTTTGCATGTTGCAATAAAGAAGTTGTTAAAGTGTTGTAGAGAAGTACCTTAGTTTAGTTGAAATCAATTAATAATATAAAAAACTTTCCTAAAGACATAACTGGACAATATTCATTGATTACGAGCTTCCAGATCTTGATAAAAAATAAGTAGTTGCGGGGACCGCTCATTGGAATACGCAACATTGATTGGTAGAGCCCGTGGTAAACTGATGCCCTGATAAAGGTCACGGAAATTCACCGAATGCGAAAAGTTTAGGTATCAATCGATTTGTGGCGACTTGAAATTAACATAACTGAATAATCGTTTTGCTGGGTTTTAATTTTACAGTCGACGTTTTTAATTTTACTGCTAAGCATGGAAATGAGTTTCTACAAAATACCGGTTAGTCCAAAGAAAAGCAGGAATCGCATAGTAACATACAAAAAGCAATTCTAGAGCTAAATAGTTTCGTCAGCAACCACTAAAGCAAGCAAAGCAATGTGATCGAATCCCAAATGAGTGCTGGAACCGCACATGTAATCAGCGAACTAATCCGAATCGATTTCACACTAATTTACATGCACTTAAAGACCTACAGATTGGTTAGAAAGCTGGTGGCAAAATTAGGATATCGCTTGTGTCTTCATAAGAGGAGAGCATTTAATTCTGTTTGAACAGATGCGTACTTAAATAATTATTGGATTTATTTGCGATGATGCTTCTCACGCAGCTTACTGTTATTGACTTTAAAAACAGTCAACAGTATTAAAGGAACTGAAGTTCTAATTGAGTTGAAAAAAAACTGCAGATGGAACTGTTGCCTTAAACCAATGTCCTGGTGGTAATTCAGTGTTTCAGTTGAAAATGTTTCTACATTGTTACAATAGAGGTAAACTAATACTAAACATTTGTTGGCCTCTCAATTTTGTATTATCGCCAAATCTTTGGATCTGCTAACGAAATAATTGTAACGAGGCATAAAACGAGGATTAAGATACATCATCATCAATAAGGACCAAAAGTATTCCTCAGACGGATCAAACATTCGCAGGTCATTTATTTTTCACATAGGACACAAGCTGACTAACCATACCAGCTGAGGAGAACACAACAAGCTCATTTCCAGGGAGGGACACGAGATAGAGAGCTAATCCTAGTTTATTAGAGGGTAGTATAGCTACTCATAGCAGTAGTATAACTAGACATTGGTGTTCCCGGACCTTGTCGGACATCCTGTGAGAGAATATTAGAGTGGGGACAACGGCACGCTTTGTCTGCTGGTAAATAGTTATTTGGTTGTATTAGGGAAATAGTCTAAGTTCTGATTGTTTCATTTTCATGTGTTGTTTTGATTACAGGAAATGTGTGAGTGGAAAATTGGGTATAGTGTTGTTATTGAGAGTTAGATTATAATATAAGATGAAATGTGTTTCAAAGTTGGAATTAATTGATTCTGTCAACAAAATGTTCATACAGGATGACTCTTGTTTGTTATTTAGAGGCATACTCATACGTCACTTAGTCAGTTTGGAGTCCATTACACTCATTCGCCATAACAGCAGATAATATCCTTGATAAACTAAAAGTGTAAATTTGATCATCGAGTCGAACTGGGCCTGGGCCACCTGGACCAGGTGTTTTCAAGTTCGTTTTTAGGGTTCCGTACCCAAAGGTTAACCAACGGAACCCTATTAATAAGCCTCCGTTGTCCGTCCGTCCGTCTGTCTGTCAGCGGGCTGTATGTCAAGAACTCTAATAGGTAGACAGTTAAAATTTTCACAGCTTATGTATTTCTATTGCCCCTATAACAACAAATAATAAAAAATAAGGTTTCTGGTACCTACGGAATCCTTCGTGTAAGAGTCCGACTCGCACTTGGCGGGTTTTTTTTTACAATACCTAATTAAAATTAAGTTAGGACATTCTATAGATTAAACCTCAGGTTATGCTTCAGGTTCGAAGGAAAGTCACAATGCAAAACATCATTAGAAAAAAAACCTAACTAAGCCTCGTAAAATTAGAGCTATTCGAGATACACGAGCTGACAAGATTTTCGCCTGTAATCTGGATTCCATGGCTTTGGGTCTTTGTCCGGGGGGCCTGTCAAATTAACGGACACATTTTCGGGTCCGGACGCGGCGGACACCAGTGGCGTGCCCTTATATCCGAACTGAATTACGCGGATAATATGGGTTTCCGAATGTCCGAATTATTTGGCTTGTAACGCGAAGTTGGGATGGTAATGGATTAATATTAGAATTTTGTTTGGTTGGGTTGGTTAATGTCAAAACTATATTCAGCCTTATTGCTAAATACTTGCTGAATGGAGATTATTAATTTAGACTCAACTAATCAGCGTTTAACTTAACCGTTCTAATGGTTAGAAAGTTTTAATAAATAAGGACAAGGAATAAAACTGATCGTTTGCTTGATTTTATCTTAATCTTAAATATATAACTTTAGGAGTTACTGGCTCAATTACGATTGTTTTTCAGAGATATAAAGAAAGTTATACAATCGGGTGTGTCTTACATGAAAACAGAATAGAATAGGCCATATTATAATCAATGACGCGCAATAAAGCTAGTTGTAATAGCTATAAATTATACAATTAAAAAAAAAAAAAAACAATAGATACTTGTAAAATCGTAATCGCGTTAAGATATATGGAGTTTAAGAAAATAAAATTCAAACTTCGCGATCTATTTTCAAATAGAATACTTATTTTCTATCTTAGTATCACTTGTACCCCAATTATAATAAAAGAGTACGTCTATATCCAAATTGAAAATTTAAGACCAGTTTTTCCGCAAAAGAAAACACACATCTGCTTAGCCTTTTCCCAACTATATTGGGGTCGGCTTCCAGTCAAGCCGGATTCAGCTGAATACCAGTGTTTTACGAGGAGCGGCTGCCTACCAGACCTCCACAACACATTAACTGGGTAACAGGGTACTTCATGACAAGACTGGAGTCAGATTTACTGGCTTCTGACTATCCGTAACGACTGCCAAAGATCTACAAATGACAGCCGGGACCAACGGCTTAACGTGCTTTCCGAGGCACGGAGGAAACTCGGTATTTTAAGATGGTCACCCATCCACAGACCCACCTTGGCAAGCGTTGCTTAACCTTGAAGATCGACCCGTGCGGCTGTTATTATCTAGCCACGAGCTCCTCCGGCAAACGAAAACACACAACCAATCATTCATCATCTGCCTAGCCTTTTCCCAGGTATATTGGGGTCGGCTTCCAGTCAAACCGGATTCAGCTGAATACCAGTATTTACAACCAATCATTAAACCTATCTAATTAAGTAATCCCCGCACGTACGTGTACTAAATGAAATCGTCAACATAATGATATCATAACTTTTTCCTTAGAGCATTGTCAATTAGCGGCACGGTATTGCATTCTTGGGTCGTGTAGTCGTCGCCGTCGGTTCGATTCCCGACAAAACACTGCAGTCAGTAATACGATTGAATTGATAAATATTAATGTAGCATTGGTGGCAGTTTCATGTAGGGATTTGTCGCATCGCGATTTGATAAAAAAAGTCTTTGAATTAAATGCGTTTTCTTGTTTAGTAAGTAAGATGAAAACAAGAATGGGGCGAGTTTTTCTGTGGTTGTTTTGACGAGTTGGTTTTTTGGGTAAAAGTTTCTCTTAATACATTGTATCGTTATGATGACTGGACAAATCTACAGTGCAAAATGTTTTATTTTGATCACATGGATATCTTTGAAAAAAAAATGTACAGAAAAATCTGTCATTAAGCAACAAGGATAATAAAATTATAACCAAGATTTTTGTAATACATAACATAACATGATTTCAAAAACTGTCCGTGGGGTCTTGCATTTTCTTCTCCATAAAGATCTACATTTTCGAACGTGCAAATAGCTTCATGTTTTTGATTGACCGAATTCAAAAGTTGTACATATTTATTTGAAATAAATTCTTTGAATCTTGAATCTTGGTTTACAAAATTCCTAATGTTACTTTTATGGTTATACTTAGCTAGCCATAAAAGGAAAAAGAAGGATTCTTTATAAAATTTTATTTAACTGATGATAATGGTATTTCTGAAAAAAATATCAGTCAATTAATCAATAAACGATTGAAATGTCATGCCTCAATGCATGTCACCAAAAAAGCTTCGATGATCGACATGGAGAAGAAGATACGGAACTCATTGGTGCCTGATGCATACGTTTTTGTATCTAAAATGTTGTTTGTGTTGAGATTAAGGATCAAATGGTGTCGATTGAAAACTTATAAAATGTTTTAAAAAAGTTTAAATTTTCTTCAATTTAAAATATTGAAGGACTATTTTAATATGTAAGTACTTTTTATTCTAATAACTGTTCCAGGTAACTAACATTATTGTAGAAAAGTTACAATTTCCGGTCGACTATTTATCAAACTTATTGCAAAAGACATAATGGCGAGAAATAGTAGATCCAGAACGTTTACGATCTAACATTCTGAAACCCTGCGAGCATAAACCATTGTTTCATGAGTAAATAATATACACACTGTTTTATTGTTGTTCTGAATGGTAGCTGAAAATAAACTTATGCGCAGGTCCCTCTGGCGCCATCTAGTAGCAGCGAACTACACTATCTTAGTTTACTATAAACGGCAATAGATGGCAGCATGTGTGTTGTAATTTTTTTACCCAAGTTTGGCAACGTTTTTTTTTCAATGGTGAAACTTTGGAGTTGCATATTATATTTAACAATAGATTGCGATTTAAATTAATCATGATAATATTACTGTTGATTGCAGTTATTGGAAAAAACATACTCTATTAAAGTAAGCAAACCTTCAAAATATATTTTAAGGCCCGTGAAAAATGTTCACATTCAAAGTACGATTGTGAAGTTAGTTGATTTGAACAGAATTAGAACTGTATCTACATAATACAGCTTAGTGTAAGTGTGGAGGAACCCTTAACTATCTCATAAGTCTCAATTAGAGGAAACCGTTACATACATACTAAAGCCACTACGAGTGCTATAATGAAGTAAGGATTAGATAATCTGTAGAGGTTAGTAATTAGAATTTGCTGCGGTGGAGAGGAAGTGGCTTTAGTCAGATTAAACTAAATTATTTTTTAATAAACTTAATTTTGTTTCTGAAAGTTCACCTCTATTTCGAACGAAAAATGTCCACAGCTGGACCGGGGTAGCCCTAGGCTTTTAGTATTCAGTCTTCTAGGCTTCTACATCCCTGCACTTCTACAAAGTTATAGGTTCACGTTGCGGAAGGTCTCCCAGGCTTTTTTGATAGTAAGTTGTAGGCGTATTTTCTATACATAGATTGGAATCTTTGATTTGTGCGTTATTATCCTATACAATAAACAAAAATACCCTATTACATCATTGGTCTGTGTATTTCTAATAGGAACTTAGGTATCGTTATTTTCTCTAAAATCAATTATGAATCTAATAATGAAATGATTACCGCAACGATATTATGGCTACCAATCTGCTACAGCTAAGTCTAGAACCAATTCTCGTGGGTACTTACATAAACATCGTTCAAATTCGTATTCTCAAAGAGAATCGCCCTTGAGATTAAAAATAAAACAACGTCAGCAAGCTTCTATAACTTTACCGGTATAAATTACACATCACAAACTAACATTAATCCTCGCTACTATGAATCATCATTTCAAGTTATCAAGTAGAGTCCCATCCAAAAACTATTTCGTAATAAGACAGGCCCTGACCGCAAATTGCTGAGCCTAGTACACATAATAGGTAGTAAATCACCATTTACTGTCCCAGGTTACTTATCAAGTTGTTGGTTTGTTACTCTGTCCCGTGGGTCTGTGCCTAGCCTTTGGTGGGTTCTGTTCGGTGTGTACGGAGGCTGGAGTTGTGTATGGTGGTTTAATAATTTATGTAACTATGATTTTATGAAATAATGCTCTCTTGTATTTTGTGAAGCAGTAGGTTTGGAGCAAATTGGCTGTGATAGATATACAGACAGACACACGTGGTCCTAGAAGATTGCGTTTTTTTGAACGATCTTACGGAATCATCGTTTTATAGTAGTTACGGACTTTCAGAACGATAAAAAACAGTGTAAATTGGTACCTCTTGTTTGGATGTGGCTGGTTTGAATAATCCAAAGCATTTAAGACATTTCAAAGATATAAAGAAATTTAACGTTACCTTTGCATTATTTTCGCTGACTGAGTTTTAGATATCCTAAAAAAGTTGCACCAACATAACATTCGAATAAGGCGTACCAACTGTAAAACACGCTAACAAAACTTCTAAGCAGTTCGAAGCTGATCATTTAAATTAACCAATCAGCTTCCATGTCATCAACATCACTCACTTGCCATAATGGGACGTTCCTAATTTAAACCACCAGACGTTTATGGACTTAAAAAGGGGGGACATTAAAATAACTGTCAAACAGAAGAAACTTTTAATATAATGAACTATTATAAATCGGGCAATTAACCATTTTAAAACCCTCTAACATGGACTTATGCCCCGTTTCCTTGGCTTTTAAATAAGTCGCTTGTGAAAGGAATTAAAAAGTGTCTAGAAGCATTTTAACAGCTACGATGGGTGTCGTTAGAATTAATTATCCTTAACTAAGCGAGAGATCGTACTTAACTGTGTAGATAGGTAACATTGTAGATATAGAGATAAACAATATTTCTTCATTTTTGCTGAAAAAGATTCCCTTGAATCTTTATCCTCTTGGCAGCGGCTATGCCTAAAGTCGAAATTTATTCCAAAGGGACTCCTGGGGTCAAAATTAGTCTATTATTTTGGAATAATAGACTACTTTTGACCCCAAGAGTCCCTTTAGATTTAGATGAAACTTGGCACTCTAGTAGACAATTTCTTGGGACGTTTTCTACTAGAGTGCCAAGCTTCATCTAAATCCAGTCAGCCGTTTAGACGTCAAAAGGCAACAAACTAACTCACTTTCGCATTTAATTAGGATGGGATAGTTAGAATCGGTAGGGTAAATAAAGACATTTTAATTAAAGGTGGTGTCACGATTCTTTAATTGACTCTTTAGATCTTTTTATGACTGTGTCCTTCGAACAGCAAGACCTTCATTCAAACAAGACTCAATAATAAATCATTCGTTCATCATTTCCCAAATCTTTACATTATAGCCCATGTCATCTAATAAGATATCTGATTTTATTATCACAGCATCGACATTTTATACCAATGATGACATAACCTTCTAAAAATCGTGTGAAACTCATAAATATAATGCGCGGGTGGAACACGTAATAAGTCAGTAGATATCATCAGTAATAAAATTTGAGACAGTAGAAATAAAATTGTATCAGTTACTATGATTTTATTTGTTTCTACTTCTTTGGATTTATGTGGGTATCACTCACACTTGTAAACACCGATGTATACCTGGAGAGCAATCCTCTTATTTTTAGGACCGTCCGCATTCGCGTCGCTAACTGTCAAAAATCTATCCTAATGTTATAAAGAGGAAAGTTTTTTTTTGTTTGTTTGTATCGAAAAGGCTCCGAAACTGTTGGACCGATTTTAATCATTTTTTCACCAGTAAAAAGCTTACAGAAAATTATATTATATTATAAATTCCTATGAAAATCGAAATACTATACCTTTTTTTTTTTTTTTTTTTAAGGATGGGAAATCATCAAATGACTCCTCCCGCTCTGGGTGAAGCAAGAGGGAGTGTCAGACTCTTACTGACTAAAACCCATCCGTGTTCCTCCTGGTGCCCTTTGCGTTCCAAGGCTACGGCACCTCTTTCGAACAGATTCCGCAGCCACAGCAGGCACCTGCCCTAGCGGGCCCCGTCTTCCACGCTGACATCTCCCCGAGGCGCGCTGGAATCGCAGCGCGCCGCCGACCCGGGCCTAGTTCTGATCAGACGGCGAGCCACCCACTGCTCGCCGTCCGCAGGCCCGCGCCTACGGCGGCCGGGAATCGTCCTGCGACTCCCGTCGCCTGGGGCGTCTTCTTCTGTTGCGGCGACTGGGACGTGAGGTTTCCCTCTCTCTCACACGTTCGGCCTCCTCCTTTGCTAGCATTACTGCTACGCAGAAGGAGGTGATCGCTTCCCATGCCTCCTCGCTCCGGACCAAAGATTGAACCAAGGCCGGTCGCGAAAGGTCGCCGCCACCGATCGCCTCGACGAGGACCCGGCGGTGATCCGCCCAAGCAGGGCAGACCTCCACCGTATGCTCCACCGTGTCCTCCGGGCGATCCTCACAGTGATGACACCCGGGCGCGTCCTCCCGCCGAATCCGAAACAGGTATCTCCCGAAACAACCGTGTCCGGTGAGTACCTGTGTCAGGCGGAAGGTGAGGACGCCGTGGCGCCGCTCCAGCCACTCCTCAAAGAGGGGACTTATCGCCTGGATTGTTGCGTGCCCAGCGCTGGGTTGCGACAGTCGCTGTCTCCATATCGCCATGAGATCTTGCCGGTGCTCCGTCCGCCTTGCTGCGATTTGCCGCGGCAGAGGTGTCTCGCCCCGGCGTTGCGCCTCCACGCGCCACTCGTAAATGTGCGCGAGGGCTCTCGCCTCCAGATCCCATGGCGGCAGTCCGGCAAGGAGGCTCGCCGCCTCGCCAGAGACCGTGCGGTATCCCCGGGCCAGCCGGATGGCCATGACCCTCTGAGACGCGTTGAGGTAACGGGCAGGTCGCTTCCTCAAAGTAGGAATACTATACCTGCGCGAACGAAATTGCGGATAAAGTCGTTTATGATTTCAAGTTGGTGAACATAAAATAAAAACATTTAAATATGTTAACAATACTAATATTTAAAAAAATGCCATAGTTTTGATAACTCTACGATAAGCGTACTTCTATTATCACTGTTTAACACACCGTTAGGTGACATGAATTTGTGGATATTTCAAATGTAATGGACGGAAAATAATGACAGTCTCAAGCTAAGCCATAATCATAATATTTAAATAGGCATTAGGGGTAGATATGTTCAATAATAAGCTTATTACAAGTATGTGCTATTTTAGAACTCTTTCGTGTAGTTACTGAGTAACGTGAGAAATCAACCTAAAGTACTAAAACCATAAAATAAAATTTATCTTTCTGTCTATTGTCATCACCTCGATACTCAAGCGTAGCTTTATCTCTCGAAATAAAAGCATTACAAATCGTTAGGTAACTTTTCATATTAGAGCGATGAAAATATTTTATATATTATGGTCTATAAAAATATTATTGTTCTGCTATTACTTGGTGAAAATGCGTTGTGAATCATTTCTATTGTTCGGTTTTGTTATAACTCGATGTAAAAGCGGAATGGTAACGTAAATACTCGTAAATGTTTATACTTTGTCGCCTTTTTAGTAGCTTATCATAAACGTTTTGTGATTTCCAAATGTTATGGTGAACATGCACGACATCAATTTGTCGATATCCATATTTCAAACCATCCGTTACTTCCAATTTTGCGATCATCAGTATTTGGTATTACCATCTTAACATAGCGAGTTTCCTCCGTGCCTCGGAAAGCACGTTAAGCCGTTGGTCCCGGCTGTCATTTGTAGATCTTTGGCAGTCGTTACGGATAGTCAGAAGCCAGTTAATCTGACTCCAGTCTTGCCATGAAGTACCGTGTTACCCAGTTACTGGGTTGTGGAGGTCTGGTAGGCAGCCGCTCCGCGTAAAATACTGGTATTCAGCTAAATCCGGTTTGACTGGAAGCCGACCCCAATATAGTTGGGAAAAGGCTAGGCAGAGGAGGAGTATTTGGTATTACATACCTACTCGTACAGTTTTGATTCGAAGTTATAAAAAATTGCGAGCGTCTTTTTTAACTTTTAAGAGATTATTGTTGTAAGCTTTTGGAAATACAGACGCAGGCAGAGAGTTCCACTCCTTTGCTGTGCGCATTATAAAAGACGTTTGAAACGCTTAGTGCGAATTGGTGGAATAGCTACAAGGTAGGGATGGTAAAATGCATTGCGTCTGCTTCATAAAAAATATTTCAATGAAACATGCACTAAGTTTTTCCGCTGGTTTTTTTTTTGAGCGAAAACATGCATTTTTTCTGAACTAATTTGACGTAATATAAGCTTAATTGATGCATTTGATTCATCAACAGCGTAGCTTTCTGTCATTGAAACCATTTTCGCGTTTGGCAACACTCCACCTCCCAGAGATTTCCTTTTAACTTTTTATAAAGTGAGCTTGGATCAAGTAGGTACTAAAAATAACCCAAGGATCATCCAAAGATTTATTCTCAACATTATTACCCCGTAACATATTCTTAAAGAAACAATTTTAATCGCCAGACAATATCCGCACAGCTCCGTAAAATTGCCTCCCGACCTTTAATTATTTAAAATCCTCGATATCGGAGACTATTATATTCATGGGATCTTAATTAACGAGCTCCGTGCAGATAGGATTACCTAGTTTCAATCTAGTTAATCCTAAAAGGTTTTGCACTGTAATTATTGGGATCGGATGTCCGTCAAAGATCCTGGTGCTTATGGATATTTTATGGATATTTTATTATTTACAGATGTCATGTGTTTTTGTTGTGAAGAAGTGCAACTAAAAAGCTTTGTTTTTCACGACCGAATCCCCTACAGGTGGGGTGCAAAAAGTTATCACTATTTGGTATACAAATACTATAAAATTCGTGTGTTGCTTGGGTGATGCATTTTGTCAGCAGGATGTATTTCGGCAGATGTTTATATTTATTTGTTTATTTCGTGATTGATAATCAGGTTTATTATTCGTCATTATCATTCGAATTATGTCTACAGCTGGACGTAGCATCTCACCAAAGATTGGTTAATTTGGCCAGCGCTTCTTGCATTTCCCGATCGGATCATTATACATAAAAAGTTGATACCATTACACAATAACGTGGCATTTACAAAAATACATGAATTGCATCAAGGCAAGCTATATTAACCGCAAAATTTCAGCAATTACCACGAGACGACACAATTGGAACTGACAAATTAATAGCGAGGTTCGACACATCCCGCCTCTAACTACTAATCGCCTCTTCAACTGTGAAATTGTGTGAAATTTCGAACACATACGAACGCTCCAAGGATTATTGGTGGTAATGCGGTCTGTTCGACTGAAGTTACTGCATGAGGTGTGGCTGATAAATTAATTGAGCAGAACAAATTTGTTGATGTACGTGGACGTTTATGCCATAGGTTCTCCTAACAATGTTGAGGTCTGCTATTAGTCCTAGCGGGTGCAGCTGAATACTAGTAATTTATATCGAACGGCCTAACTTTGTGCTGCTGATAATCCGTAAGGACTTGATCAACACTTACTTTTCCTTTTTGGGTTTCTTTATTGATTTCGAATTCAAGATAAAAGCTAAGTCTTTTGTACACTCTGCTTCAATCGTTGTTAACTCTACAGTTACAATCCTTAGATTTACTCGTATTGTCGATAATTTTAAAGCCATTTCAATTTGCTAAGCTTATACTTGGTGATGTTGGTACTGAAGCTTTAAATCGGTCTTCCGCAACTTTTGCATTGATGTCTGCCCTATACCTTATAATCTTACTTCACGATATCGTGATAATTTCAAAATTGTCTGTAGGTACAAATGCAGCGCATACTTGTATGCAAATTAACCAAAATGATACTTCTGACTTATGCAATTTTAACGTCTCCTTCGATCACGATATTGCTTGTACGTAAATTATAAACAATATCTACAGAATATTTATTTCATGTTATGTAGTGGAAGTTTTCTGCTTGTTAATTTTAATATTAGAAAAAAATTCAATACAGCTTTAAAACCAGGACTTGCAACCATAGCAACCGTACCTATTTACCCCCGTACGAAAACTAGCCAAATACCAATATTATTATTTATAATTCACCCTAATACAATAAATAACATACTTATCCAGTATTACTGGTCTTTTTTGGCTCTAAGGACAATAAAGCTTTATTAAGTTATTTACCAGTAATAAGATAATAGAGTGAGCCTCATCGATTATTCCAAATAAGTGTCAGGGGACTAAAGATGGAGATTTACGTTCCTCCCCCTAACTTTGCACAGATTTTTGGCCAAATCTATTTCCAATTGATATTTGATTTGGTCCCATGATTGCGTTATGGAAGAGGGTGGCCACTGGCCGTGTTCAATTTAATTTCTTTTTATTCTTATATAATAAGGGATTTGCTTTTTCTTTTGGGATTCAAAGCTTTGAATAAATTGTATGGTTAACAGCTTTAGCTGTTTATGGAAGTTTTGCTTTGTCTTAACTTGTGTTTCCTTTTTATTACTGCAGTGTTAACGTTATTGTTGAGTTTGATGCTTTTGTGCCCTGATCCGATCGCTTACCAACCGAAATTCCAACAAACATGTCTGGACTTAATAATGTTGTTACTATCTTGCATGCCTGTCTTTTCTTGTTTGTACGACACATGTTTTAGCAAATAAATAGTATCTTATCGTAGGCTTAAAAGCAAAAGGGAAGTTATTCATATTTCAGTTTTTGTTATTTGTTGATTGTGTAGTTACTATTAATGGCTTTAAAGAAGAACGTGACTCTCATAAGCCTGAAAATGGTACTCGGCAAACCAAAAGCCTCAATTTGGAGGGGACGTCTGCATATAATTTAAAATCTTGCCCCTTTGATTGATGTGAACATACTACCATTGCAATTAAGACATACTTGTAAATTTCATACACCATCCGATCCAAGAAGTAGTTAGCACTTATTTTCCTTGTTGCTAAACTGAAGTCACAATATCATAATTTTGGTCTTCAAACATACACATTATTCTCTCTCCAAACATTCGTGTTTACCAAGTAGCTTTTTATCTGCCATTATCCATGAATATTCTCATGTAACATCGTTTACCCCATAACTACAGAAGCTATAGTCGCTTATTAATACGGGTCATGTGGCGTCAAGTGCCAAGTTGGACTGTCTCCAAGTGGGCTCTCCATCGAATTTGGCAAGATTTCTGATAGTAACAGATGTCACATACACCTGCAAAAAGTTCTAACTATTTTCAAAATGTTTGCTTTGCAGGAATTTTTATTTGCACCGTGAGTATGGTTTGGATTTGATCACTGGTTTTAAGCTGTTAATTTGTTCTTGGTCTGTTTTCTACAATTATATTATCTATACGTGTACTTCCTCTCTCTTTTTCCTGCTGTAAGAATGGAGTAACTTGTACAGAATCGTTGGTATTTTTCATGGTAGATTCTAGTCGTAGTTTTTTTGGGTAGCCCAAAACATTGGCTTCAAATTTAAACAACTGTCTTGCCAACGACACAAAGAACTGATTTCTGTCAATTACACTAAGTAAAAACTTTTGTATTACCTTCACAAATAATCCAAACCAACTGTCTAAGTAACGCAAACAACATTTCATAAAACCATATCAAGCCAAAACATTTTCTCCTTTTATTTTAACGAAAAAAAATCCTGTCTAATATATGTAACTACATAAATATTTACTCCTTAAGTAAAGTTTGCCATCTCATGTCTTAAAGAACATTATATAATTTGCATAAGAAGTTTGAATGGGCAGGGTTGAAAGCCTCCAGTCGCGTCTGGCATGTGAATTGCTTTTTTATATACGTTAATATTGACTCTCTTACTCACGGCTACCGCCGGCTTACATGAAGACCTTTGGCGTTAGTGCTCCTATTCTTTATTAAGTACTTTATGCCTCAAAGAGTCTGTTTGTATTCTATCAGGTTTATTGTTTTATTTTTGTTTGATGATATTACATTTAATCATTGGTTCAATGTGAACATAAATATTTAGGATTTGTATTCGTTGGACTAGTACTAAAGTACCTTATCGAAATTAATAATGTTGATATGAGTTATAATTAGGTAAATGTAAGTTCTATCTAACATCGTACGGAAATAAAAAGAGACCCACATGATCATACATAAATGTCATAAAATTTGAAAACGTTTTGCTGGGAGCTTTTAATGATCATGTATTTATGTAGATAGCTAGTTTGCGTAATTAAGTAGATTTCATTTTTCTAAGAAAACTCATATTATCTTTTACATTATTTATGCACATTAATCAGACGATTTGTATTCTAAAGACGCCGATCACTTCGCTCAATGTTGGTAAAATTTATGTTTATGGAGATAATAGTACCCAAAGCTTACCCTTTGAAGGGGCCGGAACCAAATAATCAAACAGCGAATAATATTATAGTGTTTTTTTTTCAAGTTTATGACGTCAGCGTGTGGCGCCACAGCTGCAATTTAACGCATCATTCAACTGGCGATTCATGATCACGATCAACTATGTTTGGCGATGCTCAATGGGGCTTTGGAATTTTGAACTGGTTTCCATGCAGTGACAAAAGAAGTAATTTAACATAAACGACTGTTTGGGTAGAAATTGGACGTCAAGTCGAAATGAAGTTTATTGGAGCAGGAAGAACAAACTGTCTCATAGCCCGAATTAAGAGACTTAAGTACTTATGAAGGTATTTGATCACTTTTTAAATAACTGCAGCTTTGCTTCATACCAGAAAAGAACCCCTCAAATACGATGAAAAATTCAGCAGTATAACAAGATTATAATGTCAGTCCAAAATTAATAATGGAATAATTGAGTCGAGACGAAATCCTGTTCCGACAGATTTCAGATAAGAATTCAATTTATACTTTTCGACTACCATCTATGCCCGCTTCTGTTTTAAATCAAAAGCACCCCAAAAGAGTATTTGATTTCAAATACACTGATCAGTATCAAACAGGCCCGCCCGCAGATATTATTGAGGGAAGTGATAAAAATCTATCAAAACAAATAAATTATTGCTATGTTATGGGAACTGATCAAATAGTGATTTACGACAGAAGGGTTTCTGCAGGCTCCAAAGTTGAGCTTATTTGTGTGGGAGGTGTGTGTGTTTTCTCAGCCGATGAAAGTCGAATAATTCTAGCTGAGTAGATATGTAAACAGAATATTGATAAAATTACGGTTTCGGATTACATAAATAATACTATATTATAGTTTTGATTATTAACAGAGCCCCTACTCAGTGGGAACAACTATAGGGTATTCATACTCTTTTCATTTTTTTAAGGATGGGAAATCATCAAATAACTCCTCTTGCTTTGGGTGAAGCAGAAAGGAGTGTCAGACTCTTACTGACTAAAACCCATCCGGGTTCCTCCTAGTGCCCTTTGCGTTCCAGGGTACGGTGCCTCTTTTGAACGAAGTCCGCAGCCCCAGCAGGCACTGGCCCTAGCGGGCCCCGCTAGCCCCAGCGCGCCGTCTCGGCCCGGGCCTGGTTCTGATCAGACGGCCCAATGCTCGCCGTCCGCAGGCTCGCGCCTACGGTGGCCGAAAACCGCCCTGCGACTCCCGACGCCCGGAGCGTCTTCTTCTAGGGTGTTCATACTCTGCTATAAGAATATTAAAACAAGATTATAAAATACTGCAGCTTTAAACTACTATATAACAATATACATTGTAGTCTACATTTAAATGTAGAAACAAACTGAAGAACCATCCAGGCAAGAAGAATTAAAATTAGCTTGATTCAAAACAAACGTCGCATGAAAGTAAACACTTACGGCACATTACCGGCCAGTAAATTACTCTATTCAGCATACATACTTACCCAGACACCTAGATTTCCTTAATAAATCCAAACGGCACTAACATAAATTAACACAAAAACATTTCGCTCTAAGCGATCTGATATCACCATTGTTTCGGCTGGCCTGCTTAGCATACCACCCGTATTAAACAGCCCATGAATTTGTGCTAGAAGTAGACCCTGACTTTTTTGAGAAGGTACAATTTTGTGCCAAAATTACAAAAACTGCTTTAATAAGATGTATAATCTATTGCAAGTATCAGTCCAGCTGTATGAATGTTTTTCAGCGGAAATTACGATGATGACATAAGAATAACTAGATTCAATGATTTTTTAGAAATAATTACAAATATAACAACAAGCCTTGTTGGAGACTCGTTTTAAATCGTCAATCATACTCATTTCGAAGCAAAAAAGCATGCTATCTAGCCCCAAGATATCAAAAACTATGCTGCAATCTGCAACAGATCCATAGAAATGTATGAAACTACAGTTTCGTGCAAACATTCTATGAATTGTGCAAGTTGGATTGGCCATACAAACTCCCACGTCTTAACTGACAGTTACTTTCAAAACAATTACGCTTCCACTTCTTGGAATGGACACACTGCCATGAAGTTTGTCTGATTCCTAGTAAAACGGAACAGCGTCGATAATGACGGAAAATGAAAATTTGCTGTACTAAGTTTCAGTCGAGTTCAATTATATTAAATTGGTGTTTGACAAATATTGAAGCTATTTTAGGGCTAGTAACGCTATTCGCAAATTTTGATGATACAGCAATTCTATTAGATCATTAATCAGAACCGATCATAAATACTGTCTTAAAATATTGTGATTCCTAAACGCTAAAAAGTTCTCTGCATAAAATACTTCTACTGCTTCTGCCATAGAGATACATCATATTCTTGCAACCTGTTCTAATTTATCACAGCATGCTTGCTGAATACTAAACCACTGAGTCATATATGCAGCGAAACACGTTCAGTCTATCAAGACAGACATCATCACGATTCAGTAATTTGCATATAATGACTACTTAAAAAGCAACTAACATGAATTGTATGACTGTTAACTGAATGTGTATCGTGCAAGTTGTCAACGCTCAATCTTTGATTACTTTATTGCCCGGGGATGCGGCGAGAATTATAAACTTCATGAATAATTCGTAATCGGATTCCGAGATGTGTAGGTGGTCTTTAATACGAGAATAATTGCAGCCGTTTAAGGACTAAACTGGTCTGGGAGAGACAATTGACATGCGAATTCTGAGTCAATTTCTACCGGACATGAAACTGAATTCGAAAATGGAAACTGCCTGACACAAATAGGCTATCCTAATGCTGTACGATTTCAAGTTTCACATCAGTATAAACATATCTATCATTTAGAGATCAATATCTACTTGCTATTATCAGAAGTCTGTAGATTTTTACAAAAAACATATTCTGCATCTAAATATCCAAAGTTTTTTACCCCACCAATTATACACTTACCGTATGTAGTAGCAAACGTATTCGCAATTTGTTAAACAAAAAGGCAAGAACAACTCGTTAACATATGCATGTTGGTGATACCGTAAGTACACAACTCATTTCCTTTCCTCGATCCGTTTCGAAGTAAGGCGAAATGTACGGCGCCGGTCTATTTCGGTGCTCTGCATTCTCCAGCACAACTTGGTACTAGGAATTTTGACTATGTAGTATGGCGGTTCTATCAGCTATTGTTTTATTTGTAAGACCACTTTTTAGTCGTATTTCTTGGTGCAAAATTGTGTCGTTTGCAAATGGGTTAGCTTCTACTTCGGCACTTTTTATGTCATCCAAAATGTTTCGAGTGTGATGTACCTAGGTAATGTTTACGCTGACAATATTTTTGTGTCTGAACTTTGCAACTTTTATGATTAATTTTACTTACGTATATCGCTTTATTTTTTCTCGAAATTATGTGATTAATCATTCAATAGTCTACCTCTCTTCCCCTTTATACGTATTCATTCCTTTCAATACAGTTCACATTATTCAGGACTTAATTCTGTGTTTCTATTGTTTTATCAACATTTACCAATATAGATATAACCACAGAAACACATAATTTTCTCAAAAAATGAACAACTCAAACTACCGCACAAACAATGTTGAAATCGAACCCCACTTGACGTCAATCTAAAATGCCCTTTAAACTGCAGCCGGTCATTTTCCGCACACACTTCTCTCAATATAGGTTCACAATGTAATCCGCTGGCAGCGAGACCTTTTGATCCTGTCATAGGCTTCAAAGACACGAATGCACTGCATTGTAGAGGATTTCAACTGTTTAGTACAGTTGCGCTTGTAAGCCCGGATTAACCCGACGTGTCATGTAGCCACTAGACGCTGGTAACTAATTGGAGTGGTTCGACTAATGTACAAGTGGACTGTACTTGTATGTATCTCTATGTTATGGTGTAAGACTGAATCTTGGGCGGTTTATGGTTTGATTAGTTTCTGGTCGAGTATTGTTAGTTACCGTCTAAGTCCAACTGTTTTGCATTTTTTCCTTTGATTGAATGATTATGTCATGAACATTATTATTGTGCAGTGTAGCACAATATAAGTTTCATTTCAATGGCTTTCATTTAATATAACTGTGTACGTAAGTTGAGGGATTTGTCAAAGTTTTTTTTCCTATTCTAGGATAGTCTAGTCATTTTGCTGCGTTACTGAAATCGGCACTTAGCTATGTCATCTACATACCGCTGTCCGGTCTCTGTGAAGTTGCGTGAATTTTTTCAATGCACCTTTCGGTTCGTTCGGGATTTTAATGGAACTTTCTGGAACTATTCCCCTGTCAGATCACCTGTCGGTTGTTGGGTGTTTGCTTGCCAATGTAAGTCGGTGGCTAACAGAAAAATAATTGACTTGTTTCAGACACGCACGGAAATCAAAATTCGGGTTTTGGTAGATATCAAACCGACGTTGTATGTAACCCTTTACATTTTCCGGACTGCTGAAAGGTTAACGGATAACGAAATAATTTAAAAATCAATTCTTATTTACATAAACTTTTTATGAAAAGTATGAAATTCAAACAATACTGATTCGAAAACACAGTGGATAAATACGGTAATGATTACTGTAGTTATACTGAAATACGAAGACACAGAAACAATTGAAGACCACAACTTCCGAAAACCGTTATCTTCCTCCACACACAAACAATTTATTTTAGCTTCTACCGCTCTACACCAAAACACGTCGAAACCCACCCAACACTAGAATCCCACTCATTATAACACATTCACAGCCCACCATACCTAAAAAGAACGAAACAGCTTCAAACAAAAATGTCGTCGGTCGCGTCACTCATTCGATAGCAAGCGTCGGCAAATGTCGCGTGTGCCGACGATTTACAGCTGCAATTAGTTATGTACCCGACGTGGGACAAACGATGTAGGCTGACAAATGGTCGGACAGGGTGCCTCGACTACCCGCAGACAATGGTCGCACTCGATTCGGTCAATCATTCTGTGGTGAATAAAATTATGAGTCAAGCTAAAGACTTGAATGTATTACCTGACTTTGTTTTGATTTAGGTCGGAGTTCCTGGCTGCTTTCTAGGCTGACCGGATTGTAAAGTGCATGGAAATCGAGAACCTATAGCTGCAGACGAGGCCGCAAGGCTGCTATTGGATGCGGTACCTATTTGGACGTAGTTTTTTTTTTAATTTAGGGACATTTAAAATCGCAAAGCGTATGTCAGTCCCATCGTACCCTACTCGTAAATACAAATTAGTCATATCTGGGCCCTGAATCTAAACAGACTCTTCGCATCATTGCTATTTGCCTGAGTCAAGATTTTATTGAAGGTGCCTACTTCAAGTTTATTCAACCTCAAGGCCCTGAACAAATTATTTCTATCAGACTCATACCGGACACAGTCCATTATTGGACGTAGTTATGTTGAGATCAGTGCTGCTTTCACTGAGTGTGATTCTAATATTTTATTTTAATTCTCTGTACTCAGCTCTCAGACTACTAAGAAATTATGTAGCTATTGTCATTAATATAGTTACTTGCTGTTGTCAATTGGCATTATATTATTTTTCAACGCCCAAACCATGATTAATACTGCTATTTAAGTGGCTTTTCAACAGTATTTTATACACGTAAGTGTATGTAAATTTAAACTCTACTATTAATCATTACAGCATTATTTAAATTCATACAAATAGTCTCTAAAATACTTAGATGAAATATTGAAAATCGACGAGGTGTCATATGCATTGACAAATGAGATCTATTAGTGGTGAGATAGACACATTTCGCAATATATTGGCAGCGGCTGGCGCGAATGCCGAATGATATCAATCGTTATTACTGATCATTTATTATTAACAGCTTTTGTCTGCGATTCCATCTGAATTGATAAACTGTGCTGGCTTTTGAGAGATTATGAAGGTTACTAATAATGTGATAGGTTCATGAGTAATCGTAATAGATGCAGTGGTCAAATGCACCGCTGTTTAATCTTGAGTAAAATCACCATGTTTATTACCTTCATTATTATCTAGCTTTGTCTTCTATTTGTTGCGGTTGGCACAGCTTTGCTTTTTATTTCATACTTATTCAAACGTCTTTTATAATGCGCACAGCAAAGGAGTGGAACTCTCTGCCTGCGTCTGTGTTTCCAAAAGCTTACAACCCTAATCTCTTCAAAGTTAGAGTGAACAGGCTCCTTCTGGGTAGGCTCGCTCCGTCGTAGACTTTGTCTCTGTCATCTCTGACATAGACTAGAGTCAAGAGCAAACCCATTGCAAATAAAAAAAAAATACTTCTCTATTACTATCTATTATTATTCTCTAGCATGTGAGATATTGTTACTAACATTCTAGTCATAACATCTTACACACAACTGTCGATGAGACGCTTCATGAAGTGATTAAAATAGAAAATCTTTTATAACCCAGTATTTTAATAATTAGTCAGTTGATAAAGCTTATTCGTAATAGCATCAACAGTTATTATTTAACTGGCCTACGACACATAAAGGGAAAATAAAGACTGGACTTAAAATTATTTGTTTGCATCTTTTATGCTTTTAAATATAAATGAGCGCTTTCAGTTTGGAGTCAGAATAATATCGTTAATATTAAATACTTGTAAACTTTTCGATTAATTTTTATACCTTTATCTGACGCTGTTTTATTTATTTGAACATTTTATATCTTCTTATCAGATAATTTATCAATCATCCATTTTTGTAAGATATAATTTTTGTATTAAAAAGATTGGAATTCATCAAACGGCTATGAAAGTAATGAAGTTTTTTGAAGAACAATTCCAATAGGTACGAAAAACCATGAAATTATCTAGGAAAGATAAATTGTGGATACTCGTGAAGAAAATTATGCAATAGGTCAGTCCAATGACCCAATTTCAGAACCAATAAGTAAAACAATTACGAACATTGAAGCACGTTCTACAATTTACATACGAGGATTTTATATGGGTCATATTCATCGTTCGAGTTATTGGCAATCAACGCCAATGGCTGTTCATATTGTAAACAATGCTTGTGCAAGCAAAAGAGCTAAATATTCCGCGAGTAAAGAGTTTAAATTAATGTTGGAGTTTATTGGAAACATTTTACAAAGGACGAATTCATTATTGTAGGTATGTTATAAAAGAAAACGAGAAAAAAGACGGGGCTCACTAGGGCCCGTGCCTGCTGGGGCTGCGGACTTCGTTCGAAAGAGGCACCCGTATCCTGGAACGCAAAGGGCTCTAGGAGAAACACGGATGGGTTTTAGTCAGTAAGAGTCTGACACTCCCTCCTGCTGTAACCAGAACAGGAGAAGTCATTTGATGATTTCCCATCCTAAAAAAAAGGTATGTAAAAATATTGTGAAAGTAGATTTTGAATTAAAGAAGAAGATACTATACCTCATTGGTAACATAGATAAATGAACTTTTGTCAACATGTATTAGTTGAGCTGTTATTAATATTACATTAATATGACAAATTTAATATAAAGGTCTTTTAGTCGCCTTACTTTTAGGTCGAAAAAACGCGGGGTTTTAAAAGCTGAGGACTTCATCGAAGCGATAGAAATACATGAAAGAAACAGTGGAGACTGAATAGAAAGAAAAGTACAAAAACAGAAATAAGGTATTCGTGGTAGTGATCATGAAGTTCATATTCTAACATCCGGAACACCATCATCTACAGGAAACAAAACCCAACCAAAACCGGATTTTCAACCTCCCATAGCACCAATAATGCCTCTTCATACCCACACACAGATTACGAACTACAACTGACTGGTCTTAGTAAATTGAATGATTTTTACCATGCCCAAGCTTGGTATCAGAATATTATGTTTGATGCTATACTCGTACATTTCCAGTATATGCTGAGCTGCTGGCCTCCCATTCTATGGCAAAACAATACAATGCGAGGTCAGTTTGGTAATGGATGACGTGCTAGCGTTTTCTTCTTTTGATTTTTAAGGATAATGTCATAACTGGTTTTCGTTTAAGATTCGTGAAATTAGTTACAAAATAGTGTGCATTTAGCCTTAGAGAGAATGGTCATGGCCATTTTCCACCAAGTTTTCATTTCAGAAAGTGACCATTCATAAATTTAAACTTTTTGTACGTAAGTGTATATTTTCTTATCAGTACAGAATCATATTCTACCCCTTAAGTTTTATCTTGAAGTTTATCAAATGCTACAATTTCTTCAACTTCAACGTTAGAACATATTCGTAGATAAATTTTAGCTGAAGCAGAAATACGTGGTGGTATCATACGTATTAGACAGTTTAAATATATTTACATTAATTCGAGTTATGAAACCAGTAAATTAATTATCTTTCATATTATTGGCAAATTCTAATAAATGAATAAACACAAATCTATGATAATAACCTGAAAACTAAATAGGTTTGTAACTCAATGAAAATTATATTTTAGCATTGGTTTTACCAACATAGAGTACATTATAATGATAGAGATACTTAAATTAAACACATTACACATACATTTACATGGAAACTGATCCTCGCCAATACAATTTTACTGCCACTGCGTATGTCACAGCTTGTATGTATGTATGTATGTAAATCGGGCTGGTTTCCGCAACTCCACGACTAAGCGCGTATTTTGCGTGCAGGTGGGACAAATGCGTCATTCGATCCACCCCAGCTCCCCAAGGAAGGCCAGCAACGCCTTGGTGTTACTAACTATCTCGCAGAGGGTACCTGGGTTTCCGAAGTACTTTGCCCTGTAATCCGCAACTACCGGGCAGCTTAGAAGCAGGTGTGCTGCTGTCTCATTCTCCTCCATGCAGGCTCTGCATAGCGGGCTGTCAGTGACTCCTATAGCATAGAGGTGTTTATTAAAAGACCCGTGGCCAGTTGTTACGGCTGTGACTGAACGCAACTGTTGTTTAGTCAGTTTTAGGGCTTGTTTTGTGAAACGGCCATTTATAGCGGGAAGTGCCTCTTTGGCCTGCCTACACTCACTATGGTCAACCCATAGCTTGTGATGTTTATCTCCGGTGCGTTTCCTTACCAGATTGCGTAAGTACCCGAAAGGCAGCGGCACGATGGGCTCAGGTCCCATTGCTGACAAACTCGACCCCCTTCGGGCGAGTTCATCCGCAGCGTCGTTGCCTCGAGATTCACTGTGTCCCTTGATCCATTGAATGGTTACTTTGTTGTGTCTACCAACCTGGTTGAGACGTTGGTGACACTCGAGAATCAACCCAGAGTTCACTGTGTGGCTGTTCAGAGCTTGCAGGACGGCCATGCTGTCCGAGAGTATGCGTATTGAGTGGTCCTTAACTTCCCTGGTTAGGATGGCTGATGCCGCCAGAGAAATGCCCATGCATTCAGCCTGGAACACTGTGTTGTGGACCCCCAATGGTGTGGCTATGTGGATATTGAGATCCTCTGAGAAGATTCCCGCACCAGTACCTGTACCTGTTTTTGATCCATCGGTGAAGATCCGCAGCTCGGCGGGGCAGAGCCCCTCGCACCGATGATCCTCATGCAATTGGATTTTGTATTTTTTATCGAAGATAAATTGCTTGGGTACCCGGTCATTGATTGCTTTTGTTATGGGGAGTTCATTGTTGAGCTCTTCGAGCAGAGCGGTGTGTCGTGTGTCTCTCTTACTCCAGAGACCTAATGTTTTAAGGTGTACTGCTGCCATCGTCGCTTCCTGTTGTATAAACAAGTGTAGCGGAGGGAGCCCCAGCATGGCTACCAGCGCCGCAGTTGGAGTAGTCCTCATGCAGCCCGTCGTTGCCATGCAGGCCAGCCTTTGCATGTGTTGTAACTTGTTTACGGCTGTAGCTAGCTTTGAGCGTGGCCACCACACCACGGCCCCGTAGGTTAGCATGGGCCGAATTACTGCGCTGTACAGCCATAGTATTATTTTGGGAGATAGGCCTCACTTCTTCCCTATCATTTTCCTGCATTGCCAGAAGGTAATGCAGGCCCTGTTTAGTTTGTATTCTAGGTGATTACTCCAGCTTAACTTACTGTCTAGGATGACGCCTAGATACTTTACCTCGTTAGACAGCTGGAGCTCTGTGTTGAAGAGCATAGGTAGCCGGTAGTGGCCTAGTGCTCGCTTTTGAGTGAACATGACTAATTCAGTTTTCGTGGGGTTTACCGACAGATCATATTCGTCGCACCATCTTTCCACGATGCGTAGTGCTTGTTGAGTGAGGTTGCAGATCGTTCCAGTCACTTTTCCTGACACTAGGATTGCGAGGTCGTCAACCTATTGTGTAGTAACGATGTGCGTTGAGTTTGGTGACAAGGTCATCAATTACCAGATTCCACTGAAGAGGGGAGAGCACACCCCCCTGCGGGCAGCCTCTGGCTATCAGAGCCAACTGCTGCTCTTCCTCAAGGCGAACCACTCGTTTGCTTAACATATTAGTTATCCAGTCAGTTAGTACCTGTTCCACGCCGTGTTTGGATGTCACAGCTTGCGTGACCGAATAAGAAATTAAGATAATTTATTCGCAGCAAATCCGAGGTTACAAAAACCGGCCAAGTGCGAGTCAGACTCGCACACGAAGGGTTCCGTACCATAAACCTTAGTTTATTTGTTGTTATAGCGGCAATAGATATACACAATCTGTGAAAATTTCAACTGTATATCTATTACGGTTCTTGAGATACAGCCCGCTGACAGACAGACGGACGGACGGACGGACGGACGGACAGACGGACGGACGGACGGACGGAGGCTTAGTAATAGGGTTCTGTTGGATACCCTAAAAAAAACTTGACGATCACCAAATTTAAGTAGCAGTCGGGAGGGACTTGCAGAACTGAAATCGATGTGGTCGAAAGGTTTTGGAGTAACAGCCACGTACCAGAAGACGCATCGGAATGTTACTCACAAGTTGGACTGATGACCAGCCGGTCTATCCTATCAAGATCCCACGTAGGTAGTATCAAGACTCCATCTTGTTTGTATGGTTTAGTAGCTCACTATTTGTTAACCTCACTCACGTTTACATGGTGAGATTTTTACATCATGCGATTCTGTAAACGGGTCAAAGTGAAGGCTTAAGTGAATCCAAGTAATCAATAAGGAATGACAGCTCACTTTCGGATCATTTTACCAATTGACCGGCATAATCGCACTGCTGATGAAGGCCGTGGAATATACGAGTACTGGATGCAAAACGCTTAGGTCCAGTCATTATAAAGACACTTGGTGGAGGCCTGCACGACCAGCAGTGGACGTCTTTCAGCTGAAATGATGATGATGTCACAGCTCCTACATCTCATTACTATGACTATGTTAGTAACGTTATAGTACCAAATGTAAAGGCAGTCTGATTTCGTTCATGTTGCTGAGGAACTTCGTAAGATGTGTGACTAGAATTTACCATAGTCTGGTGTTCTAGACTTTAGCTAGGCTTCTCGCATAACCTTACACTTCTATACTAATATATAAAGCTGAAGAGTTTGTTTGTTTGTTTACTTGAACGCGCTAATCTCAGGAACTACTGGTCCGATTTAAAAAAATATTTCAGCGTTAGATAGCCCATTTATCGAGGAAGGCTATAGGCTAACATCACGCTAAGACCGATAGGAGCGGAGTAGTAATGAAAATTGTGACGCAAACGACGTTGTGTGGGTCAACTAGTTAGTCAATAAATGTAAAAAAAAACCGTGAGTGATGTCTGACTGACAGACAACGCACAGCCGAAACTACTGATCGTAGAAAGCTAAAATTTCGAATATACTACGAGAGGATTTTCCGAAATTCCTTTGGAATGGGAAAGGAAAAAAAGGGACATGCGCGTACAAAGTCGCGAGCATAACCTAGTTATCTCTATACTTTTAACAATCTGTAGAATCTAACAGCAATAACTGTATATTAATGGAAAATTAAACACATAGTTATTACGTACGAACATTCACAACAGAATCCAATTCATGCAATGCGTATCGATATTTGCAATGAATTTTCAAATGAACCTCATTATTGACGTTTGGACCGGAAAATTATAATTTTAACTAGTTTTTGATGGCGTATGGTATCACATAAACTCAATTAATGGTAATGTAATCGTCTATTGCAGGCTTTGGTTATGTTTAGTTATTTACAAAGCGTTGTTTTGACATTTAAACCACTGTTTGGGGAAGTTCTTTCACCATTCATCAGAATATACTGGGCTTGCAGTCTCGACATATTTACCGACCTAAATCAGTCGACAAGTCCTAACGATTCAACGATTGATTTGAAAATATCGATATTTGGTAGACTCTACATTCACAGCCAGCGAATGTCATCGCTGGCAAAGGTCAAATTACTGAATTTGTTGTAAAATTTTGCGAATTTCGAATTATTTATTATTATTTATTTGTAATGGGTTTGCTCTTGACTCTAGTCTATGTCAGAGATGACAGAGACAAAGTCTACGATAGAGCGAGCCTACCCAGAAGGAGCCTGTTCAATTGTTCTGTTTAATTTTTGCATTCGTTTCTAACGATCGGTGAAAATGATCGAAATCGCTATTATTTCGAGACTGCAGGTTTTGGGCTAAAAGCGTTATCCTAAAACGTATTGATCGCGCCTTCCGGTTTTACTAAACAAATTATTACGACGCCTAATAGCTTTATTAAAAAACTAGCCAAGTGCGAGTCGGACTCGCGTGCAAAGGGTTCCGAACTAAATTAATTTCTGTACATGTTATTTTTTTAACAGTAAGTATAGACTTCTTATAGGTTTTCCTGTAATCTGTAGGGTAAGAACTATTATCAACATTTTATTTTAAAATTATGAATTAAATATTATTAAAACTCTCACATTAATAATATTTCATTTGATATGTCACACGACACAGTTTGAAAAACCATTTTTTAATTTTCTAGTTAGACCCCGAAAAGTAATCCCCATACTCAATTTTTTTTTATTTACGTGACGTGTCCGTATTTGGGTCGCAGAAGTCTATTTATGTGTACCAAATTTCAACAGAATCGGTCGAAATCCGTAGAAAAATGGGTGTGACAGACGGATAGACAGACAGACTCCTGAGTGATCCTAAAAATACACTGATCTTATTATTGCGGACTACATCTGGACGAAAAGGTGTTCTTTTTAGGGTTCCGTACCTAAAGAGTAACCAACGGAACCCTATTACTAAGCCTCCGCTGTCAGTCTGTCCATCCATCCGTCCGTCCGTCTGTCTGTCAGTGGGCTGTATCTCAAGAACCGTAATAGAGATTGTGTATTTCTATTGCCGCTACAACAGCAAATAATACAAATTAAGGTTTATGGTACAGAACCCTCGTGTGCGAGTCTGACTCCCACATAGGCCGTTTTTGCTTTTGTTTAATGTTTAACATTGCTCACAAAAATATAATAATAATGGGTGATTTTAATGGACAAATTGGGGAACGTCAAAGTGGCGAAGAGTACACTGTAGGAAGACACGGTAATGGCAACAGAAGCAGAAATGGAGAAAGATTGGTTAACTTTGGTTTAGAAAACAAACTAAGTATCCTGAACAGTTTCTTCAAAAAGAAAAAGAATAAGAAATGGACGTGGACTTCCCCAAATGGACTGTTTAAAAATGAAATTGATTACATTATGACCAATAAACCAAAAGGTTTTAAAGATTTGTCAATTTTACATAGTTTAAATATTTAACTCGGACCATAAAATTATTCGTGGTACGTTACGAGGGACACATACAAAGAAAAGTAGAAGGTTGCATACTGAATTGGTACCCTATGTGAACATTAAAAATAACGCAAAGATAATAAACAGCTTAAAAGAAATTCTAGAGACAAGAGAAGAAAAAGAATACAATAAACCAATCGAGGCGACATACTGCGACTTTGTAAATACTCTCAAAAGTGAAGCCCGAAAAATGTCTACAAATAATGAAGTCACACTATCCAGCGAAACAATTCAACTACTTATAGAAAGAAAATTACTCTTACTTGGCAGGATAAACAAAGAAACACGAAAATTGATTGCAGAAATAAGTAAAAACATCAATAAAAATAAAAGGAAATACAGAAAGCATAAAAGGACAAACACTTTCCAATATCATATTAAGAAGACAGACGGAGTTAAGAAAGCGTTCAAAGAATTAGAATCGAAAAAGAATTGGATGCCAAATATGAAGAATAAACTAGGAAGATGTAATACAAAAAGATCAGATATATTAAATATTGCTACGGAATATTATAAGGAGCTATATAAAAGAATAGTAAACTTGCTACGACTATAACAGACGACACGCAAGTTACTGAACCTATACCTCCTATTCTAAAAGAAGAAACAGAAAGAGCTATTACTACGCAGAAGTTTGGAAAAGCACCTGGTCCCGATCAAATCACCAATGAACTTCTTAAAATGTCCATGCCGGTAATTGTCCCTAAATTAACCAATTTGTTCAACAAAATAATAACAACAGAAGTGATCCCAGAAGATTGGACGAAATCACTGATAGTTTTGTTGCACAAAAAAGGAGACAAAGGAGATATTAACAATTATCGGCCTATAAGCTTAATGTCTAATATATATAAGGTCTTTTCTAAAATACTATTATTTAGACTAACTAACACCCTAGATGAAAATCAGTCGAAGGAGCAAGCTGGATTTAGGAGCAACTTCTCGACCATTGACCACATACACGTTCTACGCCAGATACTTCAGAAATACAGGGAATACAACAAAATATATTATTTGGGCTTCGTAGACTTCAACAAAGCGTTTGATTCTCTGGAACACCACTACATATGGGGATCATTAGAACAACAAGGGGTCCATAAAAAATATATACGCATACTAAAAATTATTTATGGGAAAAGCACAGCACAAATAAAACTGGAAAGGTCAGGGGAAGAGTTCCCGATAGAGAGAGGCGTCCGTCAAGGTGACCCTATTTCGCCAAAGATATTTTCAGCTGTGCTGGAGTTGATCTTTAGGAAACTGGGGTGGGATAATTTGGGACTTAACGTGAACGGAGATAAATTGAGTCATTTGAGATTCGCTGATGATTTAATACTTTTTTCCGAATGCCCGACGACCTTAGAAAAAATGCTACAGCAATTATCAGACGAAAGTGCAAATGCAGGGCTCACAATGAATATAGCAAAGACAAAAGTAATGAGCAACTCCACCCAAAAAACTACTATTACAATTAATGATCAGCAGTTAGAATATGTAAGTGAATACATTTATTTAGGACAATTGGTATCACCGACAGAGAGCATGCAGAAAGAAATCGAAAGAAGAATAACAAACACTTGGAAAAGATTCTGGTTGCTGAGCGAAGTAATGAAAAATAAAGAAATGCCGATGGGGGAGAAACGAAAAGTCTTCAATGCTTGCATACTGCCATGTCTTACATACGGTTGCCAAACTTAGGCCTTAACTGAACAACAACAAAATAAATTAAATATATGTCAGAATGGGATAGAGAAAGCGTATTGGGAGTAAGAAGAAGGGATAAAATACAATTAAAAAATATCAAAGGAAAGACTAAGTTTGGAAAAGTTCAATCAGTATGCAGAAAATTAAAATGGCGTTGGACAGGACATATGTTGAGAGAAAAGAAAGAAAAATTGACCAGAATAATTACGGAATGGTACCCTAGGGAAAGCAGAAGAAGTAGAGGAAGACAACCAAAGCGATGGGAAGACGATTTGAAACAAGTAGCTGGGCCAGAATGGTTACGTACAGCAAAAGATAAAAACAAATGGAAATCCTTAGAGGAGGCTTTTGTCGAAAGACAAGCTGTTAAGAGGGGAGATAAGCCAAATGCCGAGAATATGTTTTAGTTTAAGTTAATTTATAGTTTTCATACCTCTATTGTAAACATTTTTTTAAGTAACTTTGGTCAAATAAGTAACAGCAATAAAGGCTTATTTTTATTTTATTATTGTTTAACATTTATGGAATCTACATCTTAGCGATATGTAACAGTCGCAAATCAAACTCTTTTTTGAGAAACGTCTATTATAATTTAAAAGTCAGGAAATGCGAAATCAGTAATTCTCTGTAAACTTCTAAGACTATCACTTGTTTTCATTAAGAAATATTACCTACTCAAATTATATTAGCGCTTGCAGTTTCACCTTATTGTCCAGACGTTCATTCGAGCCCTAAAATAATATTCAAAGAAACGCAGCTTTCTAGAGATTATTTCGTCAAGGCGTTTAGCAGACGGCGCCAAGCGTCACCAAATGAAATATCGCTTAATTAACGTTTACAAGCCAACTCATCTTGCGTTTACAAACACCTTTATTTTCTTGTAAATAAGGTAGAAGTTACAGTGTTTTAGTTAGAAAAATATAGTTCGTTACGTGATATGCACGTGTTAAGAGCTAAGCGCAGTAAATCAAATGGACCATGGCGAATGAACGCGCAATCAACATTCCCTGATGTCCGACCCTTTCCTTTGCTCATTTCGAAAATGTTGCATTCTATAAATCTTTTGCTTGTAATGTTTAGGGCTCTCCTAGTTCTATAGAAGCAAATCTAGCTTAACGATATTTAAGAAATTGTCCCGTTGAAATAAATGGGCAATTATTAACCGTTTGGCAACACAAACCAAAGTGTATCTGCCTATGGTAGGCGCCAGGTAAATGTGCAATAACGGTCATTGACCCCCATACATTGATTGACTTTCTTAATATCAATCTTATACTAATATATAAAGCCGAAAAGTTTGTTTGTTTGCTTAAACGCGCTAATCTCAGGAAAAAAATCTTTCAGTATTAGATAGCCCATTTATTGAGGAAGGCTATAGGCATATATCATCACGATAAGACCAATAAGAGCGGAGCAGTAATGAAAATTGTGACGCAAACGAAGTAGCGCGAGTCAACTGGTAACAGAAATAAAAACATAAAGCTGGCTTGAATCGACCTCGATCCTGTGTTCCTTCTTCTTCTAGTAATGGGCTAAAACGGTTCATGATTTATTGTTTGGGTATCTACGAAGGGACATTAGGGAAAGTTCAATGGACTTTATTTCAAGTTTATCTAGCGCCTACCATAGTGATAAAATACAAGTACTAGATATACTCCATCTGTCTCAAAAGCCCGTAAAGTCCCACTGCTGTGCAATCAAAGGACTCCTTTTACTTCTTACACGCAGTACACACGTCTGTCGTCTACCAATACCTACGCTCTCAATGAATAGGTAAATATTTCAGTGACTTCAAAAATATTTAAACGCAACTCTTCGTAACAAGAGCTAAAATAATCCGAGCATTATCTCATCTAATTATACCATACTTAGTCTAAAATAATGCATTGCATAATCTATCTAACCCATAAAAGGCTTACGAAAAATCTCGTGAGAACCCACATGAGTCTGCTTCGCAGGCGACCGTTAATTCAAATTAAACCGCTTTGCTCCGACTAAAATTTTCCTAGCACCGCCCTTTATTAATAGACTGAGATCCCAGAGCTGCCAGACCTCTCTTATTTTCTCACTAACAAAATATGTGGGATAGAATAGTGTTAGTAGTAATGGGGTATTTTATTTAAAAATCTAATTAACCTGAAGACGATACGTGCGTTAAAGCCACGCGTGACGTCATCTGGCTTGGTAAATTTGGTATATTTTTACCAAGCCAGATGACGTCACGCGTGTCTCCAACTCGCATCAACTATCATCTTTATTTTTTGTTTACATGAAAAAGAAAAAATACGTATCCAATATTTTTTGAAAATTTATCAGACGGACTAATTAGATTTTTTAAAATAAAATACCCTGTTACAGATTAAAATGTGGTCTATACTTAATTTTTAGTTTTTCTGGTATTTTACATAACGTTGAACGCTTGATCAAACAAAATTCGATATTTTGAACTCTCGATGTATTGAGTGTACGATATATTGAATGTTCGATTTATTAACCATTCGATACTATGATCGTTCGATTATTTAGAATTCCGATCAATTGATATTCGAATACTTGGCATTCGATTTGGCATAGTACACCCGCAGACCTTTTGGCTTAAAAAAGTAATTTGATCCTGAATTATGAGGTAACAAAATAAAAAAAATAAAAAAGTAAAACTGAATTGAGAACCTCCTTTTTTGAAGTCGGTTAAAAAAGTGTTATAAGGGCCTCATCTGGATTAATATGACCAAAAAATAAATTGATGAGTAAAAGAGTTACTTTGTATCCTATTTGCAACCTGAACCTGGCATTAGAAATCGACCAGGTCGGCCTAAGCTAGCAGGTATGCATATTTTAAAAATACATACTAACATTTAATCTCACACTTCTGTTGGTAAGAAAATAAGGGAGGTCTGGCAGCCCTGGGATCTCAGTCCATAAACGAAAGCGAAATTCCGCCCATCGCGTCGGCCCGTTCCGGTACGTTGAGAAGCATTTCGTATGCGTATTTAATGCAATCATCTGAGCTAGTGATCCGAAACCGTAAATATTTATGTGGTTGCGGATCGAATGAGTTGCTGTCCAAATAATGGTCACCAATATGTTTTATGTAACGATATAAAAACTGTAGCCATATATTACTTGCATATATTGATACGAGGCTTCTATAAAAGAGCCATTTCTACATGGTTATAATTTGCAGTCTCTCTCAGTAATTTCTATTTTTGGTGCAGGTATTTTTCTTTCCAGGATTTTAAGTGTCTTTTAGCAACTTTATGAATACTTAAATCCATCTGCCTAGTCTTTACTCAACTGTACAGGAAATATATATAAATACTTAAATAAGTATGAAGTATTCCATACACTGCGATCGCCAACACGCCTGCCAATCGTGGCGAATATGGCAAACTCCCTCATCTTGGGGGAGGCCTATGTCCAGTAGTGGACGTCTTTCGAGTGAAATGATGATGATGATGATTCCAATAAGGGTGTAGCGGGATCTATGCCACCACAAGGAAAACCAACGGAGCCAATCTAAACCGCACCAAAAAGAACCGCGCAATCAGAGTTTACCAGGCGATTTGGTTTATATCCGTACACTTCAACATAAGGTACAGTTGAAAACTAGCGTCAGGCAGCGCCTAGTTGTCTGGCATTTTGCTGAACTGGACCTATTTGGCGCAGCCGCGGGGCACACGATGTTATTGTTTTTATAATTAATTTTAATTTCCTTTTATTGTTACAAACATTGTGTGATTCCGTGTGTGCCAAATAAATTTGTTTTCTTTCTTTCTTTCTAGTTTCTATTTCAACATATACGAGTACATCAGCCCAAATATCAACCATTGTGCAGTTGCTTACACCAGACACGACAACCGTCTGGTCAGAGGGTCCTCCTTTTTCAATGTAGGTTTGCGGGACTTCGCAATACCTCTAAATTGGTGACCCTTGACGTTGAACGTCAGCGCAATAGTTTTGTTTCGAAGTTATGTAGGTAAAATGGACTGTATGACCTATTGTAGGCCGCGGGAATCCTCTTAGAAGTCGCGAGAGGCACAAAACCGGTCGATGTGACCAAGCCTTAGGGAGACCTACATTCAGCAGCATACGTCTTTTGGTTATCATTTTCGCCAGCATTAAAAGGTTCTATCTGGATTCCCTATGAAACAATAACAATCAATTCCAATGAAATAATTAACATACGTTACCATAACATTAACCCAATGCAAGTACTCGTGCCTAAAATGTGAGCATACAACGATGTTTCATATGCATTGGAATTCCAATATTTTCTAAGTAAATACTCCCAATTTCCCAAACTAATTCATATGCTAATGACGAGAGCGAGTTGAATGGAAATAATAATTGACGGAGTCTTATTTCATGGGAGTTTCCAAAATGGTTGTATTAAGGAGAAAACACGCACTGCAGTAGAAAATATATTATCTTATTTGCGAATTGGGCCTTTCATGTTGGTATAAAGGATGGAACAGTACGGCTGATATGTTCTTGTAATAAACAAGGAGGGATGATGTTATGAATATGAATCCTCTGTACAATTTCGCTTCGTGAGTGGATTGAATCCTTTGAGAACGTATTGTTTGTTCCTTTTCTTGACATGTTAAGCACTTGGAGATCTGAGCAGTGGGAGAACAGAGTGATATATGTTTTGAAGTTTGTACAAATATTATAACATAAGCAAATATAGGTAATATAATAACGTGTCATGGTTAGGAAAAGCCAGTGTTGGGATTAAACAGTTTCCTTATAAAAAGTTTTATTTAGAATATTAAAAGCAAAATTAAATCACTCACTGATTAATGACGGTATCTCAGAAACTACTGGGTAAATGAAGTTGAAATTTGGCACGAAGAAAGACTATGAATAGGAGATGTTAGCTTATAGGAAACTCCCCCCATAAAGAGATGAAGTAGGGGAGTCGTTTGTACTAAATCGAAGTGTTGGTTTAGATGTAAACAAAACGGACAAGTGCGAGCCTAGGGGTCCGTAGAAATTTGTAGGTTTTAAATAAACACTATTTTTTTATATGATTAATTACAAATGTGTAGTTTCAGATTTTTCCCTATTTTCGTAGAATAAGACTAACTTGTCCAATTTCATAGTTCTAGGTCAACGGAAAATACCCTATACATTTTGATTCCTTTGAGTGTCGAAGGTTTTTGCGGCTTTGAAGTTTGATTTTTTTCACAGCTTCAAGAGGGTGGGTTTTAATTTCTACTCGATACCTTCACGCGTTTGCGTGATAAAGGGTCTTGACAGACAGACGGACGGACGGACAACAAAGTGATCCTATAAGGGTTTCGTTTTTTCGCTTTGAGTTACTGAACCCTAAAAATGAATTAAATGATTCAAGCTTATCACAAACATTAGCAGAAAAATACTTTAAACTTATCCAACTATTTTCTAGCAAACCTAACTAGACTTAAAAAACTCTATTTGCAAATGTCAAAAGTTTTGGTTAAAATAAATTACAGTAATTTTTATTGAAGATTTCGACATTAAATCATTATTCCAAATTCAAAAGTTCTAAAATCTGTTTGTTCAAAAGACGTAATAAAAAGTTGAAGAAGCAAAGAGTTTTAGAAGTCAAGTACAAGATGTTAAGTCATACAAGTAAAAGACAAGTGAACGATAATGTTAAAGGCTTGAAACAAGATAAGGAACACATGGAGGGCTTTAGGGGATGTTCCCAATAGAGACATGAACCCTACCATTGGTTAAAGTCTAAATAAAATTGAAAATCGAACTTTCATTAAATTATTAAATGGCGTATTGTAATTTTGATAAGATGGTGATAATTATGAAATAGTGAAATGAAAATTTCAACTGTCTACCTATGTTCTTGAGATATAGCTTGCTGGCAGACAGATGGACGCACGAACGGACAGCGGAGCCTTAGTAATAGGGTTCAGTTGGTTACCCTTTGGGTACGAAACCCTAAAAATTATAGATCGATGGAATTTACTTTATTAGACAGTCACAATTACCAGATAGCCTTTGGGAGGACTTTATAAATATTTTTGTTATTTAATAAAATAAGAACAATCGTGTTAAGAAAAGCCGTAGGTATCTTTGAAAGAGACAATCTGCAGACATAAACAAATCCACTCATGGGATGCTCTTCAGTCAACGTAAACAAAATTGTCATCTCTATAATATTGTAACCGCTTCTCACAATATTACGCAGTAACTAGCAACACGGAGTAAGTTTTCTGGTAGTTATAAATCTATAAACAATAATATCATATAAATGAATGACTATGTTATGCCATCTACTAAAATATGAACTACCATATAAAGAAAAGCAATATCTTTGAAAGAGGCAATGCAGACTTAAACAGAACGCTCATACGATGCTCTTCAGTCAAAGTATACAACATTGTCATCTCTATAATATTGTAACCGCTTTTCACAATATTACGCAGTAACTAGCAACACGGAGTAAGTTTTCTAGTAGTTGTAAATCTATAAAAAATAATATCATTTAAATGAGTGACTGTGTTATTCCATCTACTAAAATAAGAACTAACATGTAAAGAAAAGCTATATCTTTGAAAGAGATAATGCAGACTTAAACAGAACGATCATCCGATGCTCTTCAGTCAAAGTATACAACATTGTCATCTCTATAATATTGTAACCGCTTCTCACAATATTACGCAGTAACTAGCAACACGGAGTAAGTTTTTTAGTAGTTTTAAATCTATAAATAATAATATCATATAAATGAATGACTATGTTACGGCATCTACTGAAACAAGAACGCCATGTAAAGAAAAGCCATATCTTTGAAAGAGACAATGCAGACATAAACAGTTTCACTCATGCGATGCCCTTCAGTCAACGCAAACAACATAGTCATGTCTCCATAATATTGTAACCACTTCTCACAATATTACTCAGTAACCGGCAACACGTAGTAAAGGCTATGAAAAGAGCAACTTACGGCCTTTGACAACAAACTGCACTCGGGGCTACAATCGATAGACAATGGATTGTTTGGCTTTTGTTCGCAAATCGTAAAGCGCCTAGACTATCTTAGAAGTTCTTTGAAAACGTTTCTTACACTGAAATGTATTGTGAAGTTTTGTTTTACGTCTTCATGACAGCACTGACTTTGTAGTTTGTCGTTTAAGTAATTTTCTTTTTAGTTACGGTCCAGTTCGGTGTATGAATCCTATCGTTGCGAAGGATCTTTGTTTGTTGAAGCAAAATACGTTTTCTTAGCGAGCTTTTCACTGAGATAGTGAAGTTGATGCTTTTGTAATATCTACTTTAGAATTTTAGAGGATATCAATATTGAAGCTTGCCAATCTGAAGTTGAAAGGAAAATCGTAAAGATATTTTCCGACTTTGTCGTTATTGAATAAGAATAGTTCTTTTTTGGTCACTAAACTCTAATTCGAAAACAGTTTAAGATCGTTATTGTATTTTTTAGCGTTTTTTATTTGATCTACCTATACTAGGGTAGGGAGGCAATTATAATACTGATCGATCCCCTAACCGCAGCTATATTCGAAATTCGCAATGCCAATAACAAGGCAGTGGAGTATAACACAGACAATCACGTCAGTCTATCCCCTGCTAATGAGAACACTCTCAGGAGTAATAAAATAGCCTCATTTGTGACACCAATGCAATCCGTTTAATTCGTTACGCGGCAACCCCCCGACGATAAAGATCGAAGCGTTTGGGATTAAAAGAAAATTAAACGTTCAGGGAGCGATGTCAAACCCCATGATACGGTAAATTTTATAAGTACAAATACTGAGATAGCAAAATCCTTATTGGCATGGATTTTAGAGCTATATTACACGAATGAAGATGTAAATATAAGTTTGTAAGATATCACCACAGACAGTAGAACTGATTCTAGCCCCTCAAGAATTTATTCCACGTTTGGGGCGTTCCTTTGGTAACGGCTGCTGATTGTGTGGCTTAATTAAACTGCATTATACTCGCTCTGTGCAATTTTGCAAGACCAGAACACTTTTACAATCGAGTTCTGCTAACGAAATTGAGTGCAGTTTTCTTTATATTTTCTTAATTGAGTCTCATTTAGGAATCTGCATTATAAATTTTGTTTATAGCGTATGTTTTTCTTTATTGTTATTATGGAACATAACCAGCACGGTAGAGCTTGTTCCATTTAAAAGCCTTCATTTGTTTTAAAATAATTGGGTACACCTGCTCAATACACGAACTAAAAGCAACATTGTTAAATATTGTTTCTGCACTTTTTATGTTCCGATAGCAATGACTTATAAGAGTTTCATACCAGCCAGTTTGTGGAAATTCTACTAAGAATTTAATTAAGTTTGGCGAGGTATGACATAGTTTCCAATACTTTACATGTGGTGTCACTACTACGCTTTAAATACTGATAGGCTCACGTTTGACCTCTTTCTCACCTGATAGTAAGTGTTGATTTGTAGACCAATGGGCTCCTGTTCACTCTTGACTCAAAGACTAATGAGGGATTAATTTTAGAACAATGATGCCATTAACTACCTGGATGAATTTGACACCAAACTATTCTTGAGCCCGGTACTCAAAAAAGCTTCGAAAAGTTCTTCGTAAATTCAATATTCATGTTGGTAACGTTTAAATAATTTTAAAGTCAAATAAGACGGTGACGGCACGCGAGCACTTCAGTATTATTGTACACAAACATATAGATTGCTCTACAAATATTTAGATGGCGTATAGTATGAAATGGTCACGTATTTCTATTTGCTATGACGTAATATATTATGCCTAATTTTTTGGATGGGTTAGCTTTGGTGCCAGATGAGCGCCATACACATTCCAATATTTATGTATGTTCTTTCAAATTTTGAAGATATTTTTTCATAAATTTTTGCTGTTATAATAAAAATAGATCATTTATTTTCAGGTAACAAAGACCCATAGATAAATTCCTTAACCTAAGTATAAATATAATTATAACTAGTTGACCCGCGCAACTTCGTCTGCGTCACTATTTTCATTACTGCTCTGCTACTGTTGGTCTTAGCGTGATGATATAGCTTATAGCCTTCCTCGATAAATGGGCTTTCTGAAAGAATTTTTCAAATCGGACCAGTAGTTCTTGAGATTAGCGCGTTCAAGTAAACAAACAAACTCTTCAGCTTTATATATTAGTATATAGATATAGACTAGTTGACTCGCGCAACTTCGTCTGCGTCACAATTTTCATTACTGCTCCGCTCTTATTGGTCTTAGCGTGATGATATAGCCTTCCTCAATAAATGGGCTATCTAACATTGAAAGATTTTTTTTCAAATCGGAACAGTAGTTCCTAGTATAGATTAAGTATTAAGTAATAGTCCAAGATTGTGTTAGTAAACAAAACTTAAAACTATGTTAGTATCACTTAATCGCACTAAGTCCGTGTGCGTTCCGGTGGCACTTGTCCGCGAAAGTGGCGGAAAACCACATCCTGAGGCCAAAAGCTTTCCTCCATCACCTGAAGCAGGTAGCATGTTGGTATGCGCACCAAGAACGCTTTAAAGTTGACGTTGCGATACGACTCCAGCAGCTGCACCCTCGGCGCGTACTTCAGCCTCTGGCGCACGTACCTACTTCACGATGTCTTCTGCGTCAGTGGTACACCGGGGTATTCGGCTTCGCAGCATGCAGGTTTTCGTTTGACTCCGTAGGAGCCTTGCCTACACTACACTAACACAGGCCAACTTGAATCTATCTCAAATCATAAATTCGCCCTATAATTAACAATTTGATGGGTTGTTACTTATTGAAATTAATTGGGACGTCGTCACTTTCGTTGTCATCGTGGGTGAGTCAAGTAAAAGACTTTAGAAGTGACCTGGCTTGTGAGTCTTAGACCTCAATTTAATAAAGATTCGGGAACTAGCACACAAGAAAAACGGTAATACGTATCACGTCAAGAATATAGACTATCAGCTTTTTCTAAGAACACGTTCTTTCTAACTTTCATCTTCGTATCATGATTGACATTACCCTCTTCAGCGCTTAGTCGAAGAAAAATTCTCATAAAGGCAGCATGAGTGTGCAACTATGTGATATTGATATAACCTTTGCTAAACTATGATTGATAGTGTGAAGCTGAATAGAGCTTTATCGGGTAGTACAAGCTTATGACCGATTTGTTACGATATTAGAAAATTTATTGAACGCCTCTGAGAGGTCTTTATTGTGGCCGAGTGGGTGAACGCGTGATGGAGGTTCGATTGTGACTCAAGTGTTTTCGATATGTTTATTTTCTTTTGGTCGTTATCTTTTTCAGATTCTTGAGAAAATAATAGTTTTATAGCTTCTTAATCATTGCTATCATTTTAAGAAATGCCTATGTTTATGTAATAAATTACTGTGAAATGGTTCCCTAATATAAAACTTTGATTCCAAAAAAAAAACAAATGATACTGAAGTCGCCAATAACGCAAAATTGCAAGCCCTTACTAACAATCTCGAGCGTTTTCCTTATTTGAAAATCATTATAACAAACACAAACAGCACAGGACGAGCCGCAGCACTTATTACTTCAAACAATATTTGCACTAAATGAGAACGTCCAAGTGTCAATGAATCAGGAGCTGACTGTCGAAGTAGCCGCGACGGTTGACATAAGCTTGTGATGATAGCTCATTAAGAACAACCCACGTTGGACCGACACGCCCGCAAATATTTAATTTACACTCGGAATATGAGAGTTATACGGTTCAGAGACAGTTTGAAAGGCTATTTAGGTCCGGGTGATTATTACGTGTCAGCTTTTGAGCAATTATTTTCTTCATCATAAGGTGAAAACATTTTATTTTGTTGCAACTGTGCCTTTATCATGTTAGCTGGCGTCAATTGTATAGGTAGTTGTGTTTTCATAAAAAATTAAAGAGTTACACTCGTAAGTTAGAAACCCACTTTTCGAACATATTCATTAGTCAAGAAAAAACTAAACAGTCTACAATGTATGAGAAACATGATAAGCATGATGATGATGAAATTAAAACTAAGTTGTTGAAAGATATTAATTACGAGAAAAGCCGTTAAAAGATGCTATAAACATAATAAAAGCACAAGATTTATCTCTCGTTTGTTAATTCATAAGCAAGTTTACTATGAAATTAAAACTATGTCAAACGATAAAACAACGGTACATGATGTATCTGCCCACATTAATGTACTACGTTTATATTAAGCACCTACTGTTTAGCGCAACGCCAACAAATTTGGACAATAAATTACCACAGGGAACAATTAAGATAACCCATTTCATACAGAACTAGACGCTATGAATCACTTAAAATTCATAAAGCACTACCGAATGTGGGCCGTTGTTAATCTATCTCTTATCTAACGGATACCATTTATACCTCGTATGGTAAATATTTTCTTCTTACAGAAACGGTCAGCTGATAAGACTAATCTTAATGATGCAGTAATATGCCAACGAAATTATGGTCAGTTTTAATAATGTCTTTATCGGCTACAAAACACTCCTTTTCTGCTTTATAGGTTAGTTACTGTTTTATTGTGGGAGATTATTTTTGTTTATCGTTGGATCTGTATAGTTGCGCAGTTTAAGTAGTGTTTTGTTTAGCTTTGAGTATGTTTTAAGTAGGTAATTCATATTCTTTATGTTTTCGTTATTAGTTTCGTTTTCATTGTTTGTTGTTTTGTTTTTCTAGTACTTATTTAGTTATAGTTCCATCGTACAAATATTAATGTTTGTGTCTACTTAAAAATGATATCTAATCTAATCAAAAATTGAAAATACAAAATGCCTTGGTCCAATTGTGCGTTAATTGTGGAATCCCCTGCTGGAATCTGCGTTTCTAAATAGCTACAACTTGGAGGTGTTTAAGTCAAGAGCGGTTTTTGTAGGTTCTATCTTCGACCACATTATCGATGACTATCAACTGAGGTAGTGGTGAAACGTGAGTCTATCTATCTATATCTATACTAATATATAAAGCTGAAGAGTTTGTTAGTTTGTTTGCATGTTTGCTTGAACGCGCTAATCTCAGGAACTACTGATATATATATATAGCCTTTCTCGATAAACGGGCAATCTAACACTGAAATAATTTTTCAAATTGGACCAGTAGTTTCTGAGATTAGCGCGTTCAAGTAAACAAACTCTTCAGCTTTATATATTAGTATAGACAAGATCAATTCTTACTTCATTTGAAAACTCTTCTAATCTCTAATATCTTTATTTTATTAAATCCCCCAAGGCTTTATCGACTGATCAATGCAACCAAAGAGGTGCATTATTATTGTAATGCAAAAAAAATAAAGAAAGAAAGAAAGCAAGTTTATTTGGCACACACAATGTAGGTACAAATAAAAAAGGACCTTAATTCTAAAACAATTACATTGTTAATGCGCCTCTTTGTATATATCTATCGTCTTTCATAATCGGTTGAAAACCATTCAAACACCAACAGGAGGTGTCACATAATGTATAATTTCCACACTAAACAATAAAGATTACATAAGTAAGCATCTGTCTTAGGTTATCTGCTCACCTAGATCTTAAGATAATCAAGCAGTAAAACTTGGTGACAAACCCGTAAAACAAAGAAATATAATACAGTCATGTGAGTCAAATGGGAATTTAAGTATTTCCTTTTGACACTTACCTACTCATTGGAACACGAGATTACATGGTAAACCACTAAAAACGAGCCAACAAAGTGCAAAAAAACGTGGGTTTTGTTGTTAAGATAATAAATCGGAAATCCAATAAAACAGCGATGATAGCAATAAACATTGTCACATTATCGTGAACACGGGAGTCGTAAAATTTGATACTGTTCTAATAAGACACACCGCAACGTCGTTCTTCACTCTGAGTCATCTGTGGTTTGCGATAATCGCAGGTCAAATATTTGATCTTCGTAAAGAATTGTTAGTCATTCTTCGAAAGCTTATTAGAAATTGTATAATTTATGACAGTGATTTTTTAGATTTGTCAGCATTGACTGTGACACTTTTGTAATCTTTCGTAGAGGATTTAAGTATTACAATAAATGATAGGCTTTGTTGAATCTTATGTCATATTGAACGCTTTGTCATCGAAATTAAGTGTAATATTTTTCTCTATTTTACTTTCTAAACTTTTGTAATAACTTTTATCGATTTTACTAGAACTATTCAAAGAATTCAATACGTACCTCTATACACTTGATTCAACATTATTGCAGAAGGTACCTCTTTAACGGGAAAACACTCCATTGGTTTGTAGGAAACTAAAACCTATCAATAAGAAAAAAAAAAAAAAAATATTTTGACTTTGACTTTGACTTCAATAAAGAAGTAATTAATGACTATTATTACTACTTTAACCCATACTTTGCGAAAGAACTAAGCAGGTAACCGTTCCGTAGTAAGACTCAGCCCCACGAGCAAAGCTCCATCCAACAATGTGATATCAGCTACTTCGGTATTCAGTTCGCCAAACTGATGAATAATCGTGGCAATATAATCAGTTGATACATCGTTTATTTGATTATTTATCTCATTCGTAGAAGCATAAAAATCATACACAGCACCACATTTATCACCTATAAAATTATTATCTACTTTGGTACCGCGACCGCAGAATTGTATCATGATGTTAGTCACGCCTTTTATTTCACTATCTTCTACTACGACCGGTATTTGCTTGCCTATGTATTTGCCTACATTTTTTACGTTATTTGATATGCTACGGTTTTTCTGCGAATATTTTATTGTTTTGATATCCGTTTAGATTTGTTTTGCCTTCTAGTTCCAGTTATTTTGGGAGTCCTGTGTTTAATTTTTTTAAATGCTTTGTTTTTTTATGGGTAGTTTTGGTAGAGGTATTTTATATTTATCGGAAGTTTTTAACTTTGACATTAGCACATTGACATACGATTGGGGATTTAAGAATGCCAATAAGTCCAATTACTCACACTTTGTAATTATTGGTGGTTAACATATTACAGACAGATACCAATTCGGAAAAGCTTTATTGAAACGCCATAAAGTAGTTAATCCCACAAATTACATAAACTATTTTCCATTCATATTGTAATAGGTCCCATAGACCGATCGGCGGGCTATTATCGACCAATTTCACATGACCAGCAAGTTAAAACTGAATGTAATTACGGACCAATCAAATTCCATAACCAACCTGCTTTGATCGTCCGTCGTTATCCCTATACACGAATTATTTATTACTACCGTTAAATGGAGAAGACTATAGGGCAGGTGCCTGCTGGGGCTGCGGAATCTGTTCGAAAGAGGTGCCGTAGCCTTGGAACACAAAGGGCACCAGGAGGAACACGGATGGGTTTTAGTCAGTAAGAGTCTGACACTCCCTCTTGCTTCACCCAGAGCGGGAGGAGTCATTTGATGATTTCCCATCCTTAAAAAAAAAAAAAAAAAAAAAAAAAAAAAAGGTGTGCCCCTCGGTGCTGTTTCCGAGTTCTCGTGTTTTCGTTTCTTTAAGGGGTTTCTGTTTTTAATTTTTTAGATGTACTCGTATAATATAGGTTTCGTGACTTGAAATTGGTAAAATAAGACCGATTTTCTTTAGAGATTTATGCTTACTGTTCTGGTTTCTCTACTCAGAACTGTGTTTTGAATCAAGCAATCTCAATTCTTGCAATAAAATAAATTGACAGTACGTAAACCGCTCAGTTTCTTGATCTAGCACACATAAATAGAGATAGGGATACGCATTGACTAAAAATGAGTAGTATGTCTACCTACAGCTATTCACACACAGACAAACCCTCATATTGTACAACATTAACTATAAGTTAACTAAACTCGACCACAGGCCAATTACGAATCCTTTTTTGGTCCAGCACACCCAATATTGTTACACTTTATTACGCTAGTCTATGTATGATTTATACGTCTTTCAACGTGTCCAATAAATTCAAAAACAAAACGCTAACCAGTATGTTATTAAGGTTTCAATGTCGATTTATTGTGTTTGTTTGATAATAAATGTGAGGCGTTGTTAATATGAGGGCTGTTTGAATACAACACTTTGCTTCTAACGGCTAGTTTTTATTTAATTTTATAAATTTTTCAGGCAGTCTTTTTGCACTCAAGTTATTGTTATGATTAATACTGCATTGGTACTGAGATTAATGTATGTACATATATGATTCTGGTTTCTGCAGCTTATCATAATCAAAATACTTTAAATTAAGTAAATTGTAAGTCTTTGAAGCTAAAATATTGTCATTTATTACGAGACTATGCTACGAGTATGTATGCTCTTGATTATTCTTACCCGTTTGCCATGCTAATTATTATAAAGAGGTAAAGTTTGTGAGGTTATAGGGGGATCTCTGGATCTACTGAACCGATTTTGAACTCTTTACCAATAGAAAGTCACGTTATTTGTGACTGTCATAAGCTATATATAAACCCGAAAAATACTGCCATACGAAGTGGGCACAGGTCAACTAGTTTTTCATAAGTCACTGCTTGTAAAATACAATTACTCAGCTAATTCGGTTAGACTAAAAGCTGACCCCAATATAGTTGGGAAAAAGCTCTCTCGATTGAAGTGCCATATTTTTTGTACCTTCAAATAAAAGTAATGTAGGTACAATTGAGAGCAAGCTTCCATTGCTTATCCTGATTTAAGTAGGACTAACTTCTTGCAAGTCCTTCCCTTACGTGTTTTAATGTTCTTAAGTCTATATAAATAATTATACAAGCTAAAATTTCTTGCCTCGGGTGGCCACCCGCCGCTCTATGCCAGTTTCGGTACAGTATTAACTTGTAATTTATTTTGAGTATAAATTCATCTTGGAGAGCTTAACCTGTTTCAAGTTGAAGAGGATTTTTTTGTTAAAAAAGGTTTGGTTAACTTTTTCTTGGTAATTATAAATACTCTGTAGAATGTTTTCTTAAAATTAATTAGGTACTAGGTGCGCAAGTAGCGTTAATAAAATATTTTTCCTTAATTAATTTGCATTACCAAATAATTTGCCGTCAATTAGTGAGATCAGCCTTTCGCAATCCACTGTCGGACATAGACCACTCTCAGCCATAAAAAACTAATAACATTTCCAATAAATATACGAAAAAGAACTTTTTACAAGCTTTTTATTTTTCTTTACCCGTGCTGCCATCTATTGCATGAGTGCCATACCACGGGCACCCACAACAAACCTCAGAGTGGGCAGACAACATGTATCGTAAAATGCGGCTCAAACAGGAATGCGCCCACGAGCTATTCTTATTGGAGTAAGCTTTAAAGTTTCGAACGGTAAAAGTTAACTCTGTTTTGACAGAAAGTGTACATATTCTTGCGCTCGAGTAAATGTAGATTACGGATAGTTGATATTTGCACGTATTTTGTACATGGATTACTATATTTGTTTAATTTGAAAAAATAGTATCACTGTACCTACATATAAAACTTGTTTTGTAAAGTTTTAAATGTAAAGTCCTGCTAACCATCAGGTGAGATAGTGGTCAAACGCGTGCCTATCAATAGTAAAAAAAAATATAACAACGTGACAAGGAATCATCAAAAAATTGTAGCAGTTGATCGACACATAGAAATGCACTATCAATAAATTTAATCTTAAATGAATCTATTACGAGAAAATAAGACTTCTTGTGGATATTTTCCTGGATTTTGTTCGTAAACAAACTTCCTTTTCTGTTGTAGTCGGTTAAAAACACTCAAAAGTGCAGGGTTTATTCTTCAAAACCAACTCCTAAAAACGACCACAATACCTATCTAAATAAAACAAAACGAAAACCAAGTCACTACATGAACACCAAATTAATATTAGCCGGAACGTCGCAAGAACGTGAGCAGTGTGCAAAGTTACTATTAAATTAACTTAAAGCACCAAAGTGACCCAAAGAATAATTTACAGGGTCTCCTTCCTAATGAAGAATAGTACCCTCTCGGCGACTATTTGTACTAAACTTGAACCATTAAGATATTATAACCTTGATAACTGTTTATAATGTCCCCAATGTTAAGGAGTTTGGAGGAAAATAAAAAGTACGTAATGGAGAAGTGCTGCTGTTGTTAGATGGTGTTTTTTTTGGAGATATAATGTGTTTCGGTGTTAAAATGTAAATTTTTGAAAAGTATCTTTCATACTGTTCTTAGTTTTGATGGATGGATGTCTGTTACTCAATGACGCTAGGACGGCTGAACAGATCTCTTGTTCCAGGGGTTTGTTCTCTTGGGGTACACCCCACATTCACGCGAGCGAGCCAGATGGCAAAAGCTAGGTAATTAAAAGCGAGAGATGTTACAATTTAACATATAACTTTGATAAAACCCGGCCAAGTGCGAGTTGGACTCGCACACGAAGGGTTCCGTACCATAAACCTTGATTTTTATTATTTATTTATATAGCGGTAATAGAAATATGTACACAATCTGTGAAAATTTCAACTGTCTACCTATTACGGTTCTTGAGATACAACCCGCTGACAGACAGACGGACGGACGGACGGACGGACCCTTTGGGTACGGAAACCTAAAACTATTACTATTCGTTTGAGTTAGCAATAACGCATCACGCTAAGAGCCATATTGATAAAAGCAATAATTAAATCGCTATCAACATAGATAAAGTTCAAAATTAATAGGCCAACGCTACGAGGGAAACATGAGATAAAAATAATTAATTCAACCCGTTAAAACCAATGGCCATTAAAAATTATGAAGTGTCATCAGTTACCGAACCAAATAACTTACCAGTGACGTATTGAAATCCGTATTAACGATAAATAATGATCAATTTCGAACAGCAATAATTCATTAGAACAAAGCATTTTCAAGCTCGATTAAAACGTCGAAACAAATAATTATAAAGCGGTTATCATATTTAACATCGTAAATTCAACGTTTTTATCCGTATCAGTTACTTCTCCATCAATAAATCAATCGAGTTATCTTTCGTCGATAGAAAATAATTAGAAGTTGCTTAATTATTCTGCTTTTTGTCGTCCGACTTTTAAGATAAAGCACGCATCGAATATTTGAATGTTTTATTATCCAACAATTATGGACTAATTATTTAAATTCCCGTCTAACTATAAAGATTATTAAATGGTTTATTGGATTTATTTTGAAGTAGCTTTATGTATTAATTAAGTCGTTTAAGTTCTCAATGCGATACTTGATTGATTATTGAGACTTGAGAACTTTGGATATTTCTGAATCAAAATAAACCCGAGAACAGTAAACACAGTCATTTGTTTGAATCATTGGTAAGACATTTGACCTACTTCGCAATGGTCGGAACAAGATATTTTAGACATTGGAGAATAGAAACAAGGACATGACAGTCTTTACCGTTATGTACGTACGGAAACAAATCTTGCTATCGGTTAACTTGTCTAGACGAAGTATTGGCAATAGAATCGTTATACATCAATATCTTTTAGTGTTCGTAGTTTCACTCTTTTTTCTCGTCGCGTAATGCGTTGGAAAACCAAGTAAATTTACCTTTAAATCATTAAACCTAATGTCAACTCTCTTTGAACCTTTCATTGGACTATATAGTTTTAAATCAGATAGTCCACTCACTTCAAAGACATTTCCTCTTGAAAAGGATATTCAATAAAGCTTTGGCGACACGCTTCAGTAATATCAAATTAATAGATACACGTTTGAGCGAATACTCGAAAATCCTTAAAGACATTGCAACTAATAATCCTTGAAACTAAAATTAGATATAACACACCCCTTGATCGGATCTCAAGGTTTACAATTACGGAAGACTCGAAAAGGATCCACACGATCCCTGTAGCATAGCATTTGGGGACGGTGTGTAACAAGAAGCTTAGGCTGCGTTTCGACCAAAGATAGGTGAAGATGCGGAGCGAGGGATGCGTTTTGCCTTAGCCTCGCTCAGCGCAAGCAATTCTATGGCAACGACACACGCCAGCGACCTTGAGGGAACAAAACGTGCACTCGTTTGACATACGCGCGACCCAAAATTCTGTAGTTTTATACCTTACCTTATTATTGTAAGACTTTAAAGAAATTGCCGTATATCAAAATGTGGATAATTACATTTTCTTTGAGACAGTGTAAATTCCATTAAAATATGCCCATTATGTCCGTGATAAACATAATTTTACAAATTAATTACACTATTTTGAATGGAAAACAAACTTAAAATTATCATATGTCAAATTATTACAAAATAGTAATAAGTAACATGTATTTTTTTTTTTTTTTAAATACGACTAGCCATTTAGACGTGATTTTCATTTTAAAATCAGCTACTCTCAGGTATCTCCGCCTAAACAAACTCATCCCTCGCTACGCATCCTCACACATCTGTACATCTCTGGTGGACACGCAGCCTAACAGTTCTAATTTACGTCATCCCATTGAGTCCACTTGCGTCCCCGATGTCCACTTGTTCATTCTCAAATTGTTCCGAGTTTGATATCAAAGGAACACTTCTGTAAAGTAGTTATCCGATATGAGATTTGGACGAAATCCTCCTCGGAATCGGAAACACTTATGAGGTTTTAGGCTTTCACGTATTAGTTACAAGGTTATGCTTGGTAAAGTAGGTGGGTTACCTACTGCTGAAGGTTCAACCAAAATAGATCATGTTAATTGCTTTCGATTAAAGAGGAATCCTTAGATGAACTTCATAATTGAAGTGTGTGTAGATTGCGTACGCGGATGAAACTTATTGCAGTTTGCACTGACGTGGAAGTAGTCGACTTTCAGTAAATTAACATGAGTAATCAGTAGATAAGACACAGTCAAAGTTTAATAGAATGAAATATATTCATTGCTTTATCAACACACGCAGCAGTTTACTAAAATATAATTATTTCGATGCTATCATCCCTATTTAAAACATGAACTCATCTGTCACACCGATCCTACCGATCCTGCTCTACCAATTAAACTCATATGTACTTTTAATTACAAAAGCAAATGTTGGACAAATAGGTCGCCAGTTCAAACAGACCCTGCGATTAGCCCCCAATCACGAATAGGGTAATCGTGTTAATTAATGCCGTCCGTCATTTTGCTGCCACGTATATTCCTGGAGGACCGCACTGTGTGTAGATTATTGGCTGGCGTTTGGTGCAGCTACCCTTTGTTCTATTTTGGGAGCGGGTTGCGAAATAAAAAATATATTTGAAATCAATTTGCGATCATAAACGAGTTATTGAAATGTTTTTCTGCCTCTCAAATTAATTTCCTGTATGAGCTGGTGTCTTGTTGTTACTAGTGAACGTTTTTGGATAAAAAATATCTTATAGTCGTTCGCAGGGTTTCTTCTATTTCGGGCGTCGACTACGAGGGTTCCTAAGCGCATGCTTGGAGAGGGGTTAGTGCCCGCTTCGTTGGAAGACGGGGAAACTGGTCCTCATTACTGTACGTAGAACTTCGTTGAGCATTTCCGACGTTTGGCTCCCAGACTGCGGCGAGCCGGAGCTGCCTTCAAGCGGCTTCTGCCCAGTCTAGGGGGTCCAAACGCCTCCTGCCGGAGGCTTTACGTGGGGGTCGTGCGGTCCATGGCCCTTTATGGGGCGCTGGTGTGGGCTCCTACTTTGAGGAAGCGACTTGCCCGTTACCTCAACGCGTCTCAGAGGGTCATGGCCATCTGGCTGGCCCGGGGATACCACACGGTCTCTGGCGAGGCGACGAGCCTCCTTATCGGACTGCCGCCATGGGATCTAGAGGCGAGAGCCCTCGCGCTCATTTACGAATGGCGCGTGGAGGCGCTTCGCCAGGGCGAGACTCCTCTGCCGCGGCAAATCGCAGCAAAGCGGACGGAGCTCCGGCAGGATCTCATAGCAGTATGGAGACAACGACTGTCGCAAACCAGCGCTGGGCACGCCACAAGTTCTTTAAGGAGTGGCTAGCATATAGGGACAAACAGACGCGGGAAGCGACTTTGGTGAAAACAGCATGAAAATTGGTGCAAAAGTTTTTGAGTTTATTGCGAACAGACGTACTAATGCGGCGGAGGAATTTGTTTTATAATACGTAGTGAAGTTAGGATTTAAACTATAAGTTATTTCTAAATTAGGGCGTTTGCGCAAATCAATCCTAAGAAAATACCATTTCTATTTAAAAAACTTTCTTAGTTTCAATTAAACCCACTCATCCATTCTCATTCATTCATCAACACAAATAAAATCTAACTTCAGTTTGTAAAATGTAAAACAACTTGCAGATAGAGAAAATTTCAAAGAGCCAGTTGATATAAACGAGGAACTTATTACTGACAACAGTCGACCGAGGGGAACGGATGTTTGAAGTAGTTGACGATGAACTAGTTGCCTTGTTCAAGTTGTACTGCGATCTTTTGACGTAATATGTTAAAGGGTTATATGGAGAAGTAGCACTTGAGGCTTTCGCTGTTTAGTTTTTAGAAACATGTGCATGTCATAATTAAGAGTTTTAACTGTCATGCTCTCAGTAATTAGAAATTAAGAGAAACCACCATAAGTACTAAGATTTAATATTGTGTATTTTTTTCTATGGGTCTTAGTTGCCTGACAATAAAACATTATTATTTTATTATAAATAATTACACTCTTTCTTGATATGAACTCGCTTTGTATCAAAACCCACATACAGCCACTTATTCTCAAAACGAAATGCAAATAAAAATCTAACTAATGCAGTTTTTTTGTACTGTTGAATGTAAAACAGATAAACGACAGACTTATTACAGACAACAGTCAACTGTGGGGAACGGATGTTTGAAGTAGTTGACGATGAACTTAGTTGCCTTGTTCAAGTTGTACTGCGATCTTTTGACGGAATATGTTAAAAGGATACTTAGAGAAGTAGCACTTGAGGCTTTTATTTTTTAGTCTTTAGCATGTCATGATTAAGAGCATTTTTGCAGTCATATGCAGAGTAATTATAAAGTAATAGAATTTAAAATAATTCATCTGCCTAGCCTTTTCCCAACTATATTGGGGATGGCCCAGAATTTAAAATAATTATGCCATTATATTTATTGAAATATGCGTGGCGATTATGGCAAACCCCCCTTTGGGGGAGGCCTATGTCCAGCAGTGGATGTCTTCCGGCTGTTATGACGATGATGATTTATTGGAATGTGCACACCATCAATTACAGTGTAGTGTTTTTGCTTATTTCGGAGTCATATTAGAATGAAAGAAAATGGAATTACGTTGATAATATACTAATATAAGTACTGATATCATAATATGCAAGTAACTCTTGGTCCTATGCCTGTTTGTAAATGTATAAAGTTGAAAATCTGCAATCATCGGTATTTCAAAGAAGCTTAAGTTCGCAATTGACAGTAAGAGATCATAAAATAATAATGATCGATACTACTCACAATGTACCGGTCATAATAAATAGTAAGTTACAACGTAAACTAATACTAAAATCGATAACACCAATAAGTCACAAGCAGAACTTTTATGTACATTTTATTACAGATCAGAGGTCATTGCTGTAGAACATTACGAGTAAAATTATCTATGTATATTACACAATTTTGTAGTATACTGTTTAATTGCATGCGTCATAAAACTATGTATATTGCATGAATACATCAAGGTAAAACTACAAATGAAGACTTCACTTTCCTATTGATTTACCTCTTCCGACGCTCTAGATAAGTGCAATTTTGTCAGTAGTAGCATAGCGCGGCAATAGCGATTGTTAAAGCGTCAATAATGTGGGGTGCATGGGGTCTGTTACCATCTTAAGACCCAAGCCAACCTCACCTGCTAGCGGTGCACCCTGCTGTCCAACGGACGAGGCTCTGGCAAACCTGGTTTCCCTCTCGTAGGGTTGTGGGGGTCAGACGGCTGGTCGCCCCACGTAAAACCAACTTCAGCCAAATATTAAAATGGACAAGAAGTTGAAAACGGGTACTCGGGCTAGGGCGTCGCCGCATAACGACGCGCAGGCACATCGCCCTAAACCTGCGATAAGTGGGCTAGGGCTACCGTGTCGATTACGGGCACGGCTAAAGAGGATAGTACCCAAGAAGAAGTTCCGCTTTGCCACCTGGAACATTGGCTCCCTAACCGGACGTTGCCGAGAACTCGCGGACGTACTTGCGAAGCGTCGGGTCCAGTGCGCCTTCCTTCAAGAGACGCGCTGTAAGGGAAATAAGTCACGTGACATCGGGCAGGGGTACCGGCTAGTGTACACCGGATCACCAACGGGCAGGGGCGGAGTGGCCGTGGTGCTGTCTAAGGACCTCCAGGATGGACTCCTTGAAGTAGACCGATGCAGCGACCGGTTGATGCGAGTTAGGGTGCTGATCGAAGGGTCGGTAACGAACCTAATCAGCGCCTATGCTCCTCAAACTGGTTGCTGTGAGTCTGAAAAGGAGGCCTTCTGGGATGAGTTCGAGGACGTACTACGCGCTATTCCGAATTCCGAAGGTGTTTTGGTTGGGGGGGATCTCAACGGTCACGTAGGTCAGTTTGCTGGAGAGTACGGACGTGTCCACGGTGGTTTTGGATATGGCCAGCTAAATGCAGAGGGAGTCAGTATACTCAGCACCTGCACTTTGTCTGACCTAGCCATCGCGAACACGTTCTTTCAGAAGAAGCCCCAGCATCTTATTACGTACCGTAGTGGTGCCTACTCAACCCAAATAGATTACCTGCTGGTGCGACGGTGCCACATTGGCAAGGTTACCAACTGCAAAGTCATCCCAGGTGAAAGCCTAACGGCTCAACACCGCCTCCTTGTCCTGGACTTTGCGGTTGTACCGAAAAAGAAAGTGACCGAAAAACGGTTGCTTGATGGTCCTAGGCAGTCGGACTTCATCGCGGAGGTCGAGCATCTCGAGATCAGTGCTCCGCATGAGTCCGCTCCAGAGATCTGGAGTAGGATCCATTCAGCAATCACCGATGCGGGTAAGCGCGTCCTTGGCACTTCTCGTGGTGGCCGCACCATAGAAAAGGAGACGTGGTGGTGGGATGACGGGGTGCAGGAGGCGACTCGGAAGACGAAGGTTTTATTTAAACAGTGGCAAGGGTCCAACTCTCCGGATGACAGAGAGGCATATGGAGCGGCTAAGCGCGCTTGCAAAAAAGCTGTAGCCAGAGCCCGCAGCAAAAGTCTGGCGCCCTTGTACGACAAGCTGGAAACTGCGGAGGGGCAAAAGCTTATTTTTAAGCTGGCGCGTGCCCGGGAGAAAGCTACACGGGACATTAGCAAATGTCTCTGTGTAAGGGACGCCCAGGGTAAGCTGCTCTACGATGTCCCCTCTGTTAAGGAGAGATGGTGTACATACTTCGCAGAGCTGTCTAACAAACAGCATCCCCATAACCTTCCTCCCGAACCGCCTCCTAATCTTGGACTTATTTCCCCTATTTCCCCCTACGAAACCCGCATTGCTCTTCGCCACATGAAGAACCGGAAAGCGGTCGGGCCTGACAATGTGCCAATTGAAGTGTGGAAGGCGATGGGCCCACATGGCGTGGACCTTCTGACGGATCTTTTTAACCGCATCCTGATCACCAAGGAAATGTCGAACCAGTGGCGATTTAGCCTGATTATCCCTGTATACAAAGGCAAAGGTAGCGTACAGGATTGTAGTAGCTACCGCGGTATCAAGATCATGTGCCACACCATGAAGCTCTTCGAGCGCATCATTGACACACGGCTCCGTAGCGAGTGTACTGTCTCTGAGTGTCAATATGGCTTCCGGGCGGGTAAAAGCACCATGGACGCAGTATTCGCCTTACGGAATCTGGCTGAGGCTTACAGAGAGAGAAGGAGAGCTTTGCATATGGCCTTTTTAGACCTGCAGAAGGCCTTCGACTGTATACCTCGGCAGTCCATCTGGTGGGCACTGCGCTTCAGGGGCGTTCCCGAGGCCTATATTGACATTATCAGAGACATGTTCCGCGATTCCGTGTCCTCTGTCCAGACCGCTGTTGGCGAATCGAAGGGCTTCCCAATATCTGTTGGCGTTCACCAAGGCTCGGCTCTTAGCCCGTTCTTGTTTAACGTAGTGCTCGATGTAGTTACGGCAAACATCCAAGATAAGCCCCCATGGCTAATGATGTATGCCGATGACATCGCCCTCGTTAATCAGAACAAAGCCCATCTTGAGCGCAAAGTCAACATTTGGAAGGACACGCTTGAAAACGGTGGTCTGAGACTAAATGTGGCGAAGACTGAGTACATGTCCTGTGGCGGCACGGATTCAAATAGGTTCATCCGAATAGGTTCGGACCTGATCAGAAAGTCCGATACGTTCAGGTACCTTGGATCCGTGCTGCACGAGTCTGGCAACGTGGACGACGATGTCCAAGCACGTATAGGCGTGGCTTGGGCGAAGTGGCGCGAGGTAACGGGCGTTGTATGCGACCGCAAAATGCCTCCGAAGCTCAAGGGGCAGATATATAAATGCATCATACGGCCTGTCCTACTGTACGGCGGTGAATGTTGGCCAGCACTAAGCAGACACACCCAGGAGCTTTGCGTCACGGAGATGAAGATGCTGAGGTGGATGAGTGGCGTAACGCGATCCGATCGCATACGTAACTCTTTCATCAGAGGTAGTCTTGGTGTCCGTGACGTTGGGGAAAAACTGCAAGAGTGTCGTCTGCGATGGTATGGCCACATCATGCGCCGCCCTATGGAGTACGTTGGTCGGGGATGCATGAATATGGCTGTTCTTGGGGTTAGGTCCCGTGGTCGCCCTCGCAAGCGCTGGTTGGACGTCGTTAAGTCCGACATGAGAGCCAATGGCCTAACTGAGAAGGATGTTCAAGATCGGGCAAAGTGGAGGAAGCTAAGTAGGAAGGCGGACCCTGGCAATAGCCGGGATTAACGCCAGGTAGAAGAAGAAAGCGTCAATAATGTATGGGATTGACATACGCAGTTGAAATGTCACGTGATCAATCCCTTGTATTTTGGCTTTTTGTCGAACAAAACTATCAATATTATATAAAATTCGTAATAAAACCATGTATATTGCATGAACAGAACAAGATAACTGCAAATGAGGACTTAACTTGCTGATTTACCTCTTCCGACGCTCTAGATAAGTGCAATTTGTCAGTAGTAGCATAGCGCGGCAATAGCGATTGTTAAAGCGTCAATAATGTATAGGATTGACATACGCAGTTGAAATGTCACGTGATCAGTCCCTTGTATTTTGGCTTTTTGACGAGCAAAACTATATTATAACTATATATTACACAATTATGTAGTATGTTGTTTAGTAAAATTCGTAATAAAACCATGTATATTGCATGGACAGAACAAGATAACTGCAAATGAGGACTTAACTAGCTGATTTACCTCTTCCGACACTCTAGATAAGTGCCATTTTGTCAGTAGTAGCATAGCGCGGCAATAGCGATTGTAAAAGCGTCAATAATGTATAGGATTGACATACGCAGTTGAAATGTCACGTGATCAATCCCTTGTATTTTGGCTTTTTGTCGAACAAAACTATCAATATTACACAATTAGGTAGTATGCTGTTTAGTAAAATTCGTAATAAAACCATGTATATTGCATGAACAGAACAAGATAACTGCAAATGAGGACTTAACTTGCTGATTTACCTCTTCCGACACTCTAGATAAGTGCCATTTTGTCAGTAGTAGCATAGCACGGCAATAGCGACTGTTAAAACAAATGATGAATGATGTCAAAAAATAATGGGATTGACATACACAGTTGAAAGGTCACGTAATCAATCCCTTGTATTTTGGCTTTTTGTCGAACAAAACTATCAATATCACACAATTATGTAGTATGTTGTTTAATTACATGTAACATAAAACGATGTACACCCCATCAACAACATCACAACATCATCATGAACGGAACAAAATATAAAACTTTTCACAAAAAAATGTAACCGACTTCAAAACAAAATTCTATATAAAAATTACTTTAATTTTGGAAGTCGGTGTTTTAAGTTTAGTTTTTTTGTTTTTTAACACCGACTTCCGAAATTAAAGTTATTTTATACTTTGTAGTGTTTTGTTTGGAATCGGTTATATTTTTTTGTAAAAAGTGATCAATTTTGCGACAGTTGCATTCGCTAATAGCATGGCACTTTGTCTATGTAGTAGAGTTAATAAGATATTCTAAAATGCAGTTCTTATAAAAATCTGAAATATAGCTAAAAAATATTGCAAAAAGTCAAGTTTTATTTTGAAATACAAACATAAATAATTTATTTAATCATTTCGTCTGAATTAATCTTAGTCACATTAAAATACAGTTTCTTGTGATAGGATTCATGGCCAGTTTCCTGCGATGACAAGTTTTGGAAGGTGACGAATTGATGCTGTTTTAATTTAGTCCTGAATCAACTGCAATATAAATTGTTTACGTCACGCATGAAAACTGAAGATGGAATTGCGTTTCTGCCTGGCAGCTGAAAAATAAGAAAAACCAATATTACGATCGCGCAATATCACTTCTACCATTTTCTTATCCGAATAATGTGGGATAAAACTAGCTGCACATTGAATAGGGCCGTGTACGTGAAACCCTAAAAAAGCCAATAAGCACTTTATTTTCCATAAAAATTTAATCAAATAACATTTTAGTGCATTAAATTTTTATTTGCACTCCAACATAGATTGCTACACAAAAAATCCAAAACAGATTTATTTTTCATTTGCACAAACTGTAAACTGGGTCCTTTGAGAATTTTTTTGTTTAGCTCAGAGTCGACTGAGCGCATTATTATAACAAACAAAAGAAACACCTATAATAATAACTCTTTACGAGCGACCTCTCACGTTACAAATTCAATTTTGTTCTTTAGTTGCGACATGCTCTCCCGAGCGTCGCATAAACTTTAACGCATACTTTTAAAATAACCACCAACTTTCATGTTTGCATCAACTCTTAAAGGAAATTGAAACGATTTATTCAGCCAAGGTTATTTTAAGAGTACTATTTTTGAACTGGAGGCACTTTGCCTGCGCTGTTGTGTTAGAATTTTTTCATTGCTTATATGTTGGGCCGTATTTAATGGAAATAAAATTTTAATGCCGTTTGTGTTATTGTAATCTACTGCCAACAATATACTTATAAGTTTTTATAATATTTTTGAAAAAACGGTCCTTTCGTATACAATATTTTGGTTCTTAAGTTTTTTATAGGCTTGCTTCCAGAACATTTGAAAAATACTCGCACCGATTGCATCATAATTATCTAAGCTAAGTTGCGCTAATGCGCTTGTTTCGAACACAGCTGTAAATGAACGAAATGTGTCATACTGGATCTTCTGCTGTTTCTCTTGATTCAAATCTCGTATCGATTTAAATCGTTGCTGAATTAATTACATTCTAATTATGGCTACAAGAGTCTGGAAAACTTTTGCAAATTCCGTACCTATAACCATATCTAAATAAGACCTTTGTATTGCATACGGTTATAGAACCACAAGTGTCCGTTTATATTCAAAATGTATTTGAGACTTAAATATCTGTAAGTACTTATGTCTCGTAAAATGAGAATGTCACACGACTGTCACATTTCACAATAACGTATTAAGTTCAAGAGGATAACGGTGAATATTCTTAGGATACAGTTAGTTTGTGTCTTTTCTTACTTAAATTTGCCTAATGAGTTGAAAATTAATGAATGAGAATGTTTGAAAAAAAAACTGCTAATTAAAAAAAAATACATCCTTTATGTAAGGTGGAGATAAGACTTTTTTAGTGTTACGTACTTGAAGGGTAACCAAAGAAACCCTATTACTAAGCCTCCGCAGTCCGTCCGTCCATCTGTCTGTCAGAGGGCTGTATCTCAAGAACCGTGATAAGTAGACTGTTGAAATTTTCACAGATTCTGTATTTCTATTGCCGCTATAACAAAAAATAATAAAAATTGTTCGGAACCCATCGTGTGCGAGTCCTACTCGCACTTTGCCGGTTTTTACCTGGTTAGTACCTGAATTAATAATCTATTGTAATGAGAACAAATATGATTAATTTATTAAGAAAATGTATTCCCAGAATAAGAAATACATACTTAATGGTGTTTTAAAGCAGAGCTTCCAAGCTTAGATTTAGTTAGAAATACCTTCTAAATATTTCTTAACACTTTGAAAAGACCATTATTTCAAAACTTATTTCTCGAAGGACCAACCGAAGGTAAAATAAAACGATCACATAAAGTATTTACAGATTAGGCGTGGAAATGGCAAATCCCAGAATCCCCGGACTTTGTTAGGCACATATCCTGTTCTCAGTCGCCGGATAAGTTATCACGCTTTAAATAAATACAAACAAGACTAACGAAGTGCCGAAGGAAACTTAAAAGCGTCGGGTAAGGAAGGAGTTTGTTCCCTACTACTGGTTTTGTATGTGGTTGATTATATTTGTTTGTTGTGTTCGATTTCCTGGTTCTAATTGGAATCTACAAGTAGAATTAGAGTTTTGTTAAATATTTTTTAGTATATATAGTAAAGCTTAATAAGTAACTGGGAATGGATTGATGTTTAAGCATTCGATTGATGATTGCAAATTCGAGTTTAAGCGGGTTTTGTTTTGTTCAAATCACAGTTACTGACGAGCTTCTTTTTTTTAAATATGGGAAATCATAAAATGATTCCTTCCAATCTTGGCGGAGCAGAATGGAGAGTCAGACTCTTACTGACTAAAACCCATCAGTGTTCTTCTTAATGCCCTTGACGTTCCAAGGCCGTGGTGACTCTTTCGGCAAAATTACGGTGTGAGCTTCTAGAATATAGGTCAGATTAGTGGTCAGGATTGGATTATTACTCTCAGCTGAATTACAATTTAGGAGACAAAACAGCTTTTTGTTAGAGAGGTCTAGAATAACAATCTCTTTACTCGAAAAAAACTATTTTTGATAGTTCTGTTTTCGCCGTCATATAAAGAAAAAATACTGGCAAGTCGCGACCTTTTAAAAACAAAAAACAATCTAGTGTGGGCGAAGCAATAAAAAATAAATATCGGGAGAGAACCTTGTAGTCATCATCATCTGCCTAGCCTTTTCCCAACTATATTGGGGTCGGCTTCCAGTCAAACCGGATTTAGCTGAATACCAGTATTTTACGAGGAGCGGCTGCCTACCAGACTTCCACAACCCATTAACTGGGTAACATGATACTCTATGGCAAGACTGAAGTCAGATTAACTGGCTTCTGACTATCCGTAACGACTGCCAAAGATCTACAAATGATAGCCGGGACCAACGGCTTAACGTGCTTTCCGAGGCACGGAGGAAATTCGGTATGTTAAGATGGTCACCCATCCACAGACCAAACTTGGCAAGGTTTGCATAACCTTGAAGATCGACCCGTGCGGCTGATATTATCTAGCCACGAGCTCCTCCTGGAGAGAACCTTATAGTCGTCATCTGCCTAGCCTTTTCCCAACTATATTGGGGTCGGCTTCCAGTCAAGCCGGATTTAGCTGAATATCAGTATTTTACGAGGAGCGGCTGCCTACCAGACCTCCACAACCCATTAACTGGGTAACACGGTACTTCATGGCAAGGCTGGAGTCAGATTTACTGGCTTATGACTATCCGTAACGACGGCCAAAGATCTACAAATGACAGCCGGGACCAACGGCTTAACGTGCTTTCCGAGGCACGAAGGGACCTCGGTATGTTAAGATGGTCACCCATCCACAGACCAACCTAGGCAAGCGTTGCTTAACCTTGAAGACCGACCCGTGCGGCTGTTATTATCTAGCCACGAGCTCCTCGGACTTAGACTATTTTCTTTCCATACTATAAGGAGAGAACCTTATAGTAGGTATGGAAAGAAAATAGTCTAAGTATTTAGATTTTTACAAAAGCTGTTCCGTAGTAGGGGCATAGAATTTATTAATGTTAACGAACCTCTCGCCACTCCATTAAATCATATCTGACCGAGCGGCTAAAAATGTTACTTCTGGCGACAAATGCCTATTTTTGTAGTCAGTTTCATTTTCTTGTGACTTTGACTCTGGCTACAAAAAGGTGATGATGTTTTTTTAGGTGTCACAGGAAATGATTATTTTGACGCTGTTTAATTGAATTGTGATGACGATTTTTTGTTATGACAGGAACGTGATTATGAATTTGTTTGTTTACTTGATCGCGCTAATCTCAGGAACTACTGATCCGGTTTGAAAATTTATTTCAGTGTTAGATAGTTTATTTATCGATATATCATCACGCTAAGACCAATAGGAGCGGAACAGACGAAGTTGCACCGGTCTACCAGTATTAGACCCAAAAGTCGAATTAAGGCGATATCATATTTTATAAAATTTTAAATATATACTTTATGTATGTCTTTGGTACAAAAAATACTACTTCAGCATCAAATGCATTTACAATAAACCTATTAAATCTTAATGAGCTATTTCTAAATATAAGCTAACATTTTTGTCGTCAAGCCAATCGGTTTGCGTTTGAACAGTCAGGCATGAGCCACCCACACCCATTAGTGTTAGTTGTCGTGTATTAATGACCATTTCTGCCTACCCACCCAATGTTTACAGTGATTTAATTAACATTTCTTCGCGATGATATACGCGGGCATTTTGTTTTATGACGTCATCTTTGGTTGTGGTGAGTTATTTTGGTCCACTGTTCTTAGTTTGTTATATTATGTAACTATAGTGGTCGCAGATCAAACAATGGATGGGGCCAAAAAGTTCTGGACGCAGCATTGGAAGGCCTCTCACAAGAAGGGCCGATGACCTGGGTCTCAAGTCTGCTATTACAATAGTGTCATAATGGTTTTAAATACTTAATATATAAAAATATATATATTGTTACAAATAGAAACACAGAAGGGTTTTTTTTAAAAAGATTTTAATGGCCTTCGGCCAAACAAATTACAATTTAAATAAGAAAGCAAACAAAATAAAATATTTGAAAATAACGACAATTGCTAGTGATTCGGGCAGAGGTTCCGTACGCTGTGATGACCGACGAGCAAATGAACGAGTGCCGCCAGCCACCTTCCTTATATAGCCCGTCGTGGTGTGGCTATTCTTGATTTAAATTTTCTTCTAATACGGCTTCTCCTGACGGGGCTGCGTGCTCGAAGCCCTCAGCAGGAGCTCGAGGATGGTCCAGCAACACCCTCCGCGTCCAGCGGCTGTTCGGCGTCATCATCGGTATCTGTGAAGATACACACATTCTAAGAAACATACTCATTTACATCGTTTATCAACAGCTGGTCTGAATTCATATAAGTGCAAAAGCATCAGATTATGTACTAATTAGCCAACCAAGCCACTCAAGCAATAATAAACGCTACACACTAGCGTTTCCAATCACATAGGTTTTACACAGGTCTGTTCCCACGCAACCGAATACCTCGCACATACTCTCGTGCGCAAACAGGGTTTACATCAGTCTCTACAGGTCACCCCAGATACCTAATAAGGGCTGGATTTACACAGGTCTGTTGTCGGTTGCGCCACCGACTCACCCCAGAAACCACCAGTGTCAGGGTCACCCCAATACCATGCGCACAGGCTTTACACGGGTCTTTTCCACTGAACACAACACATAACATAGCCAAAATAAATAAATACGGGCTTGTTTAGTACATAATCTAGCTCAAGAATAGGGAAAAGACTAGTGGGTATGTAAGCTAACAAAGCAAACATAACAGCAATCGTACAACAAGTACCTTCAAAAAATGCAGCAATAGTTTCGGGTGTCCATTCACCCTTCCATAACACCATGTATGCAGCAGCTGCCTGACTAGTCTTTCCATAAGCTCCAGCTAACAATTGGACCTCATATCTATCGTTAGGGAGGATCTTGGTAACTTTATAAGGGCCCCTCATACCGCTATCCAGCTTTCCGGTGCTTTGAGAGCTCTTAATCACATAGACTAAATCATTAACTTGAAACCTTTTAGGCGGACTCCTATTTTTATTGACGTAGGAGTCTTGTTTATCTTTGTTTTCGCGAATAAGCCCTTCAGCACGTTGCCGTCTTATCTCGCGAATTGCATCATGATTAGGATTCGAACCTTCGCAAGTTATATCTTTAATCAAAGTGTTTATTAAAGGTGTAGTGGAATCGGTGCCAATAAGGAGATTTAATGGCGAATATTGAGTAGTCCTATGTTTAGTGACGTTTAAAACCAATTGCAGTTTCCATAATATTTTAGACCAATCATTTTCGTTATAATTTACTTCAACTCTTATCATGTTTAAAATTGTACGGCAATAACGTTCTACTTGTCCGTTTTCCTGGTGCATTTCAGGGGTAATGAAATGCACTTCGATTCCATAATTAGATATCCAATTAATAAACTCATGGTTATCGAACATACGACTTCTATCACATACTAGTCTTTTAAAGGTACCGAACAATGAAATTACTTGGGTCATTACGCGCTTCAACTCTTTACAATCTTGTCTTGGTAAGGCATGAAGTAAACAATATTTAGTATACGCGTCAACTATGATAAGTACATGTTTATGACCATCACTTTCTCTCAGTGGTCCGAGTACATCCGCGTGAATTGTATCAAATGGTACCGGAGCCTTTTCCCAAGAGGATATTGGTTGCAAAGGTGCGCGTGGAACTTGCTTATGTGAAATGCACACTACGCAGTGCGTGACGTATTTCCTGACAAATTGTCTAAGACCGGGAAACCAGAAGTGTCGCAGGATCAGATCAGTAGTTTTGTCTACACCAATGTGTTCATGCTCATCATGGAAAACGCGTAATAAACTTAATCGAAATGCCTTTGTAACATAAGAATCGCGCTTGCTCACCCGTGACGTCATACTTATAGTACAAGAGGTCATTTCGTTTCACGTAACGCGTGTTGTCTAATTTACCGTTATCTAATTTTTCAAGTAACGTCAATGTCTCCTCGTCACCTGCCTGTGCCACTTGAGCCCAATTTTTCGGTTTTTGAACAACATTAATAATATTCACCGGATTTCTACTCAAATAATCTACGTGCGGCATAAGTGCGCCTTTACGGTATTCTAGCGAGGAATCGAAATCTTGCATATACATCCACCATCTTGCAACTCTGGGTTGGAGATCCTTCTTACGTTGTGTCATTTTTAGTGCATTACAGTCTGTGATTATTTTAAAAGATTTACCAATTAAATATTGCCTAAAATGTTGTAATGATTTTACTACCGCGAGGGTCTCCAGCTCATAGCTGTGATATTTGGATTCCGCACCAGCCGTCAACTTGCTAAAATAAGCAACTACCCGCCTACGGCCGTCCTTGTGTACCTGCATAAGGATTCCGCCGTAACCAATAGAACTGGCGTCTGTATGCAGCTCAGTTGTCAATTCAGGATCGAATATTGCCAAAATTGGTTCATTGGTTAAAAAAGAAATAATGTCTTGACGTGCATTTTCGTGTTCGTCACTCCAATTAAAGATTACTCCTTTTCTAGTTAGTGCGGCGATTTGCGAAGTCTTAATCGCGTAATTTGGAATATATCTTCTGAAATATCCTGCGAGGCCAAGAAATTGGCGAACCTGTTTGACATTACTCGGTCGCGGTGATTTAACCAATGCATCAATTTTGTAATTGCTCGGTCTAACCTGACCATCTCTTATTATCCTACCTAGGTATTCTATTTCATTAGTAAGAAAAGTACATTTCTTTAGATTTATTGAAAAACCTGCTTCAGTTAGCGTTTTTATAACCGAATCTAATAAAACGAGGTTTTCGTCAATCCCGTCGGTCAGTATTAGTACATCATCAATGTAGACCATGACCTTGCCATCCTCAATGAAGGATTTAAGCGTTTTTGTGATAGTTTTCTGATAGAAAATCGGCGCGTTTGCTAAACCGTAGGGTACCTTGCAATATTCATACTGTGCCTCTGGTGTAACGAACGCGGTCTTATGAATAGACTCTTCAGCAACTCGGAGTTGATGGAAGCCGGAAACCATATCTAAAGAGCTAAACCAGCGAGCATTACCTAACCTATCTATATAGTCGTTGATCAAGGGGAGTGGATGTCTAGTTTTGACAGTTATTCGATTCAGTGCACGGTAATCCACGACCATTCTATCAGAACCATCCTTTTTTACTAGTAAGACCGGACTAGCGTATTCGGAATCGGACTCGCGAATAATTCCTTTATCGAGCAAATCCTTAACTATATTGCGTACTTTTAATTTTTCGTCATGCGATAATTTGTAGGGTCTGTAGTACACGGGCACATCACTTGTTAACTTGATATGCATCTCACTATCTTTCACTGTTGTGGTCGCGGTACCACTTAAAAAGAATTCGGAATACTTGGTGAGGATCTCTAGTAACCGTTCCCTATCTTTTCCAGTTACCGACGTATTAACTTGATCGGACAAAGAAATCGTGTTTACTTGCATAACATCGTTTACGGTCACCTCACTATGAACTATACGTTGGCAATCACCGGTCCTAACATAAGTAATACCTTTTCTATTCAGTACGTCTGTACCGATAAGGACGGGTACATTTAAATTATTGCCACCTACAACACAAAAATCAATTTCTAATGTTATATCGCTAAACTCAACGGGTAGTGTTACAAATGATTCAGATCTAATTTCCGTACCGCCCAAGCCGCGTAATAACTGATTAGTAGGCCTTAATTGACACGGAAAATATTTAACAACATTTTTTGACATTAAGGAAACACATGAGCCACTATCAATTAGTACGTCTAACGGTATCCCCAATATGACAGCAGTGGTCACGTCACGATTTTTATAACTACCCGCAATTTCGCGACAAAAATTGACACCGTTATTATTTCGAGAATTTGTGCGTTCCTTAGCGAAACAAGTATCCTCGGAATGACCTATTTTTTTGCAAAACGAACACTTCTTCGGATCGCCACGAGATGTCGCCGGTAACGCGATTGCTTTTTCGTCACTGTTACTCGGGATTGTATTCGACCGTTTGTTACAATTAACACTCTTATGACCAAATTGCTTACACTGAAAACACTTGACTGATTTTGAATCTTTAGAATCATATTGACGTTTTAATGGTTTGCGATTTGAGTTACTAGTATTGGAAGACTTATCAGATCGATCATTAGGAAACACTTTCTTATTATGGCTGTTAGAAGGTTTAACAAAGCTCGATAAAAACTCTACTATAGAATCAGGTGATAATTTAGCGTTGGTAGCCATAGCGCGAACTTGTGGATCTGCAATTCCACGAATAATAATAGCAGTAAGCAGCTCGTTACTTAGACCTTTAACTATGCGTAACCGTAAAAGCGATTTACGAGCATACTCAGCATATGTGGAGTATTTATAGGACTCTGTCCGCATTACATCATAAAGAATGTTCGCGACATCGACAGAACGTGGGCATAGCGCTTTTAGTTCTAATTTAAAATTGGACCACGTGCGAATATTGCTAGTCCATTGGCTAAGCCAGGTGCGAGATTCGCCCTTTAGACAATGTCCGACGTGAGCAAGGCATTCTCTGTCGTCCCAACAATTCGAAATACGGGCTCTCTCTACTTCATCACACCACGTGTCGAAGTCATGAACACTCGGATCAAAATCAGAGACAAAATAACGGTTGGATCTGACCTGAGCACAGCTGATAGCGGTCAAAAGACGCTCTGCAGCGTTCGTCACCACGTCTTCAGACTGTGTTGACCCCATGTTGCTAGTATGTGGAGTCGGCGGCGGCGTCCCCATCTGCGCGGACACGAGCTCACGCGCCGTTGTAGGCGCCCCAAGCTCCGATACCGATGGCGTCGAGTTGGTCAACCCGGCGGCGCGGCTAGGGCCAGCGCTGGTCGTTGCAAGGGCTTGCGTCTCCACAGACGCACGGGGCTGGTCCTCCAACGCGCGCAGCCTCCTCAGGATCTCTTCCATCGGATTGGGCGAAGGAGTTCGCCCACGGCGTTTTCGTTTGCCGCGTTGATCGTTGGCAGGCATCGCACAAACAAACACTCCGCCCGAATATTAAATAACCAAACCACGTGGAGGAATACTAAGTTTCCCTTTATAAAACCAGAAATGTAGGCGTTCAGCGGCTTTTCAGCCTCGAATCCCACTTCTGATGTTACAAATAGAAACACAGAAGGGTTTTTTTTAAAAAGATTTTAATGGCCTTCGGCCAAACAAATTACAATTTAAATAAGAAAGCAAACAAAATAAAATATTTGAAAATAACGACAATCGCTAGTGATTCGGGCAGAGGTTCCGTACGCTGTGATGACCGACGAGCAAATGAACGAGTGCCGCCAGCCACCTTCCTTATATAGCCCGTCGTGGTGTGGCTATTCTTGATTTAAATTTTCTTCTAATAATATATAAAAGAAATCTGGCATAACTGAATGTTCAAATTTAGTAGTAGTTTTTCGAAAATCATGTCTACTAACGGGTTTTATAATAATGGCAATACGAAAATGTCTTTCTACCAAGATTCTATTACGAGACCATTGACTGACCAGTGATCGACCATTATGAATTAGCAGATTACGAACTTTTAGCAAAATGACAATGGGATCGTGTTGAAATGACGAATTTATAAAAAATAGCAGAGAGAGGGCCCTGTTGGATTGCGGGTAGCCGATAGATGCGAGACGCACAGGACTGGTTGTTGGGGCGATACTTGGGGGAGGCCAGCAGCGGACGTCTTTCGGCTAATATGATACTGATGATGATGAGTTTAGGATTTACTTAAGAGTCTAATGATGGGTCCACTGGTCGGATACAGTCTTCCATACATACTTCATGGCCTTTACAGACAAAAGTCTGTACCGTGTGGAGCCACGGCTTATAGCCGTACATAATAGGTACTGATACTGCTATTCATATACGAGTATAATCATGTAAAAATAGGGTTTTTGTAAATAATTAAATACATACTTTTGTTTCACACAAACATTTCCCCGTAACATTTTTGATGCAATGAAATGAAATTAATTTATAATCTTAATTACACCTTTTTTTAAGAATGGGAAATCATCAAATGACTCGTCTCGCTTTGGGTAAAGCAGAAGAGAGTGTCAGACTCTTACTGACTAAAACCCATCCGTGTTCCTCCTAGTGCCCTTTGCGTTCCAGGGTATGGTGCCTCTTTCGAACGAAGTCCGCAGCCCCAGCAGGCACCCGTCTTTTATGCTGACAGCTCTATGAGGCGCGTGTGGAACACAGCGCGTCGTTGACCCGGGCCTGGTTCTGATCAGCCGGCTCGCCGTCCGCAGGCAGGCGGCCTACGGTGGCCGAGAATCGCCCTGCGACTCCCGACGCCCGGGGCGTCTTCTTCTGAACTTAATTACACCTACGCTACGTTATGAAAACACATTTGACCAAAGAAATAATATTATTGTGTTATGATGATCATTTTCCCCACAAATTAATTACGTTATTAAAATAACCACCTCTTTATTTTATGGCAATGCACTAAAAACAGATGAGTAGGAGTTTAAATGATTTTACCTATAAAATGTCGCGCCGACAACTTTTGAAAACATTTTCAAGTTATAAAATCACAGTTAGGTACGATATTTTCTTGATGAAATTAGGTAGATAACCAATAAACTGGATTTTACATCTATTCACCTTTACTCACGATAAATAGGTTTGATTTTTTTTCGAATGTTATCGTTTTGTTTTAATAACTTTGTATTATTCTGAAGTGTTAATAGCGTGTACCTACTTTTAGGGAGAAAAAAAAATGGAATTTATTATCTACATATATTATACAAAAGGGAAACCCTGCGGGTCTAAAAATGCCACTTTAGTAGACAGAAAGCACATCATACTACCCGAAACTGTCAAATTTCCCAATCAATCTTGAACTTCTTAGCGATAAAGATGAAAATTAAGTTTGACAGATTATTGTATGATTAATATTAGGTACATATTATCCTAATATCATCATCATCATCATCATCTGCCTAGCCTTTTCCCAACTATATTGGGGTCGGCTTCCAGTCAAGCCAGATTCAGCTGAATACCAGTGTTTTACGTGGAGCGGCTGCCTACCAGACCTTCACAACCCATTAACTGGTTACACGGTACTTCTTGGCAAGACTGGATTCAGATTTACTGGCTTCTGACAACCCGTAACGACTGCCAAAGATCTACAAATGACAGCCGGGACCAACGGCTTAACGTGCTTTCCGAGGCACGGAGGAAACTCGTTATGTTAAGATGGTCACCCATCCACAGACCAACCTTGGCAAGCGTTGCTTAACCTTAAAGATCGACCCGTGCGGCTGTTATTATTTAGCCACGAGCTACTCCTACCTATTATCCTAATATGATTATACTAAAGTAGCCTTTTTAGACCCCCTGATTGACAAATCAATGCACAGCCGAAACTACTAGGACTAGAAACATGAAATTTTGCACCAGTTTGTCTTTCACGTGGTGAACACTAAGGAGGGATTCATGGAAACTCAACCTTTAAGGGGGTGAAAAAGGTGAAAAGTCGTTTGTTCCTACCAAATCTGAACAGACGAAACTGCGGGTGAAGTACTAGTTCTAAATATGCATAATTTTGCGATTGTTTGTCTACAAGTATGGGTAGATGTGTATTTGAATTTTCTCAAGACATAGGTGAAACACTACAGTCCATAGACTCTATCTCTCTTTCTCTAGTCTGTGGACTGTCATATGATTCGTAGTGTAGAGTTTCGTAGAGTCTATACGAATTAAGTCTACTGTTATTTTTGTGTTTGTATTTATACTTATACCAAAGAGAGTGCCTACTTACCATACCACACAGTTGAGCAGGCTCATTGCTCATTGAAGTAATGTATGCCTAATTGAATATGGGTTGAGTTTCACATTTAACAAGACTGACAGGACCAACAAGACTTGACTTCGCACGCTGATTGTAACAAGGAATCTTGGGTCAACTCATTTGACTCTTATCTCCTTTCTCTTTTACACCAATTTGATTCAAATATTCCTGTTGCATATGACCATTTGTTTAAATAGTTATGTGATTGCAAACGGTTGCAGCTTACGTAAGCTTTCATATGCAAATCTTGTATTAAATTACTTGTTTTATGAGTTGTAAATATCTAAAGGATGTATGCAGATATCACTATCTGCATATTTCCTTTTAGAAAATATATTGTAAAGATGTTTATTGTCATCGTATATTACTTTAGTGACCTTTGGTGTCAAATATTGTTAGAATACTCAAGGTTAGGGACACCACAAGTCAGTAGAACATTGTTGTTGTTGTAAATTTCTTTTAGCATAAGATCTTCCTACAGCAATCAAAGCAGGGTAAGCAGAACTATCTCACATTATTTTTTTTCTAAAAACATCTTCAAATCATTGATCCATTTCACCGATTGAGTCAAAACCCGAGAAAATACTATGTTGAAATCACGGAATACAAGATTTCTAATTTTACAATGAGAAACCACTATAAGACCATCATATTTTTACTACAGCCATAAGATTTCACCTTGTAGAAAATCTATTTATTTATCCGTCCAAGTATTTGTTTTCACAAGTTTCTTGAGGCAGTATGAGATGGAATTTTCTACTCAAGCGTTTTTAAACATATCACATACGATCTTTGAAGTGTTAGACCAACATTTTCTATTGTTGTAGCCTTGGCATCATAACGTTACTATTCAGTTTATTTGCTCACACTGAAACGATCTTGTCTAAACAGTCTCAATTTATCTGATTCGCTATTATTATACTCGTTAGCTGTAATAGATGTCAAGAACTCTAAATTGGTAGGTTTTGATTACTAAATCTTCTGTCGTTTCAATTGCACTACTGAGGAATTTTGATTGGCCTTGACATGATTTCGTCTAAGTTTGGATTGGATATCTAATTACTTCTGCTACTGAAAGTAATAGACTTGTAGAAGTTTACAATCAAATATGTACAAACTTTTGGTTTGGACTTTTAAGCAAAAACATCATTGCATTGTATAGCATTCCGACGATTTAAATTATTTATTATATTGAGATCCTCTTGTATCGGCGATTCCGTGGAAGGCTACGCGACACTACGCAGTGCAACACGACGCCGTCACTTAGTGTACAATAGTATTTTTTTTTTAGGTTTTTTAATGTGTATGATAGTCTGTAAGGTATATTATGTACCTGTTACCTGTATTAAATGATATATTATTATATCGGTTATTTATTCTTATTTACTTACAAAGTATATTTTTAAATATATCTCTAAAAATACATTTAAAAATATAAAAAGTAGTAGTCCGCCGGTGTCGGGAGCAGGGTCCAAGCTATTATATTATTATTAAGATTCACTTTTAAGAAAAGAGTGAACACTGAATAGGTTACTTCTAGGCAAACGTGCTCCATTTTCGATCACATCATCACTTACTATCAGTGGAGATAGTGGTCAAACGTATGCCTTTTAATAGTAAAAAAAATATTATCAGAAAAAAGCTGAATTTGAAAAATAAGATATAAATAAAATTATTATCAAAGAAATTTATCAAACTCGTGAATTGGATGCTTTTAAATGATCTTCAAATGCATCATATAAATACCACTTATACAATGACGGAGCTATACTGACAGAAGTTCCGCAGATAGCACAAGGGAAAACGAATATAAAGATAAGTATTTACGTTCATGCATATGAATGAACTGCAAGACAAACAGTTGTAACCGTTGCTTATCTCCTTGTATAACTAGCAAAAATTGTTCCAGGAAAACAGATACAAGAGTTTTAGGTATTGTTCAAAATACTACACAGGGTCGCTCAAAACGCTCAAAACTTCGTTCATTTGTTCAAAGTCTAGACGCAGTTGATAATAATGACACATATAGAAAATAATGGTGACGATGAAATCAATCGTAATAAGAATCAATTGGCTTTCGTTGTGCAATTTATTGGAGTTGATTGAAGAAATGAGGACAATAAACTTTATTATTCGGTACGATTGGTTATTATAACGTAATAGTGTCGTAATGATATCTCCCTGCATCGTTCAATGATACAAAAGCTGACAACAAACTGAAGATATTCTATAAATCTTTATCTTCTGTGACACTATTACAATTGATATTCAGTTCAGATATCACATGAATGTTGGAAGGACATAGGCCACAATAACAATACATTTTCATTAAGAAAATTGCATTCAACTGCAATACCAATTAAGAACAATATCTGCATACGTCGTGTATTCAAATCACCGATACTGTAGATATGCAATGCACACATAAGTCTGCCTACATTAACAGTAAGCACAGATTTGTCGTCTGCATAAAATTTCATTAGGCCATTGACCTTTTCTGTGTCGAACAAGTGCTCAATTTGGGCAACGCTCAACGTTTTGCTTATCAACTTGATGGTAGATATAAAACAAAGATGATATCTGATGATTACCTAACATTTTACTGCTTAATTAATGTTTACCGTCGTTTATAGAGGCGGCGAAGTGGACAATCATAGATGCAATGTGACGTAAGGCAAAACTAACCGGTACATCGTAAAGCTAATCATAAGAACTATAAATTTAATCGTCTCATTTAGAAGTAATAAAACCAACTATAAAATTTTCAATGCGACGTCTCTCGCACGGGCTTTGAATCAATGAGTTTCATCTGTAACAATTGAATTCATCGCTTAAAACGAAACCGTGTATAATCGGTCAGATTGGTGTTACAAAAGATTAAGCCTGAGCTCATCCGTTTGAAATGTATGCATAGAAATGTATCGTAAATGGTCTTCGTCGTCTTTATATTTAATTTGTTCTTTTAATGGTCATGTCTGTATGGGAAAGAAGGAAGTAGGAATGTGTAAGCTTCATGTTTGTTGTATTTTACAATCATGTATTAAGTTCTTAATTGATTCTTGTCGGTACTTCATCTAAGTCATCATCATCTGCCTAGCCTTTTCTCAACTATATTAGGATCGGCTTCCAGTCAAACCGGATTCAGCTGAATACCATACTGTTTTACGTGGAGTGGCTGCTACCAGACCTCCACAACCCATTAACTGGGTAACACGGTACTTTTTGGCAAAACTGAAGTCAGATTTACTGGCTTCTGACAATCCGTAACGACTGCCAAAGATCTACAAATGACAGCCGGGACCAACGGCTTAACGTGCTTTCCGGGGCACGGAGGAAACTCGTTATGTTAAGATGGTCACCCTTCCACAGACCAACCTTGGCAAGCGTTGCTTAACCTTAAAGATTGACCCGTGCGGCTGTTTTTATTTAGCCACGAGCTCTTCATCTCCTTTACCTTACCATCCTCTTTACCTTCATCTAAGTAAAGTGACAGTTTTCATGGCATTTATGTAATTTTACGAGTAGTTTAGAAATTAGTTTTTCAGTACACACCCACTTGAGAAGTTAAACCACATTCACTTTTCTTTCTCACCAACATCCTGGTTTTATCTCAATTCATTTAGGGTTGGATGCCTTTTTTCTTCCGTCATTTCAATAGTTACATCTTCTTTTCACTTATATCAGCCACCAAAAATATTTGATTAAATAGAGTTTTGAGTTGCAGGTAAAATAAATATTAAAATATTAGTCTCATTAAAATTACTTATATTTTGTTGAAACTCACTTTGTGTGCATCAAAGGCGCGTGGCTGGCGACCACAGCCGCGACCTTCTCTCGTTTGGTGGCAACCACAAAATTATGCGCTTGAGCGCCTTGTAATGAGACCTAGAGTGACAATCATGGCGGGGAAATTCGGTTTGTCAGTTTGTTCTACCGATTAATATTATGTTTAAAATATAAAATAATGTAATTCTCTTTATTCTGTTTTATTCATGTTTATGTTGGAAGTTTCGAGAGCTGTATATTTTCGATCCTCGATTCTTAATATAAATAGTCAAAAGATCATAAGAGCTTTTAGTTGATAGCAACATTTTTTTGCCAGCATCACATGCTTTAGTATCTTGTTGTCTTGTTGTTGTTGTTGTTGTTGTGAAGGACGATCAAAATCAGAAGAACATTACTTGCGATATAAATTTGATGCTGAGAGGGGCAATTCTATTTATTTTAAAACCTCGTTCGAATTCGTGACCTGTCAAAAACACCTGTTATTTCCCTTTACTTTGACAGATTGCTACTATAAGTAATAACGCAACATTATAAAGAAAGGAGAGGGTTTAAACGCACACAGGATTAAATCTGAGTAAGTTTGTTTGTAATGCTTTCACGCATAAATTGCTTAACCAATTTTGATGAATTTTGGTAAATAGATGGGACTCGGAAGACTGGCTACATTTTATGTAAAAAACAATATGGAAAAGCTAGCAAATAATTATCAATAATCGTCTAATTACTATCAATAGGGTGCGACCAAGAAGATATTCTAAGCCACGGGTCTAAGCCGACCAATATCAAAATAGGTAGCATTTACTGAAATAAATGCTACTGATTTTAATTAATAAAAGCTTATTTTCCGTCAACATGGAAGCATGGTGTCCCTAGTGACTGCTCGCAGAGAAACCGTGTAGATCAAAAACATATACCGCAAATGAGTTTCGGAATCAACTGGGAAGGGTGAAGCTTTCTTTATACAGTGATTATTGCAAATTGCGACTAACGGATGCCCGTAGACTTGTTTTTGCGGGTTTATCATTAAAATTGTGAATGTTGTTACCGAGTCGCCGTGAAATGTTTGTTGATGTTTAATTTTACAGCTGGAAAATTTGTTATTAACTTAGCTTTTGTATAACTTTTATATTACAAGACTGAATTATATTCATGAAACATTGTCAAACACAAACCAACTATATTTTAAATTGCTTCTTAATTAATTTCTTAAATTCTAAGTTTGCGTTATCCAGAATGCTGTACAAATTGTTCAAACTTCACTCTATTATTCCAATGAACACCGAACATACTCGTAGTGTCGCGCTCAAACTGTCACCCGATTCGAGTCGCCGCCGAGTCATGTTAAATCTATCGAGTATGAAACTCGATAGTTTACCTTCTCGAGTGACCGACTTATGGGGGCCGACGGCGTAAACGGTAGCAGTAGAGATCGAGTGACCGAAGCGCCCCCCGTCGCGTACCCGATTTGTTTTCTCAATATTAAAATTACAATTTCCAAGATTTCGATGGTGTGAAATGTTTTTATGATATAAATATTTTTGTAATCAGCGGGGGACCTCTATTTTAGGCGTAACATCGAAGTGTGAGGATGGTGTTGCAAACTGTCGATTCGATAAAGTTAAATCAACCCTTACATTTTTGACACCTCGCTTGCTTTGTTTAATTTTTGATACATTCGAAACAAGTTATTAATAAAAATAACATCAGTAGTTTCACATTGCACCGTCGCAAGTTTATAAAGTAATGGACGGAGCAACAACATAATCATCGTAGTTACGCACTTCCCACTGCATAATTTACTTGGTTGACTTAGCGACCACACTATCTCCTACTTTTTATCTTCCGCCTACTAAGTAACCGCTGTACTCGTACTAAAATCAACAAGAACTCGTCTAAAGCCGCATGTAAATCACTGCCCTGCCGTTATGTTAGCAATCAACAGTTTAAAATAGAGGGCCCGACCGCAGGCTCTATTTACCCCAGCTTCCTTCAGTTAATGACGCCATAAAAAATAAAACTCGTCGCTTAAATCCCCGTGAGCCAGAAAAACTGGACCATTTTTCTCCTTGCGATGCAGTGACGCGGCAAATTACAATTGTCTGCTTATTTTAACAGAAAAAGATGAAATATGATTGCTAGATTTTTCTTAAAACACGGGAGGCAAATGGAAGTTTATGAAATCTAAGGATTTTATTTGGAGTGCATTGTTAGAGCTTAGTCTGTTTTCACTGCTTTCAGAGAGCGAATGTTTTTTGCTTGGTTTACATAATAATGAATGATGATTATTATTATTATGTTCTAACGCATTCTCTCTTTATTTATTTTTCTGAAAATTTCAGATAGGTACGTAATTTCGAAAAAAGAAACTGTTTAGTTTTTTAAGAAATAAATAGTTATTTTTACCTTCTAACGATTAGTGTGGGTATTTTTATTCATTATGTAATGGAGTACGATAAATAAGGAATAATATTATTATAGTAATACAATGCAATAAAATACGCAACTTTATACTATTTGACTAGAAATCAAAATAAAATAAATGTCTATTAGAATTCAAACTGTTTGCTGCTGTTCAACAGCTGTAGACGAAACTAATATTACCTTGAATATGTTTAAGAAAAACAATATTTGTGTGCTATAAATAGACACTACAATAGCCTTAACCGATGGTGGTCTAAGTTTTATCCCATCTTTATTTATTTCTAATATATTATCATCAAACAGAAAGTCGATTCAACAGTTTTGAAAACCAATAGTAAATGCCGAATCGGACAATCTTTACTTCTATAATTAATATATAAAGCTGAAGAGTTTGTTTGTTTGTTTGCTTGAACGCGCTAATCTCAGGAACTGAACCGATTTGAAAAATTCTTTTAGTGTTAGATAGCCCATTTATCGAGGAAAGCTATAGGCTATATGTCATCACGCTAAGAGTAATAGGAGCGGAGCAGTAATGAAAATTGTGACGCAGACGAAGTTGCGCGAGACAACTAGTGTAATATAAAAGTATTTCATTCCCTATCTGGAGGGAGACGCTTATCACAATTTATGGCATATTGGTTAGAATAAGGGAAAACAGAAATCGGATTTATTAAGCGTTTTCTAAAATATAAGTAATATATTAAATTAAAATGGGCGTAATACGATTTTTATTGCCGTCTCTTTGGATCTACTGAATTAGATTCTGGTAAGCTGATGTTGGTTAAAATATTGATCGATAAGAACATAATAAATGGTTAATCTAAGATCAATACGAATATCTGACTGTTCGATAACAATATTTATTTCAATTTGCAGGTTTGTAGTTTAATAAATCATGATGCGGCTACTTACTTTTGACTTAAAGCTATTTAAACGATATCGATTGCGTTTAAATGATTTGAATAAATGTTCAATGCAGTCATAGAGGGTTGAAACGAGGAAGTTATTAAGATTGACTGATATTTAATATGGTTCTCTACTTCCAATTACAGTATCGATTCCAATAGGAAGCATCATGCGTCGTATTGGAAACAGTTTTCCTTAATGCCAAATAAGTCAAAACAAATGAAGCAGATATAACAGTGATATTATTTCGTTCTTAAAATAATTACGTACTGATGGTTCGACAACCCTAACCTAAGGACCAAACTGTTTAGTCTTGTGTATTACTTTTTTTAAATATTTTTTTAAATTGAAATTATTTTGTTAAAAGAGTACTCGCGCATCTTTGTTTTTACTCTAGAGCGAGTCTGTCTTGAAACAGTCGTAGCCCAGGGGCTGACTCTTAAATATAATTCCGATAGATCGACATTGGAATTGTCAGTCAAACGTCAGGAATTGATTGGACTCATTGAGTCTAGCCAATCACTGACGTTTAACTCAACCAACTGACGTTTGACCAATGTCGATCTATCGGAATTATATTCCAGAGTAAGCACCCTGGTCTGTGCACGAACTGTGTATATTTTAACCTTTTTTCAGAATACACCGAAAAAAACAGCGCGCTCCTGCTTTGCCGTCTCGAGGCTAAACAGACGATGGTGCATAGCCTTATCACAACGGTCTTTGTCAATAAGTTAAATGCATTCTCCACTTCAATATTAGAACTGATTATGTTATAAAATTAATTTCAGTCTCCCAGCTCCAATCATTCACAATAAAAGTAAAACGTATCGAACGCTGACGTCAACAGAATATTGTCAGACAGCGTTCATTGTTTCGGACATGTGACAAAGTTCACTTAATGGAAGTGATTCTGGGGGCAAATGTATGAAAGGGGTCCTTCATATCTTCCGGATGTTGCATTTGTTGTAATTGTTGGTGTGTGCGTGATGCTGGCGGGCTCTCAGAGGGGAGTTCGATAATAATATTTCGTAAAAAAGGGTAACTCTAGTCAAGGTGCAATTCTATCGGCGAATCCGATTGTGAAAACGGCAAAATATAAGAGATGATCACGTGACTTTCAATAGCGTTTGTCAATACGATACATTTTTGTCACGCTACCGCTGACATAATGTCAATTGTGTAATACCTCAGATGGTAAGTGATAACTGCCGCCACTGCCTGTGGGCATTTTTATTGTGAAATTAGAAAAAAAAACACTAGTAATCTTATACTAGTGGATTCTTTTTATTCGAACGATACTGAGGATGAATCCCAATCTAACCAGATTCTTCTAATAAGAAATTAATTATTTTTAGTATAACGTAGCATGGCATCCATATTTTGCACTTCATTAGGCCGAGGTCTAGATAGAAATGTTTATTCAAAGAGGAGAGGCCCATTTGTCATCGAATTCAAATGGGAGAAAATATATTTTTATTAACAAAATTCAACCTTTAGACTTTGGAACAAAACAAATTCCCGCCAATATAAAGAGGTACACACACATTCACTCTCCCTCTCCTAGACAATTCGTTCCGGCCAAGCATGACGAAACAACGCCGTGCGCTGTCAAGTCCCAGCCACGCGTACTACAAAACTCTACTACAAATTAGCACAAACACCATTTTATAACCAACCCTGCTTCACCCAAAAAACAACCTAATCATAACGTCCTAAGAGACACTGAAAGTGTACAGCAATGTTTGCATAATTTTGAGGATTTTTGTCATAAATGACACTAACTACGGAGTTAGGCACGTGTGTAAAGATTTATGACAAAATGATGGATTGGGCAATGTCAATACGACAGTGGGAATTTGCTTGCATTATATCTTAAGACAATTAGTGTGAAATTAGATTGTTGTTTGGTAATGTGGAACAGATGTAACTGTGTGTCGTGGTTGTCGTCACCTAATCACATAATCATGCAAGGAAAGTTTTTGGTTTTGAAATTATTGTGTATTGCTATAAATAAGCAAATTGTTGCGTTAGGTATTTTATATTTTTTCCTGCTTTCCAGTGTAATAATTTTGTTTCTCTCCAAGACATTTACTTATTAAGACTAATAATTATGAATGGATAGTTTCAAAAACAGAACTACACATAAATAAATCAAATTAGAATCATTTATTCCTCAAAAATCCCATCTCAAAACAAGCACTAAGCATCCATATCGTACCCTGAAACATTACGTCATTACATTTATTTATGAGAAAGCCAATGACAATATCAAATTAAGTAATCCTCAAAGAACGAGAGGGTCCAATTAAAGCATCGCCTTTTGATTTCGGTGCTTATTTATTTTTCGCAGCACGACCTCTGATGTCCGGAACAGGGGTTGGACCCACAAGACGAGACGCACCATCCGTGGAGAAATTCGATTAGGGTGCAACACTGGGGAGAGAACTGACGGTGCAAGTAACCTACCACACCACAAGCTTACACTTAACGAAGGAAAAAAACACCTTTATGAACATAAAGATAGAGATGAAACACAAGGTGTTGGAAGGTAAGTAAAGCTTGCAGTCGATATGTCATTTCATTTCATACACAACACTCACAAAATAGATCGGTGACGAAGCCCTCCACGTACCATTTGAGAAAAATGAAATTGCTATTAGGGCGACATTTCATCATATACTTCGTTATGATTCCTGAAAGGGTCTTTATAGAAAACATCAGAAGGAAACGATCCATTATGGAGTAACCAAAACAACGTAGCAACATTCTGAGCCAACGCACTGTTTGAAACCAAGTTTGGTATAAATAGTAAGTCGTGTAAAATACGGTGTGGTCAATAAAGTCCTTTAAAGTGACAGGTTCCTGGTAGGTACAGACAGTAATCCAATATTTTAGTAGGCTTAACAATTTGTTGCAACTTACAAAGTCAGTACGCACTTTACGATAGATTTCTAAATAGTAGTTTAAGATAAGACTGCTAAAGAGCATAAAGAACACTATAAAATTATACATACTTTATTCAGGGAAGATATTTTGACTTGACCTATTATTATACCTTTGTCACCTCTGATGACAAAGACAGGAAGCAACAACAGTGACCCATCAACATATCAACTAGAATGATAATATGATAAGCCATCAAACACATTCTGTTTTTCTTGTGCTCATAAAAGCACGGAAGCAAAAGAGCGGCCATTTCTTTGAAATTAATGTTCTTACTCAAAATAGCGGAGTGACTAACATCGTGAGAACTACTATTGTACTAAAAACGGAACTGTGTCGTTTTGTACTAAAAACAAACGTTTTGATGGCGCCAAATGAACTATAATCTGTTCTTACATTGCTATTGTGTGGAGACAGTGTTTTTCACTTTCCAAAACAATTTTGTGATGTCCCTAGGCTAATTCTGTTATTTGATGTTTTGTCAATTTGATAAACATAATGGGAACTTTCTCTGTTACACGACATTCTTTAAGTGAAGGTACTTGAGTATGTATTTATGCGTCCCAGATCAACTAGAATAATAAGTTATAAGTTTAAGCTTCACAATTTAGTTTACTCGTAGGTTTTAGTTAAAAATCATTAATCATCTGCCAACCTATCAGCCACATCATCTTTTTTTTTTTTTTTTTTTTTTTGGGACAAGCCCGCCACACATTCCCAACCACTGCAACTCCTGAAAGCCAGAATCAACAGTGGCGACCACCAGAAAAACGCCGAGCCAATGAAACCCGACGAGTCCCGGAGAAACGATTCAACTGTCTTGGATCCTGCAACGAAATTAATCAGAAAAGTACAGCGGAGGAGTAGGAAAAAAAAATATATATAATTTCCACTTCCCTCCGTATCAAGCAGGAGACAGAATAGAACTAGGCCAATAGGCACCAAGGGACAAATACAACTGGGTTAAGCCCAGTTGCCAAGCACCACGGATTATATTTTACCACTTAAACTAATGGGTCCTAAATTGTGAGCTACTTTTGATTCCAGTAATAGGTATGGCAAAATCGCTTGAACGCACGGAAATTTGTTCTGGTTTCAACAAGGTCCGTATAGTAAACTACCCCAGATGTAACCTTAATACTATCTAACATAATATTGCGTTCAGTTTGCCAAAGACTACACTCCCATAAGATGTGATGTGCGGATTGTTCGTATTCATGGTCAGCTGTAGAACATTGACATAAAGGCGAGGCCACAAGCTTAAAGGAAAATAATTTACTCTTAAAATTGCCATGACCTGTGAGAAATTGGGCAACACAGTGATCCACCTCCAGCCATGTCCTGTCCAGCCGCTCACGAACAGATGGAAAAAATTGGTGGAGGTGACGGCCTTTGATGGAATTTTCCCACCTACATTGCCACTCGGATAAAAGTTCCTCCCAGACATCAGTCTGGGGTTTTAGTAATCTAGAGATCTTAGCACGGCCGCGTTGCGGTAAGAACTCTGGGTCCGTAATCTTTCTAGCGTAGTAGTACATTGCAGCACGCCGCTGCACTTCTAGATCGACTGGGAGAACACCCGCCAGCACTGGTAAGGCTTCAGTACTAACCGTCCTATACGCCTTGCATAAGAATATCAAAGCCAAACGCTGGCTTTGAAGCAATTTACGTCGTACCGCACCTATGGTGGCCCTATCGGCCCAGACAGGTGCCCCGTAGCACATACAACCCAAGTAGGTAGCCCCATAAATAGTTTTTAAGGTTTGAAAAGATAGACCCCAAGTAGCTTTGGATATTCTCGTCAAGGCGTAGAAGTTCTTTTTTGCTTTCTCACCTACTGTTTTTATATGATCAATAAATGAAAAGTTATTTTCTAATAGCATACCGAGATAGCACACGGATTCTTTTCTTTTAACGGGTACGTTATTGAATTTAATACTAGGCCAGGATTTAAGGTTTCCTTTTAAAATAAGTTGATAGGTTTTATGCGGTGCAAAGGTCAGACGGTTTCGATCGCCCCACTGAGATATTAATCGTAGGCATGTGTCAGCCAAATTCTCAAGGCCAGCACGAGTACTTGCCTGAATGAGAAGCAAGCCATCGTCCGCGTAACCGGTTAATGAGCAGCCGCATGGGAGCGGAAGCGCGAGGAAATCATCGTAGCCAATATTCCAAACATATGGACCGATAACTGAGCCCTGAGGACATCCCATGGTTAGAGACTTAGTAATGGAATGATGTCCTAGTTTGAGTTTCACGGAACCGTTTAGAAAGTAAGAAAGAATCAGATTATAGATGTTTTTGTAACAACCACGGTTTTTCATTTTAAGTAGTAGCATCGGCCACCATGCGTTATCAAAAGCGCCAGAAATGTCGAGAAAGATTCCAACCACATATTTACGTTCCGATAAGTTAATAATTTTACGAACAGAGAGCACCGCGTCGACGGTGGACTTACCAATAGTGAAACCAAATTGATTATTATGAAATTTAGGTCCATTCGGTAGTAAGCGCGGAACGATTAGTCGCTCTAAGAGTTTTCCCAAAGATGGAAGTAGGGTTATGGGCCGATAGGACTTAGGGTCATCCGGGGGCTTATCGCCACTCTTCGGAATAATGCGTATAAAGCCCTGTCGCCATATTCGAGGAAAAATACCTTCCGCAATGCATCGGTTATATACTGATAAGATCGCGTCTCCGGCTGTCTTACACGCTTCTATAATCATTCTATTAGATATTTTATCTTCACCGGATGATTTGTTAAGAGGTAGTTTCTTCACAACGTTTATGAATTCGTCAGTGGATGGAAGATCTGACTCCGGCGATTCAGGTGGCACCGTGGCCCACGCTCTGATCTGTTGGTGGTATTCATTATCATTTACTGATGAATCGTCTGGTATAAGGGATTCAAGCAGAGCATCAGTTGTTTCTTCAATGCCGGTTGTATGTTTATTGTTTACTTTAATGTTTTGAACGTACGCAAGGTCGACAGATCTATTAGCTTTGAACTCGTGCCACATCATCTGTCAGCCTTTTCCCAACTATATTGGGGTCGGCTTCCAGTCAAACCGGATTTAGCTGAATACCAGTGTTTTACGTGGAGCGGCTGCCTACCAGACCTCCACAACCCATTAACTGGGTAACACGGTATCTCGTGGCAAGACTGGAGTCAGATTGACTGGCTTCTGACCATCCGTAACGACTGCCAAAGATCTGCAAATGACAGCTGGGACCAACAGCTTAACGTGCTTTCCGAGGCACGGAGGAAACTCGGTATGTTAAGATGGTCACCCATCCACAAACCAACCTTGGCAAGCGTTGCTTAACCTTGAAGATCGACCCGTGCGGCTGTTATTATCTAGCCACGAGCTCCTCCTAAGATTTAGTTAAAAATCATAAATTTTACGAATAGACTTACTTTAAAAAATACCAGTTTGTGATTACTCGACAGTTCTATACCAAAACAAAAATGTAACTATGCACGCAATTCGTTTCCTTGAACCCGTAAAACCTGCTTATTTAAGCCATGTCCTATATGCAATCTAGTCTCATTCAACGGTATACAAAAGAAGCAAGCAACAAAGTAGTGTAATCGACTGCTGATGAATGCGATTCCTCGCGAAAAGAGGCTAATGGAGCCAATTTGCGGTTATAATGGCTGATGGCCACGTGGGTGCAGTTGCTCTTGATTTTGACAACTGAATCGTGAGATGGCGCCACTGATACGTTGGTTGTACGTTACGACGTAATATGTGGTGCATGTGGATAAATGTGTGATACACTCAGTTTGGTTGAAAGGTACCTGTTTCTAGCTATTGCTACTGTCAAATTCTTCTAATAGAGACCTGACATCATTAGTTTCGGACTATTGATGAGAGAGTAGATGATCAAAAGCAAGCTGAACCTTCTTAAAAGGTTACGACCCAACAGACATCCTTAAAGCAGGTAACGTTTTTAAAATAAATCGAAAAGAAGTTCACATAAGATCAATATCTTCCTCTACTATTCAACACAGTTCAAAAATGTCAACCCACCATTACAATCAGCATCAAAAGAGTTCATGAAAGCACATCCCGCAGTCACAAACAAGAGATTAAACCATTTTATCAGAAAGTTCATCTCTTCGTACTAAAAAATGATTTCGTTTGCCGCGGATTGAATCGGAATTAAATGAACGGTGCCCCCAGGAAAACAGGAGGGTAGAAAAATAAAGATGGGTGCCCTTATCTAGATGTAGAAACGGAGCACTGTGGATTGTAATGAAGGGAAGGGTGGACGTGAAAAGGATACGGTGCGGCGGATCACTTCAAAATAATTGAAGTTAAATTTGTTCATTTAAATTAGGTATGGCTTAATGATACAGGAAAGGGGAAACGTATACGTATTGTAACAGATTGAAATGATAACATCTTTAGATATGAATGCGAATATAATGCTGGTTTGTATAACTGTTTTTGTAATGAGGCAGTATGATTTTGTGATTGTTTGAAACAGGGGGCAGAAAGGGTAAAAGGTTTCCAAGAGAAATATTAATAACATGATACAATCTTAAAATTATGGGCCATTCTTATTATTTTTATATTTCACAACTTCAATAGTTCCGGCTTTGTAGATTCATGTGAACATTTATAATTATACATATCTCATTAGTGAACATACACATAGCCATAATAAATTAAAACATTTAATGTAAAAATCAACTACTGATGCAGGCCTAAACTTCATAAACAAAATCAAATTATTGGAGCATCGACATCCACTAGACTACTCCAATCACACTTTAATAGTCAAACACAAGTAGTTATTGAACATTCGCGGTTAATAAACCACGAAGCAACATTTCAAAAATTGATTGATCATTTGACCGCAACCAGTGAACGAGATTAAATTAAAAGCCTGCAAACTATAGGAGAATTGGTACAATTTCGCAATTTAGGTTTTCCATGTGAGGACAATTTAAAATGCCGGTGTCCGATGCAATTTTGGCGGCCATAATTGTCCTCGGAGCGTGTTAAACCGTACTTTGTACATTACCGTGTTTCAATTGTATGGGACACGTCCGTGCAAATTAATAGGGGACTGGATTAGGGTTTAGAGATGGGTTAAGTACTTCTCTAATCACCTCTCCAGTTCTAGCGATGTGAGTTTGACCAATTAATTCGTGCTTCAAGTGCGTGATTTTATGCTGATTTTCTGTTGGCTTTGTTATAACACGTGCTTATGAGGGTAATGAACCTTGAAAATTTCATTAGGTTTCGGTTTTGATTCAGAACGAGCTTGTTCTACAAGATTAAAACAACCTGTGTAAAGGCAAGAAGGCAAATTGGCGCGACGTGACAGTGCGTTGCTGCGACGTTACGATGGCGATGTGACAACGACCGTGTTGAAAGGTCTACTCTAGCCTAGTTTATTGGTCGTATAAGTATGCATTATTATTAGTTAGGATTGGATGGAAATAAAAAAAAAACCGAACAAGTGCGAGTCAGAATCACCGACCGAGGGTTCCGTACAAAGTAGGTAGGAAGTTTGAGGAGCTCGTGGCTAAATAATAACAGCCGCACGGATCGATCTTGAAGGTGCAAGCGTTAAGCAACCTTGGCAAGCGTTGCTTAACGCTTGCCAAGGTTGGTCTGTGGATGGGTGACCATCTTAACATAACGAGTTTCCTCCGTGAGTTAAGCCGTGAGTCCCGGCTGTCTTTTGTACATATTTGGCATTGTTACGGATTGTCAGAAGCCAGTAAAATCTGACTCCAGTCTTGCCAAGATGTACCTTATTACCCAGTTAATGGGTTGTGGAGGTCTGGTAGGCAGCCGCTCCACGTAAAACACTGGTATTCAGCTGAATCCGGTTCGACTGGAAGCCGACCCCAATATAGTTGGGAAAAGGCTTTCCCCTTATTTTCCCCTTACAGATTGAATTTCCAAAAGTCCCTTCTTGGTGCTCACCTACATCATAAATGAAACGGCCTTAAGCTCATGCTCCTAGTCCCAGTAGTTTTAGTTTTGCGTTAATATGTCAGTCAGTCAGTTTTCCTTTTATATTTGTAGAAGATATTACCATGTGGGAAACTTTTTAAGTGCAGAACAAGTATGTCCTACACAACCACAAGTCTACAACTATAGGTCGCTCCACAGTTCAAACTCCACATTATACACGGTAATTTTGATATAGTAACTCATCTGCCTAGCCTTTTCCCAACTATATTGGGGTCGGCTCTCCCAGTCAAACCGGATTCAGCTGAATACCAGTATTTTACGTGGAGCGGATGCCTACCAGACCTCCACAATCCATTAACTGGGTAATACGGCAGTTCATGGCAAGACTGGTGTCAGATTTTACTGGCTTCTGACAGTCCGTAACGACTGCTAAAGATCTACAAATAACCACCGGGACCAACGGCTTAACGTGTTTTCCGAGACAAGGAGGAATCTAGGTATGTTAAGATGGTCACCCATCCATAGACCAACCTTGGCAAGCGTTGCTGAACCTTAAAGATCGATCCGTGCAGCTAGTAATCTTTAGCCACAAGCTCCTCAAGTCCTAGAAGTTTTAGTTTTGCATTAATATGTCAGTCAGTCAGTTTTCTTTTCATATTTGTAGAAGATATTTGTGGGAAAAAATTTAAGTGCAGAACAAATATGTCCTACACATCCACAAATCTACAACTATAGGTCGCTCCACAGTTCAAACTCCACATTATACACGGTAATATTGATATAGTAACTGTCCTGGAATTATCCCCAATCTAATGGGTACCTATGTGTGTCGCTTTCACTATGGCGTGTATGATCGCTTCAAATAATAGACTATTGTCTATACCAGTGCACGAATTAGGTTTCAGGCTGGTGGTTTATGGGCATATGTTGATCTATAGGGCAGGCACACGATAAACTAGCTGCAGTAGTATTTTTGATTAGCGGTTAAACTGACATACCACGCCAAATATTAACTATTATTATTGAATACATAAGTAATAACTTTTAGGAACAACCTGTACCAATTTATTTATTTATTAGGATCGTCAACATCGCATACACCGTACTTAAAGCTAATAACACAAAAAAGAAAAAAAATATTCTAGTGCTGCAACACTTACAGGCCACCACATCATTACTAAACACAATTGCAGGAGAAGATGTAAACTTAAGATTTTAAAATATGTGTGTGTGCAATTTAAAATAAGATTAAAATTAAATAGAATAAATAACAATGTCAGATTAAAAATTAATTAAAAGTGTCAGAGATATTGAACAAAAACAAAAACTAAAAACAAAGTACATAAAGACACAGTCAAATCATTAAGTCTGATAAAAGGTCATACAATAAAATAAAATTAAATAACATTAAATTTAAAAACATACCAGCACTTTTGTACTAAGGCTGGACGACCGGATTGGTAACTGATGGTGATGACGCTTGTTAGTGTTTTAGATGATGGTTTTCGCATATACCCGATGTAATTTTTTTTTTTTTTTGTCGCTGTATTTTTTTTTCTTTTGCCCTAACTACCTACTTAGGTTGATATATTTTTTGTCGAAATATGTAGTCGATGATTTTGGTGCACGGCTAAACTCTAATGAGTTTATATTGGCATCAACTTAAATGTATAAATTTATGTATGTACTACCTACTGAATAAATAAATAAATGTAATAATGCAGCGTAAGGTAGAAATGTAGAAACATTCTGTACTACTAATTTCCAAATTATAATATAATATAATATATCTTTATTGAACACAATATACCTTACAATTTGCTTAAAATCTAGCTAGTGTTACATTAAAGTGAAGGCGTACAAATATATTAAACCCTGCCTCCTAAACTAGGAAACCCTGTGTCTTAGGAGTCAGTGTTCTACTGTCGCTTGGACTATATCTTAACCCTAATCAAATAGAATGTACAAACGCTAAATCACCAGAATACTCGTATACACAGTAAGGATACATTCCAAATAATATAAACTATAAAATAAAAAATTTAAAAGGTGAATGAGGGGTAGACTGTGAGTGAGTGTGAGTGCGTGTGTGTAATGGTGTGTGTAAGGGTGAGTGTGTGTGAGTGTGTGTGTGTATAGCTGTAGAGATTGATATTAATCATATTACAAACGTAGGAAGTTAGTGTGGTAAAGGGAAACCTCACGCCCCAGCCGCCGCAACAGAAGAAGACGCCCCGGGCGTCGGGAGTCGCAGGACGATTCTCGGCCACCGTAGGCGTGGGTCTGCGGACGGCGAGCATTGGGTGGCTCGCCGTCTGATCAGAACCAGGCCCGGGTGGACGACGCGCTGTGTTTCACGCGTGCCTCAAAGAGCTGTCAGCGTAAAAGACGGGGCCCGCTAGGGCCAGTGCCTGCTGGGGCTGCGGATTTCGTTCGAAAGAGGCACCGTACCCTGGAACGTAAAGGGCACTGGGAGAAACGCGGATGGGTTTTAGTCAGTAAGAGTCTGACACTCCCTCCTGCTTCACCCAAAGCGGGAGGAGTCATTTGATGATTTCCCATCCTTAAAAAAAAAAAAAAAAAAAAAGGAAGTTAGTGTGGTTATGCTGTGAGCTGGTTACGAGTTTTATGACATGGGTAACAGCAGTTTCTCGGTCTGTGCATAGTCAAGAAGATAAAGCAGGTTCTGTAATTTATTTTTAGCGTCGTGTTTATTGAGTCTCGTTATAGGTGAGGATCTATTTATGTTTCTATAGATTATTGAACTCAACACGTACAAATGTCTCCTAGCAAAGGCGGTTTTATGCGACACACTCGGGCAATTTGTAGTTTTTCCCCGTTTGCCTGGGTCTGGTGGTGGTATTTGCTGATGCTTCCAGAGTGTGGCTCTGAGCACAAAGAGCTGTCTCACCGTTAGAATTTTATGTTCGGCATATAGCTGATATGTGGGATACCGGAAAGGTTTATTTAACATAACTTTGAGTACAGCCCTTTGTGTCCGTTCCACCTCTAGGAACTTTGTTTTAGCAGTGCCACCCCATGCTAGAATGCAATAGTTGGCGATGGACTGACAGAGGGAAGTGTACACCATTTTAAGAATCTCATGGTCTGCTGAGTGCCTTAACAATTTGACAATATGAATGGTTTTCCTAATTTTGCAGGCGGTATTTTCTACCTGACCATACCATTTCAGTTCATCATCCACCATCACACCTAGGTACTTGACAGATTTAGCTTGTGGCAGTGAAGAGCAAGTGCAGGTTGTCGGACCTAGACATGTATGGGCTATGATAGAATATGAGTTGGGGGGTTTCGTTTTCGCATTAATCGAGAAAGGAATAAAGTAGGACTTTTGGAGGTTTAATGTTAGAAGGTTCCTGTATAACCATTCTTTCACTATATTTAGGGATCTTTCAGCGTTTATTTTTACTTCTGACCAGTTTTTACCATGAACCACAATGGCGGTGTCATCGGCGTATGTAAATATATTAGCTGTTGGTAAGGTTAAGTTGCACAAATCATTGATGTAAATTAAAAATAGTGTTGGGCCGAGTACACTACCTTGTGGCATTAAAGCAAAAAAACAGAAAAGTTTATCTGTGCCAAGCATTTTCATTTCAAAGCAACCATTTACAGACACTTGAATTGACAAGGAGTTAATTAGCCAGATAGGTCAAGCTAGTTTCCAAAGCGAAATAATTACACTGTTTTAGTGATACCTACGGAACAAATTGACACCTTATTCCTATATTGTTAAATGTCAAAAGCTAGAGCACTATTGACTGACTTTAACGCTGTCTTAACTACTGTTACTTTAGGAGTTAACTTCAAAAAGCTTAGTAGACGTTACTGTCATGTTATAATAACTAATCTATTTTAGTTCATTTTATTTCGCAACAGGCCTCATAATGTCTGTTTTCTGAACACCCTGCCAATGTACTCTTGTGTCCCGCGGAGTTGCTCCGACTTCGACTTCTCTAAGACAGCTCTGACGTACACCCCGGGTCGACGCTTAAGCACAACTAAGTATCCTGGTTCTAAGTATTACTAATACATACACAATCTTCGAAACATCTAGCTGCTAGAACAAAAACTTTCTCATTGTTTCTGTGATGACACCAAAGATTGTCATAACCATTATTTATATTCCCACGAATGACAACTTAAGTGCACCCCGAACGTTATTATAGTAGAAAGTCTAACAAAGTCACGTCTGTCTTAGTTTGCATCTCATGCTTTCCCACTATCTGGCTTCGTACATCTGTCGCAGTTACCTGATACAGGCTTGTGCAAAACAAGTCATTAGGGCACCAGAATGCACAACAATGGATTCGTCTCGCCACAATATTGGCGATACACCGCAATCAATTGTTAGACTTTATACCATTGTCCGAGGATTCCGCACACGTGTAGGTGTGCCTTTAAAAAAAATACATCGCTATTGAATTGCGTCATACAAAGTACATTGATGCCAAAGGTTTCGATTTGCGTGAAATCGTTAGGTGAAAGTGTATTTATTTCACTATCTATTCAAACCAGGTTACTTTTATTCACTATTTGAAACATTCTCATGTCAATCATTACCGTGGGAAGTGCCGAAGTTGGTTTATTAGCAAGTTAATTCAACTTCTCACATTAGGTGAACTAATTAGGTTAAAAGTAATGTCCTTGGTAGGTGGGTCTCACGCAATGTGTTGCGCAGGTGACAATGCTCGGATTTTTATTCATCGGCCAGATGATATGCAGGGGACACAAAAACAAACATTCACCTGTTAACTTTAGTTACTCGATACTGCTACAGATGTGTCGAAAAGTATGTTTGAGCAGGTTGCTTAATAAATTTGTTGTTGTTAAACAATTAGTTATTATTGAATTATTTTTTTAGGGTTCCGTACCCAAAGGTTATAAAAAAGTACCCAAAGGTTATAAAAGGAAATAACCAATGGAACCCTATTACTAAGCCTCCGCTATCCGTCCGTCCGTCCGCCCGTCCGTCCGTCCGTCCGCCCGTCCATCCGTCCGTCCGTCCGTCCGTCTGTCTGTCAGTGGGCTGTATCTCAAGATCTATAATACGTAGACAGTTGAAATTTTCACAGATTGTGTATTTCTTTTGGCGCTATAACAACAAATAATAAAAATTAAAGTTTACGGTACAGAACCCTTCATGTGCGAGTCCGGCTCGCACTTGGCCGGTTTTTTTTAGAAGGTCAACGGATGGATGCGGACTGCTCACGACCGGGATGGTTGGCGTTCGTTGGAGGCTTACGTTCAGCAGTGGACGGATATTGGCTGAAATAATTTTATCCGTTAACAGACAGTGAAGGTCATGAATTCGCGTTTGAGAAAAAATAATTTTATAAATACACACCTATGTACGTACTAATTTGTAGGTGGGTTCGTTTGTACTTCGAGTGTTTTATAACGATGTATTTGGCTCTTTATTTGCCCTGCTAACTCGGCAATTAACCGAGCACAGGCACAATGTGTTTACGTGGGCGTAAATTTTCCTGCAAAGGTGGGTTAATTCGAACCCCTCTCTTAATTTATGCACACCGAAGATTTTTTTTTAATATGTTACAAACAAAATGACCCGAAGCGACAATCCCTTAATGGTTTTGCTCATACATAAATTTGTAGGCCGTGACCGAGCTAAAACAAACTGCGGCCCTGTAATAATTAATGATCATCCACATCTATTTTACGGTCGCTTAATAAAAAAAGGCGTTATTAACAAATCAGAAAAAAATTGTTCATTGTCTAACGCAGCTGCTCTACAGTTTTATTTGTTCTTTTTTTCATTAAAAATTGTTGATAAACTCATCTATCATTTAGGTAAAAGTGTCTTACTTAAAATTTTGAAATAAAATTACTAAAAGTGAAGTTTAATACGTTGGCTATAAAAAGCAGCAGTTACAGATTAATCGAGCTTCAGTCGAATTATTCAATTAAAATTCCTCTAATGCTTAACAGACAACACTTATTTCAAATTGTTTAACTGGAACCCTTTCTATAAAGTCATTGTAGAAGGCGTGACGGGATCCAATGATTTAAACAAAGCTCTTAGTTGCGATGACACGGCATTCTTCGTGATAAATTTACTTCGGCGGTCTATTTACTTAGGGCAAGCATTTGTTTTTGAAATAATGAATTGGAAAGATTTTTCTTATAAAAATTGTGGAAGATAAGCTTTTAAGCATTCTCCATTTTTTATTTTTGTATTGTTAAGAGGAAATGCTGGCGGCGAGACTTTGTATGAAAAAAGTCTTAATTCGAGTTTTGGCTCTCGACTGTTTCCTCCTCCAATATTGGACCGATATAAGAAATCTTTCACAAACTGAATGAGAAGGATCTTTACTGTGTCTCTATGTTTTTCTTTTTTGCTTAATAGTTGCTAAATTTGTACACCAGGGCTCTGTTGACAGCGAGTTATCGGACAATTATGGTTAATAAATCATCAAAAAATAAAACATAGGGACACAGTATATATCCTTCAGTCTCGCCGCCAGCATTTCCTCTTAATTGAAGTTCATTTCAGAGAAATTTAACAACAATTAAAATGCAGAAAATGTCGACAGACTAGCTAGGCGGTGGGCTGATGATATTGTAGCAAAAACCGGGAAAGTCTGGGCACTCAAGGTAGTTTAATAAGTTACCTACACGTCTAAAAAACATTTAAATTTTAAAATATTTTAAAGCTAATTATTTTTCTGAAGTGCTATTTCACCTTTTTACAGACAATTCACAACTTCAGGTTTTGTGTTAAATGTTAGATATATCCAGAGTACTTTGAAATCCTTAATATTCTCACAAAACTTTTACCTCCTTGGACCTTTACTTTCCCAGGACAAAATCACAACAAAGCTGTTGACCTTTTCGTGAAATCGTGTTAAATTGAATGATGGATGCGTACCTACGCAATAAACTCGGGCAGGACCCCTTCTGAAATATGATATCTGTACACATAATGATGAAGGGATGAGGGTCTTTATTGAAGCTAAAATAATTTTAGGCAGTACTTTCCTAGAAATAGACAAGACTGAATCAACATTTGAAATTTGTTTGACCTCATCAGTTAAGTTATTTTGATAATATATTTTTTTTTATCTAGGGCCCAGAATATGCCAGGCAAAAAAAGGGCAAGCTTTTGCCCTGCATTGGAACACAACAGACTAAAAATAATAAATAATATTAAATTTTAGATTTGAATAATTAACATTATTCATTTATTTCGTAACATTATCATTATCATCTTCTGCCTAGCCTTTTTCCAACTGTATTTAGGGGCGGCTTCCAGTCAAGCCGGATTTAGCTGAATACCAGTATTTTACGAGGAGCGGCTGCCTACCAGACCTCCACAACCCATTAACTGGGTAACACGGTACTTCATGGCAAGACTGGAGTCAGATTGGCTGGCTTCCGACCATCCGTAACGACTGCCAAAGATCTGCAAATGACAGCCGGGACCAACAGCTTAACGTGCTTTCCGAGGCACGGAGGAAACTCGGTATGTTAAGATGGTCACCCATCCACAAACCAACCTTGGCAAGCGTTGCTTAACGTTGAAGATCGACCCGTGTGGCTACTATTATTATCTAGCCACGAGCTCCTCTAGCCTCATTCTTTTCGTAACATCATTTACCATAAATTTCTTCTATAACCATCAAAAAACCATTCCACCAGTTGTAAACTCAAAGGCAGAACTTAAAATACACTTAAAAGATCAAAACTGAATAGTTCGAGTACCTGTGCTTCCCTAACCGCGCAATTAAGATACTTACCAAAGAGGATGTGCTCTTAAACTGCGCAGTCTTTTTAATTCCTCTGTTTGATCTTCTCTGTTACTGATATCAAAGCCACCCCGAGGGCGATGCGAAGCTAATCTTGTAAAACCTGTGTTTTTTTAAGATGCAATTTACAACCCCTGTTTTGGAGTCCTTTAAAATGTAAATTTCTAAGTATCCGCTCTTTATCTTTGTGCTTTTTATTTTCGCTTTCATGAACATCTTCGTTATTATTATTTAGCGTAGCATCTGCATATTTCATAAATGTATTAACTTATGTTTTTATAAGGAGTCTTCGGATTTAATTTTGTTGTTTCACAAGCTTGGAGAGTTTGCATTTTTATTGCTATTTGTTGCTTCCTTTGCGAAGTATTAAATCTTGTCGTTGCATCTTATTTTGAGTCAGTGGCGTTCATTTGTATTTTTTATTATTTTCCATCTCAACAGCATGGATTTTTGCCATGCATTTATTTGAAAACAGTGTCCCATTAACTTAACCAATTTTCACTGGAATCAAGCAGTTACGAGTACATTAGTTACTACAATTTAAGTACTACTAAAACCGAGTTTAAAACTCCTAGATTGAAAAGCTACTACAAAATTTAGAGGAACTAAAAAGTTTCTCAAGTCTGGTTAATAAAATCGGCGATTGATTTTTATAGATTGTATTCGAGTCAGACTACTTACAGTATTAAAGTCTTACCACTAATCCGAAATATTGAATAGGTTCACATGGGCTCAGTTAATCGCTGTGTTTTATTGGCTTCCGTTTGGTAGCCCATTTATTTCACAAAGTCAAGTTATTAGGAAGGGAGGCCTTTGCCCTGCAGTGGGACTCAACAGGCTCATAATAATAATAAGTAATTACTCATGGTCGCCAAGTTGGAAACCGATAGCCTAGGCTTTTAATATTGATCCTGAAAGCAATGTGGCAATTTAAAAATAAGACGGAGACGAATTACAAATTAAAAATGCAATTATGCACTGCTGTTTGCGTCAACTAACCAAAACCAGTACCTACAAGAGAAAATCTAGGTTTTTTATAAAGAACAAATTGATCAAGAAATTTGTCGCAATTTAAGAAAAACCGAGTCACTAGCTGCAGTTCAGCCAAAGCCTATTTATTAAGCATTTTGATACAAGCTGTTTAATAAAAAAATAAATTTAATGAAAAGCAAGTGAATCAACAAAACCAAAGCAAAGCAGATTTTCATAGGAAATTTTGACAAATTAGGAATACCTACTTGCCTACAGCTAATATAATTAAAGCTTTCGTAACACACGAACAAACTCTTAAGCCTTATATATTAGTACTAGTTGACGCGCGCAAGTTCGTCTGCTCCGCTCGTATAGGTCTTGGTGTGTGATATATAGCCTATAGCCTTCCTCGATAAATAGGCTATCTAACACTGAAACAATTTTTCAAATCAGACCAGTAGTTCCTGAGATTAGCGCGTTCAAGTAAACAAACAAACTCTTCAGCTTTATATATTAGTGTAGATATAGATTACACAAAAACACCACCATTTAGGGCGGTCCTATGATTATGTACTACAGTATTAATGCTTAAACAGAATAGATGGATCCCCTGAGGTGTCCCTGCACCTATAACACTATAAAATGTACGGGGGCGATTTTATTACTATCCTATCTTGAAGGATAGGCCCTTCCAGAGGTGTTGTGGGAAATTTATGAAAAGCCTTTTTGGGGAGCCGATAATATGTCCCCTTGTAAATATTACATATCCTTTCAAGAGCTAGGATAAAGGAGGCTCAAAATAACCGTGGTTTAGCACTTGAATGGAATTGAACTGCACCGGAATCTATCTCTTTTGGAGGAATTTTTTGTTTATTTTTTAGAAAAACATACCTGTATTGAGGTCTCAGGTAATGTTTTGGAATATAGCTTCAGGGTTAGGTTAGGTTAGCTTTAGGGTTTTTCGTTCGGCATTTATGTTTCTGTTTTTTTAGCCAACATTATTTCTGGCTTATTTAAAACGAATGCCAAAAATACACTACAAGAATTCATTCAAGCGCTGTAGGAAAACCAAAACATACCACCAAACGTACATAAAAATTAAAACCCAACCAATATTTGATCCAATTCCAAAAGCTATCATAATAGAATCGTCTTGGGCCCGTGCCTAAGTACACAGAACTCTAAAGTGAAACATCTCGATGTCGATCGTTTATTTGTAAGTCAAACTGCATAACGGTACCGAGACGTGGTAAGTGCCATAACCAACAACATCAATACACTCTTAGTGTGCTGCTGAGGGAATGCCACCTAGTGTGTTGGGTGGATGCCGAACTGTGTACTCACATGTTATAGGTAATATAGGGTTGTAGCTGGGTTATAGTAAGTTAGTCGAGTATTGGAGCTGTTTTTGCAGGTTTTAATATTTATTATATGAAGATCTAAGTGTTAAGAAGACCATTTCTAGTACTGAGTAGAGAAAAAAGTGCTCCAAATCAAGTACTTATATAATTTTAGCAACAATCAATGACAATTCTATTTGACAGTTTGCAACTGCGACACGAATATGAACGCTCCAGAATTGCCATAAGTCGTTTCTTCTTTAAGATATTTAAAACAGTACAAGTAGAGGTGGAAAAGACTATGTATTATGTTAGAACGAAAGCCGCGCGCACGAGCATTAGCCGTTTTGTGCGAATGTGACGCGTATCTTCCCAACTTTTTTTTTTAAATTTTTTGTTTGTTTTTTTTTTTGTTCCCGTACAGACAAGTTTGTGAATTGTTAAATCAGACAGTTTTTGTGAGCTTATTTTGTTCAATAAGAAATTTACCTTCAATTTTTGTAGAAGAAATTAGTACTTTGGCTCTATTTCTATGTGCCGCCTTATTTATAACTAGGACTTCGCCCGCGACTTCGTTCGTTCGGGTTTAGTATTGCAATTTTCGTAGGGATTTTTATTTTTTTCTAGTTATAAATATAGGTTATGATGACACATAAATAATGTAGCTTTCTATTGGTAAAAGAATTTCAAAATCGGTTCAGTAGATCCAGAGATTAGTAAGTAGTAGTTTAAAAGAACTAATATTATAAAGAGGTAAAGTTTGTGAATATTTAAATATAAGTAGATAAATATAATATATTATTGTGTATTGATTAATTTTAAAGGCATATCTTTGTACAATTTACACAATAGACCTAACCACATCTTTTGCCGCCCTTTTCATAACAAGGTGGTTGTGAAAAGTAAATTAAGTAAATTAATTAATTAACTCTTCTTAAGCTAGCTAGCTTAAGAAGAGGAATAATGTGACACAAATAAAAAGAAAAACACTAACATTTAATAAACTGAACACCGCGGAAACACGCTTCCCGTTTTCCTTAGGTTCTTTGCCTTTGTCATACCCCACATAACGTCAATTGTTTAATTTAAAATCGTATTGTTGTATTGTAATTGTGCTCCCTATTTACCATAAGAATAGCCTTTGTGAATCGGGTAATTTATAAACATTACAAATTCAAACATGAGACTGACCTGTGACTAGTGATATTATATGTACATACTTGCATTATAAGAGCTCTCGGAATGCTGGAATTATGTGTGAAGTAAGCCAATTTCTATGCTTATGTAGGTTTAACAGGAAAATAGAATATTAGCCGCTTGTCCTGCAGTTTAATGGGTTTTAAAGACGGTGTGCTCATGGACTATTAAGGTGCTTCGGTGATTGTATGAGTGTGTCTCTGATCATCTATTAGGGATGGTCCAAGATGGCTGCACAATAGCGGTCATTGATAAACTTTCTACTAAGTACCTATCCATGTTCGTATGTGAATGGAGTATGTTGTGGGACTTTAATGCCTTTGGTCTTTGATGTAATAAATCAATACTAATAAATATAAATTTCTTCCGTTACTGAGTCATTGGGTGAGAGACTGACGCACAGCTGAAACTGCTGGTCGTAGAAAGCTGAAAATTGGCGTGCAAGTTCTTCGGAGAGTGTAAGGGATTTCACGACATTCCGAACGGGAAAAAACGGGATATGTGCGAACGAAGTCACGAGCAAAAGCTAGTATTACTAGAAATGTGATGTCTAAGAAGATAATTCGCTCGCTAAATTTCATATTCTGCAAGCTCAAGAATCAATTTAAACCAGGAACACCTTGCCACATAAAGTGGAAAATGATTTAAAAATTAAATCGCCTTGAGCAAATTCACGGGCGAAAGCTAGTTGAGTTTAATATCCAAGTAGTAGTATTCAAGCAAATATCGCACGGGATTTGCTTCTTATGTAAATTCGAGCGAGTTCGAGTGAAACGAAAAATGTTGCAAAGTTAGCACTTTCGCACCTACTTGTACCGATCCGACTGCATTTGAACTTATTAAAAGTAACTCCACTTGAGAAGTATACTTTAGGGTCTTATTTGCATAACCCTGTGAAATATACAGTTTGAAAAGTTTTAGTTGTAGAGTTACTTTTCTGCAGTTTGATGTCGTGTCTTTAGAGATATTTTTGAATTTGGTGTCGATTTGGTCAAACGTGCAGAAAAATTATGAATTGTGAAAGGTTAAAACATGTGCTGTAAATAATAATGTGTCGTAGTTTCAATTTAAAAAAAAATCTTCGTTCAATGCCAAATCGCCAAGTCTAAAAATTAAACAATTAAGTAAATAATTAAACGAACAACTAATATCAAAATAACTATAATATTCTTGACCATAGATAAATTCAATTCTAAGGGGTAAAAGAGATTAAAATAAAGTGAAATCGAAGCTAGCTCTATTATTACACTAGCGTACATCATGCAGTTTCACCCGCATAGTTCCCGTTCTCGTGGGAGTACGGGGATAAAAATATAACCTGTGTTACTCACTGATAATATAGCTAGCTAGCTTAGAGAAGCTTGTGGCTAGATAATAACAGCCGCACGGGTCAATCTTCAAGGTTAAGCGCTTGCCAAGGTTGGTCTGTGGATGGGTGACCATCTTAACATACCGAGTTTCCTCCGTGCCTCGGAAAGCTCGTTAAGCCATTGGTCCCGGCTGTCATTTGTAGATCTTTGGTATTCGTTACGGATAGTCAGAAGCCAGTAAATCTGACTCCAGTCTTGCCATGAAGTACCGTGTTACCCAGTTAATGGGTTGTGGAGATCTGGTAGGCAGCCGCTCCTTAAAAAAAATATTAAATCCGATTTGACTGGAAGCCGACCCCAATACAGTTGGGAAAAGGCTAGGCAGATGACTCACTGATAATGTGTCTTTCTATCGCTGAAAGATTTTAGCAATAGATAGAAAGTTTTTAAGTTTGTTCGTTACACACAAAAATACAAATCTTTCCTCTTTTTAATATTAAGTATAGAAGTATAGATATAGATATAGATAATAACTCGACGACAGTGTCTACAATAAACCGCTTACAAATTAATCCTTCTTTCCACACCATTGAGCATCCTCATTCACGTTAACCAAAACACCGATCAAACTGTCAAATAACGATCAAGTTCTATATCATTAGAAGTTGTCAAACGTCTCAGTTCCTATGACACGTAATGCGAGATACCGATTAACTTTCGAGAAGTAATAGTGACAGCAATTGCACAGTCATGGGCTGTATTCTTCAGGTACTGGCAGTGTAGGGTTACGAAGCGTGAGAGTTTTGTCGGACAGGTGTCACATATATGATCTGTAATGTTTTATAAGGAACTGCTTATACACGCGGCCTCGCGCGTGTATGTAGCTTGTAGTCGACTCTAGGGTTTCATCTACCTCTAAATCAAAATACCTCAAAATCAGTTCAACGATTTAGGCGTGAAACAAATAAACTCACTTTTGCATCATATAAGTATGGTTTAGAATAATCATAATCAATCAAATGAAAGTAATAATGTTAGAGTATGATAATAAAATATTAAATCATGACAAAGTGCAAATCAAATCAAATTATTTTTTATTCTAAAAACTAGAATAGAATTTTTACTCCAATATTTTGAAACTTTCAACATAAAGAAGTGTACCAGTTAATAAACGATGAAAAAGTAATATCAAGTTTCTAGGTCAACTGAAAAATATTAAAAAACTGGCGTTCTTTTGAAATTTGCTTTTTTCTTCCTAAGCACTTGCTTTATGAAAGTTGAACTTTTTAACTCACAATTTTCCACTTTTTATATTCCTTGAAGTCTCAGAGACTCTAAAACCAAATGACACCCAGCATATTTCTCATTTCTAATTCAGTTCGCAGGTTGAGTACGTGTGTCATTCAGTGCTAATATGACCCGCCGATATTACAGACTGTGAGCCGCCCGCAAGCGTTGTCTTCATACAAATGAATGTACGGACAGCGAAAGAGTGAGGTATGCAATTGAGATATATCTTGCAAGCGTAGTTACTTTGTTAATATAAACAGAAGTAGACTGAGACTGACAGACATCACATGCAGTTTAGATGATGATTAGTTTGAACATTAGTACTGATCATTCTAGCGAACGCTTTAGTAAGTGCTCGTCAAAAAATGTGTTTACTGGTGTCAACTGACACTGAAACAATTGCTCGGCTCGGCAAAAAGCTCGCTAAGCAATCAATAAACGCAAAGTGCCGCGCGGCTGCTGCGCGTTTGTTATTTGTTTGAATTAACATAGCAGCGCGACAGTCGCGCTGCTGCCGCGCGGCTCTTAGCGACTAATTTGAAGGCGCCCTTAAACGCTCCTGTTGGAAACAAGTGAATGCTCAAGTCTATCAGCGGGTTTTAAGTGGTTGATATAAACTGCTCGTACACTTGTCTCTTTTCTTGACTGTACATTCTTAACGCGATGTGCAATTTGCAGTTGTGAGTTGTGTCGTCATTGTGATGCAATAAATTGTAGGAATTTGAGTAACGGTCCTACTATTTGTAGGTTGTTGGTCACCCTTGTGTGGTCTGGAATATGAATGAGTAGTTTACGAATCTAAAATCAGGATTTGGGCAAAAGATATAACTCTCTTTAAACTTTTTCCACATAATTTCGAAGATCAAAAAGACCGTTCTGGAAAAGCAATCCCTTTGACCAAACTTTTTTAGTTGCATTGCAATAAAACCTGTAATTCAAACTGATAACGTGAGCAGAATATAAACGCATGTATCAACGTGAGCGCTTTAAAAAAGAAATTATCTCACTGTCCACAAAAAGAATAAGTTCTCAATTTTGGTCTGTAACAGTCCATCCTCTGAGTATTAACTGAATAACAATGACAGAAACTTTAAAGTCAATGTTTAAATAGGTTTCAGCAATATGCGAGCCAATCTCATGTTTGCTTAAACTTTTATTTAACGTTATACAAAGAATAAATGCTTTTAAAACTTTTCCTCCCACTTGACCACTCAAAAAGGATAGATTTTATGAAGAAAATTAAAAAAGTTAGTTCAAACAAGGGCGCGGATAATGTCCAGCAGATTCGCTTTGGGAGCGTCTATCTTTTGAAAAATGCAGTTTTATAAAACTTCAGACGTAGGCCATCCATTGCTGTGAAAGTTTGGACTTTTTAAATAGCTAAGTGAACTCAGCGAGCAATGCATGAGTTGAGTGGAGTGTCTGACGTCGATATTCAATATCCATTCGGGATGTTGTGGATGCTATATCGCCCGTACGTTGCTGTGTTCACAGATAACATATAAAAAATGGTGCGGTGAACCGTGATTGATAGTTTCTTTCAAAATGATGTTGGGATAGTGGACAATTTCGTTCTACGCTCTGATATGGTTGAACTTCCTGTTTAGTGGGCACAATTTTGTGGAGATTTAAACTAGTTTAAAAATGTATTATTATTGGAATGACACGAGCCAAGAGTTGCAGACTGTCAATATACCTTTCTTTTTACTAACTAGCTTTTGCCTAGCTCAGATTACTGGTTTGGTAATAGGATTCTAGACATAATGATTCCTTTAATCTAGGTGTTGTGAAAGATGATTTGAGTTGAGGGTAGCCTCAAGTAGTAGTTCTAGTACAAACTAGTAGTAACTGTATTACAAACTCTTCTACAAAAATTTGCATTAAGAGGTATTGTTCCAACGCAAAATGTTTGGCCTATAAAATTTCACCAAAAGTTTTTAGTTCCCATAAAACCTCTAACTGTGTCTGTGAGTCTATGTTTCCTAATAGCAACAATCTGAAGTCTGGGGGACACGAGTGAATAGGTTTCTTACAGGTTAGCGTGTCCCATTCCCATCGTCGACCACATATTCGTTTACCATCAGGCGAGGCGAGATAGTGGCTTACTCGCGTTTCAGTTCTCGCCTACCGGTAATAATAATAAAAAAAACATTAATATCATATATAGATTCTATGTAATACATGGCCCTGATATTCCGTGGGAAACTTACTTGTATGAGTGTATCGCACAACTACGTTAGAAAACTATGACACACAGGTCAATTTAGACAATTTACTTTGTTCCGACTATTAGCAAGTTTACTGATACGGTAGTTTTTCAGGTTTCTCTTTTCTTAACCGTGTTGCAAATGTTGCTGAACCCACCTACGCAATATTGAAGTGTGGATGTCGCACCTCAATGTATGTGCAAGTCATACTTTGATATGTCAAAACTATCAAGACTTTCGCATGAGAAAGAGACTAAACTATACAGAACTAATAGCACTATCCCTTTTCTCCAAAGGAATCATCATGACGTTGACAAAGTTGGCACTTCGTAGTACTGCCTCGTAACTATTGGTCGTATTATCAATATATTTCCAATGCTTTTCATCATCATAAGTGCTCATCCCCAAAGGTGGACCGATGACCTGATGAGGGTCACGGGTAGCCGATGGATTCGTGACCCATAGGACCGGTTGTTCTGATGACGGGAGGCCTATTTCCAGCGGTGGGCGTCTTTTGGCTGATATGATGATGAAGCGCTCATACACTCTTCGCGTTCGTAGTTATAATCTAACCCATTGACTGCATCAAATCATTCTCGAGTAATTTTTCAGTTTTCCAAATAAATGATACTCGTACCACTCAATTTCACATCTCTTATTATTAGAGTCATCAATATATTTCAATGTTCATGATCCCAACCTTCTCAAGCAATTATAAAAATAAACACCATTATTCGCAAATTCCACGAACAAACATCCACGCGACCGGTTTCTGCTTCCTCATCCCTCCAAGCCATTCCACTTTGTTATTAGTTTCCTTAGCAAATAAATACTTAGTTACAGACAATCAGTAGTCTTGTAACTAACTTACTGAGAGTCTAACTTTGAGGATGTTGACGGCATAATTATACCATTTGATAGTTACTCTTGGTGCATATTGATCAAAGTTTCAGATTCTGTTGATAAGTCTCAGATTCTGTTTTGTGTAACAAATTGTCTAATTTTACTTTATAATTATCTTGTAACTAAAGGTGATACTGTGAACTTAAGAAGCATTCAAAATATAGTTGCAGTACCATCTTAATGACAGTCAATGTCAAAGCGCTGAATAGAGGTATTTGAATCAGTTTTTAAATAAATACAAGAATGACCCCATTGATTGTTGCTTTAGTAAAATCACCTCATTCATACATTTAGTACTAATTTGTGATAGTTTGTAATGTTATAGGTGAAGAAACTCATCACACAGGAGTAAAATTGGGTAATATTATATTTCAAATGGCAGTGTCATAACGATTAATATTTCTGTTATTGCGCTAACAGCTATAGCTAACATAAAATTAATTCCTACACAGAACCAGTATAAAGCTTTACACCAACAACCTTTTAGAATTGACTTAAAATGAGTAGGAAGACAATAATTTTTAATAGAAATAACCTATTTAGATGCGTTATCGAAACAGTTTGAAACTCAAATACATAATGCAGTCACGCACCATAATGTGAATAAAATTCGAATTAATGACGCGCTCACAACTAGAGAAAACATTTTATTTTGACATTACACCATAAACATAATAACAACACGATTGTTTCTTGTCGACAACGCTCTACATTCCGAAGAGATAAACGAATTTGAGCTTTAGGGAATAGTAGATAATGGTTAAGTTGATGGCAATGAAAAAATTATAAATTATGAGGCTAAGATCGTGGAAATAGCCGAATAAGCATAGAGGGAGCAATAATATGTCATTATATTATTAACTTATCTTCTCACCCTTGACAACAACAATGGTTGTTGAAATATTTTGATATCGTTATTTTGGCTGCTATAGAATTGACTGCCTTTAAACATGCGAAGGTTTAATTCAATTCGAAAACAGGTGGGGTGCTGGGTCAAATGATGCTAACAGGGTTTACAGTTATTTCCTTAGAAGCGTGAGATAGATTATCTTTTTAGATTGCCATGACGTGACCAAGTATTTTTATATTACTTACTCATTTCGCAAGTACTCGTAGGTTTGCAAAGCTGATGCATCGCTGATGGCAAGATATCATTGTGTCACGAGCTTGTTTGTGAGATCCAGGATGTTCGTACGACATTGCAGTTTCGTGTTCACTTAAAGAGTAGCAAATTCAATTTTATTTGCATACTCACTAGTATTATCTTAATCGGAAATAATGTTACGTACTTTTGCCGTTACATTATTATTGTTATTTGTGTTGCTTTTGATTGATGTTGCGTTTTATAAACAAAAAATATTCATCTCTTCAAAAAAAATACACGTTGACTATCTTTTAGAAACAAAGGACAGTCAGTGTTTAATTTTCAAACAAGTTGATACAACTAGAAACAACAGAATCGTGATCCACCAAAGATATTCCCACTTACTGAACCACAGCTTGTTATAAAAATGTAAAAGCTTGAATTTTTACTTTTTCAATTTAAACCGCTTTCCTCAGCATTAATTGAAAGGTGCTGACAAGATACGTTGATAACCGAAAGCGTGCGTGTTTTTCTTGTAATACGGCCAATTTCAAAGGAACGTTACCATATTCTTTTCGTAATACCTGCCTTTATTCCCAAACATTTAAAACTGAAAACAGTGGATGGGATTGAAATAATACTTGAGCAATAAAGCCCAAAAAAGCTTTTAATTTAACGTTTTACACATGAGAACTAATGACAAAGCAAAAATTCAGATGCATTACACAAAATTCGTTTAAGCTTTATACGACCAAAATTCCAGAGTGAAACTTTCTGTACGGAAATTTAAAATATCAAATAACGAGCACCGAATGCGGAAGGTATAATAAACGCACTCCAAGTGAAGTGGGCAGTTATGAAAAATTTAATACACCCACTCCGAGGAGTTTCAAAGGACCTGGCCAAATAAACCTCTTAGTGAATAGTCGGAGATATGGCAAGATTTGCATAAGAAGGCCGGACGGCCGACTCTGGGGGCAGACGATCGTGTCTTGCATCTAAATAACGTCTTATATTTGCAAATATTGACTCTCGCCCGCACCCTTCTAAAGGGTTTCAATACTTATTATCTTAAGACAGTTTAGTGAGTGGCAAGTTGATCTAAGAGAGAAGGGCTCAAGAAGCTCTTTTTAACAAACTTGACGATAATATTTATGTACAAACAATGAAACCACAATTTCAGGAGGAAAAATAAATCTTGTTACAATATTGTTCTCTTCCTCACAATCTTTGGAGTTTACAATATTTTATTGCAGGCCTTTATTGACTTTCTGAGAGCTGTTTTTTTTCTTTTTGCGATTTGGTTGAGAAGGGTTTGTTAAATGTCGTTTCAGAAATGCACATAATGTCGGTCGTAAAATTTTCCTGCTCACGTTTACAAATCCACATACTGATGACTAAAGCCCGGTATACTGAATCATCGTTGCTATAAGCCTACTTGGTATTCAGGACCTAAAAACGATAAGGCAAATCATGGCTAATGATTCACCTACACTTTGTTCCCACCGGTTCATTTGTCAGCCACTCCTCTTCAGCGAAAAAGGTTTTAAACTACATGACAGTGCGAAAGATAGTATCGACAGAAGATTATCATTTCGAGAAATATGTTATTTAATGCTTCTCATTGTTTAAGGAAAAACATGAGATTTGTAGCTTTGAAATGCACCGCAAAAAAGATATACAAAACCTTTCCGAAATTTTCGAGTGGGCGAATACGCTTCGTTTTGATTTAGTCCTTTTTCTTTTCCTCCTGAAACTCAGTATTCCAGTTTCAAACTTTGACTGGCCTTATACTTTTTAGCCTATTGAAAATGAACATAAAAACAATAACAATTAAAAGTAGGATGCCACCCTACTTTTATTTGTTAGTTGGTTATATTACAAGAGGTTAATAATTTGGTTTCATCGGGATGACGTAATTTGACCAAAAAATGTGACATTTTCCGGTCCATTATATTCAGATTTTACGTGTTCATGACCGGTATGATTGAAACGGTGAATCAAGGCCGAAAAGGAAAACAGGGAATGAATAATGATAATGTATTCTAAAAAACCACACAAACATCATGCGTTTGCATGATAAAACGAGGATCGTGATGAACTCGCCCAACTTTCGCCCATTCATTTGTTGTACCGCCGAGGAGTATTCGTCATTTGTTATAACAATGCAACACAGTTTAAATTCATTTTAAAGCTGTGCAGTTCACACATATCATCACTTGGCTTTATTGCACGAAATGGTTGGAACATTCACACGCTTTATTTGATTGTATCGTCATTTTCGAATTTCTGACTTTAACGAAATTAAAAACTCATTATAACAATTACGATCATGCTATTCCAGGAATAGTCTACGGGGGAGTTTGATATTGGATATGTCCAAACTAATTGGCAGTGATTAAACATATAGACCATGTTCTCTTACGGAAACATCTAATCATGTTAATTAAAATTATCGTTAGGCGGAGCTAATAATAGTGTATTGTTGTCATTCATGCAACAATGACCACAACACATGAATAAGTGGACATGTTGAAAGGAGAAACCAAAGATTCGTTGCGTTGATTGTTAAAGAACAGAGGTAACATTGTGTAAGATGGTCCGTCTGTCTGTAAAGTGGTCACAAATGTAGGCGTTGGCCAGTTTATTGCCGTGTATAGACATGTACTCCGGAGTGAATGATGACTGACACTCCCACTTGGTATAAAACATTTTGAAGCCGTTTGGGATCTTGTTTGAACATCGAAATTCGTTCGGGAATATAGTTAAGAGTGATTCACCGGAAACTTTGTTTGTTACTCAAACATAACAAATATTTCTGTTATGATGTAACAGCAGCAACAAATTGTTTGAAAAAATAGTAACTTCAGCAGACAGACTAAATAAAAAACTCATGGTTCTAAGCGCCATTTCTCCAAATGAACTGATAATTCTGTCATACAGGATGTAACGAATATCACTAACAGATAATAAGACGAGCCCAAATCCGGTATAAACCACATTGTGAGACAAAAAACAAAAGTGGTGTCCGTTGTCGATTGACACGTGCCTCTGCGGCTGAACGATCGTTCATACTCTCCGGAATATACAAGATATAATTTTACTAGAGGAATAAATGACGAGGAAAATGACAATGTTAAAAAATTTCAGCTAACATTTAAATTGAGAACAAATTCATAAGGTTAGACATTTTTTAGGGATGTGAAGCCATCAAATGACTTCTCCCGCTCTGGGCGAAGCAGAAGGGAGCGTCAGACTAAAACCCATCCGTGTTCCTCCTAGTGCCCTTTGCGTTCCGAACAGATTCTGCAAACCTGGCAGAAGGTTACACTTAAAATATAAAATACAAGAAAGGTACTTCATTTGGTATATTATATATAGCTCCAAAAACTTACGTTTAGTTAAGAAACCAAGAGACACTAAGTTTCTACTATATAATTAATCTCACTATTCAACTTTTTAATGCAATATTGTTGAATACAAATAAGTTCAAGGCCCATCAGTAAACTCGAGGACAAGTTGATAGACACCTATAATTTCCTATATGGCCCTTGGTCTGCAAAAAACACATTTGTTACCATCTTTTGCTGTGGAGCCGGTGTCCATCGCTTACTTTTTGCTTATAGACTGGTTATACGACTGCAAGACTATATTCTGTTATGGCAAGTGCAAGTCTACAATTTGCGCAATGCCATATGTTCCGTTCATAGCCTTTGCCTTATAAACAAATCTTGTTTTTACAAGTTTAACATTTAAAGTAGCTTTGTGGAGTAGCAAAATGCGACTTAAATCCGGCTTGAAACATGTATTTGCTTTCATTGTTAGCTTTTTTTTTTTTGTTCCAATTCTTCATTTGAAATTGTTTTCCTGATAAAAACGACCAATCACTTGACAAGAACATCCTCATTTCTGTGGACTAGCGGTTTTCGTTCCCCGTCATTGGCTATCGAGTTTGCGGTCGTCGAGACCACCATGTTTGAAAAGCGGTTTAAAATTACTTTTGACGTCGATTTGTTGCATAATTTAACATATAATAACTATATGTAAGATTGTCAAGTTCATTTACTTTGAATATATGTATTAAAATGAGAAGTTAGTAAAGTGGAAATAGCACATCGAGCAAACTGTTTGATGTAGGTTTCATGTTCTCATGAATATGGTAATATTATTTCGATATCTTCATAAATAGAGCATGTTATTTGCCGTCCTGGAAAAGATATATCTGAAGTAGATACAGGACTGTGGTAGGTAACACACTTATCCTGTGTAACTACTTAACTAACCCGTAATTAAGTCGACATGTTGACTTCATACATTAACACAATCTTATGCTCTTAATCATTCCATCATGAACGGTAATAACAAAACATCGCCGTCCACACTACATTTGTTTGTTAAAGTGATCTTTTCGTTCTAACTTAATTTGGTAAACCATTTAGGCATCATGTTCTCTCTTTCTTCCCACCTTCAAAAGACAAAGACAATTGTCGTCACAGGAACCCACGTACCGTGATGATACATCAAACATTTCCAACGGAAGTTTGTTCACAAATCCCGTTCGACTGGTTCCTTCTAATTAACATAAAAACAAAGCTAGAAACTCATTGAACGATTTCTCTCAAACATTCCTTGGTGTTCAACCACCCATCTATTCGATATCTGTCTCATCTAGCCCTAATCCTATAAATGACATCAGATAAGATAGAGAACATGCTGCGCCAGTGTATTTTATGTAGTGAATTAAAAGCATAAATTAATGTATCTCGCGTTTCGATTTAGATATAAAATCGACATCTCTGTTTCGTATCGATACTACTAAGTTGATCAACAAGAACTGTTTAATACTGAGATAGAAATGTTGATTAACCTGCGTTTCGCACTTAATAATAACGGTATGTGAAGAAGAACAATTTTAACTCTTTTTTAATCGTTTTCTAGTAAAACGAGTGACGACATCTGAAACATTGATGTTGCAATAACATAGGTAACACATCTATGATGACGATCACCATCATTATCACAGGCCTCCCCCAAGAGTAGCCACATTGATCAGTCCTGTGCATCTTGAATCCAAAGGATTTTTGCGGCCTTCACCAACGACACCAGATAACCGTAAAATGTGTATAATAATCAAATCCTATAAGCAAGCCTAAGTTATTAATTGCTTACACCGTTTATTAATTAATTTTACTATCGATAGTGTTGTTACATGAAGTTAATATCTAATTGTCAGGTTGCATAACGCCACAATAGAAACTTCGTAATTTAATCAACATACTCCATTGGCCTTATCTTTATTATACAATTCTATTGGTTATTTGTTTAATTGTCTTTCAAATTACTAATATCAATTTATAATCTTCCGCTTCACTGGTGATATAATGTTATTGTCTCTGATTTATCTTGGTTATTAGCATTATTGATTAAATTGAATGGAATTTTATTTGTCTGTTTTAGATGATATTTATTTATTTTATTGTTTATGTTCTATTAGGTATAGAATTTATGATCGTTAGAAAGTCACCTTCGTTATTGTTTGTTACAAGTTTAGCTACTAGTCTTTACTTTTGGATTAAATTGAGGTCGTATTTTTCTAACTTCAGTCACAAAGGTGCACTAACTTTTGTTGTAAATTATGAAGTTACACATTTAACTTAGTTTAATAAACATATGACTTAATCTTTCTATTGATATGTAATTCTAAAAGAGCACGTGTTTGATCATTTGACATGTGCACAATTGCCATTTTCGCGTTTTCAGCTTTAGTCGCATGGTAAAAGTTGTTGAGAATGATGTTTTGCGTTTTTTCTTATACATTCAGTAAAATCTTTTTAAAATTTTAAATGACCGCTTCTACACGCTTGCCGCTCCGCCCATGAACGAAATCTCACCCCAACATTATCATACGCTATCAGAGTCATCTCGGGCGACAATATACGATCAGTGACATCGGACCAAATCTCCGTTAGAGATCACTTTGACTCGCACCGAATGATGGCATTAGATGATCTTATATTTATAGCCGAGGGACCAAGCAGGTCGTCTTAGAGGAATTCGTTCTTTAAAAGTTTGTACTTCGTGGCCTGAATGAAAGTTTTCTCTGAGTTTGATTTGGATGGTTGTTGTCTCAGCTTCTACAATTGTTTTTGAATGTCAGGTGTTAAAATGTTGACTGGAATTAAATACAACACATTGCTTTCATCCGGAAATGTGTCCCGAAAACGTTGAAAGACAATGCTATTTTTTGTGTTTACGAAGAATGAGTAAGAACCAAAGTATCTTTTTTATAAAAAATACGATTGTATTAGTCACATACAAAATTTTAAAACCAAACGTTTAGTAGATAAATATTTAATACATAAGTTACCTAACAATGGGTTCCAGGAACACTGCAAACAAGACGCTGCTGATTAATATAAGAAAGCTCCTACGGTTGCATGGTATAAATGGGTGAATTAAAAACTATGTTAATAAGTTAAGCAAGTGTATGATCCCCGATAAGCTCAAGAGCTTCTTATAAAGTATTAACACATAAAATTTCTACTTTTAATCTGAAAGCCTAGGCATGTTATTGCGGTTAATACTTTGTCTGATGCACTGATAGCGCCTGGCGCTTCAAGATCTAGTTAGATATTCCTTATGAATATCTTATCAGATAAAATATGGGTCTCTTACTAGAAAACCAGATATCGAAATGAGAATTTGTAAATTTAAATATTCATTGCATTTTCCCATACAACGCAATGAGTTTACTTACCAACCTAGATTATTTTTTCCGCCTTAATTGTTTTGCCTCATAAAATAATTCTTAGATTGCTGGTCAAGTCCAAGGTATTATAACAGTTCAGTTACTTATTCCTCTATTTTCTGCATCCATTAAACGACCTCCATTTAGGAGACGATCGATGGCGAAACAAAAACTTGTATCTGCAATATACTGCAAAGATGAAGAAGCGGTAAACTGCAGAAGGGAACAGTCTAACACGTCGATAAAGGAAATAATTTGTTAAAACTTTTAAAAGGCGTTAAAACCTTCATGGCATTTGAGGAGACCTCCCAAAGTTTTTGATATAATTATGAAAGAAACACGATAGCAGCGAAGTTGCAGATTAAATCTACTTATTTTAAAATATTGTTTAAAATTATGAAGTGAATCCGAAGGTTTCGACATGAAACGGAGAGGTGTGAGAGAGACAGAGACGTACAGGACAATTAGCATTATCTCGGTTTTTCATAACGATTTTAGCAGGAAGAAAAGAAACCTGGGTTCTGAGTTGATTCAGAGACTGCAAAGTGGGCCACGGAATATTAGTCAATGACATTTTTTTCGTGCCAGTAACATGAATAAGAAGCAGAACCTTGTTTGTAAACAAGCCTCTTCTACCCATAGCTTGCGAGTAATCAATAAATCTATCATTTTCATATCACTTCTGTGCTATTTACGCGTTTCTTCTTTGCCGCTACCCTCGTCGCAACAGCTGGCGCCATAGCGGATCGGCAAATAAACTGTTTGCTCACAGATATTAAATTAGTTTTACGACAGCTTATTGTTCGAGTTTTTGTTAATTAATTGATATGTCATTCTGTTATTAACTTTGTTGCCTGTATGGGTTATTAATAAAGTAATTATGAGCTTATAGAGTTTGTTTTATTTTATGATTAGTTGAGTATTTATGTGATTAAGTAGCAGTTTAAGTTAGCCGATTATGGTTTCTATTTCCAATAAGACACATTTTTTATTTGCAAGTAAATTAATACTACTAAAGATGAACATTATACATTGTGGCAAGACCCATCTTTGCTTCACTAAAGCGGTGGTATATTTACGTATTATCGTGGTCCAACACAATCTGTTTATTAATCAGGATCATTAAAATTCACTTACGTAAATCATTAGATACTTCTATTACTTAAATAAAGCTAGTGACGCTGACGGTGGCGCCGCGTATTAACCGCTGCAGCCGCTTTTTTACCAAACGGCTCTTTGACATTATTACCCACTAACAAACTAGATTAAAACCGAACCGTTCATAACACCTCAAATTACATTATAACCCAGTTTTCCTGGGAACCACACGTCAATAAACAGGGGTCAGACGCATCGGTAAAACAGACATCATTGTCTAAGTTGACGCGTTACTTTGCGTCTATTTGCAAACCTTTTAGCGCCCTTCGACGTAAAGTTACAGCAAACATTTAGCCCTACGTTTTGGGTTGAATGTGCGTAATTCGCGATATGGTTCTGTTGTTGGAGGAATTCTGTGGGAAGGGCAAATTGGTGCCTCTATTCAAGATGAACATTGGACTGAGTTGGACTTAATTGCTAGGCTATCTATGGAAAACTTTGAGGAGGTTATATCTAATATTTTACAGCCTTGACAACGTTTCCGTAGCTACCTATTACAATAAGAAATATGGTTCTGTAAGTTCTGCGTCACAACCCGACTTTGCCCACTGCTATAGGTTTCTCTTTTCCTGTGCCAGTCCCCAAGCTACGAGCCCACATCCATAAAAAACTAAATTAAATGTATGCAAATCATCAATCTGGTAAATACTGGCATAAATTCAGATCCAAGAAGATAAATAAAGTGTCTTATTGGATAACTTTCAAAGAGTTTCATTTTTGAATTCATACTTAGTCCCTTGAAAGTTTGAATTTCTCCATGACTTTACCGAAATTTTTACTGGTTTTAAAAATCCAGAGCATAACAAGATGATAATACATTTTAACTAAATAATTTAATCAATCATTTGCATATTAAGAAGCTTAAGAGACTCTTATAATAACGTGCGGTTCACGGTAATTCCATTATAATGATCTATGTCAACACAATCAAGTGGTTTTGTTTGGCATACTTTCCTGAAACTAAAAGCAAAAGCTGATCAAAGAGTTCTTATCTTTATTGTTTTAGATCCCAATACTAAAACTGTACACATAAGATACCGTTCAATCTTCACGAAGAAGCAAGCAAACAAACGTTTGGTATTTGAGGTATGGTTTTTATTTTCTTGGCGTAATAGGTCAAACAGTGCTAGGTATGGCAGCAAATGTTGGAGCCAATGTTGGTTATCGTATAAATTATAGACAAAGATGTCACCATAAGAGTGCAGGTGGTGCGTTTGACAGCAATCTTTAAAATTTCACGTACTTTTTCACGTGGTCTATGCATTAACTTTTGGCATTTCGACAGTCATATTTAGTGATACAGTGACACTGTCTAGAGCCTCAAGAACGATTTTTCTGTTTTATCCTAATTCAATAGTGACTGGTAGAGAATGCCATGTTGCATTAAGTCCGCCTATGTACCACTGCTGTAAATGAAATTTAAATAAATAAATAGTTGCTAAAAAAACTTGTTTAGCTGATTTTATAATCAACGTAACGTTAGGCTCGAATTATAACGGTTGATACAATTAATTGGTTTGCGGATTTTGCTAGCTATTTATTTAATTGGACTTCAAAGACGATAATAGAATGGAATATTTTATATTGTACACTAAAATATGTTTATAGGTGTACCGTGGTTTTAGTTTTCAACAAAAAAGCGATCATGCGTAAAAATATGTACGTTAAACATACCATAACGTTCAACAAATCATACCATTGTTGTTACTAAACTAAATAAAAGCCATTACAAAAAGAAAGTTCATTGAATTTAACCCATCCTTTTGTTGATAAAAATCACGCTGCCTACATTTAAAAAAATATAATAATTGACAATAATAGATGTAAAAAGTGTGACGAATTTACTTGAGAGTTATTTATTAACTGTCGGCGGGCCCCTTGAAAATGATGATGCGACTTATTGATAAAAAACATATTTTTAAATGCATCATAAACTACTGTTATAGAAATAAAGTACCCTCATGCTGTAAAAAATATATGACGATCTTCAATAGAAGGTAAGTCGCGGGTTTTATTGGCGTTATTGAATTTGATTTTATATTTGAATAGGAGTGGGAATTACATTGAATAATAGTTACTATAAATACTTACGGTAAGTATAAATATCTTATGAATTATAATATAACTTAGAAATGACTCTAACTTTACTATGATAAATAAATAAACCCGTATTGAACCACTGCAGGGCAAAGGCCTCACTTCCTTCTTTCCACCTCAATCTATATTGAGCAATCTGAGTCCAATCCTTTAGGTAGGAGCGTAGGAGTCCAGCTCATCTCGCCATCTCCATTTGAGTCTACCGTGTCGCCGGTTCCTGTTGTTCGGGACTCAATTTGTGGTTATTTTCGCCCAGTTCTCTTATGCGGCAGATAAGGCCTAACCAGATCCACTTCAGTGTGGCAGCTGTGTTGCCTACATCGGCGAATTGAGTTCTGGAACGAAATATAACAAGAACTTTCTTTACTATACCTAAGGCTATTTGTCGTCTTAACCAAGGCAGGCCAAAGAAACACTGGCGTGATGACCCGTTGTGGACTCAACGACCTCATCAATAGGCTGGAAAAGGTTGATAGGGTTTATTTTTCCAAGTAAGCAATTTTTTTTAGAAATTAGTTTTTGAATAACGTTCGCATTCGCATCATATTCGCAATCTGTCAATAAAGCCTCAATTTCCGTACATTTTTAACAGATTGCGACTTACTTACGAATGCAAATTTTGCTTTAAAATTGTAGAATTATTGACACGCAGCATGAATTTAGCTGTGTTATTGTACTCTACTTAAAATAAATCTAAAATCTAAGAGAACAATTTCGTTAACACAGGCGACGTTAGGGAACATGCAATATTTCCAGTTTTGCTTTAATTTTAAAGAAATCCATCTAGAATAGACCACCACATAAATAAGAAATGAAAACGCTTTAATTCATTGCCAAAATTGCGTTTTTAAACCGACAGTTTAAAGGTTCGCGCGAAAACGGACGATGACGTCACTCGTGTCTATCACTGGTCAAAAACTGTTCTAACTGAAAGACATAAGGTTGCCTTTTCGTTGGCGTAACAGCAGAAACGTCACTAAACGCTGATTGTTGTTTTTAAATACGTTCCGTTTCACGTTACTTTAATTCATTATTTTTGTTAAAAATCAATATTAAGTAAAATAAAAACGTTGTAATGGTTTTATTTTATACTTTTTTATCATTTTGCTGACAACATTCTCATAAATTCTGTATAAATTGCATCTTCCCTATTATTAAGTTCTGCTACGTTTCACCCTTAAATCTCAGTGGCAGCGTACAAATACTGTCAAGTTTTCATGTCAAACCTCAATACAATTAAGTCGGAGCGCTAATCCTATACCCATCACTAGCCTTCAACCCATTAGCGACTAACCCTTTTTTCCAATATCACATCATCTAATTCTGTGGTTCCCAACTTGTTGTCCGCGGATCTCTGGTAGTCCAAAATGAAGAATGCGAAAGATATAAAATTTCAAACATTTCACCTCAAAAATGTCAAATTGAGTGGCAAATTGAGACTCAAATTGTCATTTTTGCTTTATGTTAATTTTTAAGCAACGTTCACACGTTCACACATTTCTTGTCAGTCGCAATGTATGAAAATTGATTGCGAACGTTTGCGTTGCTTAAAAATCTGTAGAAAATGGTCCCATGATTTTAAATTTCTATCAGAAATGTTGTGTTTTCTATGACAATTCTCTCTACTTTTGAATTCAAAGAATAGAAAAAGAAAAAAGTATTCTATTCTATTCTAATAACTGTGCTACAAGTTTTGAATATCTATGTGAAATAAGTTTATTTTTAAATTAACGCAGTTTCTTCTTGATTCCTGATCCCTGCTGGCTATACAGAAATCAAAGTGTTCATCATCTGCCTAGCCTTTTCCCAATCGGATTCGCTACCAGTCAAACCGGATTCACCTGAATACCAGTATTTTACGTAAAGCGGCTGAGATGTGGAGGTCAGATAGGCCTCCAAAACCCAGTAACTGGCCAATACGGTGCTTCTTGGCACGACTGGTGTCAGAATTTCTGACTTTTGACTATCCGTAATGACCGCCAAAGATCTACAAATTCCGAGTCAAACAAGGTTTGGGCACCACTGCTCTAATTAATTAACACCGGTTTTTGTCCAACAATCCGTAACAGTCGTAAGTCTGTCACTCCTAGATTGGCGTTCATCTCAAGATGAAGCCGAGCTCGCCCACACAAGGTAATTAAGCTCGAAGCAAGCTTAATGCAATCATTCAGACGATAAACAGCTGTTCGTATTTGCATTTAAAATCGATATACTACCGCCGTTTACGTGTTAAGACGTACCTTGATTGACTTGACGTCCACTATTTTTATCTGTCGTTACAGAGTTGTTACTATAAATCTTGGTGGTTTTATCGATGGTTTGGTTATTCCGTTTCTCAATTAAGGCTCGGTTTTATCAATAGGTCTGTAGTCTGTTTCTATATCTGTTTATTGATATAGCACAAATGTTGCTCAGCTACAGAAATTGTTGTCTTTAATTAATAATGATGAGTAACTGGTCTTGAAGCAAAATTTCAGGTCAACAGATTGGTCTAAGCGTTCTTCAGTTCTCTAGTTGCTTATATTTTACGAGTAAATTGAGTAATTGAGTGCGAGAAAATTGTGTTGCCTATATTATACCATAAACCACTATAAAACGTTCGGATAAGGACGCCTTAACAATACATTACATTTGCACTTAAACGGAAATCGATAATCTCTAAGCGCTACGTGTCTTGTACCGTAATAAAATAAATAACGCTGTATTATTAACTAATAAGAGACCCATTAACTGATAATGAGCCATTATAAATGCACAATTAGAATCTTTCAATACGTAATAATAAGTAAGTACCTACTTACTTGATTATTATGCATGACGACGTATTAGTTAAATATAGCTGAGTATTGTGTAAACATTAACGGTAAAAGGAAGTAATGCATAGGTAATTAATTTAAATGTGCGTATTAAAGACTATTGATTCAGTAATTTAAGTAGCCCGGATGAGACAGTTATTCAAAGATACGATAAACATGCCTCGTATCCAAAAATCAGTCAAGTGCTTCTAATCACTTCAAATGGTCGAGATAAGAAAAATGCAGTGAATTGGGAGCAACTGGTTTCACACGATATTCCGCTCTAAAATATAATAAGTATGGAGGAAAATAGCCTGCTAATTATAAGCTCCTTGTGGGAAAGACAGCAGGTTGCGTAAATTATTTATAGTGAATTTACTTGACAAAAGCAACTGCCAACAAACCACCTTTTATAAACAGTACCTTCTAGAACTTTCCCTACTTAGCGCGACTCAAAGTATATATATACACTACGCAAGAGTAAAGTGCACTATTTCTTCATCTTCTTGTTGACACATTAAGCTTCCAGAAATTCGCTGACGAACAAGGATTTCCGCAAAAACCGCCATAATAAATGGTCATGGGCAACTTCTTCTTCAACCCATATTCGTCTCATGCTGAGTATGACTAATTCATTGTTTGCCACTTTACATGTGGTCTCAAATGCTAGCAGGCCTCTTTTTTCTCAAGTATTCTTTACTCATCCAAATCAATACCAACTTTCACACAAAACCTCGTCAAAAGCGACCAATCTATTTCAATTACAACTAAAAATCACACCATCATCCACACTCGTCCGTATTCGGGTGCGATTTGTTCCGGAGCGTAGCGAATACGACCGACGCTGCGCTTGCGCAATGAATGACGCCGCCTCATTAGGCCGGAACAAACTCACGCGACCGTTTGCCCATAAGTGTGAACTTTGGGTGTTTTTAGGTCCAAGAAGTGTGAATTTTATCACTGATGTTTCTTAGTAAACTTCCACTATGAACGTGCTTATTTGATCGGAATATAGATGGCCATAATCTATGCGATTGTTGTCATAACTGATGGGACAAAATGGTGTTTGATGACAAGGAATTGGGTGGTCTCAGTTGCGTTAGTAATCAGACAACTGTTACCTGACTGAAAAAAAGATATGTCAATAAATTATAGAAATTAATTCAAAGTCGCTAAATGCTATCTACAAATTACGCAGTCTTCATTACATAATTCGATTGATCAATAAAATTATATTTTAGAAAAAAGAATAATAGCTAAAAGTATCCTTATCTCCACATTTTAAATTATTATCGTTTCACAAGACAACAAGAAACAATACAATATTTATAGCTCGTAGTTTTCGTAGTCGCCCCATTCTCACTGCTCTGACCCGATTCGGTATACCCAGATAATACGGCTCAGAGATCCAGGAAGTGACTATGTCTGTACGGGATTTGTGAAAATGTTACAATAGCGACTCCATTGTTCCCTTTTTGTTGGCACATTTGACAGCCAGGAAGGAAGCGAATCTTGAGTAATAATGCACATCAATTTGTTTCAGTCTAAAAGCGTGCATGATTTGAGAAAATTAGGCATTTCGTGTACTTTCAATGCTCTCAGGATTTGAAAGGATCATTATTAACCCTTTTAACTCGCAAGAGTGTGACATCTTTAAACGATCGAAACAAAATGGTACTCCACATAATTTGTGCTCTTGGGGCTTTCAAAACATTTTTTTTTGTCTCCTTATTACCTATACAATAATATATTTTGAGTAATAGATGCAGTAATTGACCACATACCATCAATTTGTAATATAATTTTGTAATGACTTGCATTTTTATTTCCTTAAAGACTTCCTTAACAATACAATGAACATTAATTTAGCAAACAAATTATACAATTTTAATCATGGAGCATCATAATGATAATGACAGTGATTTTGTCGGTACGGCAGAATTTAAATCTAACTAGGAAACTATTTTTTATAAAAGTCAGTTAGAGACGCCTTCTAATTGAATAGGACGGAATAGGAATCAAAGGGAATGATTGCGTTCCCCTAAAATTTCAAGGGGATGTATTGCAGAGGGTAGGATGCGATGCGTGGACGAATTCTTTTGGGGAGATATGCCATGAAGCTAGGAAAGCCGCAATTTTTTTATAAGCAAATAAAATTACAAGTATTTGCAAACAATTACAATTTTGTTTAATATTGGTATTGCAACTTAATATGGACATGAAAATACAAAATATATAAATACAAAGTGCATTTCGTAATCTTTATAACAATAAATACCTACTAACCTTAGAAATGATTTATATCAATAAAAAAAACACTGTTGCAACAAATACATAACTTTTAGAACATGTCATGCATCTTATTCTTTATTGCAAGTTTCATCAAGAATTTTGCAACTTTTCGCACGGAGATTCGTTTTGGCTGAACTTCTAAAATATTAAAAGTCTATAAAATATAGCGTTACTAAAACTGCTAAAGTTAGAACGTTGATGTTGCAATTTTACTAAGTTATGAATGAATTTAATGTTACATCTTACATGTGAAGGATTTTTGCAATATGAAGGAGGTAAACTTTGGTTCGAAGCAAAGCCATCGATAGATGTACATTTTAGTAATGTTCTTGTTAAGCAGATTTTTTTCAGATTTCCGAGGTTGCAGTACCTACCCTACAATTTACACCTTTATTTATAAAAACTCTGCATTGTCTCATAACAGAACACAGGGTAATTCTTTTAAAGATTCTTTCAAATCATTTCTATCACACCTTGTCTGCTTTTTTTTTATGTATATGTGCTAAATTATAATCCAAACTGGCCACTGCATCGCTTCGTAGCTTCACAACGATTTACAACCAAACATCGTGGATGAGATTCCGCTGCAGTAATGTCATTGCTAAGGTTGTGGGTAAAATTGCTTCATGTAATTTGTGGACAGGGGCTCGACAGATCCATCTTGTGATGTCAGGGTGCAAGGTGCAGGGGATCGTGCTTTCGTTAATAAGTTAGCTTCTAGAGATTTGAGGTAATTGGCTGGAAAACCATTGGCATTTAGCGATCGGAGGAATTTGGTGAAAGCGTAGTCTATTGTCTTAGCTTTAACCTTAAGGTTTAGATCGATTTTTAGTAATAGTATATTGTACATAATATTTGTATTTATATCTTCAGGCTCAAACCAGATTGAGCTGAACATCACGTTACGTGTGACTATATCTATATGGCCTCCATAACCCAGTAACTGTATAACACGGTACTTCTTGGCAAGACTGGTGACTGATTTTCTGACAACTGACAATCCGTAACGACTGACCCAATTGGCAATGACCAACAAATGGCAGCTTTTTTTTTTCACATGGCAAACACAAACAACAAATTCAAATGACAAATGGCAACCTGGACCAACGGCTTAACCTCTTGGCTCACCAATGCCCCACCGTTGTATGGCAAAGGGAACCTTTTGGTTCCACCGTTGGTATGCTTTTCGAGGCACAGCATGTTAAGATGGTCACCCATCCACAGACCGATCTCAGCTTGCGGTTGTTATTATGTAGCCATGAGCTCCTCCGTAACCATATAAATATTCGATTAAAATCTTGAAAGCGAAAGAGTGTACGAGTAGTTACATTTCATCTTTATCTCCGCACATGTTAGAAGGGGTTGCTATGAACAGAAATGGAAGCCACTTCAAAGCTCTCTCACCGACAAAGTAAACACTTATTTTAAACATGGCCGTTTTTATGAGAACTCGGCTTTGTGATCTCTATAAGAGTTTATGAAACGATTCCAATGTTTTGTCGGTCTCATTCAATACACATGTATTTGGGTTAATTTTTAGAGCGACCTCCTTGAAGATATGGGTACCTAGTAGTTTACCTTGTTCTTCCTTCACATTTGAAAATATAAATAGAAATACGTTTCAACATTGAAAACAAAGGTGTAACTGAAATTATGCAACTCCTGAAAGGGGGTCATTGTTCTCATTATCATGAAGATCTTTTGCCATGGGACGAATTCTGATATCGCAAAAAAAAATCTGTTCTTTAGTATATTTTTGTCGAGATAATTACGCAAATATTATAAAGGTATGAGCAGGTGATTTTTTCAGGAATTGCGTTATTTTTGTCATATTTCATTGGTCTTCTTAAGTCGTTTGTGTCAAATGAGATCTTCAATCGGAAAAACAGTTTATGCAAGTAAAGTACCTCCAAATTACCACACTGTTATTGAGTGTGTGTGAACAAATAACATAAAACTCAAAATTATTAAATGTTATAACTATCTAATGGTGGGAATAAACTCAACGATAAAAGTTATGTTTACCCAAATAAAGACTTGTAACATTCTATTCCAATAACTTGCATTAAAGAAACCAGACTACAATGCTATTATGTCGAGCTTAAGATATTTAATAGACCAAAAGTGTCCATAAAATAGTGTATCGAATGCTGCGCTCAAATTTTTTGCAGCAATCGACGTGCCCACGCGTGTATTAAACTCCCCTTAAATATTCTGATCCATTGTAAGTCCGCGCGTATGGACATTTCAACTTTTTACGGTGCTACCAAACAAAGCTTATTTTCGAGTGTTATAAGAAACGGGACGGTTTATTTAGCCATTGTTGGTGAACCATTTATCTCTTTAATTTATGGGGTAGCGTCGCGAATCGTGGACATATTTGTGTTGAAGTCAGTGGCTCACGCAGTTGCATTGTTATGCGTAGGTAGCTGTTAGAGCTTGCAACCAAAAAAGGTTTTAAGTTTAACTCATTTTATTTTTAAATCGCAAAATATGAACTCATATACTTTTCACCTTCCCAAAGGTGATCTATCTGTATTTGACTTATTCATAAAGCGAATAAAAATGGCTACGGTCTGGTTACTTTTGTTATTTGATTAATTAGAACTCAAAGTCTAAAATGGAATACATTTTTAGTTTTGTGAATGTTAATGGAATATTAATTAATTAGCATACACAGTTAGGCAAAAAAAAAATGATACTAATAAAAACTCATTTTGATCAGCGAAGGTTACCATACCAACCTTAACATAAATTATGTTGAATTTGCAAACTAGATGAATACAAATGAAAGCAAAATATTGAATTAAGTAACACTTTTGCTACTTTACCAAAACTCCACTAGTGCCACAAAGGCTTTCGATGACATGGTAGGATTGAATAATGAATGAAAAAGAAACGATTCTACAAAACGTGACCAAAACTGCAACCAACCACGTCGCCACTGTCGAATTCTCCGAAACTACGCATTCTAGACTTGTGTCCTTGTTCACAGCGGGTGCCATTTTGTAGATATTGTATGCTGCAACACAAGTACTGGCCTCCTGGATTCGTCACACACCGTAACATTATTAACCATTGTTTGAGCTTCGTTATGCACAAAGTAATTTTCTCTGGTTGAATTGTTGCACTTGTGGTGCACGGCAATAAAAACATTTATCAAGCTCATTCGGCGGGAGTAGGTGTTAACTTGTTGAACAAAGACCACCTCGGCTGCTTGCCTGTGCTTCTGCTACTGTTTATTAACAATTAGCCGGACGTGACTCATTCGTGTGATACTCGAATTGTCTCGTTTCTATGTTCTTGTGAGGTGGAGTGCAGTGTTTACTTGGATCGGTAAAGATATACATTGCGCCTACGCTAACATCATCGTGTTCTTCCGTGTTGATCCCGGTATAGTATAAGCCAACTTACCTCATTTCGTGGGTAGCAACAAAAAACAAATATTTAAGTTAAGGAGCTTTGCAGTATCTTTCTGCGCTCTTTTCTGTTCTTCTATGCCTGATGCGCTTATAATGTTAATTGACTCATAATTAATGATTTTTGTGTTATATAATGTTTTTAATTGTATTCATTTAAATTTATTCTTGCTTGTAAAAATGGACTTGTTCTGAATTAAAATGATTTATTATTATTATTATTATATCAATTTTCTTCGTATCGGTGTACTGGACATTGGTAATAGAAGTATGTTATCACTATTTGTAGGGTTCCGTACCTCAAAAGGAACAAACGGAACCCTTGTAGGATCACTTTCTTGTCCGTCTGTCGGTCTGTCAAGACCGTTTATCTGAAGAACGTGTAGAAGTATCGAGTTGAAATTAAAACTATACACTTAAGTCTTTGGCCCCATACAGCTGTGAAAAACTCAAACTTCTGAATTAACGTAAAAAAAGATACGGTCAATTATGCTGCAAAAAAGTATATTTCGACACTTTCAAGGGAATCAAAATGTATAGGGTATTTCCCGTTAACCTACAACTATGAAATTGGCAAGTAATAGCATCTTATACTACAAATATAGGGAAAAGTCTGAAAACTGTATATTTGTTATTAAATCATAAAAATTTATAGTCTTTATTTAAAGTAATTTGTGGCGACAAATTTGTAGGGAACCCTCCGTGGGCGAGTCCGACTCGCACTTGGCCAGTTTTTTTTCTTGATAAGTGTAATATTATTGAGTGTACGATCCATAAAAGATTTACAGTCAGTTCTTTCCTCCTTTATTGAAACTTTAGCACCACCATGTTCATAACCGTGAACATTTTACTTCGTTTTAGTTTCTTTATCCTTCTCCGTTAAGTGTTATGGCATTCTATTTCGAAATGTTTCTCTGTTGGTCATATTAGTTTAACTTCATCTAAAATTAGAAGCTTAATACCTTTCTGTCGCTTTTATGATGTTTTAGCGACCTGTTTTACTGTTAAGCTTTGTAATTTTCTGGACTGAATTTGCTACTGACCAAAGAGAAAATATTAATTCATCAACAATATTGTCATGAAGATTCCGTATAAAAAACTCTTTCTTTTTGCAGCATTTTAATCTTTGACTACTTTTTTTGAATATAATAAAAGTAGACATACTTGTGTTAAATAAATAATTTAAGGAATTCATTATCTCTGGCCAACTGTGTGATATGAAAGATAGTGAAGTCTCAATTGAACATTCATTTTTATACTAGCTTCTGCCAGAGACTTCACCAGCGTGAAAATTAAAAATTTTAGGGACAAAACTTCCGGGATAAAAGTATCTCAGTGCCAAACATCCAGATCCGTTCAGCTGTTTCGTCGTGATTCAGTATCAAACAACTGTCTACCCAAACTTGCACCTGTATCTCTGGGTCGAAAATGGTGCAGAACACGTTTTACCGTTTTTCACCTATCTGCTCTTCATCATCTGACCCTCGTTATCGACTATGTATAATGCCCATCGAGACAATAGGAAGTTAAAATTCCTTCAAAATTAATCTGTCATTGTATCAATCCTTCCTGTATTAATTTTGTAACTACATGAGCGGTATACCTACTATGTTAAGTACTGATAATTTCTGAACATTCCGGCGTATTGGCCATTCAGGGCATGTCAGTTAACGCATCAGTAATGCGAACACAGTTAATCTGGTGATATCGATGGATATCTCTGAAATTGGACCAGTAGGTAGGTATATCATGCGTAACCAGAAACTCATTGGTCAATGTCACATGTTTCTGATTTTAGGAGATTTAGATTATCGTCCACAAGTTTTACTAACTTGTGGACGATATGAATAGTCTTTAAGCATATATTTGCTTAAAAAATGAGTATCAATTTCCAAACTTAAATATTTATTAATTTTGGTTTAGTACTTAACAGAAAGTGTCATTGGATCGTTATGGGACCTATATCAATCCTACTCAGTATAGACGAACATCCAGAATCAAGAGCTGGATAAGAATAGAGAAACTACATAGTGCGTACACCTAAGGGGTGGAATTCTCTGCCGGAGTCTGTGTTTCCTGATAGCTACAACCTGGGAGTCTTTAAGTCAAGAGTGAACAGGTTACTTCTAGGCAGGCGTGCTACATCTTCGACCACATCATCGCTTACCAACATGTGAGACAGTGGTCAAACGCGTGCTTATCAATAGTAAAAAAATACATATTAAAAATGTAGATGTAAACATTCTGAATCGATGTAATCGAAAAATTAGCAACAGCAAAGATAACCTCACATTCAACATACTCGTATACCGCGAATAATTTCTGAAGTAAAATTTGAAATAAAAGAAACTTAACGATCGTACTGGTAATTCACCCACTTTCTTAGCTAGGCATAAAGGCGGGCTAATAAAAGTGAATGCACTAAACGTAACACAAGTCTCTTGGCAATTACACCGGTCACGCCTGTATAACTTTTAATTAATCGGTGAATTACACACGTACAGGAGTATAAGTACTTCATGCGAGTATCGAAGCTGTTGTCGCTGGAGCTTGTCGCGTACTGGTTTACGAGAGAGCGTTTCCATTGGAGTATGTTAGACGATACGATAACTTCCCGTATTATGAAAACTTAAATAAATAATTATTTTTTATCAAAAACTTGTTTAATTTTGGCAGATCATTTGGAAAGAAAATCAATACATGTGTTGATTTCACAAACACACGCATTACACGCAAACACACACATAGTCACAAAGTTGAAGTTAATAACAAAATTGACATTAGCCACAAAGTTAAAATTAGTCACAAAGATGGTATGTACGTATGTATGTATGTATGTATGTAAATCGGGCTGGTTTCCGCAACTCCACGACTAAGCGCGTATTTTGCGTGCAGGTACAAAGATGGTATTATTAGTCACAAAGTTGGTTGAGGCTATAAGTTAGGTAAAGGAATTTTTTATTTATGAATTCATAAAACAGAAAATGTTTTACAAAATATCCTTACTTTGTTTAATCTTTGATTAGATACTTGAGCTAGCAGTCAAGTAAATATTCTTCATGTAAGAGATAATAAATTGGAAGGAAAGGTTACGCCATCAGTGCAGAATCCTTTTTGCATGATACGGTATAACTGGCAAAATATAGGTTTATTACTTAGGTCCATTTCTGCTATACCCTTCGGGAAATACCAGAGACATGTCATGTGACGTAATGGTACGGTACGGCACGATACAAGAAAAAGTCTCCTTTTCCCGTATCGTACAATAGTGGAACCAAAACCGATAACTTTCAGTGCGCAGTTAGTACGCGTCGATGATAGTTACGAGCAATGTCAATGACGGCTTCATTCTCAACTCGACTCTCATTTCAACTCATTTAACACGAATTTTAATGCGTTTGTACGTCTAACCGGATTACCGGACTACGTTTGCGCAACTGATCTACGCATTGATATTGGAACATCCGATGCAAGGTTTTATTATGACTGAATTGTGGTAGGACAATGTATTTGCTGTCATTTGTAGATCTTTGGCAGTCATTACGGATAGTCAGAAGCCAGTAAATCTGACTCCAGTCTTGCCATGAAGTACCGTGTTACCCGTGTTAATGGGTTGTGGAGGTCTGGTAGGCAGCCGCTCCTCGTAAAATACTGGTATTCAGCTAAATCCGGCTTGGCTAGAAGCCGACCTTAATATAGTTGGGAAAAGGCTAGGCAGATGATGATTGTGGAAGGTCAATGTAAAGCATTCATGTTTATATCCTGTTAGTGGTTGGTGAATGACTCTCATAAAATATCATGATTGATGTCATGCCATGATGTATTGATGGTTCACCGGAGATATATTTCGTGCTGGAAGATACAGTGTTATGTGCATTTGTGTCGCAATTTTATTTAAGTTAGTTTTGCCAGCGGCTTCGCCTGCTTATTCAAAAAATATCTCAAGGGAATATACTCTCGGGATGACAAGTATCTTATAACAAGTTTCATCTGCAATGCATCCTTTAAGACGAAGAGCTACTAGACATTTTTAGGTAGGTGCTGAGGCAAGCTGAAAACTTGACCTATACCGGGGAGTAGCGGGGCTAAATAAATAAACCTTTAAATTTTCAGTCACAATTTTTTTTACAAAAAATATCCTTGCGCTAAGCTGAAATGTTGTACCTTAAAATAGAATAAGTATTTGAAGATGAAAAAAAGGAGAAAATTCGATAAAATAAATTTTGTGCAAGTTGAATTTTTTATAGGATTACAAATAAAAAATTCAGATTGACTTCAGGATACTGTTCATAAAACAAGAGTATTTTTGAAAATATAAGGGCTGATTTAAACCCGCTTCACCCCAGCCAAGTCTGCGATTCTGTGTTACTGTATTATAGGAAAGGATGATTCTGTGCTTCGGAAGGCACGTATAAGCCGGTGGTCCTGGCCACCAAAAGGCGGTCGTCAAACCATGTCAGAGGCCCTTGAAAGCTGTTTAGAAACTCTGACACTAGGGTGTGTGGCGTCGTTAGACCTTACTGCCCACACGATAAGAAGAAAAATAGTTTTCAGCTTGCTTTAAATACTTACTCAAAAATGTCTACTAGCTCTCTTACTATAAGTAGGTAAAACAAACTCACAGTCGTATTTATATTATTAGTTAGGATTGAAAAAATATTTTTGATTTACTCGAAAACTTACCTTTATTCTACGATTCATCATTATCAGACTTCTTAGTTGTTATAAAATTATTTTTTTGATAAATTAGTGTATTTTTTGGTATAACTCTTAGACAGCTTTAACAAGAGTCTTCTACAGCAGACTGTTTACGATGATAGATGGGTCCGACTCTACAATATTCAGAAAATACTGTTACAATTTTTGTTATAGTTACTCAAACCGTTATCAATTACATCGATTCGTTCGAGACTACAATTACGTAGGAATGTCTATTAACAGTAATAACTGATGTTTTGGTAGTATGTATTTGAAGTAAACACACACCTGGTATATGATAGAGAAAGGCTTTTTTTGTATACTATTCAGGGTCTAAAAACTACGCTTCAATAAGGGTTTGGTTGGTTTTGTAAAACCACGTTAAAAATATAATGATTATAAAACTATTTTTACCACAATTTTACTTCCGCGGGTCTTATAGGAAAAGTATGTTTTATAGGTAAAATTGCTTATAGCACACGGAGATACATAGCTTTTAAATTTAAGTGCTACTAATAGTAGTTAGAGAAAAAATTGGAATCGGATCAGAAGTTCCAGAGTATCTCTAGTTTTGCAAAAAAATACCTCTTTATAATATTAAATAGTTAAGATTTATAATAGATTTTGTCCGCGACTTTGTAGGCGCATATCCCATATTTTTTCGTTACCTAGGAATTTCGGGAAACCCTCTCTTAGTGCTCCTCTTCACTCTTCAAGAACCATGTAAAATTTCACCTTTCTAAGACCAGTAGTTTAGGCTGTACGTTATTTGTCAGTAACGGAAGAATTTTAAATTTTTAACCATAGGTAACTATGGTTCCCGGGTCGGCGGCGCGCTGCGATCCCAGCGCGCCTCAGTGAGATGTCAGCATGGAAGACGGGGCCCGCTAGGGCAAGTGCCTGGTGGGGCTGCGGAATCTGTTCGAAAGAGGTACCGTAGCCTTGGAACGCAAAGGGCACTAGGAGGAACACGGATGGGTTTTAGTCACTAAGAGTCTGACACTTCCTCCTGCTTCACCCAGAGCGGGAGGAGTCATTTGATGATTTCCAATCTTTAAAAAAAAAGGTAACTATGGTTACAACTTGGAGTGGACTGAGTGTAAAAGTTTAGTACCTAGTCATAAATCAAGCTAGGTAGGTACTTCAACCATGGGACCTAGTATTTTATAGCCTAGTAATATTTGCTAGCTGCCTAGTTTAACTAGCTTTTAATCAACAAGGTAAGTACAATGTTTTACTGCGCTCATGTAGTTAATTAGCTCTGTTGATCCGGAAATTAAAAGTCGCCAAGTATGCGTTGGAAACAATAGACGTTGACGATAAGGAATTCCAGAATTTTGTAAGAAAACCTTAGCAAGGTGCAGAATAAAGGCAATACCTTGAAGAGGGGTCATTCCACTCATTATCATGAATAACTTTTACTATGCAATGGGACCAACACTGAAATCGCGAAAAAATATCGAAGCCCCCATAAATTTGAGTGCGCATAGCTCGACAAACAGCAGTCTTTTTTCGCGATTTCAGTTTGGTCCCATTTTAAAAGTTGATTAAAATGATGAGGTCAATGATCCCGTTTTAGGTATTGGGTTAATTCTGTAACGCGTTTTATATCAAAATAAAACGGTGTTGACCAATTAATGACTAATTATGATAATAATACCTACATACTTCCGACCCAGTCACGGTGGTTTATCTCAACGGAGAATATAGCCACGAGGTACAGGACTGACAGACCACCACTTACCGGGCCCCGGGATCCCGGACCACGGACTACGGATATCTGACCTCTGGACAATACAACCTAATTTGTGGACCACTCCTGATCGCGCACCGTTTTTTTTTGTGGGGAAATCCTCATAGATAGTTATACTCCATCTGGGGAGAAGAATTATTATGTCGGACTCTTACCGACTAAAACCCCACAGTTCCTATAGTTACCATGAGTGGGGGACCCGGGATACAATTTCACGCGCATCCCCGACTGGTATCAGACCGCCATTGCTAGCGGGCTCCTCAAGTGTGGCCACTTCAACGATCTACAACACAGCAGTACCAAGACCTAGTATAAAGCGGGTTTAATAATAATGGCAATACGAAAATGTCTTTTTACCACGATTCTATTACGAGACCATTGACCGACCAATGATCGAACATTATGAATTAGCAGATTACGAACTTTTAGCAAAATGACAATGGGATCGTTTTGGAAAGACGAATTTATAAAAAATAGCAGACTTGGGGCCCAGGGCCGCCGTAACTCTTTCGGACATTTAGTAACCCTGGCTTACGGGATCCTAGCGCATCCTGTAAGTTAAATTAGGTATGCTATGTTAGAATTGCAGTAGATACTCAATAGTATATTGGCATTATTTCAACGTACGGGTAACTGACGCTATGATAGAGATGTATGAATACCTGTAACCAATTGGATAAAAGGCAAATACCAGTTATAATTAAATGATTTATTCCTAAATGTCAAGCTTACCTAATTGAGTATACACTAATCGATAAAGCTGTATTCTGACAGGAATAACAAATAACCGGGGCCAAGTGCGAATCGAACTCGCACGCGAAGGTTCCAAACCGTAAACCGATAAAATTACGTTTCATATACGTATGGAATAAAAAAATATTAGCCGTAGGTATAACGGCAGTGGAAATTTACAGTCTGAGAATTGAACTGTCTACCTCTCACGGTTCATGAGATACAGACCGCTGACAGACCGACTGACGGGCAGCGGAGGCTTAGTAATAGAGTTCCGTTGGCCATCTTTCGGGCACAGGACACTAATACTTTTCAGTCATGCCGAACAGCGGATGCTTATAGAACTCTTACAAACACCAGTACGGTACCTAAGAATGTAATGCTTTTTTCCAGGGAAGCTTTAAGTTCTACCCATCTTTCTGAATGCAGAATTACAGCACCGACCATTCCGCTTGTAAAATATAAAAGTCACGGCAAGCCATCCCGAGAACTTAAAGTTAGATTAAGTAAAATTCACATTCAGTATTTTGTGCTGCGATGCAAATCACAGTTCTGACTATTGTGTCTCGTGAGTCGTGGACTGGCCATTATAATATTTAAATTTTATAATATTTAACTTTTCTGTGAGCTTGCTGGGTTGTGGGCGGACCTGTGGTTTTAGATACAAGCTAGCCGTTCGTCCGTCCCGCTGTCAGCGGGCTGTATCTCAAGAACCGTAATAGGTAGACAGTGGACATTTTCACAGTTTGTGTATTTCTATTGCTGTTATAACAAAAAATAATAAAAATTAAATTAAGTTACAAATTAAAGGGGGTTCCCATACATGAAATGTGTTTTTTTGCGGTTTATGGTATGGAACTCTTCGTGTGGATTCCGACTCGCACTTGGGTGCTTTTTTCAAACGATAAAGAGATTTTTTGCTGACCAGGGATGAGAGGGTTGTTTTTCAGCTTTATAATCTTGATTATTTCACTTCCATTAAACTTTCTAAGTATGCACTCTTTATGTCCTTAAAATATGCTTACTTTTATCCCATATCCATTAAACCACAGACGTTTCATGCCGATTAATTTAAACCCGCCATAAAGCTAAAACATAATTAACAACTACTAAGAGAAAACATTTTGATTACCACTCCACCACTACTTTATTACTTTAACTCCTGCACCAGGAAATATATGGTCAACAGAATAAATAAAACCAGCCGTTTCACTTAGGTTTACACATTTCTGTTATGCGGCCGACTCCGGGTGTGAACCAAGCGCCTTTCCGGCCAAGACACCATTCAACCAGCAATTCATTTATTCCTAATGTAAATGTTATAGAAAATTTATGTAAATTCATATTATTACATTACGCCCGATAGCAATTTACTGACTGTATAAATATGAATGCCGCATACCGACTGGATATTTACGCGTCTAATATGAAGTAAACTTTTTTGTTATATTGTCGAATTGTAGAAAGTCATGTTAGATATAAATGATTTTTATTCTAATGTCGTTTATCATAGGTAATTTGTTTCCTTTGTGATGTTTTATTGCAACCGGAGTTTATAAATTTGTGTATGTAGCGTACTTTGTATGGGATATAACTGATAGAAGATATATTTACTGTTTGGTTTGCTTGTGATGCAAATGGAGCCTACAGTTGGAAAGCAAACAGGTTGCAGTGGAAGCTTAAGAAAGGTGAAGATATTGTTAACACTGGCTGGTTCAATATGACGCAGGTTGACTGCATGCAATTGTGCTCGGGCGTTATATTAGTAAGTGAAAATAGGTTGAAGTCGAAATTGAATATGCAGTAGGTATCTTACTTGCTACTTGATGTCATCGGGCAAATGGATACCAGGAATAGATCGTGTAGTTAATAGTTATAGTCACTAAATGCTGTCATTGAGCCAGTTAACGTTTTACATTAATAGATGAAAATACAAGTGTAATGAACCCAATAGACGAAAAATTGTGCGTGTTGCTATTGGTCGTAGGTAATATCGAAACTTGTCACTACAAAAGGCGAAAATCTCACTTGTTAGCAACGGCCAACGAGTAAAACACAGAACGGTTTTGCGAAAAAGTGATATTTAGTTTTTTTTTTATTTGTGGTGGGTTTGCTCTTGACTCTAGTCTAGGTCAGAGATGACAGAGACAAAGTCTACGATGAAGCGAGCTTACACAGAAGGAGCCTGTTCACTCTAACTTTGAAGAGATTAGGGTTGTAAGTTGTTATTTAGCTTTAACGAAAAGATGGACAGTAAAAAGCCATTTTTTCACCTTAGTGCGTAAGTTATTTTAAATATACAGATTAAAAGAGCATAAATATAAATATATAAATATATAAATATAAATATAATGTAAGGTAAGTTAATTTTCCGGACTTCGTATTGCGAGTAGTCGATTGAGGAGGTTGTTGAGGAGCCCGTGGCTAGATAATAAGAGCCGCACGGGTCGATCTTCAAGGTTAAGCAACGCTTCCCAAGGTTGGTCTGTGGATGGGTGACCATCTTAACATACCGAGTTTCCTCCGTGCCTTGGAAAGCACGTTAAGCCGTTGGACGCGGCTGTCATTTGTAGATCTTTTGCAGTCGTTACGCATAGTCAGAAGCCAGCAAATCTGACTCCAGTCTTGCCATGCAGTACCGTGTTACCCAGTTAAATAACTGTTTTAAAAAAACATTTCTCCATAGACGCTTCTACAGCTAAACAGAAGGTTGGTACTAGGCGTTTTTATGAAGTCTGTGAAACAACTGCGGTAAAAACATCTTTTGCACAGAACTTCTTTAATTTCAGAGCAAGCAGACTATATAATAAAGTTAACAGAGTGCTTACAATTTTTAATTTGTCTAGGGTAGAATGTAAAAAAAAGCTTACTCAGTGGCTCTTAGGACTTGATTATGAAGAAACAGAAAAACTGCTTACTATCCTATCCTAGTGTAGCGTTTTCCATAAAACCATACCGCCACCCCATCACGCCCGATTGCGTATACACATCCATCATTATACGTACATGCACAATACACTATCATACTCTCTCTCACATACACACACAACACACACATGACACCTTCCACTACACACTCACACTTCACACACTAATAAATACACCATCACTCACGCACGCAGACACACACACACACACATACACAATACACGCATTTTAATTTTGTTTTATATTTTGATTTTAGTTTATAAGTACCAACACACGCATTTTAATTTTGTTTATTTTTTTATTTTGGTTGATAAGTACATTTTCTTGTATTCTTTTCTCACAATGGTTCCACAATTATTGTTGTAATCCTATTCTCGGCGAGGGGGGCCAGGAATCCATAGCACAGGGTATCCTAGTTTGGATTCCTGTCTCCCACAAACCTTTGTACCTCCTTTATAACCCAAAATATTGTAAATTGTAATTTTGTGCTTTATGGGAGAAATAATAAATCTTATCTTATCTTATCTTATCTTATCTTATCTTATCTTATCTTATCTTATCTTATCTTATCTTATCTTATCTTATCTTATCTTATCTTATCTTATCTTATCTTATCTTATCTTAATGGGTTGTGGAGTTCTGGTAGGCAGCCGCTCCTCGTAAAATACAGCTACTCCTAAAACTGGCTTGACTGGAAGCCGACCCCAAAATAGTTGGGAAAAAGCTAGGCAGATGATGAAGTATTGCGAGTAGTCGATGTTTCAAGAAGCATTTCATTTTAGTCTTAATTAATACTGATTAATGGAAAGATTCAAAGGTCATTAGTTACAGTGGTTATCTATTAAATTAGTGGAGCATATTATTATAGACCAAAAGCAAATAACGCCGACTCTAAACATGAGATAATACAAACTACAGACATTATAATGAACTTTATACTAACGTAAACATTGATTATGTACAAGTGTAGCAAAATATTTGTTTTTAGATTATTCCTTGTAATAAAGGAGAAATTGTATGCGTCAATGTTTATTTTCCTCAAGTTTGATTTAAATATGAGTCAGAAGAGTATGCCTAAATTATTGAGGAAGGTTATTGAAATCCTCACGAGACGGACAGAAGAAAATTAGAGGTAGGTAGGTTTTTGAAATAAATTTGTCTAGTGTAGGTAAACAGAATCTAAACTAGCCCACTTAAGTTTATAAAAACCGACCAAGTGCGATTTGAATCCGCACACGAAGGGTTTCGTACCATCAACCCTAATTTTAAGGGTTCCGTACCCAAAAGGTTTCCAACGGAACCCTATTACTAAGCCTCCGCTGTCCGTCCATCCGTCCGTCTGTCTGCCAGCGGGCTCTATCTCAAGAACTGTAATAGGTAGACAGTTCCCAACAAAATATTAATAAAAAAAAATAATTTCGCAAAAATAAAAAATCAGTTGGTAGCTGACATAAACAAAACCTTTTGAGAGTAGTATCTGACATAATGTAGACGAACAGATATGATTGATTATATTTTGATAAAGTTCAACGTTACAGGGTTATGTTTTTACGAGACTTGTTAGAAGTTTGTCAATAGGTAATAAGTTCTGAGAATGTTTTCAACTCTTAATTGCTTATTTTCTTTTTTTTTGCTCCGTCCGGATGTTTTTATTTTTTTCATAAACACCTCGTCCTGACAATTACAAAAACAAAAAAAAAACGATCAAGCCGTTCTCAAGTTATAGCATAACCAAGGGAATTCAATTATAATTATACTAGTTGTTCCGCGCAACTTCGTCTGCGTCACAATTTTCATTACTGCTCCGCGCTCCTCATAGCGTGATGATATATAGCCTTTAGCCTTCCTCAATAAATGGGCTATCTAACACTCAAATATTTTTTTTTACTCGGACTAATAGTTCCTGAGATTAGCGCGTTCAAGCAAAAAAACAAACAAAAAATCTTCAGTTTTATATATTTATACAGATATATGTATATACTAGTTGACCCGCGCAACATCATCTGCGTCACAATTTTCATTACTGCTCCGCTCCTATTAGTCTTAGCTTGATGATATATAGCCTATAGCCTTCCTCAATAAATGGGCTATCTAACACTGAAATAATTTTTAAATCGGACCAGTAGTTCCTGTGATTAGCGCATTCAAGCAAATAAACAAACTCTTCAGCTTTATACAATATTAGTATAGATATGTGTGTGTGTGTGTAGCTAGTATATATATATATATACTAGCTTTTGTCCACAACCTTCCTCTCAATATAAAATATTTAATCATCATCATCATAATAACAGCCAAAAGACGTCCACTGCTGGACATAGGCCTCCCAAAAGGGAGGGTTATCTATAATCGCCACGCTTGGCAGGCGGGTTGGCGATAGCAGTGTATGGTGTTGGGTTTTACAGAGAACGCTGCTGCCTATTCTCTGGTAAGTCCCTTAGTCGCCTTTTACGACACCCACAGGAAGTGATGGGATATTATAATTCTTTTGCAGCACGATATGGCACCAGCTGACACCACACGGCCAGATTTCCCTCATCTTGCTATAAAATATTTACCCGTAAGTAACTCATCTCTTGCATTTTATCACACAAAATGAGCCAAGAAGGATAATTACAAAGTCAATGTGTTATTGCGTTCATGTCATACTAATTCGCGGAAAAATTGTGAGTGAGATAACAATGACCAAACAAATGAACTTAGATGAACTCTTACTTTAAATAAAAGAAGGTTCTCATTGTTCTTATTTCGTTAGGTTTTTCTTGCACGTGTAACAGATGAACTAAACATTCTTTTCGGCTACTCCTGTTAAAATTTATTAACAAACCTAATTGAACCTATGGGTCTTAGTGGTTTGTTTTCTTACAATTTTAGCGGGTTTGACTAAAAAAATCAAACAAATCTATACAAAATGTATAAAGCTGAAGAGTTTGTTTGTTTGCTTGAACGCGCTTATCTCAGAACTACTGGTCCGATTTGAAGAATTATTTCAGTGTTAGATAGTCTATTTATCGAGGAAGGCTATAGGTAAGACCAATAGGAGCGAAGCAGACGAAGTTGCACGGGTCAACTTGTAAATAAATAAATTTCTCACACACCCTCTTACACACATACGCTCATCCCGTTCATCTTACACACCCAGAGGACAATAACCTTATTTTATAAGTATTAATTATAATCGTGTAAACATTGTGAATTTTAGTTTAGTACATATTTTAATGTTTACTTTTGTTTGAGGGCTTGAGGCGCTGAGTACTGAAACATAGACTAATAAACCTAGATCGGTAGCAAATGCTAAAATAGACACAATTATGTTATTATAATCTAAAGATTGAAGAGTGTAGTGGTGGCCCGTCGGTGATGGCTGCGACCACATGGCTGCGACTTACGAGTTGTAGGTCGTAGGTTCGAACCCAGACAGGCGCTTTACTTTGTGTAAATTATGTCATCACCACTGCTGCTATACTCTCAAAAAGGTGAAAGAAAACATCGTGAGAAAACTGGCATATCCTAACACCAAACATTCAAAGACGTGACCAACCGATCTACCAACCCGCACTGCGCCCGCGTGGTGGATTATAGCCCACTCCCGCTCAAAAGAGAGGAGGACTGTTGCCCCAGTCCCAGCAGTGGTAACAATATAGGTTGATTATGTATTTATGTTATGTAATCTAAAGATTAATTTTAAGAAGCTTGTTAGCAAACTGTGGAAACATATGTAGGTATATCTTTCTCATCTAATACTGACATAAACTAAGGTAAAGCTAAAGCCTTGCGGATCAATTCACTAATTTGGATAAGCAGCTCACAGATGCGAATGCGAATGTTGCTTGAAAATTAGTTGTACGTGACTCTGACGCCGCAATTTTTTTTTTGTTCCATCATTATCACATCTTTTTCAATATAACTATGTCTTGAATCACTGCCTCTTCACTATAAAGCCTAAATGCCTTCATGAATCCGTTGTGAAGAAGAGATAGTGCTATGTGCCCTTTATAGCTCCGTCTCTCTCACAACGACATCATGATTGCATGGGCACGTTATAGTAGGGGGCATGTTTTATACTAATTAATTCTGTTGAAATTGATAATAAACTTCTGATAATCCAAAACTGCTTCTACATAAATACATACCTAATTGTAAAATTTGTGGTTGCATTTATAATTTGGAAACTATCGTAGTTTATTAACATATTTAATTGAAATACGGAGGCTAACGGAACCTCCTACTCGATCGGCATTTTAAATTGTGTATGATATTAAAACAACCAACTTAGCCACACGTACGTCAGCGCTCGCGAGCTGTCATGTGGGACTTACGTCGCTGCGCAACCGATTTTCAACGCTTCTAAAATGTCGCGGATCTTCCCTGATAAAAACGTTTGACAAACGAAAAGTATTGAAGCATTTAAAAAAAAAAAATACTTTTGTTTACGTTAGAGTATAGCGTCGTTCAAGTGGATAAACAAATAGTTACACTGCCTAACAGTAAAGCTTCACTTCTTTTATTAATAAAAATAAACATGAAATACATAGGAACGATCTCCAAGGTTAAGCAACACTTGCCAAGGTGAATCTGTGGACGGTTAACCATCTTAACATGCTGAGTTTCCTTCGTGCCTCGGAAAGCACGTATATCCGTTGGTTCCGGCTGTCAATTGTACATCTTTGGCAGTCGTTACGGATTTTCAGAAGCCAGAAATCTGACATCAGTCTTCCCAAAAAGTACCATGTTACTCAGTTAAAAGGTTGTGGAGGTCTGGTAGGTAGCCACTCCACGTAAATACTGGTATTCAGCTGGATCCGGTTTGACTGAAAGCAGACCCCGAAATAGTTGGAAAAAGGCTAGGCAGATGATGATATAATCTTATGTTGTAACATTACGGTAAAATGAAGCATGTATGCAATAATAACAGGCGCACAAGTCATTATTTAAGGTTAAGCAATGCATGGCGAGGTCAGTCTGTGGATGGGTGTTCACCTAAATATATCAAGACTCCACGCGAGGAGCTCGTGGCTAGATAATAGTAGTCGCATGGGTCGATCTTCAAGGTTAAGCAACGCTTGCTAAGGTTGGTCTGTGGATGGGTGACCATCTTAACATACCGAGTTTCCTCCGCGCCTCGAAAAGCACGTTAAGCCGTTTGTCCCGGCTGTCATTTGTAGATCTTTGGCAGTCGTTACGGATACGCAGAAGCCAGTAAATCTGACTCCAGTCTTGCCATGAAGTACCGTGTTACCCAGTTAATGGGTTGTGGAGGTCTGGTAGGCAGCCACTCCTCGTAAAATACTGGCTTGACTGGAAGCCGACCCCAATATAGTTGGAAAAAGGCTAGGCAGATCATGATATCAAGACTCCACGCCTCGATAAATACGGTACTGTTGCTGTCAATTTAAATCTTTGATAGTTTATCAGGAGCTCGAAAATCTCAGTATCAGATTTTCTGGCTTTGTCACTCCATGTAGAGAGCTAGAAATCCATGTAGACTGGAAGCGGACCCCAGAACTGTTAGGATAAGGCTTTTTAAAAGGATGGGAAAGCATCAAGCGAACCAGGGTCGGAAGCAAGAGGTCACCGCCACCGCGCGCGTTCACCTCTACGAGGACACGGTGGTGCTAGAGCACCTGCCTGCTTGGGTCTGCCCTGCTTGGGTAGACCCAAGAAGGGCAGACCTAAACCGCATGTTTTTTCTGGCGATTGGAAAAAGCTAGGCAGACAAATTGTTTGAGGCTACTTTCCCCAGATCTAGATCTATTCCCAGCAAAACCCAGCTTTCTTTTTCACCACACCCTGGACGAGAGGAAAAAAGTGACGCCACGCGATTTCCCAACAGTCACATATTTTATAAATTTTGACCTAAACTTTTGACACACTAAAACAGTACCGTATGCAAATAGTGTTAACAAATATAAGAAAACGTTACAACGTATATTTCTCACGGTATTCTAGTTACGAAGTAAGTAGTACACTCGAGTATACTGTGATAACAATGTCGGTCTGGCGGTGTGTTTGAAGCCACGTGTTGCATGCTCTTATTACCAAAACAATGTATGTAGCTTTATAAAATGCAGTAGGAACAACCAACAAGTACTTGGAAGAACTAAAAACTTTAATTTCTGCGATAATCAGTTGTCAAAACCAACCAACGGAACCCTATTACTAAGCCTCCGCTGTCCGTCCGTCCGTCCGTCCGTCCGTCCATCTGTCTGTCTGTCAACGGGTTATATATAAGAACCATATAATTGGTAGACAGTTGAAATTTTCACAGATTGTGTATATCTATTGCCGCTATAACAACAAATAAAAACAAAGGTTTATGGTACGGAACCCTTCGTGTGCGAGTCCGACTCGCACTTGACCGGTTTTTTTTTAATCTCTACTAGGTTTTACCCACACCGCATCCTAGGGAACCTACCAAACCTATAAAGGACCTAGGAATGTGGTAAGAGTCGTCGCGTTCTTGACGCATTGTTTAGGCATGCTTGTTGGCTCGGAGACTTAAAGTCAATAATTTAGTTGTGTGAATTTTTTTCATCCTCATTCGTTTTGCTGTTAAAACATGATTAAACAAACCTAGGTACATAGTTTCACATATAATTAAAGTCATATAGGTACCTATTACCTATGTAATAGATGCAATATGTGTTGATAAGTTGCTTTGAATTTATGCGTCCTTTGAAATTAAACTTGCTAGCGAAGACGAGTCTGAGAATGTTATTGCAAAAGCTGTTCAATGCAGAGAGCAGCATTTAGGAAACCTACTATAGGAATCTTACGCAGATTGCATTTAGATTCTAGGAACTTGTCAAAGCTGATATGTTAGGAATTCTTAATAGATTCACTACTGGCTTGATATTGTGTACAAGGAAAGCAAGTGTGTTACATAACAAAATTGTTGCTAGGTAGATTTAAATAAAGCTTTAAACAGTTCTGTGGATTTGGAATTTCATGTCGATGACAAATGGTGCTTGTATTCCTGGAAGGGTTTGGTAGGTATCCCCACCGAGAGTGTCCCCACGTTGCCGTCGTGGTGGGGCTTGCGTGTCTCAGTGATCTTGGAGCTCTGCCGGTAGAGTTACTCATGCCGGAAAGGTTCAAGTGAGAGACCAGACAAAGAGGGACACCAGAAGGGCACACCGTTCGGAGACTTGAGCAATGTTCGGGTTTTCGGACGGTGTGCGTTTCATAGGAAGGAATCTTGCTCACTGTTCTCTGGTACGCGTCTGCTCATCAGACGTGACTGTGAGGGCAGTGAGCAAGAAAAGGGAGGAGAAGGGAGGAGAAGATAGGGACCACACCCTTTAAAAGGAACAAACATGATGAAAAAGACACACGGAAAAACACTACCCCAGGGCGGTACCAGCTGCTCAGCAGCTGGAGAATCCGCCACGTCTCCTTCGGAGGCGTCATGCCCCTCGTATTCTGGGGGGGGCAACGGTTGTCTTAAACCGCTTGCCAGTGGCAACAAGAGCCGAGGAGGCTCCCGATCCGCAACGTCCTGTAAGGAGATGATCGGTTTTAATATTAGTACGCCCGACAAGGTGTCGGACGAGCGTAGCGCGGAGGCTCCCTCCAATCTTTGGAGGAAGAGCTCGCTTGAGCGCCGAGGAGATGCGGGGTCAGACTCCGACTCTGCGTCTGGCATCAGCTTGGCGAGCTCTGGACGTGAGGGAACCGGGGCTGCTTCGGAGAACTCCAAGTTCTTCCGTAAGCGGCCCAGGCCGGAGGATGACCAGGGGTCGTCATCCAACGGAGAGGCGGTCTCAGCCCGTAAGATCCCCACTAGTGCGCGGGGTAGAGGCCGAGACGGAGGCAAGGGGAGGGGGCTCGCATCCCAGGAGGCTACCCAGCGAGCCGCAAAGCTCGCCGAGGAGGGGCGACACCCAGGAGCAAACAGTCGCAGGGCCTCTATCTCGGGGTCTTCTGGCAGTGAGACAGGCGCCGCTGGCTGCTCTAATAAGGCTAGGTTTGTGCAGATCGTGGAGGCGGCCGTCCGCGATGTGGCCTTGAAGAGGAAGCAAGCCACTAAAAACAAGGCCATAAGCGCGGCGGCGGCCTCCATTCTGGCGGCAGCAGAGGCCAACTTTCGCGGGCCCCAATCGGACGAAATGTCCAAGTTGCGGGCGGAGGTCACCCGCCTGGCGGCCGCCACGGAGCTTCTCCAAAAGGAAAACGAGAAGCTCCAAGCAGACCTGGCCAGGCTCCGAGGAGACGGCTCCAAGGAGGCACCTCAAGGGGGGCGCAAGCGCGGGCAAAGCCAGCCCGTGCCTGTGGAGGAGCAGGTTCTGGACCTGGTGCGGCAGGAGTTGGCTGCCTTCGCAGTACGGTTCTCTGTACTGGAGGGCATCGTCCTGCGCCCCCCCCTGGCAGCGAGCCAAAAGGCGACGGGTCAGCAGAAGGCGGCCTCGTATGCGGCCACCGTGGCTGCCAAACCGGGGTCATCCGGTCAGGCCAACCAAGGGGCTGGACTGGCAAAGACCAAGCCGAAGAAAGGTGGGGTGGCTGCACAGGCAGCGCGAGCTCCAGCTCCAGCTGTGCAACAGGCGCTTCCGTCTTCAAACTCTCCGGCGGCCGAAGCTGGATGGCAAATAGTTGGAGAGTTGAAGAAGGCGAGAAAGGCAACCAAGGCGGCCAAGAAACGCGAGAGGAAGCGGCGACAAAAAGAGCGAAGCGTCGCAGGCAGGCTCCGTGCCCCAAAGACCGCAGCTGTAGTGATCACACTACAGCCGGATGCTGAGAAGAGGGGCGTGACATACAGCCAAGTGCTCATGAAGGCAAAGGAGGCGGTGAACCTCCAGGAGCTCGGCATTACTGGGGGCCTCCGACACAGGATGACCATGACTGGGGCCCGGATGCTGGAGATCCCCGGTGCAGCCAGTGGCCCGACCGCTGACGCTCTGGCTGAAAGGCTTAGAGCGTCCTTAAATGCGGACGAGGTCCGAGTGTCCAGGCCTACCAAGTGCGTTGATATACGCATTATAGGCCTGGACGACTCCGTCACGGAGGAGGAGGTGGTGGCCGCCGTCGTCAGGACTGGGGGGTGCTCTGCCGAGCAGGTGAAGACAGGCACCATACGTCCTGACCGCACGGGCATGCGAACCGTCGTGGTGAGCTGCCCCGTGACGGTGGGCAAGAAAATATCGGAGGGCCGAAGACTCCTGGTGGGCTGGGTATCTGCGCAGGTCAAATTGCTGGAACCCAGACCTCTGAGGTGCTTCCGCTGCCAAGTGGGCAACCACGTGGGTGTCCAGTGCACCTCGGAGGTGGACCGCAGCGATCTTTGTTTTCGCTGTGGTCAGCCCGGACACAAGGCCGGCTCGTGTGACGCCAAGCCGCACTGCGTTGTATGTGCGGCAGCTGGCAAGCCGGCCGATCACTGGGTTGGGGGCAAAGCCTGCGTCCCACCCGCCAAAGCCGGGGGCAAAAAGAAGCCCTCCACCACCGCCGTCCCTGCCGCCGCCGCCGTCCCTGCCGCCGCAGGCGCCACTGCTGTCGCCGCTGCCGCGACCACCACCGCCGTCACTGCCACCGAAGTCGCTTCAGTTGTCGCGAGTGAGTCACAAGGGACTCAGGAGGAGGCAGAAATGGAGTGCCAATAACGGCTCCATTACGCCTCCTTCAGGCGAACATCAACCATTGCGCCGCCGCTCAGGACCTATTGGTCCAGAGCATGGCACAGTGGTTGATTAATATCGCTGTGGTCGCTGAGCCTTACTTTGTCCCGCCCAGGGATGACTGGGTGGAGGACCTGAACGGCTCAGTGGCCCTAATTTCGTCGGCCGCTGCCGGTACCCCATCCCTCGAAAGCGTCAGGAGAGGACAGGGGTGCGTAGCAGCACGGTTCGGGGAGATTGTCGTGGTAGGAGTGTACTTCTCCCCGAACCGAACTCTCGCTGAGTTCCAAAACTCCCTTACGGAATTGGGCGTCGTCGTCGTCGGGTGTCGTTCCCTCCCCGTACTTGTTCTCGGGGACTTCAACGCCAAGCACTTGGCTTGGGGTTCCCGTTATACGGATACGCGGGGCAGGATGGTGGAGGACTGGGCTCTGGAGACAGGCCTGGTCGTCCTAAACCGGGGTTCTGTCCCCACGTGTGTGCGGATGCAGGGGGAGTCCGTGGTGGACATTTCGTTCGCCAGCCCTGCTCTGTCACCGCGTGTTATTGACTGGCGCGTATTAGAGGAGGTGGAGACCTATTCCGATCACCGGTATATCCGGTTTGACGTCTCCACCCAGACCTCAACCGCGCCAGTCCGGCAGGCCCCATGTGGTCCGCGGTGGGCGCTGAAGCAGCTGGACCGAGAGCTCCTCCTGGAAGCTTCGATCGTGCAGGCCTGGATGTCACCTCCGGACAGGCCTGCTGACATCAACGACGAAGCGGAGTGGTTCCGGGAGGCCATGTCCGATATTTGCGATGTGGCAATGCCCCGGGTTAAGCCAGGACGCGCCCGCCGCCAGGTGTACTGGTGGACGCAAGAGCTGGCGACGCTGCGTCAGGCATGCGTTGCCGCACGGCGCCGGTACACCAGGCACCGCAGGCTCCGCATCCGCCCTCCAGATGCGCAGGTCAGAGAGGCGGAGCTATACGAGGAGTACAAAGTGGCGAAGGCTGCCCTCCGAGCGGGGATCCAGCAGGCCAAAGACCTGGCTCGCAAGGAGATGCTGGAGTCTCTGAACGGGGACCCGTGGGGTAGACCCTACAAAATGGTGCGGAATAAGCTCCGCACCTGGGCCCCCCCGTTGACGCAGAGTCTCCGGTCCCAGCTGGTGGAGGACGTGGTGAGCGCTCTGTTCCCCTCGCGAGGGGAGCATACTCCCCCGCCTATGGCTCCGCCACCTGCGGTGCCCGATGCGGACTGCACCGATGACGACGATGACGATGCCCCTGAGGTGACTGAGGTAGACCTTAGAGTGGCGGTTAATAGGCTGAAGGCCAAAAATACCGCCCCAGGACCCGACGGCTTACCTGGAAAAGCCTGGGTCCTGGCCTTGGAGGCTCTCGGGCCTCGACTAAGAGGGTTCCTAAGCGCATGCTTGGAGAGGGGCCAGTTCCCACTTCGTTGGAAGACGGGGAAACTGGTCCTCATTAAGAAGCCGGGGCGCCCTGCGGACTCTCCGTCCGCATACCGGCCCATCGTGCTGCTTGATGAGGTGGGCAAGCTCTTTGAAAGAGTAATTGCAAACCGCCTCGTCGAGCACCTAGTGAGGGTGGGGCCGGATCTGGCGGAAAACCAGTTCGGTTTCCGCACGGGCCGCTCGACGGTGGACGCCATCATGCGCGTGAGAGCCCTCTCGACGGGGGACGCGGTTTCCCGGGGCGGGGTCGTCTTGGCTGTGTCTCTAGACATCGCCAATGCCTTTAACACCCTGCCTTGGAGTTGCATCAGGGAGGCACTTCGGTATCACCGGGTGCCGAACTACCTCCGTCGCGTAGTCGAGGCTTACTTGACGGACAGAGCCGTCATCTACCCCGGTCATCTGGGAGAGTGGAACCGGCGAGAGATGTCGTGCGGTGTTCCACAGGGTTCCGTTCTGGGGCCGCTTCTGTGGGACATCGGCTACGATTGGGTGCTGCGCGCCGACCTCCCTGGCGGCGTCAACGTTGTCTGCTATGCTGATGATACGCTGGTCCTGGCGCAGGGGAGGTCGCACCAGGCGGCGACCGACGCTATGACACGCGGGGTTGCGATAGTCGTTGAGAGGATCCGGCAGTTGGGTCTCGAGGTGGCCTTACACAAGTCCGAAGCCATGTGCTTCCATGGTTCTCGGAGCAGGCCACCATCGGGATCTCAAATAACGGTGGGAGGGGTTCACATCGGCGTGGGGTCGACGATGACGTATTTAGGTCTCGTCCTTGACAGCCGATGGAACTTCGTCGAACACTTCCGACGTTTGGCTCCCAGACTGGGACGAGCCGGGGCTGCCTTCAAGCGGCTTCTGCCCAATCTAGGGGGTCCAAATGCCTCCTGCCGGAAGCTTTACGCGGGGGTCGTGCGGTCGATGGCCCTTTATGGGGCGCCGGTATGGGCGCCTACTTTGAGGAAGCGACCTGCCCGTTACCTCAACGCGTCTCAGAGGGTCATGGCCATCCGGCTGGCCCGGGGATACCGCACGGTCTCTGGCGAGGCGGCGAGCCTCCTTGCCGGACTGCCGCCATGGGATCTGGAGGCGAGAGCCCTCGCGCACATTTACGAGTGGCGCGTGGAGGCGCAAAGCCGGGGCGAGACACCTCTGCCGCGGCAATCGCAGCAAGGCGGACGGAGCACCGGCAAGATCTCATGGCGATATGGAGACAGCGACTGTCGCAACCCAGCGCTGGGCACGCAACAATCCAGGCGATAAGTCCCCTCTTTGAGGAGTGGCTGGAGCGGCGCCACGGCGTCCTCACCTTCCGCCTGACACAGGTACTCACCGGACACGGTTGTTTCGGGAGATACCTGTTTCGGATTCGGCGGGAGGACGCGCCCGGGTGTCATCACTGCGAGGATCGCCCGGAGGACACGGTGGAGCATACGGTGGAGGTCTGCCCTGCTTGGGCGGAGCACCGCCGGGTCCTCGTCGAGGCGATCGGTGGCGGCGACCTTTCGCGACCGGCCTTGGTTCAATCTTTGGTCCGGAGCGAGGAGGCATGGGAAGCGATCACCTCCTTCTGCGAAGCAGTAATGCTAGCAAAGGAGGAGGCCGAACGTGTGAGAGAGAGGGAAACCTCACGTCCCAGTCGCCGCAACAGAAGAAGACGCCCCAGGCGACGGGAGTCGCAGGACGATTCCCGGCCGCCGTAGGCGCGGGCCTGCGGACGGCGAGCAGTGGGTGGCTCGCCGTCTGATCAGAACTAGGCCCGGGTCGGCGGCGCGCTGCGATTCCAGCGCGCCTCAAAGAGATGTCAGCGTGGAAGACGGGGCCCGCTAGGGCGGGTGCCTGCTGGGGCTGCGAAATCTGTTCGAAAGAGGTGCCGTAGCCTTGGAACGCAAAGGGCACCAGGAGGAGCACGGATGGGTTTTAGTCAGTAAGAGTCTGACACTCCCTCTTGCTTCACCCAGAGCGGGAGGAGTCATTTGATGATTTCCCATCCTTAAAAAAAAAAAAAAAAAAGGTATACACCAATATGAATAATGATAATCATTTATATGGTATTACTAAAATGCCATTATCCGACATTTGGTCGATTTTTTACTTTTGATGCTCATTATAAATGAGAAATAAATATCTGTATATCTATGTTTGCGAATTTTCAATACTTTGAATAGCTTTGGGAATACGCAAACACTGATCGATACATATTTTTTTCTCATTAATTTAGCATCAAAAGTTACAAATCGATTAGATGTCGGATAACGGTATTTTAGTTATACCACGACAGCATAGTGTTAGTAACAATATACATACTTTAACTATATTAGCAAAACATCAGAAAGGAGAACAACAAAATACGAAACATTTAGCAACATCACTGCTGCAAGGTGACAGGCCCAGCAGTGATACCTTGCAGCAGTGGTTCACAAACGCACACGGTTCGCTCGACAAGATGATGGTGGTGCTACCCACACCCTTCTGATTCTCACCAGCGATGCGCACGGCTTCCACATGACAGTGTAGATGTAGAAGCAGTCAACGCAAGCTTCAGCAAACGTCTCTGATGCGCTGCAGTATCCATCAGCACCCTGAAAGCATATTGAACGCGAAAGGCTCTGTATGAAATTGCTCCCATATTTCGCTAGTTGTGTTAAAGTCTTATTTAATAGGCTGGTATCTGGTCAGCCAAAAGATTTCTACTGCTGGATATAAGCCTCTACCTAGTTTGCCACAACAACCGGTCCTGTGCGTCTCGCATCCATCAGCTACCCGCGACCCTCACCAAGTCATAGGTCTACCTTGTGGGAGACCTTTCAACGCTGCGTTCTTCCGGTACGCGGTCGCCGCTCCAAAACTTTTCGGCCCCATCGACCAAGTAAATAAAAGAATAGCACTCACTCCCGCTCTGCGACAGCAGGATAAGACATTCAATAATCACACGTAAAAAAAAGATGGAAAACATATTGGCAAGTCTTTTGATCAAACGCAAGACCTCTCCAGCAGTAGCGTTTTCGAGGACTAGAGTTAACTTGACCAAAAAGGCAGCTGTTTGTCGACATAACTTGATGGTAACTCACCTATGGAATTACAGATAACAGTGTGCAGTGACCTAAAACATGCCTAAAACCATATAAAAAACTTTGTACTTTCTGTCTCCAAAAGCTAACTAATAAACAAACACGCCCCTTACGAATACTAATCAAATATAGAGCAAAATAAGATAAGGATCAAGCAAATCAATTCTATTTGTTAAGTAAATGAGTGGTCACCCGTATAACCGTTCGAGCGTCGTAGATTGGACGGTGTTAATAAAATTCCCCCATAACCGACGCCATTGTCTCTGAGCAGATAAAGCAATTTATTTAATTAAAACACCCACAAGCATTGGGCTTTACATTGAGATAAATAACGCAGTTAATAAGTGGTCTAAGTAAAGAGTACGGGACAATTTTAAAGTGTTCGTTTTGTTAACTTTAGATGAAACTAAACATCTGGCTAGTTGTTTAGGGGATTGCCTATGTCCAGCAGCGGACGTCTTTGAACTTAAAAAATGATTATAAAATGGAACTAGATATTGCCAGCGACGTAGTACGCGCATATCATGTTATGTCCTGTTCCAGTAGGAATTTCTCGAGACTCCTCTCTTAGTGCTCCTAGAGTGTAAGAAAGCTACTCGTTCATGCCAAAATCCAGCTTTCTACGACCAGTAGTTTCGGTTGTGCGTTGTCTGTCAGTCGCTCATCAGTTACTCAGTAACGGGAGAATCCTGTCCTACTACCTACTAATATTATAAACGCGAAAGTTTTTGAGGATGGATCTTTGTTACTCTTTCACGTCAGAATGCCTAAAAGGATCTTCAACAAATTTGGCACAGATAGATTATAGCCTGGAATAACATATAGGCTACTATTAATCCTGGGAATATATTACAAAGGGATCATGCGGGCGAAGCCGCTGGCAGAAGCTAGTTTTATATAATTATATTGATAGAATAGAAAAAAAATATTCTACACTGACACAAAAAAATATGGAACTGAAACATTATAGTTTTTAACGGAATTCGTAGCTGTGCAAAGCTCTTTGCATTCTTTAAAAAAGATAAGCTGCGTGATGATGAACTTTCCAGCTGATGTGAGTACATTTTTTTTGTTCAGTCAAAAATAAAACGATATTTTATAACATAGTCAAATTGCCACTTGCAAGAACTAGTTACCGGTAAAGACCAAACAGATACTAATTGGTTACTTAGTCTAATTGCCTTCGTATACAATCAGCCTCCCAGTCTAAGTACCGTAATCACAGTCTAATCAGAATCGCTTAAAAATTAACATTTCCGTTATTTTAACTATCGAATCTACGTTTAAAGAGATGTCAAGAATGAAGGTCGAATGTACAATCGATTTTCAAAAAGCATCATTAATGCTATCGATAATATTGAAACGGCTATAAGCTAGTTTTATGAATCGAATAAAGACTGACTTCTTTAATGGCTTGCTGAAGTTCAACGTATTCAAAATTTATTATATGCAGTTAAATAGTAAATTAACCTTGAAGATTTGATTTGGCATAAAAAATGCATTTAAAATTCGTACTTTAAGTTTTCATAAGGGTCGCATACATGCCATTGACCTTGTGCATACAGACGGAGTTAACTGCACCTCTCCGTTACCCGTGTTTTTAATTTTTTATAATGAAAATAGTACATATTTTTAAAAAGTTACAAAACCAAATTATTTTCTTTTTTATTGCAATGCAGTAGACATTTTTTTAGGTTTTTATTAAAATATGAAAGGAGTAAAATGGTTTCATCTCAACGATTTGGAGGTGATTTGGTGTTTTTTTTTCTTATTATGTTTTATCGATACATACATTCTGGATAAACAAATTACGAACCATATCATGTAGATAACTACCGTATTTTTTCAGATGTAATTTCTCAGTAAATGCCGACGAAAAACTGTTTCATCTGCACGTTGTTTTTAAGCTTTTTTGAGAGAGTGGCCTTAAGTTAAAGCCACTAAAGATTTTGTTATTTCGATTACGAGGATCGCATGAAAACCATCGATTAATGTTTTATCGTCGCACCAAGTTCAATAACTGTCAGTATTCGACTATCGATTTTATATTTTGGTATATTCCATTCCAAAAATACATTCCCATCACTAATTCAGAGACGGAACCACCAGAGTTGATAATTATAGCTTTTGAGTGGTTAAACAAACAAGGCTAAACGAAATTTTAATAGGTTGCTGTCTTACTTTTAAATACTTACATTTTAAAATAAATTATAGACTGCAGACTTGTATACTAAGAATCAATTAATATACTGATGTCGAAAAGGGGTTCGTTGGAAGAATTTTTCATAGGTCCTAAGTTATGACTTATGTTATGAGTCACTCAAACTTTTTGTTCCAAAGAATTCCACGAATAAATGCATACATTAGTAGAGGTATCAATTATATGTCCGAATGTCTGACAGTATATAATTTTGTGTTGACCCAAAACAATGAAAAGGATTAAATACAAATCAATGGATTCCAATGATACGTTATGACAGGGTTTATGAAAATTAATCAATTATTATTGCAGTTTTGTGTATATTAACTTTTTGCATCGATGCCGCGGTGCATCAAAGGATTGTAGTCCAATATGTAATTGGTTTAAGTTTGTAAATTATCGAAAATCACACGGAGAAACTGGTTTCCTGGCAGAGTTTTGTAGAATTTCAGTAATCACCAAATAAATAGGATGTTCGACTACATACGCGTTTCGATTCAACATCCAAGTTAGTGTATTTTATATTGATGGATATGAATTAAGTACATGTATGATTCTTTCGAATGTTGCCTACTTTTTTGTGTTATTTTTGCTTAACATTGAGCACATTATTCAATTGTTGCTCATTTAAAGTTACGGAAAACACATCTAACAGAATGGTGTAAACTAACTTACCAAAACTGTTTCCTCGTTAATTCGAATTCGATTTGTCCAAATTCAGGGGGTGACTCCACGTTATTGGATTTCCTCTTCTCACCCTTTGCCACGTGAGGCTTGAAAAATCAATGGTGTAACCCTCTCATAGTTGGGTTAGTCATCCGTGGACATGATTCAAACTCAAGAATTCACTTACGCATAGCTTCACGAAAGGATTTTGAGGAGCTGTCTTTAAACTTTGATGTTAGATTGGCAGTTCCGCATGGCTTTTCATATGAAATAAGTTAATCCTTAAAGGGATAGGTAAATCTATACTTTTTTTTTTTTAAGGATGGGAAATCATCAAATGACTCCTCCCGCTCTGGGTAAAGCAAGAGGGAGTGTCAGACTATTACTGACTAAAACCCATCCGTGTTCCTCCTGGTGCCCTTTCGAACATATTCCGCAGCAGGTAAATCTATACTGGTGTCAGTATTTGAAACAAGATTTGATAGCAGTATTTCACGCGTGAAAGTAAAAAAGTATTTCACGGGGACGTAAGCAGTAAGGCGGCCAATCATCATCTGCCTAGCCTTTTTCCAACTATATTGGGGTCGGCTTCCAGTCAAACCGGATTTAGTTGAATACCAGTATTTTACGTGGAGCAGCTGCCTACCGGACCTCCACAACCCATTAACTGGGTAACACGGTACTTCACGGCAAGACTGGAGTCAGATTAACTAGCTTCTGACTATCCGTAACGACTGCCAAAGATCTACAAATGACAGATGGGACCAACGGCTTAACGTGCTTTCCGAGGCACGAAGGAAACTCGGGTATGTAAGGCGGCCAATAATGAAGGTAAAAACAAACTTCATAATATATTTGTATGTATTATTGTGTCCAGTAACTTTCATCATCTGCCTAGCCTTTTCCCAAATGTATTGGGTTTGGCTTCCAGTCAAATCGGATTTAGCTGAATACCAGTATTTTACGCGGAGCGGCTGCCTACCAGACCTCCACAACCCATTAACTGGGTAACACGATACTTCATAGCAAGACTGGAGTCAGATTAACTGGCTTCCGACTATCCGTAACGACGCCAAATATCTACAAATGACAGCCGGGACCAACGGCTTAACGTGCTTTCCGAGGCACGGAGGAAACTCGGTATTTACAGATGGTCACCCATCCACAGACCAACCTTAGAAAGCGTTGCTTAACCTTGAAGATCGACCCGTGCGGCTGTTATTATCTAGCTACGAGCTCCTCCAGTGTCCAGTAGCACTATCAATCCAAAATAAGCAGTAGATAATACATAAGTTCTCACTCTCTTAATACAAACTCCTAATAAATATCAAACTATAAAACAGTTAATAGGGCTATTCATCAACCGTCATAATTCAAACCGACAGAGTATTTTCGAGAAAAACTAGGTAATACAAAAGCAACTACCCAAGGGATGTCTCATGTGGATTCCCAATTTTAACGTGATTGATCTGAAGCGACATGATTGAGTAACAAAAAGAAATAATATTTCATCAGGCGACCCTGGGGACTGCTTGCCAGGACGATAAAAAATAGCCTACGTTTTTTATGATATAAATTCCCTAGATTCCGAAGATTGAGGTGATCTCGCGGACAAGCTGTTAAGGAAGGCTAGAAATTATTAAAAATAAATTGTTGATTAACAGGAATAATTGATTATAGTGAAAATTGGTTATAAACAGTACACGAATAATCTGTAGTCGGGTATGTAGATATACTCGTATAAATAAACTCTCAGACGAAGACATAGCTGAGTATAGAACGAATCTGACACATGTCATCATGACATAAGACCAAGTAAAACAGGATTCCCGCCAAAATAGAAAAAAAAAACAGTCTGGTCGAATCGATCATGAAAAAGAGATGTGATTTAAAGAATTGTGATAAAACTTGTGGAGTGAAGTTTAGTAGATAATTGGTGCTTATATACCACGTGCACGTATTTTTCATTATTTAGTTAGTTCATCGATTTATGATCGTTTATAAAGACTTCCCGCAAAGCCACACTATAGGCCTTTTCTGACAAAGATAGCGTAATATCTAACTTATATTAACCCTAAACTTTTTTCTGAGATACAAATTTCAATGTATGCCTGAACTTCCTGACCTTAAACACAAACAAAAACCAATGCTGTACATTTAAAACGAAAACCAATAACGTCTTCGACAAAAAATCTCCGTTACTTTTTATGCAAACATCCCATACATGAGTACTATTTTTTTTGACCATACAATCTTCACATCATTGCTTTAGTGCCTAATTGTAGATGCAAGATTGTATGAAGCCTTATTTGTATGTTTATCGACACAAAGTGTACTATTATGAGTCATAATCTTAAGAGGAATTGCGCCATCATGGTCTAAACGTTGTCCAAGCATGTAATTTTGGCGAATAAAAACAAACAAGTTGTAATGTTTAGAAGTAACTTAATGAATATAATGATGTTGAGAAATCGGTTCTTGTTTCATATGGCGGGTGGTAAAAAGTTTGACGTATATTTTTTTTTATGCAGGGATGTTTAAAGCTTCAAATTAATGCTTACAAGTTCTGATCTGTTCAGTTTTTTCTAGTTATAGTTCAAGTATTGTGAGAAATGGTTTTATTAGTAGCTTGATGACTGAAGTAACAACTGGTTGGAATATTGGAATTAAGTACAGAATCAGCTCTCATACAAAAACAACAATAAGTACCTACTTTGTGTATATGTAAAATCGTTCAAAATTGAAAGTACATATTTTATTTCACATAGGAGTACCATGGGCACTTATAAAACGTCACAAGCTAGTACGTGATAGTGGTCGTTTCCTATGGAGAAAATAGGCAAGACACTCATCTGCCTAGCCTTTTGTATATTGGGGTCGACTTCCAGTCAAGCCGAATTTAGCTGAACACTAGTATTTTACGAGGAGCGGCTGCCTACCAGACCTCTACAACTCATTAACTGGGTAACACGGCACTTCATGGCAAGACTACAGTCAGATTTACTGGCTTCTGACTATCCGTAACGACTGCCAAAGATCTACAAATGACAGCCGGGACCAACGGCTTAACGTGTTTTCCGAGGCACGGTCGAAACTCGGTATGTTAAGATGTCACCCATCCACAGACCAACCTTAGCAAGTGTTGCTTAACATTGAAGATCGATCCGTGCGGCTGTTATTATCTAGCCACGAGCTCCTCAGACCAGACACTAGAAAATAGGCAAGACACTATCCACTATTTAATTGTTATTTTTTTATCATGTCTCCAAACTCTCCATATTACAGTATAAATACGTATGAGAGGATAGTGACCAGTCAACACAGTACCTATACTGTCTGTCTGTGTATTGGTAGGCCAATACAGTAGATTGCTGAGGCTGCGGAATCTGTTCGAAAGAGGTGCCGTAGCCCTGGAATACAAAGGGCACTAGGAGGAACACGGATGGGTTTTAGTCAGTAAGAGTCTGACACTCCCTCCTGCTTCACCTAGAGCGGGTCATATGATGATTTCCCATCCTTAAAAAAAAGACCAACTCAGTAGATTACATAAGAAAGTAAAGGTACATTCTAATAATTCTCGATGCATAAATAAAATTATCACACAATCAGAAATTAAACATCCATTTCAAATATTAAAACAAGCACCCAAAATAGTATAATTTATTATTCAACGTTAAGTAAACCACATGCGTGTATCTATGTACACGTTCATCGCTTGTCAGAACATGTCCACACTGCATTCATTAACTAAGTGCTATTATCATCAATGTTTTAATCGTCAATTTTATTATCAAAATTATTGTTTCTCACAGCAATAAAAACCGTTCAGTGCTCAGTCACAATTCCATGTGGCACTTCATTCAATTTAATTGAACCCATCCATATAATTGCTCCATTCGATTTTAAACTTTCACATTGAAAGCCTGTCGATTCTAATATGTCCAATAAAGATTATGTGTACCTTCTAATTTCACTGAACAATTATTTAACTAGCTTCCAAAGTTTAATGAGTTCATATTTTTTATGTCTAATTCGGCAATTAAATAACAAGGCTTTTATGGCCCTTTTTGAATACTGGTTTTCACTGATAAATGTATTACCGTTATTTGGATAGGTTCGTTGGTTCTTTAACAAAAAGTTGGTGTAATTACGTTGTTTCTTTTTATTGGTGGTAATAATGTATTGTTTACAATACTCTGTTGATGACGAGTTGTAACTGTTACTGTTGGTTGTAAAACCAACCCTTTAGTCATTAAGCGAATGTAAATATTTATTTGTTCGTGAATAATTTTCGTCATATAAAAGCTGTATTTTATAATGATACTCATAAACAGTGCAGTGGGAACTTTTTCACTATTTAATTATGTATTATTTAAATCGTATAATCCTCTAATTATTATTCAAATGATTCTTTCGTCACGATTTTAAAATCATCATAATCGCTTAGCATGGCTATTTGACTGTATTAATATGTTTGTATTATTATTAATACACAATTGAGGTCACCTAGGACACCTCTTCAAAGCTATAGTGTTCACTAGGTACCTACATATTTACTTCGCAGTAACACTAGCATTAACACCTGCGCTGAGAAATTGGAGACATTGTGATGTATCCTGTTTCGTTTGCGCTCACTTCATAGGAAATAGCGACACAACAGTTCTTCTGAACTGAAGGCGACACTTTTACCTATCTACCTAGTTACTAACTGCAAGTAGCTGAAGGCTGGATCTGTAATGTTAACTACATAACTATATCTAATTTAATACACGGCTTCAAAAATTGTCCTTGTAATTTGATCATAACATATTATAACTAGTCGACCAGCGCAACTTCGTCTGCTGCGCTCGTATTGGTCATAGCGTGATGATATATAGCCTATAGACTTTCTCGATAAATAGGCTATCTAACACTGTAATAATTTTTCAAATCGAACCAGAGTCCCTGAGGTTAGCGCGTTCAAGCAAACAAACAAACAAACTCTTCAGCTTTATATATTAGTAATATACTAACATATAAAGCTACTAGTTTTTACTGTGCTTGTTAGGAGATGTACAATAAAGTATATAATAAATAAATAATAGATTTAGGCAGAGTTTATCAGCAGGCCTATACGAGTATGAACCTTGTTGACTCCGTAAGTACCTAATAAAACATCGGACCTCGTATTTATTAGAAAACGAGAACATTTTTGAATGCATGAAGTGTCTATTTTGAGAATTGTATTGCTTTGCGCTTAAAGCATAAAATTAAGAACGATCTTAAAATTGTTGATCGTGTGTTATCTTGAACAAAATAAAATATTGCGAAACAATTATTAAGTCGACTTTCTTTGTCGTTTCCCTACTAACTCTCTACTGTGCTCATCGTGTAAGGAAACCTAATCATGACTTTATCAATCGAACCACGTTGAAAAGCCTCACAAAGCGGGCAAGGTTAGTGCACAGAATATATAATACTATTCTGCGCACTAACCTTGCCTGCTTTTGATGTTAACAAGCAAAATATCCACACTAATACTAAAAATCTACCACTACCAACCACCACCACCACCACCACCACCACCACCTTTCCATACCACTATACCAATCGTTATAAAATTTAACAGTTGAAGGTCTTTTTATCTTGGAAATTTAAATTAAATAAAGTAATATAAAATAAACATATACCTAGTCCAAGTCCCGGTCAACATCTAGTATAGTACGTGTATACTGGCAAGATAACATGAAGATTTAAATGACTTAAAAAGTAACATTGAAACGTCATCATCTTAATTCTACAAAATAAAATCAACTTAACATAAATTAGCGACGGTGTGTGGCTACAGCAGGAACAATTCTTCAGAACAAGCTTTCTATATTTAAACAATAACCCAATTCTTCAGTGGTCATGGGCCCATAAATTTGAATGCACTCAGACAGAAAGAGTCCATATGTCACTGTTAAAAGCCCTTTCAACTGTAAAATAAACAATATTTTGCTACCGTCTTTTATAATTTGAAGGTAAGTAACAGATGGGAACAATAGATTCTTAGGTTTCGTAACCCTATTATGTATTCGGGAGAAAACAAATGGTGGAGTAAAAACATGAGTTTAACAATACGTTTTGGTAGCTGTTGTCCGGTTTCCGTGGAATTAAATAATAAGGGGCTACTGGTTGTGCATTGTCGTCGCTTTGAGCCCCGTTGAGCTATACTTGAAGTGATTGCCCACTGAGATGTAGATTCCAAGAATGCTGTGTTCGCTTTCTTTTTCGCTTTTGTTTCTTCCTTATGTTGGGCCTGTTCTATTTTGGCTGTAGAGAGAAGCGTGACAATCTTGCTTCAATATTTATTTTTGTTGATGTGTACAAAATCGCATGAAATTGCATGATAAATGTTTTATTTTTAGTAACTGATTGTCTAGCAACTTCTTCTTTGCAATTTCGGAAGCTCTGGCATTGGTTAAGGTTCTTTGTGCTGTTGTTTTTCTTTAGGTAATTTATTTTCAACATTCTTCATGGTCAGTAAGTCAGCTGATTTTTCTATCCCTGCAATGTCATAAACCATAAGTTTCTTTCATAGCATTCATAATAACTAGACTAGTACTATAACAGTAATTAAATAGTTTATTGTTTAGATTGAGGTCAGCTCTAAGTTTATGATCAGCTTCCACTAAAACAATCTCACTGTTATTAATAATATTGAAATCTGCATTAAGTACTCTGGTGTGCGTCCGTGGTCAGTAACTGATTACATAATTTTGTTTTTAAATTCCAATCCGTGCAGCTGAGAGGTTTCTTCATCTTACCGTTATGAAAGAAAACGATAATATTCCACAAAACGTCCCACTGATACCTATAGCACCTAATTATAGACTCGATATATTTTTCTGAATTCGACAGCTAATCACAAATCTCCATTGTGTTCACCGTCAAACACAAAGGAAGAACACGGAAGAAAAACATCAGGTATATCGAGTATCAATGTGCAATTTATCTTTTGTGGGGACGAAATGCGACATAGTATCTATTACTGTCAGGACAACATAGAAATTGCATTCAAAACGCAATCGAATATTTTCATATACAATGGTCCTTGGACAAAAAAATCCCGGACAATTGCCTTTGTAACTCGAATACTGATCATTATCGGAGTTTCGAACTGCTTATCTGTGTCGCAGAGGAGCCGATCGCATACTAATCTGTGATTATACAACTACCTAATAAGTTTCCCCTCAATTACACAGTAGACTGTGAGTAAAATTGAATATTCAATACGGTATAAAGGGACCCGTTTAGATTATTTCTATGTTATTGAACAGAGTAAACGTTTTATTGATAAAGAAAGTGTGTGTGTTTTAAAATGCAAATTAATTATCAAGCAATAAGAGACTGTTTCAATGTGTGGTGCACATACATACATTATACTGCTAACTAATCACGATGCACAATTTCAAAATATTCAATTTCGATCACATAATTATTAAGTTTGTCCTCAGTTTCGCCAAGTAAACACCAAACTTCTAAGGTCCTACATGTTGGAAAAGAGATGAGCAGAATTCTAAACAGCAGTCATTTATCACAGAGGTCACATTGTCACGGAAACCTTGGCATTGGTTTGAGCACGTACAGTTCAGTAACTGCTTGGATTTCAACACACAAACATAGTATATAAGTAGCTATAGAATAAGTATTCACGGTGGCATTAGAAGACAATGTTGCTATCGAACACCTTTGTCTTGATCATTGCGATTTTTCGACAAAGATAAAATGATAGAATCGGTTTTTCTCAAAAGAGCTGGTAGAAAACAAATAAAAGATCGGTGGGAATATGCGTATTTGTTTTGTCGTGAATATTAGGTTGATAGAACATAACAATATATATCTACGTTCTCGGATTGGTATCCCTAAAAGACATACTATTTTTTTAGGCTTCAGGGCTTATAATTATAATATGAGGTTATTTCATCATAATGACGATTCATTTTATTCAAAGATAAAATTCGAAATGTTTAAAATAAACATTGAGATTGAAGCCTTCTGTACCGACTTATCAAGGATATTTTTTGTAATATAAATTGAATGTCTCGTAAGGTCCCCGACATTGACAGATAGACCACAGATGGTTGCACAATAGTATCATAATAATAAAGACGTGATCCTAAGAAAATATTCACAAAATTCCATAGTGGATTGATATTTTATAATAAAATCGTTTGTAAAATAAAGTAACCGACCGACCGTTTTGTATGTATTTTTGGGCTAAACTCATCTGAATAGAAAATTATAGATAAAAAAATATTCGGGATACTTCATGAAAAAAATCTGTGAGAAAAATATAATTATTAGGACACTTGATAAGTTTGTGGCGTGATTTGAAAATGTTACAGGCCGTACCAGCTGTGGGTCAAGAATGGTCAAACATAATAGAAAATAATCAAGCGAGAAAGGCTAGCGCATCGTGAAATCTGCAAGGCCGCAGACAAGTAACGTTCGAAAATCAATTTCAAAGACTCCGACTATTGAGATAATCATAAATGATACCATGTCCACAAAATGTATTGAACTTGAAGGTGTGATCGATCAAGCGTGACCACATAAATTGCAGGAGACTATTAAAAACCTCTTGAGGCTGCAGAAAACATTGCTATTGAAATAAAATAAAACGCACTTTGATCAACGGCGCTTCCCATTCATTTTAACGGTAGGTGTGGCGTCAACATGCATCGTCAAGATACGACGATTTAAATGAAAATCGAATTGTTAAAATTTCTAACGGACTCTTTGTTGGTTTGCGAGCAAGTTTCATGGTAGGTTACGAGTGCTCGCTCGGAAATTTTGCAGCTGTCAACTATATTTCGGACCGCGACAGCTAGCCTTTGTCCTCGCACAGATACGACTTCATATAAATGTAGTTTATGTGAAATACACAAAAAAGAATGAACCTCTCAAGAGCTAAGTCTCACGAAAAAAATATTCGTCTATTGTCAAATGTTCTACACAATATGCGTTGGTCGTATCGTTGGCGCATTAAAAAGTATTCATGCGGTATTTTAAAGGTCCACCCATGGCATTGTGTTAAATCGCAAGGATCTTGACACTTCTACATTTGTCATCTTTCATGGATCGATTTTAAATTCACTAAGTTTAGTTTCGGTCTTTCCTGTCTTTATATTTGAGCGTTCTTGTTGTGAAGCAACATAACTGGAAACAGGTTTAACCATTGGTCACAATTAAAGAAGCGTAAAAACAATTGCGAAAGTGTTAATGAACTACGGGTAATCATTGGTGTTCTTTCATGGTTGGAATTGGAAGCTATTCTTGTTATGGTTGATGGTACTGGGGAAATAAAATCATGGTTTCTATCATAGTCCGTAACGGACCGATGCATTGTCTCAATCAAACGGCAATGAGCATCGGGTACAATGACCGCACTTGCTAAATGATGGGGAACTGTCCTGCGATGAGTCTTATTGGTATGCGTGGCGTGGAGAATCGACATTGTTCAAAGCTGAGAATAATTTATTCAGTATTGATTTGGAAAATTGTCTGTGGACTTATTCTCGGGCATACAAACTAGTCATCCTTATTTTAGTAACGGGAGCATTGGCAAACTTTGATGTTGCAGCAAATGTGCGATACTATTACTTCTATGACATTCCGATTCAGTAAATAGTCGTACAATTTGAAACAGATAGTGTAGATATATCAAATTGAATCCTTTGATTTTTTGTATAATATCTACTTCCCTTATATAATATTCTTTTTTTAAACAATGCCCAAACAAAGCATTTCAAACATGGTCGCGCCTTAATTATCTATAATCATTTCCTTTAAAAAATATTGTGCTAGAAAGGAATTCTTAGTAAAACGCAATAAATCTGTCATAGGCCTTGTTAGATGTGTGCTTTGATTCTATAACGATCAAAGGAGTCTTGCTGCTGAGGAATCTCTGTGTCAACTAATTGGTTTACGTAGTGAAGCAGAAGTCAGCTAAATATGGGACTTCATAGTTCTCATATAAATAGAGTAACATTATTATGATATTCTCTGTAGAGTGTCATTAATATGTATATCATTTTATTTGAAAGATGAAAGATCATGATTAATGACTCCTCCTGTTGAGTTGTATCAATATACCACCTACTTTAGTCTGAGGTTTTTCTAAGAATTTGTTCCTTTTGAGTCCCGCAATTATTACCAACACCTACTCAATAAGGTATACCAATAAACTTTACCAAGAAACTATTCAATAGGCACTCGATCATTCAAGATTTTGTATTAATTTTACTTCTCCCGTTATGTTTATTAATGTACTTCTATGACAAAACAGCGGCAGTTATTAGATACATTCAACACATGAGGCGCTGTACATAATTATTACGTACGTACGCTTAAACAAACTGGAAAGGACAGGTTTAATCGCACCTAAGCCATTAATTGAAGCCACATTTCGTATTCAACACGGATATAAATACAATTCGCGCTTACTCGTGTAATAATCCTTTTAAAATGTCCTGTCACGTACCTAGATGTACATTCCTGACGCGAATGTCGTGTGAAATTAATAAAGTGTGTGAATAACATTTTTGGGCACGACTTGTGACGGTTACAAATAATTGTTTTATATTTTGTGCGTAGGAATTATGGTGTCTGACTTTGCAGACTAGAACTAACTACAGATCGTGGATCATGGGTTCGATTCTTAGGTTGACTGACCACTAGAGCGGAGAGGAGAGGAATGGATTAACCTATGGAATTGCATAAAATGTCAGTGACTGACGCAGAGCGGAGATTTTCTACAAATCTATGGGTAATATTTTTCCGTTCCTCTCGTCTTTGCTCCAGTGGACAATCAGCCTTAGGCCAGGCAATGTATTATTGTTTTTTTTTTTCTGTTAAGAGCTGGTTTTAAAAAGTACGTTAAATAGTATAAAGTAATAAATAGAGATATTGGCATAATTTTATGTACAAAATATATCAAACCGCCATCTTTATTATTCTTATTATTCAAGTTATTTGACTGTTGTAAAATCATATCTTTGAATTTTTAAGTACCAGCCTTTTTTTAATGATGGGAAATCATCAAATGACTTCTCCCGCTCTGGGTGGAGCAGAAGGGAGTGTCAGACTCTTACTAACTTAAACTTATCCGTGTTCCTCTTAGTGCACTTTGCGTTCCAGGGCCACGGTGAAACTTTCGAACAAATTTCACAACCCTGGTAGGCACTGACCCTAGCGGGCCCCGTCTACTATGCTGCATCTTTGAGGCGCGCGTGATACACAACGCGCTATCGACCTGCGCTTGGTTCTGATCGGACAGTGATCCACTCAATGCTCGCCATCCGCAGACCTGCGCCTATGGTGGTCGGGAATCGCCCTGCGACTTCCGATGCTCGGGGCGTCTTCTCCTGTTGCGGCGGCTGGGGCGTGAGGTACAAATCCAAAGTAAATACCAGCCTACACTTCGGATTTGTACCCACTTCATTATATTCGAAATGACTCCTATTTCATGAGACTGCCATAAGGTAACTCAAAAATGTTGGTGATTAAAGCCCTTTACATTTTGACTGTATTTTTTGCGTAAAATGACCAATTTTGGCTTTCTTATTCTCAGAAACTGAAATATTTAGACAATTTTGGTTTATTGGATAGTTAAGAATAGTTATTAGCGGTCTCACTTTTCGCATTTTTTTCTTATCTATTTGTAAAAAGCCAAAATTCCGAAGTAAGTTTCTAGTGAAAAGCGCGACGGTACTTTTTTGGGCTCGTGGATTGAACTACTGTACTAACCAAATGAAATTATAGTGGTGTCGTGCATAGCAGGCTCAGAAATTGGAAATAAGAATGAAATAATCGTAAAAAAAATCCCATTAAAATCCATAAAAACTACTAAAAACGCTCAGAATGAACTGTCCATTTTTCCATAATAAATTAATATTAATACGTAAAACTTCTACCAAAATAAACCTTAGTTCATAATAAATGAAAAAGTGTAATAAATATTCATTACATAAATTAACATTAAACCCTAAAATAAACGTAATTACAACTGCCTTATACATAATGCGGTGGACACAGCAGTTTTGGGAGTGAAAACGCAAGACTGTGATATGACCTTATGGGTAGTATGTGCATGCTTCCTTTGCCTACCCTTTGGTGAAAACTGAACTCGTGATGACATGTAAAGTGAAGTTATGAATGAATGGAATGTGTAAATGTCAGCTGATGTCTTGATCGTCTCATTCATCTTATGTTCTTTAATAGAACTTGTACAGTTTATGGAGTAAGCGCTGTTGAGTGTTAAGTGTCGTGATTGGAATTCAATGAATTTATGTCACTTCGTCATTTAGAGCAATGAATATGATTGATGTACTTCTGGCTATATATTTAGGAATTCCACATACCTAACCATCTAAAATAGTGGAAATACTATAATAAGATTCTCTTTAAGATATTAATTTGAAACATAAATTGCTTCATAACTAAAATAAACAAACACACTAAACTAAAAACAAACTAAAATAAAGCATCAAAAAATTAATACTACACTTAGGTCAACTCACGAAAATGAAAACAAAAGCTGCCGTTTGATATATTTTTTTTCGCCTCGAATGCAGTTGCTTCTAGGATTGTATTTTTACTTTCTTTGATAACCTACCTTATGTCTGAGAAAAATTGGATAGTCATTCAAAAGTGAACCATCAATTTTCTTAATTTGTTGAATAATTAATAAAGTTTTATATTTTTGTTTCAGAAACTCGTAACAGCAAGCACCCAAAATGAAAAAGAAGAACAACCCAACAATTACGCAATAAAATCCACACAAACTCCTATTCAAATACATTCACACGACAATTTCTAAATCCAGTTTGGACTATCGCCTACATCAAAAGACACCGCTGGTTTATATGACAGAGTTTTAAAGTAATAATCATTATAGCTAGGAGGTGGGACGCAATGTAGGTGGGTAGATCTTCACTTGTCCATCTGACTGCGTGCATCAGTGCACATGACTGGGCGACTAAGGGAGCTCGCTTAGTAAGAAAAATGGTGGCTGATTTTAATTGTTAATGAGTGCTTTTTACTGTGGACATAGTAGAGACCATTCTTCTTCTTGTTCTGCCCGCTGGGCGTCTTTATTTGTACTTTAGGATCAGTTTGAGTCTACTGACCGTGTCGTTAGTGTGGTTAGGTTTTTTCGGCAGTTGAAAACAAATTTCTGAGTCGAAAACTATGTAACAGATTGTAAAACGTAATTTTTTAGGGTTCCGAACAAAAACGGAACGTTTATAGGATCACTCGGGTGACGGTCTGTCTTTCTGTCGGTTCTGAAGTTATTCAAGAAATTAGAAAAATGACCATTCCCCCCTTGTCTCCAAAACTACTGATCCTAAAAAATTAAAAAATAAATTGAAATAATAGATCTTTACCTATAGATTACAGAAAAATCAATAATAATTCTATAGGTAGTGATAAAATAACTTGGTTTAAAAAAAAAGAAATTCGTTCGAAACCCTTTGCACGCACTTGGCCGGTTCTTTTATAGTAGTGAACATCATTTGACTTGCATTCAACTTGTGAGATGCAACAATTTATTTCCTGAATATTGCTGTTAATATTTCGTAAAGACAATCAACATCACTGATTCAGCAACAACCATAGCCCTTTGTTTGATCTACTTACGTCTGTTAGAAGACGAGAGAATTTTGCTAGGTGTGAATCTGCCATCTACGTAATTGATTGGTACCAACTTTATGCGAACCGCCCCAGCTTCGCACGGGTGCAAATTATATACCTTCCTCAAGAACTACTCCGTTGCTTAAAAATCCGTTGCGTAGTTTTAAAGATCTAAACATACATCGGGACAGACAGACAGCGGAGGCGACTTTGTTTTATACTATGTAGTGACATCCCATCATTTTGCTCTTACCTAATCATGTGTAATGAAAAATCTGAAATGAAACACCCTGTCAATTTATTCCCGCTCAATCACCCGCCAAGCGTCAGTCCCTAAGCCCTCACCACGAAGTCAACACGCGATCGGGCAGAAGCGACTGCGGGTCAATCCACTTTGTTTTTGCACCGCCCATAAAAACAAATTACCTACGCTTCAATTATCGATCGGAATAACCGCGTGCGACTAAGCTAATAAAGGAAGCACGCAACCTCAATAGATGGACTGAACTGAAGAGTATGACCTCATTAAGTTTAGCGTATTTGTTAATGTGTCTGTCATGTCTGTTTGTTGAGAAGCTTAATGGATAAAAGAGAAACAAAATTCGAACATGATAATGAAAAAATTTTGGTTGTACTGGGGCTTTAAAAGGCCAGTATAGTAGAATCATATTAGCATCATAATATTAATCATACAACAATCTATCAAATTTCATTTTCATCTTTATCGCTTAAGCATTAGGTTCAAGGTTAATTGGGAAAATTTTACAGTTTCGGGTAGCATGAATTGCTGGCTGATTCTACCGAAGCTGTAAATTGTCCAAAAATAACAAAATAACCTTTTTGGTAATTTTTTGAAGTGAATACTTTTAGCAGCGTTGTATAATTTTTTTGTGATGGGTAAAATGTTAAACTCGCGTCAGGACACGTGACCTGTACGAAAATTCGTAAGAAGGAGGGAGAGAAGCACGTATTCAAGTTTTCACTTCTGCCGGCACTCCCGGAGTGCGACCTGTTGTTTTTTTCATCATTCTGGGGCAATCGGGTTAAAAGCAGAGGGTAAGTCTTTACTAGGATTTTGGATTTTTCTTTCAGAATTTTGTGAGGATCGCCGAAAAACAGTGTCTACGAAACTAAAAATAAAAACAAAACATGATATATTTGTATACTTATTGTGTCTATATATTATAGAAGAGGACGTCATCATCGAATTCAAAGCTTAATTCCACACATATTTCTTGCAGAGAATAGTACTGACCCAGGAAACACAGGATTTGGCAGATGTTTACACCCACCGAACGGATATAGGGGACTCAACGCGTTGTTTTTAAAAATAACACCGTAATGGACATGGAGTTGACTAACCAAACAAAACTACTTTTGAACTTAGTGTAGTGATCCCGGGATTAAAGAAAAACAGAGTAACAGATGTTTTTCTTCCCTTGTTAATATTGTAGAGTAAGATAAGATTGACCCAAAGACGGAAGACCCAGAGTCTCCGAGTATAGGCCATAGTCTCAGTACAAAAGTGACATTTTTGCTAGGCAAGCCAATGACATTTTTGCTAGGCAAGCCAATAAGTTTATGCTTGGCAGTAAATGCTGGCTGGAGGAAGAGGAGCTCGGGGCTAGATAATAACAGCCGCACGTGTCGGTCTTCAAGGTTAAACAACGCTTGCCAAGGTTGGTCTGCGGATGGGTGACCATCTTAACATACCGAGTTTCCTCCGTGCCTCGGAAAGCACGTTAAGCCGTTGCTTTCGGCCGTCATTTGTAGATCTTTGGCAGTCTTTATGCATAGTCAGAAGTCAGCAAATCTGACTTCAGTCTTGCCTTGAAGTACCGTGTTACCCAGTTAATGGGTTGTGGAGGTCTGTAGGCAGCTGCTCCTCGTAAAATACAGGTATTCAGAAAAATCCGGCTTGACTGGAAGCCAAACCCAACATGGTTGGGAAAAGGCTAGGCAGATGAGTAAATGCTGGCTGATTAGACTTTGCGCAAACGGGCCACCGATCACAGCTACCGGTGACTGGTGACAAGCTGGTGACAAGCTGTTTACATGATTTTTACTTTTTGTATGGAATTGCCGCACACGTGTAGTGAGTGGCGACCACTTGCGACTCAGTGCCCGCGACACGTTACCACCCAACTAACACTAAAGCGTTAAAAAAAACCTATATAAGACTCGTATATCAGTTCCATTTGAGTATAAAAGTGTTAACACATACCTGTGCAACTGAGTTAGAGCATGCTCTAACTCACTTATAACCACGAAAGAGGCCCACAGTTTTACAGGTAAAAGTTATAGAAAGCCTATAGTATGGTGTCACAAAGATATTAAAGCTGCACAAGAGCGCTTATTCATCGTCAGCTACTACTTTAATCTGTATTACCGTTGTAAAATAGAGTTGGTAAACGCTACAGGTTGTATAAATCCTATAGTAAGACGTCAAAAAGATCTTAAAGCTGCACAAGAGCGTTTATTCATCGTCAGCTACTACTTTAACCTGTATTACCGCGTTAGTGAGCACTACAGGTAAAAAGCGTACGTCAAGATGAAAAAGCCTGTAACCTTACTAAAATTAAATCTATTCGTAATTGAAGTGTTATGTCATCCATTATTCAACACAGCAGAATAATATTATGGAATATTATTTATTTAAGTATGTGAAGTGAAAAATGACTGCCCTTATGATTTCACGGTAAATGTATACCATGTTTCTCATCTCAATTTTAACGCGCCTAAGATTTATTAAAGATTTAAAAGAAAAAATATGATAATAAAATAGGTAACTCAACCTAAACATTATTATTCATTCCTGCTTCCTGAGCAAAAAAAAATTAAGTATGTATGAAAAATTAAGTGAATTCATGGAATGCTTCAAATAATGTTAAGAAATTTTGATTATTGTAGTCAAATGTTGAATAACTCGAAATAATATTAATTGTTAGGTTACCAAAACAATGGCGAACTTAACAAAAGTGAGGTTAGTGTTAATAACGACCCATACTTGCGTTGTTTGACACCAATACCTTTAGAACGTCTGTAAAAGAGTACTGCCTAACACAATAAGCTTTAGTTATATTACAGGTTAAACCTAGATAGAGGAGTTGTTTGACACCTTTAGTTTCGTGTTACTGAACTCTCGATAAACTTCTCGATACCACTTAAGGTCTTTTGCACCTTAAGTGGTATAAAAGAGTTCATTGCAATAACTATAAAACAATAAGTGTTAAAATGTGTCGGCGAACACTTTGTAAAGACTTATTGGGTGTCACAAAAGGTTAAAGCTATAACGTATTATGTATACTTGCTGCTACTAGCGCCATAATAACTCACAAAGCTGTATTACGTTGGCCATTAAAGCTTTAGTGCTGCGATTGGGGCTAAAACTTGTTTGTTAACTTCTCTATATCGTCTTTAGTAATAAGTGAGATAATTATAACCCTGTTATATTACTTAAAGTCATAAAAAAGCCTGTAACTGACACCAAAATGTTATTTGGGCAGTAACGGCCACTAGTGACTCAGTGTCTCCGACATGTCAGGCCACTCGCTACTTAAAAACCGGGCCGACACTTGCCACGCATAACGCAATCCATCGTAGTACTGTACAGCGGGAAAGTGCTAGAAACAATTGTAGCGGCCACTGACCACCTGACTTGTGGCAGCTACCGATCTGCACCTGCAACAGTAACAAAGTATGTGGCGCGCGACAGCTACCGATGGCTGTGGTCGGTTGCCCGTTTGCTCGGATCCATAGGTCTAACAAAAGATTAACTTTTTGTTGTAATGGCATACGCTGGAGGTATACTTAAACTGAGCCAAGTTAACCCGTTAAGGAAACCGGGCGTAAGTATTCATGCGGTCTTATATTTTATTCCATAACTTATATGTATTGGAATACCACAAGAATGCGTTGTCTCCTATACTTGGAGCAACATGCTAATCCAAAGAGATCCCTGTATCTATTTAATTTTAACACGGCGCTCGGACAAAACAATGGGTCAGTGTAAAACCATTGAAAATTTTCCGATTCGCTAGATTTTAGTTACGTATTAACATGTCTGGTCCAACGCGGACACGGACATAGATGACCGCATTTAAATGTGCATACAAAATATCGATGCGGTACAATGCGAATACCGGCCTATAACAACCAAGCCAACTTTACCTCTACCAACGGTACATGCCGATCTAAAATCAACCGTATAAACAAAGGTAGGAAGGTGTTCCTAAATTAAAAATGACTGATCGCGACGGTACAACTATGTTGGTATATTTGTACAATGCTGGACAATAACAGTGACATGTACTTGAATGCAAAACAGTATACATGCCACGCCACTTTAACATGGATACTTTATAGGAAATGCAGCATTACTATTAAATCTTTGCTTATCTTTGGTCACAAATCCTAACGCTGCTGTGTACAATTAGTCTGCGAGAGAAAAGAAATACATTAATTTCTCCAAAGAAATACAAATAGGAAGGTATCTTCCGTAGGTACCTACTCAATGGATGAAGTCAGTCTTATTCCTAAATCTACGTTGTTTTGTACGTTGTGTGAAGTACTTGAAACCGCTGAGGTGATACAAAAATCAGCTTTAAGGCCCACACTGTTCATAGCGACTAGTTATTGCACAGTCTGCACCAAAAAAAACCAAAAATGCGATATCAGAAACTTTCAAAACAAAATAAGTACTTTTAAGTTGCAGTCTATTAATTTTCATAAACAAAACAATTAAAAAAAGAACCGATGCCGAAAACAGATAGTTTTTAATTTATACATTATATCCTTCGTACTAACCAACTCCCATTAAAGTAGCTATTAGAGAAACAAACAAGGAACACCCCACGATAAAATAATTATCGCTTTTATCCGGACCGACCCGAACTTAACCGAAGGCAAACATACGAATCTTCCCTCAAAGTAACCGACCTTTTGAAAAAAAAAACTAATCTAAAATCGGACTATAATGACGTCAGCAAAATTGCCGCAAACCAGAAACATTTCACGTTATTTACACAACAATAGCGTGACGGACTTAAAACAAACTTTTGGACTAATGACGATACCTTTGCCCTATTTTAAGAAAGGAACGTCTTAAAAAATTGCCTCTTACACCTGTGCACCACCTGCCTTACTGACCGACTATTAAAAAGCAAAAAAAAGTATGTATTATAAATTCGTATCCCATCCTTGCCAACAATAGAGTATCTTTTTTGGTATCATAAATATGTAACTTCATGTTTTCAATATGTATTTTTAAGAAACTGTTATGTTGATTCTAATTTTGAAATAGACATGTCATTCATCTGCTGATTTTAATATTTCGTCCATCTTTTTGTACAAATTATAGTTTTCTGACGAAACATCTTCATACAACAAGATTAAAACGAAGTAAACGTAGATATTCTCTTTCAATTTTAATTATGAAATTAATCACTGATATTAAAAGAGAGTCTGAGCTGAGCACCAGATGTTACTGTAAAGATTTAGTGCTTCTTATTAAAACTCGGTACATTATTATTTTGAGATTACACTTTGGTATTGGTATTTTTTTGCAATTTTGTTCAATTCTGTTATTTACGAACATTTTAATTAAAAATACTATGCATACTAAACTTTATTTAAATGACGATGAGATAACTATGCATTTAAATTGTCAGATTTCTTGTCCACATATTAGTTATAAAATAAACAAGGGATCATTATTCCTATAATAAGCAGTTGAGGGTTAATTAAGGCGCATTCAGACCGTTTCGGCCCCGAGGTATCATTTGCTATTGTGATGAGCTCATTGGCTCCTTCGGGGTTCGTATTGTTGTTCCGTTTTAATAGCAAAAATGATAAATGCGTCTATCGGGAGACGGAGCCGATGGTTAATATTTTATTGTGATACTTAAAAAAAGATTTTTCGGCTCCATTATTTGGAACAGTTGTTCGATAGCGTATATTCGTTAATCAATTCGGTGAATGAGGATAATAATATTGTGATTCTGAATTCCGGATACGCACATGTCGCTCCCGAGAATTTATTAATTGTTTAGCAAAGAAATGTTATTTATGAGTCTGATCGAAGATAAAATATGCACCATTTTATCAGAACTTTACCAGTTCAAGTTCAGTAAAGTTTCATTAAACCAGTGCAACATGATTATTTTAAAATGTTTATAATAATGAACCTCCACAGTGATATTAATATCGCAACACCATAGAAGGAAATACAATAAACGGAAGGGTCCCATCTGTACCCATTATTGAACCAAACAAACTCGGATACCAATAATTCGTACCAGCGGAGGTATTAATTAGACACCTACGTCAGGTATCTACGATTGTACCGACAAGGAATAGCGCCGCGTTCAACTAAAACAATATGGCAGAAACCCACTAATTAAACTGTAGAACAAAGAAACAAAACAGAGTCCTTCATAAAACCTTTTAGAACCCCCACGACGACGCCATGTTTTAAGGCGGTTCGAATAGGCAACATAAAAAGCATACCCACGTAAGTATCATTCGCCGTGCGATCGACTATGGACTGCTTAACGTGATCTAACAAAAAGTGCAACCCTTTAAATGGGAAGTCATGGTTTAAACGACTTAAACCCGACACACTTTCCATAAACTTAAGTAAGCTCTTACCGTGGATGATACGGCTACCTCCTTGTTTAATCCGCTTTTGTAGCGCCGCAACACTCTTTTGTTATTCACCGAGCCGTTGTAATCCTCCTGCGGACTTTTATAAACAATTGCCGCAAAGAAAATTTGTTTGAATATAAGTTGCTGAAGACGTAATTTGCTCGTAACAAAAGAAAACGGCCACTGTTCGTGGTTTTAATCCTTTTTGAGCAGTATTTAACTCGATAATGGAAATTTTTTCTTTTATCTGAAAATTAACAATGGTACGCAATTAGTTTGCGGCCGGACTGGGCTTATACAAATATGATCAAATAAAAACTGGCCAAGTACGAGTTGGACTCGCGTGCAAAGGTTTCCGAAACAATTTTATTTTCTTACATGTTATTTTAACACTACAGACTTCTTATAGGTTTTCTTGTAATCTTTAGGTATAGATATGTATATAGCTATCTGCATTTTTTTCAAAATTTTAGACTTAGTAGTTTTCAGAGATAAGGGGGGGGGAAATGGACCTTATTGGTCTAATTTCATGAATAACTTTTACAACAATTTTTTTTTAATTATAAAAAGAATATAATTAAAACCCTTACAGTAAGTCCTTTCATTTGATATGTCACACAATAATTTTCTAGTTTGACCACCATAAGTTTACAGATGTTTGAAAGCCTGAATACGAGTGAAGTTTTATTAAGAATATAAAAAAAAGCGTTGGAAAATTAAAGTAGACTTGGATGTGATCTAGGACCAATTTTTTAACCGACTTCTTCAAAAAAGAGGAGGTTCTATGTTCGGCTGTATGTATTTTTAACCGACTTCTTCAAAAAGGAGGAGGTTCTATGTTCGGCTGTATCTATTTTTTTATGGATGTTGACCGATTTCTCCGCCAGTTGTGGACCGATTTTAAAAATTCTCCCATTGTCACCAAATCAGAATCTGATGATGGGATCCCATAAAAATCGAAGGAAACCTTCAAATTTTATAGCCACACACAATGTTTTTCATGACATTTCTAACGCAATTCAGATATTTGTGCCTGGTAATCATCATCTCATGTTGCTGAGCTGATGATGGAAGGTATAAGTCAGGATCTGATTGTGGGATCCTATGAAAAATATTTGTTCAGCGATATTTTCGCCAATTGTTAACCAATTTGGATGATTCTTTTTTTTGTTTAGAAGATTATTTCCTGGACTGGTCTTATTTTAATTTGGTGAAGATCTGATAAAGAACTTCGGAGGTAGGCAACGGAACTCTTCAATCAATGATAGCAAATGGATCGGCCTTTCTGAAATCGCAAGTCTGTTAATTGTTTACACCAGTTCATAACATCACGCCGGTACGCTGGGTTTGGGAGTGGTACGCAGGTACCACAAAAAAGTGAAAAATAAAAAACAAAAAAAATTCGGAAGTCGGTGACAAAAAATCAAAAAATAGCAAAAACGCCGACTTCCGAAATAAAAAGTATTTTTTTACTTTATAGTGTTTTGGAAGTCGGTTTAATTTTCTTATGAAAAAGGAAAAAAAAACACAAAAATTAAAGTAGCGCGTTAGCAGTTACCATTGCTTGATTGCGTTTTCAACAGGTAATGAATCGCATCATTTGACTCGCTTTTAATTTATGACACCATTTTTATTTCTTTCCAAAAATCGACGACCAATATCTGACCAGTGAACTGATTCTCATTTGTCGTAAAGGTGACTAATTTCAACAGGAAGCCAAATTATCATTTAATTTGTCACTCCCTTCCTGGCAATGTGAACATGGACATCTTATTCCCTTGGTAATTAGGTAAGCCCGGTACAATATCAAGGAAATGAAGGGTTAGAAATCTCTAATCAGTTCTGTCAATCTTAATGAAATATATTAAAATGCGTTATTGTTCAAGCAGAAACCTCCTCACATCTGACCTTATTTTAAAGTTACACAATGCCTTGAATCCACATGTCCGTTTTTTGTCCCGTCAAGATTCAAACCGGCCGACAAGCAAAGGGTTGGTTCAATTTTTTCGAGGCCAACCAAAACTATCGTTTCATCGCTTTTTACTATTCTTGTTTTGTTTACTTATCTATGACATCGAAGTGTCATTTACATAACTCGTTCTCCTATACGATTTTTTGTTAGATAAACATGTCGGCTGGGAGTAATCTTTGATGTTAGAAATGTACTGAGCGAGATATCATTTGAGGGGAACAAAAGGTATTGTTCGAGGTTTAGTGTCTCTGTCCGTTCTGAAATTGCCAACTGAAGAGGTTAAGCCCCCGATCAATTATACGGTAGGTTTTATTCTTCAAAAAATAATTAATAGGTACCTACGTATGAATCAAGTTATCTCAACGACCAATTCCCATACAGAAGTTTCACATTGTCTGCGAACCGCAAAGTCTTTAGAACTCTACACCGAGCCATATCGCTTTACAGATTTTTTTTTCGTATCAAGCAAAACGTTCGCGATCTTTGTCCGCGAATTATATAGCAAAGAGCAATCGTTCATTCAAGAGTGTATTGAATAGTCGTTAAGAGAGCAATGGGCGTGGGTCACAATGCGGCCCGTCGCGATATTCTCTGCTCATGTCGGCGACCGCGCTCGACAATTTCAGATCACTCGCATACGAAAATGCATGTAATATAAATCTTTCCGGTGAAGCACGAACAAGTCGACCACACCCACTCGGCCCGCGGACTCGTATACGAATATTAAATTCCACCGCTACGAAGTCTTTATTTAAAAATGGAACCAACAACTTTAGCTTGTATTCCGATGCGCGTAAGCACACTTTACATCAATTTAACCCCCCTCACATTTCGACTGAATGGGTATTAATAATTTTAATGCAGGTTCTCTCATTGTGCCTTTAAGCCTTTTTTCCGCGACGTCCATCAATAATATTCGGACATCTGAATGTCTGTTTTAAAGACTGTATTGAACAGTCTTTGAAATTATCTCGAATCGCATCTGCATTAAAGTGTTTTCGCATAAATTAGTCACGGGTTTTATTAATGGGCCTTTTTGTTTATTGGATGTTAATACGGGTAATACGATAAAGGATTTTTCTTTGCAAAACATTATCATTAAGAGGATTAGTGACAGATGCGATGACTTTGGCGTTTATTTTATTAGAAGTCAATACGTGGCTTCGAATTTGCATTATAATTTCGTACCGGTTTCTGTAACTGCTTCTTCGCTTCAAACCTGAGGGCTACTCTCTAAGCCCGAAATCCGTAGATTCGGGCTTGGTATTCTACTCCGTATCACTTAGACTAAACGGACTTACGATTAGTCCCGAATCCGAACTAAAAATTAATGACAACACGATTTGACAAATCCTGTTGTCATTATTTGTTAGTGGTTAGATGATAAGGAGTAGAATACACCCGCAACTAAGTCCGAAGCTACAGACTTCGAGCTTAGAGAGTAGCCCCCTTGAGCAGTCCATAGATGTTACGCTTAACATTGTAACTTTCTCGACTTCTACAATGTGCATCCTTAAGGTTACGTACTGACCTTTACGAGCTTTCACAAATACTCATCCGTTGCTTCCTTTAGGTTTGTCATGCAACAATAATTCTCTATAGCTTCCTTGCAAACCCACTGGCATTATACGGAAATTATAGTTGACTAGTTGACCCGCGCAACTTCGTCTGCTCTTGCTCCGCCCCTATTGGTTTTAGCGTGATGATATATAACCAGATAATATAAACCTATAGCCTTCCTTAATAAATGCACTATCTAACACTGAAAGAATTTTTCAAATCGGACCAGTAGTTCCTGAGATTAGTGCGTTCAAGCAAACAAACAAACTCTTCAGCTTTATATATTAGTATAGATTTATATATTAGTATAGATTCTATATTTAGGTGCACAATCTTACTAATATTAAAAATTAATGTGAATGTCTGCATGTTTGGTTATTTCTTTACCAATGAATCGGATAAGACTATTTTTATTTAATTTCTTCTGCTGCTATTTATACATTCGCTCTGGATCTCAGACCAATGTTAACCAACAATTTAGCAAAGCATCAAAGTCTCTTCCTGTTTATTCAACAGTAGAACGTCCATTATTATCAGTAGGAAAAAGAAGGGCATAAAATGCAATCCTTGGTGCATACTGAACTTGTCGGTGTAGCCACAAAATGACTGGACTATAGGCGAAATTTATATTATTTACATACATTCATCATCTGCTTCTGACAACCCGTAACGACTGCCAAAGATCTACAAATGACAGCAGGGACCAATGGCTTAACGTGCTTTCCGAGGCACGGAGGAAACTCGTTATGTTAAGATGGTCACCCATCCACAGACCAACCTTGGCAAGCGTTGCTTAACCTTAAAGATCGACCCGTGCGGCTGTTATTATATAGCCACGAGCTCCTCCAATCCTCTATTTACATACATTGTCATCACAAATTGTTTTCATTTGCAGTTATCAGTTCCACGAATTACCTATTTCAATATCTTACCCCTACACATTCTTTTGTAAAAGTACCGACAATCCCGACAGTCCCGACAGTCGCTCGAAACAAAGTTAATATTGTTCAACCGCATGTATTATTAGATAATTTAATAACAGCAACAAAGGAAGCGGGCCGTCACAGTGATGTGTCGTATCAAATCGCGCTGACGTTCAAGTTCAAACGATATCGCTGCATTCATGACCTTAGTACCACGGGCTCTCGCAGGTTACTCGCTTTTCGAATTGTATGTGACGTGCGTCTGCATTGAAGTTATAAATTGGATGGACAGAAGTCAAGGCTTACGTAACTGCTTAGTATGGAAGTGTTAGGAAACTTTTCAATCTTTTGTACCTATCAAAAGATGGTAAGGAATCCTTATGAAATCGTCCATACCTAGTAAAGAAATTATCTGTTGTGAAAAGGGCTAATAACTTAACCTAAATCCGAACCACTCGAATTAAGAAGCTGCTGAACTTTAGCCACAGATTACTTAGTAACTTTAGTTAAACTACTCAACACGTAACTTGATAAGATTTTCTTCGGAATATCTTTCGAGGGTTTGCAAGTTCAAAACACAAAATTCCCACATTCTAGATCCAGTTCTATAGTAACGAGTAAAACAAAGAAATTGCACTGGAGCACGAAACTTAATTAAATAATAAAACGTCAGTGACCGCCCACAAGTAAAACGAAGTAACTGACATTCGAAAATTGATTCCCACTATAAACTGCAACATCACAACAGATAATGACGGCCAAGTTTCTAAAAATAAATAATAGCGACAAAAAATGTTGTATACACAGTTTTGTTGTAATGCAATGGGAACTAGAAAATTAGATTAGGTACATGTTTTTGCTGATCTTGGAGAATTGGGTGAATTCTACGTAGTTTTTTGGCGTATGCACAGGCTTGCTATTTTGTACGTTTGTATGTTTTGATTATGCCTGTTAGACAAAAATGCAAAGTTGGCCAAAATACGATGTGCCTATTTTATACAAGTTACACAATAATAATGACGTAACTACTGTTTACTTTAATTATTTTACCTATGTTTAAACAAATTAACTCATTAGTAAATTAGATACACATAGATAAACGCAGTGTTTTCGTAAAAGAACTTTTGCATAATAACTCAATAAATACTAATAAAAATATTTTGTTCCTTCACCTCTTTCTCCTTCTGATACCAAAATATTATCCTTACAAGAATATACCTAAAAAAATAAATTAAGTTAAATGAGTGGTAATATTTCATATAATTATTTCTGACTGCAGCAGTGCAATAGCCTCCAAAACCTATTTTTTCATACAAAATACTTTCTATAGAACTTTCCTCAAATCTGTCACAAATACTGGCAAAAAGATAGCTGAATGACTAGACTTCAAAAGTCGTGCGGTTTTAAGAAAGTAGAATAAGTTTTTTGCACAGATAAGTAAAATGACAAACTGCCAATTTATTTTATTGCAATTTTGGAGTTCTATTTTCCTTTTTCAAATTGGTGCAGGTATCAAGAACTTGTCAAAGTGTAACAAGATATTAAATTGACAGCAAAACCTAATAGCCATAAAATTGATTAAATAATTGTGTTACCGATTTCTAAAGTTAATTTTATTTTAATGTTATTTGCGTATTGTGTTGGTTCAGTTTTTGACTTAAATTCCTGTCGTGGGTATCGTAAGACAGCTGAGAAGTTTAAGAAGAGCTAAGGATAAAACGAAGCTGTGTTCTTTGAGTAGAGAGTCACAAAATATGTAGATGCACTCTATAAATTTTGGCAGTAGGTGTCTTTCTTTTGACAGTACTTGTTTATGAATGAAGATTCATGGTCTTCAATTCTCCGATCAATTTTTAAAAGTAGAAGGCCACAGACTGACGTAACGAATAAACGTACAAAAGACGCTTGTTAGCACTGAAACTCCGTACAAGTATATAGTTCGAGCTTCACTTCCCAGTTCTATAAATGGATCACATTATACTCATTCCTTCTACATCCGTACGTATACTCTTTAGTTGTGCATTCAAAGATTCAAACTCGAGTTTATTTTGGACTGCTCTTTGATTACGGTATCTTATAATAATCATCTTGCATAACTACACCAGCTTTTGCTGGAGAATTCGCCCGCGGGAAAGTGGAGCCAGGAAAAATTGACCAAATGAAAGTTAAGCCAAAATTGTGTGCCAAATAGCAATCAAAACCTTTGAGCCGTGTATGCGTGATTTATAAGCAAGCATCTTTACATCCAAACATATTTACGTATTTTAAATGGAAAAATACAATACATAAAAGCACAATTAAATTACAAAAAAGTTAAGAACCTAAACAAAACAAAAAACATCACAAATCTAACTAATACTATAAATGCGAATTCTGTCTGTCTGTCTGTCGCGCTTTCACGTCAGAACTACTGAACCGATTTAAATGAAATTTAGTACACAGATAATCTAGAGCTTGAGAAAGGAAATAGGCTACTTTTTATCTCGGAAGTATGTTCCTTAAGGACCACGAGGGCGAAGCCACTGGCAGAAGCTAGTTTCAAAATATTTACAGTAATCCTAATATGATGGTGCCATCAAGATTCAAGATTCAAAGCATTTTATTTCAAATAAACCATTTACAGGCACTTTTAAGACGTCAAGGTCGATCAGTCAAAAACATGGAAGCTATTTGCACGTTCCAAAGCGTAGATCTCTATGGAGAAGAACGCACAAGAAACTCCACGGACACTCTTTTAAATCTTGTTCTGTTTTACAAAATTCTAAGTTACATATACTTGTTGCTGTGATGACAATGCAAATAAAAAAAAGATCTTATTATAAGAATTTAAAATATAAAGAATAAAATAAGTCAATGGCAGTTTAGAGATGACCAGTCTCAACCGACGGCACCCGTTCACGAACATGACGCGTGTATCGGCACCTTTCAGCTCAACTATTTTGAAGGGAACCGAATGATCCAACCCACGCGCCGCCATCAGCGAGACATTTGAGTGAGCATGACATGCTCTCAACCACCATGTTTGTTCATGTCCAACAAGTAAAACTATAACTAATCACATAAAATGTAAACGGCTTCATAGTACTCACATTTACAAAATTTGAAAAATATGCTTCTACTTTACGCAAAACTATGGTTGTCAATGACCAAATAATGAAAAAAAAACAACGATTAAGTTCTTACACCGAAAAGAATAAAATAAGTGATTATAATAATTATGTAAGTATCTATAAAAAAAAAATCATCATCAAATGAACACGTCTAAAACCAAGAAAGTGACATTATGTTACAGGTGGTTAGCAAAAAAAGAAAAGAACGACCTTAGCTCGGGGTGTGCTTCAAGGTTGAACTTAAGGGAGTCTAGACCAGCTGTCCAGCAACCCAGCAGTTAGGCAAATATACCTGACGCTGAATCGAACGTCGAGCTGAATTTGTGGGAGAACAGTTGTATATGTGTATAATGTGTGTGAAGGTTATGTGCAGAGGACTGAATGTCATATAGAAACCTGCAATGTCTTTTACATTTATAATATTAATAAGATTGGTGTAGTTGCAAAGCCATGCAAGTCCTGTATCAAAGTGTATAAGATTCTACACAGTGAGCTTGTGGAGATCTAAACGACATCGTGACACCGGTCTTACTCTATTTGTTGAAAGCGTCCTATAGTGTAGGTGCATTAGCTTGAAGTGGGCGCATACTGTTCTCACGAACGCCACTCGATTGTTCCACAACCTCTTAACTATCAGGCTATCGGGCCGCGACCCCCGGTTATACAATAAAAACTGATGCTCTGCGGCTAAACATGGGGGTTCTTGACGTGTTTTGATTCAAGATGAGTAACATTAATCATAAAATCCGAAAAACTATAATTACATTACGATGACTTCATAAAATCAAGTCCATTTCGAGTTTGTTTAAGAAGTTTTTTGAAGTCTGGTTCACTTAAATGACGGTCCCTAATGGATCTTCCTAGAAGATAAAATTAAACTAATGATAGAAGCTTTTAAAAAGTACTTACTAAAACCAGCTACGAAACAACATGTTTAAGAGTACTTAGGTACCTTACCGTACCTTATGAAATTATTCTTGATTGTTCATTATATTCTGGGCAAGTCATATTTCTTTATCATACACCTAAAAAGTAGTTCATAAAACATGTCATCTAAAAATCAATTATAGCCACCTGCTCTACCTTTAGACAAGATTATTTATTAAATTACAGACAAGAAATACATGATAAAAACAGCAAATAATCAATATACGCAATAAAAAGCGGCAACTAAAGAACATGGGAGTCTATTATGGAGATTGCAATGTGCGGGGCAAAAGCTACGATGATTGACAAGTATAGTCCACCCACAGTGTTGGAGGCCGTTGGAGCGAAACGCTCTTTTTTTTTAAATTTTTTACTTTATTCACCTTCACAACCCTTCATTTCAAAACGATTAAAAACTCCGTGATTGCGACCAGCCTCCTTTTTTTTAGGTCGAAAGTTTATAATTATGCGAATTGCTAATGAAGTTCTTGGTTTACAAAGAACGTGTTCGTTATGTTCTCCTATTTTAGTTTTCACCTTGTTTGACACTTTTATTTGATTAAATTACTAACTTACTCCAAACATCTGCATCATAATTCCCAAATTGCCTTTTTGGAGCAACGTTTTCTTATGACAAACTGCTGAACCGGTATCAGTACACTACATTACATGACCATTATGCATTCAATGATAAACATCGCTTGATCTTGACTGGCCTGTTGGTCTAGTGGTTAGTGACCCTGACTACTATGCCAGAGGTTGTGGGTTCGATTCCCACCCAGGACAAATGTTTGTGTGATGAGCATGATCATTTGTTCTGTGTCTGGGTGTAGTTTATCTATAATATGTATGTATTTAGAAATATATAAGTATGTTTATCAGTTGTCTAGTACCCATAACACAAGCTCTGCTTAGCTTGGGACTAGATGGCGTTGTGTGATAGTTGTGTGGAATATTATATTATATTATATTATTATTATTATCTCCTGCGTAATTTTGTGCTCATAATAAGTTGACCTTACCATTATTTGTCCGTAACGGGGAACCTTAATAACAGACATAACTCTCTCGTTATATTAACGTGGTAATACTTTTTCTGTTAGATCATTTTCACTCGATTTACGTTCCGTTACAACTCACAAATCCATTCGCGATCCAATTTCTGGTATGAGCAATTTTATATTCGGCTATCATACTCTCTTTTTAATGTTATTCTCATCGTAATTGAATTCCGTCCGAAAAACAATAATTTTATTTTTTATTTTCGCTATATGTACCGTTAAATGAGACAGGTGTTGTAGCACTTTATTTTAAATTGAAAGTAAACACTGAATATTATCGATATAATAAATTGAGCTTCGATGAAAATCTCAACAAAAACATGTGCTTTCATACCCTTCATCATGATTATATTATTGCTGAAAATAATAGATACAAGAGAAAAACGCGCCCATTAAACTAACAACACAAAAGGTAAAAAACTAAATTCAACAAAAAAAGGAAAATCATCAAATTGTCGCTACTAACCAGACGAAGTTACCCAAATATTGGTAGTATCGTTAAGCAACTTACGCAATAGAAAGTAAGTACACATCAGCACAAAAGATTCGTTTGTTCCGTGACTAGTCGAATAAATTACAGGTTGCGTTCCCAAAAATTGGTCACCGACGATGTGATTCCATATTACGAAATGCATTACGTCATTTGTGAATTGTACCATCAATGAAATCATTTGAGAAAAGAATATTGTCTAATTTGTTCTGCACATTTGTTAGGACAACAAGAAGGAAGTCAAAAATGTTGAAGATATTTTTGATGTACTTTCTGACGAGAGCAGTATTGTTATTATTATATTTAATATCTGTTTTTGTAATATAAACAAGATTATCGTTTCCGTTATGGTATGATATGATAACGAATGCCTCATTAACTACGTATAATTATGCAAAATTGTTGTGGTATAATCGCTTCTAGATGTTTCTAAACTATTAACTGCATATTTATATTCTACTTTAAGTATTTCACAATCAGCTTCCCTAATTAGTTAATTTGTCCTTCAGAGAATACAGTAATTTTACAAATGACTTTAAGTTAACAACAATAGACATAATTTGCAAAGTACGATTACTGAAGATGTGTCTAACCGCAGTTGGACCTCAAAATTCTGCAATTACGAGTATGTTCACTATTACTTTCGAGGTTGGTGTTAAAATCCCTTGAGGAAAATTAAACAGAAAACCATTTCTGTAGCAAGACTACATTTTTATAAGAACTAGCATCTGGATTTATAATTTTACCAATAATACTGGTATTGCAATCAAAAGAAAAAGTAATTTAAAATACAAAGCACAGTGGCATTGAGTATTTATTGGTCTAGACAAAACTTCAGTTCACATGGGTGAGCTTAATAATAACATTTTAATGTTTAACATTGTTAATAATAATGCACGTTCCATGTTTCAACATGGCTACAATGTTTTGAAACTAGTTCATTATGTGGATCGATTTTTAGCCGCCGGCTTTGGTTCAATGTTAACAGTAACTGATTAACAAGTAATTTTAAAATCGTTTTTGGTATAAGGCTTTGGTTCAAAAGCAAGAGGATTTTTTAGAGACTTAAATTTCCAGAATTGAAACAAATCACTTACTCAAGCAAAATGACGTTAAGCTTGTTCTTCTTCTTATCGTGTAGGCAGTAAGGTCTAATGACCCCAAACACCCTAGTTTCAGAATTTTTAAACAGCCTCAATGCTGCTCTGACATGGTTCATTTGACGACCGCCATTTGGCGGTCGGGACCGGTGGTTCCGTCTTTGGAAGGCACGTAATAGCCTGTGGGCTTATACGTGCCTTCCGAAGCACGGAATCATCTTTTTATCAAACAATCAGGTGATTCAAGCTTGCAATGTCCTAGCCAGACTAGAAACAACTTTACAAAGTATGCTTCTCAAGGGAATCGAACCCAAGGCGACCGGACAAGGCAACGTTTAAACCACTCGACCACGGAGGCAGTTCTAGTAAAGCAGTTCTAGTAAAGCTTGCTTACCTGCTTGAAAAACTGAAAGATATCAATGTGAATCAACTTAACATATACAACGCTTGCTTTATCTGTTAGCGTTAAAGTACCAAATCTGCTTCCCATAAATAAAGCAGTTCGAAACATCATGCTAGCTAGACAATAACATCCACAATGATTAATACAGTTTATTAGTAACAAAAGGTTCATTGGTTTTTGTCGTAACTCTTTAAGATTTCCGTTTGAAAATTTGATCATTTCCAATTCGATACATGCTCAATTAAAAAATATCCGGTCTGTTGGGTGTTTTTTCAAATGAAAAAAGTGCAGTTATTACGGCTTCTTCAAAAACGCTATCACTAGGACATGCTCCTTACGACACACAACAAATATTACTTTTATGTTGATTTTACGACACGATACAATTTTAAATATATCAGCTCGTAACATTTGACGACCGTTTCCTGGGGCTTCGGTAATAAATCAATAAACTGGTTCACAACGTTATGCATTCAGTTGTTTATAAACATTAACTATGCATACATAAATATTCAAGGAAATCGTCTTTTGCTAAATGTTAGATGTCATAAATTAAATTTTGAAATGTATTACTGAACTGACTCCTTGAAAACCTTGAGTCCATTCTAGGAGACATTTAATTTGATTAGAAATATTTTGCATGGTCAATAAAATTGGACGGAATCTTACTTTCATTATAACATTGGTTTGTTAGTCTAAGCCTTCTTTAAAATATATATATATATATATATATATATGGGCCAAGGTTTTCTTCCTAACTTGTTGTTCTCTATCTTTCTTTTTTCGTCTCCTTTTTGCTCTGCCAGTCATTCTTCCATTACTTTTTAAGCCTTAGTCATCACTTCAGCGATTCCTAATTCTGTCGCACCTATCCTGCCACATAGAATACCATATAGCTGTTGGTTCATTCTGCATTCTCCTTTGGGATCACAGTCGACATAGTTGTGCAATGTATGTAATATTTAAATGGTAGGCAGCAAGGCATAGCCCACGGCTACTATGGTCTTCTGTGTAGTGTAGGCGATAGTAATTTCCTCTAATTAATTGACTACCATAAAGAGCGTGGGATGATACACATTTTAGTTCTTTGGTATTTTTTCTACCTCTAGACTTGCGTGAAAAATGTTGAGTGGCTCTTAGGTCAAGTTACTGTTGTATATTCTCTATTGCAATGGTAAGATCAATAGAGATTTTTTAATTGGCAAAGAAGCTTTGGTGATGAGCATGACTGGTGATTTTAATAAAAATCCTATTAATTTATTTTAGTTCTGTACTCCTTATGCGTTATTTTTTCATTCATAACAGGCTCCCAAGCAGTCTGTAGATTCGACAACAAGCCTCAGAATTCGGGGTTTCCTGACTTATGCCCGTTTTGATAAATGATAGGATCATATATCTAGTAATTTATAAGAATTATCTTACAGAAAATCACTGCTTCGTTGAAAATATTAACAAATTTTCACCGTTATAATGTTGCAAGTTGCATGAGTTTCTATTTAATAAACACCAGGATTTATTTACTTGTATTCTGTATTAATGAAGTCATTTGACACCGAGCAAGCAATTATCAACTACTAATTACATATCTCATTCGTTTATCTAAGTTTATTAGCTGTCCGGTTGACCGCATTTTTATTTCACAACTGAAAAGAGATAAAATATTTCTTAGAGGGTCATTTGTGTCTTGATTATTTAGATTGTCCTTTTATAAGGACATATTAGAATGGCGATGGTATACAACGTGTAACAGAATAAACGAAATGCCTCTTAATGGGACACTGTACTCATCATTATGAACAACTTGTACTATGGGACCAACCGCGAAATCGCGAAAAGAAAAGTCAGCTGTTCAGTACTATTTGACGAGTTATGTGCACAGAAATGTATGGGGGAGTCGATTTTTTTTTCGCGATTTTGGTGTTGGTCCCATAGTGAAAGTTGTTCATTATGAAGAGTTCAATGACCTCTATTCTGTTACAGGTTGTGTTTGTGATTTCTAATAAAATAAAATGGAGTAGCAATAGTTTATTCATTCATAAAAATTATTGGGGTCTTGTTACGGATTTTAGTAGAATTTAAATATTATATTAGAATTAATAAAATAATTAAAAGAAAATCTAATAACAAAATTGATTGTTCTTAGCGCAAGCTATTTTTGACGTTTTTATGTATGTTTTAGGTAGATTACTATTTTTTATATTTAAGATTAATGATTTTGTGTTGAAATAAGAAAAAAATATGTAAATCAACACGTATAAAAAGATAAACGAAAGCTATAAAATTAAATTAGTCTACTGACAGTCAAAATAATCTAGATAATTTATTGAATAAAATTACCTAATTTCACACCTACGATTTGGTATCCTATTAGTATAAGTCTAGTTTATTGAACACAAACAAATACTAAGTTATGATAACTAATCTAAAAACATGTTTATGGAACCTGTCTGCTCTAATCTGTATAATATTTAATCAATTTAATTCTCCATTTTATTTTATTTTAAACTAACAATGTCTGGACGGTGGCTTAGAATGTGTCATGTTTTTTTAACCTTTTAAATTTTTATTGGAATAAAGAATTCATTAATATCTTGATGAAATATTTATTTATACTTTTTAATTTTTTAAATTGCATATTTTATGCATTATTATAATATGTTATTGACTACATCATAGCTGTTCATCAGATGAGATTGTGGCCGGTCAAGCAAAAATCAAACCGAAAATACACGTTTCTTGCACGGGAGCCCCTTTTTATTATTGTTGTTACATCGGCAACAGAAATACAACTTCTGTATAAATTTTGACTGTGTACCTATTACGGTTTTTGAGATAAAGCCCGCTGATAGACAGACGGACGGACAGTGGAGGCTTAGTAATAGAGTTCCGTTGGTTACCCTTTGGGTACGGAACCCTAAAAAGTAACGATAATACATAGTGTTATAAACGTAGTATTGCATAACAGTTACCCTAGAAAAATAATTGCCCTCATTAGCAGCGCAATAAAACCATAACAGTGACAGATAAAAACGAAAAGTCGCCTTCTATAGGGAGTCCATCACCCGTTAGTTGACACGACTTGCATTTTAAACTGCCATAAAAGTAAAAGTTTAATATTTGAAGATGTGATAATTTAGATAAAGTTGATGCGATGCCATCCGATGGCACCTGCACTTATTTAACAAAAATCCTCAAAGATGGAAATTGAACTTTATATTTCAAAGGTCAAGGTTGGGTTTTCGTTGACGAGAAGTGTCAAAAGGAATATTTGATATGGCAATCTGGTATGCCGAAGGAATACGGGGCTGCCTGGGTTACTCAGTCTGTGATGAGACTATTAAATATCAATATTTTATAAGAAGGGGCGAGTTATTTTTGATACTTATCGCGAGTATTAACACCTTGTTTGTTTATAATGTTGAGGTATTTTTATTGATAAAAACTGATCTTTTGATGCAGCATCTGCTGCGGATGCGATTGTGTTGGTAGATTAATGGTGTGGATTTTTTTAATGTTATTGATGATTCCGATGGTCTGTGCGATATCATGAGGGTTTATGTAGTCAAAACTGAGATTGAAGTTAATAATAAACAATTTTTTACTATACTTATTTTTATGGCGTTTTTATGAAGTCTGTGAAACAACTGCGGTAAAAACATCTTTTGCACAGAACTTCTTTAATTTCAGAGCAAGCAGACTATATAATAAAGTTAACAGAGTGCTTACAATTTTTAATTTGTCTAGGGTAGAATGTAAAAAAAAGCTTACTCAGTGGCTCTTAGGACTTGATTATGAAGAAACAGAAAAACTGCTTACTATCCTATCCTAATGTAGCGTTTTCCATAAAACCATACCGCCACCCCATCACGCCCAATTGCGTATACACATCCATCATTATACGTACGGGCACAATACACTATCATACTCTCTCTCACATACACACACAACACACACATGACACCTTCCACTACACACTCACACTTCACACACTAATAAACACACCATCACTCACGCACGCAGACACACACACACACATACGCAACACACGCATTTTAATTTTGTTTTATATTTTGATTTTAGTTTATAAGTACCAACACACGCATTTTAATTTTGTTTATTTTTTTTATTTTGGTTGATAAGTACATTTTCTTGTATTCTTTTCTCACAATGGTTCCACAATTATTGTTGTAATCCTATTCTCGGCGAGGGGGGCCAGGAATCCATAGCACAGGGTATCCTAGTTTGGATTCCTGTCTCCCACAAACCTTTGTACCTCCTTTATAACCTAAAATATTGTAAATTGTAATTTTGTATTTTGTGGGAGAAAATAATAAAATCTTATCTAAAATCTTATCTTATCTATTTACAGACCGAAAATGATGTAAACTCTTTTAAGTAAGACTTGAAACGGAATCTGTGTAGTTTTTCTTTAAAACTGTCAAAGGCAATTTTTAGCTACTCTTAGGCCGTACACAGAAACAAAGCTGGCAGCCTACCAGCGCTTATAGAAACCGGTCCACGCAGGTAACCGAAGCAGGTATTTATATGAACAAGCGCCGATAAGCGCCGAACGGCGCCGACAACTACCGACAATCTTCGACACGCGCTGGTCAGCGCTGGCGTCGCCCGTCATTTAAAAAGAATGAACAACAAGCTTCAATCTGCTTGCTTTATGTAACTGTTACCAGAATGGACCAGCGCCGATAAGTGTTGGTAGATCAGCGTCGGCTACCAGCTTTCATTCTGTATACGGCCTTACTGCTAAACGTAGTCTTGCCACTTATTCCCAAAATTACATTAAAAAAAAGTTGAGGGACGTATAAAACTATAAACATATCACAGAACTTCAAGCAAAACTACCAGACAAGAACACAACATCAAAACACATACCTTATAATCATGCCATTTCAAAATATAAACAGAACAATATAGATCTAAATTGCTGTGCATTTATTCGTAACATCGATAGACATGATCAGGCAGCGATCAGATAGTGCGCCCGCGCCGACCTCTATCCTAGGTGGAGGTCACACTAAGTCATGAAATAAGAATTAAGTGAATACTTTCCAAACAATACGTTGGCTTGAGAACTGTATGTGATTTGCTTTTTAGTTGACTTACGTATGATTGTATAAATGTCACCGTAAAATAGCAGACACCGTAAGATTGTAAAATTTCGCGTGAAATTGTAATCTATTTTTTTTTGTATTCAAAATAATATGACCACAACACTCGTATATTGAGAAAATAAATCTTAAAAAGATTTAGACCAATCTTACGGAGTTAGCAATTACCCGGTGCCATACACAAACTATTTATTTTGTTGGAGTTTTATGTGTAAATTAGTGTGTATTTATTCCAATAGACTGTACAATAACAAAGGGCCATCCTTGTATTTTTAAAGGACATCGTATCGCAGTCGCAACCTCCTACTTTTCCTTAATTTTGAGAGCTTTAAATTTAAACAACTTTTAGTATGATATTATTGGGCATCTGGTTTGCCTTTTTATGGACTAAATTCGTTGTTGTTACAGTCTTAAAAAATGTCAACATGTCATAGTTTCTTACGAATTATATGATTCATGTGCAAAAAAGTCAGGATTATTTTTAACTTAAACATCCATATTCTTACCTAATTACTGTCAACTTTGACAAAGTAGGATGCTGTGATAGAGTTCACAATAAAAACAAAACATCAACTTTTTACAACGTATCAAACTATGTTCAAAAACGATGCATCTCTACCAACGACGGTCATCTTCATCTGTCATTCCAGAATTATTAAAATAAAACAAATGGGACACACCTCTAAACCCTCACCAAACGTTGGAGGCCAACGTTGGAGCCAACCTGAGTTGACCGCTTCTGAGACGGCACTTGACAAGAAAGTTGGTCCCAAATATTGGACTTTAATAAAGAAAAAAAAATATCGGGCACCCGCTAGGAAGATGGCCGCATTATCCTTTTTCTGACACAAACTTTAGATCGGATCTCATCCACCAAAAGGGAAGAATTTTTTCAAATGAAATATGCCGTAAAAATTGTTAAAGCGAACACTTTTTGTGATGGCCGTTTAACTAATAAAATATTTCTGTTATTAGGACAATTTATCGTGGGGTCTCCATTAAAAGGATATTTTATTGTGTAGGTTTTGTGTCGGTTGGTTAAGCCGACGTTACGTAACGAGTTATAAGGACGAATATATTAAATAGGTCAGTGGGCGTTTTTCATGGAATCGTTAAGAGTTATTAGTTTGAGGATATTACTTTATTAAAATGAAATTCATCATTGTCATATTGTAAATCTATTGGGTAGTTTTAAAATTGTTTGTTTTCTATGAAAAATGGATAGTAAAATATTACTGAGAAACAAATAATCAGCAGATAATACTTTTACATTTTACTTTATTGGCTGTAGATAATGATTAATGTAATTTCTTCACTTGACATAACACAATATGTTTCCGTCTGTTGATACCAATGGATTTTCCCATCTTAGGCATCTGACCCTAAAAATGACATGAAAAAAGGAAAGTTCTAATTTTTTCCAAATGGACGTTAATAAACTTTTAAATATAGTACCCACAACAATCAGTACAAAACCGGGCCCACTGTAAATAATCTGCATAATTTTGTACGTGCATTTGTAAAACACTCAAGCCGCGGAATGCATTCACACTCGCTCTTAAAATCTGCGATGGCTATAAAATGGTTCAGTTTCTTTTAGCACCTCACATTACAGTTTATTATTGAAAGCTAACAATGAACGTAGAATACCTGACGTCATTAGCGGGCCCTTTTAACTTTGCCGCCTTCGCCTCAGTAATTGTTTGCGTTTGTTAGCACTGAAAAGTTGGAAATTACGAGTAATTTTTGTGCTTTGATTTTTGTATTGTGCTTGCGAATGGACTGGTGGAGTTTATTTTTTTAAAGAATGGGTTTAATTTTTATGAAAAAAGTGATGTTAATTACAATAAAACATGCTTTGTTAAAGCTCGGCTAAAAAAAGTTGAGCACAAAAGACATTTGAGCACATCACATAGAGCCTCTTGACTTGACATAAGTTTAACTCTACTCATGATTGTCAAGAGAAAAAAATTATGGAATTGACTTGCGCTACCCAAACGTCATACACTCTAGACGAAGTGCCATTTTACCAGCGAATGTGATTTTCAAAATACCAAAACACAAAAGAGATTGATCTCGTAACATTTTGACAGCGTTTGTCAATGCCATACATTTTTGACGTTTTGGCAATCGCCTTTGCCACGCTACCGCTGTCAGAATGTCACTTGTCTAGAGCTTCAGTCGATTCCGTTTTAGCCAGTTTTATCCTTTGACTATCATTGTATCGCCAATAGAATGTTACAAACATGTGATACAGGATCTAACCATAAATCCAAGGTCTGTACGATATTAAGGATTAGATTCAAATTCAACAAATATCTATTTGTGAAGTATTAACTACAAAAGCTTCTTTAAATTCTACACATAATACAAAGTCCCCATCCTTACCTACGGCGAACTTTTTATTCTCTCGTTTGCCGTGAGGTGCGCTAAGCGTGTTCCTACTTCCGTAAAAGTTCTCTGGAATTTCATTAGATGGCGCTTTACGAAAATATTAAGGAGCATGAAAAAATACATAGCTTTCAAAGTGTGTTTTCATTATTTTAGAGTTTAAAAACATGATAACTAGTATCAATATCAGTTCGGTAGTTATCAGTCTGTGCAATATTACTATTATAGGGTAACCACTATAGTGATTGCCCAGCATATAGTGATTGCCAACATTAAGAAGCAGTGCATTTATTTGGTAATTTTTAAAGGGTTAGTATAAATTTAATAACCATAGTTGTTACTACTATTTATATAGTAGCATTTTAAATTCCAATAACTGGCAACATTTTATTTTTTAAATGTCATAACCGATTTTGATGTAACAGGTGTGCAGCTCGTCAAAAAAAAGTAAGTTTCTTGTGATTTTTCTTAAGGATAGTTGTTTCAAAATTGCATTTTTTGTTGGGTTTTTCTGTGTTAAATGTTTTGTGATTAATGTTATTCGATAAAAAAGATATTTAAGTGCCTATCTAACTACTTGGAATAACGGTTATTTTTTTCGTAAAGTTTTAAAAGGGGGTGGGCAATCACTGTACCAAAATTCTAATAATTTTAGTTATTGCCATATCATTATGTAGCTATTGCCACTGACAATAGATACAGCTATTGCCCGGGCAATAGTTGTATATTTATCCTTATTTATTTTTCTAATTTTTTCTAATCGTTTCTTTCAGAATGCCAAAGGTGGCTAAATTAAAATACTCTCAAGAAAACCTTCAGAAGGCAATAGCTGAAGTTCAAAATAATGAACAGCAATTGTCAGATCGCCAAATTTCTCAAAAGTACGGTATCCCGAGGTCAACACTTCGCTTTCACAAACGTAACCCGGGCCATAAAACCAGTCTGGGCCCATCGCCAATTTTGACTCCAAGCGAAGAATCGATTATTGAAGATTGGTTAATAACATCTGCTCGAAAAGGTTTTCCCAAAAACAAAGACAATGTGTTAGACAGCGTACAAAAATTCTTAGTCGATAACCCAAGACCAAATCCTTTTACCAATAACAGGCCTGGGATTGGATGGTGGAAGGCTTTTTTAAAGAGACACCCAAGGTTAAGCATCAGAACTTCGGAAGGAGTCACAAAAGCCAGTTCATGTGTTTCCGAAAAAGACATAAGGGGATGGTTTGATGAAATACGTTCATACGCTGATGAAAAAGGTTTCATTGAGGTTCTCAGCCAACCCAGTAGAGTTTTCAATGCAGATGAGACAAATTTTCAAATTTGCCTAAGTTCAGGACTTGTTATAGCAGAGAAGGGCTCTAAAAATGTTTACAACATCGAACATTCTAACGCGAAAGAGTCTATTACGGCATTATTCACGTTCTCAGCTGCAGGTGACGTATGCTGCCCGTTTATTGTATATCCCTACCAGAGACTACCTGAAAAAATATGTGAATCCATACCAGAAGGATGGGGTATTGGAAAATCAGATAATGGTTGGATGACTACCGAAGTATTTTACGAATTTATAGCAAATGTTTTTCATCCCTACTTAGTAAGCAAATCTGTCGAATTTCCTGTCATTCTATATGTTGATGGCCACAAAACACATTTAAATTATCATCTAAGCCAGCTATGTACGCATCTGCAAATTGAGTTGATAGCTTTGTACCCCAATGCTACAAGAATAATCCAGCCAGCTGACGTCTCTGCATTTAGACCTCTGAAAATGGGCTGGAGAAAGTATCTGAAGAAATGGCAACTATCAAATCAAAATAAGGGGATAACAAAGTTAAATTTTGCTCCTATACTCTACGAAGTGGTTACAGCAAGTCTGAGGCCGGATATATTGATAAATGGTTTTAGAACGTGTGGTCTTTGCCCTTTTAATCCCGATTCCATAAATTACTCGAAGTGTTTAGGTAAAGATGTTGTTATTCCGCCAGAGTCTTCAAAGGGGATTCTCGACAATGCTACAATTACATACGAGACATTCCGGAATATAACAGGAGCCTCTCTTTGCACAAATTTTGAAGATAAGTCATTTAATACAACTGATAGGTACCTTGCTATAATTTATAAGCTCTGGAGAGGATTTCAAAATAATGGTCAAACTGCTGATACATCTGTTGGAACATTGGAAAATGAGTCTCAAACAAAGAGTTCCCAGTCTCTCGATTTTGTTGAAAATACAGCTAAATCTCCAACTATTTTGAATCCAGATAGCAACAATCAAATTGCTGAAATATTAGGTGCAGAACAAGTTATATACCCAATTGAAGTCCCTCCAGCCGAATTAATCAGCATCCCTAGCACATCCAAAACTGAGCAAATCCCCTATTACTTACATAGTCTACCTGGAACATCTAATTGTGAACAAAATATTTTTCTGGCTGATCACTCTGAAACTCAAAATCATTCAGAATTTCAGTCTGACCTCGTTACTCCAGACGCTACTACCATTGAGAGTCCAAAGTTGGTAAAAATAAAATCCGCTTTTGGAGAATATCTAGTATATCCAAAAACACCAATAAGAAAAGGAAAACGACAAGTAGAGCGACAGCCGTTTGCTATCGCATCAGAAAAATTCAAATTAGCAGTAAAGAAAAAGCAGACAGATAAGGAAAATCAATTGAAAGAAAAAGAACAGAAAAAATTGGAGAGAGAAGTGAAGAAGAATGAGAAAAGTAAAAAAGAATGTAATAAATTACAAAACAAAGATAAATTAAAAACTCAAACAATAAGAAGAGAATCTGACGATGATATTGTTAATGATGTCCATGATAGTGGCAGTGTATTCCCAGAGTCGAAAAGAATCACTGTTTTAAAGGAAGTCCTGGTGAAGTCCAGTGATATATGTGCAATGTGCAAACACATTATTATAAAAAACAAAATCGAATGCAGTAGCTGTCACCAGTCGTTCCATTTACGATGTATTCCAGAACACCATAAAACTAACATCCCTGATGATGCTGATATGTTGCTATTTTTATGTCATTTTTGTTATAAAATTAATGATTCTGACGATGATACGAATTCTGATTGCGAAGAATTATATTTAAATGTTCAAAAGGCTCGAAGAGATCTCAACTTTTAAGTATTATTATTAGAATAAGACGTTAATTAATGATAACTGCTAGGTGGACAATAACTGTTCATTATGTATGACAATTACTATGTCTGCTGGGCAATTACTGTGATTTTAGAGGTTTTGCTTTTGTTGATTTTTATTATTTTATTTCTAAAGATATATAAACAAATGACTGATTTTCCTATAAAAAATATGGTAAAGTTACATAAAAACAACTATTTTACTTAATTTCGTTATTAATAAACATAATAATAAGAAGAAACGACTATCAATCCCTTAACCGGGCAATAACTATATTAGTTACTAGCAATCTGCATTATCATCTAGCCAGAAGAAGGAAGAAGACAATTTCAAATGCACCTTCCGACTCATTTAACAGTTATATAAAATTATTCACGATCCCATAATCGCCTTTTACCGCCGAGCATTCTAAAATCATCCTTAAGTGCCTTCGTTTAATATCTGAAATAGAATAGCAGAGTATCTTCAGGGCTATAAAGCTGCAGTTTCGTTGCCTTATAAAGAAAACCGGCAAAAAGGTCTGGACTGAATTTTCTAGAAGCAATGCCTGGATATAAAAGTTACGTGCACTCTTCACCCGTTTGTTTTACGAGTAACTTTTTAATTTTTGAACGGGCACTTCAATTATCTTCTTCATTCATCTCAGTCACTGTTCATAAGCTTTTGGAAGACGAAAAAAAATTTTGATACTTGTTTACAAGAAAATTACTTTTCCATTTGACGTTTTAACTGTAAATACATAAATCTTTATTAAAAGCGTTGAATTTTAGCTCTACCTTATTTTGTATTTGAAAGGAAGAGGTTTCGCAAATATTATTATGTAATTTAATTACTGTTTCTTTTTTTATAGCACATTAAAGAATATTAGCAATGCGTGATGCGTTACTAATATTGTGCCTGTGGTAAGGTGGTCGGAGATTTAACCTCTCGACCTCAACAGTTCCAACCAGTTAGGCTTAAGCTTCCTTATTGTATTTGATTATCCAAGCAATTACACGCAAACAACTTTCTGTTCTGAAATTAAATACTATACAACCATTTTACATGTTAGCCAACCATTTTCGAACGATCAGTAAGGTGTTGTAAATGGTATTAATTTTCAGGGCTCAACGTTGAGCTTTTTTTATTATTGATAGGCACGCAGCTTCATATACCTATAGAAAATATCGTATTTAGGGTTCCGTACCCGACCTATAACCAACGGAACCCTATTACTAAGGCTTTTCCGTCCGTCCATCCGTCTGTCTGTCAGCGGACTGTTTTTCAAGAACCTTAATAGGTTTAAATTGGTGAAATTTTCACTGTGTATTTCTATTGCCGCTATAACAAAAAAAATAACAATTTAATTAAATTAAAAAAATATACGGGGCTCTCCCATACAAGAAACGAGTTTCTTTTTTTCGTATATGGTGCGGAACCGTTCATGTGAGAGTCCGACTCGCACTTGGTCAGCTTTTTATAGTTGTCCCATGAGAATTAAAATATTTCATTTTGTGATCGATCCTTAAACAAATAAAATATCAAAACCTTATAGTCATTGTATATGCAAGAAATGCCAAAGATAGAGCACCAACCGTTAGGGAACAATTCCGAGGGTAGGTGTGACTCAGCGAAATTATTGCCTTTTTTAAGTACCATTGATTCAAAGGAACTGCTAATGGCACCTTGTTTTGTTTGAAAAGATGACTAAGTATGTATCGGAGCCTATATTGTTTTTTTAAACCGCAAAATTGATTTTGATGTGATGATATGATTCAATTTGTAGTTTGAATATGGAATTTTAAAAGGTTCCGTGAAATTTAACACTTAATACGTCTTGTATGTATATTTTCAGTTATATATTCGATACTATATCATTCTGTGTGTCAATGTCTGTGAAACAGTAAATGTACATGGCCGAGGTCGAACGCTATAGTAAAACCTGAATGGTATTAGACTGGCGGCCCATGGTTAAGGACACTCTTGAGTCATGTCTTGCAAAGGTATTGAATTAATCTAAACAATATCGTTTAATTCCTTTGTTTAATTTCGAATTTTAAAGTTTTTGATTTATAGGTAGTCTAAGCCAGCAGCTATTGGTGTTCTAGATTCAAATTCACTATCATGTTCTAGATTTAAATTCTTTAACCGCCTTTTTTGCTTTTTTTTCTTGCGTCTTTTATCTTATACGTGGCCTAAGCGTCAAAGTCGTTTCGTCATTCATCTCCTAAATTCAATAGCTGATAGAATGGAACAGTTACATCGCACGTGTTCAAAGTTAACTGTCGGTGATTCGTTCCTTTTAGAGCTTGCAACATCTGTCCTGATAAGATAGTTATCTTACTACTAAGTGGGTTAAAGTGTGGTCATATTTGACTTTGTTGTGAAGGAAGTAGGTAATTAATGAAATGTGGGTTAGATGTTAATGTGCGAGGAATTTTGCCTGTGATAACTGAGATGAGGCATTTCAACAAAATGATGCTGATGATTTGAAAGAAAAGGAACAAGTGCATATCTTAATCTTAATATCCTACTTATATTATAAATGCGAAAGTTTGTGAGGATGGATGGATGAATGTATCACGACAGAATGCCTGAAAGGATCTTCATGAAATTTGGCACAGAGGTAGATTATGGCCTGGAATAATAAATATACATAATTATACTTTTTGTCCCGAGAGTATTTTCGCGGGCAGAAATTAGGACTATTATAAATGCAAAATTTTGAATGGATGAATGTTTATTACTAATCACGCCAGACCGGCTAACTAAATGGAACTGGATGAAATTTGCCACGGAGATAGATTAAAGTCTTGTACACGGGCTACTGCTGAAAGAAATATAAAGTAGTTAAGCGTATTGTTGTTCGCAAAGCTCTCGAAAAGTAGTAAAACATCTCCGATGTTAAGAGTAAGGTTAAACATTTTATATACAAAAGCCACCATTTAACACTAGAAAAAAAAATCAACAAAATACAGTTCAAATTAAAAACTACTGTTAAAAAACATGTCCCAACTAAACCGCCGTAAGTGGAACTTGCTATCACGTATACGCTATGAGCCGACACAATGCGACCGATGTCAAACTTTGAACTCGTTAAAAATTTACGTTCATAGCTCTAGTTGGTTAGAACTCATCACTTTGCATGCCATTTGTACAGAATTTTATCGCGTGTAATAACGTTACTGTACCTATAATAAACGAAGTTTTTACACTCGCAAAGGCATCGCGGAACAACGAATGGTAAAAACTTAGATGTCTAATATAAAGTTCATGAATATTGAAATCGTAAAATCATATACCTCGAACATATTCAAAATGATTGCAAACTCTCTCAAGAACCGTATTCCATTTATTAGCATCTAAGAAATGTACTCTATAAACATGAAATAGGAAATAAATCGAAGTGTTAAGAATCATGCACTAAAACGTTTTAACGGTTGCAGCGATACATAAATTGAAACGGACAGTAATCCATATGGAATAACTGTGATATACGATGTTCCGGAAGATTATCCAGGCATCTGCCCTACTTTAACTAGGACACGACGTAATGGCATTATCGCGAAGTTTGAGACTGAGACTAAGATTCTAGGATCGATTCCAAGGGAATTATTACGTAACTATGCATACGAGCGAATAAGCTCTCGGAAGTAAGCAGCGTTCCTAGATGCATGCTTGAGATTGAATATTAAAATATCGTCGTTCAAGTCTCAGACTTCGCTTAGCCACGAATTTTATTTTTCTTTTTAACGTTTCTTTGAGCTTGACCTTTTTTATTTACAGAATTATCGGGTTTCGCCGTCTCGTATCCATCGGATGGTAATTTACTTACAATTATGAATGTGGGATGCTTACGCTCAGACGTTTGAAAAAAAAAAAGGAATAAGAAAATTTAAACATATCAAACGGAATAAATAGCGTTACAAAGAAAGACAATCAGAAAGAAGAAAACGAAGCAAGTATCGTCTATGACACTATGAATATCAAAGTCTGGGTTGTCCCAATATCACTCAGAAAGAAAAATATCCACAAAAATATTTCGGTTTTCAAATCCCTACCTCGACGCATCGAAGGACGAGAATTGATTACCCAAATTAACTTTGATCGGAAAGAATTTGTAGAAAAACCGGAATGGAACTTACTTTTTTAAAGATTTGTAACTCTCATTCACCGAAGAGTCAGTCATGCTCACTATCCGGGACATTGGGATAATGAAATCGTTCCATAGTTTTCCGATTCCAACATTTTTTTCTCGTGTCGTGACAGTATTTTCGATGTGATTTATCCAAGCTCAGATTCCCATAACCGGATTTATTTTTCCTCTATTGAGTCGTTTATTGCCGTTAAGGATTCGGTGTAAAGTTATCGTTTTTTGCGTGTTGTTTGAAACTTTCTCCTTGAGTATTAAAGTTTTATAACCACGCTTTTTCTCTTGACTCTAGTCAAAGTCTAGGTCAGTTATATTTGCTTTGTTACTGTTTTCCTTACTAGCTATGACAATTTGTTCTTCTTTCTGAGAGCCATTTACTGTCTCTATATAGGTAATTTACTTTATATGTTCATGGCGCATTTGGATTTCCTGCTCTACTCCTTTCTTCATTCATTGCATCAAATGCTTCTCGTCTCGATTTATCAGGTCATAAAGTTGTGTGCACTGTAACTAGAATTATGAATGTCCTCTTATCGTTCTTAAGTAGTTTGTCTTGTAAATTCAAGTCACAATATTCATCAATTTCAGTAATCAAAGAAGCGTCTGTTCCTACTCTCATACTAAATACAGATATACCTTTGTATTAAAATATTGCTTACAAAAGAAGAAAAATGAATTCAGTCTTGTAAAAATGTTTGAGTCATCCTTATCAACAATGTGTATTTTATGTAAGTTATACAGTAGTTTATTGCCAATCTTATCATGTATAAAGTTAATGTGGTGTATACTCAACTCGGTAAAGTTTAATGCCTTTTACTTCCTGAGTTGAATGCGTTATTCCTTGAAAATATATAATTATCTAGTTAGTGAAACTTAGTTAACTAGCTTTGTACCTAATATTAAGTTCATCGAATTCCTTATCTATATAACAGAATGGTGTCTGATCAGAACTATACCAGCTGGATTTGAATGTCAAACCCTTCTTTACATAAGATGTTAGTCGGGTTGAACGTCAATCATGTGACAAAATTTAATAGACAAACAAAGCTACCCGGCGCACCCCAATCATCGCTCTACAAACACATCGCCTTATTTGACTTACAATAATTTAGTTAGTACCAACACTAGCAACTCTGTCCGTGTTCCCATGCTCCCATTACCCATCCTAACAACGGAGCTATGCATCGGAATTGGCCAGAAAATCACGATAAGTATCTCTTGGTTGTCACGATCCAATTCCGACCGAAACGCTCCCGGTCGAGATTTGAGTGAGAAGACGTGACCTTTGTACCGAGTCGAAGCAACTTCAAGTGTGAAACGTCATGTCTAACCAGCGGGTGGTGTGAGTTGACCAGCCGTACAACAAATTTCGTTAATATAAAGTACAAAACAGAAAAATCTTCACAACCCGTGTTCGGATATCAGACGTCGATCAATGTCACACTGAAAATATGCGTCTATCTGATTTGATTTGACCCTGAGAACTAGGATTAGTCACTGCTTTTGTTGTGAACGATGCTTTGAGTGGCCGTAGAAAAACATATTGGAAGTTTTGAAATTGAAACGACGGTCAAGATGATACAGGTGAAACATGATGGTTTTGATTGATCGATGCCGCCGGAGATAATAATTTGCTTAGAATTCAAAATGACTCACTGATAAAATTAGTGGACACCTATTTCCAGTGAACTTATCTGTATCCGATTCTGTAATTTATAACATAATCCGTTCTAAATTATTCGCTTCAAATTCAATATCTCTAAAGCCGGCAAATTAATATTAATAATTCACAATTCGAATTGTGTTTGATATTGTACAAATCGAATTTTGTTACGATAAAACAATAAGCCACTAAGCTCGAAAGCTAAGGAGTTTGGTTTGATATCTGGTCAATTTCTTATCTAGTCTCGGGGACGCATCGGGTATGATAGGGGGAATCAATGGTGCGTTTAACCGTGAAATCCTGAGATAGGGCCGATATCCCCGGATATTGATAGCAGGTATCTTGGAACCAGAAATAGTTTTGGTAACTTATTGGGGACAATAATGGAATATGATTCTGCTACTGACGTTTCTATTTGTCGGACATGAAAGAGCAAACAGATATATAATCGCTGTGGGGATTTTTGTGAAATTGATAAAGAATGTATTTTTGTAGATTTTTGACAAGTGGATAATAATATGTAAGACAGATATCAAGTGTGTAACTGAATCTGTGTCAAGTTAGATTTGATGATTAAATAAAATTCTAGTACATATTTATAAAAAACATTGACTTGTATTGTTCTATATTAATATACCTTGTATCATCTTCATAATTGGTCAAGCTCCTATAAACTTACCGACGCTTTCGGAGAAAAAAACTTACATTCCTTTGAAATATGACTAGTATTAATTATATTACCAAATACTTGTACTTACCTAAGACTTTAATTCTGATCATGTATCATATAATATTTCATTAACATTGATAGTAATGAAACATAATACTTACGATATAAAGTCAATTACCACACGTTCAACGATGCAATGATTCTCAGTATGGTCACTTTCTCTCGATTTATCTCACAGTTGTGAACACGAAGATTATCATTTAAATATAAACAACGACTGCAAATCGATTTTGCTTGTACGTTTACCGAATCGATTATTTTGTTGTAATGATGGCTATATTGTATAGTAGATATGAATATTCTGATGGTAAGCTTGCGTGTGCGCAGGTTACACTAATGAGAAATTCTTTCCTCATAATTATGTACTATTCTAAGCTTACTGCTATGTGTGCTGAGCTATCCTTATATTGTATTAAAGTGGTACTCATCAAAGGAAACTGTTTCCTTAAGTTTACAATAATATGTACGTATTTTAATTTTTTTCTTACACAACCCTAATGATAATTTTAGTAAATTTCAAAAAATATTATGAGTGAGAGTGTGTAACAATTGTTCAGTACTGTTTTAGTGATTGGTTATGTCAGTAGTTCCAACTACATAATTTAGTAAACCTTGAAGAGGATTGATAACAAATCTACTGTCAAGTACGTTTATAGGTTATGTATCTAGAATAGAATCAGTGGCGTAACAAACAACCACTCCATTATTGTTATTGTCAGTTTTTTATTATGTAAACAATAGTTTCAATGAGAGCTTCTGACTACGCATTATATTGTATCACTTTAGATTTAATTGTGTAATTATTTAATTCTGTGTTCCATGTAACATCATTGATAGTGAAATAAACATGTGACATATTGTCTGTCATTTTATTTTGTATCTCCAAAGCTGTATGCAAGTCATTAATATATAGCTTTTGAAGTATCCACTCAAGCAAGTCTGTTAACCCTACATTCTACTCAACAAACACTGCCAGTTGTAACAATGCAGCCACAAACTGCTTCTCATTAAGAAAAAATTAAAACAGCCGGGCAGCGGTCATTCAAAGTATGTCACACCATATGTCGGTATTGGAAGTCACACTTTAGAAAACTATTATGAAAAAAAATCAATAAGCTCTCCGTCGGACCGTGTCCAACAGAAGGTCGCATAACTAGCGACGAATACTGAACGTATTGTAAATCTCTTTTATAGCTACCATGCTATCCGTGACGGTTGAAATATGACTTGGGTGTGTTTCTTTACCTGAAAAGGGACCATCATTATGCCCAAGATGATTGTCGGCAAACCAAAATGATTTCTCATCTTTTTTTACTTAATATTTCGATTTGAAAACAACGAAGTTAACAGTAATACCGCCATTTGGATTTCTGAAGATTCTTAGTTTTTGTGGCGGCGGCGGCAAGACAAAATGTTGTGTCTAGTTCTTTAAACAAACCACAAGGTTTTAATAAATGGGTAACATTTAAAATTAATGGTTTAATGATGGTAAATTACTATGGACAATTCCTTGAGCAAACTTTAGAAAATACTAATTTCTATTATTAAAGCTGAATTAGGTTTGGAGAGGAAAGAAACGAATAGGTATATTTGATGATATTGTTTTATTTTTAAATTAATATTATGTAACAGTCGAGGATATTATAATTACACACAATGAAATAGTCAGTTACATACTTAACGATAACAAGATAGACGCAAATGATAGGTAGGTACACGTTTTTTTGTAACAAAACACATTTTAGTAATACCACTAAATATGTAACTAAGTATCTACGAATTTTCAACACTATGCAATAATTTTAACTAATGACTAGTAATACTATACAATATTTTTCATACAATGATTAGTAATGTCTATCTACAAAATATTTGGTAACAATGAGATATACTATATCAAAATACTCATGCTAGTCTTCACTCCTGATACTGGCATTATTTCGTTTTATACAATATTATGTATCAGTCTTAATGGACAACAATTCATATAGCTTTTATACAATGAAATACAATAAGGCTTCACTCTACATAGATACGTTTAGAATACATTTAACAATACAGTCTTTTAACATGACAATGTCCGAAATATTGAGGAACGAAGTCAGTTTGGCCAAATAATCTAAACCAACATATTTTTAAACTATCACGTTTCAATAAGGCATGGCCAACTCAAAAAGCGGTCTAGCCTACACATGCGCTTGGAATGTCAAGTTCCATTACGAAGTATCTTTTACCGATAAGGAGAGTTTAAAAAGCTTATCATCTGTGCACGGCTGGATGAGTTTGTGGCAAGCAGTCGTGCACAGATGAGCGGGGCTGCAAGTATCCTTGCTCATCTAACATCGACGGGGAGTGGTGCCCAGGATGTTTACGCAACGTATTAGGAGGCCTAGGCCTGCCACCATACGGCTGCTCATAATTTTGTGTATCAATGGAAATGTAGCTATGATGTAAATTCTCCCCATCCTGAATCTGACTTGTCAACGTTGTATTTGTCAACATCGACGTGTCATCCTCAATCGTTATACCCACATTAGCAGTAGTGGGTGTTTGAGGCGGTATCGCGTCGTATTTATACCAATGTTCCGGCGCAGTAGGCGAGGCCGTATATCTAGAAGGATGCCGTCTACCATTTGGACACACGCCATGATTGTAATTCATTGTATCTTTGTTCCAATGCAAATTAGAAATGTCTGGCATTACAAACCTAATTTTTTCCCAAAACTTCTTTTCACCCCACAATAAAACGTTGCAAGTTTTCAAATAGCTTTGGAAATCCAGATCTAAGTTTAGAGCGCTAACATCTGTTGTTAAAATGAAAACTACTCTGTGGCGCCTTATTGAAGGGTGAATAGAAGTAATAACATGTTTCATAGCTGCCTTAAAAGTAACTTTTGACCATTCGTTTTGTAGAAAATTAAAGGACACAAACACTAAAATTCTCTTTGATGACTCAGCAGCATTAGTTATTTGCTCAGACAAGTAATTATCAGGTGCATGTTGTAAATCTCTGTAATGAAAGCACATCGTATAACCGGAGTGTTCCATTTCTGGAGCTACAACTTTAGACACAAAATCATCATCCAATAAACTATATACAGCGTATCCATCGTACAATCTATCTCTATCAAGTTCACTCTCTTGAATTGAAGCACTTTTGAACAATCTGACTCCATATTTGGAGTGCGCCCACAAGCGTACATTTTGTCTAAATGAGAATGCTAAGGCACCGAATAATAGAATAAGAATAACACTTATCAGAACTACAGCTAAAAGTGGCACAAAGTTCAATTTTATAGGGCTCACTTCATCGTATTGATACGGCTGATTTTCCGTAGGAATAGTATTGTCCGTAACACTTGAATCATGACACCTATCAATCGCATCAAACACAGTATAGTTCGAAATAAGTCCATTTTCACTAACACAAAACATTTCGACGGGGTCTTCGTAGTACTTTCTGAACCAGTTTTGAAGAGCCAAGATGTTGTCACAAGTACACGTGAACAAGTTTCCTTGAACGTTGACGCTTTCCAAATGAGTTACATGCGCTAATTTTTTGTCAAGGTCAAGGATCTTGTTTCCTTGGAAGTGCGCAACTCTTAAAGATGACAGGTTATCAAAAGTCTTGTTTGCGACACTTGTCAAGAGGTTATCGTTCAAGTATAACTCCCTCAAGTGTTTTGTTTGCGAGAACACTCCAGCAGACAGCTCGGTCAGATGGTTATTTTCAAGGTGAAGGATATTTAAAGAATGCAATCCATTTAAGGTGTCATTGTCGATGTTAGCTATGTTACTGTTGTTCAAGTAGAGCTTGTGTAACTTTTTCTTTCCAATGAATAGATGACTGTTCAAAGCTTGGAAGTCATTACCATCAAGATAAAGTTCTGTTGCATCCATCGGTATCTTCTCGGGTATTTCAGTGTAACCCACATTTGAACAATCGATGACATTAGAGTTCCAGTTGCTGTCATGGAAGCAAGAACAGCCTTCAGGACATGTCATCTTACAGTCACAAGCCTCAAAGTCACAGCAGAAGCAGCTAGACGAGCAGTGAGTTTCATAGGAACACAGAAACTGAGTTTCAGGAACATCCATAAGATTAGCTTTACCTCCATACTTATTATTTACAACTTCACATGTCACTGTATCTAAATCCACAAATCTTGGGTATTGTCTCATATGATTCCATAGATTTATCTTTTGCAGCCAAATCATATGGCAATTGCATACAAACGGATTATTTCCAATAAAGAATTTTGGCAGCGTTCTGTGCTTCGGTATATGGGGCAACGTAAACGCCGATAGTTCAACGGTTCTCAATTTATTGTCCGTCACGACAACCTTTTCTAAGTTTCGTTTTTGTAAGAACGTACCTGGGTGAATCGTGTGAATTTTGTTGTTATTTAAGAAAAGAACTTCAATAGAATCAGGTATCGACCTTTCATCGACGTTTTCCAATGCATTGTAGCTTACGTCAAGCATTCGGATGTTTTGTTGTGAGTTCTGTTCGTTTTCTAGTTTTGTAATATTGTTATTATGAATATCCAACCATTCAAGGCTTTCTGGCATATAACTATAGTCAAAGTAAATAAGCTTATTGTCGGATATGTTGAGCCAACCGAGGGTATTTAGTTTGTTGAAGACACCTCGGATGTCGGTCAGTTTGTTCCCGTCTAAGCGGATAGCTTTTAAAGTCGGATTAGATAAAAATGCGTCTTGTTCAATGGTTTCTATTTTGTTTGAGGCCAAATTTAGAACTTGCAAGGACGGCAGAGTACTAAATGTGTCCTTTGGTATGCTTGTAATCTGATTGTCAACCAGCCGCAATCCATAGAGCTCTTCTAATCCTTCAAAAGAAGTATTTGCTACTTTGGATATGTTATTCTTCCCAATATCAAGTGATTTTAAAAATCTGAGCTTCCTAATTCCATCTGGGATTACATTCATACTGTTACCATTTAAACCCAAGTCTTGTAAATATGTTATGTTCTCAAAACAGCGCTCGTGAATTGTAGATATCTGATTATTATCTAAATACAACTGACTAAGAACAAACAAGTTGGAAAAGATGTGTTCGTTCAGCGTTTTTATCTTGTTGTCTGATATCGACAGTTGATGCAAGTTCTTAAGCTCAGCAAAAGCTCCGTTACTGATAGTTTCAATAGCGTTGTTGTCTAGATTCAAAACTTGTAAGTTGTTCAAGTCGTGAAAAGACTTTGGATCCAAACGTGCAAGTGAGTTGTAAGATAAATTCAATATAACTAGGCGGATAAGTCCAGCAAAGGTATCTCTGTTAACCCAGTCGTTAGTAAGTCGGTTTCTAGATAAATCCAATTTCTCAAGCTGATCAAGTCCTTCAAGTAATCCCGGAGCCAACACAGAAAGCGAATTATTTGCTAATGAGATTTCTTTGATAACTCGTGATGATTGAAATAGTTCTGGAGGGACAGCGACTAACTTATTTCCCGACAAGTTCAGAATTTTTAATGAATTCAATCCGACGAAGGCTCTGTCGCCTATTTCATTAATTAAGTTGTTCTGAATATTCAACACTTCTAAAGATCTGAGACTAGAAAGACCATTGTCGGGAAGTCGTAAAATATTGTTGTGTGATAAGTCAAGCATCTTCAATCCGGTATTGCATGATTTGCCTGGAGCAATGGGTCCCTTACCCCAATCTGAGAAACCGATTTCCGATATGTCTTGAATTCTATTATTGGTAAGGTTCAATACTTCCAAACTGAAAAGCGGACAAAATACTTCAGAAGGCAACATGTAAATATTGTTGTCACCTAAATCCAATGTCCGAAGTTCCATTAGTCCACGAAAACTTTCAGCGTGAAACTCCATAGTCATCGCAGGCCAATCCGTATTGTAAGAACGTAGAGTTAAGCTGGTTAAATCACGAAGCGGCGACAGGACAGTAGCGGGCACGTACCGTATCTTGCAGTGCTCAACGCGCAGGTCCTCAAGTTTTCTCAACTGGCCCAAAAAACTGCCGGTATTCATATGCAATGAACTTTCGAAGAACAACAAATCCGTGCAAGTCAGCTTTAACTTGTTGATGTTGTACGCCTGCGCCGTGGTAATGTTTTTAAACAAGAAGTCAACTGAGCCGATGGTTTTAATGTTACACGTGAGAAAGTTTGATTCACTCAACTTTGTGTCCGAATAGTCCCAATGACAGCCGGTGGGGGCGGGCGGCGCGGACCGTGCGCGCGCACCGGCCACGACAACCAAACACATCCAAACTTTTAACGAAACCATGCCGTAAAAGTTCTTGGTCATTTTCCCACTTTATTATAGTTCATTTGTCACTGATATATCACTAAAGTACTCGTTAAAACTTTATGTCACCAAACAGTCAATGTTATGAAGTCTGTGTTGTTGTGTACACTTCGTTTTATAGCGCATGTAAACAGTGAGTGCGAGATCGCGGTAAAACTTTTGACGCAGCCATGCTCCCCTGCGGTCGGGCGGTAACTGACCTACGAAGTTTGAACGAACGAAAGCCGCATGGGTATTGGGGGAGGGGGCAGGCGCGGGGAAGGCAACAATGACGACGGGTGGGACCCGGCACTGCATCGGCTTACAACAGATGGCACGCGTGTTTTTTAAGTACTCGAAATATTGGTTATGCAGCCGAAGACTTAGGCCTGCGTGATTCGTTCGATGCACCTCCTTAAGTTTCATCTCAAAGGAGGTCGCAGTGACATATGAAACAGTAGCAGTTACGTGACTTGAACACTTCACACACTTGAACTTTGTTCTTAATGTTTTTATGTTTTGATGGCTAAAAGTTAAATTGAAAAATGTACTTAAGGGTTAAAATTATTAGGTTTTTCAGTTCATTCACAATATAGATATTATTTCAGACTCACACAATAAGGAAACGATTAAACATTTACTTTGTAGAGACATGCATGCAATTTTAACAAGATGGGCGGACATTTTTACGTCAATGCAAAATAAATGATTGACAGTTTAAAATCGGAAAAGAATGCACACAAAAGATATTGTGGTGTTTCAATTTCCTTTATGGATTATTGAAATGATTTAAGAACAGATGTTCAATAATGGGATTCTAGTACAATGAAGTGATGACTCTTAAAATTATGAGGTTCTTGTTAATAATGCCTTTATTTGGTATCGCTAATAATATTATTTTGTTCCTCCGGATGTTCAAATTGTATTAATATCACATCAATTTAAAACAGCAATAAACTGTTAATTTCTACAATTATTTCGTTCATTTTTTTAAGTTCCAGGCTAGTATTTATTTTAGTTCCAAGCTAGTTTTAGTTTCTAGGTAAGTTTTAAACAATAATTAATGTGTTTAATTCAATAAATCATTCAAAGAATAAAATTTTCCAAACCCCGGTTATTATAAACAGCGCCGTTCGTCTCAGACTTTTTCTGCAATATAAACTCTCTGAATAATTCTTAACAATATTGAGACAAGAAAAAGTCTAGAGTAGTGTGGTAGTTAGTCACAAAAACACGTCCATTCAAGAGGACATCGTGCGTCACCGCAACCTCTAATCGTGGTCCATCGAATGCCATAACACGTGCGTGTCGGATCGCGTCTACCGTGGGAGAAGCTTACAGACCTTTGAATATCTTCAATGTCACTACGAATCACGTACCCTCTCTAGACACAGAGTAAAATCAAATCCTTGAATCAATTGGTGTACTGACTAATAGGAAATGAAATAATTGCTCAAAACATCAGGATGTGGTAATGATGTCTCTTTAGAGCAGATTTGTTTGAGCAGTTAACTTTTTATGTGTCATAACAATTGAGGAATTTATTATGCTTTCCGGATGCCTGGTGCAACTTTACTAAAAGATAGAACTCCACATAGTTACTTATCAGTCACGTAATGCATTTAAAAGGGTACATCCTGCACGATGTAAGAGCAAATTGAAGAAATTCTATATGTAGATCAATATAAATATAGAAAGCAGACTATTTGGTGATACTTTCCGAGAAAGAGGTCTGTCGGGCCAAGGTCGTATCAGACCACGACTATTGATATTCTCAGTCAATATTGAGAGTAAATATCTCACGTGCCCATGTGATGGCCCAATATTTACAAGAGGACATCAAACACAATATTACCACTTATCTCGTAACAACTGACTCCGAAAACATCTTACATAGCGATCTTCCCTAAGGAACGTTATATAACACAACGAGTGTGTTGACATTGCCCGATATCGATAGAAGTTCAACATGACTTTTATGTGAAAGAATGGCTTCATTTATCTACTAATATTTATGAGTTTCTCAATCTATTACAGATTGCCTTTAAATGGGTGCTTCAAACCGTAAGCCATGTGTGGGGTTCATTATAAATCGTCAAACAAATAGATACTATCGGTCCGATAAAAGAACCAAGAATAAAAGGTATCGATGAACTGAAATGTAACAGTTCTATAAAAAAGCACATGAGCATTATGCGACAAATCGATATTGCAGAGACAACGCCCTTGCTAATAGTTCTGTTATAATTTATCAGTCTATTGACGATCGGTCATTCGATTATAGAACTAGACTGTAATAACAAAGATAGTATAATGGACAACGGAAATGAGTCAATTACGATTACAGCTATTGATAACTAAATTAAACTTTATTACGTAGAATTGGATACATGCAATGCATTGTTAGTCAGTGAAAAAACTAAAGGTAAACAAACTGTGCCCAACGGAAGCCTGGACAACGAAATTCAAACAGCTCTGCGGGAAACTATGGGAAATAACAATAAAGAATCGGCAGCCAGAATTGAGGCCAAAAGCGACTTCTGCATACTATTGGAAACAATTACATTAGCCGTGACCAGAGAGTTTTAAATTCTATTCAGAGCAGCATTCGTCCTCACTGAACATTGAAAAAGGACTAGTCAAAAACAAAGGAGCACCGAAGAGAGAAATTAACAATATGGCTAGTTTCTCGGATCCGAAGTAAAAAAAGCCGTTGAAAGTTATGACCAGTAATAAAAGTAGTGCCAGGGTCTGTCTCGGTTACACAAAAGGATTCTACCGCAATTATGTTATTGCCTCTATAACTTCGTTGAGACAATAGTTTTAAACGCAAAGTGATGCTGGTTACTTTATGGCTGTCAATGCCGCAAATAAAACATTTTGGTTGAAGATTGTAAATCTTAGAAAGCTATGTTTGGTCTTGTTTGCCACAAATTGTTTATTGTAGAGTACTCTTGTGGTGTCACAAAATTTCAGTTAAAATTTGCTAAATTATGGTTTTCAATTCTGTTAAATTTTAATGTTTTACTACGGTGATCACCATAATTTATTCTCAGGATTGTAAATCTTATATGTGGACCAAAACAGTAATTATTAATCTACCACAGCTTTTGTTTTAGCTCAATAAAATTGCAGTGTTTCACAAAAGGTTCGATTAAAAGCATTTAAAATAAATCGCTTCGGTATTTCACAGTATCAGCTTAATGCTTTTTCCTTATCTTTAAGACTCATGTTGGACACAACAACTTTAAAGCGTGATTGTTATTTTTGTAAAGTGAGACATTGCATCTGTTAGAGGTGAACACTGAACGATAAAGGTATTTTAACTGATAATCTTTACAAAATATTGCTTGCGTCTTGATAAAGGTGGCCTCAGTAAACAGGTACTCCCAAGGCACGTTTCGAGTCAAATAAGCAGCAAGAAAGGGTCCGAAACAGAAAACGCTTTGTGCTAAAAACGTCGACCCCTTATCTTCCTTGGATGGGTCGCTACCATAGACACAGGAAGGTAAAGACCATCATCAACAATTAATATCACTAGCAATAAATCGTATATTCTAGTTTAAGATGCCATCAAAACGTAGGCACTAAAAAGCTGATTGTCATTCATGATATTTCTTTAAAAAATAATCAATTTTCATATCTTTGATGTTTTTAATTATAATAAAGAATTTTAATGAGGCATAAAAACATCATCGTCGTAATAAGTTAGTAGATATCTACCTGTTTTCAATGGCATTTCGTCATGAGAAATGTTGTCTAGCTTTAGAGTTTCTCAGTACTGTTTTTCTAAAATGGGCAAGACTAAGAAACAATTTTGAATATTCAATTTCGCGAATTGAATTGCAGTTCTCATTCGGTATTCATTTTAGAAAAGTTAGTGTACAAAGTGCAGTCGAATCTCCATATTCGTGCCGTGTCTCTCGGCTTCATGTCTATCTGTGGAGACTGCTTCCAGAGGCTCAGCACGAAGTCATCATTCATACGAGGAGATATCATCGTCGCTCGTCGTGGCCACGGCTTTGCTTGTTAACAATAAAAATGTTATCCGGCGCTTACACAAAATGTATCTCGGGAAAACGTCCCGTCTTGCTCTCACTCATTTTAGTCTTTTTAGTTTCTCAACGATTATTTACATTTATGGGCTTTGCTTTCTTTGTTGTGGGTTTACAGATTTTAATTTTAATTGATTAACATTTTTGATAAGAGTTCTGCCTTCTAAGAAATCATTGTTGCAGTATGTTGCACATACAATAGCTTCTAGACAAAGTGTCATTCTGTTAGCGACAAGGACTACACGTTGTACGTACGTTGAGTTCTATTGTGTAGTATAGACATGGGCTATCATCGATGAAATGTCGATTTTTTAAAGCCTGACACCAAGATTGGTTTCCATAAATTTATGGAAAATAAACGCCAAGACATTTCTTACAAGAGCCCCACTGCCCCATTTTTCAAATTAGCTTCCATTAAAAGACCTTCCGTGAACTAATCGTCAATTTAATAAACCTCGGCTAATTCATTGTTTAAAACCTTAAGTCCTTCATAATCACCTAATTAAATTACCTAATAGTCTTAAGGTTGAACAGTTACGGTAATGCGATTAAGCAATCCAATATAGACGAAATGGCACCGAGCCCAAATTGCCAATCAATAATGACCCTAAGGGCGTGTAATTAACGGCTGCATTAGTAGGCTGCATTATGCATGACGTTGAATCTCTGGCAGACCCTGTTATCTGCGATGCGTATTTCGCTTACAAACATTTACATAATTACAAACGTTTAGCTAATTTTAATTGTACTATAGATGCTTTAGAATCGTTAGACGCAAACTTAAGTGTTGTAATTGGCAATTAGAGATCACCTAGCGATATCATTGATACTGAATCACGGTAGATTACACATAATTACGAGTGTGTACTCAAAATCCAAAGGAATTTGGCAATTTTGATGGGAGTTGAACACAAAAAGCTTAAAAAAAAATCTGTTAGTAAGAAGCGTTGTTTTGACGTTCTTAAATAAATAAGAATGAGTGAGAGTAAAAAATCTTAAAAATAAAAAATGAAGACTCGTATTGAAAAAATATTTATCTTCATTTTCTGTCATGTCTCATCATTCTGTTAGTGCTTCACAACTTCACATAATTAAGTATTTGTTAGCGATACTAGCTACGAACCTACTTATACAATTTTTTATCTCGGTTAAAAAGCTAAGTTACCAGGAGCATGTCTCTCACGTCCAAAACAAAAAGGATCTTATAAGAAACGTGGACTACAGTTTTTGTCCATCACTCGAGCCTAGTCAATCTCACAGGACGCGTACAATTATTTTAATCTTATTAAAATCATGTTTCTACTGAGGCTCGGCTTACTGTGGATGTTACTTTGTTTATACTTCTGTCGTTTTTTTCTTTCGAAGACAAATTGCCTGTGGCTCAAACTCGGTAACTCAAGTAAAAAGAAATAACAAAGAGCCAACGTTTTAGCAAATAGTACCCAAAGGAGATCACCGGCTTCAAGTTTAGAAACTTCAAGGTAAAAAATATGATAACTCAAAAGTATCTAGTGTGTTAGTCCCTATTACTTTTATGATCCATAATTCCGTTGGTAGTCGTTTATTTTTGAAAAAAAAAAAACTTAAGTGTTCAACGAAATAATTAAACTGTCAAAATTAATGTGATTTAAAAGGCATGGTAAACGATTTGATGCGAAAGGTATCTAATTATTTGGACAATTTACGATGACAGAATAATTAATATACAGTATTCAAATATTGATTTTATTACTCAGTTTAAATTAGTTAATCACCTTTGGTATCGGAATAATGGTTTATTACACAAAATTGGTTTCGGAAACGAGTAATTTATGAAATTATTTCCAAAAAAATGTCCGAAGTCATTAGTCGCTTGGATGATTTTTTACCTTAAATTGGCATAGGGTAGTATTTGCTTATCTATAGAATATATAAATCATGTGCTAGCACTGGTTAACCAAAAGGGAAATGCACCCCACATTATTAAGAGAAAAATATTATTATTGGGGTTGCTTAATGCAACAATTTTATTCTGATTGCATGTCTGGTTTCTGGCTTTGATTTGTTTGAGCAATCAACTTATTTAGTGCTATAATGAGTGAAAGCAACGTGCATAATAAAACAATATCTAGGGTTGGATGCAAATGAGTTGCGTTCGAAAGAAAATCTTCGATAAAATCATTTGCAGCTTAATATTTCGCTTTGGTCAATATCCTTTCTTCACAACACTTTTGAACAAGTTTCTGATATGGCTTGTAAAAGAATATCCTCACAATTCCAACACACAAAAACTTTCTGAAGATGAAACAGTAATAATAATCGGACACGTCTCTTGTTAGACAAACATGAACAGATCCCGTCGGATACCACCTAACAATGTGTGTATGTGGGTGACCAGACAGGGTGCTCTAAAAACTCATACGCTTTTAAAGCCAGCCGTACAAAAGCTAGTGACTAATGCAGTAACCCTTGAGCAGCAAGACAAATTGACGGTCAGATGACTCTTAAGAGATTTGAATATGACGCTTCAAAATATTTATTATTTGACAAAAAGGTTTATTAATCTCAATTAATAAAGGACCTCAGGAGTCGTCTTGTGTAGTGTAGCACTTTTCATTGTCATCTTTATTCGATTGTGCTTCATTTAAGGGTATAATCTTGGATGTATTTACTTAATAAATGAACAAACTCTACAAAATAAGAAAAGAAAAAGATTACTAACAGCTTTTAATTTACTAAACAAGGGATTTGTAATTCTGTAACCCCTAATGCTATCCAATAAGGAAAGATACCTAAGAGAAACACCAGACAAATTTTGTTAAGGGGTATGTTGTATTGGAAAAGGATGATCTTATTACTTACTTTTACTTAGTGGGTCACGGTAATGATATTACTGAACTTGGACTTAGCCGTAACACCCTTACTTAGCCTAATGCTATACAACTATATACAGATACAACTAAAGAAATCAGTGCAGCCTAACAGATTTTATTAAGTTAAGATGTTCTTGTGTCTGTGGTAAATTTACTAATGTAGATTATTAAGTTAAAGAACATGCAAACATTGAAACACACAATAACATCAAAGATAGTACTTGAACGATAGTAGATATTAAAGCAATTAAAGCAAATACAAACATCACAGGTATAACACAAATACTTAAAAGGAACAAAACCACTTATCAGTATAGTTTCAATCGAATATCAACGCCCAAAACAAATCGTCAAACGATGAAGAGGCGTTACCAAAATTACAGTAACATGGTATTATGAAATGTTGACAAGGTAAGAATTAATCATAAACAAATCATTGGATGCGAGCGGACGTTATGCTAATATTGTAGAAGGCATCCTCGGATTTTTTATCCAGTACCTCATTTATTTATGTTTAGTCATCATCGTTTAATATTCAACATACTTTGAAGAGATATCGTCTACTATCAATCAAACTTATGCTATTCCTATTGGGAATCTCGGCTTTATTTTATGTTCTATTATCTTCGTTGTAAAGAACACATTTGTCAGTCAAGTTCAAGTTCGTAATATGTAATCGTTTCTTCTTTAGATTTCTGTTGATCTTGAACAATATAGTGATGATTGAGAATAGTTCTTAATGCGTTGTTATAACGCTTACTATTCAAGTAAATTAAAATTTAACTTATCATTTTATAGAATTTAAGTTGTACTTCGACATGCTTGAGACAGGTTATAACATTTATTTCGGGAGAGATTTCATTCATTAACATTATTGTACTTAGATTCAAATTGTGTTTATAAATGCATTTGTCAAACAATATATCAAGTATATTGTATCAAGTATGATCAGTGAGCAATCAATCAAGAATGTTTATCCATGTTCAGACCGAATACAATTGAATTATGTTTCGAAGGTACTTGAATTATAAACATTGGCCCTTCAAATGTTATATCAATTGCCAATAATAATCTCATTGTTTCGTGATTAGAAATTAATATCCCTAATACTAAATGCAAAAGTTTGGTGGTAGGTTAGTTTGTTACGCTTTTATGCCTAAATCATAGATTCTGGAGATAGTTATAGGCTACTTTGACGAAAGCAAAGCCGCAGCCAAAAACTGCTATAGCTAATAGAGTTAAACAAGTTAGTGAAACACACCCCCACACAAGGAACTTATTCAATCATCATCGGCCTAGCCTTTTTCCAACTATATTGGGGTCGGCTTCCAGTCAAAGCGGATTTAGCTGAATACCAGTGTTTTACGTGGAGCGGCTGCCTACCAGACCTCCGCAACCCATTAACTGGGTAACGGTATTTCTTGGCAAAGCTGGAGTCAGATTTACTGGCTTCTGACAATCCGTAACGACTGCCAAAGATCTACAAATGACAGCCGGGACCAACGGCTTAACGTGCTTTCCGAGGCACGGAGGAAACTCGGTATGTTAAGATGGTCACCCATCCACATACCAACCTTGGCAAGCATTGCTTAACTTTTAAGATCGACCCGTGCGGCTGTTATTATTTAGCCACGAGCTCCTCATTCAATAATTAACTAAAATAGTTTATTGTCTAGATATACCTACTGCGAAACGCAAAGTAAGTAACTCTGTCTGTCTGTTTCTTCACGTCACGTAAATTTGTTCAGCTGCTATGAACGAATTTAGGACGATGTTCTGAATTAAGAAATAGGACTTTTCATTTCGGGAGTATGTTCCCTTATAATAATTATCAATTTTCACACGGTCGAAACCGCTGGCAGTGGATAGTTGCCTAAACATATATGAGCACATCTAATATTTAAGTATCTGATTGCTTAATGCATGCAGTATTGTTAAAATTTAATAAACACCAAATACTCGTAAAAGAAGCAATTATTGCTAAGGTAAAAATTGATGATTAAATTAATACTCAATTACAAAGAATAATTAAAGTAACCACATCTAAAGGACAAGTTTGTCGGAGGAAAGACATCAAAGAAATAGAAAGTTTGTCGTGTACAATTATGTTTGTTATTTGCGTACAAAAAAAATGTCATGCGTGACAACTTATGGGTATAATTTGATTTATGTAACAACACATAATTGTTGATCAAGGTGTTATGATTGTTGTATTATATAATGTTAAAGAAAGGTGTTTTTGATTGTCTCTCGTAATTAGAGATTGGCGTAGGTAGTGCTATTTTGGATCAATGAACCTGAATGATAATGTTAATATGGACATGCCCCGAGATTTCTGAAAACATTTTTCTGAATATTGATGTACTAAATGAAGTTAAACTATTTAATTTTATCCACCCGACTTCATATCAGTTGTCGTATCAATATAAAAAAACTCTAAAAATAAATAACAGAAACAAAGAGGGATTCGATACTTAACTTTAGTTTAAACGAGTGGTGGTATTTGGTAATATTTGTCGAATTAATCCGACGTAGGCGGTTAAAAGGTTAGGCTATGAGTACGCACGACGACAAATCAAACCACTCATTTCGGGTAATTATAAGCTTGTTCCGTGAGATGCTCATTGCTAAATTACTTTCTGGTCCCGGGATTCAGAAGGCATATCTATGTTAAGATAACGATCAGTAAATCCTGGAAATAGCACCTATGCCAATAACTGCTCATACTTTATTAAATATATTGATATGTTTTTTATAAAAGATCTTCTTAAGTTTCAAAGATATGTATCTATTGCACAAGTATTTTTTTCAAATTATTTTCCAAACAAACATGATTAAATGCAGAATTAGAATTAGAAAACAAAAACAACAAATTAATCCTCTCACATTTCCTTCGGCATTCAGTTTTGGCACTTACCCTGTTCTGACGAATGGTCCTTGAACCAAAGTAATTGATGGACGCACCACAAACTAAAACGTAGGCATGAATAGATTAATGACCAACAGATAGCTAGGTCGAAACTCCAGATAATGTATCTGGCCACTGGGCCATTAATTCACTGTGGTTACTTAACTTGATCAATACCAATTTGTGTGTTTAGTTTACCAGTTTGAGTAAGTCCACGTTAGACTCAATAAAGTCTAAAATAATTAAGATCGTCCATGTACGGTGGTCCTGTATTTTGTCGAGTGCGGCGTTCTTAATTAGGTGACAGTAACGACGTTAGTGGTGGTCTGGTTTTTGCTAGGAATAATTTCACTATGGGTTCTTTCGCAGTTACTGTTATATTTAGATTATAACTTTATCTAGTATTTATTTAATCTGATCGGGAGGACAGAGAGAGCTCGTGGCTTAATAATAACAGCCGCACGGGTCGATCTGCAACGCTTGCCAATTTTGGTCTGTGGATGGATGACCATCTTAACATACCGAGTTTCCTCCGTGCCTCGGAAAGCACGTTAAGCCGTTGGTCCCGGCTGTCATTTGTAGATCTTTGGCAGTCGTTACGGATTGTCAGAAGCCAGTAAATCTGACTCCAGTTTTGCTAAGAAATACCGTGATACCCAGTTAATGGGTTGCGGAGGTCTGGTAGGCAGCCACTCCACGTAAAACACTGGTATTCAACTGAATCTCGTTTGACTGGAAGCCGACCCCAATATAGTTGGGAAAAGGCTAGGCAGAAGAAGAATTTATTTAATCAAAGTAACAGTTTTATTTGTAGTTTCAGTGGATGAATTTCAAAGTAGGTTGTTTAGAACGTTGTCAGAAGATGAACACCCACGCCCTAAATTATCGGATATCGTATTCACTGCTCTGCTATACACGATAGCCAAAAAGGATGTATGATAAGCTTAAATAAATTACAACGAAGTGAATATCAACCGAAAAACTAGGCCACCCAAATAAAACAAGTGCATCTATAAATTGATAACCGCAACATTTCCGAACACACTGAGTTTATTCGAACAACAAAATCAGAGCCACCTCTATCGACAAACGAACGTTTTTACAATAAAATATATATCCAATTACACAGTAAACCGTTGTCGACATGTCCTGTAATGGTGCAGTATATACATGGTGCTGTTAAAGCAGATACGAGTATTTACGATCAGGCCGACCGTCCCGATGCATATACGCAGATGCCACACATGCTCTGCCTTAATTCGAATAGATGACGAGTAGGGCTGGCCTTACGGGATTCCATTTTCAAAGTCAGTTATAGACAAGAACTAGGTCATCAGTCAAGTTCTTGTCTATAGAAATTGTTTAATGCGCGATGGAAATCAAGTTTTGGATTAGTTGTGAAAGATAATAACTTGTTCTAATTTTAAAAATCCTTGAGACTTTCAAGGTATGTCTGGCAACTTTATTAATTCCAGCCTTTAAGAGTCTTGGTTACTTTAAACATCTTTATTTGCGTAATAAAGATGATTAAAGTACATTTGCGTAACAACTGTTTACGAAAATTAAAAACCCATTCATTGTACGACAGATTAGATAAAATTTAATAAAATCACAGCGACATTTAAGTTGACTTTCTATAACTGTCAAATGATTATCTCAATGATTTCATTGATTCGAGATAAGTTTTACTGCCTTGACAAATTGTTTAAATATTCGCAACTTATACTCGACCACATTTAGAAGTCTTCATGGAAGTAGGAATGTACTCGTAATAAATAACCTGCAATATTCAATTTAAAAATGAAATATCAATTTTGTTAGTCACTAGTACATACTTCAAAAATCTTATTTGGTAATCTTTATGTAAGTCGGATGAAGTAAACAACCTTTAATTCAGTTCCAAAAATAATGTTGTATTTTTATAAGGTTCCGTACCCAAACGGAACCCTATTACTAAGCCTCCGTCTATACTAAGTCCGTCCGTCCGTCCGTCCGTCCGTCCGTCTGTCTGTCAGCGGACTGTATCTCAAGAACCGTTATAGGTAGAGAGTTGTAATTTTCACAGATTGTGTATTACTATTGCCGCTATACCAACAAATAATAAAAAATAAGGTTTATGGTACGGACCCCTCCGACTCGCACTTGGCCGGGTTTTTTTTATAAAGCCAGTACCTGTTTTTCGTATTATGAGGAAATTTTGTGATTGAAATAATGCTTCTTTAGCATATAAAATTCTTAAACTAGGTCACTTCCCAACTAGACAGCCCTACGTTTAAAATTCATATTAATGCAGGCTAACAAGCACAGTGCGGCCCATTGGCGATATTGATATAAATTGATTACAAGTTGTCGCGACATTCATTAATATGCTCGGACGCAAATACTCATATCTTATCTAGTGCTTTCATTACTGATATCATTACTGACCGACGGTTTGTTTTAATCTTAAATAGTCCAATTGATTTATGATCGTCGAACACAACTGAGTTTTGTCCAGGAAAGGCCTCGTGATTTATATTGCATATCTATTCCAATTTTCATTTTGAATTAGTTGATGGATTTATGGGTGTATGATATGCAGATTCATATAAATGTTGAAACTAATTTCTAGATCATACCATACCACATAAAAGTGTTTTATTTTTGCACTGATAAATTGAGGTGGAAAAAAAATTACTAAAATAAAAAATATCCTAGAAGGTTTTCCACATCGAAATGATTTGAATACGACATTATGTCATGTATAAAAACAACTTAACCTAACTATATACATATAAAAAAACAAAATACATTTAGGCGTCGGAAAATTTCTCCGCATCGCTGTCATCCGGAAACGTACTCAAAAACTGGCAGCTTTGCATATTTTTACATTCGTAAGAAAAAAAACACCCTTTTGGGATTACTCTTGAATCTATCGGTTTGTGACTCGCGTTTAGTTAGTTTGTTTTTTTTTTTTCTTAAACACCGGTGTGCCTACCGCCTGTGCAATTGGAAATCACGATTTCTTTATTAAATATCGGTAACAGATAGATAACAATAATAATTATCTATTCCAAGGTTATCATTTAGAACTTGACGAACTTTTACCTGGTGGTAGGCTTCGGCCGATGGCTTGTGACCACCCACTGGGCAAAGACGTACCGCCAAGCGGCTTAGCTGTGTTCCGGTATGATGCTCAGTGTAGCCAATTCAGAGGAGTTGGGTCGAAATAGTTGTTCCAATGCAGGCAGACCAGCCAGGCCTGTAGTAGTCCTGGCATCGGCGTATCGGGAGACTAGTCTTGGAGGGTAGCGGGATCCGAGGCACGGTGCGCCGCTGGCCGACCGCAGATAGTTGGGGGCCCAAGTAGTGTGCTAGCCACACATGAAAGGCTGCCCCGCCAACTGAAGAAAAATCCCGGAATGCACCATCGTGCTGGTTGGCGACCAGATGAAAGGGCCCGATGGACATTCCCGGACGGGCTCGGGCGTCCCCGCAGTCTCCAGACTAGTCCCCCAAAGATGTCGTCCTGTCTGGGCGTGCCTGAAGGTTAGCAGCTTGGAACCTCATTTCACTTCCTTCTCCTCAACCTCCATCACTTGAATGAACAGGAATAAAAAGAGAAAAGCTGTACAGCGGCAGCACGTCCTTTCGCATAAAGTGCACCTCTCTAATATACGAGGTCTGCACTCAAATCTCGCCGCAGTCCATCACCACCTCGAGACCGAGAAACCAGCGCTCTTGTTCCTGACGGAGACGCAGATCGGATGTCCGTCGGACATGTCATACCTGTCTTACCCAGGGTTTACCCTGGAGCACCACTTCAGACACCGCGCGGGCGTATGCATGTACGGGACGCCAACTGCTATCGGCGGCGTCTCCGCTACCTTGAAGACTCCAGGTTCTCAACGCTGTGGGCTATAGTGGACACAGGTCTAGACAAAATTGTCTACGCATGCGTGTACCGTTCACACGGCGGTGATTTGGAGACAACTGGGCTTACAGCACCTGAGTGAGGCGGCGGATGCGGCTCAGCAGAGGTACCCTTCTGCCCAATTGGTGTTACTGGGGGACTTCAATGCCCACCATCAGGAGTGGCTCTTCCCATACCAGTGCACAGACCATGCTGGACGAGAGACGCGAAAGCTAGCGCTTGCGTTAAATCTTACCCAGCTGGTCCAGGGGGCAACGAGGGTGCCGGATGTTGATTCGCACACTGCCAATTGCTTGGACCTTTTGCTGACAACAGATCCAGACCGCTATTCGGTGTCGATTTCATCACCACTGGGTAGTTCCGACCACTGTCTGGTGAAGTCTGTGTCTGTCTACTCTCCGCCCGATCCTAGCCCAAAAGGCACCCGGCGGGTATGGCGATACAAGTCAGCAGATTGGGATGGCATGCGATCTTTCTTCGCATGTTACCCTTGGCAGCCTACTTGCTTTTCTTCCACTGATGCTACGTGGTGCGCGGATGCTGTGACGGATGTGTTGCGGAGGGGAATGGAGTACTACATTCCGTTCTCTGACATAGCAATATCTGGCGAAGCTCGTCCTTGGTTTGATACCGAGTGCAATCGCGCTGATGCGCATAAGCACGCGGCGTACCTAGCATGGGTCGACGCTCGTACGCGCAAAGCAAATGACGTGAGTCAGAAGAAGAGAGCCTTCAACAGGGCTGCTAAGTCCTGTAAGAAGGTGTTGCGGAGGGCTCGGTTTGACCACATTAGCCGAATAGGGAACAAACTTGCTTCATACCCAGCAGGTAGTAAGGCTTTTTGGTCCCTGGCTAAGTCGGTCGAATCGAACTTCTGCCGCCCCTCACTGCTGAGACCCGACGGGACGCTGGCCCACACCGCTGAGGAGAAAGCGAACTTGTTTGCTTCTTTGTTTACGGAATCTTTACTTCTGAATCCTGGTGGCGCGACGCCCTCCGCCTCTCCTGGTAAATGCGAGTCGAGTATGTCGAACATTCGCATTCACATTGAACAAGGCTAGTGGTCCCGACGGGATACCGGCAATTGTTCTGAAGACTTGTGCGCCTGAGCTGTCTCCGATCTTGACACGCCTATTTCGCCTTTCGTTCGAGACTGGAAAAGTGCCGAAGGCTTGGAAGCAAGCTAACGTGCAGCCTGTGCCCAAGAAGGGTAGTCGAGCTGACCCGTCGAATTATAGACCCATCTCGGTAACGTCCATACTCTGTAAGACTATGGAACGCGTGCTGAATCATAAGCTCCTGGCGTACCTAGAAGCGAATGATATCCTTAGTGACCGACAATACGGGTTTCGCCGAAATCGGTCAACTGGGGATCTACTAGTGTATGCCATTCACATCTGGAGTGAGGCCATAGAGAAGCACGGGGAGGCACTGGCGGTCTCCTTTGACATCTCGAAGGCCTTCGACAGGGTCTGGCACGATGGCCTTATTAGTAAGCTTCCTTCCTTCGGTCTGCCCGCCGGTTTGTGTGATTGGATCGCAGATTTCCAGAGGGATCGGTCTATCCGAGTGGTCATAGACGGCTGCTCGTCTGGACTGCTGGATATTAATGCCGGGGTTCCTCAGGGGTCGGTGCTTTCGGCAACACTGTTTTTGCTGCATATTAATGATCTGCTTAAACCCGGTACCTTTGGGTATGAAGACGACAGCACTGTTGCTGAGAGATACGTGTCCGACGCACGAGCTGGTGGGTCGCAAATCCGGTCTCTCCGGGAGGCAATGGTTGAGCACTTGAACGCGTCCTTACAGGCGGTCTCTGAATGGGGCGATGCCAATCTGGTCAAGTTCAATGCTGCTAAGACCAAAGCGTGTCTATTTTCCGCCAAAAGGAGCCAATTCCGTCCAGCTCCATCTTTCCGCGGTGAAACCGTGCCGATAACCGACCATCTTGAGCTTCTTGGGGTTACATTAACATCTACTCTCAATTTTGGCCCTTACATAGAGGCAAAAGCTCAAGTGGCTGCAAAGAAGTTGGGGATTCTGGCTAAGGTGAGACGGTACTTCACGCCGGAACAGCTGCTCAAACTCTATCAAACGCAAGTTCGGTCGTGTATGGAATACTGCTCTCATCTTTGGGATGGATCTGCCAGATACCAGCTTGATGCCCTTGAGTCAATTGAGAAACGAGCCAAGAGGATCATCGGCAATGAGAGGCTCGTCGCTCCAAAGTCTTGAACATCGACGACGAGTTGCTAGCCTGTCGGTTTTTTACCGGTTGCATTTGGGGAATGTGCGACGGAATTGCATAATTTAATTCCGCCAAGCCCGTTCCATCATCGGACCACAAGACGAACGGCGATGCGCCACCGGTACATGGTGGACATCCCACCCATACGCACAAAACGTTTTGGGAACACATTCATAGTGCGTACAGCTAAGGAGTGGAACTCCTTGCCGGAGTCTGTGTTTCCTGATAGCTACAACCTGGGAGTCTTTAAATCAAGAGTGAATAGGTTATTTCTAGACAAGCGTGCTTCATCTTCGACCACATCCTCGCTTACCATCAGGTGAGATAGTGGTCAAACGCATGCCTATCAATAGTAAAAAAAAAAACTTTTCATGTTGTTTAAGCTCAGTGACCTAAATAATAAATAAATAAAATATTTATTAAGACTGATTCTATCATAATAGATCCTTGTCTGTATATTGATAAATTATAATGACACTTTTCATTACAGTGAACATATACTCGTACATTAAATATTAAAACTGGCAAAGTGCGCTTTGGACTCGCGTGCAAAGAGTTCCGAACGAATTTCTTATTTTTAACCGACTTCTTCAAAAAGGAGGAGGTTCTATGTTCGGATGTATTTCTTTTTTTTTATGTATGTTCACCGATTTCTCCGCCAATTCTGGACCGATTTTAAAAATTATTGTTTTTATTCGAAAGCCTATACTCCTGAGGTGGTCCCATTGTCACCAAATCAGAATCTGATGATGGAATCCTATGAAAATCGAGGGAAACCCTCAAATTTTATAAGCACACTCAATGTTTTTCATAAATTTTCTAACGCAATTCAGATATTTGTGCCTGGTAATCATCATCTCATGTTGCTAAGCTGATGATGGAAGGTATAAGTCAGGATCTGATGAAAAATGTGTGTTCAGCGATATTTTCGCCAATTGTTACACGATTTGGATGATTCTTTTTTTGTTTGGAAGAGTATTTTCTCGGACTGATCCCATTTAAATTTGGTGAAGATCTGATGAAGAACTTCGGAGGTAGGCAACGAAACTCTTCAAAAATGATAGCAAATGGATCGGGATTTCTGTAATCGCATGTCTGTTGATTGTTTACACCAGTTCATAACAGAACATCACGCCGGCACGCTGTGTCTGCGGTACTTTTTAGTGGTACGCAGGTACCACTAAAAACTTACTTTGTAGTGTTTTGTTTTCGGAAGTCGGTTTTATTTTTTTAACATTTTATTTTAACACTATAAAATTCTTATAGATTTTTCTGTAATATATAGGTAAAGATAGATCTTTACCTATATCATCATTATGTGATGATGTTATATTATCTACAATTTTTTCAAAATATTAAGCTCAGTAGTTTCGGAAATAAGGTACGGGGGAATGGTCATTTCTCGTCTAATTTCTTGAATAACATCAAAACCATTTATTTTATAATTATGAAAGAAATATAATTAAAACTCTCACAGTAAGTCCTTTCATTTAATATGTCACACGATATTGTTCAATTTTTTTTTTTTTTTTTCTATTTTGACCCCCAAAAGTGACACCCATAGGTATTAAATTTTCTGTAGTTTACGTAACGTTTTCGTATTTTGGTCACAGAAGGCCATATGTGTACCAAATTTTAACATAATCGGTCCAGTGGATCCGGAGAAAACTGGCTGTGACGGACGGACAGACAGACAGACACCCGAGTGATCCTATAAGGGTTTCGTTTTTGTTCGGAACCCTAAAAATTGCAAAATTATGCCAACACTATAATGACCTTAAATACCATTTAGAATAGATTGGGCCTCGATTTATGCACCACTAAAACCCAGTTACTGGAAAAAAAAAACATCCCTTAACCAATTTATTCGCAAATCAAGTGTTGCGATTGACTGTTGAAAACTCATTCAACAAACCTCTAGATACCACGCATTTGACAATTGTCACAATCATTTTGTTTTGATGATCTCGTAGATGATGATATCCAAATGACTCTTAAGTGCAACAGTATCGATATCAAGCAATCGCATCAAACCAAAATCGATCTTCTTACCTCTATTAATTTTTATTTTTCATAAACAACACTCCAGACAAATAAGGCATCCACGATTGACGATAGTAATTTTTTCGCTCGTCTCTTCAGCCAGTTACTTTCTTAGAGGTTGAGATTAAGGTCAGTCGGTATTAACCTAAAGATTGACCGTTGCCTACAGAGAAAACTTTGTTACAGTTGCGTTAATTTGTCTATGTACATAAAGTTTAAATAATTAAATAAATAAAAGCAAAGGCACAATATCCTAACTACTTGTCAATGAAAAACATCGATTTCAAGCAATCAAATCAAACAAGAATCGATCCTGCCTCAATTATATATTTTTTCATAAACACCACTCAAATAAGGCATCCACGATTGACGATAGTAATTTTTTCGCTCGTCTCTTCAGCCAGTTACTTTCTCAGAGGTTGAGGTTAAGGTCAGTCGGTGTTAGCCTTTGGGTTGCCCATCAATTCAATGTAAATAATCTCCGGGCATCCGCTGAGCACAATAAAACATGGCAACATGATAGATTGTTATATTTTCACGGCCATTTTCCTTTGGCCGAGGTTTTATGAGTATCTTCTGTGGTTTATTTGTTTCGGTGCTGGGATTTGATGTTTATTGAAATACAATATATTTTTGTTTTGGTGAGGATTTTTGGCTTGAGATACTGAATAAGTGTTTTCAATAAGTTACATAAAATAAGCTGAATACGTTGATTGACCAGTGAAACTTTTAACGCGTCACCACAATTTTTTAATTTAGTTCAAGTAGGCAACTGTATGTCACACTAGACCTCTCTGAAAGTGTTAACATAACACTAATGAGACACTTAGATCATTAGAAATGTAGAATAATAAATATCGATTTTAATATGTCTAATTTATTTGCTTAACCGAAAAACGATCCGCAATACGACTCAATGAGCTCAAAAGAATTTTCAAGTACCAACTCAGTAACATTCCAAGTACACTTCAATCATAATGAATTCCGCCACACCTACATTTCTTTCAACCTGAACCACATTACAGCCTATACAACTTTTTATGCTTCTGCTATAAAAGCAACAAGTCTTACATAAGGCCGTAATGAAAGTTAATTACTCGAACTGAGAATAGAGAACTGATAAATCAGTCGATGACCTCGATTTGTATCAATCAAACCGAAACGCTCAAACTCCAATTTGACTTGTGTCAAACGATGATTGGTTGCAACACTGGCTACGTCTAATTGGTAGAATGAGTTTTGCTCGCGTGCCGGTGCGGTTTACTTGAAACTATAAGCGTACGGATGTGGTATTGACGGGAAACTGTTCTTTTTTAGCTTCTTGATATTTTTATAGTAATATTATGGCGTGATTGTTAGGTTGGAAGGATGTTAAGCTAGTTGGTGTCTCTTTTTAACCGACTTCTTCAAAAAGGAGGAAGTTCTATGTTCGGCTTTTTTTATGTATGTTCACCGATTACTCCGCCAATTCTGGACCGATTTTAAAAAAGTTTTTTCATTCAAAAGCCTACACTCCTGAGGTGGTCTCATTGTCATCAAGTTAGAATCTGATGATGGGATCCCATGAAAAATATTTGTTCAGCGATATTTTAACCAATTTGGATGATTATTTTTTTATTTGGGTGAGTATTTTCTCGGACTGGTCCCACATTTAACTTTGGTGAAGATTTGATGAAAAGCTTCGGAGTTAGGCAACGGAACTCTTCAATAAACGGTAGCAAATGGATCGGGATTTCTGAAATCGGATGTCTATTGATTTTTTACACCAGTTCATAACATAACATCACACCGGCACGCTGTGTTTGTGGTTTCACTTTTTAGTGGTACCTGCGTACCACTAAAAAGTGAAAAATAAAAAACTTTTTTTTTCAAAAAAATAAAACCGACTTCCAAAAACAAAACACTGCAAAGTAAAAAATAACTTTAATTTCGGAAGTCGGTGTTTTTGGTTATTTCGTTTTTGTACACCGACTTCCGAAATTATAGTTATTTTTTACCTTGTAGTGTTTTTTTAAATTATAACAATAGCTATACGAAATTTATGTTTATGTCTTGAGAAGAAAACATTTTGTCCCTGGCTGCTGGGTGATAATTCCCCGTAGCATCAGCCTGATTGACACGAAGCATTTCACGCATCTCGAATCGATGCGTAAAATACTAAAATAAGCTTCTAAATAATAATTTGATCCATAAATAGACCAGCATACTCTATACATGAGATCTCCGAGAAAACCGGAACTCCTCCACCTAGATACGGCATAATGCAGTTGCAATATATCGCTCAGTTTACGACGACACAACAAAGCATATCGAGTCCGTCCAACAAGTTTATTTATGTCATTGGAATTGGCTCGTCAATGCCTGTCGCGAAACTACACTATTTCCGTGTAAACATCGTGTAGGGTCACTGGGTCGAGCGCTTTATGCGCTTCTCTATTTTCTGGTCCGAAAACAATCTGAACATCTACCTAGATGACTTTTTTCGACGCCATTTTTTTTCGTCGAGATCTAGATTCCTAAAATGGGTTAAGTTAAAAGCGTTGCAAATGCTAGTGAACGGTTTAAATTCGTAAAGCAAATGTTTTGGGTTGTTTTACAATCGAAATAAATTAAAAGTAAAATAATAGTTTCCACTGAACTGTTTTAATGTACAGAGTGCTAGTGCACTTATAACAGAAGTAAGATTGTTAACACTTCTATGGATAATAATCAAATGACTTCTCCCGCTCTTGAGTCAGACTCTTACTAACTAAAACCTACCCATGTTCCTTCAAAATAATATCCTTTGCGTAACTCTTTCGAACAAATCCGCAACTCTGGACGGTTTTTAATTCTAACACTGGCCAGCCCCATATTTATCTAGGAGCTGTGGGAAAAAAATAAAGATAGAAATACTATTAATCCATCGGTCACAAATCACCAAAACTGGCACTCAAAAGCGTCATCCACACCCTCATTATTAGCTCCTGGATTTGTTGAATAGGCTATGTGATTGCAACCAACACTTTGGCCTTTGTTTCGAACGCACGTCGCGGGCCCATCTATCACTGCTCAGTGCCCGTGCCAATTTGTTAGTTCACGTCATTATGTAGTATGTATCCTATAACCAGTGTGTGTACGGGCATTACTTGCCAAGCGGGGACGCTCGCGAATAGCGCAACGGCTTTTTGTAATGGCTGACTTGTTTATGGAACGATTTTGAATTTGGAACTGGGTTTGAATGTCTTTGTTGAAAGAAGGCAAGATTATTTTTTATAAAAATTAGAACAGAGACGCCAGATAAACTTGCAAAAGTGCATTGTCCTTTCCTTAATATCCCTTCGTAGATACCCGAACAATAAATTATGAACTGTGTTTCATTACTTGATAACGTAAAGGATCACGATAAGACAGCTTTATGTCTTTTTTTGTTTTTGATATTAAGAAAGTACATAAATGTAAGTGTGTCAGTGATCGTTATTGCACATTTATCTGGGCGCTGACCATAAGAATTAGCAAATACTTAGCTTAGAAAAAAAAGACTGTTGCGAAACAACAGTCTTTTTTTTTCAATATGGTTGGCACGTGCTTCCAAATAAAGCTTCAAGTATTTACTTCTTCATGTTTACCAATAATTATCATAAATTGTTTACATTTCCTGGATATCGAACATAACAACTACGATAGCTTCAAACACTCGGTAAGTCAATAAATTAAATAAAAAGCGGCCGTTCCTTTGGATATCAAAAGAGTATCTACTCAACGCTTCCTGCCTCAAACCTATAACTCCTTTCTCTGGCGCACAATTTTATTTCCATGAAAGCCATAATCATAAAGTTTTTATTGCTATTCATCTGAAGCAAACACTTACGATACGGGAAAAAGTTGGTTCGTTATGCCTCGAGAGGTTACAAGTAGGATGAGATCCGTGTCAGTTTTGATCGGGCGTTCAACAATGATTTATTGGTCTGAGATATAAATTGTAAGGTCATGTTGAACATTCGTCAAATGGACAGCTAGTTAAACTCGCTATTCGTCATCTGCTCGATATAGCTATTGACAGGCACAAATTTTGAACACGAGGCAGTGTTTATTAAAGTTATGAATGTGTTTGAACAACGAATGCCTTTCATTGGAGTTTTCTTTTCGGAGATTATAATTTAAGTAATATGTTTATTTGGTTTAAATATTTATTTCAATGCGTGGTTTTACGTAACCTATAGATATGAATTAAAGAATATAGAACTCGTGGCTAAAGAATAACAGCCGCACAGGTCGATCATCAAGGTTAAGTAACGCTTGCCAAGTATTCAGCTGAATCCGGTTTGACTGGAAGCCGACCCCAATATAGTTGGGAAAAGGCTAGGTAGATGATATGAATTAAAGAATATACATGTATTTTTTTTTTTGTAACTGAGCGTATTTTCGAAAAATTCAATTGATTTACCGCTCTTTCGGTACATTATAATATAATAATAATAATAATTATGGCCCCGGGCAAAGTCATTGACTCACCTTATTCAACGAATAAGAACGTATTTATTAGCTAAAATAATGTTTTCCCGAAGTAGAGCTTCAGAGTAAAGACCGGTCTCAATAGGAAGTATGTTAATGGAACTTGAATTGTTTACTTGTCATAGGGTAACAATAGCCAAGTAATGACTGCAGAGTGACTGCTGTCACTCTGGCGTCTAGGAACACTATGCTGTGAGTCTGTGGCCTATTATCCGCAATAGTTGAGTGGAATTGATTTTTCACGTCAGGATGTCAGTGTGGCATGATAAAATATGAAAACTTATATATACCAACATGTCACTCTGGTACTATTTGGTGGCTAGGAAAACTCATATGAAAATATATTAGTACTAACTTTTGCCCGCGACTTCTTACGCGCATATCCCGTTTTCAACCGACTTCCAAAAAAGGAGGAGGTTCTCAATTCGGCGGGTATTCTTTTTTTATGTACACCGATTACTCCGAGGTTTCTCATTCGATTTGTGTCATTTTTTTAGTTCGATGTGGCATGCTTGCTGTTTGGTCCCGTAAAAATTTGATTCAGTTTGGTTCAGTAGCTTTTATTTTATGAGCATATTTTTTTTCTTATTTCAATTTTTGCATACATGAATACGTCGTCCAAGTACCTACCCATCACTTAAAAGTGAATAGTAAAAAACTTTTTTAATAACCTTAATTTCGGAAGTCGGTGTTTTTGGTTTTGCATCTTCGTTTTATAACACCGAATTCTGAAATTATGGTTTTTTATACATTGTAGTGTTTTTTTGGAAGTCGGTTATATTTTTTTGTAAAAAAAATTTTGTCGTTTCTGTTGGAATTTCGGGAAATCCTCTCTTAGTGCTTCCCTGTGGAGTGTAGGGGGTTTATACCAAATTTAAGTTTTCTACGACCAGTAGTTTCGGCTGTGCGCGTCAGTCACTCAATCAGTCAGTAACGGAAGAATATTATCTATACTAATATATAAAGCTGAAGAGTTTATTTGTTTGCTTGTACGCGCCAATCTCAGGAATTACTGTTCCGATTTGAAAAATTCTTTCAGTCTTAGATAGCCCATTTATCGAGGAAGGCTATAAGCTATATATTATCACGCCAAGACCAATAAGAGCGGAGCAGTAATGAAAATTGTGACGCAGACAAAGTTGCGCGGGTCTACTTGTATTGTAAATATATTGATTGATTGTACCTATTGTAGGCGTCAGATAAATGTGCAATAAATGTATGTGGGTCCGTTTCTTTGACCCACACACATTTATTGACTTTCTTAATATTAAAAACCGAAATATAGACATAAAGCTGTTCTATCGTGATCCTTTTACGTTCTCTAGAAATAAAGAACAGTTCATAATATATTATTCGGGTATCTACAAAGATACATTCGAGAAAAGTTAATGAACTTTTTTGCAAGTTTATCTGACGCTTATCATACATGTGATTCAAAATGCACATAGCAGTCTTAAAAACTCGTATAAAAGTACTGTCTGTAACGTTCCGATATCCATACCATTCAGTCCCAAAAACAGAGCCGCCGCCGCGCCGTAACGAGAACACATCGACAGCGGAGTAACAGAACTGCAGTGTGAATTGAAACTAATAGCACATGAATTGAAACAGATTGCTAGCCCATAACCGGCCACCATAACAACTTATTATGCATTACAAGAAGGATTAGATCCCATATCGTGTTTCACTACTAAAATTATCATACTCAAACATGACTCTAAATAATGAGCCCTGTATATTAATAGCAATGGGCCGCCAGTGTACATCGTATAGGTAATTTATTAAGAACTTTTTCGTTACACTCGCTACCAACTTAAAGCAGCTTCCTTTCGTGGGCGATCTAATTACCGACAAGCCAAGAACAATAATACGTAATCTGAATATTTATGAGCGTCCGTACGATGCATCTGTGAATTTGATATAGTTATACAATGACTGTTGATCTTGAACGAAAATTGACTGTGTGCAATGAATAATTTATTGTGAGCAACCGGCACTGACGTTCGCCATATTTTAATATAAATCCATCTACCATATTGTATGCAAAATGCCATTGAATGCAGTGCAAGGCAGGATCATTATTCCAATATACTGCTGTGATATTCATCACGCGGCCCGTGGTTGCAGCATTTTAAACAAATCATCTTTATCCGTGGATGCGGCAAGCTCATCTGATGCGAAAGGACTGTTGCTACGGAATCGATTTTAATAATGTTGCTTACTTACTCAGTTTAATGCGTTTTTTGTCCCGATGCTTGCATGTTTCTGAAACAAGGTATTTCTTGAGTATGGAAAGTAGGACATGTCGCAAATCGATCATTGCGATCGCTATGGGCAAAAACGGAGATTTAGCATCATATCAGATTGTCGGGTGCATGTCAACTGGTGGACACATAGATTGCATATTGGATGTATGTGTCCCAAATTGCATGCAAAGTAACTGCAACAATTTATCTCGAAACTCAAATTATGATAATATGTTTCGATATGAGTATCAAAGCAGAGAGTAACTTCATACAAAAGCTCTACCAAGCCATTTAGGGCTATAAATATTTTTCCTCAATGATGATAATTCCTATCCGCTGCAGGCAAACTATTAAGATAATGATGACTATTCCAACGAATGAAGTGTTTTAACATTTCTCAGCGAATGCCTACTAAAATAACATATTTACGAAAGAAGTTACGTCCTAAATAACTTGCGTTTCGCGAGTTATTCAATGGTTTTTTACAGCACTATTTTGTATAATTTCATTTCTAATGATAATAGCCCGAAAAAAAGCCATTGTAACTATCATATATTAGTTTTGTTTTTAGAAATTGAAGGCCAGAATTAGCGGTCGTTAACGTAATGGTCGCCCTAGATAGGGCTATTACAATAAATTTCTTAATTGCCACCGCGTTGTCAGATAGCAGAGATTCTTTGTCGGTGATGCAAAAGTGATCTCACTACTTAAATAGGAATGTCAACTGTGTCAAGTGTTTGACGTAATTGTTGTTTGCGATGAAGGGATAGCGTGATATTTATGGCCGTTTATACGATGGACCATGCTGGAAAATGAAATGGGCCAATTTTTAGCACCACTTGTGGAGACAAACACACAAATTATACCTAAGTGTCCTAAGTATTACCACGAAATATTTCACTAATATATTTTTCTCATTTTTTTCATAGTTCAGTAGGTAGGCATTTTATATGTAAAAATATTTTAGACCCTAACAGAGTCTGTTTTCTAACTTTTTTCTGTTAAAAAACAAATTAATCCAACTCCAAATAACTTTTGGACGTATTTTCGAAGCAAACGTTTGGCTCAGCACAATAAGCTCTTCCAGCTTACTGTTGCTAAACAAGATTTAAGAAATAATAAAACCCGAAAAATAATTTTGTATTTCATCAAAAATCTAGTTCAGTCAACTGTAATTTATATTTCCGAAGACAAAATATTTTGAAAGTTCCAGAAAGAAGAAACACAAAGGTGATTTATTTACAAAAAGCACATGACACTGATGGGGGACAAATTCTAAAAAACTTCCCGAGCGCAGATGTTCCTACATGGAAAGTATCAATGCTAAATCCTTCGGGAACTTGTAGTAAGTTCATCAACGAAATACGAAATTTTTAAACCGGCCGGGTCCTCCTGAGTTACATAACAAAAGTAAAGCCTACGGCGCCGGGTGGGCAAACAACCGTGATGGAATAAAAAATCTGTGTTTGTGTTGCAATCAATCAACAAAGCTCGCGCCCAGCTCCCAGTTTCCAAAGCTAACTTTTCGAAACGGGTCTGCTATTATTTAGTATTGATTTTCGACTTCTATTTTTATTGGTTTTCCAAACGTTCCAGTGTTTATAGAGATTTGCGACGGCTGTAAGGCTATGATTTCGTTTGATTGGATTTTCATTCAAAATAAAATGTTGTTTTTTTTTCGCCTGAACATACTGTTAGCGATAAATTAGGGTTTTTCCGTGTGTAGATATAAAAGTCTCTTTACGGACGAATGTTTATTGGACATTTTTATTTCACTACCCAACATGAAGTTTGGTCCAATCTAATCTAATACGTATATCAATATAAAATTATATTTTCTATATCTTTATAACGCTTCCGTACAAAAATATTATTCGATTTTATTACTACTCTTTTATGTGTATTGCTCAGACATGTTTAAAGCCTCATAGGTATTGGAATGTTGGAATGAGTTTTCCGAGCATGATAATACTGCCATCTAGGGGAATTTATCGGAACTCTTCCTGTGTAGAATAAATAAAAATAAATTTGGTATTACTATTCTACATACGTAACAAGTAAGTCTGATATAAATTAAAATGCTGTTAAGAAACTGAGGGTCAATTCTACTTATTTTTAGGGTTCCGAACAAAAACGGAACCCTTATAGGATCACTTGGGTGTCTGTCTGTCCGTCTGTCAAAGCCATTTCTCTCCGGATCCACAGGACCGATTCTGTTGATATTTGATACACATATGGACTTCTGTGACCCAAATTCGGAAGCGTTACGGACGTTATTAAATTTTTAGAATGGATGTCACTTTTAGGGGTCAAACAAGAAAATTAAAAAAATGATTTTTGAACAATATCGTGTAATATATCAAATGAAAGGGCTTACTGTGGAGGGTTTAATAATATTTTTTTCATAATTTTAAAATTAATAGTTTCGAAGTCATTCAAGAAATTAGACGAAAAATGACCATTCCCCTCCCCCTTATCTCCGAAACTACTAAGTCTAAACTTTTGAAAACAAATGGAGATAATAGCTCTTTACCTACAGATTAAAGGAAAATCTATAAGAATTCTATAGTGTTAAAATAACATGTTAAAAAAAAAGAAATTCGTTCGGAACCCTTTGTACGCGAGTCCGACTCGCACTTGACCAGTTTTTTTAACAACATTCACATACGCATCTCAGTCTAAAATTGAATTTGCACTGCTTAGTTTGATTCTACTCTTGCCAATATGGTTTTATTGACAAATACATAATAGAAGATTATGCACCGAGGGGAAAAAACAGTGTCTTATATCACGGGCGTCATATCGAATCCAGAACCTAATGAAGGATTCAAAAGTTAACTATCGAGCGCAGCTAGGGAATTTAGAGTTTAACTCACGAGCATTACAAGAATCCTAAATGCAGCGAGAGATTCAAGCTAGCCCAAGGCAAAGATACCTTTATCTATACTCTACTTTTATCACCTACTGCATGCAAATTGTTTGCCAGTCATAAAGAGAGGTCACTGGCCGCGAGCGATTTTTTAAAATTATATTATCGACCTCCGGACAATAATAGTTTTCATTATAACCCGCCGGGGTAGTAATGATTTACTTTTAGGTTGAATTTGCTTGACATATATAATCTGACGTTAACGTGCATGTGTTGTGAAAATATGGATTAAACCCCGAAGGAGCTAAGTAAAAATCTGTGCTACAAAAACTAGAAGTCATTGACTTTATAACCTAACACACAATTGCATTTTATTTCCAAGTAGACCAATTCCCACTCATCAATTAATCCTAAAACATTAAAAACAAACATTTGTACACTATGTCCACTATATAATTGTCATCTAGAGCAAATTGCGCGAATCAATTGAAGTCCATTATGGCATACAACCTGTCAACCTCAATGAAGATCGTTAATGTATGATAAAGTGCTAGATACAGCTGTTAGTATGAAGTACTTAGTACAAGTTGCGTTGGTTATAGTTAAGTATGCAATACGACAATCAATTAAAATTGGTACTACGAGCCAAAATAATAAAAACTACCAAAGACGCGCACGACTCATCAATGTCACAACTATTTCGAATAGTCATTTTTTCTATCCGTAGAACATTTAACAATTTAATAACGCGTTGTCGTCATATCAGCGCGCCAATAGTTTCTGCAGGAACCTTAAAGGCGTTATGACAAAATTTGTCAGTTCAGTTCAGGACCGGTTGTTGTGGGACTTTCAGCTGGTATGATGATTATGTGTCAGTTCAGTTTGTTTAATATCGGAAGTTTAATTAAAATCATTATTACATTCAAATAAAAAACTATTTACACTTACAATAGAAAATAAAACTTCTAACTATAACATGGCGTCAAAAAATTTGCCCGCATCGCTGTCGACTGAAAGTGAGCCCAAAAGACTGGCGGCATTGCCACGTTGTATGGCAATGCTAATCCTCTGTCCGAGGTAAAAGCCAGCCGTTGGATCACACGAACTGTCAACTAAACGTTTAGCTAGCTATTTAAATAATACGTGAGCACTCGGACCCCACGGTCCAAGAGTTTCAAGTTCAACCCCAAACGGCGCAAAAATATAATTGTCAACAAGGCTATTATATTTCCGCCGTTTGAAAGTTTGTTTTAGATCTAATTGATTTAATGAAATTATTAACCATGTGTTTTAAACCTTTTGATAGTTTAGTGTGGAATAGTTTTGATATAGACAAGTTAATGAAACTAAACACGTTCATGACGAAATACTTATTAATCAGCAGATCATATTATTATCATTCAACCTGGTCATGTTATTTACCGTAGAACCCCACAGTACCTTTGACTTTAAATTTTTACAGTAAGCACATACCTGTCACTCAAGAATTTTCTCATGATTATCCAGTCAGCAAAAAGAAGAGTAATTATCATTTTACAAGTGGCGATAAGGTGATCAATACACAACCGACTCGCTGTACCATCGATGCCAATTTGACATGAACACAATTCGCAATCGAGCAGCTTTTTTTCAAAGTTGACGCTTGTAAAAACTTGATTTATTGACATGCTTATTACTTCCACTTACGTGTGTCTTGAACATACGGGTCGGAAAGTTGACGAGCAGAGTACGTACGTAATACGTTCAGCGTTACACAGCACGTTCGTTGATATACACAAATAATTGAAAATACTGTACAAGGATTTGCCTTTCCAAACACCTAAAATTTAAATGATTTGTGAATGGAACAAAACGCTTAGTGAAAAAATTAAGAACCAATTTTACGACACACGCACCTACATCATATGTAACAAAAATCATTATATAAATTGGACTTGCAGCTTCTTATTCTTTTACGATGAGTTACGCTCAATGCGTGGTCAACAGTACCTGCAACAAAAAAACAGATTTTGTAAAATTGCTATCTGTCGAGTCCGACAACTACTGCCAGCTAGAGAACTAAAGTCACTGACATTGCGCGTAGATCAGCATGCTGAAGTAGAAGTGGGCCGGCCATTTCTGTAAACGTACAGACGGTCGATGGAGCAGACTATGTGTTAGAGTAGAGACCGCGTATGGGCAAACGTAGTGTAGGATACCCCGCGGCACAATTAATCGATGATTTAAAGAAGGTGGCTGGCAGCGGATGTATGCGGACTGCTCAAAACCGCTACGTGCTTACGTTTAGCAGTAAACAATTGGCTGAAATGATGTTGATGATGATGACTGCCTACACACTTAAAAAAAAATGTAGTTCAGAGTAGATGAGAACAGAAACAGATGGAGACAAATGGAACACTTTAGAGAAGACCTTTGTCGAAGTACAGGCTGTTGAAACCGAACGTCTAATGTAAAAACATATTATCAATCAATCAATCATCAATATATATAATATTCTTCCGTTACTGATTGATTGAGTGACTGACAGACAACGCACAGCCGGAACTACTCGTAGAAAGCAAAATATTTGGCGTGTAGGTTCCTTGAAGAGTGAAGGGGAGCAGCACCGCATCCGCGGTGATACGTCTGCGGAACATATCGTCGGTGAGCCGTCGGTCAAACGTCGTCGGTTCAATATCAAAATCCTATCACGGTGCTCTTCAATGAGTGTCGAGGTGGGCTGACAATTTTACTTTGAGAGGTTTTTCCGAAAATATTAGCGGAAAAAAACGGGATATGCGCGAACGAAATCGCGGGTAAAAGTTATTTGTGTATAAATTATTTAACACAATCGGTAAAATAATCATAAATACTCATTGTTTGTAAAAATTGTAAAAGGGTTTTTTTTTTAATTTACTGCCCACTCGCCGCACCCATATGTCACGTCCATAGACAACGCTCACACAATGGAGTCTTGTTTAAGAATTAACGTTGAAGGCACCCAATCAGGCAGACCATCGGTTAACTGATCAAACATAACAAAAAGCCCACACTCAATCAAGACGAATCCAACGAGGTGTTAAGCTAACACTATCAATCATTTAAACGAATAGGGCTTGCTTCGTTATCTCAAGCTGGAATGAAGCCAAAATTGTAATAAAGACTCTTTCGTTAACCATTTGATGGTCTGGCTGGAAATTAAAGAAAGTTATTATAACGATGACAGGGATTTTGAATTAAGAAGTCTTTTTATTTTTTATTATTGTGACATACTTAGGAAGATGTTCTGTTTATAGTGGGATAGTGTTAGCTAACGTTGTTGTGGTTGTTAATTTGATCGTTAAAGTTTTTGTGGTTATTATGTTTATTGCTGTCATATTTTGTGTTAAAAATATCGGGATCGAAATATAGTAAGTCGTAAATTATATAATTGGATTTATAGTCTCCCTGTTATTACCGTTAGAAGTAGAACACATACTTACAAAGGCATTTTGTATTTAATCAGCAATTTATCTAAACGCAGAAATCGAGTCGATTTTAAGGATCCAATTCTTAAATCAATGGGTAGACCTTCTTCGAACAAATACCTTAAGTAGATTCCGCTAAAACTAATTTACTATAATCTCCTTATTCCCTTGCTAACTAAGAATACTTTCTTACACGGCTAACTAAGTAACAGTATTTATTTATAATATTTAATGAAAAAGAAACAAGTTACATAATTAAAGAGTTCTAATAAACGTAAGAAAAGCGCACGGCAGCGAAAAGTTTGTACATAAAATCCTTTGGTTCATGGTATCACACTTCCTTAGATGGAAAAAATGTGTTCCGATAATGCTTCTGGAATTTTCTTGTTTTTTTTACGGGAAAATAAAACGTACATGTAAATATTTAGCTAAGTAGATTTCTGTGTACTTATGTACTTACTTTTAGGTAGGCGGATGAAGTTACAAGCATAATTTTAAGAGAGTCACACATTCCGAAGCTTTTTGAATTATAAAAAAATATTACAATTCGTTTGTAAGCGTATCAATAAACGCCTGCCGCTATAAAGTGTTATAGGCATCATAGATGGGGTATTTTACAACAAAAAAAAATCTAATTAGTCCGTCTGATAGATTTTCAAAAAATATTCGACACGTATTTTTTCTTTCTTCACGTAAACAAATAATAAAGAGGATACAGCGAGTTGAAGACACGCGTGACGTCATATGGCTTGGTAAAAATGTACCAAATTTACCAAGTCAAGTGACGTCACGCGTCACTTTTAAATCTAACAGACGGACTAATTTGATTTTTTTAGTAAAATACTCTATTGGTTGTGAGAAAAGATAGTGCTATATGCCTGGTATAGCTATCAAACTTATACCTATAGCTGCGCTCCAAAAAAGGTATCGTAGACATGGGATTTAAAACCGGCCAAGTGCAAGTCGGACTCGCACACGAAGGGTTCCGTACCATAAACCTTATTTTTTTTTTAATATTTGAGTTTATTGAATGAAAGGAAAATTGAGGTTTCCGATTTAAAAAAAAAAAATTTAGTTTCATTTCTAAATATGGGGAACCCCAAAAATTTATTGTTTTTTTTTCCCTTTTTGTGTAAAAATCTTAATGCGATTTACAGAATACATCTACTTACCAATTTTCAACAATATAGTTCTTATAGTTTCGGAGAAAATTGGCTGTGACATACGGACGGACAGACAGATAGACAGACATGACGAATCCATAGGGGTTCCGTTTTTTGCCGTTTGGTTACGGAACCCCTTAAAAGCTGCCATGCTGAAATGGGACTGGCCGGTCACACCGGCTGCATGCATAGTGACCACTGGGCAAAAGTCTCCACATAATGGGTGCCAGAGAATAACGTAGTCGCCATGTCCGGCCCAGAAAGCGGTGGCGAGATGATCTGCATTGTGATTCTGTAAACATGTTGTAGTGAACACTCAAGCGAAGTGAAAGACAATAGGGAACATGCGATATTTCCATTTTTGCTTTAATTTTAAAGAACTCCATTTAGAATAGACCACCACATAAATAAGAAATGAAAACGCTTTAATTTATTCCCAAAATTGCGTTTTTAAACTGATAGGTTCGCGCGAAAACAGACGATGACGTTACTCGTGTCTATCACTGGTCAAGAACTGTCCTAACTCAGAGATATAACAGCAGATAAAAACTAGTCACTAAAAGCAGATTGTTGTTTTTAAATACGTTCCGTTTCACGTTACTTTAATTCATTATTTTTGTTAAAAATCAATAATAACCAAAATAAAAACGTTGTAATGGCCTTTATTTTATACTTTTTTATCATTTTACTGGCAAAATTCTCATAAATTCTGTATTTGCATCTTCCCTATTTAAGTGAGGTGTCAAACCACACAAACAAGATGGAATGACATCTCACTTATCTTTCATTCCACCTAAGTGTACAAGGGACGTCGTGAGAATAGACCGGCTGGCTGCACACCGTGAAGGCTAGTTCGAGATGGCGCAAGAAAAGAGTGAAAATTGTAAATGATGCTAAAAGTATTTTGTTAATTATTATAATTGTATGAACTCAGATTGAACAAGGCATCGTCTGTCAGACTATGTACTTTTGTGGTGGGCGGACGAAGTAGGTTAGAGACAAAATAAAAGGAGGGTCATGAGACACATAAGTTCCGAACATTTCATATTAAAAAACTTGCAGCACGTGTTTTGGCCTACACGTGGGATGGGTTAAAGATCATAACTTTTCAGAGGTTAGAGCTGACCCCTATGATGTGATAAAAGCTGAGAGAACCCGATTTGTCCCAAGAGTACTTATAGACCATCCTACATAAAACTACTTATTGATAGTAAAAGGTTATGGCTGAAAATATCCTACCCTTTGAATATGATCAACAACTATTTTGTTACTCTTGATGTTTGACGTGGTCATCAAAAATTATATAGCCGCGGCGGTTTCTGAATAAACATTGTAGTTGAGAACTTGTAAAACTTAACTGTAGAAAAATTACTTGAAATACACTTAAAATTCTCAATTAATAAACCGGGTGACTGTTTTCATCGTTCATAAAAAAAAAAACTGCTAATATAATTATCTACTGGGTAAAGGTTTCCTTACGTTTTTTATGTTAAACGAGCTGTAGGTTCGTCAAGCACAAGATTAATGCGCCTAGGTGTCTAACACATTCTCTCAACCTATGCGGAAATTTATTTGGAAGAAGCCTTTGAAGCAATTCCTACCAAACCGAATCGTTACAGCATGGAATAGACTCGAGTGAGGTGTTGTGACAGCTTCACACTGAACTGCTTCAAGAACCGATAAGACAGGTAAGATTTCTCCAAGCTATTTGAAATAACCGCATCAGCTGCTTCTAGCGTGTGCAAGACACACTAGCAGCTGTTATATAATAAAAATCTAATAAAGATAAAAATATTTAAAGCCTATTGTATTGACTGAAAACAACTGACACATGAATGAAAACTATTTTCATAATAAGCATCACATTTTGCAAACATCTTTAACGATAAGAATCCACAACTAGACTGCAATATATTTCCATTTCTCCACATCCATAACCCACTTTCGAATCCCCCTGCAATACATCACTTTGAGAGCATGAAACGCAATTAATTAACATTAAAATAACGGAGTTAAGTGCAGAGCCATCAGTACTGAGCCTTGTCTAAACAATATAGCGGAGATTGCATCCACGATGACGTCATTTTAAACATTGCCAGCGTTTTTCCACGTCTCATTAAGGAGCAGATGCATTTGTTTTTCTTTTTTTTTTAAATCGTGTACAGTCCGGATTATTGTCATTTGTCTGCAGTATATAGGGTGCGTATTTTCAGATGAAGGTAAAAATAGTATTTTTTTAGGTTTTATGTATATTATATCGAAGTCATAGATTAAAGATTTATTTAATTAAGCTTTCAACAGTCGAGTCGACTGTTTCATCATCGTTCCTCACTCAAAATATTGAGCTTCATACAAGAATGTGATATAAGCTTATATTTTGGATCCGCAGTTTTTAATCTCTTGCTTTTCGAGTCGATGGTTAACTGTTTTGATGGTTTGGGCTCTTGGGATGGTTTGGGTAGGTGTTTTTGTTAATTGCAGCATCGGTGACATTCATAAAATCCCCCGAATTCAGGTGCATGTGCATTTGCGGCACCCTTATCTAAAATTTTTGGCTATACAATTTTTTGTTTACTTTAGTTTTTTAACTGTATGGGTTTGCCAGTGCTACATTTTCACACCAGTTTAGTGTTGTTTTTAAATAATGTTCATTGCCTCTACATACATACATTCTCACACCAAACAATACATTGAAATCACACTCAACTAACAGAACTCCTCAAAAAACTGCAATGAAAGTTTTAAGCGTCCGTCTTCTCTACCGATTTTTTCATCGTAGTCCGTCGGTACCTAGTGTCTGTCTGCGCTAATATTTGCGTTCGTGCATTATTGCTGAGCGAGCCAGCACAATGAGGCAGGAATTACCTCTGCAGGTTTACTTAGGACACTGCAGAGTGCAGAGTCGTCCACTGATAAATGAATAATTTGAATAAGTAATCGTGCGTTGGAGAGTTACTGTTTCATGTTTTAGGATTAGGAGAAATTATGAACATTATAAAAGAGATGTTTTTTTAAAGTATTTAATAAAAAATTAACCGCTATAAATTTACTTAGGACATTGCATAGTGCAGATTGCAGAGTCTTTCACTAAATTATGAATTTGAATAAGTTATCGTGCGTTTGAGAGTTATTAATTCATGTTTTAGGATTACAAGAATTATGAGAATAATAGTGACGAGGTTTGTAGATAATAATGAAGAATTTAATCTGAAAGCTTGCTTAAGACACTGCATAGTGCAGAGTCCATCACTGCTAAATGAGTAATTTGAATAAGTTATTGTAAAGTGAGAGTTACTGTTTTGTGTTTTAGGATAAGAAGAATAATGAGAATAATAAAGACGACGGTCATCGTGCAAAATATTCTTCACCAGCTAACAACCGCCTTAACTGGCCACTCATAAAAAAAATAAACACAAAGCGCCAACCGAAAAAAAAACCCAAGCAAGTAATCACAGCTCTGTAGACGTACAAGCTAAGTCAACAGTCATCTCATAACCAGATAGCGCGACGCATGCATTCTTTATGAGGTACAGTTTCATTCCAGCACACTTTGCGACTATGTTTTGCATTCCCTGTGCATTCCCCTTTTAGGAGTTTTAGGTCTATGTGTTTTTAGTGGAGTTAAGAAGTGCTAGTTTTTTGTGTTTCAAATTGGCTAGTTTAGAATAAGTGTCATATGAAAAAGAAAAAACGATTTGTAGCCCCAGAAAAGACGCACAAAAACATTAACTAAAAATTAATCAGAAAAATCAACCGTACGCCGAATGGTGTCGGCCGGTGCCGTATGGTGCCGTAATAGAATAATACCATTCCATCACTTCCCGTGGTTGTCGTAAGAGGCGATTAAGGGACTCACCAGAGAATGGGCAGCAGCGTTCTCTGTCGTTCTCGCCAACCCGCCTGCCAAGTATACGATTATGGCAACCCCCCCCCCTCCTTAACAGCTCCAGCAGTGGACGTCTTCCAGCTGTTTTGATGATGATGAAACAGAAAAATAAAAACGCTGAACTTATGTCTGGGACGGACATTACCTACTCTAGTCTCTATGATCACATCATACACAGAAAACACAATCACATTGTTTATGGCATTATATCGGACATTGAATGATAATGACAAAATTCAAGAAAATAAACAATAAATTAATAAACCTTTTAAATATAAATAAATTGACTATTTTTTTGTCGTTCCTGGCAAAATTAATTTTACCTAAAATAAAAAGAGACTTCTCATACTATAATACTTGAAGAGTATTTTTAGTCTTTGATCCAAAAAGCTGGCAACAAAATAGTTTAACAATTAAAGTATATTTAGCAAATGTTAGTGGTAAATTGTTTATTAGTTATTCTATACACACAGACATTTTTTTTAATCTTACTTATGTTACAAATGCATAAGTTTAAATGTATGGATGGATGTTTGTTACTCAATCACGCTAGAACGGCATAGGGTCGGCTTCCAGTCAAACCGGATTTATCTGAATACCAGTATTTTACGCGGAGCGGCTACCTACCAGACCTCCACAAACCAGTAACTGGGTAACACGGTACTTCATGGCAAGACTGGAGTCAGATTTACTGACTTCTGACTATCCGTAACGACTGCCAAAGATCTACAAATGACAGCCGGGACCAACGGCTTAACGTGCTTTCCGAGGCACGGAGGAAACTCGCTATGTTAAGATGGTCACCCATCCGCAGACTAACCTTGGCACAGATATAGATAGTAGTCTAGAATAGCACATATGCTACTTTTTTTTTATTTATTTTTTTTTATTTGTAATGGGTTTGCTCTTGACTCTAGTCTATGTCAGAAATGACAGAGACAAAGTCTACGATGGAGCGAGCCTACCCAGAAGGAGCCTGTTCACTCTAACTTTGAAGAGATTAGGGTTGTAAGCTTTCGGAAACACAGACGCTGGCAGAGAGTTCCACTCCTTTGCTGTGCGCATTATAAAAGACGTTTGAAAACGCTTAGTGCGAATTGGTGGAATAGCCACAAGGTAGGGATGGTAAGATGCAGTGCGTCTGGATGTCCGATGGTAGAAGGGGGCCGGTGGGATGAGGTCGTGGAGTTCTTGGGCACACTCACCGAAGTACAATCTGTAGAAGACCGACAAGCAGGCAACCTTACGGCGATGAGCCAAGCTATGTAGCTTGGCATCCACCAGTTTTACGTCGCCGATGAGCCTCTTAGCTCTGCGTTCCACCGAGTCAAGCGCGGCAAGCTGATACTTAGCTGAGCCATCCCAAAGGTGGCTACAATACTCCATGCAGGATCGGACTTGCGCTTTGTATAGTGTTAAAAGCTGTCCAGGCCTAAAGTATCGCTTCACCCTATTTAGGATGCCCAGCTTTTTGGCCGCAGTTTGGGCTTTGTACTCGATGGTGGCGCCGAAGTTGAGACTGGATGTCAACTCCATGCCTAGGAGCTCGAGCCGATCAGTCACAGGAACAGATGCACCCCGAAAAAAAGGAGCTTGGTCAAAACGACTCCTTTTTGCGGTAAAAAGACACGCCTGTGTTTTGGTGGCGTTAAAAGTGACCAAATTGTCATCACCCCATTGGGAGACAACGCTTAAGGTCAAATTTGTCCGCTCTACCATGGCCTCTCTCAAGGAACAAACTTCAGCCCCACTGGTTGTTGCGTTGGACAAGTATCTCTCTGAAACCGTACTGTCATCTGCGTACCCAACAAGACCAGGCTGAAGTAGGTCATTGATGTGCAGCAGGAAAAGAGTTGCAGAGAGAACAGACCCTTGAGGAACTCCGGCATCAATAGCCATGAGGTCAGAGGAGCAGCCGTCAATGACCACTCGGATCGACCGTTCACTCAGGAAGTCTGATATCCAGCTGCAAAAACCAGCTGGGATGCCATAAGCAGGAAGCTTGCTGAGTAGACCTGCGTGCCAGACCCTGTCAAAAGCCTTCGAGATATCAAGCGACACGGCAAGTGCTTCGCCGTGTTTCTCAATGGCTTCGCCCCAGCAGTGCGTGACATACACAAGAAGATCGCCAGTTGACCGTCCCCGGCGAAAGCCATATTGACGGTCACTGAGGAGATTGTTGTCTTCAAGGTAGGTCAGCAGCTTACTGTTCAGAACCCTTTCCATAACCTTGCATAGGATGGAGGTAATGGCGATCGGACGGTAATGCGCAGGGTCAGCACGGTCTCCCTTTTTGGGCACCGGGATTTTAATCCAGGGAGTAAGTTCCCTTGGGATAATTTCCGAGATTTACACGGGCAATGCCGCTGGCAGAAGCTCATCGTTTACTCGTATAAGTTCTACCTTACTGTAGAGTAAGATACTTTAGTGGGTTTTTTTGTTGGGTAGTGCTTATTGAGACGAAGATAACTTCTAAGAGCGTCGTAGTGCTTTATACCCACATGATAGCTGTGAAGTCGTTAAAGGTCAACTACACTGACTTTATCTATACTAATATGGCATTAAGTCCGCCTCAGCACATTTTTGTGCTGAAAATGTTTAACAATATAAATAAATATAAAAAAGTATTTAACATTTAATATTTATTTTTTCATATTTGTAAAGATGAAAAAAACTAAGTACTTAAAAAGTTTTTTTTTAATTAGGCCGTGTCAGATTCGAATAGTATATTATTTTGATTTTACTTTATTTATTTATTATTATTTATTTAATACTAGACATTAAAAAAAATGGTTTTTCATTATGGTTTCATATTAATGAATAACAATTATATTTGCAAACGTTCTAAAACACAAACCTACCGTTTATAACTGCAATAAGAGCTCAGCACATAAAACTAAAATACAGCCCTATTTCCAATTCAATTCCGGAACACGGAATTTCAAAATTTATTTTCCATTCAAATTCAAATTCAATTTTTCAAATTCAATTTATTCATAAAAACTTTTACAATAAAATGTGTATAAATAGCCACAAAAAGATAATAAAGTAAAAATCTTATATAAAGGTAAATTAGTGCCTAACTTAAAACTAGTGTATGGCTAACAATAATTTGACGTATAAGATATTTAACTTGGAACTTATAATGTACATAGCGACCTGCCCGATCTAGGTTTATTTAAACCTGTGTTTCAGGCCCTCACTTCATCGCAATTTAAATTGGTCAGTTATATATGTAAACTAGATCAATACAATAAAAAATCTTAATCGACTATTAAAAATAAGCAAACTTTACAATTATTAATAAATACTATTCTAAACAATGAACAAAAATAAATAATACAAAGAAATATGAAACAATAAACATCATACTAAAATTTCTAGCAGTTTTTCTGTGTCAACGTAATTGAGTTTTGCTAAATATTCCGCAAGCGTTGTACTGCATTTCTTATAATTTAAACTATATATGTCAAGTGGCTTGTTGAGCTTGTTATATAGATAAGGTCCCAAAAACACAAAAAATCTATTTGCGAAAGCATGTTTGGTTTGAGGTTTAATACAAACCAAATCTTTCCTTCTCTTGCCTGAAGGTACTCGGTCATAAGGAAGTTCAGTGTGCTGATGCAGTACGATGTTTAGAATAGCTAGTTGACGCACTGTTAGTACCTTACATGCCATGAAAAGCTGGTGCGTGGGAAATTTAAAAGGGCGAAAGGTTGCAACCTTTAGAATTGCTCTTTGAGCACGTTCTAGAGGAAGTAAAATGGACTTTGCGACACCACCCCAGGAAGTTATGCAATACGTTAGTATGGACTGACACAAAGCCAAATAAACTTGTTTAATTAAATCATAGTCGGCTACATTACGTAAGTATTTAAAGATGTATAATAATTTCCGCACTCTGCTGCATAGTACATCAATATGTTTACGAAAATTTAGATTTGTGTCAATCGTTACACCTAGATATTTCACATAGTCAGCTTTAGCTAAGGTGGAACAAGTGCATGCATTGTCAGCGTTAGTTCTACAATTATGTGCAAAAATGTTTAAGTTAGTAAGCGGAATGTTATTTTTCCTAATCGTAAATAAAATGTATTTTGTTTTATCTAAATTTAATGTTAAGAGACTGTTAAGAAGCCAATTAGATACAGTATTGAAACCATTCTGCGCGTGTTCATAAACCTCGATTCTTGATTTAGCTGAGAACACTAGAGCCGTGTCATCAGCGTATGACAGTATGATACCATTTTTGAGTGGCAAGCTGCACAGATCATTTATATATATTAGAAACAACGTAGGACCCAAAATGCTACCTTGTGGAAATCCGTAACAGCTATTTTTAAGCTCAGAACTTATAAATTGACCAATTTTCACACATTGATAACGATCACTAAGATAATCAGAAAAAAGTTGAAGTTGTGTTCCTCTTATCCCAATCGTTTCAAGCTTATGTAATAATATAGAACAAGAAATAGTATCGAACGCCTTGGCAAGGTCCAAAAAGATACCAATGGTGTGCATGCCATTGTCCATACTTGTACTTATATAATTTGTCAATCGGTGGACTGCTTGGCTTGTCGATCTTTTGGGCCTAAAACCAAATTGACTGTCTGAAAGCAATTTGTTGTCTTCTAGATATTTTATTAAACGAGTGTTTATGATTTTTTCTAAAATTTTGGAGAGGCCCGTTAAGACTGAAATAGGTCTATAATTATTAACACAGTTCTTGTCTCCAGATTTAAAAACAGGGGTGACTACAGCTTTTTTTAGTAATTGGGGGAAAACTCCTTGTGATAAACATAACTGAAAAATGTGAGTTAACGGAGGTGCAATTAGATATTTAAATCTTTTAAGTATATGATTCGGTATGTTATCGCAGCCAATAGCACAAACATCCTTAAGCTCGGTTATGATTCTTAATACCTCATTTGCGTCGGTCTCAAATAAAACAAAAGAATGTAGTGTAGAAGTTGTTACAGGTGAACTTTGAGGAGGCAACGATCTAGAATTTAATGTTTTTTCTGCCAAGTTTTTACCAACGTTAGCAAAAAAATTATTGACTTTATTCGTTGCTTCGGACGGATTTATTTCAGTTGATAATAAATCAAGGGGAGGTTCGGAATTTTTAGATCTAAAAGTATTATTTTTTATAAATTTCCAAACAAGCTTGCTGTTTTTTCCTGCCTTTTGTAGTTCATTTTTATCATACTGATTTTTTATTTTTTTCAAAAGATTGTTACAGAAATTTCTATACCTCTTGTATGTGACGGAAAGTGATTCATCACCAGGTGCCAGTTTCGATTTCAGGTGAAGTTTGTCCCTATGTCTCATACATCGAACGAGACCGGGTGTGATCCACGGTTTAATGTTATAATATTTCCTAGGCATTATTTTAACAAATGAGTTTTTCTTAATTGCATATTGTAGCGAATGTATGAAATACTCTAAAGAAATATTTGCATCGTTTGAATTAAAAACTGGGTCAAAATTAATAGCGCTTATGTCATTTTCAAGGTTTTTCATATTTACTTTAGTATCGCTACGCAAGCAGTTTTTTCTAGGTAAAGAAATTTGCAATGTTAGTAAAACAGCTTGATGATCGGTAAGCGATGAGTTAGTTACAAATGTTTGGGTTGGTTTCTTTGATTTTATAAAGAAATGATCTAAACATGAGCCGGACTGGTGCGTGGGATGGTAATGAGTGGGTAATAGTCCATGAAACGCGCAAATATTCAGGTAGTTGTTAGCATGGCCATTGGTTTTCCCGGAAGCAATGTTAATGTTTATGTCACCTACAAGAATTATATTTTGAAAAGATGATACTTTTGTTAAATTCATGTTGAGTGAGTCCAAAAAACAGTCAATGTTTTGAGAAGGAGGCCTGTAGATGGCCATTACTACTGTATCAGGAAAAATTTTAATTAATAAGCAATTACTGTCCTGGAATAACGGTTCTTCTACCTCTGTTTTTAAATTATTTTTTACATATACTACCAAACCATCATTTTGGTTGATGGTTCTATCAGTTCTTTGTGAGTAATATCCGTCAAGAGATGGTAAAACTGTTTGTTTCGACAGCCAACATTCTGTTAGGACGATAATATCACAGCTAACCTCAAGGTTCTGTAGCAACACTTCAAAACCGTTGATGTTCCGGTTTAGACTGCGGATATTTTGTGTTAGTAGGGTTAACGTTTTACCTCCAACAGGTATCAGATTCCTACAGTCCTCAACATTACAGATTTTAGCTTCAGACACAGAAAAACTATCCAGATCACAAATTAGATGATCTGTCATTCTAATTATAAACTAACAAATAAAATATGAGGTAAACTACTGACTAAGTGCTTACTTAGTAATTTGATCGACGGCGCTCTTAGGCGCCTTCATAATCGATTGAATTGATGTAGTTGTCTTCTGCAAATTTGCGTGCCGGGCAATTTACATCACCAGTTGGATGGTCACATTTTCTTTTGAAGCGTTTACAAGTCGCGCATTGGGAGGGAGCAGCTTTATTGTTACACTCCTTGAAGGAATGACCAGTTACTCCGCAGTGGTTGCATGTCGGACTAGATTCTCGGCAAAACTTGGCTGCGTGTCCAAACTGCTGGCAATTGAAGCATCTGGTGACAATCGTGAAATCTTTCACGGGGCAAGATGTCCAGTTTATGAAAATTCGGCCTTGGTTTATTAAAATTTTCCTGGTACTAGCGGGCACTTCCAATATATAGTTACAGGTAGGAAGGTTTTTCTTACCCGATTTATGGCTCAATTTGATGGTTTCTTGAAAGGACTCACGAGTAGTATTCGGCAGCTTATCAGAAATGTTTTGCTCGTAAATGCAATCAAAAACTTCTTTCTCAGTGAGGGCTATGGGGACACCAATGACAGCGATCCTAGGGCGGCGTTTTGATGGTTCTTCTACTTTGAGGCCCGATGAAACTAGTTTTTCAGATTTTTTCAGTTTATCGATGTCGCCTTTGCTATCGGTGCAAATGATGACACCGCCGTTTCTGACTTTTCTCAGGCCACGGACATGTAGTTTTAGTTCTTCTGGCGAGATGATTTTCTGTACTAGGGACTTCGTGTCGTCACTGGTCTTCGTCTTATCAGAGGGATAAATTGCAACAGTACTCAGGTTTGCAGGGCGAATAAAGCTGTCGGAACCTTTTTTTACCATATTGGCATATGAGCCATTTTCAGGTTTGAGTTTAGTTTCGACAACCTCTTTGAACTGTTGAAGTGAGTTCGAAACGTTCTGGTGTACCTGTAAGTGCTGGATGGTGCTGTGCGCCTGGATGGTTTTCTGCTTTAAGGCTTGGTACAAGATTGCCATTTGAGATGTCCCATTTAAGACCTTCCGGCAAAGAGTATTGACACGGAGCTTCTGATCCGAGTTCATTTTTCCTTCCGCGACAATAGTGCATACTTCGTTCAGAATGGTATCTATAGATACCATCCATTTCTGGATCTCTGGCGTAGAAATAACTTCACTCGGCAATTCATTCTTCTCCGAGGATGCTGGTGGACTTGGCTCTCTATGATGGAAGTCTTCGATTGGCGTCGGTGGAGGACTTCGCCGTATTAATTGGCTCCGACCAAAAGGGCTAGATCCTGGGTTAGACATAACTAACACAAACACTATTTGTCTATAAATTTAGTTCATCTTTCACAATGACTCAGATGGTAGTTACCTACTAATCACACGCGACACACTTTACTTAAATAACTGACGCCGCAGATAACTAGGTATCAAAACATTAGTCACAATAATTATTTAATGATATTTCATATTATCCGATTTTAAACGACACGTCTGCTTAGTCTCGCATGTAATTGTCCAAATCCAATTAGTTTCATAAAGTTGGTTTTCATTGGACTGTTTACTATACAATTAACTGGTACATGGAGCTCACCTAGTTAGGCCACCGGTAACGACATCGTTACATCGATTTGAGCATTTAGCATACACTGTTTTTTCCAATTTTAATTGGCAAGAGTTCAATGAGAACGCACTTCGTTAAAATTTTCCCATTTAGTACGCATTAAATGGAAATAAAAACATAACGTTTTTCGGTAATTGCTTTAGTGCACCGTAATGGATGTAATTGTGATCGGTGTTAAGTGGGCCAATGTCAGCACCGGTAGATAGATTTTGTATTTTTTTCTGGGTAATGCAACGAGTTGATAGTACTGTAGTTCGTTACCACAATTGCTTCGAAATCTTCTTTTCGAAAGCATTTGTTTTATTTGTATCACTTCTATTGAACGAAAACATGACATGGCAACTTATTAAGCTTTCTACACATACCTATTCGGGAGTAAACTACACGGTGGATGCACATCAGACAAAAAAATCAAATAAATAATTCATTAACAGTTAATTACTTTTATAATTAACAGCCTTTGAAGTAGCTGCAGCAAAATGTCACCTAATACACGAGTGCTAGCATATGTGCATAATAACGACAGGAATGTAGGTCGAATGCTGATTGCAGACACTCGCCTCATATCGAATTCTCTTTTTTCCAACCAACGATCTCGGTTGCGCGAAAAATTTCATATTGCCACGCGTTTTGCAAGTAAAATCAGATAACTTTTGACACTTCAATTACGTAGTGATGGCCGCCTCTAATTTTTTTTCGCCGCGAAAAACGCGGGAAACATGTCACGTCACAAGCATACAAGACGAAGTTTCCAGAACAAAATACAAGTTCCTTAAACTTTAACGGGAAGAAGGTAATAAGAGGGAAATTATAAAGTTTTTCGCTTTTAATATTAAATTAAGTGGAGATCTGTTATCGCAGGTGCACTATCGAGAGGACGGAGTTCGCTATCCGCGCCCCGCGGCTGTTTCCTATTGTTTTATGTGTTTTAGTTTACGCTTGTTAGTTTCCCATTAACTTTGAGCGCTGTAGGGCAGGGCTTTTATTAATTCGTCAGTATTGCTTGTCTAGAAAAGATGAACATTTATATTGCTTACATCTTCATACAATTAAATTCCTTTGTGAAGATATTACGAACGCATGTTTATTATTTTGAGAATAGTTCGAACCCGGTACGTCATGTCGGCGCGAAATCAGTTCAAAGCGCGCTATAAATTATACGATTTGTATTTTCCTTTTAGTGTTGGCATAAAGAAGAAATCTCTTTAGCGTTGGTGAGACCACACTAAAGCTAACGGACAGATACAAATCTTCATTAACAGCTTGACAAAAAGTCACAGCTGCTGGCTTGTGTAAATCTAACGAAACTTGGTTCGAATGTTCTCTCAGTGACACATTGAAAAAGAAAGCTGAATTCGGAACAAATTTAGGAGATTAAAATAACATTTCTGTAAATGTTTATTTAATCAATCGCATTGTTGGTTTGTGGGTTTGTAGAACTTAATCTAAAACGATAATATTTCGAAGTTGGGCTCTTGAACTCGACAAGTCACCGTTCTATTTATATTAATCTGAATGTAAATACGTCGTGTTTACTTGATATTCTAATGTAAGTACAAAGTGGCATCTTAATGATGTACATTAAGCTTCTCGCTGACATCCACAAGTGTCGGCATCGATGCTTAAAGTGTCACTTCACTTCACCTGCCATTAAATCCATTAAATCGTCAAGCACGAAATAAAATTATAAAACGCGACTAAAACTTCACTTTCATTACATGTCGGCAAAGTTGAAAATAACCATGCGGGGCGGACATAAAAGAAATCCCGACTGAATTTACGTGAAAATAAAAATTATAAAAGCCAGATTTATCGTTCGTTCAACGATTTAAAGTCCATTTTTGTGTAAATAAAATACCATTCGGCCCCACTGGCTAAGTTTTAATGAACTTTAATTTATGGAGTCTCGCACACTTTGTCGCGTTTATGGCCGTTCCGAGTGATTTTCGGTAGTCAGGATATGTGTAGGCAGGAGTCTGTTCCATGTTTTGGTTTACGTAATCCAGTCTATTAATTTTGACTTTATATCTTACGACGACGCGTTGCGGTGATTTTTATTGACGAAAACCTTATTTCGGATCGCATAATGGTCGTGTTTATCTTAGAACGCTAAACAATAAACGACATTTATTTACCAAAATACATAAAAGTTATAATGTGGATGTAAATCTTTTGCCTAGTTTAAAAATAATTATTTCAAAATGACATTGAGTCTACGAGCAAAACGTTGTATTGAGAATTTGAAACGAAAACGACATTAACATCTGAAGCTTTACATTCCACATGGTTCGTAAAATGTGTGTTAGACGTACCAAAATAGTGCTGATTTGCAATAAAAGTATTTTTAGAGAAGTACTTACAGCAAGTGGATAATTTTTCTACTAAATCAATGTCTCGAAAATTATCTTTGGTCTCCCATATCCCCAAAGTCAAAACGAAGTTTATATTGCACGACTTATTCCGATAATTATCAAGCAAATTGTGAATAAAACAACATAATTCATGTCCTTCACTTAATCCGCTAAAGTGAAATATTAATATGAACTGTTAGACGATTTATCTCGTAATCTTTGATAGGTTGATTCATTAACGTGATTCATCCTTCGTTTGTTGAATTTATAACTCACGAACGTTGGTTATTTGACAAAATGAGCCATTAGTTATTACGAAATTATGTAAACACGACCGTACGTCAGTTGTCCGAGTCTCCGAGAGCGAGGCTCCTCTTTGATTTTTTGTTTATTTTGTAAAGAATAACACAAACTAATGAGAACGGGTAAGCTTCGGCTTACATAAATCACAATTTTGTTGCGATAGTCAAAATATCTTCATAATTTAGTACGGCGAATACCAGCTGGAATATTTGAGGTTCGTCATAACATCCGACATTTGTTTCGTTTTACATTCTGTGGTTGTGTCGTTCTGAAGTTCCATGGTGAATATTCCATTGAATGAATTATATTACTGGAGTGTTCTAGAGTCTAGACGAACTATTGAAACATTTAAAAAATTTGTTCCAAAATATTGCATGACATATCATCATCTGTCTAGCCTTTTCCCAACTATATTGGGGTCGGCTTCCAGTCAAACCGGATTCAGCTGAATACCAGTGTATTCTGTGTGGATTGCATGACATATACTTTCTTCATAAATCTTAATCATTTTCATAAATAATTTCCCCTGTTAAACTTCTTGCATCGATGTAGAAATATTTATAAAAAAGCACTTCAGTACAAGTATTCCAACTAATAAAGACATGGCTACTTATTCTACCCACGCCCTCATTACAAGGTCTAAGAAACAAGTTCATCCACCATTATGGTAACGCATCATAAAAAGCGTAATATTTAACTCGTAAGCCAACAACACTATCCAAAGATTGTTTTATTCGTTGCGAACAACTATCTTATTTGGCTTGCTACAAGCTAGCTGTTATATTCATCATGCTGTTGGCTACAGTGACTTTAAACGGTGCATGTCCGTCTTTTATTTATCCTCGCCTCGATTGTTGCCAGAGAGCAGTATTCATAAAACTATGGAAGCGCTGTTCCTTGTTTTACACACTCTTTTATATTTCAACAGCCATTCCAGTTGAGAAACAGGCGACATTTTATAGTGTAGCTACACTGTCTTTACTATGCAGTGGCCATCCCAGTGGAAAATGAATATGACCTGGAAAGGACTGGATTTTTTAAAAAGGTTGCTTAAAAATGTAGCTTAGTTTAGAAATGAGTTAACAGAGGTCAGGTTACTAGATACAGACTGAATAGAATTAAAGTATTCAACATTGTACAACAGCGGCAGAAGATGTTTTTTGGTGGACCTTAGGCCTCTGCCTCGAGTTTTGCGGGCAGCGGGGCGGCGGCGGCGCGGGAGCGGCAGTATCTAATGTGTAAAATCAAATGGACCCTCGAAAAGAGCGGCGCAGTAGCGGCGCAAGGGCGGGCAACGAGCGGTGCGCGCCAGTCGCGCGGTGACCTCCCGCGCGTATTCATTGCAGTGTTGTGCAATTTATTTTCTTCAAAAATTTCAATAAATTTGAATCAAAAAAATGTTGTCACCGTTGTTCAGACATTTCGTTCGCGAATAGAAATAAATAACTCGACGACACAACCACGAACACAACACTACGCCGCTATATGCCGCGCGATCTGCACGCTGGGATCGAAAACGGGTCTACATTGCCCGCCCCGAACCCGAACCGCCGCTGCCGCTACCCCGATGCCCGCAAAACTCGAGGTACAGGCCTTAGACCTGGTGAAGGTCGCGGGTAGTCGATGGATGCAAGACGCACAGGACCGGTTGCTGTGGCGACACTAGGGGGAGGCTTATGTCCAGAAGTGGACGTCTTTTGGCTGATGATGATGATTGGAACCATAAACAATAAGTTTTTGGTAGAACTTAGATAAGACTGACACAGGAACGTGGGAATCGGCACAAAAAAAGAGGCATATGCTTAGTAGTGGGCGAAATCGGGCTGTGGAAGACTACACGTGGATTATTTAGCTATAACCAAATAAAATATTAATTTCTGATTTTATAAAACTCTGTTGAAACTAAAAAAGAAAAAGAGGTTGAAGCTACGATCCATGTTCTAAAGAAAGCAATAACTTTCAAAGTTAACGAAGCAAAAGCAAACGAACTCAAGACGATAGGATATTAAAAAATCATAGAATCAAGTAGCCAACATTGTTTGTGTAATCTACTAGTACTGTCTAATTGGAGAGCTTTGTACACAGAGGCCCGTGTGAGAGAATAATTAATGTTGTTAACGAATGCTTCGTGTTGTTTCAGAGGCTAATGATGAATTATAACTTTACTGTTCAGTTAGTACATTGTTCTGTAATCATTGTTATTTGATAGAGGCGCTGGAATATAATAATTATAGGCCAGTTTCAACCGGTATCTACATTATTTTATGTTGTTTTTAGGGTACCGTACCCAAAGTGTAACTAACGGAAACTTATTACTAAGCCTCCGCTGTCTGTCCGTCCGTCCGTCCGTCCGTCTGTCTGTCAGCGGGCTGGATCTCAAGAACCGTAATAGGTAGACAGTTGAAGTTTTCATAGATTATGTATTTCTATTGCCGTTATAACAAAAAATAAAAGTTAAGTTTTATGGTACCAAACCCTTCGCGTGCGAGTCCGAGTTGCACTTGGCCGGTTTTTTTTATATTTATAAATATTACTTACGATCAGGAACAGGGACGCTTTTTCGATTGGTTGAACTGGAAACATTCATCGGGATTAGTTCATCATCATCAAATCAGCCGAAAGACGTTTACTGCTGGACATAGACCTCCCCCAATTGTTGCCACAATAACCCTCACAATGACCCTCACCACGTTTTTTAGTTATTGAATTCAAGTTTTTGAAAGTTTCGATTTTCGTAGATCCTGAACCCTAACAATAACAGGCAAACTCAACACAAAATAAAACAAAATTAGTTTAATTAAGCTCTCCATCCATTTAATGGCTCACCAGATTCCAACGTGCTCAGACTAAGAAATACTACCGTCTCGTTTAGCTTGCTTTGATTCTAATATACAGCTTCACTATCGTAACGGCACTAAAATTCTCAGATTACTGCAGTTAAAGCAAACTACATACATGTTAAAAGCAAGTGACTTGTTTACAACTGCAATGTAGTATGCAATTCTTTAACACCACAGAGTACGAGATGCTTCAGTGGCTGCTGCTCTGCTAGAAAATAATGTATTTTCTAAACTTTCTATAAAAACCAAGCGTGTCAATATTGGGCTACGCATAGTGGGACAGAATGTCAACGGATTTTTTTTTTTATTTTTTTTTTTTTTTCATCCAGAGCACTCAAAAATGCCCATTTTTTTGTCGCAGAGTTCTCTGTAATGGTAATACGTTTTCAAGCGCAATAAAATACAACGGATAGCCAAATATTTAAAGTAAAGCATTTTACAAAGAAATTATATAAACATGGTCACAAGAGATTACAATTTTTCGTCGCGAAATGCTCAAAATTTTGAGTGGTAACTACAATTTTTTTTCTTACTATTCAATAGGAAATTTAATGAACTAAAGCATTTCACCATAAAAATTTAACATTTCTCCAAGTAATTTTGGTTTTATAAGGATTTTTTATCCGAAATTCCCTGATTTATTATTATATTTTGAAAAAAAATTTTTAATGTTAGAAATTGATTCCGCAGTGCAGCATCGAAAGGAATTTCTTGACACGGCATTGGAGAGCGCGCTACGGGATCCCGCGTCGTCATGCCGCGGCATGACGACGCGGGATGTCTTGGTAGGCCGCCGGAATCCTACAGTTAGCATTTCGGCGGTATTGCGGCTTCCCGCCACGGGATCTAAGCGACTAGTGTGCGCTGATCGATGGCAAAATCCTCTGCTCTTTCCGCCCTGGTGTGCGTCGATCTTAAGTCTCAGTGACTGCTAATAGAAATTGACGACTCGTGATAATCCTTACTTCCTTACTAAAATTATAAATGCGAAAGTAACTCTGTCTGTCGCTCTTTCACGCCAATACAACTGAACCGATTTAAATTAAATTTGGTACACAGATAGTCTAGAGCCTGAGAAAGGCCATTACTACTTTTTATCCCAGGAGTATGTTCCCTAGCGACCACACGGGCGACGCCGCTGGCATAAGCTACTAGGGTATATATTATATATTCCTGAAAATACCTTTTTGGTCGGTCAGATACTTGGAGATTTCCTAAAAATATTCAAACATTATGTTTTTCTTTGGACACCTAAAAGTAAATGAAGACGATACGGTTGAAGTTTTGCAACACATCATGTATTGTTACACTTTTTACCAAAAACACTCCTAAACTTCTATGCGCTTTATCCTTGTCAACTTTGATTGGTTTGAAAATGCGAAAACTGTCAATCCAATATAATTTAAATATGAACTGCCGGAACAAGTTGATTTTTTTATTCATTTAACTGCCCAGTGCATAGCCCAGGAAATTAAAGCCGCCGCGGCAAGTGAGGCAATTCTGTGTTCTGTGATCAACACCAAAAGCTGTAAAAAGAACGTAAAGTTGATGTTCCAACCGAATCAAGTATGCGAATTACTATTTCAATTCTCAGGTTCAACGGAGTTTTGGATGAATAATATGATGCAATTTGTATTGTAGCTATCTTTTGCAAGTACTGGAAGCGGGTCTGCCGTCTGCTCTCTGATTTTAGGTTTAATATTTTAGTAGAATTCTTCTTCATTGCAGTGCTTTCTTAGTATAAACCAGGCCTCTCTTTGAACGGCTAAGAAAATCATTTGACTCTCTACTTTAAGGTTTTGGAAAATAAAATATGTCATGCGCCTTGAGATTGCAATCAAATTATATATAAAGACATCAAGATGGTAAACAATGTAAGCATAGGTATTAGATTAATATTTATGCAAATACATACCTACGAGTATCATAAGATAAATATTACATGATAGGTTTTATGTCATTACGCTACTCATAATATTACAATATCAAAGGTTTTCCTAAAACGTGGTTATGTTTTTAGATCAAAGCCTAATTATCTTAACTTCTAAAATTATACAGCGGTAATAAGATATTTCCTTAAGTAGAATATGTTTGGAGCCATCTTGCTTGAGATTAGATTCGCGTTTTATTGCTTGCCAAATTGTGCAAGCGAACATGATTGCCCTTTTAAGTCCTTCATGATTCATACATAAAATATGTTTTACAAGCTTTTGTAAAAGTACCAACACTGGAAAAAAATAAAGGAAAACAACAGTTGTGTAAAAAATAGGTCACGGAACCGAGGCTGAACAAATAAAAGAAACGATATTAGAACTAATAATACAACAGAAGTAATATCACTTACAGAAATTACAGCACAGTGAGATCACACCCATAGGAGCTATATTAGTATAACGCATTTCACAGCGGGTATCGTAATTCCATCAAACATAACATAGAATGTTATTGGTAGGAAATGTTAGTTCGATCATAATGCTAACGAAAATATCGATGCTGATGATTGAAATGAAGTAAGTGAATTTGACGCCAATGGTCCTATTTATAAATTAGATGAAAGAACACAAGAAAGGAATCATAAACATGTCAATGATTTGTCAAAATTTGATTTGAAGCTTGTTTAGTTTGCAACACGGAGCTTTTTGGTTGGAACTTATGAATCAAGAAATGGCAATGATGACGGAGAGCTTCAAAACATTTTGGAAGATCAAACGGTTAATTAGTGAGGTGAGAATGGTGGTGTGTTGTTATGTGTGATTTAATATTTTGTTTTCGAATTTTAGATGACCCTCTAAAAATATAGCAGATGAATGTTTACAAGATAATACTGATGGAATAGGTTGTCTAGTTTAAATGACTGATTGCGAAAAGAAGTTGATAAAACAAGTGGTTTTCTATCAACGGCAGTGCTTGTTAAAGTGAAAAGCGCTACCGAAATGTCACATCGTCAATTTCTTGACAATTAAAACTTTTGACAAGTAATATCGCGACAGAATGTCACTTTCTCTAGAACCGCTAAAAATTAGGATTATAAGTTTGTATTGATCGTTTTTTCAGCTGAATCTGGGTTGACTGGAAGCCGACCCCAATGTAATTGGGAAAAGGCTAAGCAGATGTTGATGATGATGATGATTATTGATCGTTTTATGTCTGCATGAACTATTGATAGTATCAATAAATTCTAACATAATATTTTCAGTATTCAATGTATTTGACCCTCTGAGCTTTACAACTCATAAATATATCAATACCTAATTTTACTACGTGCTTTATTATTTCACCTTAGATTATAAAAACATGTGCTGTAAAACAAAACATAGATAATGCATGCGTCTAATAAAAACGTCGAGAATAACCGCCTTATAACGAACTAAAAATATGGATTTTCAGCCATGACGCACGACTTGATTTTATTTATATGCTAACACATTTATGTCTCTTTGTGAGAGATGCTTCACTTTACTTTATGACCCGTAGTTTAGTTGTTAAAGTTCTATCTAGCGATAACAATTTTATTATAGTGCTAGCACATTCGTAGGAACGAATTTTCATAATAGTATTTTCACCTTTGCAGTTTTCTTTGAAATGCATCGTCCTTTTAATTTTGCTGCGTACTTGGATCTTATGCCAGAACTGGTAGGTACTGGACCCGCTAGGAACATTTCAGTTATTTCGATTTAAGTTACTCTAGTCTTTAACATACCACAATCGGAATGGTATTAGCTACAAACGTTGCTGTCTCATTTCAGTTGACAATTCCATTCTTGTCTATGACTAATCTAGTTCAAGGAAATAACACTAAATTATACAGGACAGCTAATCTTGGGCATAATTTATGACTGATACTATCACATCTAATATTTCATAAGAAACTTTGGCTTTGAATGCACTTGTATGCAATGCATACATTTTACGATGAACTATATCACACAATCCTGGATAAGTTTAATATTGAGCCTTGCAGCCATGATTTTACTTCTCGCTTTATTACTGACCTCTTCTTCAGAGGACACAGCCATTCTTCTAATCCTATTGTACTTTGACCTATTTAAATCACGTTAAAAGCAAATAGGAGTTTAACCTCAAAACCGCATTTAGAGTAAGCGTTGCAATCTTACGTACAATGGGCAACATAAATTGTTTCGCTAGACACAACGTTATCCAGGACAAAGTCTGCTTTATCCCGTTCACATAAGGTTACATTTCCAGGATGTAAGGGTTCGTCTTCGTAATAATTGGAAGAGAGGCAGCCTGTACGTTTGGAACAATCAAACTTAACCTTGGGAACGTTTTACGAGTCGCTTTCAGCTCGCAACGGCGTAATAAACATGTCGGCATCGTCGGCAACAAGTGTTACCGGCTTGTGGTCTACGCACGTGTTTACTGGTTCTGTAATGGAAAAGTAATAATTACTAGAAGTAGTAACAGAAGTAATGAGTCTGAAGCTTCAATTAAGACTGCGAAGGTGAAAAGGTATTGTGTAAGTTACTAAACTGACACAGGCTGTGTGCGTTTTTCTATTTCTTAGAACATACATGAATCATAAATCAGTTCACTGTTTCATGATTTTGCAATGGCTTAAGGTTTATTTTAGAGATTTAAATAATTTGAACATGAATCAGGTGTTAGCTATAAAGACTACCACAAACTAGCCTTATTATTCCTTGCTTACTTAGGATCATTACTTCACATTTTTGGCAGTGTTATCTGTACCTACCGTACTTTGTTAATATTGTATTTTTCTAAAAAGTGAGCTTATAGGTAACTTTTATAATCAAAAGTGACATTGTTAGAGTAACGTTTTTTTGAGTCATTGATACAGCTTTAAGAAATGTAATTATTTTGCTCTTATTTTTGTAACACTGATATGTTTACGAAAGCTTAAATCATAAACAAACACGTGCATTACATATTTTAGTTAGCCACGCTCATAAACACTGCATAATTATAATGCCGTTCATTTCTCACATCCACTGAACTATAAAGGATGTAACCAACAAAATATCAATTTGTTAAATTAAAACTAAAAGTTACCAGATGCTGGCAAGGTTGACATCTGCGTTCTTCCGAATTTAATGATCCCCAAGGCGGCCACACTAAACAGCGAACATATTCTAAATTTAAAGAAGCAAATCGTTCAGTCGATACATTGAAACGGAAATAGAAGACACACGATCCCGCGGGAAGTCGAACAAAAAACGTAAAGGAGAAACACATGACCTCATTTGTCGCGAAGCGAGGGAATTATTTATTACTTTTGATACCTCTCACGTCGGCTCCCCCTTTGTCTTTGTGAGAAACTCTGTGATTTTAATATCGCTACTGTTTCTAAAGAAATTTGTAAATGTGATGCTCTTCTTAAAAATTATGGAAGGCTTATGTTGGATTTTTATAGCTTCTCTTTGATGTCAAAATTAATTTAGTACGTGATGAAATGATCCGCGCTTATGAAGTAGTAAGGATTTAAGGTGAAGGGCGATGTTAAATGAAGAGCAAGATCAACATAATTATAGCTAAAAGTAACCAACTTACAGACAAGATGGTGGAATTATTTGGAGTATTTATAGAAAATTAATTTGGATGTTTCAAATACCACAAAATTGTAGTTGATGATAAATGATCAGCCAAATACCGTCAATTTTATTCCAAGGATAGATACCTAACTCCATTTTATTTCACAGTAATACACCTGGAAGGTTGTTGCATAAAGACCAAGGTGATATGGCTACGGTAAAGTGAACTGTAGGTAACTAAGACTTCAAATGAAACCGTAGTAGCTAGTACATAAATAGTTTACTTTTCTTGCTTCCATATAAACCCCACAGTGACAGTTTCCCTAAGTCATGAAACGTGCAATTGTACTGTTATTCTCAGACCGACTTAAAACATTTCATGACGGTTGAAAGTATTTTCTCTAAAACGTCTTGTATTTTGATTGGAGGAACTCACTGTTATTATAACATGCTACATTCACGTCAAGGCAAGACAACGTGTGACGTACTGTGTTATGATTTTGAAATTTAATCATTCCAATATTCTAATTACCAAGCTCTTCATGCATTTAAAATACAAATACATCAAGCAATTTTGAACCTAGGTGTTGCAATAATAAAATTTAAGGCCGGGATTTTTGAACAGCAGATACAATAAGTCAAAGGTTGTTAGATGCGTCCGCCAGATGCGCCTGCGACAAAAGTGTCGACTAATGACTTGGCGGTGACGATGTAAACATTCGACGGGTGACACTGTCAAAATCATCACGACAGCTAAGAAAAAAACTAAATGTTATTTGTATGTTTCACGTATACACACAGTCGTCAGTGTATGTAAATATAGAGGAAGATGGATTGTCTTATATTTGTGGTTTGAAAACAAGAGAGTTAAGAATAATAATATTTTGGCAAATAACGACAATGACATGAAACTCTCCAGAACCATGTTTTTCACAACTGACCGCATCTCGTTCCATCATGATTTATTATTCACAACACAAATAAATATTTATAAATCTGTAGTCGTTAATGCCCTGAATTCTCGAATCATAAAGGTTTCGACGTCCACCATTGGCTCATTAAAATCACCATCAATCATTTTTCAAAACGCTGAATCACAAGTCACAACCAATTGATATCATAAAAATATTTTCTGTTCTAGAAGCTCAAACGGTACGAACAAAAGGAAACGTGTAACCCGATACAACTCTGTTAAATGTTTACAAATGCTTTATGTTTGGCGAAATCAAACACGATTTGAGTGGCGTTCCACAAAAATACAAGCTAAGGGGAGGCAGTAGCGAAATTCAGTGTAAACAATAGTACAAAGTCGAGGTAAGATTATTGGAGAATTTGTTTTAAGCCACTTGAGGCACTTGTAAATATTTGGTAAGCTTTCGTACGCCTTACGTCTGCCATTTCACCTGCCTTCGTGACGTTAACGTTTAATGTTATTTGTTTTGCGATAGAAAATCGAGCTCCAACAACATTATTTTGACGTCCCTTTTTATAAAATGTTGAGTTCTCTCGTATTTTCTTTTTTACATCCCGCTTTGTGTGTTTATATTTGTTGTAAATGTGTTTGTTTTATATTGCGTGCAAAATAGGTATCAACCACTAATAATTTAAATATTGGTTCTTTTACTGTGAATATATCTGCGTTTCAGATGAGTTCATGCATACGGTTCGAAATATAATAACAACTCTGTTTGGCTCCGGGGATAATATTGTAGATACGATATATTGCGAGCTTTAACATAATTTGGGGCAGAAATGCAGAGGAAACTGGATTAATTTCTGCTAATGGCCTGGAAGTGGTGACAGTGGTGGGAAAACAAATTGTATGACTTCAATTTATACCAAATTAAAGTGCAGCTGCTTTAAATGTTAACAATGTGAAAACATTTTGAGCTGCATCAAATTATAAGCTCAGATTAATACCCGTTTCGTTTGTAAGTTTCATTTGCAGTGGATTTTTTTCCGGCCAGTAAAGAAGTGGCTCAATATAAGTTACTGGTATTCAGCTCGAAACGGTTAGACTTAAAGCTGAGCCTATTTCCAACTATGTAGGGGTCAGCTTCAAGTCCTTTGATATATTTTTTGCAGACGATTTTTTACTAAATCTAATATAAGATCGTCTGCAAAAACTATATCTCTTATATTTCTTCCTACTGGACCGTACGATAATCATTACTCGGCAATCTGCAAACAATCATTGGTATTAAAACCGAATTAATTACTGACTGTGTTATGAAACACAAATCCGTTGTTCTGATAGCCACACGTGTGATCAATCAGCGCAAAGCTCCAGCTCTTTATGAAGACGAACAGATAGACAGTCGTAAAACTCGTGATGTGGTCTGATTGGAAACACGTTCAGACGTTCATTCGTTCAACCGTGCATACGCGCGCTTGCTTTCAATTATGAGAGATGTTATATGCCGCAGAGGAAATAGTGGTGCATTGCCATAACGAATGGGCGAAATTTTAATTTAGTCTATTAGTATTTTTAGAGGAAATTTGTTACGAATGGAAGTGTTATATTGAAACAAGATGTTAGTCTAGCGAAAGTAGTGGTTTTTTTTAAGTATTATTCCTGTTTGGTGTTTTAATTGAATCCATTCGTGTAACCAATATGTTACCTATGGATTTATCTGAAATTTTTCTTTATATCTTCATTTAGAGTCGATTATGCTTGTCTTTCGCTTACTTCATCATTATTATTATGACTCATTTATCGTGTCATTGACCCAAGACAACCAATAAGGCCGTATAGTTCCATAACCTTTTTCATTAACAAGTTCGCAACGTTTATTTTGCACATACAACTCTTAATGCGTATAATCATTATGTCATAATGTGCACATTTGCGTAAATGAAATATTTACGAAACGCGTAAAAGGCAATGCCTTAAGCTACAATTTCTTTACCAGTCGAGAATTTAAATATACGTGCATAAATCCATCAGTTGAAGTTAAAAGTCGATTACAAAACAATTTTGAAATTTAAATTCGATTATTCATTTTTTCTTCGATACGGTGAATAAGTAGGGGGTTTCTCCTCGCAACATATCAGAGACCGAAATTACAATGTCGGTTGGTAGTAAGTTATCTTTAGTCTGCTACGGTTGCCATATTATTAACGTCACAACATTGATATAACACGTGGCTCCTTTCCGCGGACATGTCTTCCAAACCGCACGTAGCAATCATCATTACGAATCAATCGTCAAAAGGCAGATGTGTAACAGTTACACTTCATCAGGTTGTCCATATACTTTTATTTTAAAAACGATGTAACCTAACCACAAACGCTATGCAAAACTCGAAGTTTCAGTAACAGAATAAGGTTGATATTGGTAAAGCCGAGAAATTGAAAATCGGTTCGAATACGAAAAGGGTTGAGTACGACTGGCTATCTCGACGTCATCCTGTGGATCCCTATATTTAGAATGTCACTTAATAGCGTACAATTTTGCAGGCAATACCGTCGATTGTGTAGGTGCATTCAGAGGAAAATGCTCGACGGAACGGAAAATTTGTCGCGGCCATTATTCGCACTAGCGCTTCGGACGATTAAATTCGGCTCACCCACGAGTTTAGCACTGTGATGTACATGAAACTAGCTTCAATCGACGCATAGGAGGCAGTTATCTCCACACAATTGCGTTCACCACTTCCTTTGAATAATTCTGGGGTTCAAAAACCAATATTTCTTGCAATGTCTGCTACACATTTTCGTTTTTTATGCTGCTATTCAATATTCACATCGATGTCTAAACCCGCAAAAGATAAGGAAACCTAATATCGTGTGCCAAAAGACCAAAAAACAATTATAATAATTCAAACAAATACGAAAGTGGTCCAATAAAGCAATTTGTCATCCGCGATAACGCTGTTTGAAAACATTAAGTCGGTGAATAAAATAATCTCTTGCTTTCAAAGCGAGATTTCTGAATCTGAATTCGATTGTCCCCTTACTTGATTGTGAGTAACTTAATACTTTGGCGCCGCACCGTCCTACCACATTTTGGTAGCGTCTTCTCGGTTTCACGCAGCTGTCATTTTGACAAAGTGTTTACAAAATGCTACATATTTTTTTTATTTATATTTTGCTTTGCATGTTTATTTGGGTGATTTGTGTATATTTTATTATTATTATGAAGACACGTGAATAAAATTATTTCTGTTTTTCATAACAGACATTGAACAGTTAGTGCAAATTATAACTAGGTTGGTACCTATTAATATTTTCACAAATTGTTCACTGTCTACCTGTCTACTGTTACCGTTACTGTTACTGTCTACCTGTATACTGTCTGTCTGTTGTGTGTTTCTTTGGACAAGGTGTGGAAACAAAAAAGTATATCATCATAAAACAAAAATCTATTGATAGTTTAAGTAAAGAGGATGTAGACGAAACCAAAATAACTCCCGATTCAATCACTGATGCTATCTTTAATACCCCTTACGAAATAACAAGGTCAGTAAAAGATTCCGTAGTAAATAAAGAGATTACGATAGGAGGTTGCTCAGGCCTACTTTCTCCGGGTACCTTTTTTTATCCTAACAGACAATGGTAGACTTTAGTTCGGCACCGTCTTCATTGCAGTAAGACTCCCGGTATTTATTCCCAAAACGACGTAAAGTAGATAAGCCCCTCCCGTGTAGAAAAATTCCCTTTTAGATTTATCGGTAATCTCGTTGGTTGCTGCTTTTATTGTTTCTGCGAACAATAATGAATTAGACTTACTACTTACACATTATTTGCTTAGGCCCGGCGTCATTTGTTTACTTTGGTAACTGCATATCCCGACAGGGGAGAGTAGGGTTAGCCAAATCAATGCGGTGGGCGTTCTGCAAGGGGATTTCTAGATTTATCGTTACTTTGTTTTGTATTGTATTGTACAGTCATTTTCAATTGACCCCACGCACAAATCTTTGAATTTCCTTTGTTCAATTCGATGAAGCAAAATTTCATACAGTGAATCTCGTTATGAGAAACTTTTATGTAATAAAAGGAAAGTTTTCGAGGGAGAAAAAGCAATGTTAACATTCCACACGATGTTCGCGGCCATTTGATCACTAACGAGACGATTCCCGGAAGCTATAATACTTTGTTACTTTTGTGAAATTAGGTTGTTATTTTTCACATAAATTGTTAGAAGTGTTTTAATTAGGATGTGGACTCTTCACGGAAAATGAAAGCATTATCTTTTCAAAATTTTCTTTGTTAATTAATTAGAAATTGTGACAGGACATTTTCCATGTCAAATTAATTATACAGGGACGATTAATGTGGCACGAAATTACAGCAATTTTTTTTTCCAGTTTACGCTTATATAGATCTGCAATAAAAAACAACGGGTTGCACTCCGGGAATGCCGGCAGAAGTGAAAACTTGAACACGTGCTTCTCTCCCTCCGTCTTACGAATTTTCGACCAGGTCACGTGTCCTGACGTCTTACGAATTTTCGACCAGGTCAGGTGTCCTGACGCGAGCGTCACGTGTCCTGACGCGAGTTTAATATTTTTTACCCATCACAAAAAAAGTGCACAATGCTGCTAAAGAAGTTTTCACTTCAGAAAAACTTCCTTACGACTGTTCAAGATTCGAAAGCGTTACAGAAATAATTTGCCACTAATTTACAAACAACCTTTACATTTAAATATTTCCCACGACATAAAATTACGACAAAGCATTATCATTTATTCAAAATATGCACGGATTTCTGTGTCATTAGCTTGTTGATTCCACAAAATTCATCTGACGCCTCCTAATGAGTCGCATATATTCCGAAGGCGTGTTATGGAATGCAACGTTACGACATTTGGGGCCAAGCAAACGAAATTATGCGAGCTCATTAGTAAAGTACTGGTATTTAGAACTAAATATATATCAGATAAATTCACACGGAATCAGATAATACACCATATTTGGATATTAAAACTATTTAAATAACGACTTTTTGTGAAGGAGTGTGGGCGTGTTTGGGTCTTACCGTCGTTATAACTGTTTCAATAGTCGGTTTTTTTGGACTTGTGTCATTTAGTTCATAATCTTTAATTATTAATTTCTAGATGTTGTAGGTTTAAAGTGTGATTTTATATCGTTTTAACTGTAGTAACTTTATGTGTGTGGTGTTTCGCCACCTTTAGTCAACTTATCAGAAGGTTAATCCACGTAGTTGCAAAACGGTCACATTTTTTTGGCTTTACTATTGATAGACACGCATTTGACCACTATCTCACCTGATAGTAAGCAATAATGTGGTTGGAGATGAAGCATGCTTGCCTAAAAGGACCCTATTCACTCTTGACTTAAAGACTCTTTAAGTAGTAGCATTCAGGAAACATAAACTCCGGCAGGGAATTCCACTCCTCTACGCACTATTTGTGCATTTAAATTAAGACAAAAACTTGTCAAAACGTGGAGAAATCAGATCTTAACAGTAAGCGACTGCGATGTGCAAGTGAAAATGCCAAGATTTTATACATATCCTTCTCTTTATTTAAACACGCGGCAGCGTGTCCAGCCAAGTTCAAAGAAAAAGGAACTGATGACGCAGCAACTGTGTGTAATATTACACGTACCATTTCAAGTTTCTTTTGACCCATTCACAAAAATGATACGTTAAACCGAATATAAGATAACATGTATTTGAAAAGTAGCCAAGTCGAATCTTGAGCCTAAATTTATCTTATTTCAGGATTATCTATAAAATTTGGCATTCTTATTTTTTTTTGCTCTTGACTCTAGTCTAGGTCAGAGATGATAAAGATAATGTCTACGATGGAGCGAGCTTACTCATAAGGAGCCTGTAAAGAGCTTCCTGGAGCTTGCCCAGCACTCATTTAGATCTCAATTCTTTTGTCACTGGAGTCGACAATCACGCATATTATTAACATATAACCTTTGGAACAGTCTCCTTTTATTTTAAGTTTTATTTCACATATTATGTGGTGGACAACTGCGCATTATTTTTATTTATAATTAGCATTATACTTATAAACAAAGGGGTAGGAGAAACTTTGCACGGGCTGCCAAGCATGGGAAGGGAGCGCTGTATATTGAGTAGATTGCTGATAGGGTTGGCGTTGTTTGCTGATGCGACAGGTGTTGAGAATAAGTCTTATTATTATATTTCGTCTATTTGTGTCTTTTCTATTTCATGGTGAATGAAAGAATGAATATTTCAGAAATAATCATTCTTTCGAACTACATGAACTTAGAGAGCTATATTGGTGATTAAAATGGTTATAATTCTTTAGATAAATACGCGTTACGGTCGCGGATCGCATTTGGTCCACATACAGCTTCACACTGACCGGCAAATTGCAAAAAACATAAAAATATTTGAATTTCGCGGGCTACCCTGGAGCATTCACCTTAAGCGAATACCATTAAATCCTAGTTCAATAACGTTTAGATTGTCACAGGGTATAAACTCTAATGTAATGCAATCAGCGTACAGCGTAGCATAAATGCAGAGTGGCCTAAATTCTGCACTGGATATAATTTAGGCTGCGCATGTCGATGATATTTCGTCGACGATAATCCTTACTTAGTCAGTACGGATTATCGTCGTTTAATCTTGCTTCAGATATAGTATAGCCCCAATTAATCGTGTTATTCTGTTTTATATATATAACCGTTTAACAGCTCGTCGCTAAATAATGAAACAGCCGCACGGGTCGATCTTTACGGTTAAGTAATGCTTGCCAAGGTTGGTCTGTGGATGGGTGACCATCTTAACATACTGAGTTTCCTCCGTGCCTCGGAAAGCACGTTAAGCCGTTGGTCCCGGCTGTCATTTGTAGATCTTTGGCAGTCGTTACGGATTGTCAGAAGCCAGTAAATCTGACTCCAGTCTTGCCAAGAAGTACCGTGTTATCCAGTTTATGGGTTGTGAAGGTCTGGTAGGCAACCGCTCCACGTAAATCACTAGTATTCAGCTGAATCCGGTTTGTCTGGAAGCAGACCCCAATATAGTTGGGAAAAGGCTAGGCAAATGATGACATGTAACAGTTTATAAATTGTTCTGTATAAGTGTCATCTGCTAATTCTAAGTGATACCTACTATTGGCTTAGTAATCCAATATTCGATTTTGTTGTTTGTGCTTTTGTCTGGTTGCGTCTTAATTTGATTTGTAATAATTAAGTATGCAATCGTCTAAAAACAAATTACATTAATTTGAAAATGTGCTTAAACGAATTGTAACTTATTTTTAGGGTTCGATTCTTTTAGCTTATCTTACTCACCTTCTTACTTACTTGCTTTGCTTACTTTGCAAAAACTTAGGCTTAGTAGTAGCGTCGTAGCGATACTAATAGATTCTTGTCAAAAATATAACGCGTAAGATTTGACCTCTTGTTTGACTGTGTCTGTTCTTAGAAATTGTTTATTGTCTTTATTCATAAACATTTTGGTTTTAGTCTGGACTGGACCTATCAATAGTCTTACACTCTAAACTTAACAAATTGTATTTTGTAAGCGCCACCAAAACAATTCACGTTAACCTAACCTAACCGTGTTTCAACCTACCCCGTACGACCAGTTTGCGTTTTGTGGTACACAGCGAATTAATTTTAAGAAGATTGGTGTCCACTCGTGCGCTGTTGATGCACTACAGTGAACAGATAAACACTGCTGAGCCTTTGTTATGAATATAAAGGATTTTCAACAGCTCGGCTCCTCCCTGAATAAAAATTCGTGTTATGATTTTCCCTTAACAGATTATTTATTATTTAAGCATCTTTTAGTAATCTCATTTTGAATTGAATAATTAATTATTACTTAAAATTTGTGAAAATAATTTTCTTGCTGAAGAATTTCTCTAGTTCAAACTTTATCTAACCATCATTATATAAGCAGAAATGATTTGTAAACAAAGGAAAACGTATGGTAGCAAGAACAAAACAAACATTTCTAAACTCATATTAATGACTAGGTGACCAGCGCAACTTCATCTGCTCAGCTCCTATTGGTCTTAGCGTGATGTTATATAGCCTATAACCTTCCTCGAAAAATGGGCTATCTTACACTGAAATAATTTTTCGAAACAGTAGTTCCTGAGATTAGCGCGTTCAAGCAAACAAACAAACAAACTCAGCTTCAGCTTTATATATTAGTATAGATATAGAATATATAAGAGTAGATATAAAACTTACCTATTGTTTCTAAGTGAAAGAAAGAAAAAAAAAAATTATTTGGGACTCGCACACAACAGATGACATGATGATGATGTTGACAGATGTAAAAATTAAATTAACAGAATTAAGTAGTCTAAAAACATTTTAGTCTGTGCGAGGCCAAAAAGGTCCCTATCTCAGCATAGGCTGCGAAATTTAAAAATAAAAAACACAGCGCTGGTTTTATGATAGGGCCAGTGATGCCACGGACGCAGTTACGTAACACATACTAAATATAATAGAAACAGATAAAATATACAAATAATGAAAGAAAATAAAATAAAAAATACAATTCCATAAAATACACACAGTCAATAATAATTAACAATAAAATCAACCCATGCCCAAAGGCCCAGTGCTCCAAAGTCATTTGTGAATATCACAAATGACGGAACGCGCGGGCGCACTTGGCAGCTGTCATGTTCGAAAGAAAAACGCAAACATAAATAACAATGGCAGAACTTATTTGTAAAGAAAAGCTATATCAACAAGTATCACGAAAGTGCAACAAAAAAATAAAGGGGTTTATTGCATAGTTGCGGTCTGAGTCATATAGTTGCAAGAAGACGATATGTAATGCTGAGAACATTGGACTCAAGTGGATTAACTCATCATCTGCCTAGACTTTTCCCAACTATATACCTAGAGGCTGGCTTCCTGTAAAACCGGATTCAGCTGAATACCAATGTTTAACATGGAGCGGCTGCCTGCCAGACCTCCACAACCCAGTAACTGGGTCACAAGGTACTTCTTGGCCAGACTGGAGTCAGATTTACTGGCTTCTAACAATCCGTAACGACCGCGACTGCCAAAGATCTACAAATGACAGCCGGGACCAACAGCTTAACGTGCTTTCCGAGGCACGAAGAAAACGGTATGTTTAGATGGTCCATCCTCAGACCAAACATAACAAGCGTTGCTTAACCTTAAAGATCGTCCCGCGCGGCCATTATTATTTAGTTTCGAGCTCGAGTGGAATAACTAAAAATAAATGAAAATATGGCGCTGAAAACTTCCTGAGCATCGCTGGATTACAATTTATAATATGCCCAAAGGCAGCATTGCCTTGTTGTATGGCAATTCTTATCATTTGTCCGAGGTAAAAACCACGCGAAGTTTCAACTAAGCGTCTTGACAGATTTTATCTAATTATCTATCTAATCTAATACCTTTATACGAGCAATTCTTGCATAGAAATATAAAAAACAGAATTCTTTAATATATTATGTAAGTATATACCTATAAATATAATCTGAAATTTAGTATGCAGCGGGTTTCGGGAGCGATAAATCGATCTAGTTAGGTTTTATTTTTAGAAAACGTTGTTAAAATACGAGCAAAGCTCGATCATCCAGGTACTAGTTATTGTAAAATGTAATTTCGAAACTACTCATCGGATTATCAACTCTTTCACAGATTGCATGAACTTTAGTTTCGCTAAGTGCCATAGCTTACTTTTCATCCCGGAAAAAATATAAAAAGTATCTGGCAACTTTTAATAATAAAAAAAAAAGTTTTCAAATATTTGTATTGTTTTGCAGCTTCAATTTGTTGCGTTCAAACGATCGTTAGTTAAGTCTATTAAGCCAAATAACTGATACGTTTCATAGTTTTAAAACTGTTCGTTCATAAAAAAGAGCAGCTATCATGCAAACAAATATATTTGCTTTGAATACTTTGTTTGTTCATCAGTAAATATTTTAGAATGGCATTATTGTTTGTTCCGTAGTATTCCGTAGTGTTCAGATACTGGTCTGATTGAGAGAAATCATTGATTTATACAGGCCACTTTATGTCCCGGAAAATAATTCTATTTCATTAAAATTTCATTGGATAGTTTATTGATGTGCAGACACGGTAAAAAGCTATTGTCTAACAAATAACAAGATTCTCTTTTTAAAAAATATTCGTCTCTTACAATTTGGCGCTTTGTTTCTAAATTAAAACCACATTCGTCTTCGAAATTCAAACCTAAAGAAACAAAAGACAATCAAATAAATGTGTAAGACAAAACACGACGATAAATTCTCGTTGATTCGATATAAATTCGTGGTCCTTTCCTCTTTTCTGCCTGTACTTTGTCATTGCGATAATTAGGACGAAGAAGTGTTGCCGACTGTAATTTCTCTTTGTGTCCGAGTATTTTGTCATGTTTAATTTCATGCCTTCAACCGCATCTCCGCCAATTAGGTTTGGGTGACGTCACGTCTTTTTGCTGGAGACAACTTTTATGTTGCTGGCGTTGCAATAAATGTTTTTGGAAGGTTGTGGAGACGTTTCATTTCAAATGTAAAGTTATACATGATTGAACTTCAAATTTCTACATAAAAAAGGAAATCTTACTTCGGCTGGAAAACTATAGCTACGATGAAACTGAAAACATAATCAGTAATCTAACCTAGTGACATAACAAACTTAAAAACACCCACATCACACCACACATACCCACTACCTCAATTTCTCCATAATTTCCGCACCTTTAATGACCGTATTTTATTTTTCTTTTTTCTATATATTTTTTTTTTACTATTGATAGGCACGCGCTTGACCACCAACTCACCTGATGGTAAGCGATGATGTGGTCGAATATGGAGCACGCTTTTCTAACCTATTCACTCTTGACTTAAAAACTCCCAGGTTGTAGCTATCGGGAAACACAGACTCCGGCAGGGAATTCCAGTAAAAAACATAACGTTTTGTGCGCGTGGGTCCTGTCCACCTGCTATTCTATCATTTATTTATTTTTGTAAATCACTGTAGTAGTTGCAGTACACGCTGTCTTTAAAGTTCTTCACTCTGATCCACGGAATCGGATGAACCTCGACTCCTGTCATGTAGAAGGTCCTAGCTCAGGGGTCGAGACCACATTGGTGTAATAACTGTCGTTTTAGAAACAAATAAGTTATTATTAAATAATAATTATTATAACTAACTAATATTTGGGTTTTTAGAAATTAGATCTAATTCTTGGTGCTATAAAGAACTTGCTTCAATGAGCGAAACCTAGATTTTGTACGGATAAAAATTCAGGCAGTAACTGCGCAACACAACAATCATCATTGCAGCCGAAAGTCGTTCACAGCAGGACACAGGTCTCCCTCAAGGGTCGCCACTTCGATTGGTCCTGTGCATCTTGCATCCAGAGGATTTTCATAAATTCATCGCCCCACCTTGCGGAAGGAAGTAATTGAATGTTACGCTTTCCGGTACGTGGATTTTATGGATACCTACTGCTGTCTTTATTGACCTAGTCTTATGCATTCCCTTCTTACATTTATCACGTTGCAATAGATCAGCGTATCCGCCTTCCACACAGTAAATTAAACCCTGAACAATACCCAAACAGAACACTGTCTCAGCATCATTCACCCAAGGAATTATCCGTAACTCCCCACAATGAAAATAATATCACTATCAATCGACCGGCTTCCCACAAAGCAGGGGTTCGTGACGAAACAATAATTATATTTAATAATCACCTTATCAAAGACGATGTAATTTGTTTGGGCTGATTCAATATCGATATAATTCGGTTAGTCAGCTGTCTGATTGATCAAAGGCCAAGGAAATAATGGTCTCCAATGTTCACGGTAATTAAGGCATTTTAATAAGTTTAGAATCGACATGTTTTGGTTTTCGATTTGTATTGGTTGTTGATGAGCTTGTATTATGCAACTGGTGTGTTGTCTTTGAAGTAGTTGTCCGTTTCAAAATTAAGTAAGGTTTAATATAAGGCTGGGTCAATGGGTCTCACAGCCTGCTCCACAAATAATCAAAGGTAAGAAGCACAGTTACCGTGGCAAGAGGGGATTACGAGAAGTAACGAAATCGATTGATTTTGGACTTTGCAACACTTAATTTAATAAAATACATATGTTAATTTATACATAATAATAATAATAATAATAATAATAATAAGGGTGGACAGTCCTTCGCTATCCAGGATGTCGAAATATCCAGAGGAATAGCGAACCGGTAAGGATCGAGCGGGGTATATTTCAGGGCGATAGTTTGAGTCCACTTTGGTTTTGTCTAGCCTTGAATCCTCTTAGCACACTGCTGGAGAATTCAGGGCTAGGCTATCGGTTGAAGAGAGGTGGTCAGGTTATATCTCACCTCCTTTACATGGATGATCTGAAACTCTTTGCCCCCACTAATCTGCAACTGATGGAGCTACTGAAGGTAACTGATACATTCAGTAACGCCATCAGGATGGAGTTTGGTGTGGATAAATGTGCGGTCATGCATGTAAAGCGTGGAGAGATTATGGAATCCGTGGGAACTCAACTCTCGGATTCCATAAACCTGAGATCCCTCTCTCCAACTGAAACTTACAAGTATTTGGGTATGTCGGAAGCGTTAGGTATCAATGTTACTGACATGAAGCAATCGTTGAAGGAGCGCTTCTTTGGCCGCCTGAAGAAGGTATTCAATAGCTTTCTATCGGGCGGAAACAAGGTGCGCGCCTTCAACGGTTGGGTCATGCCGGTATTGATGTACTCTTTCGGCGTACTTAAATGGACTCAAACGGAACTTGACGCCCTGGATAGGCGAGTCCGTACACTGCTCACTGCGTATCGAATGCATCACCCACGGTCGTCGGTAATGAGACTGTATATCCCGCGAAAGTGTGGAGGTCGAGGCTTTTTAAATGCTAAGACTCTCCACAATCGCGAGATAAACAGTCTTAGGGAATATTTCCTAGCTGTCGACGTGGGTATGCATCGAGATGTAGTGGCGGTGGACAAGGGACTCACCCCGCTCTCCTTGGCAAATGAGAACTGGCGCAAACCTGCGGTGCTTGACACTAACGATCGCAGGTCGGTATGGCAGAGGAAGGAGCTTCACGGACGCTTTTTCCGGGCCCTACATGGGCCCGACGTAGACCAACTAGCGTCCGTAGCCTGGCTGCGTTTCGGTGATCTTTTTGGAGAAACCGAAGGTTTTGTTTGTGCAATTATGGACGAAGTTATCATGACGAATAACTACCGGAGATTTATTGTGAAAGACGGCACGGTCGACATATGTCGGGCATGTCACCGTCCGGGAGAATCAATTCGCCACATTGTCTCTGGTTGTTCTCGTCTAGCTAACGGATTCTCCGTTAGCTAGACCGTCCGGGTGAGTCCATCAGACATATTATCTCTGGTTGTTTTCGTCTGGCTAACGGCGAGTACTTGCATAGGCACAACCTTGTAGCCAGGATTATACATCAGCAACTTGCTCTGAAATACTCTCTTGTGGAGTCGGAGGTGCCATACTATAGGTATGCGCCCGACCCAGTTCTCGATAATGGCAATATCACATTGTACTGGGATCGGTCCATCATCACTGACAGGACTATTGTTGCCAATAAGCCTGATATAGTGGTGGTGGACCGAATTGTGAGGCGTGCAATGATTGTAGACATAACCGTCCCGCATGACGAGAACCTCGTGAAAGCCGAGAAAGACAAACAAATCAAGTATATTGACTTGGCTCGCGAGGTTGTCGACATGTGGGAAGTGGACTCCGCAATCATTGTACCGATAGTCGTATCGGCCAATGGTTTAATAGCCACGAGCCTCGACCAACACCTTAGGAGGCTCTCGTTGGGCAGCTGGATCAAGGGCTTGATTCAGAAAGCGGTACTTCTGGACACGGCTCGCATTGTCAGGAGGTTCCTATCTCTGGAGCCCTGACCACCGGTAGCTTGGACCCTGTTCCCGATATCGGTGGGCTACTATTTTTATATTTTTAAATGTTTTTTTTTTCTAATGTATATATTGTATAAAAATGTTTAAAAATATATAAATAAGTAAAGAAAATAAATAAAGGAAATAATAATAATAATAATAGGGCTTGATCCAGAAAGCAGTACTCCTGGAAACGGCGCGCATCGTTAGGAGGTTCCTCTCTCAGAAGCCCTGACCACCGGTAGCTTGGACCCTGTTCCCGATACCGGTGGGCTACTATTTTTTATATTTTTAAATGCAACAGCTGCATGAACTTTTCACACGCCAATACCCAGAAATTAATGTTACAGAGCAAAGGATCTCAGACCAAAGACGAACAATAGTTAGGAACAAACTGTTATCACAAGAATTAATAGATCAGTTAAGAGAAGAAGTTCGCATTCAGTTACAAGAAGAAACCAGAAGTAATGAAAGCGCTAGCAATATTGTATTAACAACAAGCACAATGGAAAATAGTCAACAAGAACTACTACAATCATACGCTCAATTACATTCTAATACACAATCTCAAACGCAGTATCAGTCACAAGCACATTCGCAAACCACTCATACATCTACACAAACCAAGAGTCTCACTATAATGTTAGAAAATGATGTAGAAGTCCTAACAGGCATCGATCAAAATTACCCTACAGATACGCATATTCAAGTAGTACACGATAAATTTAAAACAGCTCTTACTCAATATTCCGGGATGGAACCGGCAGCTCGACCAAAGCTGCCCAAGCTTAGGTACTCACCAAAACTAAACCAACTTGTTAACTTATTTAATCAAAATATTCTCCACCATTATATTAGCGAAGACACTCAATTAATAGATGTGCATACTTTAATTTACTGTACAGCATTAGTTATTTCCGAAGAACTTAATTATAGGATTACAGAACATACTGGAAACACAAAGCCAAAAAATATAAATAAACCAGCTTGGCAGCAGAGGCTTGAAAGAGATATAGAAAAACTTAGAGCAGACTGTGGTAGACTAACCCAATACATTAACAACAATAGATCAAACAAGGTAATTAAGAGTGTAGAAGCAATATTTAAGAACATTACTATTCACACTAGACATGAGGGTGACAATAGGAAACCGGAAGATTATTTAGATACTTTAAAACAAAAACTAGCACTTAAAGTTCACAGGTTAAGAAGATACAAGAAAGCACAGGAGCGTAAAAATGACAACTCATTATTTGCTATGAATGAAAAAAACTTTTATAGAAATTTACAGAGTACACCACAAACTGACACACCACCAGAAGACAACATAGAATTACCCACAGTAGAACAACTTGAAACATTTTGGTCTGGAATATGGGAAGAGCAAGTACAACATAATGATAAAGCTGATTGGATAACAGATGAAGTTACTAGACGGAGTTCATTAGAACAAATGGAATTCGTTGAGTTTACTGAATCTGACATAACTAATATCACAGCAAGACTACACAACTGGAAATCCCCTGGTATTGATAAAATACATAATTACTGGTTTAAAAAGTTAGAAACATTACACAAAATATTAGCTAAAAATTTTACAGACATTATTTTAGGAAAACAAAATATACCCGAATTTATTGCTACAGGAATAACCTACATGTTGCCAAAAAACAAATACTCACCAGAGCCTTCCCAATACAGACCAATTACGTGCCTACCCACAATATACAAAATTCTAACGTCAGCTATTACCTCAAAAATCAATAAACATATAGAACAACACAGCTTAATAGCAGAAGAGCAAAAAGGGTGCAGACGGGGTCACATGGGGTGTAAGGAACAACTAGTTATTGACTCAGTAATACACAAACACGCAGCCACGAAAAATAGGAATTTACATTGCACCTATATAGATTATAAAAAAGCCTTTGATAGCATTCCACATTCCTGGTTAATCCATATATTACATATTTACAAAATAAACCCAAAGATAATAGATTTCTTACAAAATATTACGTCTCGGTGGAAAACTACACTACAGTTAAATTACCGCGATAAAGCCATAAGAACACGACAAATTGCCATAAGAAAAGGCATTTATCAGGGTGATTCCCTGAGTCCTTTATGGTTTTGTCTCGCTCTGAATCCCCTGTCTCATCTACTACAATGCAGCCAAGCCGGATATTGCCTTAAATACACAACAGAAGTAGCCACTATCTCTCATCTCATTTATATGGACGACATTAAATTATATGCCAAATCAGAAAAAGAAATGAAAAACCTAATAAAAATCACAACAGAATTTAGTAAGGACATTAATATGCAATTTGGATTAGACAAATGCAAAACAGTACACATAATACGCGGCAAAATTAAGCCTGGTAGCTATACAATTAACAATACAGACACAATTACAGCAATGGAACCAACGGATTTATATAAATATTTAGGATACAGGCAACTCAAAGGACTAAATCACACAGCGATTAAACACACACTAAACACTGAATACAAAAGGAGAGTGACCGCAGTATGTAAAACTCATTTAGCTGGAAAGAATTTAATAAAGGCATTAAACAGCTACGCCACGCCAATATTAACATATTCGTTTGGAGTGATCAAATGGTCAAAAACCGACATCCAACAAATCGAAAGAACCACACGCACCACACTTACTAAACATAATAACTTGCACCCTAAGTCTGCAATAGAACGATTGACTATAAAACGGCAACACGGAGGGAGAGGCTTAATAGACATTCATCACCTTTGGCAGAAACAAATCACTAGATTAAAAGCATTCTTTCACACAAAATCTCACACAAGCAACATTCATAAAGCCATAGCCACAAACGATAATAACTACACTCCCCTTAACCTAAACGAAGAGAATACAACTTACGATGTAAACAACGACCCTCAGCAACAAATGTTAGAAGAATGGAAAAAGAAAGTGCTACACGGACGGCACCCCCACGATCTAGAACAGTCCCACGTAGATGCAGTAGCTTCAAATAAATGGCTCAAGATAGGACATTTATTTCCGGAAACCGAAGGTTTTATTATTGCAATACAAGATCAAATCATTAATACTAAAAACTACAGGAAATTCATAATCAAAGACCCTACAATAACGAATGATAAATGCCGCAAGTGTCACAGCCAACCAGAGACCATACAACATATTACAGGAGCATGCACAACGCTCACACATACTGACTATACTCACAGACACAATCAGGTGGCAAACGTCATTCACCAAAAACTAGCTATCAAACATAAACTCATACAAGAAACAAACACTCCTTACTACAAATACGTCCCACAAACTGTTCTAGAAAACACCACTCATAAACTTTACTATGACCGTGCCATTCTCACTGACAGGACCGTTCACTACAATAGACCAGATATCACTCTCCAAGACAAAATTAATAAAGTTACTTACCTGATAGATATTGCAGTCCCCAACACGCACAATTTACAAAAGACAATAGGAGAAAAAATAAGTAAATATGCAGAGCTAAAAGAGGAAGTGACAAGAATTTGGAGGCAAAATAAAGTATACGTCGTGCCCATTGTTGTTTCCACTACAGGGGTAATACCCAACCAATTGCACCATAGTCTCAAATTAATAGACCTTAAAGACTCACTTTACATAAAACTTCAAAAGGCTGCAATTTTGAATACCTGCAGAATAGTGCGGAAGTTCATGCAAATAGAAGAAAATGAAATTTCTCCTCAAAACCCCTAAGTACTCACCACACGCTACATTGACTTGGCTTGGCCCGTTAATGTAGCTTAAAACTAGCCAAAGAGCTAAGAAACAGTCCATGTTTTTCCTAAATAATAATAATAAATCCGCAAGGCAGTTTTGTGGCGAACTGTTGGGCACTAGCGACCCCACGGACCTGATCTCCAGGGAGAATTCTTGTTCCTCATCTCCGACTTGCCTTTATTGGCTGGCCGGAGTGAACACTGACGAGGAACAGAGCTCCCACCTCTTTCTAGCCTTAATCGGCCGGTCTGAGTGGAGATTCGCAAGAGCAAACGTGCTCGGGAGAAGGACGTATAATCCAGTAAGGTGCTGGTAGGGATCTTGACCGTACTTCCGGGATTGTCCTGATAGCCGTGGTATACCTCTCCACTCCTCTAGCACCTCAGGATATGTTGCCCCCTTGGCGCTACGTCACTTTGTGCTAGCGACCCTTTTCGGGGGGCCCATTTATTGAGTGTGCAAGTCACCCCCTGCTATTTTAAGCCGTTTTAATTGTCAATGGTCAGGCAGGGGCCAATAGTTCTTCCATAGTAGTAGTTATTAGTCCACTAAACCAGCCAAACCCATAGCGTTTCATCTTTTGTTTCCATATTTTGCAATAGTTTTGCTCCAACCGGGGATTGTCCTTGGGTATACTTTCACAGTGCATACAGGGATAATCGTCGGTTGGTGTCCCATTCCATTTGAAATGTCTAAAGAGGCCTCTGCGAGTTGGCATCGGCCCCTCGTACGCCTACCAAAGGACCGGGTCTCTAGGGACCCGAGAATGTCAAAAACATAAAAAATAATAATAATAAAGCTTTATTTTCTACACAATTACAATAATCTGTAGGTACATGAAAAACTTAAAATAAAATTTTTACAGTTAATTATTGTGTAGTCCCTCTTGGGTAAAAGCCTCCTCCAACTGGGACCATTCATCGCGGTTTGTGGCAACTTGCATCCATTCATCTCCTGCTAAGGTTTTGATTTCGTCCACCCATCTTTTTCTCTGTCGACCTCTGCTCCTTTTGCCTATTGGACCTTTCCATTTTGTGGTTTGATGTGTCCATCTATTGTCGTGATATCTGGCTATGTGTCCTGCCCATTTCCATTTTTGTCCTAGGCTGTGATGGAATGCGTCAGTTACCTTGGTTTTATTGCGGATATCTACATTTTTTGTTTTCTGTATTCTTCTCAATTTCAGGATACTTCTCTCTATGGCATGTTGACAGGATAGAATATTTTTCTTTATACGTTCAGTGTATACCCACGTTTGACTTGCATAGTTAGACTTGGGAGGACGCACGAATCCATTATCACCTTTTTCATCTCTAGGCTGTGTTTTCCTTTAAGTATTTCTTTCTGAGCCCAGTATTTTTTCCATGCTATGTTTATTCTTCTATTTATTTCTTTTTCATTACTGTTTGTTTCGAAGGACAAGAGTTTGCCTAAATAAATATAATCAGTCACATATTCTATGGGATTTCCTTATATTTTTATGGGTTTTCTGGAGCTTTTTGACATTATTTTTGTTTTAGATGCATTCATTTGTAGTCCTACTTTTTGGCTTTGGGTGTTGAGGCTCTGTAGCATATTTTCTAGTTTTCTTGCAGATTCGCTAAAAAGAACTATGTCATCTGCGAATCTCAAGTGTGTTAGCTTTTTATTTAGGATCCAAATTCCTTTATTTTTCCATTCAAGGTTTTGGAATATGTTTTCAAGGACAGCTATAAATAGTTTGGGTGAGAGAGGGTCACCTTGTCTCACTCCTTTACCAATTTCAAACTCTTTTCCTAGCCTTTCTAGTTTGATTTTACTTACACTTTTAGCATAAATGTTCTTTATTACACTTACGTATTTTTCATTTATGTTGTTTTTTCTCAAAGCCTCCCATATAGACGCGTGCGATATACTGTCAAATGCTTTAGAGTAATCTACAAATGCTATATGCAGTGGTGCATTGTATTCTTTATATTTTTCTATTATTTGTTCCGTGGCATGTATGTGGTCCATGGTTGAGTAGTGTGGACGGAAGCCTGCTTGCTCAATTGGTTGGTTTTCATCTATCTCTGGTGCTATTCTACTTAAGATAATTGAAGAGAACAGTTTATAGATTGTACATAATAGACTGATGGGCCTGTAATTGTTGATGTCCAGCGGATTCCCTTTTTTATAGAGTAGAATGATGTTTGAGCTGCACCATTGTTTTGGTATTTGTTCTTGTTCTATAATTAAGTTGAAGAGTTTCATCAAGAATTTTAGCAGAATGTGTGCTCCAAGTTTCAAGGCTTCATTCGTTATTTCATCTGGGCCTGGACTTTTCTCAGATTTTAATCTCTTTATATGTCTTTATTTCTTCTTCGTCTATAACATTTATAGTTACTTCTTTTAATTGAGTTTCTCTTAAAGCGTTAATTTCAGTTGATTCGTCCTTTTGGTCTCTTTCTTGAGGTGTTTTTTTATAGAGATCAGAGTAGAAATCTGTTGCGCGTTTTACTATGTCTTCTCTTGTTTCTCCTTTTCCATCATTTAGGCCTTGTATCCAATTTTTGTGCGATGATAGTTCTTTATAGGCTCTTTTTGAGCTTCTAAATGTAGTTATATTTCTTTCTATGATTGCTCTTCTATGATTTTCGTAATCTTGCCTGATTGCTCTATTTGTCTTTTTGTATAAATCCTTTAATTCATGCCTCATTTCTTTAGATTTGTCTTTCTTTGTTAGGAGTTCTGTACGTCTAGAAATCAGTTCTGCTGTTTGGTCGCTGATGATTTTGGATTTTCTGCGCGTGGTTTTTATTTCTTCATCTCGTTTCAGACTTTTTGTGATTGTTTCTTCTAGCGCATTGCTCAGAGCTTGTACATCATCTGTGTTTTCCATTGTTTCGTAAAGTTTTGTTGCATTATTGTTTAGCTTTTCCAGATAAGCTTCTTTTTCTTTTGTGGACTTTAGCATGTTGTTTGGGGCCTTGAATGACTTCCTATTGATTTTAGGTGTCTGAAGATTCAGAGAATATCTAACCATTCTATGGTCCGATGGGAATTTTATTCTGTTTAGTACCTCTAAGTTTGTGACTACTTTCGGGTTATAACACAAGATAAAGTCGATTTCGTTCTTTTTGTTGAGGTCTGGAGATATCCAGGTCCATTTGCGAGAGTTTCTTTTCTTGAAGTATGTGTTCATCACTACCAGTTTGTTTTCATATGCAAATTCAATTAGTTGTTCGCCTCGTGCGTTCCGTTGCCCATATCCGTGTCTTCCCATTATCATATGTTCTTCGTGCTTAGGGTATCCAATTTTTGCATTAAAGTCTCCAATGACTAGTGAGGTCTTATCTGCTTGTTCCAGCGCTTTTTGTAAATTCATGTAAAAATTGACGATTTCTTCTTCATTAGAACTCTCTGTAGGGGCATAGACTTGTATAATGGACAGTGACACATTATTAAAGCTCATCTTTAGCAAGCCGATTGGATGAGGAGCTCGAGGCTAAATAATAACAGCCGCATGGGTTGATCTTCAAGGTTAAGCAACGCTTGCCAAGGTTGATCTGTGGATAGGTGACCATCTTAACGTAACGAGTTTCCTCCGTGCCTCGGAAAGCACGTTAAGCCGTTGGTCCCGGCTGTCATTTGTAGATCTTTGGCAGTCGTTACGGATTGTCAGAAGCCAGTAAATCTGACTCCAGTCTTGCCAAAATGTACCGTGTTACCCAGTTAATGGGTTGTGGAGGTCTGGTAGGCAGCCGCTCCACGTAAAACACTGGTATTCAGCTGAATCCGGTTTGACTGGAAGCCGACCCCAATGTAGTTGGGAAAAGGCTAGGCAGATGATGATCTTTAGCAAGCCGATTCTCTCTGATATACCTACAAAACATACAATGTTGGCCTTCAAAGTTTTCATTACTAAGAAACCCACACCATGAAGTCCCACAGTTTCGCCTATGTAGCAAACATGCAGGCATGTTCTTCTATATTGCATACTTTTCTTTTAATTTCGGCGAGTCCTATGATGTCCCAATTGATTTCTTCTATTGCATTATTTAATTCCAGCATTCTTGCCATTGATGATAGTGATCTCACGTTATAAGTGCATATTTTTAAATTATGAAATTGTTCTGGTTCATTGTTTGTTTTTTCAGATTTTCTATTGTTATATTTGGTGATTATTTTTAGTGGAGGGTTGTGGTCTACTTTCCCCACGGTGACCGGCCGGCTTGGGGAACTACTTGTTTTTATTTTATTTGGCTGTGTTATTAACTTTGTCTTATCTAGGTTCCAGTGGTGGGAGGGAGTTATTAGTTTTTTGTTGTTTTTTGCTCTGACAGCGATGATGCTCTTCCTCTTGCTACGTAGTTGAGTATGTTTGGTTTTGCTATTATTTGTGAATTATTTCCAGATGAGTCATCAGATGAGCCACGTTTGCCCTTAATCTGTTTCTTCTTGTCATTTGTTGGTGATGGTTGTGGTGATTCTGTGTTGTCTCTTTTCCTCTTCTCTCGGTTTGAATCTTTTGGATTTTTCACAACTAGTTTATCATACTTCAGAAACGCTAAGCTTCCTTTTTTTCTTTCTTCTTCCAACAGGGGTTGAAGTTTTTTGCGGGTTTCTAAGACTTCTTTGGGGTAGTCTTCTTTGATATATATGCCTTGGGCTAGGTTGGATTTATTCTTCTGAATTAGGTGTTTCTTCCATGTTGTTGTTAAAGAGACTACTACTGGTCGATTTTTATTTGAGCGTTGTCCAATTCTGTAGATTTTGGATATCTCTTGACTTTCTAGGTGAACGCCCGACTCCACTATTATATCTTTCAAATAATCTACTAATTCGCATTCTGTTTTCTCTCTCTCTTCTATGCCGAAGAATACTAGGTTGCTATTCCTCTTGTCTTTTTCCATAGATTCTATTTTTTGTTCTAGCTTTGTTATTTTTGTTTTTAAGGTATTATTTTCTTCTAGTAGTGTTTTCATTTTTTCATCAAGTGCTTGCATTACATTATTGGTGACATTGGTGGTTATTTTTGATGCTTGTTGGTTCAACTTCTCATCTAGTTTCTAGTTTTTCGTTAGCAGCCATTCCATATTTTTATCCATATTTTGGTAGAATACTTAGTTTTAACTGGCAACACTAGGACTGTCAAAGTACAGAATTGTCTAATATTGTAAGGTTGGTACGCGACTCTTATGACAGTGCGCCGTATAGTCTATGATGACGTTTGCGAATCACTAGCACTTTCGTATTTTTAGGTTATATTGTCAATAGTATAGAATAATTTATACATACGATATATTAATTCATTTAATAAATGAATAAATAAATCTATTTACTAATATATAAAACTGAAGAGTTTGTTTGTTTGTTTGCTTGAACGCGCTAATCTCAGGAACTACTGGTCCGATTGAAAAATTATTTCAGTGTTAGATAGCCCATTTATTGAGGAAGGCTATAGGCTATATATCTTCTTGTGGTCATAACCTCGTTTGCTGAGCTTAGAACCTTGGATTCGAAAAAGTGTTTATGGTTTTTTTCCAAAAGGTGACTTAGTAGCGGCCCCAAGTTTGTAAGCTGGTGGTGTGAAATCCCCAAGCCTTGGAAAACAAAGCCTGCAAAGTCTTGATGCTAATTTCTCCCCGGTCGCGTCGAATTACTTTACCAACAGACTGTAACAGTTATGGAAAGGCACAACTTGTACTATATTATTATCTCCCGCGTACTTGGCTACTCTATATTGAGCTGCCGTAATCAAGATTTATCATTTGCTCTTGTCTTGGCCTCAAATTCATCAAAACAAACCAATAAAAGATAGCAAATTTACGTCACCAAGAAAATGTACAGGTAAAACCAGCACCTTATGACGTCATCTCGACCTACTTTTATCGTTGCAACTTGCACTTAGATTTATGTGTATTACAGTGACATCACGACTATGAAACGGTTTTATGTATTAGTGATGGATGCCCTGTTGAAAGGCTATTGATGTGAGAAAGCTCTTAGTTTTTCACGAGTGCATTACGTAAACCAGTAACCTGATTTTTTATAGACGTGTTGTGAAAATTGATGGTTGCATTATGTTAGGTTTTACTATGATGATTTATTATAGTATCATGACGTGACTTACGCACTTCATGGTTAGTTAGGACATGAGTTTCACATCTAGGAGCTGTAAAATTTTGTGGTACAAAATCTCGAAATAAACTCCCACTATCTTACAACTTCCGTTCCTATAAAAGTCCCGCAGTAAAAAATACAGTTTTGCGCTACTACAAAATTGTCTGTTCATAAAAACCAGTCTCAGAGTTAGATGTTTATTTATATCCAAAGGATTAAAAATATTCGCAGTTCCATTGTACAACTTCAGTAGCAATATAAAGTTAGTATTCATTGACGAAAAAAAAACGCATTCTCTATAACAACAGCTCGTTGAAAGTTCAGTCAGTTTCCAGTTCGATTTGGGATTAAAACTCTTCCTGGTTTTTCTAGAGAAAGACCGGCAAAAGCTATTTAACTTTGCAAGCAAATAATAGTTTGCTATCGCTCTCCAATTTGCATGCACAAGCGTGAAACGCAATAGGAACTCTGTTAGACATTTAGTTATAGAAGTACGAGTACATACGTAATTGGGAAGTTTTACTGATTCCGCGCTGAAATGAGACGAAAGAACGTGGAATGGGATTAGGATCCCAAAAATTGGAAGCCTCGCAAATCCCTAAAGGGGTTGGAAAAGTTGTACTTTTGTTCAACCCCTTTGCTAATAACAGTAATGAACAGTAAAGGTCTCAATATGACATGGAGCAAGCTTTAACTCATTTATCAGCCATATTGGGACTGGGATATTTTTAAAGGAAAATCTACTTAATCCCTTTTCGTTGGGTGCTGACGTAAAGTTCATTTACTCTTTGGAATGTCTGTATTTTGTACTGGCTTCTTAATTGTTTTTTAAATGTCCAGTGTTTCAATGCAAAATAAGGCATACGGTTTGAGTCGGTACGTCAAGACCTGGATAATCATTACCCATAAATATGATTATATCTCGGTAGAACCCACAATTCTGTTTTCAATATGTTGTTTACAATTTGAATATTTTTTGCTATTGTTTAGGGCAGTTATTGCTTAAAATAGATGACACAAAATATTCCGTAATAGGAGCCCCAAATACTTTGTGAAAGGCTCATTATACAGCTGGTTAGGTGACATTAGCCAATTGCAGCACATTTTTTGAATAAATCTGCAGTAAAACGGACAGTAAATCTCTAAAGGCCAATCTATTTGATACATAGTATCTAGAACTATACCAAAAGACAAATGTCAAGCATTATCTTTTAAATTAAAAAAATAATGCTAGATAATAAGAGCCGCACGGGTCGATCTTCAAGGTTAAGCAACGCTTGCCAAGGTCGGTCTGTGGATGGGTGACCATCATAACATACCGAGTTTCCTCCGTGCTTCGGAAAGCACGTTTAGCCGTTGGTCCCGGCTGTCATTTGTAGATCTTTGGCAGTCGTTACGGATTGGCAGAAGCCAGTTAATTTGACTCCAGTCTTGCCTTGAAGTACCGTGTTACCCAGTTAATGGGTTTTGGAGGTCTCGTAGGCAGCTGCTCCGTGAAAAATACTGGTATTCAGCTAAATCCAGCTTGACTGGAAGCCGACCTCAAAATAGTTAGGAAAAGGCTAGGCAGATGATGATGATAGATGACACAAAATAAATTGCGTAATAGGAGCCCCAAATACTTTGTGAAAGGCTCATTATACGGCTGGTTAGGTGACATTAGCAAATTGCAGCACACTTTTGGAATAAATCAGCAGTAAAACGGACAGTAAATCTCTAACGGCCAATCTATTCGATACATAGTATAATTAAAACGATAATGCTTGACATTTGTCTTTTGGTATAGTTCTAATGCAATAACCAAGTATTAGTCTGTGAATATTAAAATAAGTGTTTCACAATTTGGTTTTATCTTTTTAAGGATCCGTACCCAAAGGGTAACCAGTGAAACCTTGTTGCTAAGCCTCCACTATCCGTCTGTCTGTCTTTCAGCGGGCTTTATCTCAAGAACCGTAATTAAAGGTAGACAGTTGAAATTTTTACAGAGTGTACTTCCATAGCCGCTATAAAACAAGTAAAAATTAAATTAGGTATATCAAAAATGAAAGTGGCCTCCATACAAGAAAAGTGTTTTTTCCGGTTTATGGTACGTAACACTTTGTGTGAGAGTCCAACTCACACTTGACCGGTTTTTGACCACTGGACACGTATAAAATAAGTCATTCATTTAACATGTATTTTTCAACAGTCTAAAACGCATCATTCCTACTTCGGAGTTCCCCAAATTTTTACGCAGCTACTATTGTAAAATGCTTGCTAATCATAAGACAAGGCTCGTTGGCATTTTTAAAAAGAGAACCTTCACGCAAGACAGCACTAGTGGACACTAGTGTGCTAAAATTAGCAAGCACTCAACCAAACGTGCACTTTTATGTCTACATTATGTCGGGCTAGTTTTTACTACTGCGGTCTCGTCCAGAACTTTTTAAGAACCACAACTCTTAGTGCCAACGTACTTTAAATGAACGTTGTAAGTTATTTTCAAGCACGTTCCTGGATTAGCATGAAAAATAGAAGTAACCCAGCATCCTAAGATATAATTATGAGAGCATAAAAGAATGAATAAATCTGTTAATTCCGAGCACTCAACTAAGTGGTAATGTTTTTGCTATAGAAAGTTCCTGTTTCGATTCACTTCAAGGCGATGCTTTGAATACTAAGTGACGAATGAGACGAATGCAAATTAAAAACTCGTACATTTCTACACGGGTTTGCTGTTTTTTTTATTGGTTGGACCTGATAATAGAATTAACACCATGATAAAAAGAGGGTAAGGTTCAGTTTTGATTTTAAACGATGCGGTTGTTATTGCTCAACTCCGTGGCATTGGTGACATCAATAAATTAATGTATTGAATAATATGAATGTTTGAGGCAATCACTGATTTACTAAATTATATTGCGCATTACCCGCATAATGTCGAAAATCATCCCAAGGAATCCGAGGATGAAAAAGATTCCTATATATTGTGTTCTACCCGCGAGCCATCCAAATTCATTCTGAATATGAATATGTTAGGATATACTTAAGGCTTGTATATGTGCCAATGATCTTATGCATACAAACGGGGCTTACTACACCTCTTCCCGCCACTCCGCTACACATGTTTTTAATTTTTTATAATAAAACAAATACATATTTTTAAAAAGTGACAAAACCAAGTTATTTTCGTTTGTATTGCACAGCAGTAGATATTTTTAGGCTTTTGTTAAAAAAGAAGGAGTAAAATGGTTTCATCTCAACGATTTGGAGGTGATTTGGTGATTATTTTTCCTATTATGTAAAACCGATAAACAAATTCTGGCTAAACCAAGTTACGTGCAATATCATATAGATTACTACCTATTTTTTCAGATGTAATTTCTCAGTAAATGCCGACGAAATACTGCTTCATCTGCACGCTATTTTTAAGCTTTGTCGAGAAAGCACCCTTAAACAGTCGACCATAAATGTTCTACTCTTTTAAACTTTCAGTCAAATGAATTCAAATATAATTGACCATTGTGGCTGAATTAATTTTCAAAGAGCACCAGACATAGCCACAATCATCAACACCACCAGCAAAAACATTATTAATTCTGTACCTTTACAGAGAATAACATTACCGTACTTACTACCCATACCTATGTTCACCGTACCCCGGCTGTAGTGCCCAGTGGGTCCGGACGCATCGTCCGCAGTCTTTTATTTAGCGCAAACGAGCCGTGTTACTTGCTTGCGTGATTGTAAACAGCTTTCAGTCGATTGGAAAACTGAATTGAATTTGTACGTATGCACTGGTAACGTGGAAATGGATAAAACGTACATAAATTAGTCAGAGGGAAATTACTTGTGGAATTGTGGATGTAAGTTAGATGATTCTGGAGATAATGAAAAATAAAGTACTGTGTAAAATAAAGGTGCAAGGTATTTTGTTAATTTTATGTCGATTTCTCACAGATTTTTTCATACATACATCAACAATATGCTAAACGAGAGCCAAATGCCTCTATGCTAACTGTGTTAAGGTTGCCCAAAATTCATGGCCAAATTCCGAAATGAATCATCATATGCCTAGCCTTTTCCCAACTATATTGGGGTCGGCTTCCAGTCAAGCCGGATTTAGCTGAATACCAGTATTTTACATGGAGCGGCTGCCTACCAGACCTCCACAACCCATTAACTGGGTAACACGGAACTTCATGGCAAGACTGGAGTCAGATTTACTGGCTTGAACTGACAATCCGTAACGACTGACAAAGATGCACAAATGACAGCCGGGACCAACGGCTTAACGTGCTTTCCAAGGCACGGAGGAAACTCGTTATGTTAAGATGCCCATCCACAGACCAACCCTGGCAAGCGTTGCTTAACCTTGAAGATACCAAATTCCGAAATGAATACGTTTGTTTATTAATGTGATGGTCGATATTTTACAGAAAAATGTAGATTATGAAAGATCAAAGGACAGAAGAGGTAAATTAGAGTCAAAGATTTCCATCAGTACGATTGGGCAAATCAGCAGATACCTACTATTGCCGGTGGCTTCTTCTTCTTCATATCGTGTGAGCAGTAAGGTCTAATAACCCCACACACCCTAGAGTCAGAGTTTCTAGACCGCCTCAAGGGCCTCTGATATGGTTTTTTTTGATGACCGCCATTTGGCAGCTGAAACCACCGGCTTATACGTGCCTTCCGAAGCATGGAATCCAGACCATTAATCACAGAGATTCACAACAGAAATCTACACACAACCATTACACGACGACTGAGCAATAAATCCAAACCATTTCGATATTCATTCATTTTTGGCCTCGCACAGACTAAAATGTGTTTATACTTAATTCTGTTAATTTAACTAAATTTACATCTGTCTGTTATGTGCGAGTCCCAAATAAACATTTTTTCTTTCTTTCTTTCTTTCTTTCTTTATATTAAAATTATGTCCACTCGAATAGAAAACAATCGATTAGAAATCGAATAATTGATATAAACCGCGCGATCTTATCATTAATCACGTTAACTATCAAAACGTCCATAAAGTATCATATTTTGACGTAAACAATTCGTATAAAGGGTAGCTAAAATAATGTGTATTACTGGGGTATTTGTTATCATCATGACGTGGCGGGTTGGGACTGAAAAATATATGTCTTGGGGCGGTCAATGCCCAGGATTCTGTTTTCCTTCATTTCTCTGACAGCGTGAAAATCGTCAAGGGCCATTTGTTGGCAAATTTACGGCTCATGAAGCTTGAATGTGTGAAGGATTCTGTGAATAAATTTGTTGTAAATGTTCTAGGGCATTTGGGTGCAGTGTAAAATAAACACATTGTTGTTTATATAACAATTAATCTTGTGTAAAAGCAGTTTTGTTAGTTTTTATTTTTAATTTCAAGTAACTTTTATTTGATGTTTATTTTTTGTATAGAAAATATGCCAAAGGACCATAGATATTTCTTCATTTAAAAGTCATACGACTATTGAAAAATCACCCGTAATAAATAAAAATTCGGCCAAGTTCGAGTCGGACTCGCCCACTGAGGGTTGCGTACAAATTTGTAGCTACAAATTACTTTAAAAACAATTTTTATGGTTTAATTACAAATGTATAATTTTCAGTCTTTTCCCTATACTTGTAGTATAAGACGGTATTACTTACAAAATTTCATTATTTTAGGTCAACGGAAAATACCCTATACAATTTTGGTTCCCTTGAGAGAGTCGAAATATCTTTTTTTCACGATAAATTAGAACTGATTTTTTCACAGCTACAAGAAGCCATAGACCTAAGTATATGGTTTTTATTTCAACTCGATATCTCCACGTGTTTCCGAGATAATCGGTCTTGACAGACAGACGAACGGAAAACAAAGTGATCCTAAATCATGTTCGGGTTTCGTTTTTTCTTTTTGAGGTACGGAACCCTAAAAAAATTGCAATTGTGCTGACTAAAAACTCACTACTACAATCTTTAAAAATTATTTAGGTTTGTAGACATTAAAAAAAACTTCTAAAAAAAGGGCAGGACATAAATTTACACATTATCAAATTACGATTTTTATTCTATGACAAGGCATGTCATAGAATAAAAATTGATCGAAAGAATTTCTAAACCCAAATCAATAAATATTTCTCTACCAATTCACCCCATTTTCCCCTAAAAAATACAAAGAAATTTCACAGACGCAGTAAAACTTTTGTCGCTTCCCCTACCATTGCTTGTCGCAATGACTGCACCGAAAATTTCACCGTCGATTTCATATCGGTATCGAGCTAATCATCGACATTACACAGATGACTGATTAAGCAATTTCTCGCTCCACTAATCGCATGCGCACAGACGCATTTCATTACAATAAATTACAGAACAATATGTAATTTAGCACACTTCCTCTTGAATGGGGGCAAGTATTTATATCGGTTGTCAAGTGGCCACAGGATCGTTGGGGAAAATATTCAATCATGCTGCAATATTCAATTGTTTTTTGGTTACATTTGAGTAAGAAACTGTGTATTGTTTTTTTTTTTTGCTGTAAACATGTCACTCGCTTTGAAAACTACAGGGTTTGTTTGTTAAATTCTGAAGCAATACGTTGCTTAATTTTGAACTAAATGATCTACCGTTCTATTTGTATCGAAATACCATTTTATTTTCTTTATAAAATATTTGTGTGGATCTGACTGGAACAGTAAGTACTTAATAAAAAATAATAATCATAATAATGGACAAAACATTTGTAATCGTCGAGAATAACAAATAATTATCCCGTAGTAACAAAACAAAAGATATTCGGGTTATTAAAGATATCTTGGAACTCAATATTGTTGGCGAGACAGCCTCGGGCAATGAAGAAAACTAAGCTGTGAATACAGAAAAGAAAATTAATTAAAAAACTTAATTTCGCAATATTGGATTTTTAAGATTACGGTTTACTTTGTTTCAAAATATTCCCTCCCTATGTTTCTGTGTGCTTTATTAGAAATTGATAAGCGGAAATTAATAAATGCCTCCATGTTTAATTAATGATCTAGGAAAGAATTTTTAATGTATCATTTTGCATTTTTATTTTTCGGGTTGGTAATTTAAGTGTATTAAAAAGTATTTGATGTTAAATTATAGATTAACTAATTGACCCACGCAACTTCATCTGCGTCACAAATTTCATTACTGCTGGTCTTAGCGTGATTATAGTCTATGGCTTTCCTCGATAAATGGGCTATCTAATACTGAAACAATTTTTCAAATCGGGCCAGTATTTCCTGAGATTAGCGCGTTTAAGCAAACAAACTCTTTAGCTTTAAATATTAGTATATATTTGTAGAATCATTGAGCAAACTGTAATTATAAAAGCAGATTGTTTTATCTACATGTAGGAGAGAACTTAAAAAAAATAATGTTTTCTGGTAGGCAAACGAAACCCCATACACCATCATTATCTTTATCCATTAAAGAAGTACCTCAACCTCAACTGACCCTGAACCTTGCAAAGATTATGCTTTTATTTCCCCAGCTCCAAGCTGGATACATTTCCCATTTTTCCCACATTATAAAAGGCTCCTTATTTAGCTTGAGTAAGGGAAGACTAGCCAAGTTCGCACACGTAGCGCATTGTGATCAAAATAGGGAAAGCGGGTAAACAGGAATAGCTCCGGTAGCAAAATAATTGTTGCAAGGATCGCGGAACTTAAACGGGGTTCGCTATGCCATTAAACTTTCCGCTCAGAAATGCTCTTTGCCGTTGGTTAATTTGCATGTGCATTGTCAAACCGTATCGGGACTTCGAAACGAACCTAGCCACTGGCCAGCGAAACAAACTTTTGTCATCCCAGCATTTTGCATATTCCGATTTATAGAGAAGAAACGAGTTTTCGGTTCGTTCATTCCTGTTGTGTTTGAAGTAATTTGAAATCGTTTTACCAAGTTTGAACGGATGGAAATGATTTTGTCGTATGTTAAACGATTCGGTACGGAAATGAAAATGGGTGATTTCTTTCTGGTCGTGTTGGTATGTCGAGCAAATGTGTTTAATCAGAATAGCGCAGAAGCGGTTTTAAATTACTTCGGCGTTAACTTTAAAAAAATCAACGATAATGTGATTTAAATTTAAATTAAAAAGCTCGAAGAAGAAATTTCAGTAAGTAAAAGTATTTTAATACCCAACAATTTTTATCACCTGATTTTCTATTCCATGCGCCAGAAACCTGAAGGAAAATTAACACAACAAGTTTAAATATTACTTTTATAATAAACCTTGTTGGCATCTTCATTAACCTTCATGGTGGGCCTTCGAGCCATAAACAAAGTTTTTTTTTAATACACGCTACTAAATAAGTTGACGTACTCGTATTTCCCTGTAAACCCACTTCTAGCTAAAGGCACATTCTGCAACATTTTCTCATTAAAAATACACAAACCAGGAGGGAAAATTAAAAAAAAATCCCAACAAATGTTTTAGAAATTCCCAAGGAAGTAGGAATTGTCGATAATTTTAATAACAAACTACGACCACGCTGCCTTTGACATAACGATTGACGTTTAATTTTAGTGCCCGGGAACAAAATGGTTGGCCTCAAACAATGGCTACCGGTTAGACGTTATTTTTTATTTAGAGTAATTTTCTAAAGACTTGAGCTTTTTTTGAGAGAAAAATAATTATGATTTAGATATTTATGATTTCTTAAAAAAATGGTTTTATTAAGGTCGGAAGGTATGACACGTGTCCACAAAATTAAATTCAAAATTAATTAAAAGTAGACGTAATTCTAATATGCAGTCCATTACATTATTTTTTAATGTTTTATTGTTAATTACAAATAGCGTTACATGCCTACTTAAGACTCATGGTCGGCCAAAGCATGAAATTCGATTAAATTAAGAACAAAGTCGAGTCTGCTTAACAAGTTGAAAGGTTGTAAAGAATAATTAGATACAAACTCGAGCTTTCATGTGAATCAGCGTTCAGTGGCATTCATCCTCTCGATTTTAGTAGCTATGAAAAGAACTTGAAGAGGCTTTGATTACGAAAACATCTTCTTCGTCTTGAGTACTTTAACTGTTTTTATGTTAAACCTGGGGTTTATTTCTATACCGTCCCATCTTAAATGATTACTTTGGGCAAGCACAGAAAAATGCACTGTGCATTCTTTGGAAAGATTTCTTTTTAATGAATATATGTGGCCTCGTTTTAAATAGGGCGTCCATTGAGAAGCAAATAAGTAATTAGGTACATCTAATGGATATGGTGTGTGTGGAGTGTATGAGTGTGGTGTGTGCATAATGCTCGCAGAAAAGATAGTCGATGGGGTCGAAAGGTTTTTGAGTGGCGGTGGGCTTTCACAAGGTAGACCGATGACCACGAGGGCCACGGGAACCCGCTGGATACAAAACGAATAGCCGGTGGATTCTGTAAACATGTTGAAGTGAAAGCATGGGTGAAGTGATCACAAAGTGAGTTTTCATTCTATCTTGATTACATGGATTGACAGCTCACTTCGTAATCACTTTACTCAAGTCTTCATAGACATGTTTACAGAATCGCACTTCCAGGTCATTGTGACGTCACTTGGGGGCTGCCTATGTCCAGCAGTGGACGTTTTTCGCCTGATATGTTGTGGTATGGATGTATGATACTTCATACATCAAGAAACAATATGGAGTAAGAGGTACTCCTCTTCCTCATATTGTTTCTTGGCTCTCGCCGCAGTGAATTTCATTTAATAAGTTTTTGAGAAGCCTTTAGTGTGACCTAGAATGGCTAATTATTTTGTTATAAAGAATATGGGTACATAAAAAAAGGTATTATTAAATACCCAATAAAGCAAAGTCCGCCATTTTTTAAAGTTTAAACAGCACAGCAATTTTATAAGCAATAATAGAAAAAAAACGAGAAGGAAATTCCAATAACGTAGCCTTTAATATTAAAACTTCAGAAAACAATTCGTTTCAATAATGGAGCAATGCCCGGGAGCGTACAAAATAAAGTATTTAGAGTAGAGCGTAGCACAGTTTATTACGAAATTTATCGTTACTCAAACTTTGTGAATCGATTATTAATTTTTTTGTTCAACTACGTACTTCGATTATTTTAAAGCGGGTAATTGGAAAATTGTTCGATAACTTCATTTAATTTTGAAGCTTTGTTAAGATTTTGTTTTGTTGTTTGGGTTTAGGGTTTTTGTACCAAAATCTTTTTGGACAGTACGGTCTGCTACACTGTATTTTCTTACTATAATTCCTTCGTCAGCACCCTTCACTGAAACAACCGGCACAGTATATTTCAATAAAGAACCAGATGAGAGTATTCGACATAGCCAGCAGACTAAAATAGTAGAAACATCACATCACATCATCGCTTACCATCAGGTGAGATAGTGGTCAAACGCGTGCCTATCTATAGTAAAAAAAACATATTTCAGTAGTTGATCTTAAACGGGTTTCAGACTACGCTATGATATAAAAAAAAGAAAAAATAAAGAATTTTTTGTTATTATTATAACATATTTTGTACTACAATTTCACTCACCATACATTTATTTAGAACACTGATTTGCTTGAAATGCTGTACTATATAGCAGAATAGTATAGCGTAGTCTGAAACCCGCTTTTAGTCATGTAACACCATACGGCGCTCGTCGCAGACGAGGTTTTTGGATTAGACCATGCATCAACAAAAAAACACTTCCTAATCAGGTACATTCCAGTTTTTTTTAAGGACGTGAAATCGTCAAATGACTCCTCCCGCTCTAGGCGGAGCAGAAGGGAGTGTCAGACTCTTAGTGACTAAAACCCATCCGTGTTCCTCCTAGTGCCCTTTTTGTGGTACAGGGCTGCTGTGACTCTTTCGAACCAATCCGCAATAAGCAGGTACACTCCTAGCCCGAAGGAAGGAATTAAAGCGGTTATTCAAACAAAAACATGTCTTTGTTCATAACCATATAAAACCCTGAGGCTAAAGAAACTCTAACTACGAACACATTTTCATAATATAAACAACAATATTTGATAAACATTTTAAATTATTAAAATTATTTCAGATAGAACAGCAATATAATGTGCACCCACCTCGAAGCAACTAAAACAACCAACTTCAAAACAGCAAAACTTGAACACAACAATCTCGTCAATGTAAGTGAAATATTCAGTTCCCATACACCACGGAACATGGGCAATATGGGCATTTTATTGAGAATAACCCGACCTCCCTTCTTCAATATAAGGGTATACCGTAAAATTTTATTTTATACCAGTTACTTTGTCCATTGAATACACCTCGTATTATGCTAATAATATACCATCACAAAGGCGAGACACTGCATTGTGGACTCGCCTACAAATTTGAATAAATATAAACAGTAAACAGGGTAGAATGCATTAACGTTGGCTTAAATTTTAAAAACGTCTCATAGAGTGTTATGTATGGGCTCTTAAGCGCATCTTGAGATATCATTAGGGCAGTCGCGACGTGCTCCGGCGAGATTAAGACTTGTGCTATCTCAGAGATGCCACGACAATGCAAGCTCTCTCACTTTGTATGTTAGGAAAATTAAAATGTGGCTTACGTAATGTTGAATTGCGAACAACATTAACCTCAAATGTGGATAGTTGTATTTTGTTGGGTTATGAATAGCGGTCTTTTGTTGAATCTTTATAGTTTGTAAGGTCAATGCCGGGTTCAACTTTTGGAATGCTTAAGATCGTATTCGTTTGCCAAGTTTAATATGTGGGTCGAAGAAACTGTCTACTCGTCTGTGAGCGCTGTAGTTTTCATTTTTTTCTTCGATAGGATTTATTATTAAGAATACATAATTCAATTTTCTTGGTCTTTGAGAATATTACTGTGTACTGTATGGTGCAAACTTTCAGATAGCATATTTTTCATATAATTTTCCCATAACTCAAACAGAAAACCAAAATGGTACACATCCTTTAAATAAAACCATATGACACAGCAACATCTGCAGTCTTAACATTACTCCAAGTAATTAACTCAGTACACAAGCATGACTCATTATTAAAACAATGGTTACTTAAACATTTAGGTTATTCACAAACGGAAATCTCGACTATACAAGACGCTGAGACTCTTGGTACTAATCTCGGAACACGCCTCCTCTGTTTATCTTGCCTAGAAATGTCTGGCTGCATCCAGGCATAATCCCATTGCATACAGTAGTACTGAACCATTAAACGCATTAAAATGCATACAGCAGTATTTTAAGCGATGTGGGCGTTAAACGTAGTGAAGAATGACCAATTTGTTACTGCCATACGTTTGTTCGGACGGGGAATGATGAAGATTTTATTGTAGGAACATAATGTGGCGTCGTCGTAGGTGTGTGGATTTCTGTAGCAATAAGTTGCGAGGCAACAAAAGGTGTCACGGGCGGCACCCACGCTGCCTCTGATTGTCTAGTGGTAGGGGATAACTCAAGAGTCAAGGAGCTTGTGTGGTGAATTAAGAATAAAAATGTACAGGAAATGTGCCGTATTTGGACCACATTCTGGACTCTTGTTTATGGTGTCATTTTGAAAAGTGTTCTAAAGTATGACATGACAGGGAAGACACTAGTAACAACTATTCTATCTTTTGAAAAAATGGTTTCCACCATGAAATTTTGTCTTTGACCTTTTGCATCATAGCATCTAGTGGTACTTACTGTTATGAAAATAAAACATTTATGACCACCTATCTAGGAACTATTAAACTTATAGCCTTCTATTACAAAAGCAAACACAGTTCAAAAACAACAAATATAGTTAGCACAACAAAACACAATAATATTATTTCTTGATACAGATCGCTTAATCTCGACCGCGAGTGGGTAGAGTTTACTCCTGATCCACTTTATACTTAAAAGGGATGAATATTATTACAATATCAAATGGGAGTAGACATGCAATCCGGAGAGTTCAATCCCGCGAAGCTTAGCTGAATATCGAATTGCAAATGGCCGAGGAAAATGTAGCATTTAACGCTTCGCCAACTGCGAACGACTTCCATGACGTTGCGGCCTGTAAATGACGAATAAATATTGTGTTTTTTATTGATCGAGGTCGGCTTACTTAGGTACTTTTAGGACGAAGGTCTCCTTTTTGTCTTTCTTCTCGGCTTTGGGCAAGTAAGGCCAGGCGATAAGCGTCGATCTCGTAACACCTCCTGGGTTTGCCGAGATGATGCCAGGTATAGTTATTAAAACCAAAATAAGTATAGGATTTAACAAAAATATAAAAAAAATATATCTATAGTGCAAATTATTTGAGAATGCATTTTTGTTTTACTGAAATTGTATTTAGTTTAACAGAACGCGATTCCTATCACAGTGAGAATCCATTGAGTGTTATTTCGTCCGTGCACCTTTCCAGTTTTTTTTTATCAATTTCAACGGATTTTCGTGACTGAGCCTACCTTGCTAACTACTACTACTACTACTAGATCTACGCTACTAAAAGATCTGCTCTGTTGATGTTGTTGTGCGACATTGTGCGAATGCTGAGCTTACGAATTTAGGGTCGGAATAAAGTGTTATTGGGTTTATTCATAACAAATTTCACAGCGGCAGTTTGTAGTGTAGAATTTAGCTGTGTGATAACACCATGCTTCGAAAGGCACGTGAAGCCGTTCGTCCTGCGACTAATCCTAGGGTCGTGTCGGATTGCCGTCACATCTACTACTGGAGTACGATACTATTAGAGTTACGGAATATATAAATATAATACATAATTTTGCACAAGAATATATTCTGCATCCATGTGGCCGAAACAGGTCTGGGAAACTTTAAACATGACCATTGAAGGGACATTTAAAGTTTTCATCTTGTTTCAGTCGAGTACAAGATTCGCATTACCGTAAATTCAGACTGTACTACTTGACCTGAAAGGCCCTGCTGAAGTTAGTTGAGTTTTTCCTCTTCGGAAACTATCGTAGAGTTTTTCCACCTTTACCGTTTCGTGGTTTTAAAGTACTCAAGCTGCCAACCCCAGAACATGCAATGACTCTAATTTAGATAGTTTTATTTTCCTTCAAATTCGCACAAAACAGCACCTAGTAAAATTCGCCGATCAAAACCAAAATTCGTAATACCCAAGCCGCACGTTACCAATGCTTGCAATCAGGCGAACGCACGCGACACTGTGCGGTTGCGACAGAGGGCTGCCCGTTCTGGGGCGGTCTAGAATATCAACAATACTTAAGCGACCGTGCCGCCCTCCTGCGCCGAGCAATGCTCATACTGCATTTACCAGATGAGCTTTCGTAATAGGAGCTCTGAATGCAACAGCCTTCGTAGAAATGGAAACTCGATCAGCTCTCGAAGATGCGACGAGTGTGTATCAACATGCTTGAGATTCCATCTACATGATAGGGGGGAAATACGAAATGAGTGCAACGCCTTTTAGAGAAATGAGATTTTTAATGCAAGTTGGAAGCAAGGAAATTATTTGTGTTTAGTATACCTCATATTGGTTATGTATGTGGGACTATTTTCAATGAATCGACCAGTAATTAAGTAAATGTCCAGATGTTTTAATTGTTTAGGACATTAGCTTATCCAATATTCCGAATTTCCGAATGTATTAAAAAATATATATTTGGGTATTAAATACTGTTTTTACGTCATGCTATGAAATAAAACAGTAAAAGTGGTTTAAAAATTACGGTACCTCTAACTTCATCCGTATAAACAAACAATAGAAGATTAGAAACTTGTTACTGAATAACTTGGATCGTTCCATAGTTCAAAACAAAATGAAACTAAGAATGCAGTCTAGGTCCCATTCAAGTAATTGGTGGTCCACAACTCCAGGCATAACGGCTACCATAACCGTTCCGTTGAAATTTCCTCCAAGTTACGCATTAAAATAATATCCTACGTACGGGGTACGGAAATTGGCCACGAGATGGCGCAGCGAGTCGAAGTTGAAATAAAGCCGTTAAGACTTTAGACATTAGACTTTTCTATCTTCACGTTTACTCTCAGTCATTTCCCGAGTTTAGTCGTGTGAACATGTGTGTTAAGGGAGTTAGGAAGCTTTGTGGTCACTATTATTCGATTCGTTAATTTTAATGAAACTGACGTCAAATTTAACGTTGTGTTTGAAATGCATTTTCTCGGAAAACACTATGCAATTGCTTTTTTTATGGCCTAGCTACGTCAAGCAGTGGTCCCTGTTATCTTGATTGTAATGATCTTTTCTTTGTCATAATGCAAATTTTCCACTCCAGAAAATCTACTACCGCATACCACAAACAAAAAGATGATCCAATATTGCCATCGTTAGAAATTCGCCCGCAGCAACCGGTTGGCCCTTCACTAATATGTTTATACTTTAAATTATGCCTTCGTGATTTTAGGGAGATATGAACTCGAAAGTACCCTGGGGGAACCTAACGTAATCTTTGAACTGGCCACTTTGCGCTTAAAATCTTTGTTTAAGGGCCAATTGCATTACAATGCCTTCAAGGGTTCTATGCAGGGGATCCAAAGAGCCCATACAAAAATTGGAAGTATGAAGTACCCTTCTTCAGGTACACTCTGATATGAATATGAAACAAGTTGCTGAATAACGCGTTCTGCGTTTGCTTGCTTTTCATATTTTGGCTTTTTTGAATACTGAATAAGCATTCGAATAAAATAGGAATGTGTTCTTTTCATGAATTTGTTTTATTTTTTGCGTATCTAATGGTTTTAAGAGCTTTATTTCAGTATTTATTGACACTATTATTATGGCTCTACGTGAGTAATGGCAGATGTTAAAAATAAATACCTAACTAACTAACTTGTCTTTATAAGCACAAAATACTTAAGACAGTTAATGAAAATCTCACTCAAATATGACAGGCTATTGTTTTTTGTATAAAATCCCGTTACTGATTGACTAAGGACGCTCTATACAAATATTTTATTTATAAAATTTAATCCTTTTACGTCATAGGGATGATGGGGAATATTCTGGAAGCTATACCGCTTTATTATCGCCATTATTGATAACTTAAAAAAAATAATAACGTGAAATGCTTTCCTTTCTTTAATACTTTTACTGTAGACATCAGACGCCTATGTAATGGTTGAATTTAAAAGTATATAGTTATCTGGCGTATTTTTTCCCACTGCCGGGCAAAGACATCCTTCCACTCGTTTTGTCGCACAACTTTATCCTTTTTTAGACCGGGCCAGTATTTCGGGTTGAGCTCGTCCCAACATCTACGCCTTGGTCTTCCAAAAAGTACTCGTATGTCTTTTGGCATTTAATGGAACGCATTTGGCAGTTCTATTCGAACCCAAATAGGAAGGTAGTAATTTTTGGATAACATGACATGATGCGTGGCTACGTAAGTAGGCAGGCACCCAAAGCCACCATTATCTCAGCACCTACTGATAACAAAGTTATGCCCACCACGCGACCACCACTTAAGCCCCTAATTGGATCATTATCACTAAAAATGCACTTACTACTCTACATTTTACCCTACCGGAGAACCGTTTGGGTCAAGAATACGTCCCTTTAAACCAAGCACGTGTATGTCACGTGCCTTCCCGGATTAACCCGCAAGCGCTGCGGATAATTAACTGCACAAAATACTGGCAATCGCTCGCGATCGATGGCGTGAATGTACGGCCCAGAGGGATTGGGCCCAATTTGACGGGGGACAATCGTACGGCTATTATTTTTGTGATTATGGGAGGCTTTTTAAAGGTTAATTATGGTGCTTGTGTGCTGTGGTTGTTGCGAAAATGTGGTGAATTGCATCTGTCTGCTTTGATCTGGGAAAACGTACCTAACTACATAACCTTTTACTATAGTATGTGACTGGGATTATAGTAACATGCATATCTCCACTACCACTCCATATGAGATTTGTACATAGTTAATAGAATAGAATGGAAATTACTGGAATCAATCATGACGGAAGCTAAATGATTAAAATTAAAGTACTTGTACAGTCAACATAGCTATCTTGTACAGTCAACATAGCTATTAGGTATGCAGGCAGCTAACTTGCAACTACTTTTAAACAATATTGTGAATATGCTGAGTAGGCAATTATTATACACCATACTTGTAAGTATGTCATAAGCTTATAAAAATATACCTATTGCACTCATTAGAAATAAATATTGGCAGGTTCAGTGGAAAAAGAAAGGACAACGAAAAGCTCGTGGCTAGATAATAACAGCCGCACGGGTCGATCTCCAAGGTTAAGCATCGCTTGCCAAGGTTAGTCTGTGGATGGGTGACCATCTTAACATACCGAGTTTCCTCCGTGCCTCGGAAAACACGTTAAGCCGTTGGTCGCGACTGTCATTTGTAGATCTTTGGCAGTCGTAACGGATTGTCAGAAGTCAGTAAATCTGACTCCTAGTCTTGCCATGTAGTACCGTGTTACCCAGTTAATGGGTTGTGGAGGTCTGGTAGGCAGCCGCTCCTCGGAAAATACTGGTATTCAGTTAAATCCAGCTTGACTGGAAGCCGACCCCAATTCCCTATGGCTAGGCAGATGAGATGACTGGAAAAAGAAATATTTTTGCCTGTGCACCAAATAGCTTTGTTGACTGTACCATCAAAATGCATATTAATGCCTGATATAACCTCCATGTTAGTAAGTCATTTTCCTAGAGAGCTGGTTTGGTTTGCTTTTCTTTATTTGACCATATCTAACCCAAAAAACCATTTTCAAATTATTTGGTATCCTATTCTTGGTAAAAATGAACCTGAGGGGGTTCATTTTTGTAGACGCCCTGGGGTTGATCTGTAAAGTGTACAGCATTTTTACACCAAGTAAATAATATTATTAAAAGGTTAGCCTTTCACATAATAAGAACTCAAAATCTCGCCCCAACCATAATCCGCTCACCACCATACGTCTTTCAAACAAAAACCTCACTCATGGATGTCAACAGGCTCAGTGCAATCGTGTCGTGTTGCTAAGCCCACCAGTTTGTAACTCAAGAACGTTGTCAGCGTCAAGTGTAAGGTAAATCCCTTGATTGACGAAATTTTGTGCCCTCGCGTTCAGAGGGTTAAGAGCGCGAGGTGTCTTCTTTCTGACGACTTTTCCTTTTAATGTACGTAAGGGTTTTGTCGTGGAAGCTTTCGGGAAAATGTTTGCCTTTGTTTTTGAAATTTTGCTAAAAGAGTACTTTTTATCTTCCCTTAATTTGAAAATTATTTCAGCACCATTCGAGTATTTTTTTTTTAAATTGACAATATCTACTCTCTCAGAATGAGATTCTTGAACAAAATTATCGAAAGTCCTTAGTTGATGTGATTTGCCAAATAAATTTTAAACAGCAACTCGACGTGTTTAATAAGTGTCGATAGTATTTTTCTCACTATTATCTACTTCTACTTTTAGCACTATTTCTTAGATTTTATCATTTCATTTATTTAAACATAATTAAAAATAAACTGTTCCAAACTAGCTTACCAATAAACACTGCTTATTATCTTCTAATCCGCAATTCCCACTAAATAACACCCGAGACCCGTCTTTAATCCAAACCTTTTGTTTAGAATACCGACGGAATTCCCGAAAAGCAAAGACGTTTTGGAATTACAAACAAAGAGGGGACCACAAAACTATACAACAAAAACATAATTACCTCCGTGTGTTTGCACAAACAAAGGAAATGCGTGGAAATTGAGTTTTTTTATACGTCTATGACAGCCACACGGGGTATATAGTTGGTTGAGTTTAATCTACAATGTTTACGCCCCGTTTGTTTCCAACTACCGACACATGTCGAATTGGTGGTCCTTTTTCCTGTCCCGTATATATTTCGATATTCCCAATTATGTCACCCGTGCTTCCTAGTTCTTACTGCGTACTGATGAATTAATCATCATGTTTTATTTGGCTGAGCACGGAAATTGCTTAATTTTGTTGTGTGGTCTTCGTTCGGGAATAGATTAACCCTCTTCTTGTTATGGGTGGTAAATGAGTAACTTACGGTTACAACTATATGAGGCGTATCAGACGACAGTTTTGAGTTGTGGTAGGTTGTCACTGTGTTTCCGTTTTATTTTCAATGTTAATAACTTCTACAAATAATTAAGTTCATGTGTATACCACAAAGTGGGCCGATGACCTGGTGATGGCCGCGGAAATCCGCTGGAAGCGAGACGTACAGGACCTGTCGATCGATGTTGTGGCTACTCTTGGGGGAGGCCTATATCCAGCAGGCGACGTTTTTCGGCTGAAGTGATGGTAATGATGATGATACAATAGAATACTCTTTATTATGTACACCATATAAGATGATGATGTACAATATGAGTCTTTTTCAAAAAGTTAGTAATTGTCCCTTCAAAAACAGCACGCATGGGTAAGTTAGCTTAATCCAAAAATATTCGAAACAAGTTATTAAGTAAACATAGGTAAATCAAAAGCAGCCAAATCGAAATAGCCGTTCACAAATTAGCATTTTCCTTCAATACAGAAAATTACTCTCATTAATGTCTTTATGAAATGCATTGTTAACTTCATAAGGGGAACATAAACAGCTAATGCTTGCATTTGTACCACCATATTGGCTGTTCAGACGGCTATTTACCTTTCTAAATGAGCGTCAAACGAGAACAAACTGTTATTGGCGGCGTTAACGCAGCGGTGTATCGATTTATTGTGTTATGTAGGCGGAAAAAGCACGTTCTATGTTACCGTGGGAAAACAAGAAAATCACTATAAAAATCCTATAAAAAATTCTGCGGCTAAGTAAATCAAGGGTTAATAAAACTGACCTCTATTAAGTTTCATGGCTATTAAAACCTGGTATCACTAAAACTTGGTATCGCTTTCTGGGGAGATTTCAAAACGATATCATATTAATCGGTTTTGTAATCTTATCCAGAAGTTGAGCTTTGATAATATTTTAATTACTTTATGGGTAGAAAATCCGTTTTAATTATGGTGATGAAACATCCTCTTAAAAATACTTTATAACAGTAACATCGGCTACCCAATTGATGATATGTTTTCGTAAAAATGTTTCTTTTATCCTTAACACAAAGATATAAAGTGCAACATGAGATTATGTCGCTTTTAGTAAAATATTTCCAAAGAAAATGGGGCTGTTTTATTTTACTATCCCCTAGATAAGCCATCAGATCTAAACAATTTCCTTTAAAACTATTAACATCGATATTATGGGCTATTCAAAGAGCACAGAAAACAGTAGAAAAATACTTATGGGATTGGCTATTTACAAATACTAACAAAATCTAATAGCATTCAGTTTTTAAATGGAAACCTTAGTCAAGACTACTCGTTTCGCTCAACATACCATGAAAACATTCTAATAATATATGGTGATTTTTTTAAATGTGGATAGGCTGGTCAAATCCGGGACTATAAATAATAGCTTAAAACAATTACAGGATCCCTATGGGATGAATTGATTTTTAAAAATACAGTACATTAATGTTGTCTTAGTTTTCATCAAAATTGTGCCCAAGATTCCTTTGATTTCTCTTCATTATAGTTTTGTATTGTGTCATTTACCCCCACTTGAAAAAATCACCGTGTATTTCTAACTACAAACACGACTTCTAAACCAAACTACCAATCTCTTTAAACCCAATAAAATGCAGTAAATAGGAGATTTTAATTAAGATGACGGTGACAATATAGCAGTCTGATTGCGGAGAGCGTCGGGTATTTTTAATAGCCATCATATCTTTGAACGGGGATCCCAGTGTGAACATACCCCCGTTCATAAAAGTGTTATGAGTTCATTTTCTAGGCGCCATCCTGGGCCCCTACATGTTACTGAGGGTGTAAAATTTTGACGTTGCACCACGGAAATTAACAAGCTCTGTAATTGTAGCTGTCTATATGACTTTGTTGCGATTTTATCTTTTTATGGTCTCCAAATTGGATTTTTTAGTGCTTCCGTGGTATTTTTCAGCGTTTATGTTAAAATATGTCTAGTATCAACACGGATTAGAGAAAAAAAGGTGCTTGTATTTCCAATAGGGTTTAAAATATAAAATTTAATATTTTATAATAAAGCTTGGTTAAGTTACAAAATTGCCCGATTAGTATATAATAAACTTTTCTCGGACCCGATTTTCTGAAAACATTTCATTTATCGGTATAGAAACTTGTCTGAAAATTAAGTAAACAGTCATTTTAACTCGAAACAAATCCTCGGGCGCCAAACTTGAGCTATTGTAAATGTGTCGAGGGGCAGATAAATATATTATGTGTCCCTAAAAGCGTAAGAAATCCGTAGATTTGTAAAGTTTTCCCCCTTTATGACGGGTGAAGCGCTCTGCCAATGTTTTCTGCTTCAACGATATGAAAAACTTTATAGAACTTGCATTTTTTCTAAACTCAACCTTACTTCCTGAAAAATAGAGCTTTATTTCTTTCTTTGTTTTGTTGTTAGAAAAATTCATTTGCAATGTTAGTCGACAGTCGTTTAACATATCTTAGTTTATGACTTAACCGAACGACAGACAAGAAAACTATTTATGGGGTCTTAAATTTAAGACAGATTGCAACGTCTTTTATGTCTTAATTTCATTTGGAAGTAGAAGTTTTGTTTATTACTGTACCGCGGAATGTTTGCGGATATTATTTTCATCCTCACATTCTTTAATAGTTTTGATATCATCAGTCTGTGGATTTTTACTACCAAAAGCTAGATATTTTTATATCTTGCTTCGTTAAGGGTTGAATTTTAACTGTCTGAAAACTTTTGAATTAAGGTTTTTTAACAGATTTCGGCTTAAATGTGAATCCAAACGTTGCTTGAAAATTAGTAGAGTTTGCACTCTGAGGGATAAATACATAGGTATTTATTTTAAAAATCTTCCTCCATGAAGTCAGAATAAAGATAGTTTAGCAGAAAAAAACAGCTTCAGTAAACAAAAACCATCGAACCAAAAAAAATCGCCTGTATTCTTATTTTAGTTACAAAAGAAACACCACAGCGTCTTTGACGTTTCTCTCAACTTGGTAAAAACGCCTGGTCAAACATGTTACCGTTGAATTTGTTGAACGAGTCCGGTCAAAAAGGCTCTAGGATCAAAGAGAACCTTAATATCCTGCCCCGCCGGTCTGAACGTAAATATTAGTGACGTCACATCCCCAGTCGATTTTGTTCTACGATTGATCAAGTAGTAAATGTATTTACTTTTGTTTGAAAAGCTTTTTCTTTAACGGTGAGGGAATTAAAGAAAAATATTGGACTGGTATTTTAGCATTTGGTTTTAATTTAAACAGGGATTTTGACGTTTTTTTTACGAGTAGGGTAGGAAAATAGTCCAACATTGAAATAATATATCGATGTTATAATTTAAATTAAATACGACCATAAATCATTATATTAAACTGTTTTACAATATTATTATTGTATATTTTGATTATATCAGACTCAATGTTAAATACAAACAAGAAAACAATGTTCCTAACAATGAAAAAACAAAATTCCTTTCAAGTTTTTAATTGCGAAATGCAAAGTTACAGAAACTTTTTCATTAATTATATCGCTGGAAATAATAAAATACTTTTACAAACTGAATCAATTAGCATGATTTTATTTACAAAACTCCTATTGGATATTGCTGTTAAAGTTCGGTGCGCCAGTTGTCGTCAACAATTTGTTTTAATGACCAGCTTCGCCCCCTAGTGTTGGCGCGGAAAAACTGTGACGGTTCTGAGACGGTAATTTTTCATGTCGTAACCGCGATAAGCGAGCGGTCAGGTGTTAGAATGATTTGTGACCGCCGCGGTTCGACCGCTGCCGTCCTCATGTTGACAAACACTGGCCGAATTACTTCGGAAGCCATGTCTTTATATTTTTCTTAGATAAAGCGTTATCTCCTTGATAATACTGTTTTTGTTTGTTTTGAGCGGCTACCGTTGTACGTGCCACTGTGTAAATATTATCACGATGTTTAGCTACCTTTATGTTGCCTTTAGTGTTGAAATATAAACATTTTTACGTCGAAACACTATTACAGACTGCTACATAATATTGCTTTATAGCTTTTATATAAAACTTCCAACGTTACAATCGCAATAAAGCCATTGTCGTACAAACTAACAAAACAAACTGTACTAGGAAATAAACAGCAAATAAAAGCGGTTCCTTGCTTGAACTCGAGTAGCACTTTTAATTGGGGGTGGAAATTGTGATTAATGCCATCAGATAAACTGGAAGTCGCGGCGGCGTCACGAAAGAGAAAAAGAACTGGTTTTCGGTCGAAACCCACACACATTAACCTAATTCGTTTTAATTGTGCGAGCTAATCGTTCGTAAGGATTTATAAGTATTGCGAGTTGATGTGTATATTTGGAGGTTGATTATGACCGAGTTCAGAGTGTACATTGAAGACTAGAGAGGGTGCGGGCGCGGTTGCGGGCGCGATTGTGTGATCACAGTGCATCACGAGTTTATTTATATTTATTATTCGAGATGGGTTTGCTCTTGACTCTAGTCTAGGTCAGAGATAAAAGAGACAAAGTTCACAATTGAGCGAGCTTATCCAGAAGTAGCCTGTTCACTCTGACTTTAAGAGATGAGAGTTGTAAGAAACATAGACGCAGGCAGAGAGTTCCACTTCTTTGCTGTGCGTATCATAAAAGCCGTTTGGAAACGCTTAGAGCGAATTGGTAGAATAGCGGCAAGGTAGTGATGGTGACTTGCAGTGAGTCTGGATGTCCGATGGTAGAAGGGGGCCGGTGGGATGAGGTCGTGTAGTTCTCGGAAACACTCACCGAAGTACAATCTGTAGAAGACCGACAAGCAGGCAACCTTGCGGTGATCAGCCAAGCTGTGTAGCTTGGCATCCACCAGTTTTACGTCGCCTCTCAGCTCTACGTTCCCCAGAGTCAAGCGCGGCAAGCTGGTACTTAGCTGAGCCATCCCAAAGGTGGCTGCAATACTCCGTGAAGGATCGGATCTATGCTTTGTATAGGGTTAAAAGCTGTCCAGGCCTGAAGTATCGCTCACCCTATTTAGGATGCCCAGCTTTTTGGCCGCAGTTTGGGCTTTGTACTCAATGGTGGCGCTGAAGTTAAGACTGGATGTCAACTCCATGCCTAGGATCTCGAGCCGATCAGTCACAGGAACAAATGTACCCCGAAAACGAAAAGACTCTTTTTTGCGGTACAAAAAAAGGCACGCTTGTGTTTTGATAGCTTTAAAAGAGACCAGATTGCCATCACTCCACTCGGAGATACACAGCTTAAGATCAAATTTGACCGTTATTATAGCGTCAGTAGAACCATACTTGTTTTTTATAGTAAAACATTAGACGATTGCTCGCCAGCGAAGCCGCTCTAACAGTTCGCCCTAGATGTCTGCTGGTATGGATTATGGACGCAAACGGCGGTTTTATTTTGACTCAACGAGCTGAGGGCTAGACCTAAGGCTTTAGACAAATTACCAGTCCATAAGCGAATGCAATTACTAGAGCGGTTACAAGATAGTAGCGGAGGCGTTAAGGTGGGCACAGTACATCGTGTTGTGTATTGTGTTTCCTTAGAGTAAAACAATAGAAAAATGCTGGCAAACGAGGCCACTCCATAGCACTATAACACCTGCGCAATCTTCCCAAACCAGCCGAGGCCTAAACCTGCTCCAGAATTATTTGACTGATTTTTATCTACGGTTGCAGCGGACCGTAGATAAAAATCAGTTGACGGCCGCAGTTTCCTTAGAGAAAATCAATGGACAATCGCAGTTTTCTTAGAGAAAATCAATGTTCCTCTGAGATTATCAAGAGACAATTGCAATTTTTTCAGAGAAAATCAATAGGCGATTACAGTTTCCTCTGAGAAATCAATAGACGATCGCAGTTTCCTCTGAGAAAATCAATAGACGATCGCAGTTTACTCTGAGAAAATCAAGACACAATTGCAGTTTCTTCAGAGAAAATCAATGGACAATCGCAGTTTCCTCGGAGAAAATCAATCGACGATTGCTGTTTCCTCAGAGAAAATCAATAGACAGTCGCAGTTTTCTCAGAAAAACCAATAGACGATCGCAGTTTGCTCAGAGAAATCAATAGACGGTCGCAGTTTTCTCAGAGAAATCAATAGACGGTCGCAGTTTTCTCAGAGAAAATCAATAAAAGAGCGCTAGGCCACTCCATCATTTCAGTAAGGACAAAAGCGGCGCGGTTTTATATGACTGATATTTCGTGATCGCTTCAGCACACTCGCAGTACATTACCCTAGCCGAGGCCTTACGATTAGAAGTTTGGCCTCGCGTCACGTTAGGTAGGTGAGCTAAAGGGTGTAACATCATAATACGCATAATACGTGCGTCAACACCCGCCGTAAAAGTCACACACAACAATATCATTAAGTCGAATTTATTTACAAGTGCGTAAATATTTTTTATGACCTTTCGTCATGATAATTTTCACGCTCAACCCTTTTAATTTTTTTTTTTTTTTTTGTTTACGTAATTTTGTGATTTATGAAATGTGTAGTTATATGAAATAATTAGGAGGAAATACAACTTTCTTAGCTTAGAAATAACTGGGCAGCGATGGTAATGACACGTAAACCATACTCAAAAAGGGCTTAATTACTTTTTTAAATAATTCTATGTAGATTTTTTATAGGTACCTATATCTGATTGATATTTTAGTCCTTAACTTTTCTTTTTTTTTATGTTTCTGCTTCATGGCAATCTGTTTTCCAACAATAAGCCGCTTCTTTGTTTGATTTCTCAGTTTATGTTTTCCTTGAAAGCCATACTTCTATTAAAATTCATTTCACACGACGATGTCAAGATTAGTCCTTAACTAGCTTACATCCGTAGCTTCGCCTGCATTGAAGTCGGAAACTATCCCTAAGGAACATAATTCTGAGGTAAAAAATATTATTTTGTGTTTATTCTGGTTATAACTATATGTATGTTAAATTATATTTAAATCTGTTTAGTAGTTTTTCAATGAAAACCGTCCAAGTGCGATTCGGACTCGCACACGAAGGGTTCCGTACCAAAAACCTTTTTTTTTTAATAGCGGCAATAGAAATACACGATCTGTGAAAATTTCAACTCTCTACCTATTACGGTTCTTGAGATACAGCCCGCTGATAGACAGACGGACGGACGGACGGACAGCGGAGGATTAAGGAATAGGGTTCCATTGGTTACCCTTTGGGTACGTAACCCTAAAAAAGTAACAACCAATGGATGTTTGTTACTCTTTCACTCAAGGACATAATTTCACATTTTTTAAATAACGTATTAGTAGGATATAATACGACAATTTATCTACTAGTTATCGTTAATGAACTAAGTGCTTACACATAAGTACTACACCAAGTAAAATTATTTAGGTATTCCACTTCATAAGCCTCATTTATTTTCCAAGGATGGTAATGAGTTCAACAAAGTATTCGTGGCCGCAATGCTAAAATATTTCTTTCAACTGTTATTGGTGAAACATTAGAAATAAATAAAGCATTTCGCCAGAATACCGATAATACTTCAAATGACATTCCAACGTAACAAAGGTAGAAGTCACGAAACGTAAATAAAGCGGGCTACTAACGCTGCGATTGTAAATTAAATTTCAGGACTTACAAAATATACCTCACGTTGGATTGGCATTCACGAAAACGTATGTTATATAAAAGAGGAATTTTCCATGAAATTATGAAAGTTTCCATTCTAATGGGACCCCTCAGAAGGTTGAAAGTCACTCATATAAATTCTCACGTTTCATATCCGTAAGGTTATCTTTAGCCTATTCAGCCTATTCTGATAATCTGCCAGATCCGGAAGAATTTCAAATCTAAGTGGTTGTGGGCAAGTCTGAAGTTGCTATAATAGCAAACGCTTATTTGAAGATGCGGTGGTAGTCCTCCCATATGGTGGACCAATGACCTGTGGCCTTAGTGCGAGTTTTTTAAGAGGAAAGATGTGCGGTGAGACATTGTATATAAAAAGTCATAATTCGAGGCAATCTCGAGTACAAATTATTATTTTTACATACAATTTGACATAAGCGGCATACAAAACGCAACCGAGTACGTTGAAAATCTCGCACGAAGCCTTCTGGATACTACAGAAGGCTGCCATGAGCTCGCTAGATACAAGGAGGACTGGTCCATGTGGTGACGCTTGAAATAATGACACTAGTTTTTTTTTTCTAAAAAGAAACTAGCGAGATATCGTCCAATCATATAGCGTTCTTTTTACTCGTAACATTCTGTTGAAGAAAGCGATCACCATTTGGTCTGGCAAAAGAAACACAGCATAATTGACTATAATTAACACGACAAAATAATGTCTATTTTCCTTTACTTAGTTGTTTCGTTAAATAGATGACAATATAATATGTTTGTACATTAGTTAATATTCGATTGCTGTAAACTGAAATGGAAAACATATACCATGCTATTGAAAAAAATATATTCCATGTTACTAAAACATGCATTTTTTCAATGAAAATAATGTTGTTAATTGATGTTTAAAATAAATAATATGATTTTATTTGCAAGTCATAAATATTCATTTAGGGAATTTTGTAATAAGAACGCAGTGCAATATCAAAACCGTTTACAGAGTATTTATTTACTTTAAGCCTATTCTAGCCCACTGCAGGGCAAAGTCCTGCCTTTTTTCTTTTTATTTTTTGGCTTTAGGCAAGTGTGGACTAATCCTGACGATGGACGTCAAATTAGGACTAGATTGACGCCCATCGTCAGGATTAGTAGTCACCATTGCTTGAAGATACGAACTCATGTAAAATAGTAAATAAAAATCACTACGGACTACAATGTAATCCATCGATCAGGGCGTTATGGAAACTGATTAACGTGTGTGAATCGTACGCTGAGACCCATTGGCTCAAATATAATGCACTAAAGAGCGAATTCATGGTATTCAAAGCAGTCAGTAAATACTATACCACAATTCCACCAGTTTGATGTCGAGCAGGAGCTTAGGTCGCTAGCTGTTCGATGTGGTATGTTGGCCCACGGGTTTGCACGTTGTACGGCTCAGGTTAAGGTGACTCGACATCCTTTTACACGTGCAGCCTGTGGGTGAACTTTACGCAAAGGGCATATAGCGGCCTGCGCATACAATATAACAACTTGGTCCGGGTGTTGATGGGGTTGCCGCGTTATTGTAGCGCATCCGGCACGATAGTCCATTTTTAACCGACTTTAAAAAAGGAGGAGGTTCTCAATTCGGTTGTATTTTTTTTTGTTTGTTACCTCATAACTCCGTCATTTATGAACTGATTTGAAAAATTCTTATTTCATCTGAAAGTGTATACTTCCCGATTGGTCCCATTATCACCTAGTTAGAATCTGATGGTGGGGTCCTATGAAAATTGAGGGCAACCCTCAAAATTTATAGGCACATATAATGTTTTTCATAAATTTTCTAACGCAATTCGGATATTTGTGCCTGGTAATCATCACTTCAAGTTGCTGAGCTGATGATGGAAGTTATTAATTAGGATCTGATGATGAGATTTCATGAAAAATGTTTGTTCAGCGGTATTTTGGCCAATTGTCAGCCGATTCGAATGATTCTTTTATTGTTTGGAAGAGTATTTTTCAGGACTGGTCCCATTTTAATTTCGTGAAGATCGGCAACGGAACTCTTCAATAAATGATAGCAAATGGATCGGGATTGCTGAAATCGCATGTTTTTTAGTGTTTACAACAGTTCTTAACATAACATCGCGCCGGTACGCTGTTAATGGATACGCAGGTAGGAACCACTTCAAAGCAAAAAATAAAAAACTTTTTACAAAAAATACAACCGACTTCTAAAAACAAAACACTACAAGGTATAAAATAACTTCGGAAGAAAGAAAAGAACTTTAATTTCGAAGGCGGTGTCAAAAAACGAAAAAATAACCAAAAACACCGACTTCCGAAATTAAAGTTCTTTTCTTTCTTCCAAAGTTATTTTATAGCTTGTAGTGTTTTGATTTTAGAAGTCGGTTGTATTTTTTTTATAAAAGTTCTTTGAAAGTAAAAGTCTATACTTCTACACGAATATCATAAAGAGGTAAAGTTTAAGTTTGTCAGGTTGTGGGGGTAATCTCTGGACTAACTGAACCGATTATGAAAATTATTTTACCAATAGAAAGCCACGTTATCTGAAAGTGTCATAGGCTACATATTAACCCGAAATATACCGCCCATTCGTTGTCCGACTGCCTTGTTTGTTTCCTTTATTTGCAGTTGCAAAATCGGCCATGAACAGCGAGCCTTACCGACTGCCATGTACACCGTCGTCGCCTAGGCTACACAAAAAACAGCAGCAAGCGATATGCTAAGTGACCGCACTTGATAACAGTCACGGGGTCCCCTGTGTTTGCATGACCATACGTTACTTGAAGGTACCTATTGGATTCGGTATTAGCATAAGTCAAAATGTCGTCGAGGCGGTCTGAAAGGAGCATGGAATTAAAGAATTTGTTACATAACAAATTAAGCTCGGTAAAAATCTTTAGACACCCTTTTTAGTCTTAGTCATATCAAAACGGTTTAGAAAAATATTCACGCAGTGGCGAATGAAAATTGTGAACAAGCAAGCTTGAAAGTAATAGACCAAATGACATTCTGAGATACCAATGGGGTATAAATTTGGTACATTTTTACCAAGCCAGATGACGTCACGCATGTCTTCAACTTGCCGTATCCTCTTTATTATTTGTTACGTGAAAAAAGAAAAAATACGTGTCGAATATTTTTTGAAAATCTATCAGACGGACTAATTAGTTTTTTTTTAGTAAAATACCCTACTGTCATACATTCTAAATTCTGTTGGATTGACAAGCGTTAGAGTGATGTCTCGTGGTATGATTTGTATGCATGTCAGTTACATCACTTTGTCTAGATTAAGCTCTCATGTTCTTCAGTGAATGACTTGACAAAGATCTCCAATCGTGACATCGACTTGAACATTTTCACCCAATTCCAATCGATCTTTAATGAGTATTTTACGCGGAGCGGCTGCCTACCAGGCCTCCACAACCCAGTAACTGGGTAACAAGGTACTTCATGGCAAGACTGGAGTCAGATTAACTGGCTTCTGACTATCCGTAACGACTGCCAAAGATCTACAAATGACAGCTGGGACCAACGGCTTAACGTGCTTTCCGAGGCACGGAGGAAACTCGCTATGTTAAGATGGTCACCCATCCACAGACCAACCTTGGCAAGCGTTGCTCAACCTTGAAGATCGACCCGTGCGGCTGAGAACTACAGACCTTTTATAACTGCTGTGTGTTTTCTAGGCTTATCGCGAACTAGCCTAACCCTTGAAGCTCACGTGAGAACTACAGAACGAAGTAAAAGGTTTTATTTACTCACCATTACTTACTTTTACGATAAAATACACTCAACATTGTTATTAACATGAATTTTACTTGTTATACATTCGTAAAAATAGTCATAACGCTAATTTATGTACAAAAAATTACTTATTACTACTAGGTTTTGCAATAAAGCCTTTTGATAAAAAGTTGCTAAATTCCGTGTTTGTAAAAGAAAATCCATGTTAGGGAAGTAACCTCTATTTCTGTTACATGTAAATGAGGTGCTCATAGAAAGGCACTACATACTAAGGAAGTTAACACTATTAAAAAAAAACAACTAACTATTACTTACTAGTATAAAATTCTAATATTATAAATGCGAAAGTAAGTTCGCTTGTTTATATGGTTGTTTGTTATTTTTTTCTTGGTTGTCTTATAAATCGATAAACGCCAGCTTCACCCACGAAAAGGTGTCACGTTCCGCCTGAGCCGAGCGTGCAAGCGAGAGCGCGGAACAAGCGATAGAGAGGCACGATTGACCTAAGCGTTCAGCTTGTATGTATGTTAAGAATTCAATTGTTTTCTTATGACGTTATCACCTAAAATAATCGTCCGTATACCGACTTTACAGACAATAAATTTTTCGACTGAACGGATTTGAAGCTTGGGACACAGCTAGACTTCTTCCTGGAATAAGACATAGGAGACTTTCATCCCAGGATTTCGAGTTTTCGTAAGTTGGTACCACAAGGTGGACCGATGTGGACCAGGTGAGGGTCGCGGGTAGCCAATGGATGCGAGACGCATATGACTGGTTGTTGTGGCGACTCATGGGGGAGGCATAGGCCTGAGACTGGACATAGGTCCAGCAGTGGACGTCTTTTTGCTAATATAATGATTAGGTATGCTGAAATAGGTGTCACTCTATACTCGGCATGCCTTTCTGCATTTATGTTTTTGAAAGCACTTGAATAATCTCAAGGATGACCCCCTGGCAATAAATCTTCTTCACCAACATTTATTATAATTAAACGACACTTAAAAAGCAGAACAAACAATTCAGGTAGGGGATTAAAATTATTCAAAACAATTAATTAGCGGCAACCCCGCGGTGTAATGAGAGCCTAATTTGAATATCTTCAGTTTTTTTCAACAAAGCTAAAATATTTTGACGTTTATAGTGACGTGCAACACGTTCGCATAAACGCGAACAAAATACTGAAGGAATTTATTCCACGAATTTATTATAGCCACTTCGTAGGTTTGCACAGAAGTGGAATTAGTCATGAGTACGAATTAAGTGCCTACATGGTTTCAAAGAATATTTACAGTGGTGGTTAATCACTTTGCTAACTTTGACATAAATACTCAATAGTGATAATTATAGAACTTTAAGGACTAGAAAATGTTCGAGATACTCTTTCCGTACAGGATTTTATTGTTCTTTTTGTAGAACTTTGATTTAGATACTGTTTGTAAAACATGCAAAGTAGGGTACCTACTTAATTTTTTTACACTTTACAGATACTCCAATTTATTCAGGGTTCCAGATCTTTTTTACGTAACGAATATTTTTCAAATGCCAATAAAATATCGCAAGAACTTGTTCTACGATTTTATAAAAAACCGCATCGTACTGCATAGGTAAAACTTTTGATTTAAATTGAGCAACGGATTTTTTTGGGAAAAATTCAGTAAAAACGAACCCATCGAGCCAGCTGTTCCATCTTTTATAGTTTTATACATGGCCCTGTCCGCGCTTCAATTGCAGCCTGCAACTAAAATTTCCCGAAAACTTTAGAAAAAAATTCACCGGAAATAAAGTCTAGTAGCTAGGTTTTATTCCAGGAAAAAAAAACTGCAGAGTTTATCGTTATGGGTTTCATTTTGTCACAAATAATTGATGTTAATTTTCATAATATTGTATTGTAACTCAAAACGAAAGTATTGCGCATCTGTTATTGCTGTTTGAAAAACTTATTCATTACAGTTGCACTATTTGCAAGTCGGTAAAAAATACCTCGCATTTCAGCGTCCACACGATTGAAGTTTCCACAAAAAATCCTTACCATTCCAAACCCTTTTCAGGACCCGATTTCATAGAAAAACGTCCACAAGAGTCCAAACCTCGCCACAAAGGTACACGCAGACATTTGTCCAGTCCAATTCACTTAATGGACTTTCGATCGGTAGCCGTCCAGTCAGCGTAAAAAGCAAATGACATAGTTGTTTATCATTCCCAGTCCTACATAATTAAACTTAACAGTTTCCTGCCAAAGTTCAGCGTAAAGGTGGAATATTTTATAATGCTAGCTGTAACGGGTTCAATTAAATCTGTAGGGAAAAGAATCGTACTTCAAAGAGATTTAATAATGCTGTTGTGTACTCCGCAAATAGACACTGGTTACAATTTCGCAATTAAGTTGAATGAGAAATGCGAAAGGATTTACTGTCTTGGTAAAAAAGTTAAATTTGTTCGTTTATGGTGAGTGAAATTGACAATTAAGTAGGAAACCAGAAAACGGACATGCATCGTTATTCATTAATGAGAGCCGAGAGTGATTGTGGATTTCATCATCGTTTTGACGTTAAGATACGACGTTTCAAAACAGTTTTTAACTGACTTCAAAAAAAATGAGGAGGTTCTCAATTTGGTTGTATATTTTTTTAATATATTTGTAACATATTTGTGCCTGGTAATCATCATCTCATATTGCTGAGCTGATGATGGAAGGTCATAATAGAGATGATGACAAAGATCCCATGAAAAATGTTTGTTCAGTAATATTTTCGCCAATTGTCAGCCGATTTGGATGATTCTTTTTTTGTTTAAGGTTATTAAATTCTTTCCCAACAGCTGAAGTTAGACTTCCATAAAAGTAATGTTTTTGTAAGAACCATTTATAAGTCATCCTCTGGGCTTGATATTGCTGCACTCAGACCTGACTCAGACACCGTTTGAATGTTGCTACTAATATAAACATTCAGTCGCAATATTTAAAAGTAAGTGAGTACGATATCCTTATCAAGCAAATTAATTAATTTACCTTTGCTGGTGTTACTCTTTGTGTATTGACTTCATAATCATAATAATGATAAATTAATTAATGTATTTTTTTATTTTACACAATTTTAACATAGTAACAGACAGCGCTTACCTTTTATAGCCTGTGCGTCCCTAAATATGAGTATCATGCTCAGTGAGTCACAGGTAGTGTCCAACAACAGGTAGTGTACTACCATGACACTGTATTGGGAGTGTATTATCGGTAGAAGCGAAAGTTGATACAGCTAGTACAGACTGTGAGGTATTATTTTAATGTCCCATCCAAATCTCACAGAGCTCAATTTTAAATAAATTAATGAGGTAAATTGATGAGAATGTCAGTCCGGAGAAAGATTCATCTGGCGATCCTCCTGTTTGGCATAGTTATTCCTGAGTAGACAGTGCATGCATACACAATTCTATTGAATTTTATTAAAGACTGTATTATGTGGACCAATAATTATACTATAAAATTTCTTGGCCATTCTTCTCCATTAGAAACTATCTACTCTTGCAAAAATAACACTAGTCACTTTATTAGTTCATATTATTGATTTGACAAAACGGCTTGGCTTTCAAGAAAACACAGGGTGGTTTTTGAGAGAAACTTTGAGTTAAATCAGACCATACAATCCTGAAAGATTAAGTGCTCAATATAACCGTTCACAATAAAACCAGTACTTAAATCTTAGTCCATTGTTTCAAGTGGCGCCTGTGCTTTTAATGTCGATAGGAGATCTGCTTACACCGTAAAAGGAAAATGAGCGTGAAACCCAACAGATCTGATGTGCCCTTGTACCCTGGTTATTTACTGTAGCAGTTCAGTTTATATTTACTATTGTGTTTAATTAAATGTCAGCCATTTTTACGGGTTGCCCTGTTCTTTAATAAAGGTCCTTCCTGGTATCTTATAGACCTTATACTATTTTAGATCTAGATGTCGTAAAAACTAGTGTTTATCTCTGTAAGACCTACTTGTGTTCGTTTTCCTAAATTTGCTTGTATAAAGAGTGGTAGATTCCTTGAAGAGTCAGCCAGAGGTGTAGAAAAGCCTTATTTTCGGACTGCGGCTGAGAAATTTTGTATGGATAAAGCGAATATAAGACTGATATTCGCTCTCTCACTCTAGAGAACCCAGCTGTAGTTCTTACGTTGTCTACACCTGCGAAACCGCCCCAACGAGGATGGTAAAATAATCGTAAATTCAATAACACAAAAATAACCCCGTAACTTTGATTACTTGGTCTATTTTCAGCTTAAATCCCGATAACTTCGCAAATGTCTAAGCGTGGGTTGCGGAACTTGGTACCTACAGGAAGCCCTTTCATCATTTAGAAGTGCTAACAGATGAAATTGGCTTCAAAATCTTTTGAGAAGACTTCTTAGTTACTCAGTACCAAAAGTTACATTTCTGAACAAATATTCTGTTTCTGATTGGGTTCGGCTAACAGTTTATTAGCCTAAATTGGTAATGAAGTCACCACGAGGGAATCAATCTGACAATAGTCTTCTTCCAACTAAATTGTGCTCGGATGCCAGTATTTTTTTTTACTATTGATAGGCACGCCTTTGACCACTATCTCACCTGATGGTAAGCGATGAAGTGGTCAAAGATGGAAGTGTAGTCTAACTGGATGTAGCAGAGTACTAGTATTTAACATTGAGTGATAGTCTATCTGATCTCCAAAATCCAGTGACTAGGTTACACTATACCCCTTCGCAAGCCTGTAGTGCTATTTTGTAACAACATTTTCGTGTCTCGACAACGGAATCCGAGGTGAGTATCAAATTTATATAAATATAAGACCTGTATGTTGTGTATATAGCTCACTTTGAGAGCTTTATCACTCAGGTGAAGCTTGATATCAAAATAGTTATTTACAGAATAGTCTAGCTGGAGTCAAATTTTTAGCTTCTGAATATCCATGATATGACATGACATGATTAAAGATTTACAAACGATAGCCAGGACTTTTTTTGTTGGGTGGCAATTCATCAATTGACTCGTACTACTCTGGGCGTTGCAAAAGGGAGTGTCTGACTCTTACTGATTAAAACCCACCCGTGTTCCTCCAAATGCCTTTTGCGTTCCAGGGCCGAGGTAACTCTTTCAAACAATTCTGGCACCAGAGGACTAATTGTTAAGGGATGGCTAATAGCTAAGGGATGTCCAAAACAAGGGTGTCTCAGTATATAATGCACAGGCATCCATCCATAAACCGACCTTGGCACGCACTGCCTAACCTCGAAATCGACCCTTGTTGCTGTTATTATGTAGCAGCACGAGGCAAAAGTTTAAACGTTGATGTGTAGCGGTTACAGCACAGAGCCATAGCGTAGTCACAATGTCCGTGTGTACACCACGACCAACTTTATCATTATTTGCTCGAGCCACGAAAACTATAAAGCGGACAGATAAGTTTTCACCATGGAGGGATTAAGTGGAAACGAATCACTGTTATTTTATAATTGGAAGGATAATAATCACAGTTGGCTTTCATACCGAAAAAGATTCAGGTAACCAAATTTTTGTTCAAAGGCAAAATTGTAACCGAAAAATGTTGGTTTCGGATGTTTTTGTAATTTTTTTTTATTTTTACAGTTCAGACATATTATCGACTTTTTTTTTCTTTTACAGGGTAATGTAAATTTGTTTTTTATTTTAACCGACTTTAAAAAAGGAGGAGGTTCTCAATTCGGTTGTACTTTTTTATGTTTATTACCTCATAACTCCGTTATTTACGAACCGATTTGAAAAAAAAAAATGTAAAAGGATATATTCACCGGTAGGTTCATTTAAATTTAATCAAAATCAGTTTTGTAGTTGTTTTTTTTTTTTTTTTTTTTACTATTGATAGGCACGCGTTTGACCACTATCTCACCTGATGGTAAGCGAGGATGTGGTCGAAGATGACTATGAATGTGTTCCCAAAACGTTTTGTGCGTATGGGTGGGATGTCCACTATGTACCGGTGGCGCATCGCCGTTCGTCTTGTGCTCCGATGATGGAACGGGCTTGGCGGAATTAAATTATGCAATTCCGTCACACATTCCTTAAAATGCAACCGGTAAAAGCAACTCGTCGTCGATGTTCAAGACTTTGGAGCTTCGACGCGACGAGCCTCTCATTGCCGATGATCCTCTTGGCTCGTTTCTCAATTGACTCAAGGGCATCAAGCTGGTATCTGGCAGATCCATCCCAAAGATGAGAGCAGTATTCCATACACGATCGAACTTGCGCTTGATAGAGTTTGAGCAGCTGTTCCGGCGTGAAGTACCGTCTCACCTTAGCCAGAATCCCCAACTTCTTTGCAGCCACTTGAGCTTTTGCCTCTATGTAAGGGCCAAAATTGAGAGTAGATGTTAATGTAACCCCAAGAAGCTCAAGATGGTCGATTATCGGCACGGTTTCACCGCGGAAAGATGGCTTCTAAATCAAAATAGCTGGAATTCGTTTATTTAGATGACGTATTTTGTTTGTCATCCAAGTAAACGCAATTGCGTATTTTGCTTTCCTGCGACTTTCCAGTGGTATTTTTAGGTGTAGGATACCACTAAAAATTAAAAATATTACGACCCTAACCATTGTTTATGAATTCTAGCCAGTTACAGTAATTTTCAAAGGCAAGCAAAAAGATGAAAATTGCAAAATAACGTTAAAGTTTTTCACAAAAATTTTAGTTTCATGGCAACACAAACGTTATACGGCGAAAAGCACCATAAGTAAAGTAAAACTGAGTTACGTGACGCGTTTTAGCGTTGTAGATATTTAAATGGGCAATAAACACTGATTTATTCGAGTTTGTTTGGATTTCGGCCTTCAATTGCTGGCTGAAACTATTTTAGTTCACTTTAATTTTTTCTTCATTCGTTATTGATGGGTTTAACGCGTGAGAAAGTTTCTATGGTGTGGTTTTAGAGCAGTTTGTTTCTGGTATTCGGGATTACTGTCAATTACGATTGGTTAAGGCCCCTGAATCATTTGGTTAGCTACTCTGAGATCTACATTATCTCACCAATTCAATAGACAAAAATAAATCATTTTAGCAGAAATTGTTATGGATCGCAATGTCGGCTAGCACGTGCCAGAACAAAAGTTGCTTCGTATAAAAAATACAAGTGTATTTTTATTTAAACAATGTATATTCATAATTTACAAACCAAAAAAAAAACAAACCATCTCCATTTGAACCACAGTCTCATCAAAATTCAATGAAAACAGCCACATTTATTTTTTAACCCAGTAAAAAAATACAAAAGTTCGTTCCGTAGGTAAACTAGTTAACTTTAACCAAACACATATCGCGTGTGGCTACAGATAAGGGGTGTCATAAGAACTGTCGACGGCTCGCCTCCACGTCGCCACCGCCCAGTCTACTTCATTACTTTATTGTTCATCCGACCATAAGGAATAAAAAGTTTAAACGTAGAATTAAATTTGTCGTTTGCCGGTTTGTTCATCAGTGGCGTGTGTGGTGGGTGAAGATTTTATGTGATTCTACTGCAACTGCGGTTGTCTGTGTTAGATGTTAGTGTGATACTATGGCTCTGCCAAATTAATAAGAGAGAACTTTTTACTCTAAAGTAAGTCAAAAACTAACGAAACTTACTTGAAAATCAACTATTGTCAGGTATACACACGGAACAGAAAGTGTTTTTTCTGTTCTGTGGATATATAGCTAATATTGAATGCTGTAGTGTTCTGTTGATTGAGTTTTCGAAATAAAATTCATCGTCTTTTGTTGTGGCTGAAAAAATCTTCTATACTTTTTATCAACCAAGTCTTTTATTTTTATAAATTCGTCATCCGATCCGATCCCATAGTCTTTTTGCTAAAAGTTCGTAATCTGTTAATTCATAATGGTCGATCATTGGTCGGTCAATGGTCTCGTAATAGAATTGTGGTATAAAGATACTTTCCTATTGCCATTATTATAAAACCAGTTAGTAGAGACAATTTTCGTAAAACTACTACTAAATTTGAACATTAAGTTAGGCCAGATTTCTTTTATATATATTTTTACATATTATTTATTCATTTGTCATGATGTACGAGATTACTATTCTATGCCATTTCTTTCAATGGAGTGTAAGTGGTTGACCATTGGAAAGTCATAATGAGGCTTTTATGTTAGTAGATTACCAAACTTGTCAAAATCAACATTTATGAAATCAGTGATAGACCATTCTGACACTATTGTAATAGAAGACTTGAGGCCCTGGACTGCTCCACCGCTGGGCATAGTAACTCTAACAATATTAAAGAATGTACGACGAAAATGTGCTAAGTCCAAACCGAGTTTTAATTATCTTCTACGACTTAAAAAAACTCTTTTCATACAAAGCCCTCATTAAATCACACTTAAAGGTATGCAATTCCTTACAAGATTAGGCAGTTTCTAATTAACCAACCCAACAACAAAGTTGAACAATAACAATAATTTTACTCTTAGTTACGAGCTTACAAACTGCATGCTCAAAAGCATTAAAGTTTACCTCACATATCAGGGTTAATCACAGTACTTTATTCGTTAGAAAAATAAAAATACTACGTGTGAAATATTAATAAAAATGTGATTTAATTACTCCAAGATAATCGCCTTAGTGTTATCATCGCGTGGTGTATTAGTGTCGGAACGGTTCGATAAAGTCTCAACTTTTAATTACTAGAGGTGTTTATTTTTCACCTAATGGTGGCACTTAATCAAATATTCATTAGTTGATAACAGTGCTTACTGTATTTTTGTTCGAGGTTTTCGTTTTTGGTTACTTTTACTTTATAATTTTGTAACTGTACAGGCAGCAATGAAAAGCAGTTTACATTTTTCGAAATTTGAATTTTTGAAAAAAAATTAGTAATTAATTGATAAAAATCGATTCGAAAAGATGTGCTCGTCGCCATTTTATAAAATGCTAAAAGAGAATTGTCAAATTATTTATTATTACCTATTTATTTGTTTATTCATTCATAAAAAAAAAATCATTAATCATTATATTTGCATTTATAAGAATCTATCTTATAACACACAAGAAGAAGGAACATAAAATATTTTTTACCAGCATTTTGCGAATTTTTTTTTTTTTTAATCTCTTTTTAAGTCAGTTAAAAAAACCGGCCAAGTGCGAGTTGGACTCGCACACGAAGGGTTCCGTACCATAAACCTCAATTTTTATTATATGTTGTTATAGCGGCAATAGCAATAAACAATCTGTGAAAATTTCAGTCTATCTATTACGGTTCTTGAGATACAGCCCGCTGACAGACAGACTAAGGCTAGAAAAGGGTATCGTTGGTTACCCTTTGGATATGGAACCCTAAAAGCAGACACGTAGGTGTAGCTAATGTTTCAAGTCTAGTATTTCAGGTTTGTTCAAGACGACTTAGTGAAGATCCTGTGTTCCCTAATTAGCATGTGCAATGTGCATAGTCATCTCTCTCATTAATTTTATTTTATAGCTAGTTTCAAGTTCGTCTACAGTCTGCTGCGACCCCTTGGGGATAGGTACTATTTTATGTTTAATCACTTAATCAGTGTTTTCCTACAAACACTATGTATGAGACTTTTACTTTACAGAGCAGTCGAATATAAAGGAGAAGAAGGTTTTAAGCGTTAATTTATACTTACTAATATATAAAGCTGAAGAGTTTGTTTGTTTGCTTGAATTGCTAATCTCAGGAACTACTGGTCCGATTTGATAAATCGGATGATGAATGTTAGATAGCCTATTTATCGAGGAAGGCTAAAGGCTATATATCATCACGCTAAGACAAATAGGAAAGGAGCACACGAAGTTGCGCGGGTCAACTATTCATTATTACAAACCACGCTTCAGCTACTAATTCAGATAGTTCAGATTTTAATGAAACATATAACTTCTTTTCGGTGTTTTATTTTTAATTTTATAAATAGTTATATTTTAATAAAAAAAACTGTAATCAAAATAATAATTATTGTATTAAATTAGAAAGTTTTAATTTAAAAATGATGAGAAATTGTTTTAAATTTTTGAACCCGCACACAATAAATATAGCTCAAAATACTATTTATAATCGACTTCAAAACCAATCGAATAACCTGCTCAATTAACGAAATGAGCTTAACCCGTAAAATAACTTATTCGAGATGGCAGAGCGAAACCGAACAAGCCCTTACTAACCTTAACTTTCCCAACCAACCCAACCCTTTTCCCAACTATATTGGGGTCGGCTTCCAGCCAAACAGGATTCAGCTGAATACCAGTGTTTTACGTGGAGCGGCTGCCTACCAGACCTCCACAACCGATTAACTGGGTAAAAGGGTACCTCTTGGCAAGGCTGGAATCAGATTTACTGGCTTTTGACAATCCGTAACGACTGCCAAAGATCAACAAATGACAGCCGGAACCAACTTTTTAACGTGCTTGAAACTCGGTATGTTAAGATGGTCACCCATCCACAGACCAACCTTGGCAAGCGTTGCTTAACCTTAAGATCGATCCGTGCGGCTGTTATTATCTAGCCACGAACTCCTCTTAAAAACCTTAACTTTAATTAAAATAAATCTACTCGAAGTTTTCAATACCTTATTACTAATCGATTAAATTAAAATACTCGACTGCCAGTACTGCCATAGTCAATTTGGTAACAAGAGGTCTTAAAAGCAGTTGAGAAATTGAGCAAACTTCAGAACGTCTATTGTCTTAAGTCGGTATGAATGATGGTAGCAAATATTGTTGTAATTAATAGATAGACAATCAATCATTTTTGTTTACTGTGCGGTAGAGCATTGCGGGAAAATTCTTCGGCGGAATCGGGTAAACAACGGTGAGTCGTAGATAGTTTCTTTAAACCACTTAGCTGTATAAAAATGGGATTTGTGTTTTTAAACCGCAAGAGTATTAAATATTTTCATAAATTCATTAAAAAAAAACCTGCCAAGTGCGAGTCGGACTCTCACACGAATGGTTCCGTACCATAAACTGAAAAAAAAAACACGTTTCTTGTTATAGTGGAAATACAAATACGCACACACCCTGTGAAAATTTCAACTGTCTATCTATTACGGTTCTTGATATACACATCACTTACTAGTGGACGAACGAATGGACGGAGAACGGAGGTTTAGTATTAGGGTTCCGTTGGTTAGTTACCCTTTGGGTAAGGAACCCCAAAAATGCAGAAAAAATATTCATAAAAATTTTCTATTTCATATTTAACACACCAACAAAAAGTTTTACTTTCTACCAAAAATACGGACTAAAATAAACTTTAAATTGTCCTCAAAATGTAATAAATGATCGATTCCCAACGACCCAGTTTTTGATACCGCCGAACGGAATGAAAAAATAACAGCAAGCTAATTGGAACTCTCCTGGTTAAACCCTTTTCATTCGGTTCTCAAGTTATCGGGCTAATTTAAATGGTCTGCTTCGCCGGCGAATTCCTCGAAATTCATTCGAAGTTTTTATTGAAATAATTAATCTTCTACGTTTAGTGTTTTCAGGTATTCTCGAGTGTTATTGTTTTAGCTTTTCTTCTAGTTACGCGAAAATTTACGAACAAAGGATTTCTTAATGAAGAATTAATTTGTTGGTTAGAAGACGCTCAGATCTTTGAATTTTAAGTTGACATGTACCTCAATTTTTGTCTTTGTTTTCAATTATATACTTAAGTACCTATATATATTTGTCTTATACAGGCCAATGAATGGCTTGGATAAACAAATATCTACATTATACTCAATATGTTTACTTATCCAAAAGCGGACCCACAAAATAAACAAATTCAATTAAGCCTAAAAAGAATGCCTAATTGAATTCCAAACGTAGATAAAAGAAAAATAAATCTAAGATATAATAATAATGGCGTTATCAAAAAGTCGAGTTTGAGTGAGATCGCGTGCAAGTCGCTCGCGAGCCCGAATTTATAAGATTTAGTTGGAAAATAAATTAGCTACGACGGAAAAGTTTTCGGTAAATAGGAGAAGGGAGGTGTGCCGATGTCAGAATATTTTTGGGATAATAGATATGGTATAGACTAATTCAACTTTGAAGTTGAAGCTTGAGGAAAACGGAGAGGAATCATTTGAAAACATGGTTGTCAAGGATGATACGCGTCCATGATGATTATAATCTAAGTAATGTAATAGCTAAGCTTATTGTTGTGAAAAGTGAGAAAGGAGGGTTAAAACTTAACCCAGAAAAAACTAGAGTGATGACAAATGGAAAGAAAACTGCGATACAGGTAAGAAATACCGTAATCAACTACGCTGATGCTATCTGGGACAGCTTATAACCCAAAAAGAACCAATACGCGAGGAAGTAAAGAGAAGAATTACGAACGGCTGGAGAAGATACTGGAGCTTGAAAGAGGTTATGAAAGACAAACAACTTCATATAAACATCAAAAGTAAACTATTTAACACTTGTATAGAAGATACTGGAGCTTGAAAGAGGTTATGAAAGACAAACAACTTCATATAAACATCAAAAGTAAACTATTTAACACTTGTATACTACCCGGCCGTCCTTATGTACGGCTGTCAATCATGGACTTTAACTCAAGAAATTACAAAAAAAACTCCCAACATGCCAAAACGCTATGGAAAGGAGCATGCTGAATGTTAAGAGGTCGGACAGACTGAAAAACGGTGTGATCAGGAACAAAACAAAAACTATAGATGTAACTCTGAAAATTAAAAGACTAAAATGGAGATGGGCAGGGCACACACTAAGAGGTCATGATAAATGGAGTAAGAAAATGACAGGGTGGTATCCAAGGGAAGGTAAATGATGATATCAGAGAAGTGGCAGTAGTAATGTGGCACAGAGTGGCTCTAGAAAGTTCTGAATGGAAAATGTTGGAGGAGGCCTTTGCCGATTGGCAAACAGATCTACAGAAAATAAAAAGCAGCAAATACTAGAATAAGTTTTATGTTTGTTTTTAGAATTTTGTTATTAGGTTAAGTTGATCTGAATAAAGGCTATTATTACTATTAATGTAATAGCAGTACAAAATAAAAGGAATAACCATGCCTAAAACAATGCTGTGTGTATTAAATTTGTAGAAGGTGAAAATAGTATTTAACCTTCGGCATACGAGGTGGGGTTATTTTAACCCCAACACTTTTAAATTACGTTGATTGTATATTTAAACGCAACCAAATAACTTGATTTTCACAGTAGCTGGAGTTTAAATATTGCCGCGTCGAATCACAGCGTTGGATCAGTATTGCGCGCGCCAGCGTCGTGTGTGCACGCGCGCGAAGTGGTTCCCGGGCGTTTTTAACCCCACGTTGTATGGGACGTCGTAAAAAAAGTTTGTGCCTACTTCTGTGTTTTTCGTTATTTACACTTACAATTAGTGCTTTTTTAATACTTTTTTATTTTTATTATAGGTTCAGCTAGTTAATATGTCTAACAACCAAAGAGCGGAGTTGATGTTGTCGATAAACTTGCAAGAACATACGATGTTACCCACAACTGCAAACGCTGGCCTCTTACCGTATTTTTTTCCATGTTGAACCATGCTGGTATAAATGCTATTATTGTGTATAATTATGTTGAATAACAGCATTGAAAGGAAGAAAACTAATCTTAGGAAGAACTTCATCAAGCAATTGGGACTTTCTTTGCTCGAAGACCACATTAGGAAAAGGAAAGACAATCCACATATACCACGGGATATAAGAAGACGCGTGCATGAAATGTTGCATGAAGAAGTTCCAGGACCACCACAAAAGCAACCAAGAAGGTCTCAGAGATGTTCTTTCTGTCCAAGAAACAAAGATAGGAAGACTCTGAACGGTTGTTTCAAACGTAATACCGCGATATGTAAGGAACATGCGAATTTGATGTGTCTAAATTGTACTGATTTAGATAACGAATGATCTCCCTTATATAGCCATAAAGTGCTAATTGTGATTATTTTTATAAAGCCAAATATATCTAGTTTTATATAATAAGTAAATTAATTGTATTAATTTTAAGAAATATTTTTGTTGATTTTTTATTTTGTCTTAAGATCATTTTGTTAAATTCACGGAAAGGTTATGTGATTTTTAAGTTTTTTTATAATAAATGTTTAATTTAATACATTTTTTATTTTATTCATTAACTTTGTGATGTAGTTATATAAAAAAACTCATTCAAACTTATTGCACTTAGCGCATACATAAAGTAGAGGCAATCCCTTGTGGGGTTAATTTAACCCCACGTTGTATAGGTGAGGATTTCTTTTCACCTCGTATGCCGAAGGTTAAATAAAATAAAAATAATATGGAAATACTTTAGACACTTATTGATTATTTATTGGGTGTTATAATTTACTTAGAACATCTACTATCTTTCTTTGCTTACTGTAATGTTCCTTTTCAATGTCACAACCGTTTGCTACTTGCTGTCATATCCAAAGATTTACGTTCCATGTTCCACGTCGGCCGTTGTCTCAGGGCTGGTTCAAGTTTGTACGTCTTAATCGCCGCCAGCTAGCTCATTACAACCCGAACATTTCTTTGGTCGTCACTTAATGACTTGCCTTTTGAACTTATGCTATGTTTTCACCAATTCAATGCTGTTTTTTTTTTTGCCTTAATATTCAAAGGCTTGCTGTTCCTCTTTTTATTAAAACTTATTCTTTCAGCCACATAATTTATTTGATCGTCAAGTTCTAGTTAATTTTGTTTGGCTAAGACCTTCTTGGGTTTTGATGTTTTGATGATTGAATTTTTTTTTTCACTTTTGTTTTTATTTGGTCTGTGTAGATTTGCTAGAAAAATAATATTTTCTAGAATAGAGATTCCATTGGAAACTTTAATGAATTTCTCTTATTTGCCTTAAAACCAACTTCTTTAATAATATCGAGATTGAATTCCTCATTACCACTCATGACGAAATAGTAACCAACTAAATTTTCATTTTCAACCCCGCAACCTCTTTGCTCGACAGTCAACACTCCGACCCACGACGAATTAGTACACAGCATACAAAATTCACCAAACACACCCAGTTTCCTGTAAGTGCATGTTCCTATTTATTCTTAATCCTCGTTCCTATGTTCTCTCTTATCTTTTTGGCACCATCCCCCTGATCTACAAGCGAAGTAATCTCGCCTATTTTAAATTGCACGCAGTTAGCTTCTCATTACTCGTTGAATATTTGCATAAGAGTACAACAAAGTGCTGTACTTCAGAGTTTTAATGTAAGTAATGAGAATGAAAATGTATATTAGCTGTTCATTGTACAGTGGACTATATTTTAGATGCTGTTCCAGCAAAGAACAGGTGACCGTTTCTTAGGAACTCACCTAAGCTAAGAGAATAATTGCAAAATTTAAAGCAAGAAGAAATAATTTTTTTCGTAACTGTTTAGAATATTCGGTCTTGGAAAAATATGTAAAACTTTTCAAATTAATAATTAATAATTCAAAGTACTTTAAAATACACATTGTGTTATTTAAGTAGTTCAATTTCGAACTAAATACGGCTAACATATTAATATTAGTAGAAAAAGTTACATTATTATATTAATGCATTAATATTTTCATTAACCAATAATAAAATGAAAATGTAATTCGGTAATGCGTATTACTTACAATCAATAGACCTACTTTCAGTACGTCTACTTTTCATTGCCATAATAATCGACGGACTATCTTTTGTCACGCGACACCACTTCAAGTTGTGTCAAGGTTGGTGACACTCTATAAAGGCTCTGGTAATATACAACAAATTATACAATCTTTATTATTTTTTTCCTAATGATAGTCCAGTAACCCTGACAGATATATGTATAATGCATCGGGATAAATGGCCCAGAGTTGTTTCACAAAGGGAGTCAGACATCTGGTCCTTGTTACCGAGGAAGGCCTAGGAAACGCTAGTGTGACAACTCAGAGGCGTTTACGACGAATAGTTCGCAAAAGGCAAGATACCGGGAAGAGTGGAAAGATAAGGGAGAAACATTTTCCCAGTAGTGGGAAAATATAAGTGGATGAAAAAAATGTTGACCAAAAACCTAACGGTCCGCCTGATGGTTAGTAGTCACCGCCATCAATCGTCAATACCAAGAGCAAGTCAGATGCTCATATGCTTCTTAGTGACAAAGCGGCAAACATAATGTAAGATTACATAGAATTTAAAAGTTACACAATAAAGACGCAGACCCACCACGGCGCATGGGGAGGCTACGGACGTGTGTTGAGCTTCGCTTTGCAAGAAAATGTATGTGATTGTGTCCTGTGCAACTCACGGACACGCTACGCATCAGTTATGTCATTGGTACAAGCGTTGTTTACTCAAATATGACGCTCACATAGCACAACGCTGCCAACGCCATGCACGCTGTGCACGCGGTACATGCTATACACGAATATTAACCCACGACTATGTACGGTCTGTGACCAACATTACCTAACCCATTTGACTATTAGCGAACAACAGTCAAGTGGGTTAGATAATGTTGGTCACAGACTGTACAACTACATTTTACTGTATCGCAGCACAGTTTTGAGAAACACCATGTGCCACGGAGGCCTACGTTGTGTGTACTACAGTGGAAACGTAGACACACGTTGTCAAACAAATGAATCTACGCAGTTAAAATGCGCCGCGTGCCCGTGCACAGCATGCGCCGCGGGGATTTCAGTGCCTAAATGCATAATCATAATATTTGCTTAACAGGAAGCGATATAATTGGTCCCCTCTGTTTGCCAATTTGGGTTCTAATTAATCAATTTATAATTCAGAAACCCTTTCTTGGGCAAATAAAAATCGGTCTATGTTTACTGACGTAGGTAAATGTACGAAAATTTTGACTATAGGTGATTGTAGAGGGTCATTTAAATTTAAATTTTCGCTCTCGTACAAATCCCTAGGGTGAGGGTGTCTGCGCCGCGTAGGGGAGTGTGCTAATAAAGTAAATTAAAGATTAATAATACATTGTCTTAATACAGATTTTTAGGTATAGGCAGGCATGTATGCAAATTTTGTTAACCCTCGCGAATCCGATACGTAATAATGTGAGTGAATAATTGATAAAGTCGCAGATTGTGATATTATGGTATAAATATTAATTAAGTTTTATAGCAGGGTGTCAAAAATAATATAAAAGTACTGGGATTTTCTTAGATTAACCACGTGTCAAAGAATAGTTAGTCTCTTTAAAAATATAGAATTTTGATATACAAAAAAGTCCCAAAAAATCTAAAAAAGTAGGTCATGATTTGTATTATTTATTATATACTTTAGTATACATCTCATATTCTGTACATTTTTAAGAAACGTTAGTCAATATATTCAAAATATTTTCCGCTTCTCAAATAATTATAATTATTTTAGCTGTCCTCCCAGATAAACAACTTAATTTTTCTCCTTTCTTAATAAAAGGAATCGTTTTATCTGCACCTATTTTGAGTATAACAACACTCTTAAACTAAATTTAATGTTCGCCTTTCATGAAATAATAAACCGCGTACAGTCCCCGTGGGAAATTAATGTTTTCATCAAACACCGCGGAGTTTTAATATACTAAACCCCTCTTTTTTAATTTTACTTAAAACACACAAATATGTATATCCGCTCTCGTACATGGGGAACAAGATTTTATCAACTTTTAATTACTGGTCGCGCCAGCGCCGGGGCCCTGATGAGTGAAGTAAAAAATAAAGTTCGCACGTTAAACACCTCAGCAGATAAGGGTCAAAAGAAGTCTAACCAAGTAAAATGCTCCATCATTTTAACCCTGAGTTTTTGCTGTTGACTAAAATATTAACAACGCTGCTGCACCTGATCATGTGCTTTGTCGTTTAAAGAATAAGGTTGAAATTGCTTTGAGAAGGAAAGATAAGGATGAATAAATATTGTTGTCGACCGCTAGGTTGACACGACTGGCCACCAGCAGACATTGCACCTGTAGAATGTGCCTATCGCGGCGAAAGATTCAAAGCCGCGTCGCCCGTCCAACACTTTTTGGGGAAACCGAAAAAAATCCAACGTTATTTTAATTGACGTCGTCGGGCCGTTTAAAAAAGAAACATTGAGTGAATTATTCGAAGGCTGCTACTGGAATGAGAAGTATTCGGACCGCGTCCCCTATAATGGTATGCAAATAATTCAATGTGACAGTTTCGAGTTGAACCTATTGTGGGTTTTATTTTTTCATTTTATGGGCTCCAGCTGGAAATATTTTACCACGTTTTATCTAGCTGGTGTTTAGAAATCACGTTGTTTGTATACTGAAACACATATGTATTGTTCGCACCATGTAGAAATTATAACAGTTAAGAAAGTAATAGTAAATAGTAATTTAAGCCGAAAACTTGTTGTAATAAGTTTGCGTTCATGATGAGGAAAACGAACTCTTCTAGCCGTGTGGAGTTGTTAAAAACATACACCACTTATTGATGGACTGTGTCCGGTATGAGTCTGAGGCCACGCTGGATGGGTCGCGAATTTCATGCGTAGCAGTCCTCGCGACCCACCCATCAAGGTGAAAGTAGGTGCACAGGCGAAGTTTTTAGTGGATGCAAGTCCCACATAACCACGTCGTCTCCGCGGATGATGTGGTTTGCGTTAGGCATTTTCTTCGCACGAAAAAAAAAGGCACCTTCAATAAAATCGTGGCTCAGGCAAATAGCGATGATACGAAGGGTCTGTTTAGGTTCATGGCCCAGATATGACTTATTTGTATTTAGGGTACGATGGGACTGACAACCGCTATGCGATTTTAAATGTCCTTAAATAAAAAAAAAGAAATAGCAGGATTTAGAGGCATAAGAGACAATAATTAGGAGACATTGCTGCAATATTAGTTAGTAGATAGTAAGTTTTGTCTATGGTTATTCTTCAAATCCAGAAGATATAACCACAGCAAAACCAACTTCTATTATCGCCATACTAAAAATCTTTTGCAGCAAATGGATCTCGGCAGCAACGCATAGCCAATATAAAACGAAACGAGTCATCTACGACCATCGATAAAACAACTTTTATTATTCCCATATTCCAAAGTATCTTAATACAATTCGATTTTATTGAGCAGAATTAATAACCAGAAATATTACATATTAGTTTACTATTGCCGTAGAAGTTAATGCAACAAATAAAAGAGAATTGTCGTTTTTATTATTATAAGGATATATTATTGTTGAGTATAGCATACGGTCGAGTGGGTATAATCTCGTCCAAGTATTAGGAAACTTATACGAATCTTAAGGGTGGGGAAACTTAGTTTTGTACTGATATTGCGTCCACAAAAACTTTCGGCGATGATAACTTTTCTGTTTAGATATTAGTGATCGTGTACTTATAAACAATGCTGTGTATGGTAAAAGAAAGCAGTGTTTAAGCATAAGTACATAATTTCAAGTTGCCAGAATTTTACAAGCTAGTCGTTTCATTTCAAACTGTATTTCTTGAGACATGTTGTTCCGAAAGTGGAACAGACGATGTTGTTTCATATTTTCAAGTGCCTTTTCCATAATGTAAAGCCTTCTAGGATAAATCCAAGGCTTTGTAGAAAAAACCTGAAGAGTACATAACACTGGGTATAAGTCCAGTGCACAATAATCTAGGAAAAGTTGCAACGTTCCACGCACTGCGCCCGTTTTGTTTGTAGCAACTGAACCAGAAACTCCAAGGGAAAACTTTTAATAGTTTTTCTTTATTCAATCAACATATTTTCGCTCTTGGACACTTCTCCCGTTTGCCAACAATTTGTTTCGGGGACTTTTTTCTTTCACTAGACGTTCACTAACTTACGGCGCTCCTGACAAATTTGATCTCGAGGGTGCTTTAAAAAGTTTTTTCCTTTGCCCTGATCTGGTCTAGACGGAATATTTTATGCTTTTGATATTTTTATTTCATTTACAGTCAATAAGTTTCTGATTTTCTTTTTTTGTACTGACCCAAGCCATTTAGACTCCTTTATGAACGTCTACAATTTTGGGCTTGATTTACTTGTGACTGCTAGATTTTACTATTTTTATAACAGGTTGTCAATAAATCAAAAAAGTGTGTCATAATTATATTAAATATGAATAGCGTAGCTAAATATTATGTAAGCGGAACGGTTACGGTAATTTTCATCACTAATTTAAAGCTCCGGTGGCTTTCGTCACATCGTTGTGGGATCCAATAATTGGTGTGTAGGTGTTAATACAGTTTATGAACAAACACGTCGAACTTGTGGAATCCAGAGCAGATGGCGTTATAAAGAGATAAATAACGAATAATGCCGTTAGGTGATAAACTCAGTCAAATTGATGAATTCGAACAAGTTCCCGATGACACAATTAAATAATAATCGAATGCTAAATGCAAAGGCGGTCCTGTGCATAATGGAAAATGACAATACATTAAATATGAATTCAATACTGTTATAATTTACGCAGCTCGGCATCTCTAACTTCGTGCCAATTCAGCGAAATATGAAGACAAATTACCTGCTGAAATAGTGCAATTGGAATTGAAAGAAGTAAAAATCAGCGTTGGATCGGCACTGTGGCCCGTGACTGAAATACCAAATGAGTAATTTCGAGATTCCCCGAATGCCCGTACAGCAAGAGAGCAAATGTCAGCTCCTAATAGCATTGCGAACATGATACGAACGCCGAAGTGCAATCGTAGTTGTTGGTTTGTTGCAAAAAGTCCGCTAATGCTTGTTAGGATTTATTTTTCAATCTTGAACTTGATCATGCCGAGTTAGATCGGTGGAGTAGGGAGAATTGTGGAAGAAAATTTAGACGAAGTTTAAAAAATAATGATCGTGGATTCTCTGTGTGATAAAGTAATAAAAAAGCTAGCAACTGAAAAATCTATTTCAGAAATGGTATTTCTTTGGTAACGTAATATGTTTTCAGATGTTTACTTTTTAGATCCCAGATGTTCACTAATCTTAGTAAAGGCAAAAACAAGGCAACGGACGTATGTTTCATTACGAACCTTTTCAATTCTGAGACGAAAATTAATGAAAATTCCATTCTAAGCCACTATTAGTTACCTGTCAAACTAAAGAAATCCTTAACACTCAAAATGAATAATATTCAAATATGATCGATGCACTCCGACCATCTGTTTAGCAACGCTAAGCAAATAGCGGAACAGATTGTCACGAAATAACAAATTTCACCAGAAAAAGTGATAGTTTGTAGGGAAAATGATTTATAATGTTATTTCGGATACTTTGGAACGTTTGTATAGAGTCGAGGTAGTCAAGTATTGGGTTTCGCTACTGGCTATGTTTAATTTCTAAATACATTAGCGAACTCGGTCCTGCTTCGGTTATCTCACCTTTTTCGGTTTTGTTTGATCATTTTGATTTTTTTTCTGGTTCGTCGATTGATGTAAGAATTGGCAAATAAAGTAGCATTCGATCATGGTATTACTTTTTAACCGACTCTTTTAAATTTATAAGTAATGGAAAAATTGTAAACTTTATCGGCATTTAACATAGTTACATAGTATTTTTTTAGGTTACTGATATTGACAGTGAGTTTCTTAACGGTTCCTGTTCATAAGCTTTAGTTCCGGTCCGGTCTTCTACATAGGAAACTACCAATTCAAACCTTGCGATATCTACTTATCATCATCATTATATTAGCTGAAAGACGTCCACTGCTGGACATAGGCCTGCCCCAAGCGTCGCCACAACGGTCCTGCGCGATACCTACTGCTGTTTTATAATTATACTAGTCGACGCGCGCAACTCCGTCTGCTCCGCTCCTATTGGTCTTAGAGTGATAATATCTAAGAAAAATGTTTACTAACACTTATGGATTATGGCTGAAATAAATAGAAAATAATAATAATAATATATAGCCTTCCTCTACTAATGGGCTATCTAACACCGAAATTTTCAAATCAGACCAGTAGTTTCTGAGATTAGCGCGTTCAAGCAAACAAACATATATTAGTAATAGATAAAGTTCCCTAGTGAAATAAAATATTTAAATATTTGATTTTTCTCTATCAAAATGCCTCCAAATTTCTCTATCAAAATAGTGACATCAAGTTTCCAATCTTCCGTGTATACTGAATGTCTAGTGCACAGATTCCGATATACATAGATATCCGTCTGACATAGCCCAAACACGTGGCCTCCTATGTCACACGACAAGTCGTCGGATCTGTTGGACAAGTATCAGGTTACTTTCAGCCACTGTATGCACTGCATCAACTCTGATTAAACTTGTTCGAATCCACCGTTTGCTGTATAAAGAATAAACTAATGGACTTTGACAGTTTGTTTAGTTCTTTCAAATTCCCCGTATTTGGTAGCTCTAGCTCACGTAAATAAATTGTAAACTGAATGTTCTTCGGCTTTATAATGGAGAAAGTTTTAATAAAGGAATTTTGGGCGCGATTTTTTACGTCTGCTAACTTGTTCTGACATTTGACTTCTGCAGACTACGTTTGTGTTGTGGCTTTAATGTTTTTTCTTGACAAATATTGTTTCTATCCAAGTTCAATGGTAGTTACAGTCGAATTTAAAGCGGCTAACGTATTTTTATTTGTATAAAACGCCCAAACGTTCAGTTATTCATGAAATATTTATTCTGATTGGACCTTTATTTGAAAAAAGATCGACGCTAAATTGTTATTGGCATTGATACCTATCTTTCATTATACAGTAGCTAAAAACAGATAAATGGCAAAACAAAGTCATTTATTTATTTCCATAAATATATTTTCTGTCTGTTTACATTAATTTACATTAGAATTTACATTATCGAGCATATTTTACGAGGTATTTGCGCAATATTTTAAATATTAGGTATTTTAAGTCATTGTTACTATTAAAATACTTTTTATACCATTTTTATGTTTTATGATAATTCAAGTTATGCTTTCTAGCTACCGAATGATCAGAATGACATTTAACAGTCGTAAAACTTAATAACTTTTGAGATATTTCACATTCAATTTATGGATAGCTGGGTTGATATTAATCGAAGTTTAGCGAGACCGGTTTATTTTACGGTTACATTTTGAGTCATGTTGGTTTACATAAAAATATGAAAGGTTTTTCTTGAGATTTTATCTTTCTGCTCTTCATAAAGCAATGAGAGATATAGAGGGACGAAAAAGTGCATAAAGGTCTTTCCTTAACCTTGAGACAACGTAGCTCAAAAATCTAAATTTCTCTTTTTCTTTGTTCGCCCTTTTCTCATTATTTGGGGTTGTCTTTTGAGGTAAGTGGGCTTCCTTGAGGTCTCTTTGTATTTTAGACCACCAGCCACCAGGTTAATGGCGGGCGGGCTCTTTCTTAAATGGTACAAGTAAAAAAAAAAAATCTATGAGATAGAAAAATACATAATTGTGAAACTTTTTAAAACAGGACTTTAATCATATTTTAGAAGTATCAGCGACGCACTCCACCAAACTAGCTAGAACGGGACCGATGGAGACAACTGGTTGACGGAATCAAACAGAGTCACGATCCTCAGCAGTGAGGGACCGATTGAAGAGAGAGAGAGAAATGTCATGTAAATCGAGATAATTTTTTCTCACCTTCACTCCTTGCAAACAACGTCACATGATCGCGTAGACGAGTACGAGGCTGTAATTGAGCCAAATCCTCATTAAAATACAAACGTTAAAACTTTCTAGACTCACAACATATAAACGCAGGTTAAAATTAAAGCTTAACAGTGTGAACCCGAATATTTGGAGTTTAGTTCAAAACGACATAGTTTTAAAATTTCAAAACTTCATGAATGTCGATGTTATAACTTCATCACAGCTGCTAACATCAGTTCGGGCTTTGATGGCTTACTGAAAATTCTGAATTTTAAAGGTAAAAATGAAAAGCCTCTCTATTCGGCCCAAATTGTGTACGAAACTAAGCTAACCGTAAACTTTTGGCGCTTTAACGAGTAGTGTATGGTAGCTTGAATTGATATAAAGCTGTGCTGAGGGAAAGTTACTTTGGCGGTCAAATACGCGTTTTAGATAGGACTCTGATTCATGTTTAGCATTTTGTTTTTCGGCTTTATAACTATACTAGTTGAACCACGCAACTTCGTCTGCTCCGCTCCTATTAGTCTTAGCGTGATGATATATAGCTTATAGCCTTCCTCGATAAATGGGCTATCTAACACTGAAATAATTTTTCAAAGCGGCTCAGTAGTTCCTGAGATGAGCGCGTTCAAGTAAACAAACAAACTCTTCAGCTTATATTAGTATAATTAGTATAGATAATGTTTGTTTTCCAGTCTTGCCATGAAGTACCGTGTTACCCAGTTAATGGGTTGTAGAGGTCTGGTACACACTGGTATTCAGCTGAATCCGGTTTGACTGGAAGACGACCCCAATGTAGTTGGGAAAAGGCTAGGCAGGTGATGAGTATAGATAATGTTTGTCGCTCTGTCATGCCGCGCCTGTCTGCGGCAGTCTTTAGATAAAGTATTCATCTTTCATCTAAACAAATATCCTTAGATAAACACAGACATGTTTACTCATCCAAATTAACGCTTCGAAGACAACCTAAATACTTCAGCTTCAGTATTTGCATAATCATTAAGTATCGAACGCATCGATCTGTGAGACAGCAGTCTTAAATTTCCGACACTTTTATTTATACTAGAATAAAGTTGAAGTTTGTAAATCAGCAGATCGCGGCAATATTTCGCATTAGTTCGAAGGCATTTCAGTAAATTGCCTCTCTATATGCAGAAAGCGGGCAAGCTGATTTTCATTAAGCGCTTAGAGTCGGCCGGCTGACAAAAGCCGACTGGTTGCACCGATATCTTCAGTTTGGTACGCTTTCGAACACGATTTGACAAAAATATAAAAACGCAGAAAAATAAAATTATGTTTTTTCAGGACGTCTTCTCTCGTGTAGGAAGGAAAACGCAATGTTTGTTGCCCTTTGATATTGCCCTACTTCCAAATATCCCACTAATATAACAAGTGTGAAAATTTGTTTGGCTTTTAACATTTGGATCTTTGTTAATCAGTCATACGTCAACGACTTTGGATGAAAGGAACGCAGATAGACCATGGATTAGATCAAAATATTACGATATTTTTTTTTCAAATAGTGCACTCCGTATAATCTAAGTGACCGTTCCCGGGAGTACGGACTGTGTGTTTAAACAGAAGACGGCGGCCAAATGTGCGCATTCACACATAGATGGACCGGCATTGTATTTGAAGACGGACTGCATATCCGTCTCTGAAGACGGACAGGGAAAAGAGACAGTCCATCAGAAACTGCCACTTAGATTTTTCCTTGTGTCGTCTTCAAACACAAGATAAAAAAAATTCTACAAAATCAAGTCTTCAGTAGTACCATTTCAACAAATTGGTAACATGCAAATAAAATGACATTACTCATATAAAACGGACAGTAGGTCCAAATCTCCGGACGGGCTGTATAATTTTAGGTGTAATTAAGAAAGCGCTTAGGTGGCCGGTCCCTACTTGACCTGCGATTAAACTGGTAAACTCCGTTTAAACAAATTATCCATGCAAAACTCTCGTAAAGCCAAGTGTTGTGAAGTGTACGTTAACTGGAGTTTAACAGAGCAATTCGTAGACGTGTTGCATATTAATATGTCTATAAAATTATCTATGCAGTTCAGAAAATTGGTTATTCCTTGGATTGTTCCTGTTTTGATGTGCTTTTAATATGTTTGTTATCTGTGACTAACATTTGAATATAAATTTTAATATTATGGCGAATATAAATCTGTATATCTGTCTGTTTCTTACTTCGTGTAGAACATGTTCTGAAATAAAACAAGGCTTTTATCCCGGGAGCACCTACCTATCTATGTTATCTTGAAATAATTTCATATTTTATGTGGGTGAAACCGCTAGCAAAGAGAAAGAAAAGCTGTTATGACTTAGAAAACTTTCAAATCATTATATTATACCTATTTCAAGTTTATTCTTTATACGACTACTTTACATACATACGTACATAATTATAGGTAGTCTAGTAGGTCCATATTAAATTTATATCAATTACTGAGAATTGTGAAACTTACCCATATGTAATTCTAGAATATAATTATATATGTTACTCGTATTATGGCGAAAAAAAGATCGTATTTATAGCTGTTCTAGGTAAAATTTGTAAGGGTCTATTTGATCAAACTTCTACTTTGAGTGTTGCCAGGACATTATCAGAACTGTGTGTGGTAATGATGTCTCGAATTCGGGTACTTGGTTTATAATAATAAACGCTTCAACTTCAATGTTGCCAGCCCACATGTTAAATTATCGAATAATACGCCATCCCTTTTGTCATAGGTACCCGTGCTGCGGCAATTTAAAAAATAACCCACTCGAAGGGTCCTATAAACCCCACAAAATCATAACACGAACCGGTTTCATTACGTGCGCATGAATAACCATTGAGTGCTATGTCACACCTTTCGATACTAATTTCACTGTTAACACAATACGGAACCCTAAATCATGAATGAACATGAGTCCGGTATTAGCCGTATGGGACGAAGGGGTGACAGTGTTCACAAAAGTTATTAAAAAAATCACGTATTCGAATTTTGGATGTAGAATAGAATGTGTGCAAGTAGGATTGAAATTATAGCTAAATAATTGCGAGGCACGTGGCCTATTTTTTATTTCCGTGATCCTATTACATATTTAAATAGAGAAAAAAATATGCAAATCACACCATGTGTAGCATATTTATTGAAGTACTATAAATGGTCATAGACATTCAGTCTTTTAATAACATTCTCTGAACAGTTTAGCAAGAGAGAATCTCGGCAGAGCATTTGAACACAAATCTGTTTTTAAGGTTCTCAACTATTCATTCATTTTTATAAAATTATTAGCATACGACCTTTTCTCAGACCTACCAAATATACTCAAACAAAAAAAAAATCGACCAAGCCGTTTCGAAGGAGTTCGATAAATTTTTTATATATTAGATAAAACTTTGATTAATCAATTAAATCTTAAATAATTATAAACGTATGTGTTTATAAAATTATTATGATATTTTTGAGAGATGACAGTTTTATTTATAACGGACTGCTAGTTATAAACCAGGATATTAAAAACGCTAATCTAAGTAAGATCACTTTCAATCATTCTTAAAGTAAGTAACAAAGTGTGGACCAAAGGAAAGTGTACACTTACAGTTCACAAGTACAATTGCGCTCTCAATGTGAACAAGCTCATTAAACCAAATTAAAACAACATTTGCCGAAAACATTTCCCATCAAACGTGCTCATTTGAGGCCAATAAAAATTTGGCAGATGTCCTCAAACGCACTCGACCGTATGTCATATCATGTGCATGGCAAAAAACATTAGGGTCTGAGAGACCACCGAGCAAGACTAAGCCAGTAGGATCCCCTAATAATCCCTGACATTGTATATTGTGATCGTTGGATTTGTGCGCCATATATCACTAATACCGAACATGTGGCGATGAGACGGATGTGTCACGGACAGATACGACTGTCGCCTATCTCCGTGAGCTTTACATCTTAGGTCTTATCGTTTGTGTTGGCTTGTGGTTATTTAGATTGATTTCATCGGACTATTACTACTGAGGTTACACTGCCTCGAAATCGTTTTTATCAGTGATATTTGGGCCTTTTTGAGACCCTCTTAAGGTACCCAATTGACCAGTATTGTGGGGCGTTATGTAACATGTTTCATAACGCATGTTACAAAGTGAGTATTCATCCAGTCAATACATTACAGCACAGGTGAGCAAAAAGTTCAAAATGAGCATGTTACATGCTTGCTGTGCATGTTACATTACGGCCTATTATAACACCGGTCACCCACTTATAGAGTGGCATTTTGTAACTGAGACAAATGTGACTTTTACCGTCGGTCTCAAAAATATAAACTATTAAAATTAAATTGAATTCGTCATTAAAGCAAAATCATTTGATCAAATACCAACCGTGACTTTTTTTCAGCGATAATTCCACGTTTAAAATATATATTTATTTGGTAGCAAATTCCAATATGATGACAAGCGAATACTGACTACCCAAAGACCAAAGTCATATTTACCAATCTCTTAAAGCTTTTAATAACAATCCCCAAGTTGATATCAATGCAAACACCGCGGCCGTTGGTAAACAAATAACATTGTGGCTTATACGCTGCGCAAAATTAGCTTTAGATGTAAGCTTCCATTCACAATCTACCCTGGCTTTAATAACAGACAATTTTAGTTTAACGATCTAAGATAATCACACTGAAAACATCATTGAATTCGCGTCAACATTTTGATACTTAATGAGGCTTTTAATCTTTCCAAGAAAAGAAAACATAATTGCCCAAAATACATTGGTTTATGAGATTATGCGTTAGATTTTTTTTTTCAAGATAATCAATCTATTACATTTGTTCCTATGTTGTGTGTTTAAAACATATGAATCAGTTTTTACTACCAGCATTAATAATCTTTTCATGCTTTTTGTCTCCAACAATATTTAAGATTTACTTTTATGTAACTAATTCGAGGAGCTCGTGGCTAAATAATAACAGCCGCACGGGTTGATCTTCAAGGTTAAGCAACGCTTGCTAAGGTTGGTCTGTGGATGGGTGACCATCTCAACATACCGAGTTTCCTCCGTGCCTCGTAAGGTCCGGGTTAGCATTTAAAGATCTTTGGTAGTCGATACGGATAGTCAGAAGCCAGTAAATCTGACTCCAGTCTTCCATAAAGTACCGTGTTACCCAGATAATGGGTTGTGGAGGTCTGGTAGGCAGCCGCTCCACGTAAAATACTGGTATTCAGCTAAATCCGGTTTGACTAAAAGCTGACCCCAATATAGTTAGGAAAAGGCTAGGCAGATGAAGACTTTTATGTACCTAACTAGTTGACCCGCGCAACTTTGTCTGTGTCACAATTTTTATTACTGCTCCGCTCTTATTGGTCTTAGCGTGATGATATTAGCTCCTGGCGTAACTAGAAGCGAATGATATCCTTAGTGACCGACAATACGGGTTCCGCCGAAATCAGTCAACTGGGGATCTTCTAGCGTATGCCATTTACATCTAGAGTGAGGACATAGAAAAGCACGGGGAGGCACTAGCGGTCTCCCTTGAAATCTCGAAGGCCTTCGACAGGATCTGTCACGATAGCCTTATTAGTAAGCTTCCTTCCTTCGGTCTGCCCCCTGGTTTGTGTGATTGAATCGCAGATTTCCTGAGGGATCGGTCTATCCGAGTGGTCATTGATGGCTGCTCGTCTGGACTGCTGGATATTAATGCCGGGGTTCCTCAGGGGTCGGTGCTTTCGGCAACACTGTTCTTGCTGCATATTAATGAGCTGCTTAAACCCGGTATCTTTGGGTATGCAGACGACAGCACTGTTGCTGAGAGATACGTGTCCGACGCGCGAGCTGGTGGGTCGCATATCCGGTCTCTCTGGGAGGCTATGGTTGAGCGCTTGAATGTGTCCTTACAGGCTGTCTCTGAATGGGGCGATGCCAATCTGGTCAAGTTCAATGCTGCTAAGAGCCAAACGTGTCTTTTTTCCGCCAAAAGGAGTCAATTTCACCCAGCTCCATCGTTCCGAGGTGCTACCGTGCCGATAATCGACCAACTTGAGCTTCTTGGGGTTACATTAACGTCTACTCTCAATTTTGGCCCTTTCATAGAGGCAAAAGCTCAAGTAGCTGCAAAGAAGTTGGGAATCCTAGCAAAGGTGAGACGGTACTTCACGCCGGAACAGCTGCTCAAACTCTATCGAACGCAAGTTCGATCGTATATGGAATACTGCTCTCAGCTTTGGGACGGAACTGCCAGATACCAGCTTGATACTCTTGAGTCATTTGAGAAACGAACCGAAGAGGACCATCTCCAAACGACGAAGCTCCAAAGTCTTAAGCATCGACGACGAGTTGCTAGCCTGTCGGTTTTCTACCGGTTGCATTTTGGGGAATGTGCGACGGAATTGCATAATTTAATTCCGCCAAGCCCGTTCCATCATCGGACCACAAGACGAACGGCGATGTGCCACCGGTACATTGTGAACATCCCATACACACGCACAAAATGTTTTGGGAACACATTCATAATGCGTACAGCTAAGGAGTGGAATTCCCTGCCGGAGTCTGTGTTTCCTGATAGCTACAACCTGGGAGTCTTTAAGTCAAGAGTGAATAGGTTACTTCTAGGCAAGCGTGCTCCATCTTCGACCACATGCTCGCTTACTATCAGGTGAAATAGTGGTCAAACGCGTGCCTATCATCAGTAAAAAAATATAAATAAATATATATGCCTATAGCCTTCCTCGATAAATGGGCTTTCGAACACTGAAAGAATTTTCAAATCGGACCAGTAGTTCCTGAGATTAGCACGTTCAAGCAAGCAAGCAAACAAACAAACTCTTCAGCTTTATATATTAGTATACTAGTTGACCCACGCAACTTCGTTTGCGTCACAATTTTCCTTACTGCTCCGCTCCTATTGGTCTTAGCGTGATGATATATAGCCTATAGCCTTCCTCGATATATGGGCTATCTAACACTGAAAGAATTTTCAAATTGGACCAGTAGTTCCTGAGATTAGCTCGTTCAAGTTAGCAAACAAACAAACAAACAAACTCTTCAGCTTTATATATTAGTATAAGATATAGATTGACCAGAGGAGATTCAAAGAAAAAAAATTATTAAGTTTCCATTATCATCTGAGCTAGACTGCTAGGAAGAGGCCCGTAGTCAATTATATTCTCACATTCTTACAAACTATTTGATTCAATCCTGCTTAGACCACAAAATTTATGATTCTGTGATTTCACAGGTGACAATGACTTGACACAAAATGTACTTATAAAATGTCATTAGTCCAAATTCTAGTTATTGCTTACATTTTAAAAATAATAAGCTTGGCCCTTTGCTGCATAATGATTCAGCCCACTAAAGATTATTTCCATTATTTTGCCTACGGTAGCAATTTGTTGAAGAGAAGAATTCATATAAATAATCCTTCCGCGGTATTCTTGGGAGTAGGACGACTCGATGTAAGTAGTTAGATTATGATTTATTATACTTTATTGTACAGTACTGGTATATTGGCAGACATAATGCAACTAGGCATACTCTACCATTCAACCCTTGGATTGATAAGACACAGCTGTAGACCTTAGAACATTTTTACTCCTTTATTAACTATTTAAAACTACTCTGGTTGACTATTATAATATCCACTGAATTGTTTTTACAAAGGAGGAGGTTCACAATTCGGTTGGTTTTTTTTTATGTAAATACGCCGATTACTCCGAGGTTTCTCATCCGATTCCTGTGATTATTTTTAGTTCGAGGCATACTTGCCATTTGGTCCCGTAAAAATTTAATTCAGTTTTGCCAGTCGTTTTTATTTTATGAGCAGTTTTGAACATTTCCATTTCTGCGTAGACGATGACGTCGTCCAAGTTTCACCATGTGACAAGTTAATTAGAAAAAAATAAAAAACACCGACTTCCGAAATTAAAGTTATGATCATGTTTGGAAGTCGGTTATATTTTTTTTTAAAGTTATTTTATAAATAAACAATTGGTAGAGTTGCCGGAACTCGATTTGAATGACTAGGAGAGGCTTATGTCCAGCAGTGGACTGCTATAGGCCGATGATGTTGATGAAGATGAAACAATTAGTCTAGCGGGAACTTTAATATCTGTAAAATATGCTTCTCATTATTATATTTTTATTTTTACAGAATTACAGGCTAGACTTCGTGCAATACTACGATCTATGGGCAGGTGCAGTGGCTACTATAGTGCCTTGTGAAAATTGTCATGTATGGGGAGCTGTGTGGAAAATGAACATTGAGAGTCTTGTTACCCTAGATAAGTGAGTTCATCATCATACTAGTCGAAAGACGTCCACTGCTGGACATATGCCTCTCCCAAATGTCGCCGGTGGTAGCCGATAGATGTCTTGCATCTATCGGCTACCCGTGACCCTCACCAGGTCATCGGTCCACCTAGGGGAGCATTGGGAGGGACCCAACGCGGCGTCTTCCGGAACTTTTCAGTGTACTTACAACCCCACTTTGAAAATCAGTCCTCCGCCTGAATTTAGTATTAAACTGTTAATGAAAGATTGTAGTGGGTTAAAAGTTGAAAGAATGAAAATCTTAATATAAATACATTTAGCCGCTCCACGTTAAAACACAGCAATTCAGTTGTATCCGGTATGACTGGATGCCGACCCCAATATGGTTGAGAAAAGGCTGGGCAGATGATGACGAAATACTGAATTAACCATTAATCACTTTTCTGATTTCGTCCTTCTGATTTTATCCCGAAATAATTATTAAGATTCAAATCGAACATTTCAAGATTAGTGTTAGCTCATTTAGCAACTAATCCAAAATATTTTTTTTTCAGACAAGAGGGAGTTGATACGCAACTGTATTTTCCAAAAGAAGTGGACATAAGTGGTGTTCATGAAAAGAGAATAAAATGTAGAACATATCAGCACTGTGTTGTTCCACCATACCTGAAATCTTTGTCATGTCTTCCTGACGATAGAAGACCATCAATTACTTATCTAAAGTGTATTGTGGCTGGTGCTATAGAATGTCGTATACCAGATAATTATATTGATATGCTAAAATGTATACCGAATAATGGTCAGCATGCCGCAGATGAACTTAGAAAACGATTGAATCTTTAGTAAAAGATGAAAGATGTTAATTTGAAGTTTTGGGATAAAGAAATAAATATAGCAATATAATAAAACTAGTTGACCCCCACAACTTTGTCTGCGTCACAATTTTCATTACTGCTCCGCTCTTATTGGTCTTAGCGTGATGATATAGCTTGTAACCTTCCTAGAGAAATAGGCTATCTAACACTGAAATATTTTTTCAAATCAGATCAGTTACTGAGATTAGCGCGTTCAAGTAAACAAGCAAACAAACAAACTCTTCAGCTTTATATATTAAGTATAGAAGTGTAGATAATAAAGGTATAATATAATAGAAACAAATGTATTACAACAAAGTATTCGAGATAAATCAACAAATACAAAAGCGTAACAGTGTAAAACTAAAAAATGTGACCTTAATATTTATTTTTGTTAAATAAATTGTGGTTCCTTTATTATATACTTCGATTGTATTTCAATATCCTACTACACAAACACAAAATCAAAACGGTTTATTTATTCATACAACGTTGAATTTAGTGTCACTAATCTACTTTGGAACTTGGCTGAAAACCCAGAACGGTCCACCGAGTGTTTACTTTGTTTCACGGCGAAATTGAATTAAAACTTTTCGAAACTCTGGAAACGGCCGAAAACTCGCTGCATCTACCCCGTATCGTGTGCAATTACTAAAAAAAAGTACCAACTTACTTTTACAGAGTTGTTTGTACAAACCCTTTGGGTTAAAAAATTTATGCACCCTCGCAAAACAGCATCTAAAATAAGTGTAGGTTACATGCCCCATTTGAAAGCTTCCTGTTGATTTTGAACATAAAAGATATAATCTACCGCACTGGTGTAAAATAACCGTATTTTTCTTTTGTGTTACGATTTGGTGCACCCTTCTGCATCGGCGGGTGCGATCTCGATATTGTTCGCCCTGTATGAGTTTATTGTGTGGCTTTGCAAATTATAAGAGCGGTTCTTAGGTCATGTAATGTTTTCATACTGGTTTGTTTTATTGGGTCGTGAGAGAGGGGCACTAGTCCGGTCAGTGGCGTCTTGGGTCTTGTATTGTTTTATCTTTTGTTATAGAGAAGTAAGAAATTCTTAAGCTTTCCTCGTACCTCGAGGCCAAAAGTAATAACAGCACGTTCAATCTTCGAGGTTAAGCAACGCTTGCTGTCCTTGCTGTGACAGTCCTTGGATGGGTGACTAAGGTAAAATCATGTTACTGGGTTGTAGAGTGGTTGGGCTGGTTTAAAGGTGGGTTGTCACATAGGCAGTCGCTCAATCTCAACTGCCTCCGTGGTCGAGTGGTTTAGGCGATTGCCTTGTGACGGTGGTCATGGATTGGTTTGCCACGAGAAGAGCATACCTAAAAAGTTGTATTCCAGTTTGGCTAGAACATTGCAGGCTTGAATTACCTGATTGTCTGATAAAAAGATGATTGCGTGCTTTGGTAGGCACGTATAGGCCGGTGGTCCCGGCCGCCTGATGGCGGTCGTTAAATAAACTCATGTCCGCCCTTGAGGCGGTTTAGAAACTCTGACACTAGGGTGTGTGGGGTCGTTACTGCCCACACGATAAGAAGAAGAATTCTCTGTGTAAAACACTGCTGCTGCATTTTTTCAGACTGGAAGCCGACTCTAACAAAATTGGAATAAGGCTAGGCAGATTGACCTCTCAGTTCCTTTTGGCTCTCAGTAACAAGCACTAAACTCCTTTCCAAAATCCGAATCGCTTATTGAACCGTTATAGTTACCGTAGAACCAGTCAAAAACACCCGCCACATTCTACCTCCATTTTATTCTCTATTACCACCTAAATGCATTTGCGGTACTATCACTTTGCATGAGCGCAACACGTGCACTACACAGGTTATCCGATTATTACGTGTGAAACACTCGAGCGGAATTACGGGCGTCTTAAAACCTCTCGCGGAATGCTCATAGTCTATCGACACATGCGCGTGTTTGGTTAGTGTGGAGAGGGACTTCGTAGAATGATGGAGTAATTTTCAAGGCTGCTCTCTCGAAAATAGCTTACAGATGATGCTTCATCTGTACCGCTTTTCGTCGGCACAAACAGAAAAATTACATTTGAAAAAAATAGTAATCTACATGATACTCGTATGATACGTAATTTGGTTTAGCCAGAATTTATCTATCGTTATCACATAATAAGAAAAAATAATACACCATACCACCTCCACTTCGTTGAGATAAAACCATTTTACAATTTTTTTTTTATCAAAACAGTAAATAATATATATTAACTGCTGCTAACAAACGAAAATGATTTGGTTTTGTTACTTTTTAAAAACATGTATTATTTTATTATAATAATTTAAAATGTGGATGCGGAGTGGCGCATAGAAGAGAATTTAGCTCCGTTCATATATATGCACAAGGTCATTAGCATAAATACAGGGAAAAATATGTAGAGAGCGTGGTGAGCTTTGTGGGAAAAAACATGATCAAAATTACTAATTTGATCCACGAGATAGTTTTTAGGCACAGCTCGCAAGATTGTTATGGATACCGAAATGGGCAATTTTTTTATCGTTTATCAACTAACTCGCGGGTTTAACAGCGGTATGATCAGTCACGGCAACTCGGTGTTACAACATATTTTACGTATTTTATTTAACGTGTTTTGTATGATCACGGATATTCTTGCTTTATTGAAGCAATTGGAGAAAATGTATTCTTTGCACAAGTAACTTATCCCTTAACCTATTTCATTGCTCTACAAGCGACTTTTCCCCTGTTTTTTTATACAAAATTAAGAAAAAATTCACATCACACATCACTCACATACTCACACTCACTCATTTTTCACTTTAAAGTAAAGTAAAAGTATTTATTTCTCAGTATATGGTACATTGAGTTCTTACATTAACATCGTTTGCGTTATAATAATTCTTATCGAATAAGTGGCCTCAGGTTCTAATGAACTGCAAACAATCAAACAAAGAGTATGTAGGACCCTGCAGCTAAGGAAATAAGTAAGGTACACACAGGTCTTTTTATTGTTACAACGAATTTAAATAAAAAAATTGTAGCTAAAGTCTCCTCCTTACTAACAATTTCCGAAACGGAACGCCGGAGTGCGGTATAAGTAATCATTGCATAATATTGTTTGGAAGATCACAGTACTGAGCGACACTTCCTGTTACGTGCTTCAAAAGTTGTGCTACTTTACTCTGGGTTTGTTAATGAAGAATCCACAAGTGACGTCACTTCATGACGTCATCGCTCTTTGGACCAGAAGAGAAACTGGATGAGCTAAGTGATTTTCTACATGTAGCATGAGCTCTTCTCTTATGTGATACAAATTGTTTTACATGCTTATTAAAATAGAGTTTCATTATTTTTCGATATTGTTAATTATTGTTTTTTTTTTTTGGGTAAACCTGACTCGTCACCAATAGTAAACACAGATGTTAATAACATGATTCTACTAAAGTAGCTTTTTTAGACTCGCAGGACTGTTCAACGTCTCTGCTAATCGAAGCATGGGCTGCCATAGCTATGTGCCTCAACAGAATAGCCCCGCGCTGTCTAACGCAACGACATGCGACATCGCGTTAACTGAGGGCACTATATTTTAAATTTGTTTTTATTTATTTTTTTACCAAAGAGTAGAACGTGTTCTGACATCGCTATAAAATCTAGGCCGTATTTTCTATGTTACTTTTGACTATTTCCCAGAAAGTGTCTGAAAACATTGCGCTGTTTTTGTAATCTGTCCTGTTAGTGGAATAATTCGGCGAAATAGTATAGACAAAGAGCGTAAACATAAAAAACAGTTTTTCCAGTAGGGATAAACTAGTAGATTGCTTCTAAAACTAAAAAAAATACTAGTCATAGACCAACAGTAGTACATTTATTTTCTATTAAGTGTACCTTTGCACAGTTTTAAAGATACACAGGGGCTTTGAGAGCACTGAAGAAGACTTACTCCTGTTGCATAATTTCGAAGGCTGAGTTATTTTCACCACAAGATTTTTTTTACAAAGATGCCGATAGATATTGGTAAACTGAAAAATATTATATTAGCTGCACTACTTCAAAAGCACCAATCACATTTATTCACCCCAACTTCGCCATATTGTCTCCTAAATTTTCCATTAGGCCTCTTCCACACTCGTGACTTACCAGAACGGAACTTTGCGGGTCGGTGTTAGTAATTATTACACAATGTTCCGGGATTCTGTCGCCGCTTCCTGTTCTGCGTACTGGGAACATTTGCTCAATGTACCCCGACTAGATTTGGCGGTTAATAAATTATGATGTGATATTATGAGAAGCGGGTTTTGATTGAATCGGTATTGTGGACGGTTTTATAGCCTGCTTAAGATTATCATTGGATATATATTTATGATTTCAGGTGATACAATTTAAAGGTAAATTTAGGGTTGTAGGTGTTCTAGTCTGAATGAAGATTGTTTATTTATTAGTTGATGAGTGGTATCAATTAATCTGCGTTTACCCAAATATTTTAGGGTTTGCATTATAACAGGAAGTAATTGAGTACCAGTATTTACATGGAGCGGCAGCCTAGTCATTGAGTAATATTTTCACGTTTCTGGCTCCGTAACGACTATCAAACTGTTAAATATCTTCAAATGCAGCCCTGACCATTTCGGCTTAACGTGCTATTCAAGGTACGGAGCAGTCTAGATATGTATTCTGCCTATCGAGTGCCTAACACAAGTCAAATCTGTCGTGGTGCGAAGACAGAAACTCGTAAAATCATTCTCGGAACTAAACAGGATGAAACAACCAGACAAACTGTCTTACGGAAGCAACACTTGAAACTTGCAGAAAATGTGCAAATTTTGACACTAGCCGAACTTTAAAATAGTGCCATAAATCTGTGTTGTAACTATCTAAGTGCCTTATCAGTATTAAGAGGACCCTTGAGAACTTTTTTCGACAACATCTGGACTGCACACTCCACTCCTTGTGCTCACGTGCTCAAAATTAGCATACAAAAAATTTTAGAGGGTTCCGTTGGGGCTGGGTATGTGTGAATTACTTTAGCTAATTTATTATTACTTAGCTACTAATGGAAATTGATTTGGTTTCTCAGGATTTGCCTATGAGAAGTGGCAATAAGCCACCTTGTAAAATTTTTGAAATTGGTTTGACCTGTGGTTTGTCGTCGGCACATGTGTGTGCCATTGGGAGTCAACTGAAATTGAAGCTTAATGGCATCCCATACGCCATACCAAATCACTCAGTTTAAACTTCTTTTGAACGTTTTGGGAACACATTCATAATGCGTACATCAAGAGAGAATAAGTTATTTCTAGGCAAGCGTGCTCCATCTTTGACCACATCATCACTTACCATCAGGTGAGATAGTACTCAAACGCGTGCCTATCAATTGTAAAAAAAAGTGTTTAATAGCCTATGGCCCCCCATCGACCAAAAATAAAACTTTTAAATTGTTTTAGTGTTTCAACGGCTATTGCGACCAGGTGATGACAGGTTAAGCACACTAAAAGAAAATTGTCAAATTGTTTAAATAGATGCCTTTCTCGATAACCTTAGCTATAGCTAGATTTACAAACACGTCCAAAAGCGCTTTGATATCTATTAATTTTATTAAAAAATGAGTACCTGAAGAGAGCAACGATTATAATTTAGAAAATCACTACACCAATGCATTTGAACAAGACCTAAAACTTTGTCCGGCACCAAGCAATCACATAAACTGACCAATTCTACTTAACCAACAAACCTAGAGACCTGACCAGCTGCCAAAATAACCGAATAACCACACTTTGTACGTGTTAATCACTACTCTCTATTCCGTACTCGCTTTAAAATGTATTCGACAAAACAAGATTTCTCGGTAGAATGGACATAACGAAATTATGCTGGGGAACGGTGGAACTCAGTGGAACAAAGCATAGGGGCCTGTAGCCCTTATTACAAAGTTACATTAACTGTATGCAAGCTACAGTGTTGTGCTGTCCAAACTTGTCTATTATTCCGCCTGAAGCGAGTTCCGATATGTATGTGAAGTTGTATTAAGTTTAGTTGCAATTTATTTTGTTGTGTGGAGATTTTGTATGTTTTTGCATTTTCATTATTTGGCAAATCACGTTTTATGAAAAGTTTACCATACACCAGTTTCCATACCAGTTTAGTATACATTCGATATCGAAAAAACGAGTTTATTTATTTATTTGGATCTCCAACAAAAGTTGCACAGATATAACATAAGACAGTGATGCAATTGTTAATTTAAGTGTGCTCCTTCAGTTATAAGAGATGTACTTCTGTTTACAGAACAAAAACATACATAAAAAAAGATACATACAGCCGAACGTAGAACCTCCTCCTTTTTGAAGAACTCGGTTAATAAAAAAAAAAAATTCACAAAATTATATTAAAATTAGGATAAAATCATTCATAATTTAATATAAAAGTAGGTTCACATTATTCCAATACATTAAATGGCAAGGTACACTGATGACTAGAATAAATTTTGGTCGGACGTCAAGATATTGTTGTCATCGATGATTTCTGGATGAAAAATAGCTCTCTATTCATTGGCACAGAAATAACTTTCTATTTATTCACTTTCTGAGCAGAAATGAGTAAGACAAAGTCGGGCTGTGGATGATGATGTGATGTCACGCATAAATTCACATCAAAGTGTGATTCTCTCATAGTTTTTATAAGCAAACTACAAAAAAAAAACAAACCAAGAAAGAGCTCTAGAATAAAAATAATAAAACCAGGTATGTAGGCTACAAACTTCCAATGTATCTTAGATGCCAATGCCCACTGTGGTCTTTAAACTAGAGTTTTTACTGCTGCACGTGTTCCGATTGGTGCAATGCAATCAAGGAAAACGATTTTAAAGAAAAGGTTAATAAACTGTACCGCTTCTATAGCTTCAAGATACCTCGTACAAAATAATTGAGTAATCTTGTAAACATAGTTTCGGAGAATGAAGAAAGTTGTTTTTCAAAGAACAAAAGTTTTCACCATTTAACGTATTCAGCCAGTAATCTCAGAGCCTTCACAAACAGACTTTAATTGTAAACAAATTCAAATCAAAACAATCTTACCATTGTAATCCCTCTCGAGAAGATACTTTATAGTACGTATTTACCTACAACAGGAGCCATCCGCTGAATAATACAGTCGCAATATTGAATAAAGGATCACGTACGACGAACGAATCCATTGTTATTTTCAAAAGAATTATGTCAAAGCGAGTCGTCGCTCCGGGGCTAATAATATTGAACTATCAAAGAACGGAATTTTCAGACACTGTTTCACCTTTCATAATACTCCCAAATTTGTTTCAACCAGGCCTTTATTCGTGTCGTCACCGATTTAAACGCATACCACACGTTAATACAGGCCCGGGGCATATCGCGTAAGTACCCATGTATCTGCAAATAATGTTGAAGTAGGTATTCCATTATATTGGATCCTTGCCTTAGGCGGGGGAGCGTCCGGTTCTAATAAACAAGACAATATTCCAGCTATGCGAAATAGACGGATGCTTGTGTTTATTCAGTCGGCCTCTGAGACTTATATCTACCTATTATTATTTTGTATTTTAAGTGTTAGCGAAGCGAGACGGTTGTTGTCTTAGATACTCTTTATCAATAATTCTATTGTGGGTTGTGTTATTTTTGGATGAATGAAAGTTTACCCTTTTGAACTGTGTCCTTATTTATTTTGGAAAGGTTAGTACGAGTACGAAGTCGCTTTGCCGTTACACGGTTATACAATTTCTTTAGGTATTTTACTTTAGTACTTGATTCCTTCAGTGGGAATTAAAGGAAAATAGTGTGCTAGCTGTTTATTTTGCCGCGCAAATAATCTTTGACGTAAACGGGTTAGTGTGACGATCGTATTTGTCAACTGACTTAGTGGCTTGGTATTTGTCAATACTATAGTGCTTAGTGCATTTGGATTGACTAAAAGCAAATTAAAATGTTACCAACTCTATAACGATATTACTAATTCCATCAAAGATAAACCTAACCGATGGAAAGTTATAAACATTAGACACTATACATTTACTTCACACGATCAAAGGGTAACCAACGGGACTCTATTACTAAGCCTCCACTGTCTGTCCGTCCGTCCGTTCGTCCGTCCGTACGTCCGTCCGTCAGTCTGTCTGTCAGCGGGTTTTATCTCAAGAAATATAATAAGTAGACAGCTGAAATTTTCACTGATTGCGTATTTCTATTGCCGCTATAACAAAAAAATATAAAAAATAATTGGATACAAGAAACCGGTTTTTACGGTTTTTGGTAAGGAACCCTTTATACGCGAGTCCGACTCGCGCTGGCCTGGCTTTTATTTTAATAATCGCGTCTCGTTTGGTCTGTTATTTGCAAGCGATACTTACTGCTGATGGTTCGGTTCCCGGGTCAAGCAAAGTGGGTATTGTCTTTTTCCATATGGAATTTCTCAGGAGCAGCCCTGGGTCTGAACTTGTATCCGGTTGATGGTAATAGGCTCGGTTCTATTGCAGGGAACTAGAAACATAATCGCCGAAATGGTGTACCTACAGATGCACGTTGCCTACATAAATAATATATTTTTAAATTCCAGCAGATGGTGTTGGCAACTTTGGACCGGAATCGATGGAGAGAGATTGTCCGCTTAAAGGGGTCCAGTGACCACGATCCTCAGTAATGATAAACTGAAGAAAAGCGATCTTTAAATATCTAAAATATTTATATATATTTAAACAGCGCAGCCTAAACCTAGCAGCATTATACTTAACTGCCTCCGTGGTCGAGTGGTTTAGGCCGAGTGATTTTTCTTCCCGGGTCCACCGGGTCACAAAGCAAATGCCTTGTGACCCGATGGACCCGCGAAGAGCATACTTTGTAAAATTGTTTTCCAGTTTGGCTAGGACATTGCAGGCTTGAATCACCCGATTGTCTGATAGAAAGATGATTCCGTGCCTCGAAAGCCACAAGCCGGTGATCTCGGCCGCCAAATGACGGTCGTCAAATAAACCATGTTAGAGGCTCTTGAGGCGGTTTTGTCACTCTGACACTAGGGTATGGACGTTAGACCTTACTGCCCACACGATAAGAAGAAAAAGCATTATACTGAGGTAGAGCTGCGTTCCATCGAACAGTACATATTTCACCTAGTGCATCATCATCTTCCTGCCCTTATCCCATGTTACTTGGGGTCGGCGCAACACGTTTTATTCTTCCATTCTGTTCTATCAGTCGTCACTCTATCACTAACTCCCTTTTCTTTCATATCGCTCCTCACACAATCCATCCATATTTCACCTAGTGCATTCGCAAAAATAAATCTCAACACCTCCACGTCCTACACAGTCCCAATTCATTCGTCTCCAATAAGTATTGATGCCCTACAATAAAAGAAACACGAACTCACGTCCACGTATCCAATAACGATATCCATCGTCTAAGTACATTCCTACATAAGTAATAAAAGTATGATATCAAAGGATTTCGAGTTCTTTATGTGACGGTATATTGTGAAACGATACTTCTTTTGTATTTCACGAATTTTGCAAATTCATAAATATTCGTATTCAGTCCTCAAACTCGGTAATTCGACAAAATATATTTGGGAAGCTGCGAGTTCGTCTTTTGTGAATGTTTAAACAATAGAGAAATGGAATTTAATAATTTGTATTGGTTTTTAATTGTAAATAATTTGGGAAGATTTTTTGGAGCGGAAAATTAGGTTGCGAAGTCGGTTTAGAAATGTAAATTTTATCTTTGTATCAATAATAAAATATCATTCAACTTCTAGTCATAATTAAAAAAGACTCGTATTTTAGGTCATCGTATACAGTAAAAATAAAAAATATAAAAGACATTAACCACGATCAAATTAATTTCAACATTTTATGTACGTTTTGTCATCCGCCAATAATAGTTCACAGCTAGACATCGCAATGGATTCTCAAATTTAAGTATAATATACTTGTTTAAGTTTACTATTTGCGAACATGTACCATAGGTTTTACCTTACTCCAAAAACTGGCAACAGTTAGAAAACTACATTATTATATCAAACCCAAATTGTCCCCGTCATTATTATCATCATCATGATATCAACTGAAAAACGTCCACTGCTGTACATAGGCCTCCCCAAAATGGGGGGGTTTGTCATAAGTTTGGCAGGCGGGTTGGCGATCACAGTGTATAGTGTTGAGTTTTACAGAGAGCGCTGTTGCCAATTCTCTGGCGAATTGTCCCCCTACTTTGTAATAACCTTGCTCCATTTCCACTTCTTGTCAATTCCGAAGAAAGACATCCAAGTAGTCCCGCTATCTTCTTCATGGTCAGCCGCGGCATCGTCTCGCTATATCACAAACCTAAATACCTTCTCTAAATTAAATAAAAACCGGTCAAGTGCAATTCGGACTCGCACACGAAGGATTTCGTATCGTAAACCTTAATTTTTATTATTTGTCGTTATAGCGTCAATACTAATACACAATTTGTGAAAATTTCAATTGTCTACCTATTACGGTTCTTGAGATACAGCCCGCTGACAGAAGATGGACGGACGGACGGTCGGACGGATGGACGGACGGACGACGGAGCCTTAATAGGTTTTCGTTGGTTACCTTTGGGTACGGAACCCTAAAAAGAACATACACGAACCTAGCACGATAAACTCTACGAATTAATTAAACGCGTTCCAAAGCCTACCACAGAACATAAGCTGAACAAATAAAAACAAAAGCGTTCAGCTTTTGTTTTTATATATTATAATGAAACTTGCACTGCTTTAATATGATAATCATAATTAAGAATATTTGTTCACGCCAAAGAAAACAAGTAAAGATATTTGCCATTGGCTAATCCCGCAGTCTGATAAAGATGAGGATATGATGCATGAACGAGAGCGGGTGCGAGTTTTCACTGACAAATCATGAATGCGAATATTCCCAGATGGCAATCGGGAATCAAAATTCTAAGGGGGTTGACGGTCAGACTTATCGATTAATAAAATCACATTCGAAAAGTCTGACCGCGGCCGTAAGACAGCGAATTGAAGTGGGGGCAATTACTTCCCATTCACCACCCGGTGGCAAGTGGGAATTATATTCACGATTGCTACCTGTTGGCAATGAGTGAGGGGGCGACTGGGAACGTTCACAGTCATCATGAATGATTGAAGTTCAGAAGTCCAAAGAAAGCTTTTTGCTGAAAGAAGTCTGTCCGATGAAATTTTCATCATAAAATGCCCATGAGAGGCTCGAAATGTTTAAAGATATTTATAAAAAACTACGCTAGTTTTTTTTTTTTTAAATCAAACAGCATGATTTAAAACTCAACGTATTTTTTGTTAGATTGGATGTAGGTTAACTTAAAGTCTGTTTATTTTTTTTATTAAAAATAATAATCATGAATGAAAACTACAATACAACTAATAAAAGCACAGCCTAATTTTACGAATTTCATTCCGCCGTGAAAGCTTTCGTAATGATTACTTCAATTATATTTTTATGACTTCAACCATAACGGAACTGATCCATTTGTTCATTCTTAATTGATAGTAACGACAGGTAATAATCAAATGCTGTAAAATAAATGTTGATTAAATTTTTATTAGCTGTTCTGTGTGGTGCCTGTTCCGTTTGGAGCCGCATTGCCGTTGTGATTATTTCATTAATTTAATGGTTTGCCACGAGAACATAGCTGCCAAATTACAATACTATATCAATGCATTTGTTGTCGATGAACTGATAGAATTTACATAACGAGACAATACATGTTTGAAACAGTCACTATATGCTAGGGCAAATATTGACTGTTTCAAACATGAAAACATATTAGGATATATGAGAATAATTTAAAAAACTATTTTTACAAAAAAATAAAACCGACTTCCAAAAACAAAACACTACAAAGTATAAAATAACTTTAATTTCGGAAGTCGGTGTTTTTGTTATTTTTTTATTTTTTGACACCGTCTTCTGAAATTAAAGTTATTTTTAACCGACTTCTTTAAAAAGGAGGTTCTATGTTCGGCTGTATTTATTTTATTTTTTATATTTTTATGTATGTTCACCGATATCTCCGCCAATTCTGGACCGATTTTTCGAAAGCCTGTACTCCTGAGGTGGTCCCATTGTCACCAATTTAGAATCTAATGATGGGATCCCATGAAAATCGAAGAAAACCCTCAAATTTTATAAGCACATTCATTGTTTTTCATAAACTTTCTAAAAAAAATCAGATTTTTGTGCTCATGTTGCTGAGCTGATGATGGAAGGTATAAGCCAGGATCTGATGATGGGATAGCATGAAAAATGTTTGTTCAGCGATATTTTCGCCATTTGTTAACTGATTTGGACGATGCTTTTTTTTTTGGAAGAGTATTTTCCCAGACTGGTCCCATTTAAATTAGGTGAAGATCTGATGAAGAACTACGGCGGTAGATAACGGAACTCTTCAATAAATGATAGCAAATGGATCGATATATCTGTAATCGCATGTCTGTTGATTTTTTACATCAGTTCATAACATAACATCATGCCGGCACTTTGTGTTTTAATACATACAGCCGAACATAGAACCTCCTCCTTTTTGAAGAAGTCGGTTAATAAAGAATATTAGACAGATCAACTAGATACCTAGTATAGTGATAGTTTGTTGTTTAATCTACAGGATAGCCTGTAGGGTAAACAACAAACTAAACAAAATCTTCCGTCTTTTAAATCTTCACGTTATTATTCTAAAACTTACGCCTCTCCAAAATAACACACTTGAACAACAACATTTTATAGCACACCATAAAAAATTAAAGTACCTGCAATATTTTCACCAAATTCTACCCTATGGATAACAGTATCTATTTCTGCATGAATCTGGGCAGGCACTCCTTCTCTCATATCGTATTCATTAGATTTCATTTGTCAGCGCCCGTTTCTTTGATGAATTATTCACGCACACGCAATTTGTTTACACCAGTCATATCTGAACTATTTCTGTTTAAGTTGGACGTAGATATATGCGCGTGATTACTCTCCCGTTAATACAACTTGCGTCTGCGATGAAGCGTTCTTCGTCCGGTTTTATAAGCTTTGTTATTGCTTCTCTTGTTTTATCTTCTGATATATGATTAGTGTCATGACTTTGGATTGGATCTTCACTGCTTCGATTCATCTACACTACAGCGATAAAGCTGAAGAAATTGTTTGTTGGATTGAACGCGCTAATTTCAGGAACTGAATTAAAAAATTCTTTTAGTGTTGGTTATCCAATTTAATTCAATCCTCTAATAATAAAATAAAATAAAATAAAATAAAAAAGTCTTTATTTATCCATTTGCATGTACAATCGTATGAATTGTAATGGGTTACTATGAATTATATTAGTTACTCTGATATGCATGCTGTCTGGACCCCTCTACGGGTGAAAGCCTCCTCCAGGGATTGCCACTCGTCGCGATTGCTTGCGAGGTTGGACCAATTATGTGTTTCCACGGTTTCTATCTCGTCCTTCCACCTTGCCTTTGGTCTCCTTCTGCTTCTGTGGCCATGAGGTCCTCTCCACATAGTCACGGTCTTCGTCCACCTGTTGTCAGTGTAGCGTGCCACGTGACCTGCCCACCTCCATTTCAGACCTCGTGCGAAGGACAAGGCATCCGTCACGCCAGTCTGCTTTCTTATTGCCCTGTGACGGACTCTGACACTTTTATTTTTAGTGAGCTGCGTTTTAAGGCTTTTTGGCATGTAGTTAGCTTCCTGTTGGTTGTTGAATCAAATATCCACGTTTGGCAGCCATATGTGAAACAGGCTAAGAGGCATGAATCCATCACTTTCTTTTTTAATTTTAAGTCCATGTCAGACTTCATAACTTCTTTATAACTTCAGAACTTTTTCCATGTGATTGATATACGCCTGTCTATCTCTTCTATGTTGTTACTTTTGCGAAAGGATACCTGTTTACCTGAGTAGATATATTCATCAACGTAATCTATGATGTTATTATTTATTTGGATAGGAGTTCTGTGGTGGTTTGACATGACCTGCGTTTTTGAGATGTTCATTTCCAGGCCGACGTTTGTGCTTGCGTTATCAAGTTCTGACATCATGGATTGGAGCTCTGCAGGGCTCTCTGAGAACTGTACAATATCATTTACGAAGCATAGATGGTGGATGCACTTATAGGTTGCAAAAATGGGAATATATTTTCTATCTCTCTCTCTTATGTGACGCAGACGAAGTTGCACGCGTTAGATAGTCTCAAATAAAACATTACCTTCATCCTTTTTACAATTATAAATATCTCCGCGTATGACCACTAAAACACAATAGACTTCAAAATAGAATAACATAATTCCGGAAAGCAAGGAAAATTCTACAAATATCAAAGTCGCTTTTTCAATCCTATCTCATATTTCACCAAAATAAAACAACGTTGGGGCTAAAGGCACCCTTTGTGGGAACAAACCAGGTTATCCTACGGATTTTGCGTTGAAACTTTTCAATAATCATTGAGGGAATCCTTCAATGGACCTGTTCACCTTTTGTTTTCGATCCAACCTGACGTTAGAAATCCCTTCCGTGTTGGAAACGTTCTGTGGTTTAGTTATATTGAAATTATTTATGTCCTCAAGTTTAGTTAGTTAGGTATGTGTTATTAGTTACTCTGGGAAGTATCTCGAAATCTACCTTCATCACTAATCGATATTGTTCGTGCGTGATAAATATCATAAAATTAAAATAAAAGCTTATTCGTATTCACACATATGAAATTCAGGCAATAAAAAGGAAAACACTCAATATTAACAGCCTTGAAATATAAAACCATAATTACTGAAACCTTAAAAAGGTGTCAACAGATTCCAAATACTGGAATTTTACGTTTAGCTTGTATTATTTACCGTAAAAAAATCCATAAAACATAAAACGCCTTAATACATTACGCTAGAAGGTAAAACAGAGATGTTTTTGCGTTGTATTTCTAGGTATAAATTTTAGTGGCCTAATGCGGAAGATAAAAACAAAAAGAAAACATGTTTACTTACCTGTTTCACAAGATATTATGACAGATAAGGTCATGTATAACATAAGATTCACGTAGATCTGAATCTTATGAGCATAATACTATTCATGCAAATTTTATAGAAACCTTAAATCGATTTCAATCAAACTTAATACGCATACGCCAGATCATCATTTGCAAATAGAAAAATGACACAACTATACAAAACGCATGAGGTTCACAGCACAGATAACAACACAATTTGCTTAGCTTTTTCTCGACTGTTCAGGGTTGGCTACTTTTTAGGAGATTAGAGATAAAGAAAGAGTGAGTATTCACTTTATATACAAAACTTAAAATTGTTCTTTCTGCCTCTCTAAACTTTTTTCTGATAAGTTTGTATGAAATACCATGAGCTTTTAAACCCGACGTATACTTTATAGTTAACTCACGATAAAGTTAATAAGAGAGTAAAGTAGAGAGTTAAGTTTTATGGAAATCTGCACCGTGTGAACGTTGCATTACGCTTACAGCAATGTAGTGATTTAGTGATCACCCATTTGCAAACCACAGTGATAATGACAATATGGTACGACTATACTTCAAGTTGGATGGCGTTCGATTCGAGAGGCCAGCAGCGTCCAGTTTCCATAGACTGTCGTTGGCTAAAATGGCCCACTGAGTTGGTATGCAGCCCATCTTAAATAGTTAACTTCTAAAGCTTTCAAAAATAATTTTGTAAGAGATATTAATATATTTTCAAGTCAGATTATTCCCTCCCAAACCACAAAACAAACTTCTATAATTTTACTTTTTTTTCTCGTAATACCAAACTGAATAAAAACTTCTTTCGCCAAAATACTTTCATGTTTAACCAAGGCTCTACCCAAAAGAAGTACCACGCAAGCCGATGAATATGAAAACGTAAATTGAACTCAATAACATATCAAAGGACTCGTCAGTCCCGGTACCACGAAAGCCGCTCTTTTCGGCCTACTGGGCTTTATCCCGGCTTTAGCACTGACAAAATATTTTTGGGACTTTTGAGGTTTTCATACATTTTGGTCTTATTTCGAACATGTTGAGTAACGTCCTAAATGGTTTGGTATTCCCTAGAAAACGTTGCTCGTTAGCGTTTATCGTGTTTTGCAAACATTTTGACCCATCATTTATCTATTTATTTATATTAAAATGAATTGCTCAAATGTATGTACGCGGATAACTTGAGAAGGACATAACTAATTTGATATTTTTTATTGTGTTTGTAATTATCAGGATAAAGTTTGTAAAAAAATATAAAAAAGAACATGCGGGGCAGTCTTTGGGGACAGCCGATACAAGTGAATTTTTTTTTTATTAATTTGCGAAGGGTTTGCTCTTGACTCTAGTCTATGTCAGAGATGACAGAGACAAAGTCTACGATGGAATGAGCTTACCCAGAAGGAGCCTGTTCACTCTAACTTTGAAGAGATTAGGGTTGTAAGCGTTTGGAAACAGACGCAGGCAGAGTATTCCACTCCTTTGCTGTGCGTATTATAAAAGACGTTTGGAAACGCTTAGTGCGAAATGGTGGAATAGCAACAAACTAAGTAACTTGTGAATTGTATCGAGCTCATGCAAAGCGTTCGAAGACAATGACGCGAGTCCCATGATTTTTGTTCACCCAAAAAGTGCTCAAAGCGCCTAAAAAAGTTTTCACTTCAAAAATACATCCGGGCAAAGTCGGGGCGGGCCACTAGTTTTATATAAATAGGGATTATAATAATTTTATAACTTAGTCCGATTTATTGGCTGCAAAATGGTACCCAATAAACGTGATTGATCGAATCTTTAACAAAAGCAAAACCAGCTGTATTTAATTGTTATAATCGCCTACTTCAGAAGTAAGTTAAAAACAAGGCGATTGCTACAAAATAATTCCGTAGGCGTCGACAGTTAATTTTATTATGAGCTTACAATAATTAAGTTTCGACCCTTTCCGGTATTTAAACCGGTCAATTATATAAATTCGAATTTCGAATGTCATAAAACTGAGCTGGGCAATAATGAACATGCGGCGCGTACAGTAAACTATGTCGCAGTTAATATCGAGTACGCGAATTATTGGACATTTAGCTATTTGGCCGTCCGCCGTCCACGCCCGCTGAGTAAAGTGCGACACACACGGGCCATCGCTCAGTGCGGATTTAATTTATTGGTGTAGTCGCTCTCAAAAGATGACATGTTTAAATTCAACAGCGATAAATACTATCTTAGCTAGTGATTTATTTAATTTGCTATTTGAAAAGGTAGGCTAATAAATAACATTATAAATCACACTTAATTTGATTATCCCATTAGTCATATAAAGATTTTTTTTAAAACGAATTCCCATAAGTACAAATAAATATCCCAAAATCCATAATAAAACATTAAATTACGGCTGAATTCAATTCGAAACGGAGTTATATCAAAATCTTCTATGGAAATGTCTCGTTGTCTAATGTGTCTTCATAAAATGTGAGAGTAACCTATGATAGTGTTAATATCCCGGGAAGCAAGACTTATTGGTCGTTTGCCGTTACCAGAAAATAAATGGCGCAGTCGCCTAGCGCAGTGCCATGAACGTACTTGATCAGTAGTTACGCTACACACTGTATATTAAGATGAATTATGCTTTTAATAATTGTTTTGGCTCCATACTGTGGTTTAATAATTGTAAATTATATTATGTAACTTAGTTGGTGTTCAATGTGTACATTTGAATTACGTACCACGTGAGTTATATTTATCACTATGCTGTAAATATTAGAAATTTACTGTTTTACAAAACATTAATTTCTTACAAGCTGATTTAGGAGTTTTAATTAAAAAATAGTATATTATTATGTTGTAGCCAAAAATATTTTCGTATTGCCTCTGTTATGAGAATTGCTATTTAAGTAAACTTACGGTGATGTTAGTAATATCGTCCGTCTAATAAGAGTGCTTCCCTAATATTACAAAACTCTTATCTAATTACAAAAATCGGGATTCACAATGTTATGTAAAAACTCGAACTTATTCGAGTGATCGGCCGGCTCGAACCATCTCTATAATATTGAATAAGTTTTAATTAAAAAGCCCTCGTCTCGCCAAAGTTTGGACGCAATTAGCAGGATTGGGCTGCGAATCCTACGGATCACGGAGACCAGTTGAACACGACCGTTGTCCTTTAATCGCGGACTAAAAGCACATCCCTAGCGTGTTGGCGTAGCCTGCTATAGCTACGTTGACGAATGTTTGAATGGAAAATGGATGACATTGTTGGTTTTGAATGCCTGTTTTAAGTTCGAAATTCAAAATAAATTACAGACAAATAATTAAGTCTCTGTAATATGATTTTAGCAAAATTTAGTTAGTTTTGACCACTTCCAAAAATTGTAATTAAATATTATTAAAACAGATTCAATGCTTTTTAATTTGCACCCTAATAATTTTATTATTATTGCTACGTGTTGTGAAAGCACGTTCACGAAATGAAACTGAATTTTAATTGAATACCTACAACACAGTTTTATTATGTGATTTTAGCAAGAGTTGTAATATTATTTTAAACTTAATTTATTTTGATTGCGTCAAAGGGTTTGACACAGACGTTCGAAATTAATAATTCAGCCAGCACCCTCAGTCGGTCAAGGCATAATAAGTAAACTTAGAACCGATGGCAGTTTCGTATTAATCGGTTCAGTGCTTGCGCTAAACAATCGATCACAATCGAGGCCCGGCGTTCCAATAAGCCATTTACAATTTTGGCCGATTTCTCAGTTTGAACGCAACATCGAATGTGTTTGCTTGCTGGTTTAATTTTACCTAATTATCAGCATGTTCTGCTATGAATATGGTGTAAATATTTGATAAAACTGTTACACCAAGGAGTTCAGCTAACAGGGTACGAGCTTGTTAATATTAATTAATTAAGCTCATATGAAGCTAGAACATAACACGAGGTTAACTCTAGTTATTTAGTTTCTGCTAACAGCTATACCTGGGGCGGTTCTACGAGTTTTATTGTTATAGCGACCACCATCGGCCATCGTTGTGTTACTGGGGTAGTTATGCTGTATTATGGACTTGTTTCTCGTTTGATGCTGTTGTTTTCGCTTGAATGGTAATACGGTTATAAGTACGGCTGTGAATGTTTCGGTTAATTTGGGCTAAGAACTAGTGCATTAACCTGATGGTAACGTACTTAAATAATACAGACAGTTTTTCAGTAGTCATTTTATTGTAACTAATGAATTGTTTTTTTTTCATAATTGCTTGTTACTTCTGTTTCTTCATTTTGTTTTTTTTTTTTTATAATTATTAAGGCCCTTAATTTTTTGGCTCATTCTTTTTTTAGTGACATGAAACATTCTCTTCCAAAATGTTTAAAAAATATAAAAGGTTAATAAAAATAAAACTTTTTACAAAATAATACAACCGACTTCCAAAAACAAAACACTACAAAGTACAAAATAACTTTAATTTCGAAAGTCGGTGTTTTTGGTTATTTCTGTTTTTGACACCGACTTCCAAAATTAAAGTTATTTTGTACTTTGTAGTACCGTACGCAGGTACCATTAAAACGTAAAACCGCAAACACAGCGTATATTATATTATGAACTGGTGTAAATAATCAACACACATGCGATTTCAGAAAACCCGATCCATTTGCTATCATTTATGGAAGAGTTCCGTTGCCTTCCACCGAAGTTCTTCATCAGATCTTTACCAAATTGAAATGGGACCAGTCCGGGAAAATACTCTCCAATTTGGTTAACAATAGGCGAAATTATCGCTGAACAAACATTTTTCATGGGATCCCATCATTAGATTCTGTCTTATACCTTCCATCATCAGCTCGGCAACATGAGATGATGATTATCAGGCACAAATATCTGAATTGCGTTAGAAAGTTGATGAAAAACATTGTATGTGTTTATAAAATTTTAGGGTTTCCCTCGATTTTCATGGGATCTCATCATCAAACTTTGACTTGGTGATAATGGGACCACCTCAGAAGTATAGGCTTTCGAATAAAAATAATTTTTAAAATACAATTGGCGGAGAAATCGGTGAACATACATAAAAACAAACATACATACAGCTCCTCCTTTTTGAAGAAGTCGGTTAAAAAGAATTTTGAAACTGTAGTAAAATCTTTCACACCAACCTTAAATAAAAAAAAGACAATTCATACCAGATGCCTTCCTTCACACAACGAAGTCTATCTTGAAACAAACCTGAATATAATCTGAGAGCCAAGCAGGATTTCATAACAGCGGGCAAGTACATCACGGTAAATACCAAAAATTCCTCAGTCTGTATTTCAGATGTACCTCGGTATTAGTACCAGGCATCTATTATTTGGTGCTCATTCCGAATAAGAGCTAATTACTCGCCTTCAAGCTGGTTGAATGCTGACATTCTTCAGCGGTTGTCGAGAAACTGGGATCTGTGAAAGGGTGTGCTCAAATTTAGGTTGAGCAGAGCGGTTTAATAAACATAAATTCACCTCCCTACTCTCTTTCTGCTTTGTTGTGCTCAAGGGGTCCATAGTTTCCGACTTTGGGCTTAGACAGTAGTGTAGCAGCATCAATACCGCCACAAGAAAAACCAACGGAGCAAATCTACGTCGCAACAAAAAGAACCGCGATGCCATCTATCCAACTAGCATTGAACTACTTTGTCGAAATCCTGCATTGCGCAAACAGAGTTTACCATGCGATTTGAACATATACATCAGCCCGAATATCAACTATCGGGCAGTAGCCTGCCAGGCAAAACAGCCGCCTGGTTGGAGGATCCTCCTTTTCAATTGAGGTGTGCGGGACTTTACTCTCTGTTCCGTATCCCTCCAAACTGGTGACCTTCGACGAAGAACGTCAGCGCAGCCTACGTGCAACTATTTCAGCGTCACGTCATCACCACTTCTCTTCATAGTGACCTCAAGCTCTCATACAGCCAGCCAGTACCCACGGCTTCTAAGGGTATCCTATCTAAAAGCATCCAGCAACCGCGCATTCCTGTTCAGCATCCTCAGCCTCTATCATCACCCCGCTCACTGGGGCACCGCAGACAGTTCCGACTCACCGACCTTCAACTGGCCTGGCAAGCATCTCAAGATGTATGGACGACTCGTCCCCGGAGTGGAGTTATGTAGCGACATCAATGCCGCCACAAGAAAGACCAACGGAGCAAATCTACATCGCGACAAAAAGAACCGCGACGCCATCTATCCAACTAGCATCGAACTACTTCGTCGAAATCCTGCATCGTGCAAACAGAATTTACCGTGCGATTTGAACGTATACATCAGCGAATATCAACTATTGGGCAATAGCCCGCCAGGCACAACAGCCGCCTGGTCGGAGGATCCTTTCTTTTCAATAGGGGTTTGCGAGACTTTAATCCCTGTACCGCATACCTACCCCCCAGAACTGGCAAGGGCCGATCAACGGACTGACATGGCAAGCGGCTTCGAGAGGAGTCCAACTCGCGAAGCCGCTTGCCGTGTCAGTCTCTGTCCCCTTAGCACACTGTAAATTGTTTTGGCCTATGCGTACTTTTTTGATGCACGTCTGCTGGAAGATATTTCGTTTGAAATAAGCAGTACCTCTGTGATCTTCTCTCTTTATTAGTATTTAATTTTCTCTTAAAAGTATTTTGTATGTTACTAAAATAGTTAAATAAAATGTTAATTTTTACCGAAGCCCCAATGTAGTCACTAGACTCTTGTCACCACTGAATTTAACCCGTTTTGACCTCATGCTCTGAACAGGTCACAAGACATTCCCACATCATTCAGCTTCTGAAGGACAGTTTAATAGTTTAGGCATTAACATTTAAAAAATACATAGATCAGATACGGTTAAAAGTAATTTTAACCGTATAATTCAAAAACTCAATAAAAACGTAATTGAAGACACAAACCGATGAATTACGCTAACAAGTCTAAAAACAACTTCAGAAGTTCGAAACTCTTTGTTCCGAACAAATTCCCAAAGAATTTTACGCTTCCTTTATCCGAAACTGATAGGTATCTACAACATTAACTAGCTGTTCTTTTATAGTTCTAGTTTAAATAATCATACCGTTTATGGTTGTACTAAAATCATTGGCATGTGAAGATGTGGTTTCTAAAGTAGTGTTTATAGGTAACTGGCCTCCAGTCACCCATGACCGTTAGCAACAAAAAAAATGCGTGTTCTTTGTTTAAACATATCGTAGGCAATCATTACAAGGTGCCAGTATGCTAGTTAAGTCATTATTTTGAGCAATTTGCTTCGTAAGGTCTGCTGGTTATACCATGCGTGATTTCTGAACGCTTGATAAGTTCTTATTTTAAATGCCAATGACACGTCTAAAAAATAAAAAGGAGATGTAGATAAACATTTCCGTTTTACTTAAAATTATTTATTTAGAAATTATGTTGTTTGAACCTCCCATGACTGAACACGTACGATACATGTGTATGAACATGATTTTGCCATCGCCTTCAAAGTTTACTTATAATCTTGGTGTCACCATCTTGAAACCTTGTTACTTTTACTTAAGTTTCAACATCCCATCACACAAACTCGTTTCCTTCCAAGAGAAACGCCAGTTTCCCTACATTTTGACAAACATTATAAAATAACATGTAAAAGTGTAGTACGTCGATTTCAAATAACAGCCTAAAAGTAATTTAAAAGTAAGTAAAATATTTAATCTGACTAGGCCCTTAATTGGAAAACAATTTCACAAAAGAAATACTCCAATTTTATCTGCAATGAATTTATAGAATGTGATACTTCCGAAAAATATGAAAGTGTTATAATTGCCAACCAATCGTCTATTATAGACATACCTCTCAAATTTCATTTTCCTATTATAGAATTGTTACAACTTTTAACACGTCTGATACGAAACCTCAATTTTGTTTCCTCCAATTTATAAAATATAAAGTGACCGTTCAACTGTTTCTCACATCCGTGGTGTACTCCTTGCGGTCTCTTCCCGGCTCTATGCTGAGGTGCTGCGTATCCCCAGCTAACATAAAGCCTTCGCAGACAAGACCTGACGGTGTGGAAAACCTTAAGCCTCTGAGGTACGTTGATGAAGATGCTCCCGTCAAATTAAGCCCGTTTAGGTTGGGGCCAGTAATGAATGTTAATTATGACATTCATAGTCCACGACTTGATTTTAATTTGCATACTCAAATATTTTTTTAAGTTGGCAAGGGAGAATTTGTGGAAGGATCTTTAAAATTTTCATGTAATTTTGCCTGGTTTAAGAAAATGGAACTTGAAGTTGATGAAGAAATTTTGGGGAATATATGAAAATTTGCATTTTACGGCTGATTTTACAATTACTTTAAAAGTGCGGTACAAAGGTCCCTTGAGGGTAACACTAATGCCAGCTGAGTGTCAGTTATTAAGGTAATTGCTAAGCACTTGACAACACGAAGTATTTTGGCCAAAGGTATAATTAACTGTGACAGTGGTGAAAAAAAATTAAGTGGGACAGGAAATAATAGAGAAGTGTTTGTGTGCCATTATAATGCCTGTACGATAGAAATTTACAGAATATTTCACTCGTTTATCATTCCACGCTATTTTGCACAAGTTGAAGATACGCATTGAACTACTAAAAGTTTATGAACCAGTGCCAAAAATAATACTGTTGCAACAGAAGAGGAAACAATTGAAATCGATATATTTGCTATACATATATATATAATAGATAAATTGAATATACTATCATAGTATAATTGCAGTCTGAGATAAGTATATTTCTTTAACATAACACAAAATACAGACATGATAAATACTTACGAAAGCAATCAAACTAAAGCAGACCTCATAAACAGATCAAGAAAGATTCTCAACCCCAGCCAAAGCTTGTAAACTTTAATAAGAGTACATGTTAAATATTTTAGCGAGTGTACCGCCGACTGGATTCCGAGGGGGTAGTGGAACTGAACAATTTGCAGAAACGGCTAATTTCGCATGTACATCACGAGCACTGGGTTATTTGGCTAAGTGTCTTAGCCATTACTCCTACAGTTACCATGCTGAAGGTGTATTGTTTCATTAAGATTGCTCTCGGGCAGGTTATGTTTTGGGGGAATTAGTGCCGTCGGATTTATTACTATATTTTTAATGATCTCTAACTACAAGATATAATGTTGCTTTCATTCTTACATTAAATTTAATTGCTGAACGCGTTTACTTATGGCAAATTGCTAAGTAACCCAATGAATGCGCCTAAAATAGTGATCACAATTACCACATTTAAAAAACTGAAATAATAAAAAATATATTGTTCCCGTCACTGGTACCTAAATGAAAAAGAAAATAAAGTTTCTAACGTATTACGTATTTAGACTCTCTTGAGCTTTACTGAACAGTAAATTGTCTAGAACTCGTCGCTGTGTCTTTGAAGCCAATTGCCAAACTTTTGGCGAAATTGTAGTTAATTTTCATCGTCTCGACTGTAATACTTGGAAAGAATTAGACTTTGTAAGACAATACACAGTTAACTGAGCCTAATAATATTAATATAAGTATTAAACCACATAAAGAAGAAGACAAACGATGGATGTACGAATTAAGTGTTAGCAACAAACTAATGAAGCGAATTGTCAATGTCTGAATTATTTTAGACCAACAGCAGGCTGCCTCCATTGAAGCAGTCATTGATGAATTCAAGTAATCTAGATTGGTATGGGTGACATGGTTTGCAAAGCTGCCCCACGCTCCTCCTAAGTTTGATTGATTTCTCAAAGCACTCACTACTTTAGTCACATATTTAAATATACGGGATGGATAATTTGATTGTATTATTGTAAATTTTGCTACTACTTTTAAAAACATTGTATTTGAAATTTTTATCTGAAAGCAATGAATTAATAGAACTTAGTTTGTTTGTCTCAACAATTTTATTCGTAGTATCATCCGCCCCATCTATAAATGTCACTATGAGGTTGAAAATATAATCAATTTGTGTTACAATACAATATGCTGTAGCTTATTTGAGATGCATGAACCCTAATCCTGCACGTCTTCGTGCAATTAATTTAGTTTTCATGGTGATGAGCTCATCGCGCCTTTCGCCATCGCATTAACGCTACCCTGTGGAGAGAACGTTAGCTTAATCCCTAGTTATTGCTAAGTCACGTTGGTAATATTCTTTTTCTTCTGGATAGGAAAGTAGTTGAAGAAATTGTTAAAGAGTCTTTTGGAGATATATAAATAAATAATATTTTATGGTATAAGAGTGGAAACGCTTACCGAAAGGTGAAGCATTAGAAGGCCTTCCATAAAATTAACCGATGACATGATGAAAGCCGCAGGAATGCGCTGGATGCGAGACGCCGCAGTGGACTTCTTTCAGCTGATATCATGATAATGATTATATTATTGAAGTAAAACAAAGCTATTTAATTTGTCAAGTAAATTATTTGTTTCTATTTCCGGAGAGAAAACAACTGTTGTCAGGTGTTAAATCACAGTCACACATAATCAAATAATAAATTCCACAATAAGAGAAGATGCCCCAATAACAAGAAAATTGATGAAGTTTACGACGAACATGAGATTGCAACTAGCAAAGCCGCTAATAAAGTGCACGCTCTTGATGAGGTTATCAAAATTGCATTACACAGCACCCAAAACACCGAGTGACGGTATTCGCGAAGCCGCAAACGTTCGCGTGTAGGCTATCAAGTGCGACCATCGAATATTTAGAGAAGCTATGAATATTGCAAATGTTTTGGGAAGTGATACACAATGGGAAAGTAAGGCTAGTATGAAACATTATAAAAAAGTTTTTTCTGAGACTTCAGAAATAAGTTAGAACACAAATATTTGGCTAGGATTTTATAAATCTGATTTTAGGGTTTACTCTGGGTAAAAATTTACGAGTAACGAGTTATTGGTAATTAAAACTTTTTGTTATATTTTGTATTGGTTTATATTTGTATTTCAAAATACTAACCTGTCGTACAAACTAAAGAAATAATCATCTGTTTTAGTGCGTTTCTCTTACTTGCTCATTTGCTATAGCGTTTCAAGTTTCCAGTGCTAACTTTAACATCGAACGAAGTTTCTCGTTAACGTTCTTTCATGCTACATTCAAACTCACTTTATTTTTCTCCAATGAGTTTCCTAATCGATTCCTTTCGAGATTGCACCTCGCTTTTTGTATTGATTTCCATTTCATTAACATTCTAAGAGCATGATATTCAACAGGGTTATAGTCTAGACAATGTTATGCCACATCTATTCTCTTGGTGTATCTACGCAGCGTTATAATGAAACGCCTGTAAGGAAGGTGTCTTATGAATACTGACGACCCACCCCACTCTACGACTTAACTTGTCAACGGTGTAACAAATGGAGAGCGCGATCATCTCGCCTCGATGTTTAATTATAGCAGTCGTTAATATGACGATAATTTGTAAAATTATGTGTCTAGACGTGTTAACCGTTTCTTTTGTATCTGGTGTGCGGTTTGATATTGACATTTTTTTCATGTTCTTGCGAGGGAAAGACAAAATGATACTATCTGTTTATAAGTACAGGTACTAACCGGGTCTGCCAATTGGACTTTTAAAAGAAAAATATTATCTTTTGACTTTTTCTTTATCAGGTATTCAAGTTGAGGTTTAGCAACACAAAAACCGGACAAGTATGAGTCGGACTCTCCCACCGAGGGTTCCATACTGGAGGGACATACAACTTTAAATTAAGACTATATTTTTATGATTTAGTTACAAATGTACGGTTTTCAGATTTTGCCCTTTACTTATAGTATAAGACGGTATTACTTGCCAAACTTCATAGTCCAAGATCAACGGGAAATAGCCTATAAATTTTGATTCCCTTGAGGGTTTGTTTTCGGCTTTAATTTTAACTCGACAATTATACTAAATATCATTATTTTTATTTCCATGTACTAATTAGAAACACTACCTGCTTTGCTTGATAATACTTGTTGCACATCAAACTACATACAGAAAAGAATGTATTGAAGTAAAATAGTTTTCTAATCCACACTTTTATTTACGCCACGATTTGCCATAAGCAGTTTAAGAGGGCACCAATGAAGATTGCATCCTCGTTGCAAACAAATAAAACTCTCCACAAACCTATATACTCCCACTGCTTACGTCACATATTGCAAATAGTGACGTCGTGATCGTTTGATGACGTCGCAGAGGCAACCATAAGGAATTCTCATCTAAATTAATGACAGAAATACCTCCCTAGTAGATTAACGCATAATGTTACATGAATTCAGATATGGGACATAAGCGTGGTATGTTAGTATCCGCTGTTTAATATCAATTTAGGCTAGGCGTTAATCGGAGACAATCTAGTTTGAATATTTGCACGTCATCAAGGCATTCTATGAGTAATAGAGGCTGGATAAGCATCCTAATAATGAGCAATTACTAAACCCTAACCATCCTTCGCCGTATGGTGTCGGCCGGTGCCATAGGGTGCCGTAAAAGAATAATACAACATCCCATCACTTCCCGTGGGTGTCGTAAGAGGCGACTAAGGGACTCGCCGGAGAATGGGCAGCAGCGTTCTCTGCAAAACTCAAAGTCTACACTGCGATCGCCATCCCGCCAGCCAAGCGTGGCGATTATGGCCAACCCCCCATCTCGGGGGAGGCGTATGAGGACATAGGCCTCCCCAACATCATCATGATCAATGATGATGATGATGAAGCTCTAACTATACATTTCCTGTCACTAACAATAGTTAGTTAATTTCGAGTCCAGTGACAGATAGTCACTGGACTCGAAATTTTCTGGACTGGCAACCTCGAACTGTAAGAAGCAGCGTTCGTGAAGGCTCCGGAACGCTGGATGGGAGACGAACAGGACGGGTCGATGTGGTGACACTTGGAGACGGCTATATTCAGCAGTGGACATCTTTCCTCTGAAATAATGATGGGCTCAAAAGTTAACGCTTTGCGTTAAATGCATCGAAAAAAAAACAAAACACCTGATCTAGCTTTTGCCGAGACACTATAACTAGGCATGAGAACAATTTTATTAGTACCTGTTAAATTATTTGCTTTATATAACATAGCGTCTGTAGCAGCAGCTTATGTGCACAGGCACATAAGAGTCTAGTTATGCTATAGCTTCCAAATCTAGTACTATATTCCTGTCTTGCGTTCGTGTTTAATTCGATTTATCAGTTCTTCAAAAATATTGCCCCAGTTATCAAATTAACCGACATTATGGCCGCTACTCTTACGTAGGCATTATAATCGCCAAAAAATTCTCTACCGAAACTTTTACCGACATTCCCCTACTCTGTTCTTCATTAAATTGACCGATTTACAAATTACCAATTACCAGTAATTCAACTATTTTGCTCTCTCCATTTATTAGAGGGATATTTCCGAACCTCTCGGGGTGAACAACCCTCACATGTTTAATTTATAGTTGTGGATGCAAATTTTCATTGAGCACCCCAATTTCATCCCCTATTATTTTAGTGTCGGCCGTTACGGTTCGAGTATCAAAATCATTATATTCATCTTTTGTGACGAGATCCCGTGTTTGATCTTGTACGATATAAAAGAATCTCCACGGTAATAGTAACAAAGCGATGCGATTTCTTCGGATTTGGGACCAATATTGTTATCTGTATAAAGATAGTTTTGTGTGTGTTTGTTTATTTAGGCTAGGTCCTTGTATGTTGTTTATTTTTATCGCAAAAGTACTTTTTGGCAGAAATAAAATTGTTTTTTGAACAGCTTCAAGGGTTAAAATTGTTCCCAAAGTACGTAACTTCACGGTAATCTTTGTAAGATCTTTTTTGCTGAGAATTCAACCCACTGTGATCTTTTAAACCCTTTGGTACTACTTTTTATGTGTTAAAAGTATCGAAACGATTTATATGTAATATCTTAAAATCTACTAGCTAAAAGTAATTCGAAAATAAGCCATTTGAATGATTCATTTAAAACAATAACTCTCACTGAAATACAGCCGCTTATATTACGAGAATCGCAATAAAATTTAGTGTGACATGTTTTCAACAAATTGTCGTGTAAATTCGATGAATTTGAAACCAGTTGGCAATTAATCCACAATTATACCACAGTGTGCCGTTTAATTAAACGTTGAAATGATTTTGGCTCGATTTTAATTTGGTTTTGTGCGTATTCTATTGTCGTGTTTTCGACAAAGATTTACATTGATAGCAACCAGGTTGTAAATTACGACCAATTAACTCAATAAAGCGACAACTCGCTGGAGTTAACCTGAAATATGAACGTATTTTCAGCATCGATCTGAATGTGGATGGAACTGAAATTTTGCATTCAGTGAAACACAGACCAGTTATTGAATTATCCATATTTCTATACTAGAATATTATAAAGCTAAAGAGTTTGTTTCTTATTTTGATTTAACGCGCTAATCTTGGGACCTACTCGTTCAAATAGTAAAAATAATTTAGTGGTGGATGGCCCATTTATCGAAAAAGGCTGTATGTAACATGATTGTACGATCAATAAGAGCGGAGCATAAATGGAAAGAAGCAGACAAAGTTACGCGGATCAGCTAGTATTAGATATTATTTTAAATGTTTAGGGAACTGGCTACATAATGTAAAAGGGTAAATACCACCTACTTATTTTTAAGTTGTTACAAGTTTCACATGCCTGTGTATGTGTATGTTTCTGTCTTTGGAATCGTAGCTCCCGAACGGATAAACCGATTTTAATATAATAATAATTTTTTTTTAAAGGTGAATTAGTCGGGAGTATCTTAGCTATGTTTGATGAAAATCGGTCCAAAATGGCCGCCGCCACAAAATTGTGGATTACATATGTTTTCACAAATCCCTCAACATAGGTATCAAATGAAAGGGCTTGAATAGTAGGACAGCGCACACTATATTGAAGGGGAGTTAAAAAAACATGAAATAAAAGTTAAAAAATAAATGTATTTTTAAAAACCCCCGACCAAAATCTTTATAAAGTTAAAAATAATTTCTATTGATTCTTTTACTTTAATGTAGGTACGATTCTTTGGGCCAAGCGTCATCGCGTCAGGGGACTGCTAATAATTACTTAGTAAAAACAAAAGATTTGCGGTCTACCCAGGCGAAAACGCTTCGCCCAAAGAATCGTACCTATATTAACCCAAAATGACCAATAAAAAATAATTTAACTTTTCAAAGTGTTTTTGTCGGGGATTTTTAAATTTTTAATTTTATGTTGTAGTTCCTAATTAAAAATCTAATGGGACGTGGTAATTTTTCATTAAAGCCCTTTTTTTTCAAAAATCATAATCAGCGTTGCTTTTTTTCGAATTAGCTGAATTCCAGTATTTAATACTGAGTGACTGCCTACCTTTTTTTTTTTTTTTTCTTTATTTATCAATTAAACAAAACACATAATTACAGAATTATTTCTATCAAATAGCAACCAAAAACCACTAAGGTTTAAACCCGTGCTATTAAGAGTCTTATCTGTAAATTACACAAAACGCTAAATACTTAAATAATATTCTTTAAGCTTAAATTTTATATTCTTGTCTGTTATACAATTATTAATTTCTGAGGGTAGACTGTTAATAAGTCTCGGTACAATATAACCAGTAGTTCGCTCGCCATACGTATTGTTGGTGATACCTGATCTTTTCAACTCAATTACTGGGCAACACTGGAACACTCCATGTCAAGACAGATCGTCTCTTCCTTCAAAAAATCTAATAAAAAAAAAAACAAAGACGCTAATAAAACAATAAAAAACTCAGACATCTCTATAAAAACAGTAACGCTGCCAAAAATTCTAAATAAAATAGAAACACATAACAAAGCCCTCTAAACTCAGCGGTGCAGATAAAGAATCAAGCAGCGATTTTAATTCACAATACCCCGCAGGCGCCGCAAACACGGCAGCCGTTTTGATACCATGTTTTATACCTTTGGAACTTAGCACTGTGGCTTAAGATAGAAACGGAAGAGGGCTAAGGAACTTTGATACTAGACAAAAGTATAATCAGAGACAACAATTGCATACGATGTTTTATGCCTTTGGAACCTAAGTTTTAAAGGTCTAAAATATCGTTGAGATAGAAGCGGAAGAGGGTTAAAAACTTGGGCTCTGAATAAAGGCACTTTTCAACAGTGACAACAATTGTATACGATATTTTATACCTTTGGAAGTTAGTATTTTGGTTTAAGGTAGAAGCGGAAGAGGGCTAAGGAACTTGAGTTCTAGACAACGTGGCATTCTATCAGAAACAAAAATTGGAAACGAAGTTTTATACCTTTGGAACTCAGCAGTATTGCTTAAGGAGCGTAAGAGGCCTAAGAAACTTAGGTACTAGATAAAGGAAAATATCAGCAACAATGACTTTTACGATGTTTCATGCTTTTGGAACTTAGATCTGTGGCTTGAGGTAGGAGCAGTAGAGGGCTAAAAAACATGAGCTCTTGACAAATTGATATTGTATCAGCGACAACGATTGTATATTGTGTTTTATACTTTTGGAACTTAGCATTATGGTTTAAGGTAGGAGCGGAAGAGGGCTAAGGAAACTGGGTGCTAGACAAAATAATATATCAGCGACAACAATTGTACCTATACAATGTTTTTTACCTTTGGAACTTAGCATTATTATTTAAGGTAGGAGCGGAAGAGTTTCTTAACTTGGAGTCTAGATAAAGTGATTTTTTTATCAGTAACAATGATGTTTTAAGGACCGAAATATCTCGTGGTCAATGCTATTTTTTCTGATAATTTGTCAGTCAAGTCATGGGAATGTCAGACTCTGAGTGACTTACTCCATCCATGTTATTTTAAATTCCCGCTCTTTGCGTTACAAAGCGCAGTGACTCTTTCGAATAAATGCCGCAGCCCTGGCAGGCTGTCAATTCCGAACATATTGGATTTTTCACAGTTTTTATTCAAATTCAATACATTCAAATACCGAAGTTTATATAAAGTTAGTAGTAGTTTATCTTAGCCTAATCTTAGTATTCAATTAAATTAACCATAATACCTGACTGATATTATATTGCTGATAAATGCCTTTAATGATTTTAGTGCAATTGATACTGATTTGGTATTTAAGGGCTAAATTATGTTGTGTTATTATCGACACTCTAACTTAAAGGACAGCGGAACTAACATATTATTTAACAAAAGGATACCAAAAAATCACTCCACAATTGAATTCATTCATCAATTTTGCAAATCGCTAAATCTCCTATCTTTTACCATAACTTACGGAATCAAAAACTCAGCGTTACAATATAACGCAATCCAAAACTGACTTTAATTCAACCTTTTTTTAAGCTTTTTCCTTTTTGTACTTGGCTACCCCACACCTGTTTGCTTCAGGGCATTGCCCTTTTATATTTTGTTAGGTAATATAGCGGTAAATGGAGGTTTATATGCGAATCAAAGCGCCCGTTTCAGTTACTTTAGGGTTCCGTGAAAGCAAATTAAAAAAGATAAGCCTCTCAAACAATGCAATCAAGATCTGTAAATTGCTCAGATTGAAAAGGTTTTGTCATAACTTTAAGTGGAGGTTCGAGGGATTTTTTTTTTAATTTCTGATGTGATTCAAGTACAGCCATAATGAAAAATGGTGGACTTATAAACTTGCATAATCTCCTTTACCTTGATTGATTTGAAATTTATCTTTAAATCATATCCTACATCAATACCGCTGTATAATTAGTATAAGATATATATATATATCTTATACTAATATATAAAGCTGAAGAGTTTTTTAGTATGTTTGTTTACTTGAACGTGCTAATCTCAGGAACTACTGGTCCGATTTAAAAAATTATTTGAGTGTTAGATAGCCCATTTATCGAAAAAGACTATGGCTATATATCATCACGCTAAGATCAATAGGAGCGGAGCAGTAATGAAAATTGTAATGCAGACGAAGTTGCGCGGGTCAACAAGTAATATATGTATAAAGCTGAAGAGTTTGTTTGTTTGTTTGTTTGCTTAAACGCGCTAATTTTAGGAACTACTGGTCCGATTTGAAAAAATAATTCAGTATTAGATAGCCCATTTATCGAGGAAGGCTATAGGCTATATATCATTACACCAAGAATAATAGGAGCGGAGCAGTAATGAAAATTTGACGCAGACGAAGTTGCACGGGACAACTAGTGGATTAATATATCTAATACATTTAACTTTAAACGAGAAATTCATGTATAATCTGAATCTCGGAAACGGCTCAACGATTTTCATGAAATTTAGTATGCAGTGGGTTTCGGGAGCAATAAATCGATCTAGCTAGGTTTAATTTTTAGAAAACGTCGTAAACAAAAACGAACAAAGCTCGGACATCCAGGTACTAGGACTTTTATCTCATAACAGTATTCCATCTTCATAAGGTATGTTCTCATGGGATATTAAAAAAAAAATCAACTAGGAGAGGTCGCGGGCAGAAGCTAATCTTTAACAAAGAATACAGAACCCTAAAACGAATACAAACTTTGACGAACGTGAAAAAAATCTGCTGCTCTTTTATTATGTTCGGTACATTTTTTACATTATTTTGAAAGGCCTTCAATTTCACCCTTTATATTATTCTGATTAACCTAAACAAACATAATATTCTACGTTGCAATATTTTTTTATTTCTTTGCGCAGTAACTTTATTTGTATTGTGTGAACGATAAAATATTATGCGTAGTATGCTTACAATATAATTTACATTGAAGGTACAGGTTTTAGAGGCACTAAAAATATCATGGTAAAAATATTCTCAACAAGGTATCTATACTAATATATAAAGCTGAAGAGTTTGTTTGTTTACGTGAACGCGCTAATCTCAGGAACTACTGGTCCAATTTGAAAAATTCTTTCGGTGTTCTATAGCCTATATTATATTTATTTATCATCACGCTAAGACCAATAGGAGCGAAGCAGTAATGAAAATTGTGACGCAGACGAAGTTGCGCGGGTCAACTAGTTTTATAATAAGTTTTAATATTTTATTTCACCCACTTTTTTATTTTCAACGCTACCTAAAAACAGTAGACTCATTTCAGAAAGCACACCACCATTACCTATTAAAGCAATTTTAACATTTTTTCGGGCAAAACAAAAGAAAATAATTTCCACGTCACGTAGAGACAGCACGTGTCTTCCATTTCTAATTTATGATTTATAAAGCATTAACCTAAAAGGTTCGTGAAAGTCGGTTCAAGAGTTACAAAATTGTACGCTGGGGACTCAAAGGCAATTGTGTGAATCCCTCTATTCCGCGGATGCGTTTTTTAGAGCGTGTGTAGATAAAAAAGAATTTATTATTTAATTTTCAGGATTTATTTGCTCGATTTTTTCGAGCCTTTTTTAGTGGCGATATGGGAATGCGGGAAAAAAGGATTACTTTTTTTTTCGGAGTATTTGGTGGACTAACTGTATTGTTTTATTTCTGTGTACATTTTGTAAGTTTCTAAAAACCTGACAGTTACTGAGATTAGTAGCCACATAAAGAATCAACGCTGAAAAAAAAAAAAAAAAAGTAGTAAAGTTTCTGAAAATATATCACGACATGCGTCACGACAGCCGCCATTGTCCTTTACAGTTTACAAACCAATAATTTGGAAAATTTGTTCATCTTGAAATTAAGTTTTTGACGTAAGGAGTGCAACTCTCTGCCTCCGTCTGTGTTTCCAAACGCTTACAATCCTTCTCAATCTCTTCAAAGTTTGAGTGAACAGGCTCCTTCTGGGTAAGCTCGCTCCATCGTAGACTTCGTCTCTATCATCTCTGACCTAGACTAGAGTCAAGAGTAAACCCATCGCAAATAAAAAAAACACTATACAAATTATAAAGGAAGAGGAAAATAAGCTAGAAAAATGAGCTCAGCAAAAACTTTACAAGATGGGTAATTTTCAAAAAACAATTATGGAGTACGAATGACGAATATTTCAAAACTAAAAACATACAGAAATACACAAGCAAACAAACCAAAGCAAGTTTTAAATATTAAACTCATCTGAAGGCAATTTCAAAACTTTGCTGCATTATTTCCTCTTCAGATACTCAATTCACAATATCTTCTTGTGAATAATAGGAGTGAAATTAAAGTTTGCCTACTGCCGCCTGTGAGCCGGCCGCCGCCAAAGACTCCTATGTAAATCGTTTATCATTAAAATTAATTTGACTCCATGTTCGCTAAACGCTCTTTATTCATTTCCTTCTCTTAATTAAGCAATCTGTTTACAATGAAGCAATTAATTGGTATTTCCATTGTTTGAATTTTCTCGAGTGTTTTAACCCGTCCACTGGAATTGGCATTTGAAATTGAAACTGTTAATTTGGCAGCGCTGTTGTTTTATTTTTTGTTTTTGTTGCTTAATTAAAATTTATAGTAGCGTCTTTGAACGTGGAAACGGGGCTGATAAACGACAAACTTAGCCATGGTTGACGACATCGAAAACAATTAAACCATCAAGGCATTTGTAGCAATTGAGTTAGTTTCACAAAGCTACATCCTCTAATTCGATACCATTTTTGTTTTTAGGTTCTCTTCCTCAAAAGATAAAAGATGGAAGCCTTTTATGGCATTACTGTCATCTCATCTGTCTGTCTGTTGTATCTGAAGAATCTTTTCCTCAGGAATTCGTGTAGCTATAAAGTTGAAATTAATATCTAATATGTAGATCTATCGTTCCTTGGAGCTCCTAAATCAACTTACAAAAATTCTTTCAGCAGTTTCTTTTTTCAGCTGCGTCAAAAAATATGGTTTTAAAACTGTGTGCCTTAAAATTTCCCGAAAGTTAAACTTACAATAACGTCGAGACAATCACAATACTTTTAAATAAATTCACAATAACGGTCCAAATTTTTATGCAAACAAAGTCATGAGCAGAACCGGCTGACAACTATGTATAACTACTACCTAAGTACTACATAAAATAAATTGTAAGCATTTATCTTTCTTTTTTTTTCACAGTATCTCACATCTGACTCCACTCTATCTGTTTCTATGTCAGCACATACCCAATAGATCCCTATTAACCTCTTTTATTTGAAGTACACGCCAAAAATAAGGTGGAAATAAAATTGTTTATTCAACATTCTACCTGGCGGCCAATTTTTTCCGTGGAATTACTGCGGTTGCATGTTATTTGGCCATTTATAAAAAGCTGGGTGAGAGCCCTTAATAGACTGACGACAGTTAAATGTCACCGAGCGTTTATTTGCTTACTTTTGCCGCACTATTTTCACGTAATTTTAGTATTGAGGAGAGACAATAAGTTTTGTTATTGACTGTACCTTCGGCATTGGGGATATTTTTAGTGGGCTGGTAATGGAATAATTTGTGTGGATGTCTGGTTATTTAATAGGGCTTATATTTGTTAGCGGTTTATTTTTTATATTTAGCAAATAATAACATCCAGCTATAACTTTATTATCAGTATTATAAATTCGTCAACTAAACTCACACTCACTAGATTTTGTCTCCATAAAAATATACTAAACTCCTGACATTTTTAAATACAAAAAAAAATCTCTACAGATCTAAAATAATTTTATTTTATTTTAAATAGCCTATGGTGCCCCAAATAAGTATCTGGAAAAATATGGGCAGGCCTTTGCCCAGCGCAAAAGCCTCCCCCATATTTTTCCAGACACTCTTTTCTTGCGCCACCTCGAACCAATCTTCGCAGTGAAAATAAATCTATAAAAAATACTTGAGGTTTTTTCCTATCCATTTTTATCCACTGTATTTCTCCCCACAAACAACAATTCCCTCCCAAATAAAAGACGACCCACACTTGAAAACTTAAACTAGGTAAACCGAGCCACGGTTTCGCGTGCCAATGTTTAATCCAGTGCGTTTCTGTGTCGTATAAACCATACCCACCGTCGGTCGAAACGCCAATTAACGTGATCTATGACCGCCGCGCTCATATTAAGTATTTATAAATTACCTCCAGTTTAATAAAATGCCCCAAAGTGTTATTATTAATGAAGTGAAAATGTACGTCGCTTAATCATTCAGGCTGTAATCGTTTATTTTTTAACTACTCCATTTTGTGGGTTGGTAAATAAGTTTATTGTTTTATGCTGATCTGGGGGGAAGGTGTTACCATACTATAACCATAATTTGTAACGCTTTACACTTATGCAGTTGATTTTTATCTAAACTTTTCCTGTGTACCTTTGGGCTCAAAGGTCGCATGCTATCAGCAATATTGGAATTGACCACATTTTATGTTACTTGTTAATTCAATACACATACCGAACTCGGCATCAATGAAGTTAGCATCGTTTTAGCTGTCAGCATATCATATTGCCTAGGGCAGACTCTCTGGCCTTACCTTTTATTTTCCAGCTTAATCACAGATGTCAAAAATGTAGAAATAATGCTGTCATCGATGCATTACGTGTTTTGTGTGACCGTAGCATAATCTTACTTAGAAGTTTGCGGGATTTGTTCGAAAGAGTCACCGCGGCCCTGGGAGGCTACTTTCTAAGCCCGCAGTCCGTAGTTTAAGGGCTTAGTTGCGGGCTCATTGTACTCCATATCACCTAACCACTAAGAATTAATGACAACACGATTTGTCAGTTACTGTCAAATCGTGTTGTCATTCATTCTTAGTTCGGGTTCGGGACTAATCGTAAGTCTGTAGGTGGTACGGAGTACATTACGCCCGCAACTAAGCCCAAAACTACGGACTACGGGCTTAGAGAATAGCCCCCCTGAAACGCAAAAGGCATTAGGAGGAACACGGATGGGTTTTAGTCAGTAAGAGTATTTTTGATGATATCCTATCCTAAAATAAATATCATGATCTTATTTGCGTAAAGGCAGGTCTAGACGATTCTTATAGCTCAAAAGACTTCAGCAATATCTTACTCGTGTACTAAGTTACCAACTTTTCTTTTGTAGGCTTTTAAAACTAAGTAAAAAAAGCCTTTGAAACTTTTATTTAGTTTGGCATTTTATTTCATCTTTACTTCTCTGATTTTAATAATATTTTATTTTCAAGAAGACTTTCTTCTCATTGAAGGCTCTTTGAGGAAAGAATTTGAACTGTAGAAGTTCATTTGATGAAAATTTCTGTTGGCCTTGCCTTCGCACATTCCATAACTAGGTTATAAAAACGACCGTTTTTTACAGCGAAAACGTTAATTAAGTAGGCATATTATAAACTCGGATACTGTTATGTTTTTAATTAAATTCTCCGTTAAAAATAATATTCCTTTTGTTTTTGTATTTATAACGGCGTTCTGTATTTTTTCTCTTGGAACTCTGGAATATAATAATACAAAAGTTCTGATATGAATATATTTTGTATTCAGTTATGCTGCCAGTTTGTTCTTGCATTCGTGTGTATTTAATAATGAATTATGAACAATTATTTTATTTTCGATATTTGATGAGTACCAGACGTTTGTTTTTTTTTATAAATAACGCGCGGAACGATATTTAAATTATTTAGCAGTACATAAGTAACAATTTAAAACATACACAAGTAAGTTTTTAATAGAAAATGCCAATTCTACTTAATTTTAAGCAGTGGTTCCTAACCGGTGGTCCGCGAACCATTGGTGGTCCCTGGTAACAGACGAAGTGGTCCGCGAAGCCATTCTTAAATTCTATATTTAAGCACTGTGAATTATTTTGAAAACTATTACCGAAATCGATTGGATGTCAGCATTGAAACAAGAATTCTGGAATTAAAAAAGAGTAGGTATTTATATAGTCACAAAACCGTTTTAAAATCTGGGATTTTTTTTATTTTTTATGATGTGTTTTAATTAAGAATATATTTTTTTTATTGTTTTACATTAATTGCATTATTACCTAGTAGGTGGTAATGGCAGAACAAATATTTTGTGAAATGGTCCATTGTGACTAAAAGGTTAAGAACCACTGATTTTAAGCAACGTTCGCATTCGCATGTCAGTCGTAATGTGTCAAAACTGTATGGAAATTCAAGCGTTCTTGACAGATAGCGACTGAAATGCGAATGCCAACATTGTTTAACAATTAGAAGAATGAGCCCCCTGATATACCCGTACTCAAGTACCTACTTGAATACGGGTATTTATATCAGAGGGCTGACCGAAACTGTTTAACTTTCTACTCCTTTTTGTCAAGCACCTACTCGTAAAAAAGCGTTCTATACCTACCTCAATAAATTAACAATACGACATTAATGATTTTATTTCACTAGTTAAAACTTAACTAAGTATATCAAAGGTTAAGTCAAAACTTAAACAGTTAGGTGTCGTGATTTATAGGTTAGAGCCACTTCCTGTCCTTAACTTTTATGTTTGATAAACATCAAATGCGATTGTGGAACTGACTTGGTTTTTAATGCTGACCGTATCATATAAGAGTGTGGTATAAGTTGTAAGATTAAAGCGTTATTATTAGAGCGTCCAAACTTAAGTAAAGTTTTTTTTTTAATTCAAGAATTGTTTTAGGAACGTAATTTAAAATTTAATTTACTTTGTTAAAATTAGGTTTTATAAGTATTATGTAGAGGCATTATTTTAAGAAAGGAGATTTTCGTAACAGAAAATTTCACTCTTCCATATCAATGTACGTACATGTATTCAGACTGCAGAGCCTGTACTTAAATTTAAATAAATACTTTAAGAAGGTTTCATTTAAAATAATTTCATAAAGTGCAATGTATAACTACTTTTATTTATGTATGCTACAAGTTATGACAACAATAATTACGATCACAGGCGAATTAAAATAATAAATAAATACCAAAAAGTGAGCAGTCGAATTGAGGCCTAAACTATTTGGTAAATCAGGATAAAGAAGAGGATCAGATATTACAATTTATTTAGAGAAGAAGACTAATATTACAATAAAATAATTCAATGTCAAGAACAGTCAAAAACGCTATCGCCTATAACCTAAACCTTAACACATTTAACAGCCCCATCATTAAGTCCAAGGAAAGAATGTCAATCAATTTTATTAGCGGATAAATAAAAACAGTAGCAACACGTCACAGCGGGTTGCTTCACGTCAAACTATAAATTTTAACTCTTAAAAGTGTAATAGTTAATCTTTGAGCCCAACGCTCCTTCAATTTACGAGTTCCATGCCTCGCTCCGTGGTTTTATTGAAGTATTTTCGGACTAATTAAAATTTCCCACCCATTTTTTTCAAGTTCGAACTTATTATGAAATTCTGACGGAGGTTATTAATTCAGTTAACTATTCAGTCAATGTTAAAAGCTCTGTGTGAAGTTGAAAATGGTTGAACTAATTACCCTTGGGTATCTTTACGAATAGTTCCTTGGAAACTATGAAGGACCGACGAACAGTTATTATTACTCTGTGAAGAGCATAGTTTACATTTTTAATAATTTCAGAAACAAGTTTTTGAAAAGAATTCAAACAGTGATAAAAAAAAAACTATAATTTTACCTACACGCGACAATAATGAGTTGAGAAACGTGGTTTTTAATTTCAAGTATCACTACGAATACCGATAATGGCTTCTTATTTGGAAATGACTCAACTTCAATGATATATAAGTTTTGCTTGTTGCTATTCCACCAATTCGCACTAAGCGTTTCCAAATATCTTTAATAATGCGCACAGCAAAGGATTGGACCTTTCTGCCTGCGTCTGTGTTTCCGAACGTTAACAACCCTAATCTTGTCGAACTTAGAGTGAACGGGCTCCTTCTGGGTAAGCTCGCTCCATCGTTGACTTTGTCTCTGTTTTCTCTGACCTTAGAGCCGAGAGAAAACCCATCTCAAATAAAAAAATAGATTCAATTTAAAATCATCAAAGTGTTAATCACCAATACTTCTGTTATAGCCTCCACAAATTCCACATGATAGGCCACATAAGGTAATCGTAAATTATTCGTAAACCGTAACTTCGGTACCGACAAGCAGTTCACGTCGGTTAAATCAAGATTAAGTGCGAGCATACGGGTTGTACCTCAAAATGTGTCAACGATAAATCAAAGATTAAATAAGAAATTCGCCCCATCTAATTCTGGGTGACTTCAAAGTGAGATTTAAAAGTAGTGAGGGCTAGAGGGCCAGCTTGTAAATGTAAGCGGTATTCAAACAACCATTAAACGGTAAATCACGGCATAAAGAGTTGTGTTTTTCATAGAAACTACCCTAATGGGAGTTGTAGTGGAGCAAGGAATAAAATAGTTAAAATATATTGTGTTGATATATGCGGCACGGATCAATGAACAGTTTTTTTAACTGTTCCTAGCCAAATTCAGAACGATAAAATCTTTAAACGCGTTTACTTCTTTTTTGTCTACATAATTTATTTGTTTATTCAGACTACAAATGCGGTCCACTGTGTACAGAGTAACAAAATTACTTAGCCTATATTAGTACTTAAGGCTTGTATATATGCCAATGCATACAAACGGGGCTTACTACACCTCTTCACGCCACTCCGCTACCCATGTTTTTTTGTTTTTTATAATAAAACAAATACATATTTTTAAAAAGTAACAAAACCAAGTTATTTAGTTTGTATTGCATAGCAATAAAATTTTTTTTTAGTCTTTTGTTAAAAAATGAAGGAGTAAAATGATTTGGAGGTGGTTTGGTGATTTTTTTTCCTTTTATGTAAAACCGATACATAAATTCTGGCTAAACCAAGTTACGTGCAATGTGATGTAGATTACTACCAATTTTTTCAGATGTAATTTCTCAGTAAATGCCGACGAAAAAACTGCTTCATCTGCACGCTATTTTTAAGCTTTTTCGAGAGAGCACCCTTAATTACTAAAACAGACTTCGTACGATCCGCTAATGCCCACACAAGCGGGCTATCTGCCCGGGCAACTATCGAGTGCAGAAGATGAGTACTGCCACTCCACAGTCTGTAATTATTAATTATTGATAGCTCGCATTTGCCCACAATCTCACCAGATGGAAAGCGTTGATGTGGTTAACAATGAAGCACGTTTGTTTAGAAGTAATATAATATTTAGTACTTACTTCTAGGGTTCATTGGCACACACGTCTAAAGCATGTATTGTATAAAATGATAGAACAAAAGAAAAAAAGTTATCATCGAAGACACAGAAAATAAGGACCTGACGATGAGAAGACCTGACAATGTTTCGACAGCAAAAAAACAAGAACAATAAAATTACAAGAATCTGTGTCAATGAACAAAAGATAAACAAACTGGTAAATAAATCAAACATTGGACACGGGAAATGTTTTCCTGACGTTACCACACCCGTTCAGAAAATTAACGTTTATATTAAATCACAGTTCTCATGATTTGCAACGTCTTGTCTTATTTATCAAACAGTAACCAGTAGAAAACATAACATCTTTATACAGCGATACATTTTCACCAGAGATGTGCGAGGTAATTAGGCGTTGTGCGAGGTTAATATCCACCACCAACGTGATCACTTCACTATAGTGGGTCTACACGACACAGACAAAAGCCTGCACAGACTTTTATGTAACTCTAAATGAAAAAAATCTATCACACCGACATTTTTGTCCGTAAGGATTTTGTTGTGCAGACAAAATTCTATAGAATTTCATGGAAGTCTGTATCGTTTGCACAGCTCTGGTGGAATAGAGGCTAACGGAGCTGCTAGATACTTACGCGTACAAAAAAGTGAGAGATTTGTACAAATGAGAGGAAGAAAAGAGCAGAGCGAGGAATGTGTGCGCGAACAAGTACAAAGAGTGCGCTACGGATCCTGCACCACTCAGTTATACACCATTATGCAGCTTTACTAGCCATCTTTGTACCGCACAATCTCCTCGCACAGCTCTGGTGGAAATAATCACCCATTTCCACAACATCACTGCACATCCTCGCACCGCCTAGCTCCTCGCTTTGCTGATGCAAAAGCATCCTTATGATTTGTACACCACAGGTGGATATTAATATTTCACAGAAAGTAAATCATTAAGCCCAGTTGTATAACGAGTAAATGAAAACTTTGTTTATGAGATAGAAACTTTGTTGGCGTTAAACTTGGCGAGTTATTCGGGAACAAAATCTTTGGACGGAGAAGTTCCTTTTATAGCTTAACCTAAATGAAGTGTAATTAAAATTTTATTTTGATATTGAAGTATACTTGCCTGGATTTTAAGATAAGTAATAGAGTAATCGGCAACAAACTTTTTAGCCCAGTTTTTGGAGAGGAAATTTTCGCATAGTTAGTGAAAAAAATGTCACACATGCCTTAACTGTGTTCTGTGACTGCACTGAATTTATTCAATACAATTAATTTGTGGCTCGACAATAATAGCTTAAAAATCTCAAATATGCGGTATTGTCAGCGTTTTAAATTTGTGATAAACAGAGACAGCACTAATGGCGTGTGACGACACTCACAAGTCCCACCATATTGAATTCTAGTCATCCAGCACAAACGAAATTTTGTGTGACAAGGATAACTTCTCTGTTTTTTCACCAATCATACTAATTTAAACAGCTATCAAATAATTTCATTCATGTACCTACGTTTTTCATAGTAGTCAAATATCCTTTTTTTCTAGAAACCAGGGTTTATCAACAAGTGAGATAACGCCCGAAAAGTAAAAAAAAAAACATTTTTTTTAAATCGCTGGAACAATGCCGCGCCTGCGCCGGAATCCAAATTTAAAAAAGTAAACACAAAACTCAGTCAATTTTGCACCCGAAAAAATACAAAAGGAAATTATTCGCTTTTTAATAACACAAGACAAAGAAAACACAAAAGTATAAGTTTAACGACGCATAAAAATCGATTCCATAAATAATACAGTCGTTTGTTAAGCTCAACATTGACCGGTATCTTGTAATGGATCACTTAATTTCGATTAACTCCACGGACCCGATATGAGAACAATACGACTCCGGATATTACTCGTTTTCGCTTTTTGATCGTTTTTCACGTTATTTTCGATACAGCCCCGGCAGTGGCGATCTTAAACAAATAGTTACACGTCCATTATAAGATGGACTCTCAAATTCTACAGGTAAACCCTTCAGTAATCGCAAAATTTGAATGGGGAAAGCGGAGGGGCGGGTTTATGAACACTGGTGGTAGGATGTTTGATGTAGAATGCCCCTTCGGCCTTCCAGCGATGAAGCGTATCGTTCAAGCTTGTGCCCATTATTTTAATGGCCAATCAATATATTCCCTATAGTTACACAACATATTTCACGTTGGTTATACAGAGGATATACTAATTAAGTTTGTTTGAATATTTACTTTGTAAATTGTTTGAGTTCAGCCGTTATTAAGACGTTGTTTGCGGTATCCTAATTTTCTCGTGCGGTTATAGGCTAACAAGCCTCCTTTCAAATATCTGACGAGGAATTTAATATGAATATGGAGGCGTTAACTACCGCAGACTCGAACGATTAAACGGTAGATTAGCTTTTATAGGGATTCAACCCTTTTAGAAAATCTTCTAACATTTAATTTTGTGAATTCGGCAAATAGAATAGAGCATTTCTATTTCTATTACACGTGTTCTGTACGGGTACTGGGGTAACGAACTATTAGGTTTTAACCCTTTAAAGTTACTGTTTTATTAAACAGGCAACTTTCAATGATAACTTCGATTTGACTGAGAAATATGAATAATTGATGAAAAAAACTAAACCATTTTGACGTAACCATAATAGTTGGATACATACCCTCGCGGACTTTTTTGTAGATATTTATGTCTTCTATAAAACTAAAGTACATCGCTTTGCTCTATTGTAAATAGTTTCCACAGCGTACGCGATATAAGAATCTTTTTTGGTATTTTTTTCACACCTTGGGTTACATTATCGAAGTTTTCATACGGATCCTTAATTTCCGTGCCCACTTCGTTGGGCGGTATTTTTTGGGATAATAATATAGCCTCACAAATAACGTGGCTTTCTATTGGTAAAATAATTTTCAAAATCGGTTCAGTAGATCCAGAGATTACGCCTTACGACCTTACAAACTCACAAACTTTACCTCTTTATAATATTAAGTATAGATATTGATGTGTGCTACGCAGCTATCAATTTAGCAGCCACCATTTTGAATTCTTCTTGTGATAGTCATGAATATTTACTATACACCGTGAAATTTTAATGGTATTTTTTCCGTAGCAGAACGATTATCCATCAGTAGTACTAATTACAAAATAAGTACCAATATTTCCGTTTTCAAATAATTAAAAAAAAAACATTCATAAACTCGACAAATTTTACGGTGTACAACTAAAATTTTCATAGTCAGTCAAGCACCTAATTTTCTCAATTGTGCAAATTTCAAGCCCTCACTAAAGTCACATCTTAAATTCATTAAACGAAAGTAAAGAAACGTTTTCCACCACTTCCTGATTGTTATTTTTAATATCACAGAACAGTTTTCTAATCAGACAAATGGACTTTCTCACTCCGTAGCGTTGTAATAATATTATTATATCCCCCTGTAGATGTGACACTCCTGCCAACTAGCCAAACTTTTTGAAGGCAAGCTTTATTTACATTTCTATTGAATCCCTCTTCATTTCTTGGTTGAAAATAGTTTTTGTTTCTTAAAGGAACGCTATTCTTATAATTTTTCCTTGAAATCATAATGGTTGGAAGAAATAAGTCTTAATTATGATTTCTTTCATCTTCAAGGAGCTTGGGGCTAGCAAGGGCTGTCCACACATTTTTAGAATTCTGTTTCAATTCAAGTTGTATTGTGTTACAAATTAAGTGAAGTTACTAAAATAGCCTAATTGAGGAGCTCGTGGCTAAATAATAACAGCCGCACGGGTCGATCTTCAAGGTTAAGCAACGCTTGCAAAGGTTGGTCTGTGGATGGGTGATCATCTTAACATAACGAGTTTCCTCTGTGCTCGGAAAGCACGTTAAGCCGTTGGTCCCAGCTGTCATTTGAAGATCTTTTGCAGTCGGTACGGATTGTCAGAAACCAAAAGTAGATCTGACTTCAGTCTTGCCAAGATGTACCGTGTTACCCAGTTAATGGGTTGTGGAGGTCTGATAGGCAGCCGCTCCACGTAAAACACTGGTATTCAGCTGAATCCGGTTTGACTGGAAGCCGACCCCAATGTAGTTGGGAAAAGGCTAAGCAGATGATGATGATGATGATGATGATGATGATGATGATGATGACTAAACTAGCCTAATTGTTGAGCTTTAAAACACATTCGTAGACTACGAGGATCAATATTAATTATAGGTACCAGAATACTTTATCCCTTTGCTCTCCATAACAAAAACAATTCAAACAAGGAACAAAACCATACAATTTAACGATCCTATCTCACATCCCTGGCCAATGTGTATGCATTACGATATGCTTCACTAAAAACACCAGTATTATTTAATTTTAAGACACTATTTCTGCCACGCAAATCCAAACTATATCCCATAAAAATAAGGTTTGATTTTCTTTAAATGCAACGCCCTTGCATTGAGTTAGCAATGTCCAGCGTATGAGAAAAAAAGTAAGATTCCACCATGTCTGACCATTTCCGACGGCTATTATTCTGTCTCCCTCTATATCCGTTTCCGGTTGTCGCGAAAACAAAATACTGCTGCAGACAAAACAGGGTGTAGGTACGATACAGAATTCAGGCTTCACCTAATGTTTTTTTTGAACAACGAAATAACCCTTTGATGTGTAGTGAAAAAGATGGAGTGCTTCCATCCTATTCATGATAGAGGAAATGATTACTGGTCAATGAATGAGTTTTTATAGTATTTTGCAAATGAACAAAATTTTAATATCAGCACTTGAACGAATTCAATGGAAGGCTTTTATTTATCCTGGTCGGCGCTTTATACTTGAAACCTTATTTGGAGTTAGAAACAGCTTCAAAATTAGATGTGTGATCCCAATTGCGGTTGTTAAATTAAAACTATTGTCAATAAACTTCCAATTTCATCGTTAACATTCCCATAGTAATCTAATCCTTTCTTTGACTTTTACTTCCAACAGCACCGTGCTATAAAATCACCAGTAACATAAACATATCTCACTAAGACATCGCACTGTTTTAGTCTAACTGTCGAACTTTCTATCAAAATAAAAACTCTTCCTAAAAGACAGTACATGGAACCAACTTTGGATCCCAACTCATACGTCAATGTATTTTAAATGTACGAAATTTTACGTTTTTCCCGCAAACTGAACGGATCGGACCAACAAACAAACGTTGACTGTAAGTGAAAAGTTTCGTTGTTTGTGTTTTTAACCGTCCCCTTGAGTGTAAAAAACAACCTAAATTGACGTACGGAATAATAATTTAATTTTGTTTACATATGAAACGGTGGAGTTCGAGTAACTTTGCTTTAGTTGCGATCATAAATCAATTATTTATTTCATATTTACTAGCTTTTCCATTCGCAATATCTAATGTGTTATACAAAGTTTTAATATGTTAACGAAAATCAACTCTATATTCACACTTGTCTTTAACAGATCTGATTCTGGAACATCATATTTCCTCAATTATAAAAACCATAATGCTATAAATTATGTCTTCTGTGTACGAATATAAATTAATGGCCTTCACAATTCCAACAAATAAGATGTTACGTTGTTTATAGGCAATCGTTACCAGGTCATAGATGAAGAAATAGAAACTGGGGAGCAACAGAACTCTTTAATTGCCACATAAAACAGTCTTCACCCTTTTAATCATATCAAAAGAGCAATCTTCCGGCCGGATGGACAGAAAACGACAGTTCAGAACCTTGTGTTTTTATACTACCGTATTTCTTCAACATTAAAGGTGCGATTCCTTTGTCTTGTTTCAATCTGTTATCGGGGTGTAATTTCGAAACTTCCACGAATAACGATGATCTATCATATTACAAATTCGTTTTTGATTCGTGAAAATCTAATTTCGTGGTTCAGTGTTTCATGTTTGTCTTACTTGTTCTTTAATCTTCCGTAAGGTTTGGGTTACCTGTCACTTTAATTAAAATGGAAGCTTTTCATTTGTTTCGATTAATGTCACATTGTTTTATACCGTATCTGGTAACCGAATTTTGTGTGAAACACTTTGACATTTTATCTGTTGAATTAAATGGTATTAAGTTGATGTTTGTATTTAGAATTGAAATACATTTACATGCTGATCTAGGTTAAAAGCCTTTGGGTCGTTATTTTTTTGGGTGTTATTTATTTTTAATGTACCTATGTAGAGTTTAATTTGTTATTTTAAGTTAAACTAAAGCATGTGTGTATATTAGGGCGCCTTCAAATTAGTTGCTAAGTGCCGCGCAGCTATCGCGCTGCTTTATTAATCCATACAATCAATAAACGAAAAGTGTCGCGCGGCTGCAGCACGACAGCAGATTAACAAAGCAGCGCGACAGTCGCGCTGCTGTCGCGCGGCACTTAGCAACTAATTTGAAGGCGCCCTTAGCAGTGATCGAGCAGTCGTAATAGGCACTGTTGCCTAACATGAGAGCCGAGTTAGTTTATTTGTGTACCTGGACAACATATCAATACGAGTTTTAAAAGAAAATGCAAAATACTGGATTGATTTATTTACTAAAAGCACTACATGATATAATTAGCACCTTTGATTAAGAACCTAATTAGCCCTTGGGAGCTAAGATATTAAACTCGACACTTAATACGATACTTCTATGGAATTTCATTACACCTCTGTCGTATAATCTTTCAGTCAATAAATACAGGCTTCATATTGATTAGGAATTCGATTACTCCTATTAATCGAACAGAATGTAATACCTATCATAAACTCCTAATAACTAAGTGTAACCTCTGCTCCTGTTATATCCCTCTCTTTCTTCCTAACTAATAGAAATGAGACACCATAATCACTGTAAGCATATCCAATGGAAATTCATAGGCAACAGCATAATACCGTTGTTATTGCACCATAAACTTTACTTACCATTTTATCATGCTGGCTTCCCTACAATGTACGAGACATTCATATATTAATAAATATTAATATAAAGGCATTAATTTTACGAGGCCTAAGAGGTGGAAACAAACAGGAGCCAAGTGAATATTTATAGCATTGCATGTTTCCGATGTAAAATGTACCAGGTGAAGTATGCCTTAGTGCTTACCTGGCTTGAAGAATTTTCCGGTGTCCGTTTAAAAGTTTAATTTATGTGGGCGATATTAACTTGTTCTTTAGAGACTATATTGTATTAGTGGTTTAACCTCAGGGTAGGATCAATTGATTGTTAAATTTTTCAACGGAGTAGGTTCTATGTATTATGATTTAGGGTGCTTTCAACAGGATTTAAACAACGATAAATATTTTTTTTATTTTTTATTCACCAGGGAAATAAGTGGTGGACCAGACATAAGACATGTAGAGTGGGAGTGGTAAATGTTGGTGCTGAAACTGCTGAATAACAAAAACTGACGCCGTAGAAGGCTCGGCCGAAGAAGGTGCTGCGAACAATACTGTAAGAAATTGGGCCACAACATTAAGTAGCCGTGAGAAGTGGCAAGACTGAAGGGATGTTGTTGCTCCGCAGTGGGATAGTGTGAGCTTTTAAGCAAAAAAAATAATAGCAATAAATTACAAAATTTATTTTGAAATGTAAGTATATTTTTTCCTTTCCATTGACATTAAAATATAACTAAGAATCTAAAGCAAAATACTTACACAGAGCACGAAGACACCGCCATTTAAATAATTTAAGCAAAACAAGACTCCAAAGTCATTTTTATGACAGAATAACATGAAAAAATAATTTCTAATGTATCAATAAAAGGGGACGAGGGCAAGTTCCACGGAACTTGAGAGAAAGAATAACGATGATATCCATAACTCAAGAAAGAAAGAAAATAATGTAAACAAAAATAAAAGCCGGTGTTTGTGAATCGACTTCCAAGTTTATTTTCAAAGGGCCGTAATCATCGAGAGGCGAAGTTTATTACGTTTTACGAGGATACTTAGGTAGATGTTAAATGTAAACATTGGCACAGGGAACATGCAAAGTGTAAACAAATTAACGAACGAGATACCTCCTTGTATTTCATATAAATTGATGCGTAAACTTCCTTTTGATTTCTTGTTTTTGCGCTGTTGATTGTTCGATATTATTAATTGAGGGGTAAACAGACTGTTTTTGGAACAAATCACCTTGTGTTTTCTTGATGTTGTACCTATGATGTTTCATTTCTTGTGAATAATAAGGACGACTTGTGTTCTCGTTAACTCAGTTAACTTCAGTGATTTCTTCAGAATCTTCTATAGTCATAGTCCACATATAAGCAATGTGTTTGTTTTATAAAAAGGCTTATCTAAAAGGTTTATCTTAATATAACTGGCATTACGTACATACAAAAGTTGAGCATACTCTTCTTTTTTTATTATTGATGGGTTTGCTCTTGACTCTAGTCTATGTCAGAGATGACAGAGACAAAGTCTACGATGGAGCGAGCTTACCCAGAAGGAGCCTGTTTACTCTAACTTTGAAGAAGTTAGGGTTGTAAGCTTTTGGAAATACAGACGCAGGCAGAAAGTTCCACTCCTTTGCTGTGCGCATTATAAAGGACGTTTGGAAACGCTTAGTGCGAATTGGTGGAATAGCTACAAGGTAGGGATGGTATGATGCAGTGCGTCTGGATGTCCGATGATAGAAAGGGGCTTGTGGGATGAGGTCGTGGAGTTCTTGGGCACACTTACTTCTTTGTTTTTCCAGAATGAATATTAATTAACAATTTTTTGTTTTTTTTTTTCGAAAATAATATTACATTACTCTAAAGTCTATTTTTTAATATCGGAGACTAAATTGACAAGTGATGGCAAACTGACATAGATTTCAATAGCATTTAAGTCAGTTTTGACATTTGCCGTTGTCAATTTACAGACAGTTAAAAACCGATATTAGTTTCACAGACGGCAAAATGTACTCGTAGAATAACAAACATGAATTAAAATTCTTTCATTCGTACCAACATAACAAGGCGGATAAATCTCACATATAAAACAAAGGAAAAAAGAGCAATCTCTTGTCTTACCATCCTCACTAATAAAGTCATCTGCACTTCAAGAGCAAAAAATATGGAAGCAGAACATTTAACATCTCCGTCCATGTGTCGAGTAATAGCGCGGAGGCGTCAAAAGATATGCAGATGTATCTTGTAATTATACTTTTTTTTTTTTTATAACCAAGGCGAAATGGTACAAAGCGCTGACGTTTTTATGCTAAAATATGGAGATGGAGTCATTAGCAATTTTTATTTTAATGAAAAGATGTCGTTCAGTTGCAAATGGACGGCCCTTGCTTCTTTCGTTGGTCAGCGAATTTTTTATCGCGCAACCCTTACAGAAATGCAGAGACTTTTTTCAGTGGATTTATTTTTATTTTTATGCAGTTTGTTCAGCGGCCGTTAAAATTAACTAGCTGAATAAAAAGGTGTTTTTAATTGCTAATTGCTTTTGTGGATAGAATTTCTTGACATAACATTGCATTTTTAGAATTAATAACAATATTTGCAGTGCAGCTCTTGCTAATTAAGCTAAATATTTTTACACTCTTACCGGTACTTTACATGATTATTGATTGTTTTAATGTTTTTGACACAGAACTTTGTGTTCTTCCATATTGATTTACGTTACCCTATACTTATAAAATTATTTTGTTTTTTTTTTTCACACAAATGGAACAACAGTACTACAAAGCTTAATTCCGAAATCAATGAAACAATAAAACGAACAATACAAATTATAACCATATTAACCATCCTTCCGAAAATAACAGTTAATATTTTTACCCACAATCCCAATACGTCGTTACCACTACTGTTTTTATTCCTGTCACTTAGTGGTTGTATTTTCGGTGGAGCACTATTATTGTAGCATCCCCGACGGATGCGTCATCCTCTTAATTTCCAGTAAATTGTGGAGCTCTTTAGATGGCCTGCATCTGAATAAACATTCGTAGATGAGATTAAGGTTCGTTGTAAAGCGGCGACATGTTGGAATAAATTTGTCTCTGATAGCAGTTTGTAAGTGCGACTAAAAGTCGTTAGGTGGATTGTATGGGTTTGGTTACTGTTTGTGTGTCTGTTATCGGTAAATTTTGGAAATTTTGACATTTTTGGCATGATTTGACTTATACAAGTTTGATTTCTGGATTCTTACTTTTTAATTTTCTTTACTTTTTAATTTTAACTGTATGAAGGTACAGCAGTGGCAAAGTAGGCGGACTTAATGCAGCAAGGTATTCTCTAACAGTCAAACTTTCTGTGCTGTGTCATAAAGATTCCGTTGTGCAAAAGAAACGATGCTACTTGTTCTGTATAGCTACATCTCAATCTTACGGCGAAATCATAATGGCACTGGCACGTTATATTAAGGAAGGCTGTCATAATTATTTTATTCACTATTTAGATTTATATGTCAAATATTATTTGTTCAAAAGTTATTTTCCGTGGCCCTATACCATTAAAATTATATTATTCTTGTAACATAATGCTAAAACAAAACTGTTAGATATAAGTTTCTGAATTGTGACGCTTGTTTGAGACCTACTCGTATGTCAAACTGTGAACGTCCATCCGCTAAAATGATGGGGATGCGCAAATATTGTCTAAATTTTCCATCAACATCATTGTCATCGTCATCACTATCCTTTAGCTTTTAAAGTAGCTTATTCATTTTTATATAAAAAAAACTTTACCCTTTTATATTCAGCTCATCTGATGCCAGATAATCGCCCGTGTGTGAGCTGCCTGTCGGCAGTCAACTGATAATCTCGTCGATATATCAAGAGCATTGAGCTGTCTGAGTCAAGTACCATCAACTTTACACGGGAAAAGATTAATAAATTATTATCTACTCCAGTATTTGTTGTTATTTTTGTAATTAATTACTTTAATGCTAGAAAACTGCACTACAGTAAGATAGATAGGCATTAAGTCCGCCTCTGTACATCTGTGTGCGTAAAGTGTTAAATAAATAATAAATAAGATAGATAGATAAAACATTTATTAGGAACAAGAAAAGAAACACAACACACAAAAGCACATAACTCTTGAAAATACAAATAAATTAAATGAAAACTTAAAAAAAAGAAATAGGCAGAATATGGCAATAACTAAAGCAAGAAATTTACCAGATTACCTACCTACATAAAAAAAAAATTACATATATACTCCAATGTGCGGTGTGTAATGTCTCTTAGCTGCACCAAATGGGAGTCCAACTCAGCATGTGCCAGGCAAATATAACTGACGCTGGTATTCTGCTGGATCCCAGTAGCTACATACGGATGTCAAGCAGGATGCCGTAATAATAAAGTATTATAGTGGTTTTGTGTATGGTGAGTCCAGATTTGTTTTTTAGTAAAGTATGTCTATTTATCTGTACAGATGAACATGGATTTACGGATTTGTGAAATGTATCATAGTACCTTCTATATCTTTAGGATTGGTCCCATCTGTTCTTATGAAAAGAATTAAAGATAAAATAAGGTTTATAATAGATAAGTTTTAACATATTATGATAGTTGATATACATTTTTTCTAGTAAACCGCTTGAAATAATATTAGAGAGTAACTTTACTTACTTCCTGCTATTTTGATCCTCTATGAGAGTTGTTGACGTTGTTGCCAATGCCCTAAATATTTTCCGAGAAAAAGTTACTTCTGATTTTTTATAAGGTACATTTTTATTTTTCAGTTAACTTATCTTGACAAGAATGCTTATAATGATGGTGACAACTCTATTATCTTATGGTAAAATAATGAGGTCATTCGTTCTAAAAGCAATATCTTAATCTACCATGAGCTCACCATACTAAGTTTATGACTCAGCTAGATAGTTGGGATTTCGTCACACAAAATTTCGTCTTGTTAAGTTAGGGCTGTTAGGCAACGTCTTTGCTAGAGTGAAAAGTGATATTTAATTTTAATAGTGTATACATTTTCGAGGGGCTCGTGGCTAGATAATAACAGCCGCACGGGTCGATCTTTAAGGTTAAGCAACGCTTGCCAAGGTTGGTCTGTGGATGGGTGACCATCTTATCATAGCGAGTTTCCTCCGTGCCTCGGAAAGTACGTTAAGCCGTTGGTGCCGGCTGTCGTTTGTAGATCTTTGGCAGTTGTTACGGATAGTCAGAAGCCAGTAAATCTGACTCCAGTCTTGCCACGATGTACCGTGTTTCCCAGTTAGTGGGTTGTGGAGGTCTGGTAGGCAGCCGCTCCGCGTAAAATACTGGTATTCAGCTAAATCCGGTTTGACTGGAAGCCACTGAGCAATACACTGCATTTCTATCAGATATCATTGTTTTAGCTGAAACTGAGGCTTTGCCACCAATGTTGTATTTTTTGCTAACCTAATTTGGGTCACATTGTTGGGTAAAAGCCTCCTCTTTTTCTTTACTGCTCTACAGTAAGGCTTAAAAACTATGGTGGTTTCCCCTTTTGGTGTAGGTCGTACATACCTTGACGAGAGCCCTCATGGCGTACCTCAAAAAAAATTTAAACAGAAAAGCAAAACATAATTTTCTTCGACGCCTCTATAATTTAACGATTGCTTATAATTCAAAAGCAAGCTACCACGCATATGACTCACAGCTGTGATTTATGCACGGTTATTTTTAATTATGACAGCTAACTGCATTGTGTGATAAACCCAGGCCTTGTTTCTTGGTAATAATAAGCCGTACTGATTGTTAAATTATTTTTAAACATCGTTATAATTATTGGCATAAACGTTGTGCCTGTATTAATGTTGACCTGCTTCCCAAATAAGATCTTAAACACAGCTTGATATACGTGAAATTGAATTGAGTTTTCATAAACGATCGTTGTCAAGATCGCCAAAGAGTATAAGGGTGCGTTTCCACCAGAGATGTGCGAGGGATGTGTTTGTTACTTGATTCAATAGAATCGCTAGCGCTGAGCGAGACTAGGTAAATGAAGCGATTCTATTGGTTCTTAATAAGCACATGTCTCGCTACGCGTTCTCCCTATATCTCTAGTGGAAACGCAATCTAACACAGACATGTGTATTTTTTGGTACAATGAAACATGTTTTTACTATTATTTCAAAATTAATATTTATGAACATACCTTTAAAAAATACATATTCGGATCGATTTGAGTACATTCTCCGTTTTTTTTCGTCGTCAAAATATAATATGAAAACTATGAATCTGACACTGATTGAAAGATATCGGTCAATCAAGTCCAAAAATGGCCTACAATAGGCTAAATTGAATTATTGATTGATTAGCTCACGACCCTGAAAACAACATAGGTGGATTTTTGTGAAAATGTAGCTTTCTTCTTATACAAAATGTTCATTGCCACCTATTTCCGAAGCTCCAAAGTCTTGAGCATCGACGACGAGTTGCTGGCTTGTCGGTTTTCTACCGGTTGCATTTTGGGGAATGTGCGACGGAATTTAATAATTTTATTCCGCCAAGCCCTTTCCATCATCGGACCACAAGACGAACGGCGATGCGCCATCGGTACATGGTGGACATCCCACCCACACGCACAAAACGTTTTGGGAACACATTCATAATGCGTACAGCTAAAGAGTGGAATTCCCTGCCGGAGTCTGTGTTTCCCGATAGCTACAACCTGGGAGTCTTTAAGTCAAGAGTGAATAGGTTACTTCTAGGCAAGCGTGCTCCATCTTCGATCACATCATCGCTTACCATCAGGTGGTCAAGCGCGTGCCTATAAATAGTAAAAAAAAAAAAAAAATTTAGCCGACTATTCTGCAAAAATCCCACCGCAAAAACTTAGTTGGGTGAAAGCTTAGTAAGCTTGAAATTAACCGAAAAAAGAAAAAAGGGGGGGCTAAAAAGGCCACTCTAGGAGAATCATAATAAATTCATAATATGAATCGCACAACAATTTGTCAAAAAATTTCATATATATTGGTAACGCATAAGGTTCAAGATTGATTGGGAAAATTGTTTTCTGATGCTGCTAAAGTGGTCTTTTTAGACTCACAGATCACTTCGCCGAAAGTTTAACGGTCAGATGTTTACATGGTCGCAATGTAGGACCCTGCTTAACATCACAGCTCCTTTCCTCCTTTTTTATAAAACAACGAAGCCCTTTTACCTCCTGCTGATTTCTGCAGTTCTTTTTTTAATCATGAGGCACTTAGTTCTCTTGACAACCCTATTTACTTAGAGGAAAACCGTCCATTCTTAGTCAAACAGAACATTTTACTGGCACTTAAGTTAATGACTGATTTCATTAAACGCCTCGTAAGACTGACTAAAGCTCTGTAGTGCATATCGATAACGAAAGCTCATTTCCGAAATGGTATTATTAAGGTAGGGGTTATAGTGGGGTAGTTGATAAGCGGTAGCGATTTACCTTGGACTCCTAATTTATCTATCAAGTACCTACTACTCTCACTTAGAGCGTCAATGTTAAAAGGGTGATTGGTTTTTAGCGACTTTAAGATTCGGCAGATTCGACACCTTAGGATATATAAATTGGTGTTCTAATGTCTAACAACTAGAAAATTCATTCTTCAGTAAACTTGAAATTAATCAAGATAAAAACCTTAATTACTCATCAGATAGGTTACTTCTAGGCAAGCGTCTTCCATCTTCGACCACATCCTCGCTTACCATCAGGTGAGATAGAGGTCAAACGCGTGCTTATACCTAAATAGTAAAACAAAAAGAAATGTTCTTAAATTTTTTACTGTTAAGATGCTCTGCGGCAAGTCTGCTCTTGACAAGTGACATTCAGTTAGCTATAGCGTGACGAAGGCGATTATTGTTAAAACGTCAAAACTGTAGTACATTGACAAAGGCTGTTAAAATGTCACGTGATAAATCCCTTTTACTTTGGCATTTCCTCAGTTGCATTCGTTGATAGAATGTTACTTTGTCTTTGCCTTTGAAAACAGCACTGCAATACGCTACCGCCTAACAACATAACCGCATCCTTACAAACAAGCATCGCTCGTGAGGATCCGATACGCTGTCCCGTATGAGACACACTTAAACACACTGAGCTGTGCCAGCGTGCACTTGACATGACACAGCGGAGCTGATGGATCCTGTGTATTTTATACTCACTTGATTTTGACTCTAAAAAGATTTTCCAATTATTAAGTGTACGTTTAAAACTAATGTAGGACAAAAGTGTTTTTTTTATTCACCAAATGGATCTTCATTGTTATCACTCTAAAGATCCTCTGAAGGCGTGCACTGCCATTTTGCGCGAATGTGACGCATATCTTCTCAACTTTTAAAATTTTCTTATTATTATTATTTTTTTGGTATGCGTCATGCTTGGCGCAAATAAACGCTTTTCTTTCTCCTTTCTTTTCACTGTAATACGCTTCTGCTTCACAACATACCCGCATCCTTACAAACAAGCATCGCTCGTGAGTAACCGATACGCTGTCCCTTACGAGACACACATTTAATACCTCACACTGAGCTGTGCCAGCGTGCACTCTTAATACAGCGAAGCTGTAAGCTTTTGTACTCACTTAATTTTGACTCTAAAAATGGTTTTCCATCTATTTTGGGTAGTGTAGATCTTAGATCCGGCGAGGAGCTCGTGGCTAGATAATAACAGCCGCACGGGTCGATCTTCAAGGTTAAGCAACGCTTGTCTAGGTTGTTCTGTGTATGGATGACCATCTTAACATACCGAGTTTCTTTCGTGCCTCGGAAAGCCGTTGGTCCCGGCTGTCATTAGTAGATCTTTGAAAGTCGTTACGGATAGTCAGAAGCCAGTAAATCTGACTCCAGTCTTGGCATGATGTACCGTGATACCCAGTTAATGGGTTGTGGAGGTCTGGTAGACAGCTGCTCCTCTTAAAATATTGGTATTCAGTTAAATCCGGCTTGACTGGAAGCCGTTCCCAATATAGTTGGGAAAAGGCTAGGCAGATGAGTTCTTAAATCCAGCGTCATGGGGGTGGAAAAATAAAAATACCCGCTTACAAACCAGAGTTTATATGCTCACCCGGGGCTATCATGAAGAAATGAATAATTTATGTTAATTAAAAATTCCGACTGATGCAGTTCACAGCATATTACAATGTATAGCTGACGTGAACTGAAAACACATGAACGTGATTGTTTTTTACAAAGAAACTACTGTTTTAACCGACTTCCAAAAAAGGAGGAGGTTCTCAATTCGGTGGGTATGTTTTTTTTTCAATTTTCGTGCTAAAAATCGTGCAAAATACAAGAAAAGAATTTGTAAGCAAACGGTTTTTATTTTAACCCATTGTGATAAATTCACACACACATTTTGTGTCAAGTGCACATTTTGCGTCAAACCCGTGGAAATGACTTCGTATGAGCCCTGCGGGTAAGCGGCCCTAAGAGTACCTGAGGGTGGTTGATTTAGACCCAAAGTTTCAAGATGAAAGATATTTCTTAATTCTACAATGGGAAAATTTTGGTAAGTCAAGTCAAATTTACCCTTTTTCAACTTTGCTTTTACGTCACACAGCCCCAGGTTTCGTTTTTAGATTTTTAAATAAGTTCTACTCTTCGTGCCTATTATAATATGAATCAGAGGAAAATTTCTCTTCTTATACTTATGTCAACGTAAAATCACTGTCTCAATTGCTGTTTAACTTGTATTTATCAATGTGTTATGAAACATGCTTTTTACCGTAAATAACGCTATCCTTGTTTCGCAAACCAGAACACGTGTTCTTAGAACTCGTGTAGCGACCAACAGGCACGTGAATTTCGTGGAAAAACATGTAACAAAACATTTTCTTTTTCAACTTACGTTATCCCACCGCTGCACTGGGCAAAGAACTTTCCTTTTTTTCCCAACTAACGTTATCCCACCGCTGAGCAAAGGACTACGCCACGACTTTCCTATTCCCTAATGTTTCATCTTTTCCAGCCAGGGTCACACAAACATCTCCAAGTTATCACGACAGCCTTTTTTAGAAGTCTCTCGGCGATCACGTCGGTTTTCTGCCTTCCACTATCAAAAGTTACCCCTGTTCCATTCACGTACCTTTTATTCATATCAAACAAAATATAAGTGCCTTTTCATTTGTACGAAATAAACAACTTTCACATACATTCAGTACTGCGTTACGCTTCGCTCGGACTATTTCAAAGGCCAGCAGAATTCATGTCAAAATGTTTGAAAAGTGTACCCAAATACATCAAAACCTTTCTGCAGGAACTTTTATGCGAAATTTAATGTTGCATATTTAAAAACTGCTGCAATGTTAGTCCAGGAGTCTATTACTAGTTTGTTTTTCATTTCATTTTCTTTCATAAAATTAAAAATGCTCTAAGAGCTTCCGTGCCTTTCGCATTTGATTCCCTTGTGGTTTAAACTCTTGTATAGCTGTTTTTTTGTGTCCATTAAAAAGTATATATATTTAATACTTTACGCTAGCAAAAGTATTGAGGCAGACTTAATGCTTGAGGCATTTTCTGCCAGACCCACGCCAACTTTGGGTAATGCAGAGACAAATAGGGATAGTTGATATATTAAGAAAACTTAAAGGAAATTACTAAAGTGTGGAACTCTTTGCTAGCGTCTGTGTTCCCGTCTACATATAACCCGTCTGCCTTCAAATCAAAAGTGAACAGGCATCTTCTGGGCACGCTCGCTCCATCATAGACCAGTATCATAGAGTAGTCAAGAGCAAACCCATTTCTAAATAAAATAAATAAAAAAAAAGTACAGTATTGACTTAAGACTTAGACTTGTAAATATATTAAGCGTTTTGTTACTTTTGTGAAAACTTTATAGGCCATCACAAACGATACATACGACGCCTGATCATGGCCCTTGATCTCTTAACGATAAGATTTGGTTTTACACAATAAATGTCGATTTAACATTGAAAATATTACTCGAGATTGTGAATATTATGCACCTACACAATATCAAAACCCAATGGAAGAACATAAAACTCCTTTTAAAGACTAAAATAATTGTATCAACTCTTGGTCTACCCACGCTGTACTAAAAATCCCATATCCAACGGACATGCTCATAGATTTAAATGGACATGCGAAAAGTTTTTGCATAATACCGCTCGTATCGAAAATCATTTCGATGTTGTGATTTGTATAACAAACATGATATTAATGAAGTTCAATGCTTAATGAATTAACGTGTAAAACAATGTTATTTCTGCTATATACCTAACAGGTACGTTAAATTATTATTTGCTTTTCGTATCGCATTGTGTTGTGTTGTTTATTTACATTTGGGATAATAGTATTACAACCCTATTTAATTAATTGCCTTGTATTGATCAATTATTTTAAGAATCTGATGAATGTTCAATTATATTTAATCAATCAGATAGTAAAATATGGGTACCTATTTGCAATAAATAATTACCGAAAAATCTTCTGTGTTGCGGTACTGTACCTCTTTTTTACGAATTTAATCTGCAGTTTAAAAAACATTACAGCAGTGTTGCCAAGGAGAACAGTAGTACCCAGTTAAAGGGTTGTGGAAGTCTGGTAGGCAGCCGCTCCACGTAAAATACTGGTATTCAGTTGACTGGAAGCCAACTCCAATATAGTTGGGAAAAAGCTAGGCAGATGAAGATGAATCTGGCGTTTAGTTAGTACCCAAAAACTTGTTATATAACATTTTAACTAAACACAATCAACGTTTTAATAAAACAATCTCTCTTATCCACTCTTCACGTACATACATACATTTCCCCAAAAATACATCTCATACGCTACGAGAAATACTATCTCTCGCTAAAGACATTACAATCAAAACAATATGGCTTCCTGAGACATCATCAAGCGACGCTAAAATCACAAAGAAAACATCTAACGCAAGTGTCCCTTACACAAACGTTAATGGAATGAAATGAAGAACAATAAGAAATCTGATATAAGTGGACTGTGCGAATGTTATTTCAATAGGACTGCGGTTTCGGACTATTTGTCTTACCTTACGTGTGAATTGTTCGATATGAGACCTCCTGTCTGCAGGACCTCTTTACTCCAATGAGTTCTGGCGAAAAAAATACACTGAAACAGACGGAATATCGCAGGAAATTGAAACCTGAATAAATATTAAAGGAGATGCCCCGGCCTCTTTGACTTTTTGTTTGTCAAGTCAAAAGGGGTTTTTCATTTGACTTTATTAAGTTGGCTAATATTATGTTTTTTTTTTTTGTTGAGATGTAGGTATAACAGTCACCAATATTTATGTTCGCTACCACATGCCTCTTGTCATTACGCAATTTCGATACTAATAACACTGTTTTGGATACAAGCCAAAGTTGTTGATATGTTACAGTTTTCAGGTTACCTACATTGGAACTTTTACGGTTTGCAGACTTGATACCAACCGGAGAAAAAAATAAAATCGTAAAATATGTGCATGGTTTGCCAAAAAATCCTCGAGAGCTGGAAAAATTTGTTTTTCATACACTAGTATTGCATTGAAAACAATCCGTTCTTACGTAAGGTAATTAATCTTTTTGATTGGTTGCAAGCCAATTAATCTTTCCCATTAGTAACACATTGATTGGTATTAGCGTCTCATAACTGTAATTACGCGATCATAAAGGAGCGGTATTTAAGCAGTGGTCATAGAACTAGCGATTAGCGGGTGATATATGTTACATTAATATTACAAAAAGTGACAAGTATTAAATTTTTTTTAAATAAGAATTACTTATTAGCTTTATGAAATACCAGTTTTTTAATAAGAAAAGTTCTTAAGTTTATGGCAATTATCAAAAAATAATTACCATTTTGCTTATTATTAACTCCAATTGAGAATTGAAAAATGTCACTTAAATAAAACATAACAAAGTTTTAACAAAAACGCTATTAGATTAATCCATGGATCAGATGAATAGCTTATGAATAAAATGCCTTCGAAACATCAAATAGAAATAAAACTTCAAAACTGTTTTTTTTTTAAGTGAATAATAAAATCTTATCAAACCGCCAATCGCTTACACTATGACTTTACCCTAAATAAGAATTCTCAAAGGGCCAGATTTAGCTAACCTGGCACATGTGATTGCTGTCTCTTTTTTTAATATCAAGGTGACTCGGTGCAGGCTTAAAGCCGTGAATAGACATGTTGTAAACGTTAACATATTTCTAAGTAGGAACTTGTTCGCTGACAAGTTTTACTGCAAACGAGTTTGTTTGTTGTTGATTTGTTAATTTAGTGTGAACTAGGTTTTAGTTGCAACTTTGTACGGAACGTTACAGTGGTTTGTGGTTTAGTGTTCAACATTGTATAGTGATTTCAATGTATTTAATTTTTAATCGATTTATTTATTGATTTCAGACTGTTGAATAGCGCAAGGACGACCTTTTATTTTTGAAAACTAATCTACTTTCCGCTTGTGAGAACCAAACCTGTCTGTTGACTTTAAGCTTTATTAACAATTGTTTTTGGTTTGAACTATATCATCTCATAAAGATGAGAAAAGAGACAATCTGCCCCATTACACAGGTACGCCAGACCAAAAAAACCTAAAGTATCGTCAATCATGCACGCCATACATTTAAAAACAACATGATGCATATCCTATTCTTCATGAATGACCCATATTTTAAATAACTAGTTACAGTTCACTTGCAGAAGGTGGAATATTGTGAATCACTTTCAAAGTTTGCCCCCTTAACCCCAAGAACTTCTGCCTAAAGGGAGATCTTTGAAGCCAAAAATATCGGCATAACTCGACCCCTTTGGGAGACTTAACTCTATGGGTGTCGTTAAGGGGAGCTCGGGGATTACTTAGAGGGGATGGGCAGCAAACTCCACTTGACTGCTAATAACAGGACGCTGCGTAGTGCGTAGCTTTGAAAATATCAAATGACCGTTCGTTGTTGGGCCAATAGCGGGGCTTTTTTAATATGTATAGGCTCGCGTTGGACCACAATCTCATCTGATGGTAAGTGATGATGTAATCAACGATGTAGTACGCTTGCCTAGAAGTAACCTATTTACTATTGGCTTAAAGACCCCAGATTGTAGTTATCAAGAATCAAACTCCGGCAGGGAATTCCACTGTACGCTCAATGAAAGTCCCTAAATCGCGTATGGGACATACGCGGCTCCAAACAGAAATTTGCTTTCACTAGACAGGTACTGGTGAACATCCCACCATTACGGCATTGCTGGGATGTTTACCAGTACCGGCGGCACATAAAAATATATTTCACAATGCCTATATTAAGACATAATATGTACTTATTTACTTTGTTCGTCGATGACTCATCACAATCAGACATAGTGAAACATTGTAAAAAAATGCAGTATAGTAAAATAGAGTGTAATATATAAAAATCAATAGTCATTTATTCAAATTAGGCTGAGAGCCAGCACTTTCTGAACGTCAAATTTTACAAAAGACAGTCCCCCAAAACGCCCGCCCGTCACCACTTCCTAGTGTCTTAGATGTGGAGAAGAAGTGACCAACAAACTCCCCAGCAACACATCTGTCTGATACGTATACGATACGATTATAGAAAATAATAATCTTTATTATGTACACCATATAAGTTACAGAAAAGATAGATGAAGAAAACATTACATAAGGTGACACAATGGGTGGCTTTATCGCTAAAAGCGCTCTTTTCAAGACAACCCTTGGTTTGGTAATGTAATGTTTGTAATTTTAATCACCATACAATGAACAGTGTATAAGTACCTTATACTGATGTAAATAAAAACAACAATAACAAACCATGTTTTCCAAAAACATACAAAACAACAAAATTCCGTACTCAATTAATAAATTAATATGATATTAACATTGTAATACGCAAAATAAACCATTTGTTCATAATATCCAGCCTAACGGGATTCAAAACACAAAGGGATTTAGATAACCCCTCAGTTATTACGGGTTAATATTACTTGTAACAGTAACACAGCCTATGTAGTACCTAACGATTCATCCCTCATAAATTTTAATTATACATTTGATACTCCGGCCGCTGTGGTGTAATCTACTTTAAAATTAATAATGCTCATATTTATTTAAAATGTTGTGCTTGATACGTCGATCATGATAGATTATGCTGAGATCTGGTTCGGTATGATTTCCCTTAAGTTGTTTGCTGTATTTATCGTTTAGAATTTAGAGATGGGGTAAAATCATCAAAACATTTTTAACCGGTTTATAACCATGATCATCGCCATATCAGCCAAAAGACGCCCACTTCTGGACATAAGAGCTCCCACGTGTCACCACAACAAACAATCCTGTGCATCTCGTATCCATCGGCTACCCGCAACCCTCACCAGGTCATCGGCCCACCTTGTGGAAGGCCTTCCAACGCTACGATTTCTGGTACGCGGTCGCCACTGCAGAACTTTTCGGCCCCATCGACCATCTGTTCTGTGAGCAATATGCCCTGCTGTTTATACCCCCTCAAGAATGATATCGTAAAATCTAAATGTACCTAGCCCTTTCCCAAAATATTGGAGTCGGCTTCCAGCTTACCTGGATGCAGTTGAGTACCAAATCTTTTACATGGAGAGACTGCAGGCATTCTTCAGACTTCCACTTCCCATTACTTAAAACCTAAAGATGATTAAATAAATATAATTTTCTTCCGTTTCTGACTGAATAAGTGACTGACAGACAAAGCATAGCTGAAACTACTGGTCGTAGAAAGACGAAATATGGCATGAAGGATTTTGGGGAGTGAAGTAGAGCACTAAGAGATTATTTCATCCAAAGGGAAAATTATTTCTCGAAATTCCTCCGGGATATGCGCGTACGAATTCGTGGGCTAAAGCTAGTTAAATGTAAAATCCCAAATATAGCTTATGATATATTCGTACTGAATTACTAATAACGATTCTGTTTAAATCTACAAATAAAACAGTCAGAATTGCTATGGTCGAGATACTAATAAAATCGTTATCCTCCATCCTTACCAACCAATTTTATTAGATTAAAATCACGTTAATTTACTTCAAATAGGCAACCATCAATTAGCCAACTCGATAGACGATTTACGAGTCTCCTGCAAACCTGTTTATACAACACAATACTCTTATTTTGTACAATATTTATAGCTCTAGATTAATATGTTAGCCACGGTTACCCCGAAGCCTTAACAAGGGAATTATGGGTCATTTTGTCCAAACTTTACTAGCCCACCTACAGACATAATGAATCAAAATGACGGCCACCCGCATATAAAAATAGTTCACAATCATAGAGAATGATATTTTTTTAATCCTTCACGAAATATAGTTATTTAATGCACCAACCTTCCCGATTTATAAACTTCTTACTTTATTTGATGAAGTCACGCTCGCGTAACGTTATAAAAATGAAAATAAAAAACGAAAAAACGTGATCGCAGTATAAAATTCCTTGTGATTAAATTGTGAGGTTTTATTCCTTTCATTTTCACTTTCAGCAGCGAGATATAACCCGTAAATGATAAGCTTTAAACGCGATAGGGATCACGATATACCACAGAGCACTGAGGTGGCACGGTAGCCACTACTAGCGGCGGTCTTCTGAAAACTTTCTAAACAAAGTAAGCATGTCAGTGAGTGTGATGCGTCGTCCTAATACACAACGATAATCGCGCGAATGTGCGATTGTCGCGTCTATTTGTACCGCGAAACCGGAAAGTGCCCTCAGTAGGCGCGACGCCGCGCTCTGATATGCGATCCAAATGAACGCGACGATCGCGATTTCTCGCGATGATTGCTTTGTATTGGGACGATGCCTCATTGTTAACTCAAAGATATTGACAGTCTTTGACGATTCCGACAATAGCCATGACAGCTGAATCCTATGCTCAGCGCACATCAAACAGGCGTATAGCGTCTCTATCGAATCAGTACACTGTGTCGAAACACGAATCAAGAACTCAAATATAATTATTTGATGAAAGCATTTTGTTTGCTGAAATAGCGGTCATTGTCATTACCGATTAAATACGCTACCGAATAACAATGCCGACAACCTTCACCCACTAAACTATAATAACAAATCATACCGGTACTATTGAAACCCTTGAAATAATAACATAATTTCCTTGCTACGATAAAACATGATCTGATTTAGCCCTTGGTAACTTAACACGTTATCATAATGGCACCGTGCAACTAAAATTATTTCAACTCCAAATAAGTCAAATGGATAACGTAAAGGAATAGTTCACTTATGTCTCATGAAATAAATGTGCGAATGCGTTATCAAGGGTAGTTGCTTATGGTGTGTTCAGACTAGCTGTTACGTAAGTACCTAGGTAATATTGGCTGCGAAGGCAAGCACGGAAGTTTTGATGTGGCGTATTAGCTTGCAAATATAGAACCCATACAAAACACTTATTGATCGAATGTTAGTCGGTGCAAGTTGCAAACTGAAATTTATGAGCTAGCAGTAAGTAAGAGCTCTTCGGATCGGTTACTTTGCCTCAGTTCACTTCGCTTTGTTTATTGCAACCCTCAGATACCGTCTTGTGCTTATGAATATTGATAACGGGCTTGCTTACAGTTCAAAGTTTTTGAAAGAGCGATATTAATATTGGATAGCGGGACGCTTTATTCGCCTCCTTTTTGCAGTGCTCGCCAGCTCGCTGGTTTCATTTTGAAGAATTGTTTGGAGAATAAGATAAGTAGCTTGTTATTTGTGTTTTTTTGTTAAACGAAGTAATTAGTCTAGTCTGAGTACAGAAGAAATACGAGAAGTAATGGAGATGGTCAATTTATTTATATATTTTTTACTGTACACCAAGATTAAGGTAGACGCCAGATAAATGTGCAATAACGGTCATTGACCCTTATACATTTTATTGACTTTCTTAATATCAAAAACAGAAAAAAAAATGACATATGGTTCATAATTTTATTGTTCGGGGATATTAGTGAAAGGTGAATGTACTTTATTAAAAGTTCATCTGGACCATAGTTACTAGTAATAATTAATGGCTTCCAAGATTGCTTCTAGGTTAGCTGAAATGGACAGAAATAGCCAGGACACAGAATGGGGGTTTTGGTTAAAAAATAATTGTTTAGCACATGCTGAATAAAACCGTGTGCTAAATTAATCATTATAGGTCATGAAACCATCTATCCCTCAGAAATCAAAGTGAAGTTAATATGAACCATGACGTCCATTTAAACTTGTATAAACTACAAAGTGGCTTTTCAGGGTCTTCAGTAGGTATCAAAGTTGCGAAATTTGTCCGAAAGAGTCACCGCGGCCCTGGTGCCAAAAAAGGCCACTTTAGGAGGCCCTAAAAAGGCCATATTAGATTCATAATATGGCGCCAGTGACGGAAAAGTTAAAAGGGAATCGCTTGTTTTGGTATGGTCAAGTGAAGAGGAGGGATGAAACGCATATAACTAGTAGAGTTATGAACATAAATGTGGATGGATGGAGATCCCTCATCCGAAGAAAATATGGATGGATCGTGTGAGGAGTGATATGAAAGAAAAGGGAGTTACTGATAGAACAGAATGGAAGAATAAAACGTGTTGCGCCGACGCCAAATAACATGGGATAAGGGCAGGAAGATATTAAAATCATAATATTAATCACGCAACAATCTGTCAAATTCCATTTTCATCTTTATCACTAACCAATTAGATTCAAAGTTGATTGGGAAATTTGACAGTGACAGGTAGCGTGATTTGCTTTCTGATTCTGCTTAAGTGGCCTTTTTAGACTTGCTGGAATACAAAGAGCATTAGGAGGAACACGAATGGGTTTTGGTCAGTAAGAATCTGATACTTCAACTCCGCCCAGAGCGGAAGGAATCATTTGATGATTTCCCACCCTTAAAAAAGGGTCTTCAATACCTTGCTACCTAGAAGTCTTGTCTTTTTACCTAGAAGTATCGTTGTTGCAGTACTAAAACTTGTGAGTTTCACTAAATTCCAAGTAAATCAGGGTTGCACGTTCTACCTTTAGGTATATTATCATCAAAACCTTACAAATTCTCATATTGCTCCTCAACCCTACTTGAGAATCACATTCATCTTGAAACTAGACACGGCTAACCCTAATAGCGAACTATTGTAACTCAACAAGAATTGGCTCGTCAAGTTATTTGAGTTGTTCAAGATGTTATCCAAATACATATTGGATTAATCCCTATCTATTGATCGCATAATATATTCTGATTCAAGTACCCTTGTATCAGTGCCCATGCCTTTGCCTTCGAAGATGCCAACCCTTGATGTACCGTTGCTATTTCATTTGATCTCGTTGGTTCCATCAAATATTTAGATCATTAAACTTGAGTGAAAGATAGAGATGCGCCGAGGAAGTTCGCTGATGCATCAACTTTTAAACGGTTCGCTTCTCTTGGCTTCGATCGAGAAGTACAAACAAAAACGTTTAATCAGTTTTAGGAAATTCGTTAAGTCTAGTACACTATTTGTTTAGTTGTTTAAAGAGTTTGCGGCTTCTATGTTTTCCGATGTTGTATTTACTGTGTAAATAATTAAATGGATGTACTCGTATCTTAACGAAAACGGACGGGACGGACGGTGAAGGACGCGTGTAGCCGATGGATGCGGGACGCGCAGGACCGGTCGTTGTGGCGACGCTTGGGAGAGGCCTATGTCCAGCAGTGGACGTCTTTCGGCTGATATGATGATGATGATGATCTTAACAGATGGAAGGTTAGGCAGATTGAAGTGTCTTAAAATTTTTTGACGGTTTTTCAGGCATCTTACTAGCGTTCAATGGAGATGGCAATGCTTGGAATTTCCTTGCTCAAATGAGGAATGATGATATCCGCAAAAGAACCAAGGTTATCGATATAGTCCAAAGGATCGTCAAACTAAAGTGGCAGTGGGCAGGGGCATATTGCTCGCATAAGAAACGCCCGCGATGGGGCGGAAAAGTTGTTAAGACGACGATATACGCCAGCGATCTTGGAAGAACAAAACGAGCACTCGTTTCACACCCGCGCGACCCAAAATTCAGTAATTTTTTGTACATTCCTTAATATTATTATTCTATGATTTAAAAAAATGCCGTATATCAAAATGTAGATATTTAAATTGTCTTTGAGATGGTGCAATGCTATTAAAATGCGCTAAGCAGATTTGGTTCGTTGGTTGTTTTTATGTCCGTCTTAGACATAACTTTACAAATAAATTACAGACTATTGCAGAATATGGAAACAAAGATGAAACGCTAATAATCGTTTACTTTGGAAGAACTATTGGCTTCTGCCTGACCATTGACAATTAAAACGGCTTGAAAATGGCAGGGGGTGACACACAAAGTGTCGCTAGCACAAAGTGACGTGGCGCCAAGGGACACACACACACACACACACACACGGGGGTACATATCCTGAGGTGCTAGAGGAGTGGAGAGGTATACCACGGCTATCAGGACAATCCCGGAAGTACGGTTAAGATCCCCACCAGTATCTTACTGGATTATACATCCCTCTCCCGAATACGTTTGCTCTTGCGAATCCGGCCAGCCAATAAAGGCAAGCTGGAAATGAGGAACAAGACTTCTCCCTGGAGATCAGGTCCGTGGGGTCGCTAGTGCAGAACAGTTCGTCACAAAAGAGTTATTAAGAGAGTAGTCTAATGTAATTTTTATTTTTTTTCAAAAAACTACGACGTCATAGTTTTTTGTCGCATTTTAAGCCGTATCTGCGCCGTGCAGTCGCAGTGTTAGAAGGCCTCCCAAAAGCTGGACCGACGACCTGGTGAGGGTCGCGGGTAGCCGATGGATCCAAGACGCACAAGACCGGTTGTTGTGGCGATACTTGGGGGAGGCCTATTTCCAGCAGTGAAAGTTTTGCAGCCGATATGATGATGATGAATAGCATTCTACATTTTCTATGTAATACCTCGAAAAGCGTATTCTTGGTATCTGGTGCAGAAAAAAAACACACGCGTTCATGTAATCATAAATCACACTTCACTTCTTTATTCACTCCATTCATTTATTTAACACTTTAAAGATCGCGTGCAAACAAAAATCTTAACCCGTAAATGCGAGTGCGCGCTCAAATTAGTTAACTCATCTTTATACCAGCAGGTTGCCGGGATCTTTATTAACCTAATTGCTACATTTGCATACTGGTCCAGAAAAGCTCATTTACGATAAAACTCATCGGCCCAAATTATGTTTTAAAACAAATAGGGTCGAATAGCTCTACATTATATTTGGGTTCATTATAATATTATTATTCGGTTCATAAAAATAACATTCCTGCTTCGTTTGTGGAAGGAGATCATGGAAATGGGGTAGAAAAACGTTTTTAGTTAGTTCTAAATTGTTTTTGTATTCATAACGTTGAGTTTAAAAAGGTTAGTTGGGTTACTCTTTTATTAAAATAACTCTAGGCAACTTCCATTTGATTTCTGGACACCAATCATTGACAAAAAAAATTACTTACTTACTACTATACTACTACTACTACTTATTTACTTTAGTAAAAAGAAAAGACTTTAATACAACAATCTTTCTTTTCAATGTCAATTATATAAAGCTAGAATGTTTGCAATTTGGTTTTACTAAAAAAGACAAGAATTTTTGGACCTCTAAGTTTCTTATTTTCTTAGATACATACAGAATTCATTTTTAGGGTTCCTTACCTTAAGGGTCACCAACAGAACCCTATCACTAAGCCTCCGCTGTCCGTCCGTCCGTTTGTCTGTCAGCGGGCTGTATTTTAAGAACCGAGAGGTGGGCAGTCGAATTTTCACACATTGTGTATTTCTATTGGCACTATAACAAAAATTAAAGTTATGGTACTTAACCCATCGTGTGCGAGTCCGACTCGCACTTGGCCGGTTCTTTAATACTGCTGTTGGATGTTTCCTTACTAACCTCACAAACTAGATAATTTTGAATCATTTAAGTTGAATAAATAAATGAAGAGTTGAATAAAGTTTCTATTATTAAATCATAAAATTTCAGGGAAACCAGTTGAAGATTCCACGGTATCTATTTACAAACCGAAGTTTCAACTCAACGAACAAAATGCAGCCATTATTGCAGCCGTGGAATCCTAAGTAAAATAAGTTTTATTATACGAAAACTATAAACAAACGGTCACGAGACATAACTTTTAGTGAATTCCCACTATTTGGGCACGACTAATGCTTTTAAAAGTTAATAAAAGGTGCAGCAGTGCTATTCAGTTGCCTCATTAAAAATATCACACGGGGAATAAAAATAAGGCTGGTGAGTATAAATAACCACGACCTCCATATAAATCTTGGTTTACAGTTCGCAGGGTTGTCGAAACAGTGCCTTTTTATTTGGCAACGCGTGACTAGCTACTCGGAAAGTTGAAATACGGAAGCGAAGAAAAACAACGGAGTTTTTCTAATGCGTAAGCGTGCCAACACAGTATGAGAGTTCATTATATAAATAAATAAAAAAATAGACTAACCCAAAATTGTGGTTATTTTTTAACATTCTGTTGAAATTTCAGAAAAATAGTTTAGAAACAGAAAATTTCAAATTTCATACTGATATGATTAAAATTTCGAAATGTGTAAATACTTCGACAAAAATGAAACAAGAAATTCAAAATTCATGTTTGAATTTTATATTAATACGAATTTAATATCTGCCAAATATCTCTACCTGGTACACGTCTGAGGTTAACCCGCAAACGCTGCTTCGTCAACCCTCGCCGACATAGCTTGGCTACCCGCAATGAATACTCGAGTTTTCTGCCTCAACTGTGGGGTGGAAATGTACGGCAATATGGGAATAAAATCCTGGATTTAATCTTCGCACAAGTCGCCGTTTAATCTTGCAGTAGATATGGCAAGGCTAAATAATAAATGTATACGCGATCACGTTAAATTGCATTGTGGGAGTGTTGTACCCTTAGTGGCGCGTTTGAGGGTTATAGTAAAAGTTGTAGAGTATGAATAGAGATGGGCACTTGTTTTATAATTTCACGCAGTCAGTTGTTTTAAGCAAATACATCAAATTGTATTTGATAAGGATGATTAATGTCATTATTAATTCACAGCGGGTCGTAACGATTGTAACAAGGATGGATGACGGTTCATGAACACAATGTCTATAATTTATGTGAGGCGGTCGGTTATCTTAACCCGCTATTTATCCTTATGTTGGTGAGAATTAGTGGAAAGCTTGAAAAATAACAAAGAAAGTAAACACGATTTCAGAGATTGTAAAGTTGCCTTATTTTACGAAAACCTTTTTGTGAAGTCAAACATAAACATTAAAGAGTTTGTTTCTGCCAATTGTAAAATTTCGCCATATGGCCGGTACCGTAGGGTGCCGTAAAAGAAAAATATCAACCCATCACTTCCCAGAGAATGGGCAGCAGCTTTCTCTGCAAAACTCAACACCATACACTGCGATTGCCAACCCGCCTGCCAAGCGTGACGAATATGGCAAACCCAGGGGGGTTTGCCATGGAGACGGGGCCCGCTAGGGCCAGTGCCTGCCGGGGTGCAGAATCCGTTCGAAAGAGACGCCGCGGCCCTGGAACGCAAAGGGCACTGGGAGGAACACGGATGGGTTTTAGTCATCAAGAGTCTGACACTCCCTTCCGCTCCGCCAAGAGCGGAAGGAGTCATTTGATGATTTCCTATCCTTAAAAAAAAGGAGCGTTTGCCATAATCGCCACCATCGCCAACCCACATCTTAGGGAAGGCCTATGTCCAGTAGTAGACGTCTTTCGGCTGAAATGATGATGAATTGTAAAGTGGAAAACCTATTTTATGTGCTTAGTTCCTGTCACTGGTCTCACAAAGCATGAGTATTTTTAAGCAATAGTGGCACTTGGTCATAGTGTAGCTTTGAATAAGTAAAAAAACATTTTATTATAGTATCAGTAATTCTTGCGATTACCTCCTACAAACAAACTAAACAATTATACCCCTTTTTACAATTCATCTTCTGCTTTCCTTCCGATGTGTCTAAATGTCATGTGACCGAACATAAGCATGTTGCTCGCAATAGTTCCATATCGCCTGGAACCCAAGTCAAGCACGTACCTAATATCGATTTTACTACATATTCTGCTAGAAAGCATTTACATAGATGCTGAACTAAGTCTTACGCAAAGTTAAATACAGCCCAAGATAAAACAGTATATTTCGAAACCAAAAATATATCCGATTACAAAAATAATGAAGCGAATTCACTTATTTATGCGTTTTGCAAGGGAGAGCTAGTTGTTAAGGGAGCTAAAGCTTCATTATTTAGACAAGTTAATAAGAATTCCTAAGTCGCATTTACGTCAAGACAAGACGTAAGCAACTTTGTAAGACATTAAGCTAAGAAAAAGAAGATTAAACGAATAACATCCGGAATTAATGTTAGTTTTAGAGCATCTGATTTCGTGATTAATTGGGCCTTAGCTTTCAAAGAATAAAACGTTTTAGTGTCCAGTTACTATTTGTTTTTCAATTAGTTAACTTAAGCTGTAAAAAGATTGAAATTTATTCATCCTGTCGTTTAGCGATTGTTGTAGTTTATTTATATCCAACTAACTTGTCATGCACTTTCAGTCTTTCACATTGTAAAACGTTTTTAAAATAACCTTAAAAAAATTAAAGCTTTTTCTTCTTATCAATCACACTTACTTTGGCAATAGGTAAATAATAAGCTTTGCCATACAACGTGGCAATGCCACCAGTCTCTTAAGCACCAGCGACAGCATAGAGAACGAATTGATGCTGTATTTCAGTTTTTTGTAAGTTTAGTTTATTTTATTCATTATTTGTAGTTAAGGTTCTTACAGAAATAAAGTCTTTCACACTTACTCACTAATAAATATTAGAAGCATGCATTTTTCCGCTGTAAAGCGAAGGCCTCCCTTACTTTCCTTTCACTTTAATCTGTCTAGAGCTATTTGAACCCAAATCTCACTTATCAAAATCTCATTCAAATTTAACTACAAAACCTCATACATCAACAATCAAAATTTCATCAAACTCTACAGCAGAATCATACAAATCATCAACACTATTAATAACACAGAAAAAGATAACTCAAATAAAATCATCACTGCATTCAGTTACGCCTACGTCATTGGAAGACAATGCTCAATTACTTCTGCCACCTACTGCTCCAGGATTGGGTTCTTGTTCAGTGAAATGAGAATCTTTAAAAAATGTTGGCTTATTCATCACTTTGCTTACAACTTACTGCTTGTTTGTTTCGTGAATGTAAACGGTTTGAGGTGATCAATTTGAATATATGAATGTTGATATCGTTTGAGTTTGATATGTAGAGATTTTTGAGTGCAAAGTCTTCAGAAGTTGTCTTTGATTAACTTAAAGTACTGAAGTTTGAAACATTCAGCTATAATAAGAATGACACTCAATATGAGAAAAAAGTCGAACAATAGCTAAATATCTGCAGCCCCAAAATATATCAGAGGAGAATAGTAAATCTAACGTAAAAGAAGAAATCACAAAAGTGACAACATTTTATCGCTACAGAAAGATAAGTTAAAATTAAACCAACTCAGTGCAGTAAAAAACAACACAGAAATTAAGGATCATATTACTAAAATCCATTAGAGTTGCTCAATAAAAATAGACTCGACTTCACATGTAGGGACGGTTCTAAAATCAGTCATTCGAAATAAAACGGCGATAAAAGGAATCTCACTGATCGTCTTGATAAGGATGGTAAATAAAAGAGATTAATGTCAAAGTCAAAGTCAAAACGTTTATTCCAATTAGGCCATTAAACGGCACTGTTGAACGTCATTCACATTTCAAATATATAAAAGTTCTGAAGTGACTCTACTGTCCATTCGGAAAGGTAGATTCTTATGGAGAAGAATGGACAAGAAACTCCATAGTATGTGGTTAAAGCATTAGGTAAGAAATTGAAAAAAATTGCTTTATTTGTAAACTAATAAAGCTGCAGAACAACTTGCTGCTCTTTTCGCTAGCGCGGCAGAACTAGATTCATCTATTTGACTGATAGACCTTGACAATTAAAAAGTTCATAAAACTCGATTGGAAATAAATGTTTTGTATTTGTAATTCCTAAAAAGCCAATATAAAAAAGAATAATAAATAATCATCGTTTTCAATAAAAAGATTTTAATATTTCCATGAAACCTAATTTTGGAAAGCCACGAGTGAGATGAGCCAGATTGATAATAAAGCAACCAACAACAAGACTATTTCATAAAAGAAATCCAAAGAAGGTTTCACATAAACCTGAGTGGACTGCTTTTACATAATAGAATATTCCTTGATACCGAACGAGTATTTCATATTCCTTGGTAAAGATATTTGGAGATAACGATACACATAAACAAGTAAATAAAAGAGAGAATATGGTAAACAAATTGAAATGAAACGATTTCAGAAATGGTACAAGAATGTTATCGAAAATGACTTTGTGCCATATATGGGACATAACAGTCTGTGCTTAGCATGTTTGGAGTCTGAATGTACATTGATGGTTTATTCTGTTGAACACATTTTGTTTATGCCTGACCTTGTTTATCTGTTTTGATACTTGTGTGCGGCTCAGAAGTATTTATTTAAAGTTTACAACAATTCACACTTATAAGGTATCTTCTTCACTCATAAATGTTTTATGTTTTTGTTTTAGTATGGTAATTGCCATAATAATTATGTGTTAGTGATGCGTTTGTAATTATTCAGAATCGCGACTATTCTTTGTTGTACTTTACTTTTTATCGGGGTTTTTACCAGCCACATCCGGGAACCTACTACGACCGATAAGCTTCCTCGAATATTTGACAAAACCCAACTATGAAATCATTATTCATCCGCTTTATTATAAATTCTACATACAATCTTGCGCACACGCATAACAGAATAAGGCGATCTGTACACGGAATAAGCGTCAATATCTTCAGAATCAACACGGCCCGCCCACGAGAGACACAAATGTCCCGAACAAGTTCCGAACCAATGATGGTGTACTAAATTAGGCTTGTCCACCTTTATAGTCGGACATTTGAGATGGTGACATTCAGTGGTACCAACATACGGATATGTATGGCTTTCAAAAGATGTGATTGCGCTGACAATAGTACTTGTAATTGTGTACTTAAAGTGATAAGTGGGGGAATTAGGGGGTCAAAGTTTTGAGTAGATTTTTTCTCTTGCTATTCGATCGTGTTCTTTGCAGTTATACCATTTATTTATGTATTGTATGGCTTGATCGTTAGTTGTTTTCCCGATGGGACAATCAATAATTACGAAGTGAAGATTAAACATGCTTACTTCAGGCCTTATTTAATATTTTCCTTCAATTTTATTTATTTCATTTTATTTTCAAACTAGCTTTTGCCCGCAACTTTATACGCGCATATTCCGTTTTTTCCCGTTCCCGTAAGAATTTCGAGAAATCCTCTCTTAGTGGCAGGGCAGGGCTTCCTCAAGGAACTTACATGCCAAATTTAAGCTTTCTACGACCAGTAGTTTTGGCTGTACGTTGTCTGTCAGTCACTTAATCAGTCAGTAACGGAACAATTTTAATATTAGGATTGATTGACTTGTCAAAGAAAGTGTGTCTGATTATGATCACATAGTAACATATCCAAAGTTGTGTCTCCGAAAACGGCATCGTTAATGTAAAACAGGTCAACTGTAATTCTTTTGAAGTTGATTGCCCTAAATAATTTGAACAAATAACGGAAAATAACGATGTCTCCCCCATTAAGACACTCGATGAGAACACACCCATGCGTGAAATTGAAACTGTAAGAAAATAAATAAAATTATTCTGGGTAAACTCCACTGTAAATAATTCACAGTGGAATAAGGTAATTATTGTAATAGCCCATCATATAATTGAAGATATGTTTACACTTTTATTTCCAAAAGTAAACGTCTTCTCCTCGTAAGAGGTTTTATTGACACACCTCAATTTCTGTAAACAAAACTAAATTAGTATTAGTTTTCCTGACATGGAAACCTAATCCATTGCATTAAAATCGGCCTAACGCTACATAACTTCCTGAAATAAAACTAAACACGTAGTCCAACTACGAAAAGAATCTTCTACCTACTCATCGGTAATTGCACCCACTAGACGTTCCTAAGTCAACAGCTTCAAATCATCTGACTCATCATCTTATAACAAGAATAAAAACCCATACAAATCTTGTTCCTGTTGTCTCAACCATGAATTGAGACCACCCCATTTGAATATGGGTGTATAACAAGAGCAACTTAAAGATCGAAAAGACACAAATCTCTGAAAGAGATACATTGATACTGTGTCCAGTATATTAAGTACCTATGCTTTTATGGAGCTTTGTGAATCCTTTATTATTAAATTGACAACCTAAACCACGGATGAATTACTAAATCGCTGATGAATTACTAATTGTAACTGTGTATTTGTGGCTTAATTACGGAAATAGCGATATTATTTAGCGGCTAATATTTAATGCTTACATCAATAACGAGTAATAGGCTTGGAAAATGCTACATAAACTAATAACCGTTGTAATGACGAAAATTAAAAAAAAAAATTTGTCCGTTATCAGTTAGATTAAACCAAAAAATAATGGACAAGTGTATAATGTTTTCTTTTGTCACTAAAACAAAAATGTAGACGGAACAGTGAGTTGAAATTTCGCATGACGTCGTACCGTGTTGCAATGTTACCTAGGCTTCTGAATTGCAAATTTGCGATGCGTTTTATAGAATTATCTTTTTATAGAATTATTTTTTTATATTCTAGTTGTACATGTAACATAATCTCATTTTTTCACACAAGAGCCAACCCTATTAATTTCTTACAATTAACGAGTGAGGCTGATGTACGGATGCTTTGCTCTCCCTTGCAATATTCTTTAATTTCGGGAGCTATGCCACATACATAAGAATCTAACTGTTGCGTTATTCAATTATTACAATCAACATTACATTACATTGAAAGATGACTCTTGCAACTTTTAATCCCATGAGTTGAGGAGCAAGTCACTCTCTATAAACAGGTCACAGCAATTTTATAGAAAATTGTGCACGATGACTGTCAATTTATTTGTCGATCAAACATTTTACTTCTCAAATAATTGTGTTGTAACAATTTTGTAATCAATTGCTTGCCGATATCAATAATAGTACAAATAGTTTATCTTCTAAATTCATTCTGCTTCGTTGTTTTTCAAAGATATGTTTATACTGTAGGCACAAATAACGTAATAACATTACCAATATTACATAAGATTATAACAGTTATGTTACAATATCAGCCATTCCATATCACCGTAACCACATGCCATGAATGGAAGAACTTGCTAAGAAATTCCAAATGGAAAAACCTAACAATACTTTGCCCGACCCAGGAATTAAACACGGGTATCCGTGCTCTAGCGTGTCCTAACCATAAGATGAGAAAAAAAAAACTTTTTATAAAAAAAAACTGACTTCCAAATAAAACACTACAAAGTTTAAAATAAACCTCATTTCGGAAGTCAGTGTTTTTGGTTTTGTTTCTTTGTTTTTTAACACCGACTTCCGAAACTAAGGTTATTTTATGCTTTGTAGTTTATTGTTTAGAAGACGGTTATACTTTTTGTAAAAAAGTTTTTTTATATCTCACTTTAAAGTGGTGGTACTTGGACGAACGTTTTCGTCTACGCAGAAATTGAAACAAGCAAAAATGCTCACAAAATAAAAAATACAGAGCCTAAACGAATTTTTTACAGGGCCAAATGGCAAGTGTGCCGGCCGCATCGAACTAAAAATTAATCACTGAAATCAGATCAGAAGCCTTAGAGTAATCGGTGCACGTACATAAAAACTTTTTTGGAAGTCAGTTAGAAAATTAAATGTCTTTCACTGTGACACCATACCAAAAATTACATTAATATTAATGCAATATTTCCCTCTCCATTAATAAGGCAATTAATATGCCCATGCGCACGAAACAAGATGGCTGGCGGTGGGTGTGGTGACCCAAGTCGCGCGCGCTCATTGGCGCTAGTTATCGTTTCATTATGATTCAAATGAAGATGGCACGATAAAACGCTCGCTACTGTATTCCGGTCAGTGATTCGTCTTCCAATGATTCTTGGTCAGCGATAAAACTGTCTCAACATAAAATACCCAGCAACTTCTCATACTACAATAATGATTTGTATTTAATAATATATTAGCAATTGCAGGGATTTTTTGGGTATAAAATATGATTCTAATTAGTCCAATGCTTTTTGCTTTATCGTTTCAAGAAACTTTGATAAAGATGCTTCAAAATTCTGAAGCAGGGACTTGTGAAGTTGTTGGGTCCAGGTAAAAAGTTGTTACGTCACGCGAAATTTCAACGCACTGTATCATTATCATTTATTGTTGACATGACACGAGAAAAATACGTTGCCAATATTTTTGGTAAACTGACCGACTAAAATAAATAGATTTTTCGTTTTTTTTTATTGTTTGATGAACCACCATAATAAAGGTGCTTTTTCACCAAAGATGAGCAAGGTAGCAAGGTGCTGCGCGAGCGAATTATCCACCAACGGGATCACTAAATTTTCACTAGCCCAGCTTAGCACAGCATGTGCAGTGTGTGCGCGTACAACTGCAAAGAGCCAACGCATCCTTGCAACAGTCAGCTAAACACCATTCCACAGCCTCGCACGCATCTCTTGCCACGGCACTACCTCGTAAACAACCACACATTTTTACAGAGCCGCTACGCATCCTCGCACCGCGTTGCTAGCTCGCAAATAGTTGGGGGAAAATCACCTCTTAGCCAACATTTTTGGACAAAAACCTATTTTGATACTTGTACATCATGACCTAAAATCCTAAAACAACACTGTCAGTCCGCAAATAGAATTCACTTAGACCCAAAACAAAAGAACAATAGAACGATATTCAATCTCAACCTATTTAAGTATGTCATTCCCCAGAGATAGCCAATATATCGAATCAAATATTCGTAGTTACTATAAAAAGAAAGTAGGACATCATTATACAAAAAAGGTTCACATGTATCAAAAAGGTCATTCAACTTGAGCTCTTGTGAAATGCTTACCTTCGTGCACACGTCACCGTTTCTAACAAGCCCGAAGTTTTCCTAGCCTGTTTTGCTAAACTAGTTTCTCTGTATTTCTGTAATGAATAGGACTAACATTTATTTATAATTGCTACAGTTTTCTTTCTCTGATGTTGTACTGGTATAGTTGGAAATAATTATGCTAAGGGTTGGAGGTTAGACGGTCGCTTCAGGCGATGTTTGTGTTTCATAGTTGACGTACCTGTTTCTTCTCATTTGTAGACCAATTACTTGGTTTAGGAAGGCAATCGATGATTTGGGCCAAGTCATACACTGTCAAGACTTATAAGGGTGAATTTTACTGATGAAACTGAGATCGCATACAGAAGCTGCCAGTGTCAACATTCCTCAACATTAATGACACCGAAAGCGGTCTTGAATGAGCTTTAGATACTATCAGAGAAATATTGACCTAGCCAATTTTAAAACAAAATCCTTTGCATAGATGACTAAGACTGATTTTAGAAATTTATTAAAAGAAATGGTTTGGGTTTTTTTTTGTGGATGTTTACAAATATAATAAAAAAGAGCCTAAAAAGTAAAAACCCGTTAGGTTTGCTCACTACGTGTTGATGACGGTTGCTATTGGTCGATGAGAAACAAAGACGCTGCTATACCGGCCGGGCAGTGCAAGCAATAATTACACTTAAGGTGGCCAGGTCAATATTTCCCTGATACGTATGCTCATTGCTGAGAGCAATTCATTTATTGGTAAAATTGCTCTTTTAACTCCATGCTACATCAATTTTCATAGTTAATATGTGATCTTTATTTTCAATGCCCTTGAGCAATAAAAAGACAATAAAAGGACCATTCCGGTATTTTAACAGAACGTTTGCATCGCAATATCTCAAAAACGCCTCTAATTTCCTATTTTGACAAGTTTATAACTACCCTTGAGGCGGTTTAGAAAGTCTGACACAAGGGTGTGTGGGGTCTTTAGACCTTACCGCCTACACAATAAGAAGACTAAAAAATAATGTTAAGTATTAAAATTATTTACAAACATTCGAACACCTTACACCTGAAAATAGTAAGTCCAAAATACCTAGTTCAGTAGACGTTAATTGGTGTTGCTTTTGGCGCGAACACGAAGCTTTTAGAATAAGTTTGCAACCTTACAACACCGACGAACCCTACATACGAGTACTTATAGAAGAAACGTATAAAAACATTCCACCTTTTTAACTTTGACATTTTCTAATGAGTAAAAAAAAATACAGTTGACATTCGTTGGTTAGAGTTTACTTGCTGAAAATTATAACGATGTCACGGTCCCTACTTTCACAATTTAGTCGACTTACAACGACAACCTACATCATCTATCCAATTACTACTACACATTTAAAAAAAAATATGATTTTGAACATTTTAATTATTTAAAAAAGGAAAATATGACGTAGTTTGGAACACCCAGGAGCGAGCGCAAGGCCGGCGCGTAATGGAACGGTGACATTATTTTGTTACGCAAACATTATTAAAAGAGTGTTTCATAATATTCTAATGCATTATTTACTTGTATTGTCTTATATCTATTAATTCAATGAATTATTTGAAAAATATCACGCGTAGAGATAGTTCATATCGGGCACCATGTACGTTCGTCGTATACAGTCCGAATTTGGAGTAATAGACTTTGCTACTGTAAGTGCTACAAGACAGCTCTGGATAAACATTTCATCTGTGATTGTCTATAACAAATCTTTCACGGAAAGAATAATCAACAAAAAAAAATATCAGAAAAATACGGTAGAAAAAATAAAATGAGGCTTTTCATTCAGAAATTCGTCCTCACCCAAGAATTCATCGTAGGTAATTAGGTTTACTAGGTCCAGTCTAAGCACGGCATAAAACCAGCCGCAATACCAACAATAGTTATGGCTTAATCTCTTTCAGTGACACAATTAATACGGTGTTCCTTAGTTGGAAAACGATCTCGTAATATATAGAAAATGCAAAGGAACATAACCCTCCTTCAATCGCAGTCGCGTAAAAAAGTAACAACACTAAAAGTATATTTCGCAGAAATATTTGTGCGGTTCGTTGAATATGGTCAGTAGTAATAGTTTCCGAGTTTACCGGTACATGCATGCAAGTCACTAACTAGATTCTCGTCATTATATTTTGTACTTCGAATTTTAGAATTATAATGACTAAACTTGTTAGCGTTTTTGTTGATTGAGTCATTCTATGGTTTCTAAATGACACTCCTAATGTAGATACAATGCTAATAATAATCCAAAAGCTTACAACCCTAATCTCTTCAAAGTTAGAGTGAACAGGCTCCTTCTGGGTAGGCTCGCTCCATCGTAGACTTTGTCTCTGTCATCTCTGACATAGACTAGAGTCAAGAGCAAACCCATTACAAATAAATTATAATAATACTCTCCCCAAACATTTATCCGTAAGTATATTGTTGTTAATCCAGTCTTTTGCTAGTCAGAATTATACTTAGGCTTTACCTAATATTATTTCGCAAAACATACGATTTAACTACAACAATTTCCGTAAAAACGTTAATTTAGATTATTTGTATAATCAATCTCATTATGTGTCAAAAATTAAAAAAAAAAATCAAAATTCAAAGCATTTTATTTCAAATAAACCATTCACAGGCACTTTTGAAACGTCAAGGTTGGTCAGTCAAAAACATGGAAGCTATTTGCACGTTCCAAAGCGTAGATTTCTATGGAGAAGAACGTGCAAGAAACGGACACTCTTTTAAATCATGTTCTCTTTTACAAAATTCCAAGTTACATTTACTTGTTGCTTCTGCATGTGAGGACAATGCAAAGGAAAAAAAAAAGTCATTCAGTGTCACAGTGTCATTCAGTATTTTTCTTATTTCATAAAATGCCTCACAAGATGAACTTGTTACAATAAAATTAGTTCTTAAAAAAACAACTGCGTGTATTAAAAACACCCTCGTCGTCTAAATAAATATTGAGTCAACAAAAACACACAAAAAAATCACCATGATGAACTTTGTCAAGGTCAAAACATTTTAATCGAAAAATTGCTTCAGTTTTTTTTTTTACTAACCAAGTTATTTCCTACATTTCTCTTACGGAAACTTGCTCCCAATTACTTGTCTTGTTAAGGTCAAAATAGCGTGTATGAATAATGGTAAAAGGAGGGCAGATGATAGGCTTGTTACCGCTTTCCAAAAACAAGGTCCGAGCCCCTTCGGGCGGAATTGATAATTTACTCGTTCGAAGGGCTATCATTAAGGTCGTTGGGTATAGAATGATTGTTGGTTACATACATACGTTTATGTTGCCCAGACGGCGGCCTGAGAAGAACAAACAATGTTTCGGATCGTTAGCATCAGAATTATAACGAGGGGTTATTATAATGACGTAACAACAAATTCCAAATTTAAGTCCGATGATCTTTTGCAGGTGGGTCTTGTGTATCCGGAAATTTAAAAAGTATGGGAGTGTGACATGAAATTATCTCTCAGGTTTTTTTTCAAAGTGTTCTCTAAAACTTGGTGTTGCGGATTTTTTGTCGGTCTGGCTATCGTATCCGTGTGCTATTAGACTAAATAGTAGTATTTAAATTATGTAAGTAATATTAAAAAGTAAGTTATCACCTTAGTTGCAATTCTTTGCGAGCCCAACTCAAGATGCCATGTTATTCATTTTCTACTCAATTTAAAACATGACAACATAAACGTTGTATCCTGGGGAAAGGATAATGCGTTAATAATTACATTATTACTACCGGTTAAATAAAAAGCACTTACCTATGTCATCCAAAAGAACAAAAACAAACTCGCTTCATTGGTTGTAAACACGACATCGGCTCAAGCGAGCCCAAAAGGAATGCATTTCATGGCATGCAGTTCTTTGCTGAGTTGTCCAACTGGAAACGAACCCAGTGTGCAGTACCTTTGCTTGTCCACAATGAAGCTTGCCATTATGTTCTTCGTTAAGATATGTATTCGAAATATATATTTGAGAATATGACTAAGCCTCCGCTGTCCGTCCCTCTGGCCATCCGTTCGTCCGTCTGTCTGTCAACGGGTTGCATCTCAATATAGTTTAAATTTACACAGATTGTGTATTTGGCGCTATAACAACAAATAATAAAAAATAAGGCTTATAGTACAGAACCCTTCGTGTGCGAGTCCAAGACGCACTTGGCCGGTTTTTTATTTTACTTAACGAAATTATTCCAAGGGAACGTATTCCTGGAACAAAAAAGTAGTCTATTTCTGTGCTAGATTTCATCCGGATCCGTTGAGCCGTTCTGGGAGTTAAAAACATCCTTCTAGTCATCCATACTTTCGCATTTATAATAGACTAGCACTTCGCCCGTGACTTCGTCGGCGCTGCAATTTTCTTAAGGATCCCTGTTTTTGTTCTAGATACGAGTATATTCCACCTAAAAAACAACCTTCTTCGAGAAATACTCTATTCATTGGTGAAACCTGCATAAAAATGGGTGCAGCAGTATCTGAGTTTAACGCAAACAGACAGACAGACGCAGTGGAGGACTTTGTTTTATAATATGTAGTGATAGGCACGACAGCCCGTTGGTGCGATCGCTTATCACCTGTACATTGTCAACGTTATTAATTAAGTACATACTAACATAAGTTTAAGACTTTTGTTACTAACCTATGTTATCCGCAGTAAATTAATTAATAAATATAAAATTATATATTTTTTTAATAATTTTTCAATGAAATATTTAAAAATAAAAAATATATTCATTTAAAATGAATAAAGGGTATAATAGTAAGATTCGTCCCATTTAAAAAATGACTGTTTTCAGACAGCCGTGGTTTTCTGCACTAGTTTATAGAAGCGATGCCCGAAGCACGATGCATCCTGCATTTTTCGAACAATCATCGTCATAATGGTTAAAGTTTTTCTAGAGTACTCTATGGTGCCCACAATCAAGTAAAAACGTAAAACTGGTGGATACCAAGCTACATCTTGGCTCATCGCCGTAAAGTTGCCTGCTTGTCGGTCTTCTATAGATTGTACTTCAGTGAGTGTGCCCTAGAACTCCACGACCTCATCCTACTGGCACCCTTCTACCATCGGACATCCAGATGCACTGCATCTTACCATCTCTACCTTCTAGCTATTCCACCAATTCGCACTAAACGTTTCCAAACGTAATCAATAATGCACACAGCAAAGGAGTGAAAATCTCTGCCTGCGACTGTGTTTCCGAACACTTACAACCCTAATCTTTTCAAAGTTAGAGCTCCTTCTGGCTAAGCTCGCTCTGTCGTAGACTTTGTCTCTGTTATCTCTGACATAGACAAGAGCAAACCCATAACAATTAAAAATAAAACAATTATAGCATCAACAACTCTCAACAAACCAACATTTTGCATACTTACATTGAACAAACGCCATCATTTCTATACAGAAATGATGGCGTTAGCAATACTGCTAACGCGAATAGCCGTACTTTTGCTGCACGTGATCCCTGATTACGACGTTAACAAGTATAATAACTGTAATTTTAAATCTAACCACAGTTCTATTCGTAGAACCGTTCTACCTTATTTCCTTTGGTAAACGTGGTTAGAGGGTTTTTTGCTGGCCGAGTTACGCCTCGAAGACGGTAATGTGGTGTTCGGAAGTTGGCACATTTGATGACTTGCCATTATTTGAGTTTTTGCAGGTTTTCGTTGATTTTTAGCCTGTGGTTACGTGATGACTGTGGTAAGTCTCAAAACCCTGTATTTTTGCTCGCCTATGACACGTTTCAAATTAAAAATTGGACGTTTATTTCTCGGAATGATAGTACAAAAATTTATACTTCAAAAGAGCATCCGGCTTTGACATCTTAAATAGGTAGATGAAGTACAATTTAATGCACTCACTGCTTTTCACAAAATTATTGCAAAAGATTTAAATCACGTATATAAGATTTCCTTTAAAATCGCAACAATAAAATATTCTTACAACATTCGATTGTTATCAAAGAACTATCTTTTATAACGTCTAATCGTCATCCGTCATTTTGTGGTCGTATCGTTTTTTCTTCCGGTACCTTTGACTGAGCAAAAAAGTGTACTCAATCTTATTGTGACGGCATTAGAGTTGAGTTTTCAATTGCAGCGTGTTGAACAAATTCGATTCGTATTTCGTTCGCGATGTATGACACAATTGTTGCAACCGCCAGTTTCCTGTAAAGCGATACCCAGTTCGACCCTGTGGGTGGTTCCAAATGTATCGAGTTGCTTAGAGGGTTGTCACATTGTAGTGGTTAATGCTCGTTCGGCATATTTTGGTGCAGCTTTTGAATGGACTGCTACAATAAATGTGATTTTTGGATTTGTGTATATAGGTGCACTTACGATAGATACAAGGATAGATAGATAGATATGAATAACATTTATTCAGTGCAAACCGGCCAAGTGCGAGTTGGACTCGCACACGAAGCGTTCCGTACCATAAACCTTAACTTTTATTATTTGTTGTCATAGCAGCTATACAAATACACAATCTGTGAAATGTTCAACGGTAACCCTGTTACTGTTTTTGAGATACAGCCCGTTGACAAACAGACGGACGGACAGAAGGACAACGGAGGCCTAGTAATAGGGTTCCGTTGGTTACCCTTCGGGTACGGAACCCTAAAAAAGAAAAAACGAGTCTGAGTGGCGAGTAAGTCTGAGTTGTGAGTGAGTGAAGAGAAAGTGTGTTCTTTGTTAGAAACCAATTCTGATAAGTTTTGGTATACAGCTAGATACGGGACCTTGGAGATGGTAACTTCGCAAGCAAAGCTGTGGACAAGCTGGTGGAAAAGCTAGTTTACCAATAGATGCAAGAATTGCAACATCGCACCCATTTTAGTCGAACTAGCAACTGGTATCAGTAGTTTCATAAGCACAGAGGTATAGTTACACAAAGGTCTAGTGCAATATTATATTATTTTGTATTGTACCAATTGTCAATCGCAACAACTTGGCCTGTTAGTGTCGTGTTCTTGTATTGTGCGATTTCTGGACCGAACATAGTAAATGCAACTCTCTATTTCGACTCATCTTATATCTGCCACGGGAATTTAAACTTTAAGACCTTGAAATAAAGTTGTTGGAGGTTTTTAGAAAAGTAAAGGGTAATTTGGCTTAAAAGTTTGTTGGCGAACTAAAGCCGGCGCGGTCGGAAGTGGTCATTAAATTATGTATTTGGTGTATTGCAGCTGTTTGTAAGTTTGCCGTTTTTTCCTCAAATTGTTTGAAGGTGAAGAATTATTTATTACTTACAAAGGACCGACGCTGTCTGATTCGTGACTTGGATGCGCTCTTTGATATCGAAGAAAACGTATTCGAGTTTAATGAGAAATAATTTTACGGCTAAAATGTGTTGTTGTACGCTTCTTTTTTTATTTTACTCGTTGATTTTAATTGGGTCAGTAAAAAATATGGCTTCTATTTATACTTACATCATAGCTTTGAATAAAACTTGACACACGGGTGGATTTTAACTTCGAATAATTTTCTGGCCAGTTAAATTTGAGTACCTTTTTAAGCAGGCAAAAGTAGTTACCAGCTAGATCGATCAAACCCGGATATTGACTTCGAATAATTTTCTGTCAAGTTCTAATTTGAGTACTTACCTTTTCAAGGTAGAGCGAACATAAGCTGGATATTGACTTCCGAAAATATTCTTCCCAGTTCTAATTTGGACACATTTTTATGCAGGCAAAGATAGTTACCAGCTAGATTGCTCAAAACCTGGATATTGACTTCGTATGTTTCTTCCCATATCATCATATTCTACTCTAAAAGACTTAACTTAATTTTAATTTATTTCCTTGCAAAATGGCAATGTTACCAAACCAAATAACATAAGGTACTTGCCTACTTGGTTAACAAAAGATAAATAGATATCACGTAGCACTAGCCGATGTCCATATTACATTTTGCGCTTGACTTGTTCAAATACATTTTGTAATCAGTTTTATTACAAAATTAAGTTACGTTATGTGTGGTGGAATAAATTTAAAACTGATCAGTAGTCGTACTACTAAAATATTGATGCAAACATTTCAACAGACAGGCAAGGACCGTTCGCTAATATTATAAATAAATCTATACTAATATTGTAAATGTAAAAGTGCATTTAAAATTGAGAAGAAAATGCTACGAAAAAATTAAAAAAAATACCTTTTGGCCGGTCTACGTAAGTACGTAGCCCGGCCAAATTAAATCTTCGTAGCACATGAAACACTACGATATTAATTGCTACGCCGTAGCTCATCAACATTCTTTTAAACTCAATGTCAACAATTCGAGAACAGCGAGTCTAAAAAGACCACTTTAGACTCGAATATTAATCACAAAATCGGTCAATTTCATTTTCATCTTTACCGTTAACACATTAGGTTCAAGGTTGATTGGGAAAATTTGACAGTGACGGTTAACATGATTTGCTTTTTGATTCGGCTCAAGTGGCCTTTTTAGACCCGCAGGTTACTTTTAGGCAAAGGTGTTCCATCAGCGACCACATCCTAGCTTTCCATCAGGTGAGATTGTGGTCAAACGCGTGCCTATCAATAAAAAATAAATCGAAATCAGACCACACAAGATTCGACTTACATTTGATGACGTCAGAGATCACAATCGTCCTGAACTTCTCCCAACTATGTTAAGGTCGGCTTCCAAGCTTCTAACATTACGTCATACGTATTTATAAATTATTGTTATAGTCCGATACGTTTATGCAAAAGGCAACAAAGAGCATCGTTAAGAAGCTTTGGTGTCAGTTTTTATTGAATCCAGTAATCATTGTGTGTAATCGGTGACACGTCAGTTTTGTTAAGATTTATAGAGAGCTGTTAATACCACTTGCAACTGCAACAGTTCCAATGTAATGTAGTCCACTGGGAGCTTGTATTCAGTCTATTTATTAGTTGAAACCTAAGTTTGGCCAACAAAACCACCTCTCTCTATACATATGTACCTGTTTTTAGCAGTTTCCCTGCTATTTCACAGTGATATTTATACCCGATTGCGCTAGGAGGAAAAGTATTGATAATTTCTTGATTTCGAGTGTTCAATTTGCTTTTAATTATCTAACAATCAAAAACCGACGGTCAGGTACCATTTTTAGGGTTCCGTACCCAAAGGGTAACCAACGGAACCCTATTACTAAGCCTCCGCTGTCCGTCCGTCCACCCGTCCGTCCGTCTGTCTGTCAGCGGGCTGTATCTCAAAAAACGTATAAGGTAGATAGTTGAAATTTTTACAAATTGTGTATTTCTATTGCCGCTATAACAAAACATACTAAAAATAAAGTTTTATGACACGGAACCCTTCGTATTCGAGTCCGATTCGCACGCAAAGGAGGAGAAACTCCGTGAACCTCCTTTCTCGAAATCACGCTTAAACGATACTCGACACACCCAAACCGCCACTCTCTATACATACACGAGCCCAGTAAGCCGCATTGTATCACACAATGGTACAGTAACAATATTTTGAAAGCTCACAGAAAACTGCGTCCAACACAATGTCTGCATGTTGGTACCAAAAAGTACCAACACAATGATGCATTCATCGTGACACGAGACAACTATGGAAACGGAAGTTGACACTCCGTTGTGCCAACATCTCGGCACCGGTAGGCTTTGTTTACAAAGACTTCCTTGTATATGATTAGATAATAAAGAATAGAGGTTTTGCCCGCGGCTTCGCTTAAAGCGCTTCCGATGTAGTTAAAATTTTATTAATGGACGTAGAGATACGTGCAATATGTTATTGTCATTCTTTGAAATAAGTAAAGGTTCAAAAGCTTCACCAAAATTTTTTTACAACGTATCATTGTGTGGTACTACATAAAAGGGTATTTGACTACTAGCAAAAATCTACACGAATGAATATTAATTTGAAAGAAGTCACTTCTTCTTCTTTTCGAATCTATGCACCCTAGATCATTTGGGCCCAGAAAGTGGCACTAAAAAGTACGATAATAATTAATTAAAAAAAAAACGGTGAAAAAGTAGACAAGCTTTTGAAGCAAGCTTATAAATAAGTAACTTCTTCTTTCGTTGTCATACAAAACGTGTTTGTCGTAGCTAGCAATAATATGGTGCAAGTTCACTATTCCGTGACGTCACACGCAATTAGAGCTGCCTCGGTCATATATCTATATCTATACTAATATATTATTAAGCTGAAGAGTTTGTTGTTTTGCTTGATCGCGCTAATCTCAGAAACGTCGGGTATGAATTGAAAAAGTCTTTTAGTGTTAGATAGCCCATTTATCGAGGAAGGCTATAGGCTATATATCATCACGATAAGACCAATAGGAGCGGAGCAGTAATGAAAATTGTGACGCAGACATAGTTGCGCGGGTCAACTAGTATTATAATAAAGTAGCTTTTTATAGCAGGAACCTTGCTTTATTTTAGAATAATAATGCCTGGCCTAAGACACTCCGCGATAGCGTGCTTTCACCACACAGTGTGATCACATTAGTACCTACTTACAGAAATTTTCAAATGAGAAAAAAACATTCTTTTTACCTAATATTTAGCTCAGAAAACGAAAAACAATGTTCTCTTCTACCTTTCTCAAGATATTTTAGTTCGTTTAACCACTAATCAATACGACTATTTCAAGGGGAATTCATTGTTTTATTTTAAGCCAACAGTATATAAATTAATTATTTACAAATGAAACACTCTGTGCTAGACAATAGATAGGTAGGCAGACAAACAATATCAACCATATTTCAGATATTACGAATAGCGCCAGTATTTTAATGGTTTCCGTACGCTTAGTCACTAATCTAGAATCAATCAAGAGCTTTGAATAATGTAAACACGTCAAAAAACTGAAAAAAAAATCCAACAATTTGTGAGAAGTGAATCATCATAGATCCGTAGTGATGTGACGTCATATAGCTTTTAGAATAAAAAACGAACAACCCCATTTTGATAACTAACATAAAAACTGAAAAAAACCCCAAAAAAGTAACAACGATATTAGCGATCAATCTGAAATTCAACTAACCGTCCATATTCTGTCAAACTGACGTGAACCAACGCTCCCAATTTGACACACCTATCGCCCGTACAATCTAACCTTTTACAACTAAAACACGGCACATTCAAAAATATATCTTAGTTCCTTGTAATAAGATTGATTCAAGATGAAGTTGTAAGTTTGTAGTTTGTTGAACATACGGGCGTTCATTCACGAGATTCGCCCAGAGATTGTGGTCCATCCATCAAGCCGAATGTCAAAACTAATACGGAACCTTGTCCCGTGAGAGTTTTGGATTCGTAATTATGTGTTTCAATGCATCGAACGTCATCCGATTAAAATTGGCGTCCAATGGGGGAAGACGGACGAGATGCGTTTGAATTACTTTGTTGGCCTATCATGATTCTGTTCTAATGGACGAAGAAATTAAATTCGATAACATCTGATTGACATGGTGACGGATCCGGTTCAGGGGTCATCTGACCCGCACATTTTTCTGTGAATGTATGAATGTGAGACAAAAGTGGTTCATATGGTGGTATGACTAGACAGTTTGATAACCTTTGAACGATATGTCAGTATTTATATCCTATGTCCAATTAGCACCCTTACACTAACAATGTCAGGATAGTTTAGATTAAAAAAATAGATAGTAATATATATTCGATGCCTTTTAGTCGATTTACAACGACAGCCCACTTCATCTATTACAAATTCGTTAAAAATTGTATTTATGAATATGTCAGTTATTAAAATGATAAAATATTATTCATTATCATGAAGAATGACGTAAACATCCAGGAGCGAGCGCAGTCCGAGCCTTGTGTTCCAAGGACGGCGCGAAATGGAACAGCGACATGGTTTTGATACGTAAACATTATTAACAGAATGTTTCATAATTTTAATGCTTTTTTATTATTAACCGACTTCTTTAAAAAGGAGGAGGTTCTATGTTCGGCTGTATGTATCCTTTTTTTTGTATGTTCACCAATTTCTCCGCCAATTGTGGACTGATTTTAAAAATTCTTTCTTTCCCATTGTCCCATTGTCACCAAGTCAGAATCTGATGATGAGATCCCATGAAAAATGTTCGATCAGCGATATTTTCGCCGATTCACCGATTTGGAAGATAATTTTTTTGCTTGGAAGAGTATTTTCCCGGACTGGTCCCATTTTAATTTGGTGAAGATCTGATGAAGAACTTCGGAGGTAGACAACGGACCTCTTCAATCAATGATAGCAACAGTTTTCATTTTTAACACGGAAAGTGTTATTTGAGAAAGAACAGTGCCAACACTAATGATACCTTTCTAATAAAGTCCACAATACTATGGATACATAGAACTGGTTAATACAATAAAACCTGTTATTTTGTGTCACAGAGCACTGTTATTTTTCACTACGTGTCCCTAAACTGTGTCTCTGTTATTTGTGTTACACCAATTTGTACTTTTAACACATTTAGCTGAAAAGTGTGAAAACTATTTTGTTTTAAAACTGCTAATTTTTGCGAAAATGTGTTAAAAGTACAGTACCTACAGTATAATATGGCAAAGAGTGAATCACAAGTGATTCACATAGATTACAGTGTTGGTTTCATTCATATCTAAATAATGCCAACATACATCCGACTTAGATTACTTTATTATTCATAATCATCATTAACCAATACATCACACACACATCACATCCCACATTACGCAATACCATATTTACATCGGCATTTAATAACACATACTATACTAAAAGTTAAGTGAGGAGCTCGTGGCTAGATAATAACAGCCGCACGGGTCGATCTACAAGGTTAAGCAACGCTTACCAAGGTTGGTCTGTGGATGGGTGACCGTCTTAACATAACGAGTTTCCTCCGTGCCTCGGAAAGCACGTTAAGCCGTTGGTCCCGGCTGTCATTTGTAGATCTTTGGTAGTCGTTACGGATTGTCAGAAGCCAGTAAATCTGACTCCAGTCTTGCCAAGAAATACCGTGTTACCCAGTTAATGGGTTGTGGAGGTCTGGTAGGCAGCCGCTCCACGTAAAACACTGGTATTCAGCTGAATCCGGTTTGACTGGAAGCCGACCCCAATATAGTTGGGAAAAGGCTAGGCAGATGATGATGACTTAGATACTAAAAGTTAATTAATTTGAACACATTTCTTTTAGTTTGATTTCTAAGCGAGGTGATAGCAATTCTCTTTCTAGAGCTTTCTTCCTTTGCGTTCTACAATATGCCACATGGTGGTCTGCATCGGCTTCATTTTTGTTTAGAAAGCTCCGAGAAAGCAATCTTTCAAGTCTCTGTTACTCCAACTTCTTTGTCTCCTGTGCCTTTTATTTTGGGCCGCGTCTTTTATTTTGGGCTTTTATCTTGGGTTGTAAGCTCTGGCAATAAATTGGGTTAATTTAAGGTTTCTCTTGATGTTCGACCACCATTTCAATGGAGTCAAGTTAAGCGCTATTTTTTTAAAGGCTCTAGACTAGACTAGAAGTGAAAAGAAATACATAAGTTATGTATTTGTCGAATACTTAAAACTTTTTCATCGCTCAAATATTGCCATTTTTCCAGCTTCACCTAATCGCTAATCAAACAAAAACTATTAAATTCAACAAAAACCTTTCCATAAGCCAACTGAACCATGGAGACAATAGCATCATCAACGTACCGACGAACAATAATGTTTATGATTAACTTATGCAAATATTTATCCGTGATTAACTCCGTGTTGACATAAATTGCCCGGTTATGGATATTAAATTTCGGATACAAAAATAATAATTATTAAATCAATTTCGGATGGATATGATATTATTTCGGATTATCCGATAGTTTCGGATAGTGTCATATTCGAATTTTATATGACTAAGCAATAGATTAAAGAAACATGGAAATGACGAACGAAAATCTTATCATAACGTGTTTCATTGAGACTACCTTACCCTATCCGAAATTATTCAAAACTTTTATCAGATTCGGTTTCGGAAACGGTTTTTTTTTATTTCAGATATCCGTTTATTTCGGATATCCGATAATTTCGGATACGGAGCTCCTTCACATCCCTGGTTATAATGCCTCGGTGCGTATGGCGTCAAAACACCGACTATTCATAGTCGGTTTCGATATGTTGATTCTATCCATGTTGGTTTAGTCAATGTCTTTTATAAAAATAATATTGAGGAGATGTGGAATAACATAATAGATGGAAACGTGTTCTTTTGTTTTATTTTAGATTATGTTTTGTTTCAATGTTTTCCTTTTTTATAGAATTCTGCAATTTGGAATGTAGGACATAGTTATTAACTTAAATAAAATTGATACCAGTAATAGTTAGGTGATTCAGAAAAGTTACTTCTGCAAGACATTTTGGCCATTTAGCAAAATTAGCAGAAATAATTGGAGATAATTGGAAGAAGGTGGCTGATAGCGGATGGATGCGGACTGCTCAAGACCGGAATGTTTGGCGCTCTTTGGTCAGGCCTACGTTCAGCAGTGGACGGCAACTATCCAAATAAACTATTTGGAGAGTTACCAGCACTTGCCAGTATTTTTAACCGACTTCTTCAAAAAGGAGGAGGTTCTATGTTTAGCTTCATGTATTTTTTTTTTATGTATGTTCACCGATTTCTCCGCCAATTGTGGACCGATTTTAAAAAAATATTTTTTTATTCGAAAGCCTATACTCCTGAGATGGTCCTATTGTCACCAAGTCAGAATATGATGAAGGAATCCCATGTAAATTGAGGGAAACCCTCAAATTTTATAAGCACATTTATCTACAATGTTTTTCATAAACTTACTGACGCAATTCAGATATTAGATCCGATCATCATCATCTTATGTTTCTTGGCTGATTATGGAAGGTATAAGTCAGGATCTGATGGTGGGATCCCATTAAAAATGTTTGTTCTGCGATATTTTCTCCAAATTGTTAATCGATTTGGATGATTCTTTTTTGTTTGGAGGAGTATTTTCCCTGTCTGGTCCCATTTCAATTTGGTAAAGATCTCTTCAATGAATGATAGCAAATGGATCGGATTTTCTGAAATCACATGTCGGTTGATTGTTTACACCAGTTTCAAAAACGAGATAACCAAAAACACCGAGTGCCGAAATTAAAGTTATTTTATACTTTGTAGCGTTTTGTTGTTGGAAGTCGGTTACTTCAGTAGTGCTATTCTGTAACAACATTTTTGTGTCTCATCTCAACAGCGGAATCCGAGGTGAGTATCAAATTACGTCAAACCTTAATGTTGTAAGTAATAAAGCTCACTTTGTGAGGTTTATCACTCAGGTGAAGCTCGATATCGAAATGGTTATTTACAGAATAGACTAGCTGGTTTTTTAAATACCACGGGCTTAATATATGTATAATACACGTACTTTTTGTTGGTAATAAGAGTAACATCATCATCATCATCATTCTACCAGAGGTAGTGTGATACCAGACTATAGGGAATCTCTTGATCACCTGTGGACGCGGAAAGAATCTGTAATCGCAAATCGCTAGACAAAACCTCAATAAAAACCAAATACCTAATTGGTAGAAAATGAACAAAAGTACCTATCTAAAAACAGTTCAAATTCTCATTAATTTGATCTTGTTGTTCACAAAGCGATTCAGTTAATTTCGCGGTTCAATAATTACAAGAGTCTAAACAAAATCTATTTGTGAGTGTACGTTGAACTCATTTAGTTTAGTACCCAGGTACCTACCTAATTTAAGTATTGGCAATTGAAAACTCAGAATTTACTGCGTCTTCAACATTTATTTGCAAATCAAGGTACTTTGTTACTGGCTGTCGTCTGTTATTCCTGAATTATTGAGTAGAGTTCTTCGACCTTTTACAGTGTTATTATTCTAAAGTATTGCTCTCAAACAATTAGGGGCTTCAATCACTTATCTTTTTTTTTAACCGACTTCTTCAAAATGGAGGAGGTTCTATGTTCGGCAGTGTGTATGTGTATATTATTATTATTTAAGTATGTTCACCGATTTCTCCGCCAATTCTAGACCGATTTTAAAAATATTCTTCTTTTATTCGAAAGTCTATACTCCTGAGGTGGTCCCATTGTCACCAAGTTAGAATCTGATGATGGGATCTCATGAAAATATTGGGCGCCGAAGAACTCGGTCCAGAGAGGTTAAGGGACGACCTAGCTGAGTTCCACAAGGAAAAAGTAGTTCGAAGAAATTGGGGGACGCCCTTTGCCCAATTGTGAGACAATGCTGGAAACTAAAAAAAAACATTTTCTCGAACCCAAACTTGTTCACAATCCAATCCCATTAACGAAACAACTTTTAAATAACTCTACTCAAGACAAGAATCCTACTCTAAAGATCTAATTAAAATATTTTTTTCCTTTTCAGATCAACATATTAACTACAAACTGTCACATCAATTACTAAAACACAGAACAATAGCCTCTAATTTAAAATAAAATAAATATAAATCAAAGTAAACACGAAAGCAGTATTCCGTTCTCTGGCGCCATCTTTTATTCCAGCAATGAGTTACCGGTGTGATGCAGACACATCAATTTGCTAAGGGCTCGCCACAAAGACTTTAAAGTTACAACTGTGACTTCAACTTGGTTTATGGTAAACACTTAAAGTTAGCTAAAACTGTGTTTACAGGCTAGTCGATGTTGGTGACCAACGTTGTTTTTAACCGACTTAAAAAAAGGAGGAGGTTCTCAATTCTTTTGTATTTTAGAATAAGCTGTTAGGTTTTTACTGACTGCCTCAAAAGGAGGAAAAGCTTTTCTAAAGTACCCTACCGCTGGAAAGTATTTGGCCACCCAGAAAAAGGTACCTATTGTTTTTTTGTTTTTTCTGAATGTTTGGAACTTCTTAGTTATTTTTAGTAATTTTATCACTACGAAAATACTGTTCTTAAATTTTAGACTCATCCTTGTGTCCGATATTGTTTTTCATGACGGCTCACAAAGCTTTGGCCTCACGAAATGCAGGTGGCCAACTACTGCAAGGGCAAGTGCCTGCTGGGGCTGCGGAATCTGTTCGAAAGAGGTGCCGTAGCCCTGGAACGCAAAGGGCACTAAGAGGAACACGAATGGGTTTTATGATTTTCCAATTAAAAAAAAAGCCAACTACTTTAGTGCTGTAGTGTATGAACGTTTGCATGCCTATTTCTTTGGCAATATACCTTCTCTTCTGAGTCGGACACTCTTATCAGAGTGGTCGTGGTTGCGCAGATGAGGAACATGGAGAGATGCTCGGTGAGTCGTCGTCTATCCCGAGAACTGCTCTCTCAGCATACGCTTCCATTTTTGCCGGTGTTTGTGTAATATGTTTAACCTAATAATGGCAATATACCATTAGTAGGTTAAAGTTTCTAATTAGATTTTAACTGCCATTTGCTTTCCTGTAAGATTTTTCTGTTAGAATAAGTATCCAATTAGAGATTTGATTTTCGTTATTCCTATTAGCTATAAGCACGAATCTACTTTGCAATGGCAATAATCGCTGATTTGATTACTCACGATTGCGTTTGTCAAACCAATCACTCATCCCAATTTAGCATACCTATATTATTTTTATATATATCAATTTTTTTTTTTTGTTTTTTTTTGAAAAATATTCTATTATTAATTTTATTTATTTGGTGTGTACCACAGAGTTGTTGAATGCCTTGTTGCATTAAGTCCGCCTATTTTACATGAAGTTTAAATAAATAAATAAAAAGTACATACGTTTAAAGGAATTTACTTCCACACTTATGTAATACTTCCTTCTTGATGAACGGAAACCTTTTTACTGGGTGACTTTTATATATATTTTTTTTATTTGTGATGGGTTTGCCCTTGACTCTAGTCTAGGTCAGAGATGACATGGACAAAGTCTACGATGGAGCGAGCTTACCCATATAATATTTCAGGGGCAAAAGAACTCTTTATATCCTCATCAAATTCATTAATGAATTAATTCACCCTGTTGGTATTACATATAAAATGCATCAATCCACATAACATTAAAACAACTTCAACACTTAAACACTTTCCGTCAAACCAAATAAAATTAACAGAAAATATTACTTTCATGGTCGACCGCCGTTTAGCAGTAGTCAAAGGGAACGTATAGTTTTACTGAAAATAAACCTGGCCATTTTATTAACAAACGTAGAGAAAGCTACAAAACGTTCAGCAACTTAAGAATTTGTTGTCGAGCAGTAAACGAAGCAAGTAAGGTTTTAAAAACGAATTTCATTGGTCGAAAATGAAAGCCTATAATTGGATTGATCGTATTGATATTCTGTTATTAAACGGTTTATAATAGCAATTTAACAAAAATGTACAAATTTCTAGTTGGAATCCGTAAAGTTGTTTCTTCTTCCGTTAATTTCAATAATTCCAAAATGCTCCCCCTATTTGTAAAAAATAAATAATATTAAATAATAATATTCTATAAAGTAATTAATTTTTACTATCTTTGTCGGTATCAACTAACTAATCTTGAATGCGATTTTATCAATTAGAGAAGAATGTGTAATCCATCTTAGATATATGAAAATTTAATTCATAACCTCTCCATTTTAATTTCATAAATCATCCATAAAAAACATAAGTACCTATCCACTTTAAAACATCAAATAAATAATAAATTAAATGAAGCTCTTTTGAAATCACGAAATAATTTAATTAAAATGAAAATAATTATCTTTGAAAAGCGATCTAAAGGCATTTAATATTAAAACAATTAAGCTGCAGGCAAATTGATGAAAAATAAATTTATTTGAGCGTGCGGATTGCTCTGACTTATCGTTTCTATCTTTATTGACATGACAATCGGCCAATTAGAGAATCCACACGATGCATTGTCGGCGTTTGTGTGACTTAACAAACTCGTATAATACTCTGAACTCGTAATTAGCGATAATATATTACCAACTTTAATATACGAGCTATTGTACCTTGTTAATATAAACAAAACATGTTTATGGCTACGATTTTCTAATTTGTTTTTAGAATTGATAGCAACATTTGTATGGAGAGCTAAGTAAAGTTATTGACAATAAACTCGTGCATGAATAAATCTTAATGTCACTTGTTTACAACTTGGTCTTATTTATCGAACGATACCCTAAATCGTAGTGTCAACATTGGTTTAAGTGGTTTGATACTTTGGACATGTTAATGAGAGTACTTTGTCTTTACCAATCAATCTTTAAATATTACTTCAGAATTAGAATTAACGACTTCTTTTCTTCGTGTCGCTGATTAAATTCACATTCATGCTAATATTATGGATAACTACATAACTCTGCCTGTTTGTTGCGTTCAAATTTAACTCTTTCAGTCACAGTTTTACACAGATAAGAAAATCATCATTGTTTTTCATAGTGATAACAGGTTTGGATAGTAGATAATAAAATACGTTATGAGATTTTTTTTTGTATGAGGCTTTCCATGGAAATGGTAGTCAATAGTGAAATCTACCGTGGTTGTAGTAAATATAGAACTAAATAACAGTCAAACAAGATGCCTATTAAACCGTTTTTTCAACATATTTCCACTAAATCACCTATAAATACATCTAAATAGGTGGTTAGTAGCCTAACCACCAAGACTAAAAGAAACGGCTGAACGAATTTCAATTTAAGGCTTGTATTCATGCCAATGACCTTGTGTATATAATCGGATCCCTCTACGCGCCACTCCGCTACCCGCATTTTTAATTTTTTATAAAAATAATACTTGTTTTTTAAATTAACAAAACCAAATCTGTTTTGCTTGTATTGCAAAGCAGTAAATATTTTTTTAAACTCTTATGATAAAAAATGAAATTAAAATGGTATTATCTCAACGATTTGGAGGTGATTTGGTGTTTTCTTTTTCCTATTATGTGATACCGATAGACAAATTCTGGCTAAATCAAATTACGAATCATATCATATAGATTACATTTTTTTTTTTTCAGATGTATTTTCTCTGTTAGTGCCGACGAAAAGTTGCTTCATTTGCACGCTATTTTAAGCTATTTTCGAGAGAGCAGCCTTAACTTGGCACGCGGATAGACCTGTAGTGCTATTCTGTAACACTAAATGGTTACTTACAGAATAGACTAGCTGCTATTCTATTCTGTAAGTAACCATTTCGATATCGAGCTTCACCTGAGTGACAAAGCTCACAAAGTGAACTTTATTACACATAACATAAAGGAGTTACGTTTACACTCACCTCGGATTCCGCTGTCGAGACTCGAAAATGTTGTTACAGAATAGCACTACTGGTCTAGAAAAAGGACATGGGATACTTTTTATTCCGGAAGTATGTTTACTTAGGAGGATTTACAAATTTTATGCGGGAGAAGCCGCTTCACGAGATCCGCTACATCTACAACGTTAATGTTGACCTCGTAATAGTGTTTCAGGTGATGATTATTTTTTTACTAACTTACTATCAGGTGAGATAGTGGTCAAACGTATACCTATTAACAGTAATAAAAAAATTGCACAATAAGCAGAAACAGATATGAGGCATCATTTGCGTCGTCATCGACGAAAACCATCAGATGAAGGTACACCCTTCATATGATAGTGATAATCGACTGAAACACTGATGTTCGGCGTCTTCAGCACAAAAATATCTAGTTTTGATCGTAGAAAGCTGCATTTCTTCGTTGAAATGAAGAAATGGGAAACCAGTTTTACTTAGTAACAGAGGAGTACTTACTAAAACCTGGTGAGAATGATTAGTGATTAAAGTTTACAAGATGAAGAATTTCCTGCTTACTGCCAGAAAAACTAACTAGAGTAACTGAGTTATCTTATTTGTACGCGTCAATACACTACCTCTTCAAATATTAAGTTCTCTAAACAGGGTAACCAACATTTAAATAATTTTAAAAAAATCAGGGGTGTTTTATTATGGCTTGTGTTTAAACACCGCCCAAAAAAGTACCTATTTTACTACCAAAAAAGTTCTAAACGGTTACCAAAACGGATAAATGGTCACCAAATAATATTCGAGAAGTAGCGCTCGCCGGCAGCTGCCGCGGCACCGCTCGCTTCGCTCGCTCGGCTCGCGCGCGGTTGGTCACAATTCTAACCTAACCTAACCTATTTTATCCAGTTTGTAACCCCAAGCCTACATTTTATGGCAATCACAGTTGAGTTGGATAGAATTTGATGACCGTTGATCCATTTTGGTGCCCGTCTAAATTATACCCATTTGGTGACCGTTGATCCATTTTGGTGCCCGTCTAAATTATACCCTTTTATTATTGGGTCAATACTAAAAAATAACGGCCAAGTGTGAGTCGGACTCGCCTACCGAGGGTTACGTACAAATTTGTACCTACAAATTACTTTACATAAAGATATTAAATAGTTTTTAGACTTTTCCCTATACCTACTTGTAGTAAAAGACGGTATTACTTGCCAAATTTCATAGGTCTAGGTCAACGGGAAATACCCTATACATTTTGTTTCTCTTGACCGTGTCTAAATATACTTTTTTTGCGGCATAAACGACCGTATTTTTTTACGTTAACTTAGAAGTTTGATTGTTTTATAGCAGCAAGCGGCCATACACCTGAGTAGGTATATTTCAACTCGATACCTCCACACGTTCCCGAGATAAACGGTCTTGACAGACAGACGGACGGAAAAATAGTGATCCTATAAGGGTTCCTTTTTTTTTTCATTTTGAGGTACGGAACCCTAAAAATTAAATAAACAGTGGTCCAGTATGTTACCATCTGTTTTTTCTAATAGTTGGAAGTTGATACTTACCTACAGATGAGTACTTTTTCCAACAAATAGACTGCCAATGAATCACTCAAAGTAAACCTGTCCACGATTTCGTACGCGAAAATCCCGTTTTTCTCGTTCCCGTTTAGCTTTCCTCATAAATGGGGCTGGTAGTTTCAGAGATTAGTGCATTAAAATAAACAAACTCTTCAGCTTTATTAAATTATGATCTTGTTTATTCATCTTCTTTACTTATTAGTAGATTTTAAAATATTGCATTATTAAAAAAAAAATTGTAGCCCACCGGTATCGGGAACAGGGTCCAAGCTACCGGCGGTCAGGGCTCCAGAGAGAGAAACCTCTTGACAATGCGAGCCGTGTCCAGAAGTACCACTTTCTGAATCAAGCCCTTGATCCAGCTGCCCAACGAGAGCCTTCTAAGGTGTTGGTCGATGCTCGTGGCTATTAAGCCATTGGCCGACACGACTATTGGTACAATGATTGGGGAATCCACATCCCACATGTCGACAACCTCGCGAGCCAAGCCAAGTCAAGATATTTGATTTGTTTATCTTTCTAGCTTTAACGAGGTTCTCATCATGCAATTCAATGCAATTCGAAATTCAATATTAGTATAATACACCACCGTCCCGGTGGTGTATTATACTAGTATTGTTAATATTATTACACTAGCTAATCCGCGCAACTTCGTCTGCAATATACATATAGCATAAATAAAGCCTTTTTTTAGCCGTTAATAAATGGGCTATCTAACACCCAAATATTTTTTAAATTCAAACCAGTATTCTTGAGATTAGCTCGTTCAACCAAACAAACAAACCATCTCTTCAGCTTTATAATATTAGACCTACGAAGAGATATTTAAAAATATTTGTGGTCAGAAATGTGGTATTCAACCCCCATCAGAATCCCTTCTCTCAAAACAGAATCATGATGGCATTATAGGGCTGGTTATGGCGAATAGGTTATAATTGGAGTGGTGGTGGTGTTGATGGTGGTTGCAAAATTCTGTCAGTTTGCAATCTTATTAGATTCTTGAAAGAAATGCATTCTGGAGTAGTTCTCATTTGAGATTTCATAATAAAATTATTTTTGGCAAGCTGTTTTGGAGTCGGTAAAAATAGACTCGAACTGACGCAACTCGCTGAAAGTATGTATAAACTACTTTCGCTAATTGAATTGGTGTATTTATTTAAATTCCTATAGCATTATATTGAAATCTTACAAAACAACGACAATAAAAATTACAGGTCTATTCTGTGATATGGCAGGCTATTTATTCAGCCGCAAAAGAGTTTGCCACAATAATTTGCCAAATATTTCATCATTGAGATTTAGTTTTTTTTTTAGTTGAAAATGTCTCAATATTCTAATTTTAGACTGACTGTTCAGTGGAGCGGAGAGGAAAGGGGCGGAGAAATATTAAACAACTAATTTACCTACGCAAATTTGTCTGCTCCGCTCCTATTGGTATTAGCATGATGATATATATTGTCTATATAGCCTTTCTTGATAAATGGGCTATCTAAGACTGAAATATTTATTCAAATCGGACCAGTAGTTCCTGAGATTACCGCGTTCAAACAAAGAAGCAAACTCTTCAGCTTTATATATTAGTATAGATATAGATGGAATTGCATAAAATCTAATGATTTTATGCAATTCCATTGGTTAATATTTTTCCAATACTCTCCTTTCCGCTCCAATAGACAGTCAGCCTTAGACAGGTAAATGGATCCCATAGAAGAACTTAATACTTAATATGTGGCACCAATTAAAATAAATTGAATATGCCTCGGGATTACTTTTTAAATTGGATAAAAAATTATCTTTAGTGGCCAGATGTTAAGCAAAAACTTAAATAAAATAGTCCATCAGGCGTATTATTTTTAATTAAAGGACTCTAATCATGTTGCCTTAGAAATATCTCTTTTAGATAAAGTAATTAAAATTGGACTAATTATAAATATGAATTCCTTAATAAATAATTTTGAAGAGCCCTGACTAAAATGAAAAGCAGAATAAGTATCAAAACGTCAGTATAATTTATTACGTTTTCAAGATATCTTTGTACATTTTTATACAAAACAATAATTTTCATTATGACTAATAATTACAATCCAAAAATTACATTTATTTTCAAGTTTATAATTATTAAATCTAATATCACGATTTAGCTTAATTATTTTAAAATAGGTACTCAAGCAACACATCTAAGTATAGCCAAGAAAACGATAACATTGCGAACATAACTATAATATCGTTATGTACATTTTTTATAATAATTATTATGAGTAAGCACATTAATAAGTATAACATACCTTAATACGCTTTCATACATTCAAAAATCAAATATTTTTAATATTTAGTACAAAATGAAGAAACGAAAACATAACATGACGGATAAAAAGATTTAATTTTTACTAGGAATAAATATTTAAAAAACAAAAGTGAGTTGTTAAGTAAGTTAAATAAACCAAAAGTAAATAAATAGTTTATAGTATAGTCATATTAATTTGTGGATAATTTTAACTTATTTCATGTAATCAATATTATTTCAATACAATTTTTATAAATAAAGCTATAGGTACACATTAATATTAATAATTGTGATTATGGAAATTACGTCAAACATCTTAAGCTATTTGGTGTTGCGTTACAGTGACTGATCTGCGAAGATATTTCACAAATTCAATAAACTATGTTAATACAATTAATAATAATTTTTAATATTTGAAAAATGTTACCACAATCAGACTCAACATTTTCACACGAACTTTGTACAAATATTGTTTCATTAAAATACTCGTATTCTTGTAAAACGTCTCGATTTCCGTAATGCTTATATTACGTATGTGAAAATTGACAAAATGTACGACAATAAGTAACAATTTATTTACAATAATTAAATAAATTACAAAAAGTGAATGAATATTTTATTTTAAGCTTTAGTGCAAAAGAAATTAAATAAAAACTTACTGGAATACCAAATGCCGACAATTACGTTCAAACAAAGTACGTGCGCCCCTTATTAGAGGCACTCCCGGTTATGGAGCGCGGAACGGTCGGCGAAATATCATCTACCCTAGAATATACGTGACCATTGCTAGGGGACAGCCTCAGGTCATAATTAAACCGAGGACAAGTCCTGTTGTCGATCGACATGTAGCTATTGTTCGAGTTGTTCCCTTCCCCGTACGTGTTGTTGTCCGACGATGGAGAACTTTCATTCTGAGACGATTCTCCATCGTTCCTCTTACAATACTGTAAGGAATTTGTGAAATTCTGCTTTGAGCAACTATCGTTTGAGACCGGCATTGTCGTGTATCTCAACGTCGGAGTCTGACGTAACGACTTCTTGAAGACGCTTTTCTCCGAGCCTTTTACTGTGATAATAGTGTCGGTGGAATTGAGTAAAGTGATGAATCTGTCCCAGAATCGAGGGTCGTTCCAAGATACATTTTTGTATTTATCTAACACAAAACACAATTCGTCGCTTATTTGATTGTTGTCGACGACTTTGATAACTATAACTTTATTTAAATCACTACGGTTAAGAGATTTTAAATAACTAAAAAATATATTTTTGAAATGAATATCGCAGAGGTCGTTGCAAATAAAATTCGTTGTTAAAACAATAATTAGGCGTTTAGATAGTTTTGACGATTTTGAGAAACCGTCCAAAGTTAGAATGTTTAGCGACGCTTCGTTCGGTGAAAACTTTTTGGAGGTCATTTTCCTGAACTCTATCTCAGACATAATATTATGATATACGAAATTAGTATCTTTGGTATTGCATATCACATAGTAGTCATACATGTGATTAGGAATACCTTCCAACACATGGTCGACATTCGGACAAGACTGTTCTTTGAACAAAGGTACGCCGTATTTAGTGTACAACCAGTCACTAATCTCATATCTGAACGCATAAAATATAGCACCTATCAGAAAGATAACCACTAGGATAATTATAACTCCACAAATAACAGCGAAGTAATTATCGGGCAGAAATATTGACTTGGAAACAATTTCATCTCTAGATACAGTCGGGTCACCTACTGATCCCATATACTCTTTACAATGGCTCAATACCGAGGCAATAGTTATTTTAGTTGGTTTTCCTTCAGTATCTGTACACAACATTTTCTCCGGGTCTCCCGGATCCCTTCTAAGCCACGAATCTAATTCAGCTATACTCTTACAGTCACAAGAATATTGGTTTCCCTCAATCGATACATGGGCCAAACTTTTAGAAGACGACGCTAATAATTTCCACGGGAAAAAGTTGACGAGTTTATTATCATCGATCCTTAGAACCGAAAGTTCCTTCAATGAGGAAAACGTGTTATTTGCAACATGTACAATGGCGTTATGATCCAAATATAATTCATTCAAATTATTAAGATGAATAAACTCATCTCCCTTCAACTCGACCAACTTGTTATTTTCCAAATGCAAAACTCGGAGAGAATCAACACCTTTGAAAGTTTGATTATTCACTTCCTTCAACTTTGTATTGTTCAAGTATAGAACTTGGAGTTTCTTTTTGCCAATAAACACGTGATTTCCCAGATGGCTGATGTGATTTCCATCTAAATATATTTCAGTAGCGTCCATTGGAATTCGTTCGGGCACTTCGGTGTAGCCGGCGTACGAACAATCTACAACGTTCGCATTCCAAGTTATGTCGTGATAACATCTACAGTTATTTGGACAAATCATTTCACAGTCACATGCTACAAAGTCACAACAATGACACAGAGCAAAACAATGGCTCTCGTACGGACAGAGAAAGTCGGAAGGTGACATATCTATTATCGTCTTTTTTTCTTTAGCCCGCGAATGGACCAACGTACAAAAGGCTTTATCTAAATCTAACACGCGCGGGTATTGTCGACTGTGACTCAAATAATTAATGCGCTGAATCCATTCCATTGAACAGTCACAAACAAATGGGTTTCCGCTTATAAAGAACTCTGGTAAGTCACTATCTTCTTCTATTTGATCTAACCTAAACGCGTTCATGTCGAGTTGTACTAGTTTGTTATTATTCAATGCTACAGTTGATAGTCTTTGTAGTTTAGAAAACGAACCGACTTGGATATTTTGAATATTGTTGTCATTCAAATATAGTTTTTCAACAGATTTTGGTATCGAAGTCACAGTTATTTGACTTATATTATTGAAACTTAAATCTAGCAATTTAATATTTACAATAGAATACATGTCGTCATTGACGAAATTTGCAATGTTATTCTTATGAAGATCCAGCCACTCTAAGCTTGCAGGAAAACTTCTGAAGTCGAAAAACGTTATTTTGTTTGCGGACATGTTGAGCCAAGCCAAACTGTTCAAGGTATTGAAAATTCCATCAATTTTTAGTATTTCGTTATCGTCCATTCTGAGCAATTTTAAATTCACATTGTTTCTAAAACAACCTGGTGCAACATGTTTAATTTTATTAGATGCCAAATTAAGCAACTGGAGTTGTGGTAGATGTTCAAAAGTATCCTCATTTAAGTATGTAACTTTGTTATCAACCAGACGTAGACCAAACAGTTCTGATAGTCCTCTAAAATTTTCTCGATTCAAATGTGTAATATTGTTATTTCCAATATCTAAGGACCTTAGAGATCGAAGTTTACGAATCGAGGAAGGAATTGCTGACAAAAAGTTGTCGCCTAAAACTAAGTCCTCAATAGCAGTCATGTTATCAAAAGCATTTTCTTCGATGTGCTTAATTTTATTGTTATCTAAGAACAATTCGTGCAAGACGTGTAAATCCGTGAACAAGTGTGTGTGAATATGTACAAGTTTATTGTTTGAAAGTGTAAGGGAGTGCAAGTTTCGCAACTCTCCAAATGCATGTTCGTCTATAGCAGTTATTTCATTATGCTCTAAATTTAATTTCTGTAAACTATACAAATCTTGGAACATGTGACGATCTATTCTATTTATTCTATTATACGAGAGATTGAGTATAACCATACGGAGTAAACCTAAAAATGTGCCCTTATTTATCCACTGACTAGTTAGTTCATTATGGGACAAATCTAATATTTGTAACTGATCTAATCCTTCGAAAAGTCCTGGAGGCAACGTATTTATAGTGTTGTTACTAAAATTAATTTCTTTCAAGGACTTTGAGTCAGAAAATAGTTCAGGAGGAACATCACTCAAAAAGTTACTCGATAAATTTAAAACCTGCAGACTGAGCAATCCTTCAAAGGCACCATCTTCTAGGGTAGATATTGCATTATTTTGAAGTAACAATTTCGACAACGAACGTAACTTTGACAAACTATTGCCGGTTAAAACGATTAAGTCATTATACGACATATCAAGAACTTCTATGACTAAATTACAACTTCTTACACTTAAGTTTTGTTCTCTCAATGAATCAGAGAAACCAATCGTCTTTATATTTTGCAAGTGATTATTAGTCAAGTTTAAAGTTTTCAAACTGTACAATGGACAGAAAGTTTCTGTCTTAGTGCTCCAGATGTTGTTGTCACTTAGGTCGAGTCCGATTAACTCGTTCAAACCCGCGAAGGCTTGCTCGTGCAACTCCATTGTCATCGCCGACCACTCGCTGTTGTGAGTCGTCACGTGCAGACGCTTCAGGTCTTTGAAATTTTCGAACGCACGTGCCGGTATCTGGCGTATCTTGCATTTGTCGACGACGAGGTCTCGTAGTTTTGATAGACTTGTATGTTTTACCGCTGACTTTTCAGCATGAGCAGTCAATGTGCTTTCGAAAAACAAAATTTCACTGCACTGTACGTGTAACGATATCACGTCGTCGAAATGCGTCCTACTGATGTTTTGTAACAGGTGGTCCAAACTGCTTATGGTTCGGATCTTGCAGAAAAGTACCGCGTTCTCCGACGTTTCCGCTTGGAGGCTGCGGTACGCGCACTCGTGCGGCATTTCGACCGCGGAGTTCCTCTCGATGGCATGGCAGTAGAACAACACGTACACTATGATCCGATTAAAAGTTCGGTGCTCGAGTCTTTTCACGACAGTTTGTTTTATTAGCATTTTACGGTAATATGCGAGCTGCGGTGAGGCATCGAGGTCGGCAGTGCCATTTATGAGGGAGCGAATTGGTCGATCGCGTCATAAATATTCACGCGTTGGAAGCGACATCGCGACTCGCGTGGCATGACAGCGTTGAGCGCGGTAGCTACAGGCGTGTGTCGCGTACGGCGGCTGGCCACCGACTGAGCGGCGCTCCGTAGCTCCGCCCTCAGCGTCGTACGCCCCGCTGCCGCGCCGCCCCGGCGTCTAAAGAAACTTCATCTCATATTATCAAGGGTGCATAAACCGTTGAATTATTCCCGTGCGGGTGTATCGAGCATTAATTATAAACAAACTGAGATCTAGTTTCATAGAGCTTGTTGTTCTGCTACAACTTTTTCTTTCAGCGCGAGGGATTCTAGTTTGATTCTAATGGGACTGTGCATACATTTTTAAGTTATCAACATTAGCTTAAGTTTTTTGAACAGTACCTTAACTACTGAATAAAAGCAGTTCCAAGATTCAATGTTTCTCATGAGTATATTTTGCATGAAAATACCTTCAAAGATAAACGGTGGCACTCTCAAAACTTTTCTTCATTGAATACAAAGTTAGGTTTTATTAAAAAAAAAAATACTCTTTAAAAAAGGGGCTAATACCGTTATATTAGGAACACCTGTTGTGTCTTGAACAAGTTCGGTAAACTTTTTACTCAGGATCGTTCTCGTGAAAATGGGATAAAAGACTTGCAAAATAGTTTTCTGGGACACCACATGCTTCTGAAGTTAACGTGTTCTCCTATATTATGGTCGACGAAAACCTCTTAAGGCGCACCAACTTTTTTTGAGAATTTCCCACATTTTCCGAGTTTTAGGAACACATGAGTAGGTATTAACATATTGTATTATAACTCGCATATGCTTTTTCGTTTATGAGGTAAAGTTTGGTATAAATATGGGAACAGGAAAAGTGGATTTTAATCATGTATGTTAAGTAGGAAGCAGGTAGGTGTTAATGTTAAAAAAAATACGTGAACTTTTGCATATTTTTTACCTTCTTTTGACAGTAACTGCATATAAGTCTACTATTACGTTTTTATTACGTTTGGTGACAGTCTATTTAAAAAAAAAAGTTTTTTTTTAAGTATTTTTAGACATAATAAAGCAGCCGAATGTTAATTCAGCAGCGTATTACATTCAAAACTACTTGAATCCCATGATTATCTTTCATCATTCTACAAGCCCATGACATCCATAGTTCACGACGATGACAGATAAGTACCCTAACCACCTCATGGGGTTATTGAAAGCAAAACAAGTGAATTTTAATTTCTATGTTAGGTAAGTAGGCAGCAGGTGATTTGTAAAAAAAATCATGAAGCAAAAATTTTCAAGCAAAAATATTAATAAAATTATTTGCTCGCAAAAAAATAAATTAAGATATTCATTGGTTTTTATTGTTAAAGTTTTCACTGTATTTTAACTTTTAATATTACATTAAGTTTTTTTTTTATAATATGGTTTACCGACTTTTGACACTAACTGCTATGTACAGTCAATAAAGCTATACGGTATGCAGGCAGCTAATTTGCAACTTCTTTTAAACAATGTTATGAGTGTGCTGAGTAGACAATTATTGTACAACACACTCGTAAGTATGTCAAAAACTTAAGAAATTATAATACACGCATTAAAAATAAATATTAGCAGGTCCAGTGGAAAAAAATATATTTTTGCCTGTATACCAAATAACTTTGTTGATTGTACATAATGTAACTTAACTCGTACTTTTCATAAATGGTTGGTGACAGTTTTTATAAGATTGCTTTCAATATTTTTATATTTTTATATTTTGTATAACTTAACTACATTCAAAAATACTTTAATCCTATGACAATCCCACATCATTCCACCAGCTTATGGCATCCATAGTTCACAACGATAGCAGGTGTCCCACCAGCCACCCTTCTCATGGCATTAAACTTGGTATTAATTATAATTATAACGAACGTGTGGGATTTCTCACCATGCTTTCTCCACTCTTTGAAGTCGGTGATAAGTTTTAATTATAAATAAAATATGTATGTTCGTTTGTAACGCATATGGGGTAGGGTTGTAGAGTTACGGTGTTGTTGTTTGATACTGTACTACGATTAATATGAAAAATAAAAATATTTCGTAAAAAAAACAGGCTCTTACGCTATCGTAGACTCTGTCTGTCTTCTCTGACCTAGTCAAGAGCCCATCTCAAAAAAAAACACAAGTAAGTTACTTACTGTGAAAAAATCTAATAAGTAGTTACAATAGAAAAATCTAGTATAGAATTTTTCGCAGCTACCAACCACCAACTACCAACTGTAGTGTATTTTATAATTATCAGTAAATAATAAAATTTACTTATGGAGACTAAAAGTATTGATAATTTTAAGAAGTTTTTTTTTTCTCAATAAGTAGAAATTATATGTAACTATAAACAATAATCACACTTCTGTGATTTGAAGTATTTCTTACAGAGTATACAAGAAGTTATGATTGAGATAGGGTTATGTTTGAGGAGCTCGTGGCTAAATAATAACAGCCGCACTGATTGATCTTGAAGGTTAAGCAACGCTTGCCAAGGTTGGTCTGTGGATGGGTGACCATCATAACATACCGAGTTTCTTCCGTGCCTCGGAAAGCACGTAAAGCGGTCCCGGCTGTCATTTGTAGATCTTTGGCAGTCGTTACTGATAGTCAGAAGCCAGTCCTAAAATCTGACTCCAATCTTGCTATGAAGAATATTACCCAGTTAATGGATTGTGGAGGTATGGTAAGCAGCCGCTCCTCGTAGAATACTGGTATTCAGCTAAATCCGGCTTGACTGGAAGCCGACCCTAATATAGTTGGAAAAGGCTAGGCAGATGATGAGGCGAGAAGGCGGAAAGAGGTGTTCGATAAATATTGCTCAAAAACAAATCCGCAAAATAATAATTTATCGGCCGATCAACTTTTTGCGACGGCCGTTGTATTATTATGAATTCATCTAATATCATAAACAAGCATCAATTTTCAATATTAAATCCCACATTGTTTCCTAATCTAGATCTGCTTAATAGCCATGAAAAAACATAGTCTGACCAAACACTGTGGTATAATAACATTCTTATAATCATAGTGAACGCCTTAACTATGTAAGCAGAGAAAAAATGCCTAACAATATTATCGAGATTCAAAGAACCGGATACACAACATTATAATTTTCCGTAACTACCATCACTTTACGTATAAATAATTCAATAGTTTGAAAATGTGTTTGTTAATAAGTGTAATTTAATGGTTCTGTAGACGGTTTTCTAATTTGAAATTGTCGATACGGTGATGACGAATAATATGTGCCACATCTCCTAAACTTAAATGGGGACAGTTAGAAATTAAACAAATCAAAACGCCTAAAAGAAGTACATTTTAGAATGTTTCGGCGCAAACCTATAATTCAGATTTCAATTTACCAAGACTTTGTCTATAGGTATTGTCTTAAGCGTTTTAAAATAAACTTTATTCATAATTATGCAAAATATAAACTAATTGACTAATACAAAAATAATTATTATAAAAAGCATCAAAGACTTTGATACAAAAATCTCCTAGTTGCATTCACAACCGACATACAAACAAAAGCCATCGTTATCTTTTCAAATACCGAACCCTAAAAAGCGCCCACAGTATAATTCAAAGCTAACACAGGTAATTACGAGTTCGGAGTTGAAGTGCATAACAAGAGTGTACCAGAACCACATCAACATACAGACATTTATCATAGAAACAGAAGGTCTATTCCAAATAACGACGCAAACACGTACGCACATAATGAAAAAGTACTGCGATCTCAAACAAATGACAGTCGCTTTTGCGCTGTACGTAACGTAGTGTTGGGCGTACGTTGTCGCCGTTTTTTATAAGGTTGACCTTCTGTCGTGATCTGTTCTGTGGGCGAACGCTTAGCCGCATGGGAAGAGTTCATGTAATAATTGGCCAGTGCGTAATTGAGCTATGTGGGCCTGAATGCACAAACAAGTATAAGGCAATTTGTAGTTCGTGATACCAGTGAATGGACCACCCACTAGATTTGTAAAGGAGACTGCCGATGGAAGGGATTCGAATAGTGAATTTTTGGAGTGTATTTTTTATGAATAAGTATAGTTTTGGATTGAAGTACGGCTATTGAATTGTAAAGTACTTATACTTGGAGACCAGGTATGATAATGAATTAAATTTCATCAAATTAATTAATTATATAATAGTCTGATAAAATAGCATTCCTTGAAATTAAGCAGTTTTTTTTTCATCATAGGACTTTTATCATCCAGCTGCAGTTGAAGAAACAAAACATTAAAAAAGCACCAGTTTTATAAAATAAAAACCAGTACCTCCTTCAATGTTACGTTCTTCTTTCAAAACAGACTGTATGTAAAACCAATGTTCAGTCTCAAGTGATTTCACCTTTACTGTCTTCTAGCCATTCAAATGGGTTTCCGTAGACTACAAAATTACCATTTTATGTCCTCTACAAGTTTTTCTATGTTCAGCCAATGTAAAACAGCTTCACAACCTACACGTTTTTATACAATGCTGAACTTAAATAGTTTGTGACTTGAAATTGCTGTCATGGATCCATGATTATTTATTGGTTTTGATTTTAAATCGTGGTAAAAAAATAAGACTACGTTAATAATTGTTTTTACCCTACTGCGCCAGGAGAAGGGTTATGTTTTTTTTTAAATAACATATTAATTTCGACTTTATATAAAAATAAAATATTTTTATCATAAATGGCACTTTTTTATTTTTCGACCATTTCAATAATTAGTTTACCAAAGATTAAACGCTGGCCAGGTTTAATCTTTAGTGGTATTAATTTCTATTTACTAAATTCACACACGCCACAATTATTTTGTAAATTTACATTGCTCGTTACCAAAAAGATAAAAACGTTAGCCAAACTGCTTGGTGTAAAAAATCTATGATTTATTTTCCCATGAGTTGGTTTTAAGATAATTATATTCACCGCTAGATGGCTGTAAAGAGCGGTTATCGAGTGAGCTCGTCCCGCCCCTAGCAATAATCACCTTGTTAGCGTAGTACGGTTGCGTTTTGAGCGTTATCGATAGTCTAAATAATACTTAAAAAAAAAAAACTTAAATTGTATTTTGATGTATGTGAGTACATAAAATACACGAATTAAAAATTACAACTAACTCCAAAAGTTAGTTGAAATTATAAAATTTTCAACTAAACACGGATAAAACTGTTAAAAAAATGTAATCCCCATGGGGATTGCATCTTTTCAAAGCACTCGGGATGTCGATACATAGACATTCCGTAAATCAGTTCTATCATCAGTTTTTTTTTCAGATAGGCGACCGCGTAGGTACCTTTAGAAGGTCTCTCACTAAGTGAACTCATGAGCTGGTGAAAGTTGTTGGAATTAGCTGGATGATAGAAGCACAGCTTGAAAGGATAATAATGCATGTATTGAATCCTCATTTCAGTTGGCTTTTTTGACCAAGGTTATAAAAGTAACATTATTCAGCGAAATATTTAAATACAGTCCATTTTACGCTTAACTTAATGGTTAGTTTAATTAAAATTTACTGATACGATTCCGTCAACCAAAAAAACGAAGAAATAACATAAATAAGATAAGTATAAGGAAATTAGCATATTACACACGCGAGTCGATAAAATTTTATCGATATCGCATTCACGCAACACTATACCTTAACACGACCTAAACGGTATGCATATTAAATTTGATTCGCGTGCTCAAACAATATACCTATTTATTTTTTGTTCAACCCGGAAAGTGGGGTGGACTATCGCAAAGCTTTTCTACTGAATTAATAGCGTAAATAAAGTTTGTGATAGTTTTCTTTGGTTTTCTTTAGGAAAAAGACAAGGAAAAACCTTGAATGTCATTATTTTTATGCAGCTGAGTACCGGTATTTTACGTGGAGCGACTATCAATGACCTTCACAACCCAGTCGATGCCAACTGCATGTTAAAAACTGTGTTGTTCTACCACAAAATAATACCATTAAGTGGTGTTCTGTAGCTGCTAGAGAGTAAAGAAACAATATCATTTTCTTTTACTTTTCATAAACCCGCCCAAAAAACTACTAAAAAGTTGCAAAAAAAAAAAATACTTTTTTAGCTGTCTGAAGCAGATAGTGCAATCGAATTTGTGATTGAAATACACCACAAAGCATCAGACAGCTTTTTTAAATTTTTAGCTGTCTTTATCGGATTGAAGACGCTGAGGTGGATGAGTGGCGTAACGCGATCCGATCGCATACGCAACTCTTTCATCCGAGGTAGTCTTGGTGTCCGTGACGTGGGGGAAAAACTGCAAGAGGGTCGTCTGCGATGGTATGGCCACATCATGCACCACCCTATGGAGTACGTTGGTCGGAGATGCATGAATATGGCTGGTCTTGGGGCTAGGTCCCGTGTTTGCCCTCGCAAGCGCTGGCTGGACGTCGTCAAGTCCGACATGAGAGCCAATGGCCTGACTGAGAAGGATGTTCAAGATCGAGCAAAGTGGAGGAAGCTAAGTAGGAAGGCGGACCCTGGCAATAGCCGGGATTAACGCCAGGTGGAAGAAGAAGAAGAAGAGTTGTTTTTATCGGTCGGGTTTGAAAAATTCACAATTTTTTTTTTTTTTTTTTAAACCCTACCGCTATTTTAATATTGTTGCCTAATTATATAGCAGATACAGAACACCACCCTTAAAAATGACCACGTACTTCTCGAACACCCTGTATATTAAACTAAAAGGTACATAGTAATTGCATATACATACGTAGAAAGTAGAAGTACATATGCAATGTCCAAACTGTTGTTAACCCATCAAATAGTGACCAGTGACATATAGCTCTCACCTCATTAGTCACATTTAGCCTGTAATTACATTAATGTACGAGTATGTATATCTGCCACATGCACACACCAACACACTCCACCACACATCACAACCCATTCCTCCCAAATTTCACATTCTAGGTACTCTGACACACGACTAATATTACTGCTGACAATTATAAACGGTAGATCGACACTGTCCACTTGTAGTGTGATTATTGGTAAATTATTTTATTAAATAAACATTGTCTCTGAAGGTTGTCTCTGAAGGTTCGCCTAGTTTAAGAGGCAGGGTTACTTTAATTATGTACGTAGTTTTGCAACACACTGTAATGCCTACACTTAGTCAACTCGTTATTTATACCTACTTATATACATTTTCTGTAATAATTTTGGTAAATAAACTTTATTATTATTATCTAAAGAGTACTTACAAGTCAGATGGCAAGTTGCTGCATATAGAACCAATGTACAATGCCTAACTGCCTATGCATTTGATGGCAGATATCTATCTAATTAGGGAAAATTTAAGTAGTTACTATCTTCTGTGTAAAGGATTATTGTTTTAGTAAGTCTTAAAAAGAATCAAAGGTATCATTTATTTAGGTATCGATTTTGTCGAAAAATATAAACCACCTATTCAATTACTTAAGATCTTACTATTTTTTAATTAGAACAGTGTTAAGTTCTACATAAGAACAGCAGTACCAATAATATAGTAAAGGAGAATTCGCGGCGAGAACTGAACTCAATTCCGGAAGACGCGTTTAAAAAATGCTTTGATGAATGGATTATTCGTTGGCGCAAGTGTATCGTTTCTAAAGGAGCATACTTTGAAGGTGATAAAATAAATTTGGATGAATAACAGACATTTTGTGTATTATTGATCTTTTCCCGGTACTTTCTTGACAGAGTAGTATCTGTTACTTATTAAAAATTTCAAATGGCATTCTTATCGCGTTCAGTTTTCTAAGAATAGAGGGTATCCACAAGTAATTACTTACCAGGGATGCGAAATTTGTTCGAAAGAGTCATCGCGGCTTTGGAAAGCCAAGGTCATTAAGAGGAACACGGATTGGTTTTAGTCATTAAGAATCTGACACTCCCTTACGCTCTTTCCACTCCGCCCCAAACGTAAGCAATAATATTGATGTTTTTCCATCCATAAAAAAGGTACAACTCTTCGCGTAAATTATCATCTTTCAGTGCAACTTTCAATCTTAACATAACATCTCATTTTTCCGTTGCTTAAAATTTCCCGTTTTTCGGAATGAATATGTTAATTAAAACTTGTGGACTTGTAAAGAAACTCTATTACTTTTCGGAGAATAATAGGACTTTTCTTACACAGTATGCATTTTTAAAGTGGTACATCTTACAACTTTTTTAACTTCGGGCTTTGGACATACGCGAAGTTCCTTGGCTTAAAAAGGTTGCACAATGTTTTCTTTTTATCATAAAAAATAACTTTGTAGATTTTTATCACAATCATTACTTTTTGAAATATCATAAACAAAGAACTTGCAAGCTTAGTTCACGAATAACAAGCTTTTGCCGGCTTTGCTAGCGTTATTATAAATTTTCACAAAAAAACGTAAAGTCTCCAAGGTTCATCTATCTCTGAACCATAATTCACCAAAATCTGCTTAGCAATTTAAACGAGAAAGCGTGACGAACAAAAAAAAAGCCGGTCAAGAGCGAGTCGCACTCGCGCACCGAGGGTTCCGTACCGCCATATAAAATATGATATGTTTTTAAATTTACATCGATGAGGCCTATATTTGTCAGAGAATTTTAACACTACGGTATAGTGCAGTTTTAGATCAGCGCCATCTCTTGACCGCTAGTGGAACTAATGTAATTTTTGTTGATTTCTGGAAAAGTGTGTAGATATTTTTCGGCAACAAGTCGTAAACCTTGCGGCCCAAAAAAATATTGAAAATGTGCAAATAGCGTTCTTTCATAAATGAGATCCCACATGCCCTAGTAGCCCCCACTTTGAATTTTTAAGAAGCACCTCAGTTGCTGTTATAAAAAAAACTACGCATTTTTATTTTTTTGTTATTTGCAAAACAATTAAACAAACGTCATCTAAAACTATTCCAAATTTCAAGTTGCTAGCATTAGTAGTTCTAAAGATATCAAGCTGTGACAACGCACAGACTTAGTCACACCATAAGGGTTTTGTTTTCCCATTTCGGTACGGAACCCTAACAAACTTTTGCATTTATAATATTATTTGCTTAGTAAACCTTTTTTGTATTTTTAGTAAAACTGAGTAGAATAAAAAGCTCCTTACAAAAATACCAAACTAAATTGCAGTTCATAAGGAAAATGGAGAAAATGATCGGAAGGAAACTCGACAATGTTATTCCACCTGCAACTCAGATCTTGTTTTCAATCCAGCAAACTTTCAAGAGAAAGTTTCCGATCGCTAACTTGTGAAATCTATTTAACACACCCATAAAAGAATCAGAGAGAGGGCCCAAACAAAAATATTTAAAAATAGAAACTTTCCCCTCCATTCGACTGTGTTTACACAGTTCTCATCTAAATGAAAAATTGAATCGTACGTCTGAAATGACAACGTAACGCGTGTGAATCATCTGGGCTTAGACAAGCATAACTTTGCTATCAATCAAACGTCACGCTTAATTTATCAGTAACGCATAAGGTGCAATTTTCTGTAGCAAGATTTTCAGCAACAGTAAATGTAAAGTGGTGTTCAGTAAAATAAACACAGTGTAAATTAGTGTTGGGAGCATTCAGTACAATTAACATATAGAAGAGACGTGTAGGAAGCGACATGTCATTAGTCATGTTCAAGCGATAATCTTCGAATAACAGCCGTTTGTCATAAGGAATTGTGAATGTATTGTATGTTGGTTTTGTCAGGTTTCAGGAATTCTACATAGTTTGTGTAGGGAGCGTGGAGATCTAATGTTGCCGTAACATCGTTACAGCAACATTAGATCCCCGCGATCGTTGCTCTTTAATGCAGATGACATTCATCTGCATTAAAGAGCAACAAAGTGATCACCAAGTAAGCTGTCAATCCAAGTAATCAAGATGGAATAACAGCTGACCTCGTGATCACTCCACCCAGCCGTCACTTCGACATGTTTAAAGAATCGATCGGCTGCGCGGCTGATCGATTCTGCAAAACACTTGCCATAAAAGCTCAGGTGGAATGAAGAAATCAACTGTCATTCCATCTTGATTACAGGGATTGACAGCTTACTTCGTGATTATTTCACTCAAGCCTTCATGGTGAGCTGTGAATCAGAATCGACCGGCTGTAGGTACCTGCAGCCGGTCGATTCTGTGAATGTCTCACCGTGACGACTCAGGTTCAGTGAGTGCGAAGTGAACTGTCATTCCATCTTGAATCTCGATTACATGGATTGACAGCTCACTTTGTAATCACATCACCCAAGCCTTCGACATGTTTACAGCAGTGATATTCTGTAAACATATCGAAGTGAAGGCCTACATAGTTCTGTTACAGTTCAAAAGTGGTGCAAAATTGCCAGTAGACTGTTAAATTTTATTATAGAAATAATATGTAATAGGTACTCAAGTCATTCATTGGAGTAATAGGAATAGACCTGAAGTCAGCGATCAATCATCTTACCCAAAAATGTACCTGAAGGACGGCCCAAACTGTAATAAATTTACAACCAAAGAATGGCTTACTTTCCCAAGCCAATTAAACTCCACCAACTTTATTTAAAAAAGATATTTTTATAAGCAATTAATTTACAGTTTGCACACAGTAAAAGTCGCCGTTCAAACAGGTAGACCGATAAAGTCAGATTACCGTGAGCCAGGCTTATCGCAAATGTATCGACTATTGGGAAACACGTGAATATTAATACAACAAATTGGCTTGCATTGTATTTAATACCCGTATAGCAGCAGTACGTAAAATGGCCATTGTCAATAGTGTACCCGTTTTGTTTACTGTTTGTTTTGTGAAAAAGTAAATATCAGTGTACTGATACAAGGGTGCCGATAAAATGCTGGGCTTGGGGATTTTAGTAGGTCAGTCTAAAGTCTTACTAAGTAATTGGCGTTGGTAAGGCGCGGACCTATACTATTCATGTTTAGGTAGGTACTATTCGATGAGGCAGTTGATGAAATACCTATTTAAGCGGCACTTCTGAAAGCTTCACGCACGACGCTTACACTGTTTTGTGTTGTCCCAGCAAACTTACTTTTTTTTTGCAACTCACTGTTTAGATATTCGCCTAAAAAAAACCGGCAAAGTGCAAGTCGGACTCGCACACAAAGGGTTCCCCACCATAATAAGCCGTAATTTATGTTATTTGTTGTTATAGCAGCAATAGAAATACACAATCTGTGACAATTTCAACTACCTATCTACCTATTACGGCTCTTGAGATACAGCCCGCTGACAGACGGAAAGACGGACGCACGGACAGTAGAGGCTTAGTCGAGTAGTATTAGTGTTCCGTTGGTTACCCTTTGGCTTACGCTACACTTGACGGATAGTCATCATTCAATATATAAATATTTTGTTATCAAGATGCGCTATCCAAAGCGCCAACATATAATACATCCCAGGTTCCTCTATATTTTCTTACCCAATTCTCAGAACTCTGTTAAACTAATGTTGGAGCTGGAGCGAACTCAAATGTTCTCGGAAGTCTAGTCTTCGAAGTGTTTATTATTACACTCGCGTCTATAAAGACATCAACACTGTTACGATGTTTTAAAATACAGAATTAATTGAACATAAAATACTGTTCAACAATAAATGATCACCATAATATTATCTATTCCTCATCTATCATTATTATTATTTTAAGAGTTGACGATACAAGTAGTCAGCAAGTAAAGTCAGAGAATTTTATTGTCAACCACTTTTGACAACATAAACTCCATTTAAAACTTGGTTAACAAAAAAATATAAATATTATCAAATATACCATAGGCACCAGACAAAGATCCATTCTTTCAACGACAACGACTGTCGGAAAACTAATAGCGATATTCAAAAGTCAAAAACTTAATTGACAAGCGCCACCGAAGTGAGAATAAGAATGACAATTCGACATTCGCTCTCGCTGATGGTAAGTCACTAGAGAACCCGTTGTCGCATGCAACTGAAATAATATTTAACCTTAAGATGGTAAACGATTAATTTTCCTGTCTGTACATTTAAACTAAAAAGTATCATAAAACACTTTTTAATAAGGCTGTAAACACAATCAGACTTCCATATTATTATAACGAGAAGATATAAAAGTCTTATACAACATTGTTTGAAGTCATTCACCCCTTTACGAGGCTAGGTCTATAATTTGGGTATAATGTCGAACAAAAAGAGGATTTCCGACGGTGTGCGTACGGAATATTTTATTTTTTATGAATTAGATCGCTAGGTGATAGTCTGAGAATCGATTCACGGGTTTTATTGCGAGCTTTAATGCTGGTAGTAAGTGATGGAAAGATTTCAATAATCAGAAATTCTTTAAATTTTATGAACATACTACGATAGCATTGCTTATAGAACAGATGTTAGATGGGGGCGAAAAGTTCTGGAGTGGCGACCGCGTACCGGAAGACGCAGCGTTGGAAGGCCCCCCCACAAGGTGGACCGATGACTTGGTGAGGGTCGCGGGTGGCCGTTGGATGCGAAACGCACAGAAACGGTTGTTGTGACACTTCGGAGATGTCACAACAACCGTCCAGCTGTGGACGTTTTTCGGTTGATTATGATGAGAATGATTACAATAGCCAGCATCAATTACTATAGCCCTATTATGATATCTTAACACCATTATTATTTCGGAGATGGAGCTTTACAAGACACAATTGTTTTGTAACGACATCATGATAGCAATGAAATTTCATAGTAAGGGACAGAGCATTCTTTGCTTCTAGACTATCCTTTATGCGTTGTGATTTCTAGTTAAATCAGCTTCTTCATCTTGATGACCTACGCTGGGAGCATTTTCGCGGTAGTACTTCTACAAGTATACGTACCTAGCGCTACCATCGATTTCGTGTCTAAAACCACACTTTTCTCAGAATATAAATCTACAATTTGTATTTCATCATCGACATTGTTCTATTTGTCACTAAACCCATTAATGTTGTTTTCATCTCCATCTACAATATCAGTTTCATTAATATTCGGACTGAAACAGAGGTTTAGTGCCAGTCTATTACCTTTATCTACCTTCAATGCTATTAGAAAACTAGCCCATAGACTAGGTACAACAGCACAACAGAATGAAATCGTTACCGACGCCGAAGTCTTAAATTAACGACATTAAAACAAGCTTCTCTCATTCAAGATAAGACCTTTGCAAGGGGGGAATAAATTGGATGGAATTGTGCAAAAGTGAGCAATTTAGTCGCGGAAAAGTTAAGACACAGCACAGCGATAGGCATACAGAACATGTTGTGGACGATAGATTTTGTAAGAATGCAAATTATGGTTAGTTTTAAATAATCTTCTACCTAAGTATTACATTATATCTTATGAATCCAAATTTAGAGTACCTGAATGTACAAATCACATAGAAATGCATGACATACATCTCAAATGACAAAGAGATTGAATACAGTAAGATGAATGAAGAAGAATGGAATGAAAGAGAAAAAAATGGCACACCATCTTGCAAGCTAATAACGCACAACTTTCTGTGAACCTTAGAAGTACTAAGAACACCATGTTGCCATTTGAAGTAAAAGTCAACTCAAAAAAATTGAGTCAATCACCATGAACCCGTCCACATTGTTGGTGTATGATATTCTTAAGGTCCTCCAGCAAAATTACCTCCTAACTCCAGTCACGTTCCGGCTATTAGTCCAAGGTACTTATAGTAAAGTTTCATCGCGAAACGATCAATGAACCGTTCCATTTTGAAAATATTTTATGGGGGCTAAGACGAGCGAACCGTATCAGAATACTGCTCCAGGTGGTTAGGCAGATGGTGGTAGCAATCAGAGTGACCAGTCGAACGTGGAAGACAAGCCTCCATAGGTCAGTGACGCGGGTCAGTATTCCGGAATTTTGCGGATCTTGTTTTAGTTTGTAAGTGTATGATTGGCGGTTGATGATCTGATAGGTACTCGTACTTACAGTCCTATTTGACTGGAGCTACATGGAATTACTTTTAGGTGCTTTGAGTAATTCGGAAAAAATAAAAACCAAAACTATGTCACCTGAAATAGTAATCTTCTCTCATTCAAAAGTACAAAGCATTATTCTCCTTTACCTAATTATTAATTTTCAGGCCTTCTAATTAAAAAGGAAAATCTATTGCCTAAACATAGGTGCCCTGAACATAACCTCAGCAAATCTGTATTCTTAGTTAACACAGCTACTTCACAACAGTATGGCAAGTCTGTACGAGACGTCTTACAAACACTAATTTATTCATTCATCTAATTTAAACTTGTGAAACTTTGTACGCTAAATTCAAAACAAGCTTTATGATGCAAATCAAACGTTTCCCAAATATGGCATGAACTCTTAACTAGTGAGCGGTTAAACAGTTACCATCGACATCCCTTGAAAGGTCCCTTTATCTGTGTAAAGTTGCAAATCTCTTGCTAATAAAGCGTATTCACCCCAATTAGAGTTCGCTACACACGTCAAGATAGACCGTAGCGACTTAACAGACACACAACATTTCCATTGCTTGTTTGGTACGGCAAAGTAAATCGTCAGTGCTTTTGTAGAGTGCATTGGAGTCGTAGCAGGTCTCGAGATCTCATCAGATTTATAGTAATGTAGCGGGGCTTTGTCTGTCGTAGGGCTCGACGCTTTCTGCTAACGACTAAGTTCCGTATCGGAGGGCCTGGAGCGGTTCGCGATACTATGCTTCTACTACGTATGGCATAGACAGCTTTGTTTTAGTTTTCAAAAAATAATATTTAGCGTCGCGTAGGCTAAATTGTGGTGTTTTAACGTTTCGGGTTTAAAAAGTATGATGAACATTTTGTTCAATAGTTAGAATCATTTGCAAACGTGATAAGTTTTTCATAATTTGGTCCATAATGCACCAAATGGTGGTGGTGCAGTTATTGTTGTTGTTCAATACATTTAAGCGTTGACGAATCATATCTCAAGCAGTTGGCTCTTACTAAGCCGTTATTTAGACAAGAAGACTTAAAAGTGCTGTCGCCGTTGTATGTTGACCTCAAAAAATAAAACAAAGATCAATTACAAGAAGCCCTTACTTCACATTTTATTATATTATTCTATTTACATTTCGGTTTCTTCTTTTCCTGAAGTATAGCTTCCAATGCGTCCTAGTTGTTTTCCGAAGTAATACAAATAGAGTTTGAAAGACGAGTCTATGTGTGACAAAAAACATTGTTGGACAACGAAGGAATGATGCTTTGTAGGATGAATAAAATAACAAAAACACTAGTGCTACATAGACAGAATCACATAAAATTGCCACTGCAATCAATGATACAACATGACTGATGTTTCGTTTAGACATACTTCTCTTACAGCATGAGAATACAGACAGAACAATTCTTATAAAAATAACAAAATTTACAATCATTATAAAGGTAACTGAAAATAGACGGATGAAATTATCATTGGGCCCGCTGACACTTAATAGCTTTAAAACGATTCCGTGACTTATTCCCATAGTAATAGAAGCGGTTCCAAAAGTCAAAATAGTAGTCTTCCTCTTCTCGCAGCTTATTTTTCCAACGTACACTAGTACAAGTCTTAAATACGCTACCAGTGACGAACAAAATGACCAGCACACTGAAGTGATGAAAATATAGTGCATAAGAACTTGAATCTTACGCACAAAACTGATAAATGGCACTAAGGTTATTAAACACTGGAACACAGTACCGGTTATGATTTGGTTCAAGCTGATGTAGTTCTGAAGTGTACGCCATTGCGGTAGGAGACACCATGTTGTTAACAACACTATAACACACAATATTGACAGTCCAGATCCCGTGAAATACATAATGTCTTGGTAATCTAAAGTCACGTTCATTTCTGCTGTGATAAATCTTTATAATTTTTAGTGAGAACTAATCCATTCTGTTTGAACGTGCTGAGTTGTGTGCATGGCTTCAACATATAATCGCGAATGTTACATTATTTTCATTAATATTGTTATCACTGGTGGGTTTTTTTTAATTAGCGGAAATTAATTTTAATGATATTAGTCCGCCTAATGAGGTAAACAGATTGTATGACTAATTAAAAGAGCGATAGAATCACGATTTTAATACAAAACAACTCGTACATGTCATTGATGCACTTATATCACCTGAACTTATAAGTTCTGTTGGCTTTTCAGGGCAGTCTCGACGGATCATATCATGTATGTTGATCGTGGATCGCGTTCGAGACTGACTTTGTGTAATTGTAATAAATTTAGTTTAACTTTAATTTCGGAAGTAGGTGTCATAAAACCAAAAAATACCAAAAACACTGACTTCCGAAATGAAATTTATTTTAAACTTTGTAGTGTTTTGTTTTTGGAAGTCGGTTTTATCTAGCCATATAATTTTTCACAAAACCGTTCCATCAATCTTGTCCAGCAGTGCGATTCTGTAAACCTCCCACCGTTTAAGCTTAGGTGAAGTAGAAAATGAAGTGAACTCTCAATCTATGCAAACTAGATGTAACGACAGTTCATTTCACGCTCACTCCCCCTAAGTTCACACGGTGAGTTGTTGACAATATAGACTGGTTGATCAAACTCCTTGAACATAATTAACATTCGCTACCAAATTGTCACTAGTTCACAAAACTTCTTCAGGACTGACTTTAAACAATGTTGTTTAAATTTCGATTCCTTCTTTTCCTGAAATATAGCCTCCAATGTAACATGGTTGATTTCCTTAATAGCACTATCATCGTTTGAAAAATTAGTCTATGCGTAAACAAAAACAGCATTAGATAATTAAGAAATATTGCATAAAAATAAACAGATAACAGAGCCATCAATCCAATTAATATGGAATCACAAATTAACGCAACTGTAATTAATGAAACAATATGACTAATATTTCGTTTAGACATAATCTTCTTACAGCATGATAACACAGACACAACAATTCTTATGAAAACAACAAAATTGATAATCATCACAAACATCCCAACAAAAAACACTAAGACAAATTCAGTGACTTCAGGCAATATTTTTAAAACAAATCCATGACTTATTCCAAACATAATACCAGATAATCCGTTGGCAAAAACGGTAACCTTCCTCTTCTCAAAACTTATTTTTCCAACGTATACGAGTACGATCTTAGATAAGCAAGCAGTATTGAGCAAAGTGACCAACATATTGATGCCATGAAAAAGTAATTCATTAGAGTGTAGACTTCAACAGACGGGATAGCCATTAAACACAGGTACCCGGTACCGGTTATAATTTGGTTCAAGCTGATATAGTTCTGGAGAGTACGCCACTGCGGCAAGAGACACCATGTTGTAAACAACAGTATAACACACAATAACGACAGTACAGAACCCGTGAACCACACAATATCTTCATAATATGTACTAGTCTCATTTATTTCCATCACGAAGACTCACTTTTTTGCTTTTATTTAAATGTTTCGTTAACAATATTGTTCATAGTTGTGTACGTTGTTACAATGTTTTTCAACAAATGTCAGAAGTACATTAATTAAATAATGTTATCACCAATATAGTGGTCGGATAAATAAATCAGTTTATTTTTAGTTTCGAAAATTTGTACGTTATTTTTATTTTCTGCTAGATTGCATTCCAAGCCATTTCTGTAGTTTAAAAAATGTTGTTTTTCAATTTTAATTCAATTTTAAGTAGCTTAAATCCGCGAAATCTTTCATGTGTTTTAAGAAGCTATGGAAGCTTTTACTCCTGGTATCCTTGCAAAAATATTTGAAATAATTAACAGTTTATGGCCAACAATGGTTGCGTTGTGATTGCGACACTACAAAAATTAAAGTTTCGCAAAACTAAATTCCTGCTTTATTAGTACATTGCTTATCAAGGTTTTGGTCTTGCAATAAAAACATGAACTAAAAAACACCTTCTTTTAAGCCAGTTCCGTGTATTTGTAACCGATCGTGTGTCGAAAGTGACAAACTCCGTAAGATTAGAAAATAACTTGAGGTATTGTGAACTTTCGATAAATTGTCAATTGAACAATGGGAATGCTTTTTTACGTATCAGTATTTGATAGTTTATAATTTCTCGAATTCATTCCGAAAAATTGTGAACTGAAATAAAATGGCGACCAATCAGAGCACAAGTTTACAAGCAACAGGCTCTCATTGGTCTGTTCAGATGTGACGCCATAGAGTTACGAATTAAATAGACCTCCCGTTGTACGATTTTAGTTGAATTTATTTTGGGTGTGTAATAAGGTATACCTAAATTAAAACCCACACACCCAAAGTAAAAAAGCATTCCAAATGTTGACAATTTAACGAAAGTTTACAATTTCTCAAGTTATTTTATAACCTTACGAAGGTTGCCATTTTCCAATGACACACACACCTATAACGCTAGCAAAATATATTATCACCTTAATTAAAATTAATTGCCATTGATTCAGATAACTATATCATAACAAACAATGTACAGTTACCAAATAAAAATGTTTATCTAGAAATTAAAAATAATGGTAAAATCAAAATGATAAATTTGGTAAATCAAATTGACCATGACACTGCGCTATGAAGACTTTGTACAGCTATCGGGATATGGACTGTCGATATTGCGTGTTTATAGTGTTGACAACATGATGCGGAACTATATCAGCTTGAACCACGTCTTATCGTCTTGTCTCGTCTTTCTTGTGCTTCAAAAAAGATTTTCACTTATAGTAATTTCGTTTCATGTATAAAAAATAACCGATACTCCTGGCAAAATAAAAATATATTTCAGCCTAATTAAAATAAATTGCCATTGATTTAGATAACATTGTTTTAATCAAGACATATGTAATAATCGTGACATTCAGAATAATGAACAGCTACTATACGTACATTTGTAGATCTGGAAATTAATAATAACATTATAGTCAACGAAAATGAATGTGACTCTGCGTTATGTAGACATTATACAGCTATCGGGATCTGCACTGTCGATATTGTGTGTGTTAGTGTTGTTGACAACATGGTGTCTCCTGCCACAGTGGCGTACTCTCCAGAACTATATCAGTTTAAACCAAGTCATAACCGGTACCGTGTTCGTGTGTTTAACAGTTGTAGTGCAATTTGGAGAATACTCGGTTGAGCTTTACACTGTGATTTATTGTTTACTCATTTTATCTATATGCTGGTCTATTTGTTCCACACTACTTGCCTATTTAAGGCTTGTACTCGTCTACGTTGGAATAATAAGCTGCGAGAAGAGGAAAGCTACTGTGTTTGCTTACGGAACTGCTGGTATTATTATAGTTATCAGCTTCGGAATCATCCCTAACATATTGGATGAGCGACTCCTTAAATATACGATAAGTTCATTACCAATTATTTTTATGATGACCGTGAATTTTTTTGTTTTTATAAGAATTGTTTTGTCAGTTTTATCATGCTGTAGAAAGAGAATGTCTAAGCGAAGTGTAAGTCATGTAGTGTCTTTGATAGCAGTTGCTTTTATATGCGATTCGATGTTAATAGCATTAGTTGCAATCATAATTTTTTCCAATTATTTTTCTTTATTCCTCTTTTATCCGTTATTCTTTTTACTTACTCATAGACTTGTATTCCAAACTATGTTTGTGTTGTTCAGAAAATCAACAAGAACGCATTGGAAACAGTACTTGAGTAAAAGAAAAAGAAAAAATTGTAATGAACATAACACTATAGCATTGTCAAATCAATTTGTACAGTAAACGATATTGTAATTACTTAAAAATTGTTTTCTTTTCACCAAGAATCCAGTTTTATCTGAATATATTATATTTTCTTAGTTATTTTTAAGGTAATATGAATAGAGTATTTTTTATTACATTTGTCAAAACCAATATTAAAATACGAAAATATAGGATGCAGTAGTTTTTTTTTATTACAGCGATAATTTTCAAATCTATAATACTGGTATTCAGCTAAATCCAGCTTGACTGGAAGCCGACCCCAGTATATTTGGGAAAAGGCTAGGCAGATGATGATGATTTTTCACGTCTATGATGGACAGAGACACCACAATTTGAGTGTTGTTCATGACGTCACACACAAGTCATGGCTAGTGAATTGGCGCCAAGCAAAGTTTTTAATAACTGAAATATAAACCGATCAAATGCGAGTCGAACTCGCCCACCGAGGGTTCCGTACAATTTGTAGCTACAAATTACTTTAAATAAAGACTATGCTTTTTATGTTTAAATTACACATGTATAGCTTTCAGACTTATACTTGTAGTATAAGACGGCATAGCTTGCCAAAGGACATTGTAAAAAGTGGCCTATGAACCAACACGCATGAAATATTTACTATAATTACTAGTTCTTTTATTTATTTATTTATTTATTTACATACATACAAATATCCTTACAGGCTAGACCCAATGCGATATTGTAGCACACTTAAAACTTAAATAGTTCCCTGTTTAATAATATACATAAATTATATTTTAATATAACGGACACTTTTTAATTTCGAAAACATTTTAAAAAGTATTCACTTTCGTCCTTAGCTTCCGTCATAATCCTCGGTGATAGTTCTATTATTTTTAGTTCAATTTGAGCTTTTTAATAGGCAAAGGTATTATAACTCATACAGCCAAGTTTTTGTCACAGCACTCTTAATAGGAGTTTGACACAGACAAGCGTCAGTATTCTCAACACTTGACAACAAACAATCGTTTGTAACTAAAAATCATTATCGATATTAAGTCGGATTCGCTATGATGTCGCGGAACCATAATAAGCCTTATAAAAAAACTCGATTGAAAGCGCTGTTTGAAACGAGCAATAATATTGACACTGACAGTTGACGAATTGACAGATGACAACATTTGACATTTCGTAGTAATGTCACTTGGCGCGCGCATTCTGTGCTCGATCTGCGTTTGCGTTGGTTGCGTACTGAATTCGTTTGCATTTTCTTTCTTTTCCGATTTTATCTAACAACTTGGCGTGAACAAAGGACTGTGATTTTCTCTTGAAATATCGACCTCTGGCTGAGTTATACTGATACGGACCTACTTAGAACTACGACCTGGCATCTGTCGTACTCAGTAATAAATGCTAAGTTATTGCTACATACCGAATGTTTTTATTGACGTCAAAATCCGAAAGTGTTTTGATTTGTTTCTGAATTCTCAAAAGTGTCCGTTGTTTTAATTTAGGTTTAATCGAATATATACATTATCTAAAACCCAAAGAGTAAATACACCTCACTGTTAGATCTTAGGCGAGCTAAGTATGTACGACGAGCAATGTCCTTTCGTGATTCTAGGTCAACGGGAACTACCATTTATAGGTTTACGAAATTACCACTTTACGGTATTATTACTTTAGGGTAATTCTTAGTTTTGTGTGCTACATGATTTTGTGTTGGGGTGCAGATTTAATAGAAAAGACAAATTACGACTGTAGTTGGTCACGGAAGCAGCCGTGCATCACCGATAAATAATATTACGCTGATTAAGTTTGTACTATAGGTTTTCGACCCAAAACCTACTTCCGGGTACTTCCGGTTGACCTAGAATTGTCAATTTTGGTTAAAAGCAAGGTCTTACAGTACAAGTATATTTAACAGTTGAAAATTAAGGTAAATTTCGGTACTTACAAGTTTTCGCGAAAATCTAAATTTGCCTATATCTTTTAATCGTGTTGACATAGGACACTGATTTTTGTACACCCAATAGGAACTAAAGACCTTGTATAAATTTCAACTTGCTGGGTCCACCCATTACTGAGAAAATCAGTGGTGACGCACGGACATACAGACGGACAAGAGAGTGATCTTATAGAGTTTCTTTTTTACCTTTTGAGGAAAATCGCGAGTGGAACCCTAAAGACGCACAACTTCTCGTTTTATCCACCGAAATATTTATGCGGCTCATGACATTTTTCAATTGCTTCATTTCTTTTATCCTAGACTTTATTCATTATGATAGTAAAAATAACCTGCTTACTAATATTATATTTGTATGCCGATTATTGGCCGAACATACAGATCAGCTAAAAAATGTATAAATAACATCTTTTTGTACTTATGTTCACAAATAAAGATTTGATTTGATTTGATTTGATTTGAATTAACTTATGCTTTGTATTATAACAAAATCTTTCAAATAATAAAGAAAAAAATGTGTATAAATAATTAATAATATTATTTATTGATATACATTCTGATAATAATCAAATTCCCTATAGCAATGCCTCTGGGTATTGCGTTTGGAAAATATATTAACTGCAACGTCACCAGTTGAAGTCTAATAAATTTAAAACTGAAATATTAATCAATGACTTTTCATGGAAATACAATTTGTATTGAAAAGATGAGCAAAAATAAAAATAGAGATGGGATCGAGAAGAATAGACAGGGACGACAATCGCTTGAGGGCAAATAAGGGCGAAAACATCGAAGCACTCATGAACACCACAACTTTATCCGAGATGCATATCAATAAAAGAAAGCAATTTATAATATGCGTTTTGAATTAAGCGCTCTGATTGGTGCATTTAGATTATTGGTTCGTGTTTTTGTCGTCCCGTCTCTAGCTCCTGTTAGAGACGGGCAGCTAGTCCTCTGCAGGATATCTGTTTGTTATTCAGATTCATGCAAGTCGTGCTTATCGCACGGACCGTTTGCACAGTTTCCCTACGCTCCATATCTTCGAGAGTTGTCTATAACGCTCCGACTTGATGTGAACACGGAATATGTTGTGGAGGTTTTGAGTTTCCAGTGGTATGATGACAGCTGGTAATGAAAATCTGTATGAATATTTGATTGTGAAAGTTCATTTGGTTATGAATAAAGTAATTATTGTGAAGTATTATGTTGTGTTAGATTTTTGTCTTTGTATAAGAATGAAGGCAAACTTCGATATAAATGTCTACTTATAGGTAGGTATTACTTAGATTAACTCGTAACATTAATTCTTGAATAGATTTTAATTTCGCCAAAATAACATTTAAATGTAATATAGTTAGTATCAGAATGCGATTGTATCACTATCTCTTATAATTATGTTACAATAACGTTATAATAACAATTAATAAACCATATAACAACAAAAACTCGCACTAAGGCCACCTTAGTGCGAGTTTTTTAAAGTTTTCGATTGCGTCGCCGTCAATTAAAATTTAAACTGAATAAGCGTCGTCTGGTGACAATAATGGAAGTCCTTTTTTTTCTTATAATTTGACCTAAGTAAAAGTTTACGGTAATGTGATAGAGAACGTTAAAAAACTCACACTAATCCCTGTGATCATAATAAGGCCACACATATCTACCTGTACCACAAACTTTAACTTGAACAATACCCTTTCAAGAAACAGAGCGTTAAACAATAATCATAAAAACTCATTATCAATGCAAGAATCGTTGAAACAAGGGCGGGTTTACAATTAAAGTGTGCCTCGTGGGATATCACTCTTTGGAACTACTTTGTTTAATTTATCTAAAGCAATTACGCAAGTGCGCCGCAACACCGCTGGGATGGCAATTCTATTATTTTATGCTTAAATGAAAACGTATGGACGTAAAAACAATTTAAATGTTATGGTATGTAAATTCTAAATTACTTTTACTGGTGTTAACAAGGGTTCGAAAAAACGAGGAGGTAGAATTGTAATCGATAATTTTTGATTGGTATTGGTAAATTATCTAAATGATTGTAAAACTTATATCAGGGAACTATTTGTGACATGATGACCGTGACAAGTGTCTTTCGGTCAGCATTAGCGTGGCGAAAGCGATAATCGAAACGTCAAAAATGTATGCAAATTATGCAATTGACGAACTGATTGTGGAGCATATGTTAGTTCCTATTTATGACTTGAGGGCAATTCTTCTAATTTTGCAACGTTTGTATTCGCATCTCATTCACAATCTGTCAAAATACACATTTCCATACAGTTTTTATAGTTGATTAACATGCGAATGCGAACATTGCTTCAAAATTAGTAGAATTGGCACTCTGGAGACAAGTGGCATTCTGTCAGCAAAAGCGTAGCGAAAGTGATTAATTATCAAAACGTCAAAAATGTATGCAATCGACAAACGCTATCGAAACATGTGATCAACCCATCATACTCTGGCGTTGTGACAATCGCATTTGCTGATATATAGCACTTTGTTTAGGTCTGAGCCAAATGTCATCATCTTCCTAGCTTTTTCCTTGGTGTCGGCTTCCAGTCAAACTAGTAAATACTGGTAGTATTTTACGCCGACCTTGCCTATCAGATCTCCACAACCTATTAACACAGTACTCCTTGAAAGACTGGTATCAGATTTTCTGGCTTCTGACTATCTGTAACGCCTGCCAAAGATCTATAAATGACGTGACATAAGGTGCTTTTTGAGGCCAACCTCGGCAAGTCTTGAAGATCGACCCGTGCCGCTGGCTGTTATTATTTAGCCACGAGCTCTTAGAGCCAACGATGTCGAAAACACAAAAGGTATGGGACAACATGCGCTACATGAGAAATACCACGTGGTCATTCCCAAATATTTTTCCATTTCGACAATTGCTACAGCCGATGGGATGCCACTTCTCTGGAGGCTCAGAAGAACGAATGGAGCTACCAATTAGGTTTGCAAAAAGCGGTAACCGAAAACTGCACGTTCGTAAATTGTCTCACCACACTTATGCTACTATTGGAAAAGGTTGGCTAGTGCTTATGCTACGGTAATTCGAATTATGGCTAGAAACAGAAAAAAAAACACTTTAATAATACCTAATAACTTACTTAATAACTTTAATAGGCGATATGTAACAAGCGAAAATATGACAATTTGATAATGTTGTTATTTTATTTCAAATATTCTCTGCTTTATTAAATAACAAAAATTCGCGAAATTGTAACAATTATGTCAGTTTTTGACAGTCACATTGTCAGTTATATTAAACAGGGCCTGACTGCAACCGTTTATCTGCAGGGAAATGCCTCTGTTTGTACTAAAAAGGAAAATAAGCCTTTTCCAATGTATACAATTCACTAATCGAAGCCTACATAAACGAAAACATTCAACCAATAAGTATCCACAGTAACAATCATGAACAAAACTAATTTGCGACTTCTAGCGCCTGAGCACCAAAATCCTACAGAGGACGGAACCGGTACGTCGTCGTGTCGTTGGGGAATTTTCTAATTACGTTTTCAAAGACACCTCGTTTGTAGAACATGTGACATTTGGAGTGAAAAAGGTCACGTATAGAAAATTGGAAATCCAACTGGGACGGGACGTGGACGTTACGGCGCCAAAAATTTGCCTCCACACTTTCCTATTAACGAATCTCATTTGTTGGATTGTCGGGAATTGGTCTCAGTTTTTTTTGGTGAACGGTTAAGGTTTTTTGCGGATTATGGTTTTATGCAGTGGTGGTATGTTTGTAGGTTTTCAGGTAAATTAATGTTAGATAGTCTTTCACATGAAGTGAGGAGCTCGTGGCTAAATAATAACAGCAGCACTGGTCGATCTTTAAGGTTAACGCTTGCCAAGGTTGGTCTGTGAATGTGTGACCATCTTAATATAAGGAGTTTCCTCCGTGCCTCGGAAAGCACGTTAAGCCGTTGGTCCCGGCTGTCATTTGTAGATCTTTGGCAGTCGTTACGGATTGTCAGAAGCCAGAAAATCTGACTCCAGTCTTGCCAAGAAGTACCGTGTTACCCAGTTAATGGGTTGTGGAGGTCTGGTAGGCAGCCGCTCCACGTAAAACAACTGGTATTCAGCTGAATCTGGTTTGACTGGAAGCCGACCCCAATATAGTTGGGAAAAGGCTAGGCAGATGATGATGATGATGACTCTTTCACATGAAGTGCCTGAGTGGTGCAGCTTACAGTCATTTGAATGGACAGCTGCTCTATGGGTCTGTGAATTTCCAAAAATCTAATTGTAAGGACAAGTTTGAAAATACGCCAATTATTACTATCAGTAGTTTGATGATTTTCTTTACTATACAAATTCCAACAGAACTTTTACTAATGAGTAAAAATTTACATTGTCAGTACAAAAAAGGTTAAGAGAATAAATAATTGATACTTCTTAAAAAGTTATCCGTTTAACAACTTTAATTAAGAAGAATATTAAGACAGTTCATCGATAGGTCTATAAAACACCTTGCAATTTAATTAAAATATTCTAACAAAGTTTGTCACACGGAATTTCCTCTTTGCCCCCAATTTGGGACACCATCTGCGCATCTCTATTGCAAAATAATTAGTCTAAAGTAAATTATGCACCCTTTAAACTGCATCAAATTTAGGCAAATAAAGTCAGTTTAAAATATATATTAGAGGGCCACATGGCATGTGTTTTAAAAGACATTTTCTTATGAGTTGCATCACACTTTAAAATAGGGGAGGGGAAGATATGATATTGTACAGAGCTCCTGGCAACGGTTTTTATTACGTGTGTTAAAAGCAATTTTAATCATACTTTTTATGAGTTATTATTATTGTTTTCTGAATAAAATAAATTGATATTAAATTGTAATGGAGTCCGGGTACTGACAAGATGGTCAGTCTTGGCTGTTGCAGCATGTAGGTACCGAACAGTCCACGCTTCTGAAGAACATAGGTATGTGGTTGCGATCATCAGAAATGAGAGAACGAAAAAGAAGAACGAGTTCGGTCCTGAATGGGTAGAATGAAAGGTATATCTACATTATTATGATCAGTGTTCTTTTATTCAATGCAACTATTGAATTTTAATGCACCCTGCATGTTTCAAATTTTTAAAACGTGAAAAATAAAAATTTGTGAGTTTTTAAAAATTCACAAAAATATATTCCACACGAGATTTTCTCACATATTCCGCACCCAATATATTCCTTTCATACATAATCGTCGAAAAATTGCGTCACTTTTCTTTACAGAATGCCAGCAAAACACTCAGAATGGCGCGTGCCGGTACAATTGACCGAATGCGCACAATTATTCGTACGGCGGAAACTGTGGGGCTGCGGGTGTGGAAAAAAAAGAAATATTTATTCACCGAGTGCAATCATGGCGAATAAAACGATTACATGCTACGTTCGTGAATAGCTTCTATTGCAGCTATATAGAATGGTTTTGTTTAGGTTTAATTGATATAGCGTTGGTAGTTGGCTAGGTATAAATTGTACCTAATAAATGTCTGGGGACCAATTTATAGCTTAACTATGCTGGGAAGAGTACCAATTTAATAACCTTAAACAATAATAATTATTATTTAAAAATCATCAGATCTCTTCATCCACACACGATATAAAAAGGGTAATTCATGAATTTATACGAAGAAAATTCGCTCTAGTTTAATTTCTATATTATCGAGGGAAAACATGACTTGCCAGTTATATGCGAAATGTATGCTTTACCAATTTTCCTCCAATATCGTTCTAATATTATTAATTTATGGAATTTATAATGACAGGACCCATAACTCTTTGGAACATTCTGACACAATGTAATATAATGAAATCATTTTACACATCAGTAGAGCACCCTTTATTTGTAAAACATACATGAAGCGGTTTGATTAGGATAATAGAAATTCAGAACCAATATTTTTCTCGGATAAATAGAAAAAGCGAGAGATTGAAATTAGTAATAAAGTGAAAGAGTTATAGTGGATGATTTGATTGCTAATGATGACAATAATGTAAGAAACTTAAGAAGAAAATACCGACTTTAGAAAGGCTGGGTTACGCAGGAATCTCGTTAAAGTATACTCGTTATTTCACATAGGGCTCGTATGGGATATAAATTCCATCTCAGCAATTACTTTCCTTTTAGGCAAATTAACAAGCTGACTGTAACCATAGAAATTCAATCCGACCAAATCTGTATGTAAATGTATTGTGATTGTGGGGCCAATATTCGAATTACAATTTCTATGTTGATTAACCGTGTTACACAGGAATTTATGTTCGCTACTCGAACGCCTGTTTCTCTAGCATAATTTTGTTTGTACGTTTTATACCACAAGCGGTATACGCGGGTTGGTTGTATGATGTTGAAATAGAATATACATTGCATGTATATTTTGGAAGTATGCGCTGCAAAAAAGGGTTGTTTTTAGAGTAATTTGTTGAAGAATAATAATATTTTAGGGAAACAATAAGTTTAAAGCAGATAATATAACGTTATTTTAACATAATTATGTACTTAGTAAAAATCTGCAAGAGACTTCAAAACTTGTAGGTATTTAAGCTCCTAAAAATCCTGTAAATTATTATGGACTCTTTTCGCCGGTTCCTGAATTGAAAATTTGAAGTTCAAAACGTGTTAAACTCCAGTGACCAATTTTCAAATACATAAGAAAAAGTTGAGTGTTACAAGTTCTAACTATGAAACTTCTAATTTTGAAACCGGAGTTGAAGCAGGTACATTTTTTTCCAATTTCACAACATGAAATTAATCAAAAAACTCCTACTTCATCCTGGCCTAATAACTCTCGCTTATAATCTGGACCCTCATATCGGGAAAGGTCTTTGCAAAATCCCTAATTAGACATATCTATTGATAACGTTATCAGAGCGCTACCGTCATTATGTTTTACGACTGGTTTTAATTCTGATGCGGCAAGGTCGTAGGCCTTTGTCTGACGTCATAATTAAGTTGATCGCAATCAAGGATTAGGTTTTATCTAAGTATTCAGTTTGTTTGAGACTTATGGGCTAAAATACTAATAAATATATATAAAACTAGCTTCTGCCTGCGGTTTTGCCCGCCTGGTACCTAGGGAACACATTCCCGGGATAAAAAACCTATGTCCTTTCTCAGGCTCTAGACTATCTGTGTACCAAATTTTATTTATATCGCAAGTTCAGCAGTTTTGGCGTGAAAGCGCGACAGACTGACAGAGTTACTTTCGCATTTATAGTATTTTAAAAATAAAGATTCTTCCTTGAATGAGTGACTGACAGACAACGCATAACCGAAACTGCTGGTCGTAGAAAGCTGAAACTTGGAATGTCCATTCCTTGGGAAGTGTAGGGAGAGGATTTCCAGAAATTCCTGCGGGAACGGGAAAACACGGGATAGGCGCGTACGAAATCACGGGGCAAAAGCTAGTATGTTTTATGTGGCTGTTTAGATAGCGACTAAGACCTGTAGCGGTCATTCATACTCCATAAGTCCATACTTGCCAGGGTTGCTAAATTTGTTCGAGTAAAGAGTTACCGCAACATTAGATAGCAAACGACATTAGGAGGAACACGGATGGGTTTTAGTCAGTAAGAGTCTGACACTCCCTTCCGCTCCGCCCAGAGTGGAAGGAGTCATTTGATGATTACCAATCCTTGCAAAAAAATAAAAACAAAAAGGTGTAATATGGTTTATTCAGTTTAGATAGCGATTAAGACGAGAAGCTCGTGGCTAAAGAATAACAGTCGCACGACTCGGATCTTCAAGGTTAAGTAACGCTTGCTAAGGTTTGGTCTGTAGATGGAACTACCGTGTTAGTTAATAGGTGGATGGTATTCAACTGAATCCGGCTTGACTACAAGCCGACCCTAATTTAGTTGGGAAAAGGCTAGGCAGATGATAGGATAGCGACTAACATAACTGTATATAGTATATATAACTCAACTATCTATAGTATTATACTTTTAGTTCATACCACTATAATAATAATGGGAAGGCAAGTCTGTCTATATGTCTATAGGTCTGTCTATTTCTTATATCTTTACATCTTCACGGTTGTATGAAACTTTGCCCACGTTTACACCATGTCGTTGGAAACACATACGACTCAGGAGACTTTTCCAAAAATAAAGAATTATAATAATTTATAGTAAAACTTGGGATAATTTTCGAACACCCCACGTGCAAAGCCTGCGTCTGTGTTTCCAGAAGCTCACAATCCTAACCTCTTCAAAGTTAGAGTGAAGAGGCTCCTTCTGGGTAAGCTCGCTTCATCGTAAACTTTGTCTCTGTCATCTCTGACATAGACTAGAGTCAAGAGTAAACCAATCATAAACAAAAAAATAAAAAAAATCACTTGCAGAAATAAGTTTAATAATAAATTAAAATTATTGAATAGTTTCAGGATAGCTAAATAATTGTCTTTTGGGTAGACACCGGTTTTTATCACCAACACTTCGCTCCTTCACCAAAAGGCTTAAATCCTATAATCGCTGCCCAGTCGAAATTGGTCTGCTGTCACACTTAAAATAAATTACTGTCCCCGCGCAATTTCACACCCCTAACCCTCCCACTAATTGAACCAAAATACACTTAAATTTTCTTTGTGTCTAGTGTAATTTTAGCTCAGATGGGGTCACACAGACCACCCCATGGCAATTTAACGGGTTGAACATTCTCTTCCTGATGTCAATTTGGAGTTTCTTAAGTAAAATGAACTGAATATTTGACGTAAACTTGTGTAGATTAATTAACATTTCGACATAATCGCTTTTCTCCGTCTGCGTAAACATTGAATTGTGCCGTTATTTTGAATGAAAAGAGAAATGGCGAAGGAGAAAGTAATTGTAGTTAACTGAAGTATAAGAATGAAAGCATAGAAGATGATATTTACGAAAATAATAGAAAATGAAAGCAGCTTACCGATGATGATAAATGTATGAAACTCTTCTGAAGTAATGTTCTTGTCAAGTTAAGCATAGGCATCATTCATTCAACAGAAGTCAAAAGTAATGTAATTATAAAAGATGGTCATTCATCATCTAACTATGATGATGATCCTATTTTCTGACAACAGCAAACATACTAAAACAAGTATACCCAAAGTACTTACTTAATTTATAATCCGAACAAATGAAACAGTCCGTAGTTCCCACTAATTCTGTTGACAGTACACTAATCATTACATCAAAACGTGATGACGAATGGAACACGGGACATGAATAACTGAATCGCGGTAAAATGCGACCGCGCGTGGTAGCGGAGATGTTGCTGTAAAAATTCGAAAATAGGCTAATTTCAAGGCTGTTTGTCCGTGGAGTTTCTTGCACTTTCTTCACCATAGAAATCTACGCTTTGGGACGTGCATATAGCTTCCATGTTTTTGACTGACCGACTTTGACATTTCAAAAGTGCCTGTAAATGGTTTATTTGAAATAAAATGCTTTGAATTTTTGCTGGGAGTGAATCCTGCAAATGGTCTATCATGTAGGTAAAGGTATTGGTCTGCAAAGATATTGGTATTGGCTGCAGTCAATAATGAAGAAGAAGTATTAGAACATATCAACAAAACAAACAATAACAACAAAAATGTATGTATCGTAGTTATTATTAGCGCTTCTGGTAACGTTCAACGTAATAGGTTATAATTTATACAAAACAAAAAAAAAACAAAGTGATCACACAAGAGACAAGTGATACACAAGGTGTGAATCTATGGCAGGCCACTGATCGACCTAGCAGCTCACCTAAAATGCAGATCAACATCAACCACTATCTACTACCAAACGTCACCATCTACTAAAAAATCTGCTTCATCGCCCAGAAAATTTAGTTAACCCCCGATATTTGAGCCATCTATTTTTTAACCGACTTCTTCAAAAAGGAGGAGGTTCTATGTTCGGCGGTACGTTTTGTTTTTTTTTATGTATGTTCACCGATTTCTCCACCAATTGTGGACCGATTTTAAAAATTCTTTTTTTATTCGTTTGCGTATACTTTTGAGGTGGTCCTTTTGTCACCAAGTCAGGATCTGATGATGGGATCCCATGAAAGTCGAGGGAAAACCTCGAATTTTATAGGCACATACAATATTTTTCATAAAATTTCTAACGCAATTCAGATATTTGTGCCTGATAATCATCATCTCATGTTGCTGAGCTGATGATGAAAGGTATAAGTCAGGATCCGATGATGGGATCCCATGAAAAATGTTTGTTCAGCGATATTTTCGCCAATTCTTAACCGATTTGGACGATTCTTTTTTTGTTTGTAAGATTATTTTCTCGGACTGGTCCCATTTTAATTTTGTGAAGATCTGATGAAGACCTTCGGAGGTAGGCAACGGAATTATTCGATCAATGATAGCAAATGGATCGGGATTTCTAAATCGCATGTCTGTTGATTGTTTACACCAGTTCATAACATAACATCAGGCTAGTACGCTGTGTTTGTGGTTTCACTTTCTAGTGGTACGCAGGTACCACTAAAAATTGAAAAGAAATCTTTTATACAAAAAAATAAAACCGACTTCCAAGTCCAGGTCGGTATTTTTGGTTTTTTTGACACCGACTTACGAAATTAAAGTTATTTTATACTTTGTAGTGTTTTGTTTTTGGAAAACGGTTTTATTTTTTGTAATAATGTTTTTTTTTATCTTGTTAAAAAACTGTTTGCAAGAAAGCAGTATTAAACAACGGAACTTTACCAAGCTGATGATGATGCCACTAGAATATTCCAGGTTTAGCCCCATTTCTAGCTTCAGCAGCAACATTGTCACACTCACCGCACGCGTTGTGAGGACCCAACGACCCGGTTGCATAAATTCGTATCGTGACAATTATACGGGACATTATCTCCGCTGCCGTTGTCTCCCGGATTTTTATACCGTTTTCATTTGCAGCAATTTTTTTTAGTTCGTCCTGCTGGCTGTTTGTGAACTTTTATGTTAGATGTGTAGTATGTACTTTTGAATCATTGCAGATTTTGAAGTAGACAGTCAGTTACCTATTCTACCAATCTACAATTTAGTAATGATAATTGTCATCATAGTTTTAGCTGAAAAACGTCAACGGCTGGACATGGCCCTTCCAAGTGTAATGAATAATCGAGGAGCTCGTAGACAGAAACCAGTAAATCTGACTCCAGTCTTGCCATGAAGTACCGTCTTACCCAGTTAATGGGTTGTGGAGGTCTGGTAGGCAACCGCTCCTCGTAAAATACTGGTATTCAGCTAAATCCTGCTTGACTGGAAGCTGACCCCAACGCTTGGCAGGCAGGCGATCGTAGTATTATGGTGTTGAGGTTTGCAGAGAATACTGCTGTCCATTCTCTGGCGAGTCAATTCTGTACGTAACCGCTAAATTAAGCATCAGAGAACCCAGACTACGAACCGACGACGACGAGTCTGGGATCAGAAACCAGCTCAAACAAAGCAAAACAAAAGCAGATTCTATATATAAAGTACTTCACATGAACACTTAGCAGCAGCCTCAACACTAGACCAATGCAACACCGTATTCAGACATAACATAAAACGCGAAATCATAAAATTGTGGTCCGCTCTCGTATCTACATTTATATGGGAGGTCTGGCTCACAATGTCGGTTACAGCACCATATGACGCACTTGTGTAATGGTCTGTACAGGGTAGTTGTATGTAAACATTTCTTCTTTATGTATTTAATTTGAACACCAATGGACGCACGCATAATGGCGGCAGCATGTCGCCGCGGTTTGGCGAATGGACGCGTCCGGATATAGAAGGATATTAAACTGGATGTACTAACAGTTTCATATGTTACGTATCGCTTTTAGTAGCGAATTGGACAGTATTTTTGCTTGTGGCCTGCAATACGATTGTGTGAATATTTGTGACAGAAACAATTTATATTCTAGGACCAATTACACTGGCTGGCAGAAAAATCAATACCACTGTAGACAAAAAAATTGCTGGTTGATGTTGTTTTTAGTATATTGGTGTTGTTATGTATTGATGGTTTTGTTGAGGAGCTCGTGGCTAAATAATAACAGCCGCTCGGGTCGATCTTTAAGGTTAAGCTACGCTTGCCAAGTTTGGTCTGTGGATGGGTAACCATCTTAATATACCGAGTTTCCTCCGTGCCTCGGCAAGCACGTTAAGCCGTTGGTCCCGGCTGTCATTTGTAGAACTTTAGCAGTCGTTACGGATTTTCAGAAGCCAGTAAATCTGACTCCAGTCTTGCCAAGATGTACCATGTTACCCAGTTAATGGGTTGTGGAGGTCTGGTAGGCAGCCGCTCTACGTAAAACACTGGTACTCAGGTGAATCCGGTTTGATTGGAAGCCGACCCCAATGTAGTTGGGAAAAGGCTAGGCAGATGATGATGTGTTGATGGTTTTGTTAATCGTTGTGTGATTTCGAAAAAATAAGGCATTACCATTCCAAAAAACATCAAGATCTCAAAACAAGCAATCTTAAGAGTAGATTAAATTCGTTACCTCTTCCAGAAGTCTTAGTTTCTAACTGTTCCGTGGTTTAGCACATAGTTACGCTCTATGGAGGTGCTACGTATAGGAGAGCCAGCGGCTATGTGACTATGAACTGGACAATCTATTATTAAGAATTCATATGCATACCTACAGTGAGAATTTTAATGGATGCTGTATGATAATAGATAACTTTGTTCTTATTGCATTTTACGCAATGTGCTGTAGAAATTAAAAGAAAATATGTTTTCTTTTTTAAATTAAGGAAATAAATATAACGTGTAACAGAATAAACACAATACTCTTAAGGGGTCATTGTACTCATCATTATGAACAACTTTTACTATGAGATCGAACCCGAAATCGCGCAAAAACAATCAGCGGTTCAGTACATTTTGTCGAGCTATACGCACGTAAATGTATAGAGTAGTCGACTTTTTTGCGTATTCAGTGCTAGTCCCATAGCGAAAGTTGTTCATAATGATGAGTACAATTACCCCTTAAGAGGTATTTCGTTTATTCTGTTACACGTACAGGTATATTCTGATTTTGAAATGGACGAACTGATAAGGTATGCTTCATTTATCCTATCAAACCTCAATCAAGTAGGTACATTCATTGGTGGATCAATAGTCAGAAAACTAGCTACGAAAAATAAAATCGTCAAAAAAGTCCACTGAAGCTCATAAAATAATCACCCGTGATATAAGCGAACCCTTTTAACCCGTAAACTGCAACAACAAAATTAATTAAAATCTCGCCCGGTACAAATTAAACGGTCTTTCGGATGCACTTTTCGGTGCTTTTCCGGCGGGCAAACAAACATTTTGATTAACAACTTGCGTCGAATCAATCAATTTAATTGGTAGGCGACCAAGCCAGCGGCAATTGCTTTTTTCATCACAACAACACTGAAGAACTTCAAGATAAAATAGTATCTATAGTGATATTTTAGTAACCTCAAAGAAATAATAGTTACGGTTTTAAAACATATATCGTATACGTAGACATAGATCATACTAGTTCGATGATAGAGGAATATCGATACTAATATATAAAGCTGAAGAAAATGTTTGTCTATACTAATATATAAAGCTGAAGAGTTTGTTTGTTTACTTAAACGCGCTAAACTCAGGAACTACTGGTCCGATTTGAAAAATTCATTCAGTGTTAGATAGCCCATTTATCAAGTTAGGCTATAGGCTATATATAATCACGCTAAGAGCGGAGCAGTAATGAAAATTGTGACGCAGACGAAGTTGCGCGAGTCAACTAGTGTTAAAATAATTTGAAGATTCCAAGCAACCGTTAAGTTATACCTACATAATTACAAGAATTAATAGTGATAAATAGACAAAATTTTGCAGTAGCAACCATAATTTTTTGTAGCAAATTATTGTAAAACGTCGATTTTTGTTGGGGCTGACCCGCGACCAGCCTAATTTATTATCAATTGAATAGGTCCCGGAACGAAACCCTTCATATGTGAGTCCGAGTCGCACTTGGCCAGTTTTTTTATTTATTTTTAGTGTCTATTTTTTGTAATAGCGGCAACTGAAATACAAACTCTTTGACAACTGTCAACATACGGACGGACAGGCGGACAGACAAACGACCTATGGCCTTTGGGTACGGAATCCCGAAGATGTATGCAAAATTTTTAGGACAACTAAAACAAAAATACAGCTCAGTAGCATACTTCTCTAAAACTGTGCCAAAAGGCTTGATAGGGCAACAGCACATTAAGGCAGAACTATGCAAAATAGGGCACTTAGTGTTGAATTGGGTCGGCTGGCTTAAGCGTTGGGTAGCTTATGCGTTCTCACTATCTTTAAATCCTGAAAATTATAGTTATCTTCAGAACTTGGCGCCTTTCTTTTATTTCGTTCCTGTAAGATTGCATGGTATTGGAGAGACAACAATTATTTTCTTACATCTTAGACTTGCTAAATGGGGATAGTTAGAAAGAATGTCTTGAGCTTACCAATTTGCTGGGCTAGCGTGATAACTTTCCCTGTCTATATCTGAGGACACACTTGAAAAGAAACAACAATCTTAATTTATGAAACGGCATTACTGAAACATTATAATTTTGTTTCTTCATTTTCTTAACTTATTTGTAAATAGTAGCCCACCGGTGTCGGGAACAGGCTACCGGCGCGGCGGTCCAGAGAGAGGAACCTCTTAACAATGCGAGCCGTGCCCAGAAGAACCGCTTTCTGAATCAAGCCCTTGATCCAGCTGCCTAACGAGAGCCTTCTAAGGTGTTGGTCGAGGCTCGTGGCTATTAAGCCATTGTCTGATACGACTATCGGTACAATGATTGCGGAATCCACATCACGATTATTATACCTAACTAAATAAATGCTTGCTAATTATAAACTCTAAGATAGCAGCAGTGTTTCCTCAGTGTACATAATTATAACGATTTGTAGTCCAGACCATGAACAAGCTAAGCTTTCGATATAATCCCCGTCAAACGTTCAATCCCATATTTATTTCCGCAAACCGCATTCGAATCCATCTAAAATTCAGTGTAACGCTTTCATATATATCTTAATAACGTCCTCTATTTCAATAAAACCTAGTCCAATTCACGGCGAAACAACCAAATGACGCAAACAAACGTAACCATTCCACGTATCGTCATAAAGGCTATTTTTATTGCTCACAGTTAACATAAAGTTTATCCGGCTTCATCCCCTAACGTCTCTAAATGCAATCCAAACGCAGTGGAACCAGAAATTATACCAGCATTTACTTTCAACGATGCACTCAAGATATTTTCAAGTGTGGCGAAGTGAGGGTTAAATGTGGAGTTATTTTTATTTCAATAATATTATAGTCTTGATATGAAATCTTGGATTCTGTACCAGGTATTGGAGTTTCATCTGCTTCAAAGCGTTCAGTTTACTTTTGAATTTTTATTCAGTCGAGAGTTTTATTTTACTCGGCAAACTCACAAACCAAATACTCGTATATATTATAACATGAAAATTCACGTCGTCGTCCGTATTTGCTTAATCACTGAAAATAATTTCCTTAAAATTCTATATGGAGTAATTTGCTAAAATTTTCCTATATCAACGTTTAAATTCCTTCTGGATCGAGGATAAAATGTTCGAAACGACGTTACTTAAAATTATTTTCTTCAAATGGATACTTTATATGCTGCGCCCGTACCTCTGACCTACTCGTTTCACTTATTTCGATATTGGACCCCACTAATTTTGTTTACTTATTCATTAAAATGGAGAAAGATGGCGGACTCGGGCGAAATGCTTTCTCTATTAGATTTTTATGGAAAACTGAATACGTGGAAGTGGATTTTAAAGAGGAAACCTTTTTCTTTAACTGCTCTGATGAAGTTACGTCAATAAATTCGTTCGTACTATATTTATTCGTTCGTATTATAGGGAGGAGTAGTAACAGCTTCTACAAGTTAAGGTACGTTATTGAGGTTAAGCAAGATTATATTTTTCTGACTACCAGCTATTTTATATTTTCAGTCTACTTTAAGCTATTTTTTTCTTTATATTTTTACTCTCTTTTTCACTTTTCAAGTTCAGCCATCTATTCCAATGACCTATATTTGTCAGAACATATCGATACAACCGAACTGTAACATTAAAGGTGAAAGCAAAAATCCAAATACGAAAAAGGTGACAAAACGGAAGACAATTTGAAAGCAACGAAATAATAGGAGCAGACAGAAATCCAGACATGTGTCGAGCATCACATTGGAATGTAAAACAGAAAGATGAAGAATATTGCTCGTGAGCACGGCATAAGATATCCTAAGATATCCTCAGATATTACTGCAGATTTACGTAGAAAATGCAACGTTCTGGGAACCTCTTGACGGACTGCCGATTCGCATCTTGAATTATTCATTCGTTCCCCAAAAGTTTACCAAGACGGCCGCATTGAACATTGCTTTGTTTTATAGTTTATGAAATTTCGTTTCCTCTTTTACACAGACTTTGGTTTATGTTCAGTATTTTGTTCGGAATTTAGTTCTGTTGGTTTTGAATTTGTTTTTGATCATTGAGTTATGAAACTTTGTGTAGGTAGCGTATTTTTTTGGGAAAACTCTATTGGAATATTAAGAAATCTGGTACAGTGAGGCTTATATGTTTCTGGCATAACTTCATTTCTGCTATATGCTCTACAATATTCCAATTTTGTAACACTGTAGGACCTTACTTAAACAAATAGTTTAAAGTAAACCATAAATCTTGCACCAGTTTCCAAATAACAAATCTCTATTACCATTGACAGTAACACATTGTTCTATTTCAGTCTAATTCACTAATAGACTTCAATGAGCGTCGCAATAAGTCAGTGTAACAATAAGTCAGTCTGTTCGGCCACGTGCCTCTCTGCAACATCCGTTACCCATACTACGACGCACAAATCGGTTCGTTTGCGAAGACAAATGGCAGCCGTCTGCTTGCTAACATACACAGATTGCATTTTCAAAAATTACTCGAAAAAGAGTTCGAAATCCAATATCGGGTGCAGGCGCAAGCACGCATGCTGTCGTATTTTTTGCACTCCCCTAAAATCAAAAGTTCGAACTCTAAGCCGTTTGCAACAGAGTTCAGTTCCTGTTGCTCCAACAACCCAGTCGGCATATGAAAAGTGATGCTCTGATATTGATATTCCGTTTAGCATTGTCGTCGCGCTTCAACCGTGTCACCCTCTGTTACCACATTCTACTTTTTGTTTAGCAACAATAGAATTTATTACTATTATGCCGCGATTTAGGTATGTCATGCCCATTGTTCGATTAGCGATCGGCACCCATCGCGTTTCGAAAGTATTCGCTCTGTGGTATTTAACGCCGACGGTGGCATCATAAGGCGCTTCGTTAGCGCTCTGTTTAGAATCCAAATTGTAGTATTAAGTAGTAATTAAGATAAATTAGTGTCGATAAGAGTTTGGGTCGTCGACGTGCCAACATTGTCGCCATGTCTAAACGCTTCGAAGAAACAAGAACTTCTTCAGAACAATTTGAAGATCCGATTTATAATGAACTTTGTTTTGCAAACTGTCAAAATTGTTAGTGTTTTATTCGATTGTACTTCTTCAAATGGCGATTTTAATTACAGGAATGTGCAGCTGCTTCAATACAACGTGTTCTTTTACATCAAACAAATTGTTTTCGAAACCGTTTATAAAAACAATATCAACATATTGTTGTCAAAACGTTTTATCTTACGGAATGGAAAATTCAAAAGAGGTTGTAATAATCCGAAAGTAAAGGTCTGACACACGGAGCTGCTAGTCCTTCGTGGGGAGAGGGAATTTAAATTGAGCGTCGTACAGTCATCTCAATAAGCGGCTTGGCTCTCAACACGGCTCGTAAATTCGACGCCAATTGTTTGTTTTCAACGTTGAACGTTGCGAAGTTGAAAAAAGTGAGCAAGAACTTACGGAAGGTATGGATAAGGTTTATAGTTTTTTTTTCAGTATAAATTCACTAGCTTTTGCTTTTGCGCGCATATCCAGTTTTTTCCTGTTCCCGTAGGAATCTCGGGAAATATTGGTACTCCTCAAGGAATCTACATGCCAAATTTCAATTTTCTACGAGCAATAGTTTCGGCTATGCATTGTCTGTCAGTCACTCAGTAACGGTAGAATTTTATATCTTAAGATGATCTAGAACGCTAGAGCTGGAGATATCATTTGGTGTTTATTTTTGGGACACTGAATAATTTTTGCTTAAGTTAACTCACGCAAAGATTTCCTTACTTAATTTTCATGCTTAACAACTAATTAGCAGGCCTACTTCATCAACATACACCAGCATTTCCAAGTAAAACTCTTATAAGTTTCTTTTGATCACTCCGTTAATTACAGCTCCATTAACTTTGTGTCACAAAAACAGCTAGTCTTTTGATACGGCTTTGTAATTAAAAGTAACATTGGCTTTTATCGTATCCACAGCTATACCTTCGTTCGCACATCCACAATCCAGCTCTGTCGAGTATACTTCGTAAATCTTAACTTTTGTTGGCTATATCCGAGTATAAAATTGTTTAGTGTTGGTACAAGCTACATCAATCTGTGAGCATCGCCAATACATCGGTACCTACCGGTAGATGCGGTATTGCTACAAAAGCGGTAGTGATTTGTTCAACGCATCTTTCTGATTTATTCGTCTGGCCGTAAAGTTGTTCAACTAAATCTTTTGCGAGAATTCCAACAGTTTCACGAATGAGTAGCTTTTTCATTTTGTTACGCACTTTTTTAGTTCTGTTATACGAATGTTGAATACGATAAACGTTTATGTTTTCAATGACGATTGAGAATTTACGATTCAAGAATTTATTGATGAAAAAAATTTGAGTGTCGTTCGCTTTCTCCCTTTGTGCGTCGTCGTTGGAATAGAAAACATTTTTATGAGCTTCTTTGACAGGTACTTAGTGAATCTGGTTAAGAATACTATTAAAACAACAATAGAAAATGGTCTTTATAACAATATGGTAATTAGAAACTAATATGGAATGCCGAAACTATATTTAGCTTAGTAGCCTATCCTATAAAATGCCACAACTCGAAACAGGCCATTCATTAAACTACATAGATGCCATCGGGAGGCAATGTTCTATAGTGCTAATAGTTGTAGGTAGTTGTCGCATTGCATCTCAAATTAATTGTTTGTCTAAATTTACATAATTTGCATTGATTGCGTTGATGTCGACCAAGCAGCAACATAGTCTTATGAATTAAAAAAAAACCGGCCAAGTGCGAGTCGGACGCGCACATGAAGGGTTCCATAGCATAAATCTTATTTTTTATTATTTGTTGTTATAGCGGCAATAGATAAACACAATCTGTGAAAATTTCAACTGTCTACCTATTACGTTTCTTCAGATACAGCCCGCTAACAGACAGACGGACGTACGGATGGACGGACAGCGGAGGCGTAGTAATAGGGTTCCGTTGGATACCCTTTGGGAACGGAACCCTAAAAAAGAATGTAAGTTTTTGTGACGTAAGTTTATGTGTGCATTTGTACTCGCTCTGGCATGTTCTATACACATGAAAGATTTAACAAACATTTGAAAAGTTTCCCAAGACATCACAAAAACTCGTACACGACACCCTAAAACCCTAAAAAAACTAAATCGTTTAACAGACCTCTGAACTGTCAAACAAGAGCTAAAATTATGTTCTGAGGTTATTAAAAGATACTAAATTGCGACCGGAACTTTGTTCAGATATTTTTATGAATAAGATTGCCAATACCACTTTTATCAACTTCCAAACATAAATGTAAATTTCAAACGATTGATTTACATACTGCTTATATTTAACATTTAATTTATGAACCCAAACAATGGTTAAAGCGCATGTATGGCATGCGGGCTTTTATTGACAGCTAATATCTGTTTAAATAACTATTGGATCGTTTAATTCCATTGTAAATCATTGTTAACCGTTTGTTTGGTTTTTCACTGATATTTATTACGCGTACGATTCATGGTATACTGGTATTCCTTGGTGATTCAAGGTTTAGTGTTTTGTGACTTTACAGTGGGCGATATTGAGATGATAGTGAAATTGTAGTATTGTTCAATTTCATTCCTATAGCATCCGCTTCTCGTATTGTGAATACTTTGTGGCTAAGGATTGGAATTCCTTGCCGGGGTCTGTATTGTCTTATCTACAATCTGACGGTCTTTAATTCAACAATGATTTCAACAGATTACTTCTAGGCAATCGTGCTCCATCTTCGTTGCTTTCCATCAAGTAAGATTATGGTCAAATCCGAGCCTAGTAATTATAATAAAAAAATGGCTAAAATTCTTCATTAGATTATTAATTTCTTAGGATTTTGTACTTTAAAAGGAAAAAATCGAACCATTATAGGATCACTTTGTTGTCCGTCTGTCTGTCAAGACCTTTTATCTCGGGAACGCGTAGAGATACGAGTTCAAATTAAAACCACATACTCAGATCTACATTTCCTTGAAGCTGTGATAAAACTAAACTTCTAAGTTAACTTATAAAAAAGATACGGCCGATATGCTGCAAAAAACGTATAATATATTTCGACACTCTGAAGGGGAACAAAATGTTTAGGGTATTTACCGTTGACCGCGAACTATGAAATTTGGCAATTAATACCGTCTTAAACTACAAGTATAGGGAAACATCTGAAAACTATTTACATTTGTAATAAAATCATAAAAATATAGTCTTTACCTGCTTTAGTAATGTTACCTACAAATTTGTATGGAACCCTCGGTGGGCGAGCCCGACTCGCACTTGTCCGATTTTTTTATATTTATTTATATTATTGTAATCTCAAGCATTACAGTTAATGCCTCAGTAACTAAACAACTTTCTACCATAGTTACCATTAGGCAGTGAAATATTGATTCCCTACGACAGCCAAGAAAAGAGCTCCTTATATGAAGTCTGAAACAAAATAATCGAAAGTAAATTATACATAAAAATGTTTTCTTTCCATATCTGCAAATATTATTTCCCCATATCAACAAATGATCGGATCGTAATCGTCACTTATAAACCCAGCCTTTAGGAACTATAGTTTGGCAGAACTCCAAGTATCGGTGTCGGATGTACTTGTTTCACACTTGCCTGTACCTATACTGAGATCCTGTAAATAAACTTAGTACCTACATACTCGTACGTGTTGTCCTTGTCTTTATGTTTTGGTGTACAGCACAGTACAGCCAAGCCGTCCGTTCTTATGCTAATTACCTATTAGACAACCGAGAACTTTGGACACCCTGCGGCACGATGGATCGATGATTGAAAAAGGTGACTGGCGGTGGACGGATACGGTCTGCTCAAGACCGGGATGGTTGGCGCTCTTTGGGAGAGGCTTACGTTCAGCAGTGGACGTTAATTGGCAGTTGTGATAAACCGAAAACTTTATAGACAGAGGTGTTGCTGTGGAGTTTGATGCGCCACTTTTCCTTCCTTCTCTATAAAAACTGACGACCAAAAAGTGCTAGCTTTCGGTCTATCCTCCTCAATGGACCTCCTTTGTTCTCCTAAAATTGTTTGTCCGAAAATAATTATCCATAACACGTTTTCTACGAACTTAAGTAAGTAACCATAATGCTCAAAATAATGAAATTTTGTTTAACATAATTATCTTTAGTTCTATAAGAATTCTGTCAGAATATCGAGTACTATAATAATTTAATCTCCTTATTTTACATGGTCTAAAGTCATATTATTATGTCCTAGTATTGTGTTAAATAATGTGTATTATTCCGAATGTTCATTTATAATATTTTTTTAGTCCTAAAAATTTGCTAAAAATTAGATTATTGTGACAAAAACGAATCGCTGTAAATCCGACTCCACGTAGTCTTGTCTGCCCTACCCCTAGAGTGTAATTTAAAATCGCGTAGGCGCGGATGGGCGCGGCGGCCCGCGTTGTAACCCTTCACAGCTTTGGCTTGCCGGCCAGCCTCAGCCGCGGTGGTGAGCGTTAAACCCATCTACGACGATAAACTTGCGAGGGACCAACGGAGCCCTGCAGCGCCGGAGCCGTAACAGAAACCATACCTGCTGCATGTTGCATGCTACAGGCTTGCTTGCATGCTGCATGATGTATGCTTGCTTGCATACTGAATGCTGCGAGCTTGCTTGCTTACAAAAACCACGTGTTCACAATCAACTGCTCTATTATAAACTAGCGGACGTCACGCGGTTTCACCCGCGTAGTTCCCGTTTCCGTGGGAGTTTGGGAATAAAATATAGCATATGTTACTTCCTGATAATGTAGCTATCCATTGCTGAAAGAATTTTTCAAATCGATCTTGTAGTTTTTTAGTTTATTCAGTACAAACATACAAAAATACAAATTTTTCTTCTTTATAATATTAGTGTAGATGTAGATAGTGTAGATGTAGATAGTGTAGATATAAGGAAAAAAAAACTTATGAATATTATTATTATAAATAAACATTATTTAATTTGATTTTAGGACTTATAACTTTTATTGAAAACGGTTTTAAGTCTTTTGTATATTATTGACTGTAATATTTATGACAAACGAATCTAGGACATTATATTTACGGATTTCAATTTTATGGCATGTGATATTAAGTTCGGGTAAGTTATCATTCGGACAAATGATGATTACGACGTTATGGCACGTTATAGAAAAAGTTGTGGCACTTTAAATTATGGATAAAAAAGTTAGGTGACACAATAGGGAACCCTCCTTAATATATAAAATTCTTCCGTTATGACTGATTGAGTGACTGTCAGACAACGCACAACTGAAACTACTGGTCTTAGAAAGCTGAAACTTGGCATGTAGGTTCCTTAGGAAAAAACGGGATATGCGCGTACGAAGTTGCGTTCAAAAGCTAGTTTTAAATAAATGGCTTTTAATTTTTTTTGCGAAATAATCCTTAATAATTAACGACAATTGACCTAGCCATTTCACAACTATGTCAAAGTTGGCTTCCTACCTAATCAGATTACCTAAGCTAAATACTAGGATTTTAAATGTTGCGACTGTTTATTTGCACATCTCAGAAACTGTAAGTCAAGATTGGAACTTTTTTAAATACTACATAGTTATTGCCTGGAAGAGATCGCGGAATGTGATAAGAGACTAGACAAAGTACCATTGTATTAGCGAAAGCGACTGTCGAAATGTCAAAGTACTATATAAGCAAGTGATTACGTCATATGAGAGCGTTCGTCAATTCCATTGGAAGTTTTGAAGGGAGCCTGTCCGTTTGCGCGGAGCGAGGCAGCGGAGCGGAAAAACAGAAATTTTAACCAATGGAATTGCATAAAATCTCCATACCACGTGAGTCACTGACATTTTGACTGACATTATCATACCAGACGAAAAACGCACACTGCTGGACCTAGGCCTCCCCCAAATGGGGGATTTGACTGACATGATTGGTTAACGTTTCTCCGTTTCTCCGCTGTCTCATTCCACTGTAATGGTCAGGCACCTTAATGCCCCCCAATTGTATGTGTTCAGTTTAACGTTTGCTTTATGTAAGGACTCCAAGGCTCTCCTTTTTCCTAAAGAAATCTGCTGATTAGTCGGAAAATTCTCGAGCCAAATAGGAATACATCTATCAAGTTAAATCAAATCATGCAAAGCGCCGTGGTACATGCATGTAACTGTTATTTAACTGCATATATATGGCTTATGCTTTACCCTTTAATTAGCGCAGAGGCAATCAGCAGCGGCTTCAATAAGTAGCTTTAGTGCTGCTGTTACGTCGCATATTACTTTGGTATATGTTCGATTAACATCTATTGCTTGAATACTGGCTTGGAGCAAATTGTTTTAATCACTGATTTACAGCAAATTTAATTTTACTATTGTCCAATTCTTACCATTGGACGATTTAACTAAATATTTGGATTCGTTGGTTTTATAAACATCAATTATTCTCTAAATTTTGCCAAGATTATATCAAGTTCAGTACATTTTGAACAAAACGTCAACTACTATGAGTAGAAGAAAACTATTTCGATGAACATTCGGCTGAAATCAATTAAAATTTGGCCGTACCAATACCTATCACACAAAAGATAAAAACTTGAAAAATGTCGCCCTAATAGCTAAGGCTTTAATTTTATAAATCGACTGATCCTTGGCCTGTGCCCGTACCCTCGTGTCACCAAACCCGATCCCAAACGGATCCGTCACGCTCCGCTCACAATGAAATCTGTTGTTTCATATGAGATAAAGCTAAGGACGGATCGTTGTCGATGAATTTGATATCGACCTTTGTCTCTAGAGCTGCTAGCGTCTGATTTTGATATCTTTTAACGGACCTAGGCCCCAGGCTATGAGTCAGACTTGATCCAACAAATGTCATGTCCACTAAACTAGCCATTGTGAAACAAAACGTTAACATTTTAACTTTTCTAAAACGACGCAATACGTTGCTGTATTATGTATTTTAGCATTGCACTTGTTAATTTGATATTGTAAGATTTTATTAATTAGTGGTTAATTAATTATTTACTTTACTTTCAATTTATCTTGCGCTTGTCGTCTCCAATAAGCACTATTTGTTTTCTGCAAAAACACAAAGACTCTTAGACACTAAGAATTCCATCGACTACTAAAGAGCTCAACTATTGTCACATCACTAAAAGTTTCGGCGATCCTTTGTCATCAGACGGTTGGTTTAATTTGATTAGTTGTCGCCTCGGCCAATGGGGACACCGGGTCACTGGTCAACTTTAGAATTTTTAATATACGGCTTTTAAATTTTGACCGTTTAAATTAAATTATGGTATCTACTGCATTTTTTATTGGTAAACTGTAAAATTATGGGTAAGTTGAACCAATAATTTTACAGTTTACCGAGATGGGTACTAATCTATGAGAACGTAATACTTCAACAGCTTTTGTCTGTCCCGTAAATTCTTGACGTTTTGAAAATGCCCTACAACGCTACCGCTGAGAGAATTTTACTTGTTTTAGAACTTGAGGACGCAGTATCAAGTAGGTGGAATTTCATCAAAATATCAGCTAGACCTTACAATCAGGTAAGGGACAAATTAGCTCTTTTGAGGAACTATTAAATCACGACAGTGAAATAACTTAGTCCAAAGCTAAGTTACCTCAGATAGTAGTTACTTAATGGACAAGAGAGACCCCAACCTCATAACGTTGATAAAGACACAACAACCGGACGAAACATTGCAATATTTCAGAGAGAGCAAAAGCCACAAAATTTATGACGTACTATCGACATATTTATGGTGTCTGTCATCCAGGTAATGGCATGAAAACACCACAGCGGCTTACTTATAGCAATAAGTTCGGGAAAAACACAAATAGAAGTACCTAACACAATTGAGGGACCGACCCTCAGTTGAAAGTCGTGCATAAGTAAAAGATGTGGGAGTATGAGTGAGGAAGATGAGCGTCGTCAATATGAAGGGATGTTAATAAATTAGATTGTTTATTTGGGGCATGATATGGTTTTATTTATGGTCAATGGGGCTGAAAAGTTCTGGAGTGGCGACCGGAAGACGTAGCGTTGGAAGGCTTCCTACAAGGAGAACCGATAACCCGGTGAGGATCGTGGGTAGCCGATGGATGCGAGACGCACAGGAACGTTGTTGTGGCCACCCTTGGGGAGGCCTGTGTCCAGCAGTGGAAGTCTTTCCGCTGATATAATGATGGTGATTTTCTTTGGGAAGCCTTCAAGGGCTCTCTCTTCCCATTTATAGCTATACTTGTGTGTTGTTGTTGTGTTGCAAATAAAGTTCTGATTCTGATTCAGCCTTGCAGAGCTAATGATGTACTATTTTCTTTCAGGTCCATTTAAAAGGCGGTCTACGATTCAGGAAAACCTCGAAGGAGGCTGATTTTGAGTGTGGCCAATTATTTCTGGAAACTGGGCAGTAATGCTGAATGGCAAAGTAGATATGACTTGATTAATTATTACCAAAATGAGATAGAATGGATATGGATTTACAAATAGATAGTTGAAATAGATTTATTCCCTAAACTGTGCAAACAAACATGATACATCGGAAAACCCGCTTATCACGTGAAAACTTCAAAATTTCCGTCATAAATAAAAACCAACCACACATTTTGTAAAATTATCTACACACATTCGTATTCTAAACGCAATCTATAAGTTCTTCATTACTTATCTTCAAACGCATCGATACGCAACATTTATTACGCTACCAATTGCAAACTTATCCCTTCACTTCTGAAAGTTAACAACAGACTCTAATGTAAGGGTCCAAAGACGATAATTGAAGAGTTTGTTGGGGCTTTGGGTGTATGTATATGATTGTTTGTGAATGTCTAGAGCCGTTCTATCACGTCAAAACAAGGAGCAGGGGAACAATGTATTGCAGTTGGCAATCTTAGTGCCCTTTCCACAATATCTTTAGTGTGACGCCCCTCAATATGAATAATGTGTCATACGATCGCGCCCTTTTATCTGCACTGAGGGAAACACACTGAGATTTTGTAGTAATATCATTGGGGTGGAACATTTTGTGTATGACGATGTTTTCGTGAAAAGACGGTGAAGAATTTTCTTTATGGTGCTAATTTTTAAATTTGATGAAAATGTAGGAGCGCTGTGAGTTGATATTGTCAAAGATGTTTTTTTATTTTTTTATTTATGCAAGTCTTTATAACCACGATAACAATAAAATGCAAACAAAAAGATCTTATTTTTATTCTGTACAGTATAATTAGTTCTAAGGCTAACTTACCTCTACAAATACTTTACACGTAGTTAATAATACACAAGTGTACATTCTATAACAAGTTCGTTAGAACGCAATGTTATTTAAAAATACAAAAGTACTTACACTGTCATGAAACGCATAACTCTACCTATACAAACGTTTCATTTAAGAAACGTTTACCTATATTACAGGTAATGCATTTCACTAATTAAAGCGCGGGTTAAAATTTTAAAACGATCATCATCTACCTAGCCTTTTCTCAGCTATTATTGGGGTCGGCTTTCAGTCAAATCGGATTCAGCTGAATACTAATATTTTTAAAGTGATAAAATGTTCGGGATAATTGTTTATTTGTGAGTTGGTATCGTCTCAGTGCCCTGTGGCTTAAAGTGCAAAAATTACACATACAGACAATCATTATTTCCACAAACTCTGTCAAATCTTTATAGAGTTACCATTTTGAATAAGGATGAAGGCAGAAAAAATATGAAACAGTCATCAAGTCCACAAAACAATGACATAAACAAAAATAGCATAAAAACAATTGATAAACATCAAGATTCGACGATCAAACGCCGCTCTTCATATCTTTTATTTTTAGTTTCGTAATAAAAAGTTCTTGTCATCGCAATAAAGGGGGCAATCAACTAATGGTAAAGTTGAATGGTGGTCATAACTCGGCTAGCATTAATTACAATCAACAATTTGCTGGAGGAAATAAATAAAAGGCATTTCATATCGCGACTACTATAATTTCATTGAAGCATTTAGCAAGGTTTATCTTCAGTGAACCATCTCCAAACTCAAGAAGTGGAACCCTAACTGTAGTGGCGATATCTTTGCGAATAGCTGAACATGGATGCGGAGCTACGAAGCAAGCTATATGTTCCACCTCCTATACTGCCTTCTGTCACTAACTATGCAGCATAAGCGACCTAAGCGCTACCAGTATTGAAGTTTTGGGACAACGTTGATGAACTGTAGTACCAGTGACACGATGAGGAGAAGAATTGAATTATTTATAACGATTTTCATGGACCTCTCATACATAAACAAATAAAGCATTAGTTTCCAAATATAAGCAACCTTATGACCAGAGATTTTTATGAACAAGACCCATGGGCAGTTGCTAGCAAAACTATTTAGCTTGATATTACAAGGTTTTGTGGGCGATTTTTTTTACTTGTATCGCACTGCTGGGCAAAGGCCTCCCTTTTCATCTTCCAAATCTGTCTGTGTTGAGCGAGCTTGTGGGCGAAATTAAAAAACAAATGTACAAGAGGTCAATTTAAACAAGTGATAAGGATAAGTCTTTTCAAATGGTTTTTAAAGTTGTACGTTAGAAGCGTGTTAGGCTCTCCATTTAGATAAAAAGTCAATAGATAAAGGTACTTAACAATTTTCATAAATTCTCATTGGATGTTAACCCTGAATTTGATTTTATGTTATCGTTCTACGATAAGCACAAAGTGCTACTATAAAATAATAATACTAATAAATATTGAACTTTAACTAAGTATATGAGTAAGCTAACAGAAGAAAGAAACCAACCGATACGATCGCGTTTCATGCAGCTATAAGCTCATGGTATTTTCTTCTTAAAAGTAGATTGGTATTAGGGTTGTAATAGATCGTCTCTTCTACCTCAAAAAGTGCTGAACTTCCGCTAAAAATCGTACCCATTTCTACTAAGCGAGTGGTCCAGGGTCTTGGCTCAGTTGAAGCTTTGAATCGAGAAGATATAAGGCAACAAAGCTGAAAAACAGTTTTTGTTTATTTTGTGCCTTGTTTCCCTACAAAAAAATCGACATTCATTAAAAAAAATATTTGCTTATTTTTCAAATCCGGCCCCGCTTCCGTTACATCTTTTGATAAAAGCTGTACAACCGACTAAGAAAGTCATTGATTAACTGCTTATTTCGGAAGGCTTTTTCGCCACGCAATAAGAATAACAAAAGGACAAGACAAAAAGAAAAAAATAAAAGAGATAATATTTAAAAGCCATAAAATAATATTTTACGAGACAAGAAAAAAACACATAACGCGCATTATGACGTATTTAAATGAGCATTCACCCCACGGCATAAAAAAAATTGTGAGTACAAATACTTGTATTATTTTTGTGGGGTGATTCTTAGGGGCAGGAAAAGCCAATGTTTTGGCCTGATACGCCTTCGTAAAAAAATGCATGGGTTCGATGCAATATTTTAATATTAACCGTGTTATGGGGTGCTGGGTGCATTCTCAGGTTTTCTTATAAATGTTAGGATTAATATAGGTGCGGTCTTGAAAATAAAATCATTAATTTTTTGTTTTTTTTTTTTTTACTATTTGTAGGCACGCGTTTGACCACTATCTCACCTGATGGTAAGCGAGGATGTGGTCGAAGATGGAGCACGATTGCCTAGAAATAACTTATTCACTCTTGATTTAAAGACTCCCAGGTTGTAGCTATCAGGAAACACAGACTCCGGCAGGGAATTCCACTCCTTAGCTGTACGCACTATGAATGTGTTCCCAAAACGTTTTGTGCGTATGGGTGGGATGTCCACCATGTACCGGTGGCGCATAGCCGTCCGTCTTGTGGTCCGATGATGGAACGGGCTTGGCGGAATTAAATTATGCAATTCCGTCGCACATTCCCCAAAATGCAACCGGTAAAAAACCGACAGGCTAGGCATAAATTGCTGTTGTCCGTAAGGACTAAAGCGTTTTGGATTGAAACCAGTTGCAAGATAAGTATTGTTTTCTTAAAACGTTTTGGAGAACTATTATTAACTTGGTTGTTTTCCAGATATAAAATTAAGGGCTTGATCAAGTTTTGTAACGCTTTCTAAGGAAATATGATTCAGATTCGTATTTAAAGTAACCAAACTAAAACTTCACGTATCTATCAAATATCTCACATCTTGTTACCCAAATCTAAACCGTAATCTGAATGAAATTCGTCCATCGGAACATCCACACCATTGCCATCCATTTGAACATAACTTCATAAAAAACTTCCATGCACCGACTGCACACTGTGAGGGCAACATCGGTTTGCACTCCCTGATATTAGACTAATATTCAGCTAACCCTCCGCTTTATTAAAAAAACCAAGGGCCATTTGTATGTATTTATAGTTCCCAAACATGGCCCCTGTCAACGGTAACATCCTCCCCATAGATTAATTTTGTTAAAACATTTTTGCCTATCAATACTTCTTCCTTTGAGATCCGGGGTGTTTAAGGGCCTCAAGAATTCCACCACTCATGTTCTTTTATTAGGTACAGGCATGTTCGAAAATTGAAACGAGGTGCAGAAATTGCCATTTTTAAAATGAAAATGTTGTAGAGAGGGCACGTGTTTTTTTAAACAGGGGTGCGGAAATGTATTGAGTGGTATTTTATTAAAAAGTTTATTTGAGTAGTGCATTATTTTTCCTTGCAAAAAATAGGGCACCAAAAAAAATCGTTCATTATTTCCCGTCGATCGCAATAGCAGCTTTTGCGCCTAAGGGCAAGTTAATAGCACAAAAGCGTATCTAAAAAGAATACAGTAACATTTATCGCACGTGCGATGATATTTCTCTATAAACATCCGTCATGGACACACCATAACTTCGCCCTAGGATGCAATAACAGATAAAAAGTGGAAAAACAACGAAGGAAAACATAAAACGTCTCTCATGTTTATTGCAATCCCAGTTTGTGGTACCGAGATAATGCTATCTGATGTCTATAAATAATAGTTTAGGCAACTTTATGCACATTCACGTAGCTTGTTAAAATATGAGTCCTTTATTGCACTTGCACTGTAAACTATATATGATAACAGTTTGCAGAGTGGCTTTATTTTATTTTTTAAACGCTGTTAATCGGTTTTGTAGTCACGTAAGCAATTAAAGAACCTATAAAAAAAGTTGTTGCATTCATTTTGCTTTTGTCTTATTGTAGGTGTGATTCTTTTAAATATATACCAAGTTATTCTAAAGGGTAGGTTCTTAATTATTTAAATTAAGGACATTAAATCTAAAGATGTGTACGCGTTGTAGAAGAGTTTCAAAGATGTGAGTTACACAACTTTAAATTTTGTATTGAAACATCCCCTGTAAAATATCTTTTACGTTTAATTGAAAAGAGCCCAAAAGTTTTACTAAATATTTGCTATTTCTTCGTCCTTTTCAACTGTTTCAAACAGGAGTGTATTCAACATGGCCGCCTTCAGGTATGTTAACAAAACGCCCAAAGCAGACGGTACTCTCCTTCGAATACAGATTAGGGACCTAAAAATAAACAATTTTATTCCTTCAGAGAGTTTTAATAAAATAAAGGTAAGAGAAATCTTCAAAGGATGAAGGTGGGAACCGATGAAACGGCACTTAGCGATTTGAGTTTAGCAGTTGACAAATTGGCCAATTTTTTTTGCGCCCTCTCGTGATGAAGGCGTTTCATAACAGTCTGATGGTACGAGCTTATTACGGGGCGTCCGACTCTTATTGACTTTAATTTTCTACTCTGTTGACGTTTCCAATGATATATATCTTCGGAGGAATGGTGGAAATGGCCCTTCGCTTTTTCAAATAACAAGCGTAGCCCCATCAATCGTTCCTGTCATTCATTTGCGCGGTCCGTTCTGGTGAAATATTAGTGTTATCTATTGAGAGGAATCACTGTAAAAACTACTTCGCCCTTCCGAAAATAATATTTCACTGTGATTGTTTTCCTATTGTAAATAAGGGAGTGAGATGTTTTTGTTTGATGGGCACGTGATTAGCTGCAGGCTTTCTCTTTTTTTTTTCGAACGTTTATTATGGCGTTTTAATTCAACGGGCTTCGAGGAATGATTTATTTTTGTTGAGCCATTTTTGTCTATTCTTATGTGTGAATGATGGGTTCTATAATCTGGTTTTATGAGAGCGTATTTACACGTTATGACTTAACGCAAACGAATGCGACAAAATTATAAGCAGAAAGGCATGCAAATATTCGGTCTGCTTGTAAAATAACATTGTAAAGAGGTGGAAGATATTGTTCGCACATTTATGTATTTTACAAGATTTCAGGAATTACTGACGCAAAAATGCATTTAATGATAAAATAATACACTAGTAGGCCATTTGTTAAACCGGAATCGTGTACCTAGTGTTCCTTTGCAACATTCCACAAGAGTAAAAGCGAGGGAAAAAACTAATAAAAAAAATAAATGTCAATCTTATTGACCACAAAACTCTACTTTTAAGGCAGAGTCAAGACAACAGTAGTAATTATAAATGACTTAACTTCTACGTGCACCGGTGGAACCAAAAGGTTCCATTTGCCATACAACGGTGGGGCATTGGTGAGCCAAGACAAACTTAGTAATCAAAACTTAATTCCAAACAGAAGGGACAGAATTCCCAATTAGTTCCCGTTTAATACCTACACGCGTTACAATGGGGTTGACAAAAGCATGCTAGCTCAGAGATCACCCTCACGGTGGCTGCGTGCCAACGTAAGTGGTATTGATGCTGGCTATATATCGGCTTTTACCCTTTAACTAATGTAATAAGATTACAAAGGGCTGTAGACAGTACGCGACAAAGTACAGGTATGGATTCAGGTAGATTTGGGTCTGTGAAGAACAGGGTGTAAAGTTCTGGATTCTTCATTAAGGCGACGACATACGCCAGCGACCCTGAGGGAACAACACGCGCACTTGTTTAACACCCGCGCGACCCAAAATTCAGTACCTAGTTATTACTTACCTTATTATTGTAAAACTTTTAAAAATAACCGTGTATCAAAATTAATCAAAATGTAGATAATTGCAATAAAAAACGCCAGGCGGTTTTGGTCCGATTGTCGTTTTAATGGCCGTGTTAGACATAAATTAATTACACTATATTGAATTGATAAAAATTGTTTCACATGTCAAATTATTAAAAAAATAGTCTCAAGTAACATCATTTTTTTCCAAAAAAATACAACTAGCCGTTTAGACGTGAACCTCATTTTAAAACTCTCAGGTTTCTCCGCCATAAAACAGGAAAGCGTAGTAGAGGTATTTAACGTGGAGCGACTGCCTACCAGACCTGCAAAGCCCAGTAACTAGGTGACACAATGCTCCTTGGCAAGAATGGTGTCAGAGTTTTAGGCTTCTGACTACCTATAACGGCTGTCAAAGATCTACTAATGGCAGGCGGTACCAAGAGCTTGAGGTTTTTTCTGACGCCCGGTAGTATCTTTTTTTTTACTAATTGATAGACACGCGTTTGACTACCATCTCACCTGATGGTTAGCGATGATGTGGTCAAAGATGGAGCACGCATGCCTAGATGGAACCTATGCACTTTTGACTTAAAGACTCCCAGATTGTGGCTATCAAGAAACACAGACTCCGGCAGGGAGTTCCGTTCCTTAGCTGTACGACTATGAATGTGTTACCAAAACGTTTTGTGCGTGTGGGATGTTCACCATGTACCGGTAGCGCATCACCGTTCGTGTTGTGGTCTGATGATGGCACGGGCTTGGCGGTATTCAATTATACGAGTACAATTCCGTCGCACATTCTCCAAAATGCGACCAACAGAAAACCGACGTTCTAAAAACTCGGCGTCGATGCTCAAGGCTTTGGAGCTTCGTCGCGACGAGCCTACCATTGTGGAGATGGTCACCCATCCGGGTCGATCTACAAGGTTAAGCAGCGTTGCAGTTGTTATTAATATGCCACGAGCCTCTACCCAAGCGAAAACTATTTTCACACCCATAGAGTTATCAGAATATAATATCTACCCCCACAAGATAGGCAGACAAAATTCTTAATCCGCCTCTGTACTCCATAACGAATCGCCACTGACGTTTTGGCGAGGCGTTAACTGCCGACCCCCAAAGGGGTAGGGGCGCTATATTATACCCATTACGGACAATCGTTTAGTCGTCTGCAAACAAAATATCTTCACGGTAGAAGTCGATCCGTCACGGAGCTATGGGATCAATGGAGTTGGTGCTGTGTTGTGAACTTTTGTTATGTTGGGTTTTGATATATTGTGTTGTGTTAGTGTGAAAAGAAAACCTATAACGATCACCTTCATAATATTATATATTCACCTACTGTTTTGCCCGTTTTATTTAAAATATATTTTATATTTTTTATGCACCTGCCATGGGTCTATATACCTACAGCTCGTGATTGACTGGTAGAGATGCCTCCATAGGCTATAGCGGGCCATACAGAATTGAAGAAAAAGCTTGATGAACAATATCAAAGACAATATATTATGTAAGGTGCATTAAAAAAGAAAATCTTACACTAGGTACTTACTGCTTTCCCAGACCCATTTGAATGCAGTCGTGATCCGTGAAAACGAAGAGTTTGAGATAGTGACATCTATAAAAATCTATGTGTACTATTTCTATCACGCGCCATGCGCCTCGAATTGAGCCAACAGCCAACAACCAAGTCGAGCGCTGTCCAATTCCTATTGGTAAACGCATGTTTCAAAAGATGGCGCTACATGTAGGTTTCAATTTAAGTCATTGCACTATACTAGATTGATGTAAAAAGGTTTTCGTGATAAAGAAAACGTGTACTAACGGCTTTGACTATGCCCTCGAGTGTTGCACTTGTTAATCTTTTATGTAAAAACAAATAAATTTGACAATGAGGCTTCTGTGCTACCTATAGTTATAATTATTATAAAAAAAAAAACTTAATTTATATTATTAAATACCTACCTAATTACTTAACTATTATTATAATTATTTATTATAATTTACGAAAATAGCGATAAATTTATGGAAATAAAACTATTTTTTTTTTTTATTAAATCTTATTACTTACATAAAAAAAATTACAATCTGTTGATATACATTCAGTCACAAAAGTATCGGGAATGGATGATTTGTTTATGGTTCCAAATTCAAATTTTTGTTTTTTTGTAGTTGTTAGATTGGCACAACTGTTTTCCATTTTGGCGCGGAGTTTGAGTTGCATCTGTTATTTATATTAAATACAGTGCTGGTTTTAGTAATATCATAAATATAGTGTGTATTGCGAATTTCATAATGGACAAAAATATCGAACAAAGAGTTTGTCTTAAATTTTGCATCGCCAATGGAATTTCGTGTTCGGAGTCACTGAAATGAATCGAATTTATCAAAAACTCGTGCTTATGAGTGGTTCAAAGCGTTTAAAAGCGGTCGAGATGTGATGGAAGATTTGTCTCGCTCTGGTAGGCCGTCAACGTCTGCAACTGAAGTTAACATCGCAAAAGTGAAGGAAATAGTGACTGAAAATCCCCATTCAACTCTGAGAGAGATAGCCGCCGAACTTTCTGTATCTCACGAGTCGATCCGTACCATTTTAACTAATCATTTGGGTATGAAACATGTTGCTGCTTGGCTACTCCCAAAAGATCTGAATTTTCTCCAAAAACTCAATCGCATGAAAGTCACTGAGGACATGCTAGAACGAGTCAGTTCGGACCCAACATTCATGAAACGCATTGTTACTGGTGACGAGACGTGGGTTTACGAGTTTGACATGCAAACTAGTCAACAAGCTTCGGAGTGGCGCCTTCCAACTGAACCGAAACCGAAAAAACCACGCCAAAGTCGATCAAAAGTCAAAGTCATGTTGACTGTTTTCTTTGACTATCGCAGTGTTGTGCACTCTGAATTCTTACCGGAAGGTCTAACGGTAAATAAAGAATATTAGTTGAGCGTTATGCGGCGTTTAAGAGAGCAAATTCGACGAAAAAGGCCAAATTTGTGGAAAGAAAATTCTTGGATTTTGCACCACGACAATGCGCCTTCGCACAAGGCTATCATTGTGAACGAATTTTTAACCAAACACTCAACAAATACCATCCAGCAACCACCATATTCACCAGATATGGCTCCTGCTGACTTTTTCTTTTTCCTAAACTCAAATTACCACTTCGTGGCACCCGTTTTCAATCGATAGAAGACATAAAGGAGAATTCGCGGCGAGAACTGAACTCAATTCCGGAAGCAGCGTTTAAAAAATGTTTTGATGAATGGATTATTCGTTGGCGCAAGTGTATCGTTTCTAAAGGAGCATACTTTGAAGGTGATAAAATAAATTTGGATGAATAACAGACATTTTGTGTATTATTGATCTTTTCCCGGTACTTTCTTGACAGAGTAGTATCAACGTTCTTGCTATGTAAAACTGTTACGAAGTATAACCAAAAAATGTTTTTTTATTTTTCCTGTATTTTTTTATTACGATGTTATTCGTTGGGTACGGCGAAATAACAACAATTTGGTCATTAACTTCTTGTTTTAATAAACTTTTGTGCTTACCTAGTGTAACAAACTTTTGCAATTGTGGGTACGGTAATGGTATTTCGCAAAGGAATAACATCCCAAGGTAAGAAAATACTGTCTTTTTTCCGTATTATTTAATATTTTAATGAAAAGGACTAGATTTCATATATAATTCAATTCATTAGTAGTACTGCTTACTACTAATACTTTACGTTAAATTTTATTATTTTTAGCCAAACTCTACACACATGAAATAAAAAGTACTATAAGGTTCTAGTTGTTTTTTTCTTCAAACGACAAAACTTAAAAGGCATGCCTCGTAGGTACCTAACATAAAAAGCCATGTGAACTTTAAATCTTCCTAATAAGTAGGTAGGTATATAAAAATCTCGTGTCTGCTATCGAACTCCTCCGAAACGACTTGACCGATTTTTTTAACCTACTTCTTCAAAAAGGAGGAGGTTCTATGTTCTGCTATATGTATTGTTTTATGTATGTTCACCGATTTCTCCGCCAATTGTAGACCGATCTTGAAAATTAATTTTTTTTAGGTACTCGAAAACCTATAGGTATTTCTGAGGTGGTACCAATGTCACCAAGTCTGATCTGATGATGGGATCTCATGAAAATCGACGAAAGCTTTCAAATTTTATAGGCACATATAATGTTTTTCATAAACTTTCCAACACAATTCAGATATTTGTGCCTGGTAATCATCATTTCATGTTGCTGAGCTGATGGTGGCAGTTATAAGTTAGGATCTGATGATGAAAAATGTTTGTTCACCGATGTTTTCGCTAATAGGGAACATGCGATATTTCTATTTTTGCTTTCATTTTAAGGAACTCCGTCTTGAATAGCCCGCCACATAAATAAAAAATGAAAACGCTTTGATTTATTGCGTTTTTAAACTGACTGTTTAAATTATCGCGCCAAAACGGACGATGACGTCACTCATGTCTGTCACTGGTCAAGAACTGTCATAATTCCTTTGAATTAAATCTTGGAATCTTGCTCTATGACTTTTCATAGAACAAGATTCCAGTGCTTCCAGAACTTACTTATTTTGAAAATATGTGGAATAGAGAGGAGCTTATGGCTAAATAATAACAGCCACACGGGTCGATCTTCAAGGTTAAGCAACGCTTGCCAAGGTTGGTCTGTGGATGGGTGACCAACTTAACATATCGAGTTTCCTCCGTGCCTCGGAAAGCACGTTAAGCCGTTGGTCCCAGCTGTCATTTGTAGATCTTTGGCAGTCGTTACGGATTGTCAGAAGCCAGTAAATCAGACTCCAGTCTTGCCAAGATGTACCGTGTTACCCAGTTAATGGGTTGTGGAGGTCTGGTAGGCAGCCGCTCCATGTAAAACACTGGTATTCAGCTGAATCCGGTTTGACTGGAAGCCGACCCCAATGAAGTTGGGAAAAGGCTAGGCAGATGTTGAAAATGTGTGGAATAGAATAGTGTTTTTGAACATTCGCTTACTTGCTAGTTTGGGTTGACGCGACCGCCAGTTTGTAAGTATCATTATCAGAAGCTAGCTAAAAAACGACTAAATCATTTTCACGATTTTTACAAAATACATAGGTATTCTTAAATAATTAGTAATTTAGTAAAAATTCAAACACTAATTAGTCATTGTAATAGTGTTAGATCTGATCGCTATCTCCACTGAGAATTGAGATCCTATTCACAAGTCTCTTTTGGACATAGTTTATTTACTAGTCTTTTGAAATATACCTACATACATCACTTAAAAAAAATTGCCCATTGGATGGAGCTAGCAGAGACTTATTATGCGTACGTTGAAATTTCACTGGCACTATTCTATTCAAATATTGTTACTGCGAAATGAGTAACGTTTGGGAGCCCGGGCATCTTGGATTATAAACTAACACGAGTTACGTCACCAGACGCTGATTGGTGTATTAAAACACGTGCCGTTTCACGTTACTTTAAATTTGGAATAAGTGTTAAAAATCAATATTAACTGGAATAAAAACGTTGCACTGGCCCTTCTCTTATGCTTTTTTTACTTCTTAGTCACAAAATATTGATACTTAAATATGAAATCTGCATCTTCCCTATTGTCAACCGATTTATATGATTATTTTTTGTTTGGAAGAATATTTTCTCGGACCGGTTCCATTTCAATTTGATGAAGATCTGATGAAGAACTTCGGAATTTGGCAACGGAATTCTTCAATAAATGGATGGATGGAATTGCTGAAATCGCATACAGTCTATTTATTGCTTACACCAGTTCATAACATAACATCACGCCGGTACCTACGCTGTGAATGGGTGCGCAGATACCACAAAAAAGTAAAAATTAAAAAAAAAAACCGAATAAATACAACCAACTTCCAAAATCGTTTTAATACCTATTTGTTTTGGGTATGTAGATACAGTTAGGTTTGGTTTGGTTTTGGGTATTTTTGTGGTAGGTCTGAGAATAGGCTGTTGGCTATTTTTTAAGTCATTTTTTTTTTATTTACATGGCAAAACCATTTTTTCCGGGTAAATTCCTGTAACATAAAAATGGGACTTTCTAAAACAACACCTAAATTCTGAACTTTAAAATTGGATATCTCTTAAGTCCTGTATTTGTAGCATCTAAAGTTTTTTTAGGTGATTATTCATTCGTCAATATTATTGTTTTTAATTATTTCTCTTACTTATTATTATTAAGTCTGTAAGAGTTCACTATAATATCTAAAGACAAAGACACTTATAATGACTTGAAAATTGCGTCATCTATTACAATTAATAAGAACTGTTTCACGAGACTCAAAAGTTGCTCGAACGAAGACAGTTTGGTTTAGTATGTTACACTAAAACTCAACAGATGGCAGAGTATGTCACTAACATTCATTGAAGTATTCTTGGCTTTTGACAGATGGCGCTTTTATTAATTTAGTATATTTTCAAACCTAGAAATAATAATAATTTAATTTCAAAATTACGTGCCAATTAAGCTAAACAGGAAATAGAGGAAAATTTACTATCTTGAAAATCTAAGCAATACTTATGTACCTAAATTATGGTTTGAGATTTTCATACACGCAAAAAATAAATACTTAATTTTAAACAGAAACTCAATGGCTGCTTAAAAAATTGTTTTATTTTTTGCGACTTTTACCACACCATCATGCTTAACACAACATCACTCCATCCACAAGAACTAAAACTTTTGAGAGGAACTCGTATCTTTCCTATAATCTTTGTTTGTCAGCTCCACTAAAGAGGTAATTACACATTCGGGCCCCATTTAATTAACGACAATGTAAACAACATTAGGGTAGACCTCAAAGGGTCCAAAACTTTCGACCTCATTGGAACGTGACGGGCCCCGGACATACTTTTGATTAATTAATAGTTTGGTCCCTACATAAGGATTAGACCAAGACGGTTACCCCTTGAGGTTTTTAGACGAGAATTGTTAATGTCACTGTAAGATAATAGTTTTGGGTATATGTAAGTAGGTACGAACACCTAATGGTTATGATATTTTGAGGGATTATAACCTACGAATGGACAGTAAAGCGAAGGGTCGACGTAAACCCGTGAATTTGTAACCGTTGCACGACGAGGAGCATGGCCAATAGGGAACATGCAATATTTTCATCTTGCTTATATTTAAAAGAGTTATATGTAAAATAGACCATACATAAATTAAAAAAAATATGCGTTTTAATTTCTTTGTGAAATAGCGGTTTTAAACTGACAGTTTGACATTTCGCCCGAAAAAGGAAGTTAAGTCACTCCTGTCAGACACTTGTTATGAACTGTTCTAACTCAAAGACGTAAGGTTGCCTTTTTGTTGTCATAACATCAGGGACGTCACTAAACGCTGATTTTTGTTTTTAAATACGTTCCGTTTCACGTTACTTTAATTCATTATTTTTGTTAAATATCAATATTAACTAAAATAAAAACGTTGCAAGGGCCTTTGTTTTATACTTTTTTATCATTTTATCAGCAACATTCTCATAATAATACGAATCTGTTATTATAATTAAGACAGGGTGGACCGCGAAATGTTTCTTGTATGGCCCTAAGTTGAAAAACCCAGTGCGCGTATTTCCAATGCCACATTCGTAAAGAAGCAAAAAAGGCTTGAACCTGATGGATACGGAAAGCACTGGTCGGGTTGTCGAAACGTTGTATCGAGAAGGCCTGTCCAGCAAGGAGAGACTGTCCAGCTGCGGCCGTTTCTGACTGAAAGATGATTTTCAGTACTACCTACTTCAGTTTCTGTTGAATAAATCTCTCTTCATCTGTTTATTTGTATCCTATGACTTTTAAAAGTTATAACAATATTAAAAGAGTGGAATCAAGTTTTTTAACAAAAACGTCATTAAAAACGTGAGTTCAACGGGGTTTAAAACGTAAGTTTGTTAACTTTCACATAATATTCAGAGGAGTTTTACATAATTAACACTGAGCTCCGTTTACAATAGTCTTCTATGCAAATATGACAGAATTAAACCTGTTTACATGTTTACTCAGTTTCGTACAGAATATTATTTCTTCTGAACGGGTACTTTCCGAAATGAAAGTCCTTAGAGTAGGTGGTACAAGTTGGTGTAGGTATTATCTTTTTCATTGCACTTTTTTCACTTACATAGTACTTGGAATAAGAAAATGCAACATTAAAATACTACCTTCTGCCAGTGGCTTCGCCCGCGTGGTCCCTAGGTAACATACTTTCGGGATATACATAGCCTATGTGTTATTCTAGACTATATAGTCTACCTCTGCGCCAACTATCATGAAGATCCTTTCAGGCGTTCAGACGTGAAACAGTGTCAAACATCCATTTACACAAAATTACGCAATTATATTAGTAGAAACTAGGATACGTAGGAATTTTATAAAAAAATATAAAATACGGTGGAAGATGATACAAAGAAAGCCTAGCGTTCTCTTTATAATAAATGTACAATGGTGCAAGTGATTGCTATGAGAATAAACGTAGGCGTTCACATTTCCATCAACGATACAAAAACATTTTTTTTTGTAAGAACATGATTAAGAATAAAAAAAATATTGCAACGTATTTCGCTTACAAATCTATAGTTCGCTATGGCCAAAATCAAAAACACTCGATCATAGTTTTCAAAATCAGCAACTGAAAGCTAAAATATTTATAATTTATAGGTAATTTCAATAACGAACAGGTTGTGATTATTGTAAGCTGTTTAAAAGCATAGTGGTTTAAGATGCTAACCATCCGGTATCGTCATGACGAAAAGAAATCCTTATATATTTACTAAAGTAGGCACTAAAAAAAATTAAGTAACTACGATACAGGTCAAACTCGTTCGTGAAAATTCGTTCCAGACATCCAGGTGATAAGGAGCTGAGTAATTTTTATAGGTAGGTACAGTCGCCGTAACAATAATAACAACTCGCTACTAATTAAAACCGGGACACGAACTCGTGGGGGCTTCCTTACCTTGATAAAGTGACGTTTGCAAAAACGCTAGCTGTCTTTTCTAGGTGTTTTGGTCGATTTTACTTACGAGTGATGGTATGTTTTATTTAAAAAATATGAGTACCTATTTATAATTATAAAAAATAATATATTGGTAGACAGATTGTTATGTTTCAGGTATTTTATCTGTTCTGTAGATAATTGGTTCGTTAAAAACATTTCCGCCTAAAGATGTCCACTGCTGGACATAGGCCTCCCCAAAGGGGCCGTCTCCACGAACGAGAGAATCCCGGCATTATTATCGTCGTGCCACGTATTTCTATATCAACTATATGAACGTGTCTCTACACGGCGATATTATTGCGGCGATTCTCTCGCTCGTAGAGACGGCCGCAAAGTGTTGGCGCTCTGACTGACCTGAGCATAGATAGGTATAATAAACAAGCTGAGCGTCGCGCATCCAGCGAAAGTTGTGTGTTAAAGTTTAGTCCGTGTGAAATACCGGCAAGTAAAATAAGCTTGATACGAACAACAAAAAACAAATAAAATGAATTGAGAAACTCTTCCTTTTTTTGAAGTCGGTTAAATAATTTCGAAAAATGCTGTAACCTACTTTTAGAAAAAGGCTAGCCCTAAAAACTAGTTACCTATTCCTAAAAAAACTAAACAAGTCTAATTACATAAACACGAAAATCCCTCTCATGAAAAAACATCAACCATAAAGCCTGTCCCACACTGACCGCATAAATAGGCTTAACGTGGTCCAAAAAAGAAAAACTTTTTAACACGTCTATTTCTGCCGACGGTACCAAAAGACGACTTCTAATTAGCAAGTTGGGAGCTAAATATTACATTTATGATATGCAAATTTCGCTGAGCCATCTAATGGCCGACATAATCTGGACTGTATTTTTGTTGCTTAAAGTCGAGTTTGCTTCAAAACGTCTTGAGACGCTAAGTTTTCTTCTTTATAAGGAGACGGACTCATTTGTATTATCGCGCTTATTTTATTAGGTGTATTTTAGTACGGCTCTCTTTAAGAGAATATTAAAGTGGATGTGCAGGTACAACTGAGCATTATTTTACGCAAGTCTTTATCACCTTACTTAACGTTATGGTAGTTTAAATTTTCTCCTAAAGAAAGACGTTCTTCCCTCTTTGCATTTGTGGTCGAAAGATTAGGTAGTTTGTCAACCAACTGAGTAATTAGGATTCTGACCGACTGGCTTATAGTAATAGTGCGCCGAACGCATAGCTGAGGGGTACGTATCAAAATCCCGAAAGTTCATAATACCTATAGTTGAAATACCGACGTCCAAAACACCGAAATTCAAAATACCGAAAGTTTTAAATGTCGATAGTCGTTATATCGAAACACAAAATACCGATGTTCAAATGCCCGAAAGGACGAAATCCCGAATGGACGAAATCCTGAATGAACGAAATACCGATGGATGAAATCCTGAATCAGAGTATCGAATGTCCTAGGTTAGGTTAGGTTAGAACAGTGTAAATAAACGCGCGAAGGCGAGCGAGCGAAGCGAGCGTGCCGCGGCAGCGGCCGCCGAGCGCCACATTCCCTCTATTGTTACAAGTTATTATTGTTATAATACGGTGGCAATTTCGGGATTTTGTACCTCGGGATTTTAAACTTCGGGATTTTAAATTTTCGGGCAAATGAACTTTCGAGATTTTAAACTTTCGACCAAATAACCATTCGGCGTTTCAATTATCGGGATTTCGTCCATCGGTATTTTAAAATTCGGTCTTTTAAAATTCGGGATTTTGATACGTACCCTAGCTGAGACTTCGTTATTGTCACAGGATGTTGTACTCGTAAATGCATAAAATGCAGCACAGCTAACTAATTGGGTAGATACGTATTTTAATACCAAAATTAAAAAAACCGAATTTTTAAACACTTATGGACGAAATCCCGAAAAATTAAACTCCGAATGATTGTTTGGTCGAAAGTTTTAAATCCCAAAAAATCATTGGCCCGAAAGCTTAAAATCCCGAAGATCCATACCCCGAAGTTCTATCCTGAAGATCCGTATCCTGAAGTTTGAAATCCCCACTGTTCTAATCTAACCTAACCTAGGACATTCGATACTCTGTACTTCTATATTCAGGATTTAATATTTTTGTCCATTCGGGATTTCGTCCTTTCGGGTATTTGGACATCGGTATTTCAGCCAAAGGTATTATGAAATTTCGGGATTATCATTCGTACCCAACTCATTTTGGTTTTAATGTGTGAAAATGCAGAATGACGCTTTCTTGACAATTATTTTATTTTCAGTTTTAAAGCTTCGAACAATCCGCAGCGCAAGTTGGCCTATAGTTGCGACGGTTCATACCAAATATATCATAAATTTATAAAAAGACTCTTGCCAAACATAAGATAATTATTACGCTAACATTCATCATCTGCCTAGCCTTTTCCCAACTACATTGGGGTTGCCTTCCAGTCAAACCGCATTCAGCTGAATACCAATGTTTTGTATATTATTACGCTAACAGTTTATGAAATATTTGTCACTTCAAATCCTTAAAACTAGAAAAATGAGCTATTTCCTACATTGTGTAATATGTAGCAAAGCCAGATGGCATGAGCGTTGAGTCCTTTCATTCTAAAAACAAAGAAGAAGAAAAACAAACAACGTTTATCACGAATTTTCTGTTTCATCATATAGAATATCAATTGTTTCCTAACATCTTTGATTGTCCTCACTTCATGCGTATAACAAAAACAAAGGAGATCGTAAAACAGAATAAATCAACCGTAAACTTTGCTTGTTCCCTTATCAATGATTGGAATAAAAGCTGATTGTTCAATGGGCGATAGTTGGGCAACAATAAATTGCTCAAAAAATGTGGACATCCGGAATAGAACCAGGGCCCTGTTTAATAAACGTCACAATCCGACAATTTTGTAAAAAATTGACATACTATATTTGTTAAATTGTATAACAAGTGCTGTTTAATAAACCTTACAATAATGTATGAATTTTACAAGTAAAATCCTTACAAATATTACCATTATAAGTGCTGTTTAATAAACTGATGATAATATAGTACCCACAAATTTGTAATATTTTAAGTTACAAATTACATAAAATGTAAGTTTTTGTTGAAGATTCTTAAATCGAGAGTAGATTTAAAAGTCTTAGAATTTAAAATATTTAGAAATTGGTTTTAGTATTTGATTTACAAAACACTTTTCTATTTTTAGGGTTCCGTACCCAAGGGTTAACCAACGGAACAATATAATTAAGCCTCCGCTGTCCGTCCATCCGTGTGTCTATCAGCGGGCTGTATCTCAAGAATCGTAATAAGTAGACAGTTTAAATTTGCTAGGATCGTGTAGTGCCGCTATAGCAAAAAATAATATTTTTTTTTTATTAAAATTAAATTAATAATTAAAGGAGGCTCTCATACAAGAAACTTGTTTATGGTACGGAACCCTTCGTGTGAGTGTCCAACTCGCACTTGGCCCCTACTACCATTATTTGGGATCCCGATGGTGGCTTGTTCCGAGAACCATGGAAGCAGATGGCTTTGGACTTGTGTAGGGCCACTGCGACTTCCCGTGCGGCAGGACCAGTGTCTCGTCAGCGTAACAAACCACACTGACGCCACTAGGGAGGTCGGCGCGCAGCACTCAGTCGTAGCCGATGTTCCAAGGGTGGCCCCAGAGCCGAGCCCTCTGACATTTCTCGCCGGTTCCACTCTCCCAGGTGACCGCGGAAGATGATGGCTCTGTCCTTCAAGTAAGCCTCGACTACGCAATGGAGGTAGGTCGGCGCATGATGGCGTCCACCGTCGAGCGGCCCGTGCGGAAACCGAACTGGTTCTCCACCAGATCCGGCCCCACCCTCACTAGGTGCACGACGAGGCGGTTTGCAATTACTCTTTCAAAGAGCTTGCTCGAGCAGCACGATGGGCTGGTATGCGGACGGAGAGTCCGCAGGGAGTCGGACTCACGTGCAAAGGGTTCCGAAACAATTTATTTTTTCTAACATATTATTTTAACACTACAGACTTATGGGTTTTCCTGTAAGCTTTAGGTACAAAACTATTTTCTGCATTTTTTTTTTAATTTTTGACTCAGTAGTTTCGGAGACAAGGGAAGGAAGTGGTCATTTTTTGTCTAGTTGATTATCATGGGACCACCTGGAAGGTATATCCTTCCAAACAATAACTGTTTTTCCAATTCGCTCCAGCCATCTTCGAGTAGTCGAAGAACTTACATTAAAAAATAATAATCAAAAATGGTTCCGACAAAAAAAGAACCTCCGCCTTTTTGAAGTCGGTTAAAAACTAGATGCTATATTTATTTATTTCAAAAAAGAGGCGCAACGTTGCGGGCTAGTTGCTCAACAATAATTAGTCTCCACGTGAATAACCAGCTTTATTATCCACACGAAGAACGTGTATCGTTTTGTACATGATTTGTTACGATAATTGATGTGGTCCTGTGACCTCGAAGTGTTTTTTCCTCGTTTTATTGATTCTAAGAGAATATGGGTCGCTTTCAAGGTATCTGGCTAGAGATAAGTTTAAAAATAACTGTTATTGGTAATCTTCCTTTCAATTTACGGAGAAGAAACACTTAGCATAACAAACGGATGATTGACATCTATTTCTGAGAATTTTTTGTTGTTTTGTTAATATTTTATTTATTCGCTAAACTTACAATACAAAAAAATGTTTTCAAATAAATCTTAAATTCTTTTCTGGTTAAGCCGCCTATCTTGTTGCAGAAGCAAATAATTCTTAAAACAAAGGGCCGAACCCTTTGTTTTTTGATGTCAGTACGAATTGATATTTATTTGAATTTGTCTTACAACAGTAGTTAGCTGGCTCTAATAATGATTTTTAATAGAGCGCTTGTCATAAGTGTTGATTTTGTATGCATTCCATTTTAGTGCAATCTTGTAAATTCAACTCAGATCCCCCGATACGGGCAATTTTCTGGTTTAGCGGTCACCGTCCATCCTTATTTTATTTTTTAATTGTATTAAAAAAATAAATAAGCTAATATACCATTTTCCAAGATAATTATTTCATAGTTTCTCTTTTCATAGTATCAGTGCAATGAAAATTCTGGCCTTAAATTCCTTCAAAGCACTTATTCATCCTCTACGATGCAACTTCACACTACAATAATGTAATTCATTATGCACAATTTGAGATGCACTAACGTTTATCTCCTATCACGGATGCGTTACCATGTCTATTAGTACAGGATATCCTAATTTGAAGTTGTGAGCACATCGTAAATGCCTATGACGTCATAAGCTGCATTTTTAGGGTCCAATATCTGTTTATCTGGTCGCGACATCCGGGTGTAATTGTCGTAATTTGGGAATATAAAATCCTGCGTTTTTATGATCTAGAATAATACTTTCATCGTCGTTTATTCACAGAAATAACGGGTTGTAATTGTTGTCACGGCTATGGCAGGTTGGGTTATGAAAAAGAATGGGTAGATCTAATCAGGAGTTCTTTATAATCAAGAGACACTAAAGTTATCAATTTGCTAAATTAAAGCTCCAGAAGGTGATACAGCTGTGAGGTTTATGTCGAAACTTAAATTCATGTAATAATATCCCGTATCCTGAGTGTCAATAGGGAATATGCAAGAAAAACATATTTATCATCTATTCAGTTTATCTAAAAATATACAAAAATATAATACTAATATTGAAAATAGAATCAAAATTACTCGATAAACGCCTTCTTTTTCTAAATATGTCTCCTTAGAAATTATTATGTCTCTTTGGACATAATTATTTTAAACAAATATGTCTGTCCCTCTCGCGAAAACGCTGTTTTCTATGGCAGCTGTATAGGCGTCATGGACGATGACGTCAAATTTTACATCGGACTGTTAATATAAACTGATTATAGTGAAATTTAACATAGACATAGCCCAAACTCTCTAGAAGGACAATAAGGTAATGCTTGGTATTTTATCTACATACCACGCAGGCAAAGCACAGTGAACAGATACTAGTACTGAAATTAATTTTATCTTTTGACAGGAGCCATACAAATAGCTACCCAAATGCACTTACCTAAACGATCATACAGGAAAAGATCCCAGATGAATCACGATAAGGTACGAGTATTACTCACTTCATCTCCCTAGAATCAATTCAGCGGTCGATTCGATCTGGTTATTATTTTGATGAGGCCCATAAAAGGACATTTTGTCCAATTAGTGTTTAGTCCCACATAATGGGGCTGATTAAGATTGTATGTCGTGGTGTGATTCACTGACCACTCAGATGTCGTGCGCGCAAAGGTGTTTATATGTTAATAGGCGATAGCGAGAGCGAGCTTCAAGAATCTTTTTTTTTTTTTACTATTGATAGGCACGCGTTTGACCGCTATCTCACCTGATGGTAAGCGATGATGTGGTCGAAGATGGAGCACGCTTGCCTAGAAATAACCTATTCACTCTTGACTTAAAGACTCCCAGGTTGTAGCTATCGGGAAACACAGACTCTGGCAATCAAAAGGACTGAAGGACCAGTTCTACTAATCTAAACAGCATCTCAAATTCTGCATAATTACCTGTATTTTGGACAGATTGTTACTGCATTACGAATGCAAATTTTGATTGGTTTTCTGATTATTCTTTCACCTACAGCTTATAGCACTCTGAACAAAATTACGTCTAGAAACCAACTTAAAGAATTTCTGCCGAAAGTTATTCATCATCATCATCATCATCTGCCTAGCCTTTTCCCAACTATATTGGGGTCGACTTCCAGTCAAACTGGATTTAGCTGTATACCAGTATATCACGCTGAGCGGCTGCCTACCAGGCTACCTAGTAACTGGGTAACACGGTACATGATGGCAAGACTGGAGTCAAAATTACTGGCTTCTGACTATCCGTAACGACTGCCAAAGATCTACAAATGACAGCCGGGACCAACGGCTTAACGTGCTTTCCAAGGCACGGAGGAAACTCGCTATGATAAGATGGTCACCCATCCACAGACCAACCTTGGCAAGCGTTGCTTAACCTTGAAGATCGACCCGAGCGGCTGTTATTATCCAGCCACGAGCTCCTGCCGAAAGTTATTAACATTGAATAAATGGACAACTTTTGACAAAGATTCAAGGACCGAAGTCATTGACTTTTGGCAAATCTTTCTTGCTAGCCCAATCATTGTTATAAAAGTGTCACAGATCCTTCAAGATATTTTCCTTTTATTGACTTCAACAATTTTCATTTATATTGTTAGGCTCCAATTAAAATAATTATCATCATCTGCCTAGCTTTTTCCTAAATATATTGGGCTTGGGGTCGGCTTTCAGTCTAACCGGATTTAGCTGAATACCAGTATTTTTTTACAAGACCTCCACAACTCATTAACTGCTTAGCACGGTATTTCTTGGCAAAACTGGAGCAGCAAAGAAACACTGCCGATCCTCTAGACTCTAGAGTTTCCTAAAAATGTCTCAGTAGAAATCGTAAATATAATATCAGCTTCTGGATCTGTGTCCTCTATCTGATAATACCTTCGCTTTACCATAAATAACCTACCCGTAGTTCGACATACTCCAACGAATTCGTAATCTCATTTACGCGTAATTTCTCCACCACAAAAGTCACAATCAACATTCTTATCAAAAGAATTTTAACAATACTTCCGTTTGCTACTTTATATCGAACACGAGCATTCGTCAGCAGTTCAAGTGAAAACACGCGACCGTTCACACATTAGCATTCATTCTTTTAAAAATCCTCATTAAAATATTTCTCCTATTACGTGGAATTCCTTGGACGTTTCCTTTTTTACGGTGACTGGCTTTTGTGGAATAAAAAAAGATTTTGGATCATATGACACTGGTATTCCAAACACTCTGCCAGAGAATTTTGTCCACAAGCTTTTATTAGATAAGGTAGGATTTCTTTTGCGGCGCCTTGAAAGGTGTATAATGTATAGAGTGACATCACAAGATCTTGAGTGTCAATAACGCGACATTTTTGCTACAAAAAACCGTTCTACCAAGAACCTTTTTATCAAGATCAAAGTGGAAGCATTCAAAACAATTAAACTTATCATCGGGGGCGATTCATTAATAACGTTTGTTGGGCAAAAAATAAATGTTTTGTTTACATTTATTAGGGAAGTGGCGAGGTCCCATCCATCAACTGGAGGAAGACAAATTGGGACGAGAGTTAGCTACACAACGACACTGTATTAGCTTGATGCTCATTTACTTTAATATACTCGCTTTATTCTACGAAAACATTTAAGTTATTAAGAGTAACGCAAATAAAAGAAAAATATTATAAGTAAGGAGAAATACTTACTATATTTTTTTGTTGTTATTCCCGGACACAAAGGTAAATATTGTCTTTGAACGAACGCGATTCTTTTAAGCACTCTTTGGAAAAATAGCATTAAAAGTGGTAGTTTATTAGCAAACAGGTAATAAGGAGGACCTGCTTTTCAGTTTTCAGCCCGCTGTTTTAATATTTGCGTTTCTTTCTTAGTAAGAGCTAGTTAGTTAGAACTGATTTTAACAGCAAAAAGAAACAACAGAGACTAGTGCAAAGTATCATATTTTGTTCCAATTAAAAGCGGAAATGAATAAGTATATTCAAAAGTTTCATAATACAGGAATGTCAGAATATGAGTACTAAAATGTTTTAAAAAGTATCCCTTATTTCCGATGATATTTTACCTAAAAACGCCCCCGTATCGGAAAATAAGACTCACATTACAGACTACACCGTGACGTTATTAGACGAACATATGCCCCTTAACGACTTCTAAAAAATGACGCTTTTTTGTAACTGTCTCGCGACAAAAAGTGCCAAATTAACTTTTTAAAGGAAACGATCTGTTTTTGGGAGCGCCACGTGTGACATTGCCGAGATGGTGACGCATTCTATTTCTAACGTGACACCACATGTTACTGTTGATACTTTGTCGTCAAATAATCTCTCATCATTCGTATATCTATTTTTATCACTACTCCGACTGATGAGGCCAACTTTGAGAGCTTTACTTGACTTTAATATGCCAGTGATATATTGAACCTCGTAACAGAGCTGACACATTGAAACGAATTCCTTTTATGAATTATTCCTTTTTCGAGGCTTTATAAAACGTCTTTCATATTTCACTTTACAATTTTTATTGTTACACGCATAGGGGAACGGTCGAATTTGAAAATACAACGTCTCAATCTGTATTTTATTACACAAACAAATATATTCAATAGTCAGAATAGGAAAAGACAAAACAGTTTTTATATTGTTTGCATTCGCAAAAAAAGCCCTAGAGGAATATATGCGAAAATATTTAGGGAATAAAGGTAGAAAAACTCGCGAGTGTACAGGCAGATAAAGGGAAAAAAGGAATGTTCTTAACTGGTTCCGACATTATATTCGCATTTGCGAAGATCAAAGAGCATGTTGTGACACACGGGCAGGGAAAAACTTCGGTCGACGGTGGTGAGGTGAACAACGCTGGAGGGCTCTCAAGTAACACCATCCTTGAGGGAGCTAGGCTTTGAAACAAAATGCGTTTGCATACATTAAACTGTAAGAATGTTGGAGATAGGGAGGGTAATACCGCCGGGTCCCTAGGGGAGTGTGTTTCGGCGATTACGCGGACGGAATTTCTCAACAGTAAGTTGCCTTCTTGGCGAGATAGTTTGCACGTAACACTAGCCTCTTTGCGTATTTTCACAGTCAAAGCTGCTCTCCAGAATACTTCTGTGTTCCAAAGTATTTGAAAGGCAAATTAGGAACATATCTTGAGTGAGTTCCTTGAGAGCCTCGAGCACTGCTACGCTTGGGACGTTGTAAATATTTGAACATAATGAATTTAAGCCGAGTCTTGGTTTGGAAACACATTTTAGGTTTAAGATAAAATTCTCTGGAAATGTGCTAAGAATGTTTTGCACGCTTTTACTCCAGCTCCAGCAAAGAGAAATTATAATTTTGTTTTTCGTATTGTAATTCTTACTGAGCAAGCTTAAAATTCAGAACTTGTTTTCTTCTCTGAAATGCATATACTTCAAATCCTGGTTTTAGGATTTTGAAATAATATTACGCGAAGTATTATTAAATTAATACGAGTATCTTTTTAGATGATGATATGACTTTATTGTAATGCATTGGTTGGTTATTCATGAGAAACTCACCTCTGTTAGTGGCTTCGCCTACTTGAAATTTGAAAACTATCCCAAGGGAAAATATTCCCGAGATGAAAAATCCTATTCCAACTTGATGGTCTACTAAAGTTTCATCCAAATCCTTTAGCCGATATGACGTGAGATAACAAATATTACAGAAAGTACTTTTGCACTTATAATATTAGCACGGATGCATAAGGATCACAACAATGATGATCAAAATAGAGCATCATCCCCAATCTCAAACACAAACTAATTGAAAGCACCAATAAAACAAGAAGGCAAACAAAATTAACGATACAAAGGTATTAACCCCATTTACAAACAGGGCGGTATGTTAGTAGCTGAGTTTGCAATCTCTGGGCAAACACATAAGGCCTCTAGGGATTCTCTCAAGCTTGGATGATGCACGCGCGTGCCGTCTGAGACACGGCACAGAAACTTTGATGTGACGTGTGGAGCCATTACTAGATTACATATGGCTAAAGTTTTTGATGATAACAGAGGATTTTTGGGGTATAGAGTAATTTGTATTAATGCTACTGAAGGATAAATTGATAGGATAGTATAGAATAGAATACTCTTTATTATGTACACCATATAAGTTACAGAAAAGATAGATGAAGAAAACATTACATAGGGTGACACAATGGGCCGGCTTTGAGATGAAATTGTAGATGGCGTGACGGCTACTTATGTTTTCTTGAGACAGCAACTGTATTATTTTAAAAGCAGGACCTGTGAGCAGGACATAGACCATAATTTAACAAAGGATTCCTAATGACACTACGCAATAACTGTTCTTACTTAAAAATTGGGTTAATTAACTGTTGAATTTACAGTATGAAGAAGTTCTTCTGATATCTCTTTTCGTTATCATATTCCTTCATTCATGACCTATCTCCGAATTTCGAAGTCTTCTGTCACTATTTATCTAGTTCCATCTCCAATTTATATCTCACTTTATCACTAACAAAATGTTCCAAAGACAACACCGTCGTCAAACATAAATAGAACATTGGTAAATAAATAATTCCTTTTCCCCGTAGATCAACAGAGTAACAAAGTTTATGTAGCGTTTTTATAAGCGGCAGAACTTACTTATTAACTTATCCTTACTGGCGGTGGGCAATAAATTATTACGCGTCTACGATTCGGGGTTTCATGTCTTCAAGGCAGTTATTACTAGGGGTGCGTTGTCAAAGTCGCAACGTCCGAAACGCAATAACCACTGGAAGTCGCAACGGTGATAAACTTAGTCGAGTCTGTGCGCTGTCATGGGACAAAGGATCTCTACTGGGCGGCGAGGAACTGGGCTAGGGTTGGTACGAAGTGTAATTATTGTTATGTTTTGTATTTGCTGGTATTCTGACATTTTAGAATAAGCAGTTAGTAGCGCTCTTTGACGGAGAACAACTTTGACATAACCGATAATATCAAGTGAATATTTTGAAAGGAACCAACCGGATTGATGCTGTATGTTATTTCAAAACTGTGTCCTTATGTTGTACGTACGTTACGATAGTTCCTTTTTCACTTTTCTCAAGAAAACAGACAAGAAGTAAGAGGATTTAAACCGTAATCCTTATCCGGACGCACCCCTGTCGGCGATAATACAAACAAGTCTACAAATTTAAAGCACACTGAATACAAACTTGCTAGTTTTTCCACATAAAAGTTACTTACCCACTCAAAGTTTTATAACGTTCGTCACGCGAGCGGGGCGACTTAAAAACTTTTAGCAAGTTGACAGCCCTGGCAACCCTGGCTGAACCAATTTAATGCTGTAAATCCACAGGGCACACTTACCTCCCTTCAAACTCATGCGATATTGCGTTTTTTCTAAACCGCAGTGAAGGGGCCGTACCACGTAAGTATGTGGAGCTATCGCGTTATGTCGTCACGAAAATGTTTTACGTGTAAAAATGTTAAGGAAAATGAAAATGTGTGTCGGGAAAGCACGTTGACTTTTTTTTTGGTTGTGTGTTTTTAGAGAAGTGCACGAGTGGTCGGTTTTCATGTTTATTTGAATGTACTCGAAAGTATTTTTTGGTTGTTTTATGTTTGAAAACACTGATTCTCTTCCACTGAAAAATTTTTAGAACGCGAATTATTTTGTGTCATCTTTGCAAAATCATCAATCGGTTTTCATGAACATTCTAATTCTGCCAGGTTATTTCCAAAAAATTAAAATTATTTTGCAGTTTGGCCACGTTTTTATAATTGAACAACTTATAGCTTACTGAGCACATGATAGGCTGTAATAGCTGTTTATGATGGTCATGTTATAGATAATAGATCTATTTGAGAAGTCAAGAATGGATCCTTATAAATTTCATTCACCAGAAAAATTGCTTAACTGCAATTATAAAAAGACTCTGATTAATAAATAGCGCACATGCCTTCACCCAAGAATTATGGGGTCCCGTAAGTTTTCCAAAATATTGAATCGTTCCCGTGGGATTCCTTTCATTTTTCTCTTAAAACCATAACAAATTCCCAGATTACTTACGTCCAGGATATCCCCCTCACTATCTCTCTTTTTCTCTATTTATTGCCCTCCACCCTAAGCTAAGTTATCGAAAATATAATCCCTCTTACGCACGGAAACTTCCACAGCTGATTACTACTTGGCCCTGATAACGTTCAGCAATGTTATTGTGGATACACCGAGAAATTCCTATGCATTTTATCAGCTACTGTCTAACACAGTAATTGGTATATTTATTCTAATGGCAAACCTTGACACTTTGCTGATTTTTTACACAATAGCTGCTAAGTAAATTGTATTGGAATATCTTATACTGGTAATATTTGTGCCAATGGCAATACCCGACATTTTGAAAATACCCTAACATAAAATTTCACAATGTCGGGCACTGTCATTTTTATCTTTTAACTGCCTTGATTTGTAAATGATGCACAAGCGTTTATTCACGTTTTTAGGACTCCAAAACCAAAGGGTATCCAACGGAACCCTATTACAAAGCCTGCGCTGTCCGTCCGTCCGTCTGTCTATCAGCGGGCTATATCTCAATAACCGTAATAGGTGCACAGTTGAAATTTTCACAGATTGTGTATTTCTATTGCCGCTTACCAACAAATAATAAAAATCAAGGTTTATGGTACGGAACCCTTCTTGTGCGAGTCCAACTCGCACTTGGCCGTTACCATTTCAGTCACGGTTAACGAGGAGATAAATAAGTATTTATGTAAAATCTTACAACCGCCTCTGTAAATATATTCAAGCCAAGCCGTGACCATCGCGAAGTGTTTAGTACCTAATTTCCAGACCACTGTAAGTAAAAAGCCTTAAGCAGATCACGTTTTATCGCGCAACTTTTACACCCGTTAAAGCCAAATGTTCATCCATAAAACAATCGTTATACTTTCATTAGTGGATTGCCCATCCACATTATTATATACGCTGGCGAATAATCTGGGGTTATTCTCCAAGTTCCGAGTTGAGGAGAAGAATAAAATCCAAGTGTAATCCCCGCGAGATTAATATTATTTTATCGCTAACAATAAATAAGGAGTGAATTCAATAGCCGAGCACCAAAGGAATTATAAGTTTTTGACGCACTAGGAGAAAAACTTTCACTGAATTCAATCTGCCTCGGATTTGTTCGATGTTCGGGACGCTTTATATTCAGCTGAACAGGTATCGGGTTAAAAGCAAGTTTATGATCGACTCTGGAACTAGATTTAAAAATGGATAGATCCAAAGTTCTCTTAGATTCCTTTTGAGATGTATGAGAAATGTTATTCGAGTCGAGTGATGATGAATTCTATGAAATTGTCTTACGTCGGAGTTTTATAAGAATTTTAAACGAAATACGAGTAATCTAATACGTGGTAGAATAAGACAAATACCAAGCGATTTATGAAAATAATAGTTTTATTTTTGTCATAATTAGTTATTTACCAATCTCTGTTAAGGCTTTCTAGTAGAGACCAAACTCAGTCTTGATTTAATAATTCCTGACATCTTTACCTTTTCAAGCAGAAATAGGTTTCAGCTGACAAATTGGCATCAATTTATCAAACTATTCTATCTCAGAAATATTTCATTTACAGACGAGTGAAGTTATTAATAACAGCATTGTGTTTGTAAATCGTTTAACTGAATAGTATCGGTAGCAGTAAATAAAATTAAACGGAATATTATTACTCAGTAAGGGGTTTTTAGTGACAGTTTAGTCGATACAGTGATTTATAATGTTGTTTGTCCACGCGTTTAAACTACATGAATATTGAATAATGTAGTAAAACAAATGGTGGGGAAATATTGACAATAACTGGAAGTGTGTGAAGATTTATGTTATTGGCGTACGATTCGCGCGGTGTGCGGTTTGGATTGTACAAAGAGCATCTAATTTTACGTTTTATTGGTATTGAATGAGACATTTCAACACGGTAAGTTTAAGTTATATTTTAAAGGAGCAGAAAAATTTATTACGAACGTATTTTTTGGTTTTATAATCAACGTACTAAAAATATACTTTGAAAACATCAAAGTTTGTTTATTCTTCGAAGTTTTTAAAAGAAGTTTACTCGTACTTTTGAAATAAGCAGCAGCCCCTTGTCCTCTCTAAGAAAATATCACCCTATTTCGTCCCAAATGTAAAGGTGTCTACCGTAAGGGGAGAGTGAGTACGGATAGGTGTGAGTTATATCAGGAAGATACACTGCGGACTACCATAACCAACCCACCTGCCAAGTGTGGTGATTACGGGAGAACCCTCTACAACCGTCGTAGAAGTTTCATACTGTAAGGGGAAAACGTTAAAGTACACTTTAGTAAAATTAAAAAGAGTCACTTTGCAAACAAGTGCCCCAAGTGTGGTGATTCAAAATAATGCTACTTACAAACGGGCTATATCCTTAACGATACTGTCTCACTCAACCTCTTGAATAATACGTCGCGTCAGTTAGAAACAAGGCCGGAAAATCAAATAATTTGTCCTCGAAATAATATGGCACAATTCGTTACCGACCTTATTATGAAAAATTGGCAATTTTCATGTGTGTCTTTTTTTATGTCGACACAAGATTGAGTTATAAATCAGAAGGCTCTTTTCATTTGTACGTATCGTCTTAGCGGAAAATGACACCATTACTTTTTAAATTGGGATGGTCGTTTTTGTGAAGTGCCAACTGTCTTCCTGGTATTATTTTTTATGATAACGCTTGCAAACTTCATAATCTTTAAGTTACTGGAAATATATTCCGTATTCAGTGCCTATATGATATTACTAGGCCATAGTAGCCTGCCGGAATTAACATCTGATAAGTATGAACTGAAGCGGCAGTCGGCAGACATTACTCGCAGAACTAATGGTCGATGGGTCAAATGTTCTGGAGTGACGACCGCGTACCGGAAGACACAACGTCGGGGGGCCAACAAGGTAGACCAATGGCCTGGTGAGGGTTGCGGATCGCCGATGGATGCGAGGCGCACATGACCGGTTGTTGGAGCGACACTTGGGGGAAGCTTATGTCCTACAGTAGACGTCTTTCGGCTGGTTTGATAATGATGAAGTATGAATTAACATTAAGGTAGGTGTCACGAGGTTAAAAGGTTCTGGAGTGGTGACCGCGTACAGGAAGACGTTATGTTGGAACGCATCCTAAAAGGTAGAGTGATGACCTGGTGAAGGCAACGGGAATCCGTTTGACACAAAATGCGCATCACTGGTCAATGTAATAGTGTGTGTCAGCCAAAATTGGCGCTCAATGCAAGTGACAGGGTACAAATAATCGCCGGGAGTCGCAGGGCGATTCCCAGACATCGTAGACGCGGGCCTGCGGACGACGAGCACTGGGTGGCTCGTCGACTGACCAGAACCAAGCCCGGGTCGACGAAGCGCTGTGACCCACGCGCGCTTCAAAGAGCTATCTGCATAGAAAACGGGGCCGGGTCAGTGCCTACCAAGGTTGCGGAATCTGTTCGAAAGAGTCACCGCGGCTCTGGAACGCAAAGGGCATTAGGAGGAACACTGATGGGTTTTAGTCATTAAGAGTCTGACACTCCCTTCTGCTTCGCCCAGAGCGGGAGGAGTCATTTGATGATTTCCCATCCTTAAAAGGGTACTAATAATACAAAAGTACTGGCATCCCTACCTTGGGCACTCCCATTGTATGTGTTTAGTTTAAGTTTCCTTTTTGTTAATACTTTTGGTGTACAATAAAGTGGTATAACAATATGTAGTATCGTATTTTCAGAATTATGAAAAATAAGATTTCCAAATGTAATTAGAATAAGCACCCCCTACCATAAACTATGTATGTGTTACCCCTAGTTGTCGGCTTGTTCACAATAAACCTGCTTTGTATCCACATTTTTACAGTAGGCTATAAATTACCACGCAAATCAGAATCGTGCTCAGTTTTTTATTACCGTTTCATGTGAGACTTTACTGAGAAAAATGAAACATAAAAGAAAAGTTTAGACAGCTATAATAAAAAGGATTTTTTTTTACATAAACAGGTTTAGAAGATTATATCTAACACTAGTTTTTGCACGCGTCATCACTCCCGTCGCCTATTCTTGTAGCACTACACAGATATTTAAATATTATTTTTAACTGTATTTATACTTATAGTTCTTATACTTATTACTGTATTTAATAGCGATTTATTTTTATTTTAGAATATTTAATTAATTATTATGTTTATTGTATTTACCTTCGTCCGTGTGTCACTGCGGGGTGCCAACTGAAAACCAGCGCTAGGTGTCTGACGCCCAGCAAATGCTGAGACGGTTATCCTTTCGGCATGGGCACGCTCAGCGCAATTTGTGTACTTACCTGCTAACTATTACTTTTGTGTTTTTTTTGTCGCTGTGCGTTTGTGTCTGTGCTGAATAAATGTTTTTCTATTCTATTCTTATATTTTGCTGGGCAGCTATTAAACACTCAGATGTAATTTTTTTTTTTTTTTTTTTTACTATTGATATAGGCACAAGTATTTCTGATATTTCAGAGATATCTTTCTAAAAGAATTCTTTTACTTCAAAATGTTCGACAAGCAATGCATTGGGCAGCAAAAGAATCTGCAAAGAAGTCCTTCAATTAAATTTTAAATAATACGAATATCGGGTGTTTTTTCATAAGGTTTTCAGGACGCGCTTTCGAACAACGTAAGTAATGCAAATAAAACGGTTCCAGATCTGACACATTTATTTATTTTTAAACCGGAAATTAATTTCAGAAGACACTTCTTCCCCTTCAAGAGTCACTTCTAAGTACAATAAGCTTATTTAATTTTTATGTCCTCTTTTGATACTTTAAGCGTGCCATCCTTATTTGTCACACATACACGTGGTACGCATAAACCGTCGGTTCGTTCACCCTTGTGCCCCGTATAAATATGAAATGCACCCCTACTAAGACAAATTATTTCATTTCCCCGTCCAAGGGACTAGGGACGTGACTGCATGCTTAGATCACATGTATGAGAGATGTACGTCGATTTAATGTAACGACTGTAATAAGATGGCGGTTTTAAAGTACTATTTTACGCTTTTTAGTGTTTGAGTTAGTTAATGGTTCGGAATGGTTAACGTTTTTCACATCTGTGCTCGTTTTTAAGTGACTTGATTTTTTGCACCCCAAGTGTAATTCGTACCAAGTATGTACTATGTTGCTGATTTCTTTGGGGTTTTCATTGTCAAGGTCACTTTTTTTTCTTTGTCATGAGTATTAACAAGCTAAAATAACACAGTGAGCAAACAGTAGGTAAACTAAAATAGACATAACCTATGCGTATATTAAATCTACACAAACATAAACAAAACTAATCAACAGACAATTTCCATTTCACGGAAATAGTTTCGAAATATTGTTTTGTAACAATCGCTCACCGTCACGTAATATTCAACCCTCTAAAGTCCAAATATTATATGAAATTTGGGCCCGTCAGTCAATCACAAGGGAGTTTTCATCAGGGAATTTGTGTACCAATAAGGGGAGGAAAAGTGGAAAATACTACGTAGAAAATAATAAAGTTAAAAGAAAATGCCTAACCGACCCTTATTTGCATACAACCCTAAAATGCGAACATAAATAGAAAGGTTTATCGGTACAAATGTATTTTAATACGAGTAAAAATATTGTTTTAGGGTTTGTTTGGTAGAATATCAATGTTTTCGCGTCCTCGATAAGTGGTTTTAATTTTACTGTGTAGCAGTCAAAGGAAAATAAAGCATGTCATTTGTTTTGTTAAGGATCTACTTGATTAAGAACATATAGTTTAGACGAGTTCTTGAATGGAGACCATGAATCAACAAAAGTAAGGTAGGTCACCCTCAGGCTAGGTGGTCTTCGCAGGGTGGCTGGTAGCAGCTAGATGAGCTTTTCGAAAATCGAATTGAATGGCGTGTACTATGGGAAGCCTATATCCAGTAGTGGACTGCTATAGGCTGATGAAAATGATGATATAGTTTAAAGAGATGCAATTCCGAATAGTGAAAAACGCAGATCGCGCTGTGCCTAGACTGAATAACCTGACATATAAACATGAAAACGTTCATAAAAATCCATTCTTGTTTCATTGAATAACCGAGGACGGCCTAAGAAGAGGTGGCGACATGACCTCGACGCCTACTGCCAGGGATGGTTTGCGGTGGCTCGGGACGAAGATATCTGGAAGGACTTGGGGGATGCCTTTGCCCAGAAGTGGGACAGCAATATTTTGTTTTGATTTTTTATGTCTATCATCACGATTTGGAAAGAGCGCCACTCTTGGTTCATATTTTCAATTAAATCATTCAGGTACCAAGCCAAACGTTCATTTAATTTCTAAACAAAATATGTTTCAGTAATTCACTCACTGCTAAAACATTTTAAAATGTTATTTTTCGCAAGTAATTCAGATTGTTTGGCATTTCACACAGAATGTCAGTGAACTCCGCCTGCGCTTGTTCGAGGCCTAAGAAGGCTTATTCCTGTTAATTAATTCTTACAATAATATCCATAACAAAGAGTACTAAATTTACATTACTTCCGGCTGTCTAATAAGCTGAGCGTCTAAGTGAAATTGTATTCCCTCCCGCCGTATACACTTTGTCACCGTCAACGTGAAAATGTCCAGGGAAATTGGCCCCCGGTTCAAGCGAACACAGCCGTAATTAGGACTGGTTAATGTCCCGGAAAAACAATTTCATAAAACATCTCATTCCTTCCTGAGCTACTGGGCCCGCATAAAAAGAAATAAGACACTAAATAAACTTCTACTTACACGGTCGGCTTCACCTTTATTCGCAGCCTTGATGAAATATGTACGTTTGTACCGCTGTCAAAGCTCGACGGGCTACATTCCGGTCTGCGTGAAAGAACAATTTGCCTAAAGCTTGGACTCGAATTAAAATTGCTTTGGGGCGACAACACGCAATATTGCAATTCGGAATCCCGCCACAAATTAATGTGGAATCAACATGGGCTGTATTACAAAGGATTAAAGGCTACAATTAATTGAGTTTAACACCGAAACTTTTAAACACTTCACATATTTGGCGCGGTATAATGCGATTTGTGGCAAATCAGTCGTAGCTGCATTGTTCGGAAATTTTCATGGTTCGTTGGATTTGTTCGGACAAATATGCATAGTTTGTCAAACGTCATTCATTTTATTTGACTTTGTTCTACATACATTCGGTGATTTTTGCACTCGTTTTTGTGGAAAACAGTGAAATGTTTCCTGAAATTCATGACGCCAGTTTTACAGACTGTTTATATGTAAAAAAGCAACAAAAGGGTGTATAAGTCTTGTATTTGGTAAAAAATAACACACAAAAGCACAGTTAAGTACATAAATCATAGGTAAGACCTAAGAAATAAAGACAAGAAAATACGAATATCTTTACATAGAAAACAAAGTCGCCTTTTCCGTTTGTACGCCTACATCTTAACTTCCCAACGGATTTTAATGTGGTTTCCATCAATAGACAGAGTGGCTCAAGAGGAAGGTTTATATGTAGTATTCGTCCCGAAATTCTAACGGGAACTGGACAATGGGATATGCGCGTACAAAGTCCTATATCTTTTTTTTTTAAGGATGGAAAATTATCAAATGACTCCTCCCGGTCTAAGTGAAGCAGAAGGGAGTGTCAGCCTCTTACTGACTAAAACCCATCCGTATTCATCCTAATGCACTTTGCGTTTCAGGGCTATGGAGACTCTTTCGAAAAAAGTCCGCAGACCCAGCAGGCACCGGCCCTACCGGCCCCATCTTCTATGCTGCTCTTTGAGCTCTTTGAGGCGAGCATGAAACACAGCACGCCGTCAACTCGGGCCTGGTTCTGATCAGACGGCGAGCCATCCGATGCTCGCCGTCCGCACGCACGCACCTACGGTGGCCGGAAATCGCCCTGCGACTCCCGACGCCCGGGGCAACTTATTCTGTTGCGGTGGCTGGGGCGTGGGGTTTCCCTCTCTCTCATGCGTTCGGCTTCCTCCATTGTTAGCATTACTGCTTCGCAGAAGCTTTCCATGTCTCCTCGCTCCAGACCATGGCTGGAACCAGGGCCAGACGCGAGAGGTCGCCGCCAAAGCAGGGCCAATCTTCACCTTATCGTATGCTCCACCGTGTCCTCCGGGCGATCCTCGCATCCTCGCAGTGGCAAAATCCTATATTTAGTATCTCCTCAATAAACTTGTCCGTCTCCTAAATAACTGCATTCGATTTGTCTTCAACCTCCGTAAGCATGATCACCTATCCGCGCATCAATCACTGTTACAAATGGTTACCCATCCGTCAGCGCATAGCGGTGAGGGCCTTGACTAGCCTGTTTTCCTTTCTTAATAATACTTCTTCTCCCTCTTATATAACGTCTTCTACGATGTCCCTCACACCACTCTGGGTTTATCCACTCTTCTTTCTTTGTCCGGCGATCTTCCTTTAGAATGCGCTCCCTCTGAACATCAGGATGGCAACCAGTCGGTTGTCCTTTAAGGTGAAGGCACGTGAGCACATTCGCAAGAAGTTGGTAGAATCATCACAGCCTTAATTGGTTGGTTTCGTTCTCTCTTAATAACACTGTGTATTTTATTTATGTGTATGTATGTATTTATTATTATATTTTGGTCTCTCTTTTGTCTTTCCTATAATTTGCACCTGCCGTATTGTCTCTGCACCACCCTAAGGTTGACTAGTAGAAAAAGCCTAAGACATGAAGTACGCCTTTGTACAGTGTTTTTTTTACTTGTGCATAAAGTTTTAATAAAGTAAATAAATAAATAAGTCGCGGGCAAAAGCTAGGAAAAAGTTAAATACATTAAAAAGAAAAGGTAAAAAGAAAAGGTTTTTACTATTTCTTACACTTATTTATTGATTTATGCGGTCTATGGAACAGATTTGAAAACGTCACAACCAACGTGTGGCGGGTTTCGCTTAGTTGCACGAAATGGGAGTCCAGCTTAGTGTATGTGTCAGGCAAATGTACTTGATGCTGGTATTCTGCTGGATCCCAGTAGTGACAAATAGACGTCGAGCAAATACAAAATAATTGAAACTTAAAAAGTAAATTAGTTAGCGGTTTGCGTTGTATGGAACTGTTTGGTGAGAATGAGACGAGTATCCACATTTATTATTTAATTATTGTATTTTGTTTTTGGTATTTGGTTACATTGGTAATACAAGTGTGAAATGCAAATGAGACTGCATAGATTAGGGCCCTGGGAACTATTGGGGTATTCCATAAATAAGTTGACTGCGTGATTTCCTCACACCTTGGCACCTTATACGCTAAACTTGCATCTGAGATGCAAGTTTAGCGTATCCAGCGCCTGATATCTCTCTGATTTTGTCATTCTTACTGCCATTCCATCGTTGGCCTACAATATCTTCTGCGATATCAAATCTGGTAGAAATTGTTCTCTATGACTGAAACCGACTAAAAGAACAATTTTTTCTATGACACCAAAGGTTTTCAAACAATATCGAAATCCGAAAACGTAAAAACTAATGTCGAAATAGTATGACCATTCATTTTAACACGAGTGACACGAATCAAGCAATTACGTCCCCCATTTAGAAGTGTTCCACTAAAAGCTGACGTTTTTCACAAAACTAGCGAACGCGACTATTACCGATATATCCGAGTTTCCGGTGAAAAAAACAATACACAAAAATATCGCGAACTCCAATTGGAATAGGGTTGACCCTGTTTAGATTTTGCTGAGCACAAAAAGTCCGCGCATTACCCGTTGTAGTGTGCTGTCGGGAGTTCGAAGTTTCGATATCCCTTTTTATCCGCGAAGCTTGGAATCGACCTAGTTAGACCAGCTGTCAAACTCGCTTATCTTTGCCATCTTGTTTGCGTAAAATGTTTTTAGAGGGATTTGAGGTAGATTGGAAATATTTGTGAATCTAGGAAAGTCTGAAGTCTGGAGAAATCGATGACGTTTACGAGGAACGATTTATTTCTCGTGCTCAACCCTTTGAGTACTAGATTTTACATGTTCGTGACTAGTTTGCGCTAAATAATGCTAGTGCCCAAGTGAAACAAGCTTTGACTGACTTCAAGTCAAAGTTGGCTGTACCTATTGTAGCTAAAATTCACTTGGCTTTTAGTCACACTTTGAACAACCATGTCCTCGTACATTTAAAATACACGTGGTATATTATGGAGTCGCTGTGTGTAAAATGAAGGTTGTCAAACTAATATTGCGTGCAAAAGCTAATAACCTAGACTATCTGTACTGCCACAGTAGATGATCATGATTTTAAAACAACTGGTTCTCAGAACAAGGTATAAAAGTCAAAACCAACGTTTCTCTGAAAAATATTCCAACAGTTACTCCGAATACATTGCTTACTGTAGATTTGATGCGACGTAATATTCTGATCACGTCAAAAGGGGAAAAGGGCACACACAGACACACGTATAAACAAAACGCACCGAAAATGAATTAACTCTGCCATAATTGCACCGAACACATCCATTACTAATCGAGATAACGCTCACGCACAATTATCTTTGGGAACTTATTAAGATAAGCCGGTCACGGATACCGCTCGTTTTTCCTATGGATAAATTACTCGCGTTATCGATACGAGTGATGGACAGCCCTAGATTATGAGTAATCCTGTTAACGGAATTAGGCTGTGGTACTGTATTGTGTTGTACCTGGGCCATTCAATTTTTTGATAGGCTAAAACTTCTCCCTGTGCGAACGTAAAACTTTCACTTTTATGAAAAACTAGCTTTCCAACGCCCACTTCATTAGGTGGTATTTTTTAGGTTAATATGTAGCCTACTATAATACTCACAAATAACGTGGCTTTCTATTGATAAAAGAATTTTCAAAATCAGTTCGCAGATCCAGAGATTACCCCCTTTTTTTAAGGATGGGAAATCATCAAATGACGGAGTGTTAGACTCTTACTGACTAAAACCCATCCGTATTCCTCCTAGTGCCCTTTGCATTCCTGGGCCACGGTGGCTCTTTTGAACAAAGTCCACAGCCCCAGCAGGCACTGGCCCTAGCGGGCCCCGTCTTCTATGCTGACAGCTCTTTGAGGCTCGCGGGCCTGGTTCTGATCAGACGGTGGGCTACCCAATGCTCGCCGTCCGCAGGCCTGCGCCTACGAGAGATTAACCCTAGAACCTTACAAACTCAAAATTTCACAAACTCATAAACTTTATCTCTTTTTATTTCATGTTAGTATAAAAGTATAGAAATTATTTTAATTAATGCATACTATGCATGAATTTCGAGGTAACGATAGTCAGCAGCCATGAAATCTGACACCAGTCTAGCACGATACCCCCTTGTTACCTAAATACTGGATTGTGGAGGCCATATAGTCGGTCCATGTATAATACCGACTGGTACTCAGCTGCATTCAGTTAGACTGAAGAAAGTAGAAGCTGACCCAAAGATAGTTGAGAAAAGGCTGATTGTTTGATGTGTTAACAGACTCCGTGGTTCCGGCCGCCAAATGGTGGTCGTCACTTAAACCAGACCATTCTTCAGAGGCCCTTGAGGCGGTTAAGAAACTCTGACACTAGTGTGTAACGACAAGATAAGAAGAAGTTTGATGTGTGAAGTCAATATTTTATTTTAGGAAGGTTTTTTTTAAGGATGGGAAATCATCAAATGTTTCATTCTCCCGCTCTGGGTGAAGCAGGAGGGAGTGTCAGACTCTTACTGACTAAAACCCATCCGTGTTCCTCCTGGTGCCCTTTGTGTTCCAGGGCCGCGGTGCTTCTTTCGAACAGATTCCGCAACCCCGGCAGGCACTGGCCCTAGCGGGCCCCGTATTCTATGCTGATAGCTCTTTGAGACGCGCGTGGAACACAGCGCGCCGTCAAAACGAACTTGGTTCTGATCGGACGGCGAGCCACCCAATGCTCGTCCCCCGCATGCCCACGCCTACGGTAGCCGGGAATCGCCCTGCAGTTCCCGACGCCCGGGGAGTCTTTTCCTTTTGCGGTGGCTGGGGCGTAAGGTTTCCCTCTCTCACGCGTTCGGCCTCCTCCTTCGCTAGCATTACTGCTTCGCAGAAAGAGGTGACCGCTTCCCATGCCTCATCGCTCCGGACCATGGATTGAACCAGGGACGGTTGTGACCGCCACCGTATGCTCCACCGTGTGCTCCGGTCGATCCTTGCAGTGTTGACACCCGGGCGTATCCTCCTGCCGAATCCGAAACAGATAACTCCTGAAACAACCGTGTCCAGTGAGTACCAGCGTCAAGCGAAAGGTGAGGACGCCGTGGCGCCGCTCTAGCCACTCAAAGAGAGGATTTTCCGCTTGGATTGTGGCGTGCCCATTTAGGAGCCTACTATCGTATAAATTACAAGCTAGCCATTTAATTTCATAAGTAGATAATTATGGCAACAAAGTAAAGTAATATTCGTTAATAACGCAGTCATTTTTCAGTCATTGCAAATTGTCTCTCAAGAAGTAGAATGGCCCAACTACTGCCTACGCGTGGATTTTGGGGCGCGATTGAATCTTTGTTGGGAGTATATGGATTGGTATTCCAAGAAAACGGGTTAGGAATTTGGCTTACAAAAACCCATTTCGTTTACTTACTACAGTAAACGGTGGTAATAATAAAATGTTCTAGGAATGTGAAATGATTGCAACTACTCGTTTTTCTAAAAGACGAACCCAAAGCATTAATTTTCGATGATTTTGAACACACTTGACGCTTCACTGCTGACTATGAGGTCCTCATTGTATTTTTCTGTATGGAATTTCAGGGTAGCAACAAGAAGGCTGTTGGCGAGGGTATCTTAAGTGAATAGTGCTAAGTACAACTCTGTTTTAAGTATTCCGGGCAGGTGTTCGACCCCATGAATTTTGACACGAAATAGTGTACTGTAAGCAAAAATAGTAACGAGTATCTTTAACTTTCTTACATTGGTAGGTACCAACCCCATTCCAGTTTATGATGACATGCACGTATTCTGTTCCCCATGGACATCTACAATAAAAAGCCCTAAGGGGATATTTCCATAATCACGCAGATTGGCGTTCGCGCTATGATGTTATTGGCTCCCAAGGGTATAGTGCTGACCATCTCTTGTACCCTGGTACCCTTTAGCAATTTGCAGTACGAATAATATAAAACTGAATCATAAATAAGTAGTGCGTGACGGTAGCTAAGCCCGTAGTAAAGGTTACCATTAGGGGCTGTGAAAAAGTAAACGGGCGAAGTGCGAGTCGAATTCACGCACAAAATATCAAGATTATTTATCGTAAACTTTTGATAAAAATATTTAGAACCACACAATATTTTACTTAATTTATCACACGGCATGATTTATTATAATTTTTTTGTGAAGTTTCATATTACTGACCCCTAAAAGCATAGCATACCAAATAAATTTTGAGAATTAAGTCACCACACTAAACATTTTTAACGTGTGAGTTTTTTTGATTTACGTCACTCTTTGTTAAAATTAGCTGTGACAGACGGACAGACAGACACGTTTGACACGTTTGGAAGACTAAAAACACCCCTACAAACTAGAACATTAAGGGGTGTTTTTAGTACTTACAATCAGCCCCATCGTAAAATAAATTTAATTAAATGTTAGTAAGGACAATCAAATCTAACCCTACTGTTACGCGCGTGACTAACATTGAAATATTTATCTGAATGTGACGAGTTTCAATATAAGGAACATTCCGTTCCACTGATAAATTCAGAATGTAATTTCACCCATTTGAAATTATCCAAGGGTTTCTCTTATAGCCCATGGGTATATGAATTAACAGGTTCATTAAATAATGTCGAAATAGTTATCAATTTTATGAATGCAAAGTGAACATCGCTAGTCAATAACATACAGAATACATAGATAGAAAAAATTGCGATTGGAAGCCAAACAAATTCAAGAAACTTCATCATTATCATTTCAGGTGAAACACGTCTGCCTAGACAGAAGCGCAAGGGTCGCCACAGTGATCAGATCTGCGCTTCATGTATAACTAAACATCCCCTCATCATATCATAGGACAACTTAGTGGACGGCCATCCAACGCTACTTTTACATTAATAAACATTATGATAATGTGTACCTCCTAGATTACACTGCATTAACCACTTGTAGGTAAGATTCAACACGAGCCGTTTAAAACCAAACGTTCTCGGCTGTCGGTTGATGTAAATTATGACATGTGTCAACCTAACTTGTCATTGGCTGTGTCACTTCTCGATTACAAACAAATTACAAACAAACGTACCGTACGTGCAACACGTTTGCGTTAATTATGTTTTATCTATGAGGATGAATCGACGCAGCCTCACTGTAACGGTTAATCAATGCTTATCAACCTAAGTAAAAACTGGCTTCCTCAAGTTCTTCGGACATGTTTCTCGGCGGGATAGTTACTCCATCGAACACCTTGTTGTGCAAGGCAGAGTCGAAGGCATCAAGCCCCGTAGTAGATCATCCATATGATGGACAGACCAAACCAAGTCTGCATCTTCTTCGTGTCGCTGGCACGACAGGTTATTTTTTTTAGATTTTGGTGGCCCAAAACTTTGCCACCTACACGGGATCACTGGGGGCAGCTCATAGGTCTCCTTGGGTGCATGTTTTAGGGCACAGAGGGCGAGATAGGAGATGGAACATGGCTTGTAACTCGGCTCCACAATCACACCCTGCAGTTGACCCGTCACGTTAAATATAACGTGCGTGCAATGGCGAGGTTATGATTATACCTTCCTACTTGAGTTCTGAGGCGGTTCAAGGACTTCCAAGTAGACCACAGAAGGTAGGACCCTGCAGAAAGGTGTTCGCTTGGCATATTACGTGAGTGGACCAAGATGACCGCTAACAGGCAGAAATGATTTGGTATAATATAAAAAAACACTGACGTAATCAAGGAACGTTCAACACCAGAGCACTAAACTACGAGTACATACATAAAATTTAGTGTTAACAATTAAAATCTAACCCTGCAAGCGCGCGTGACTAACATTGAAATATGCAACTGTCGCGATGTGCTGCGAATGTGATGGCAGTCTTAATTGTTGCAGTCGTTTACTGCCTGGTTCCCCCTGGTTGTGTGTATTGTCGTATCTCTGCAGCTGTTAGATACTTCCTTTTTTTTTTTTTACTCACTTATTTAGATATCTTTCATTGCGGGGAATAGAAGGTAACAAATTTTACAATATGTACAAAGAGCGAGTAAAACATCTATTATATGAAAATTTCATCGACCTTTTTTGCAGTCCGGTTTTTCAGCGAGGGTTTTATAAATACGTCAAAAATAACATTTTTAAATTCTTCTCAAAAAATACGAACTCCGGATACGTGATGTTGGAAGGGTTAATTCAAACAAACCGCTTAGACAATATATTTGTAATTAAAAAAAAAGTCATATAGGTAGATATGTAGGTATCTATATAACTAAGGAAGATTCCTACATGGTTCCTACAAACTCTTTCAACCCCTCTGTACTATTTCTGACTGCTGCTATTCCTGAAAGCCAGAATCAGCAGTGGTCTTCTTCTAAAAGCACCGTAGAAAGGATGCTAGATGAGTCTTAAAGAAAAGAGTCAATTGTCTCGGGTTTAATTCAGATCACAGCAGTGAGATTCTAAACACTGTGTAAACTTAGGTAAAATTAACACGAACTAAGCTGTTAATCTGTACAAACAATATGGAATGATAGTTCATCATAATCATATCAGCCGAAAGACGTCCACTTCTTGATATAGGCCTCCCCCAAGACACGGGTTTGCCATAATCACCACGCTTAGCAGGCGGGTTGGTGATCGCAGTGCATGGTGCTGCGTTTTACAGAGAACGCTGCTGCCCATTCTCTGGCAAGTCCCTTAGTCGTTTATTAGGACACCTACGGGAAGTGATGGGATGTTATTATTATTTTACGGCACCATACGGCACCGGCCGACACCATACGGCAAATGATATGATAGTCCACTTCAAGCTTATTCTAACTAAGTTTATACGATAAGATATTGAAAGAATAGACCAGCTGAAAAGAACAGAGTGCTAAGAAAATACGAAACGACTCCGGCATAAACTTTATAAAATCACATAAAGCTGAAGATTCTTACTCCACTTGATTCGTCCACGTGCAATGTACACAACAACATAACAGAACATAACCGGTCTCCTATACCGAACCCAACAAAACGTTCCCTGCTTTAGAGAAATAAATTACGCAAACAATTAAATATCGGCAATAATGCGAACGTGGGGTGCGACAATTTGTCTGGACCGGCCAGCAGGGGTAGCTCGCTGTGTACAGCATGTTTGAAAATGTTTTTATTCAAGGACTTGTTATATTGTGCGATTTTAGGATAAATATAAACATGAATAAGAAGATGACGGGCAGCCACAAATTTAAAAAAGAAGGCCGTTTTAAAATTCAATCCTTTCAGGTCCTTTGATCCCTCAAAGGGTAGATACCGAAAATTGTACATACGTTTTTTTTAAGTTTTAGATAAAACGTCTGTTTTAAAATTTAAGCCAAGCAATTTGGCAGAATTAGGTATTTCTATATATTTGTCGTTGCGCCTCGTCACATTATTATCCTATCGGTATTCAGGCGTATTGTAGTGTTATGTCAACCCTAGATCATCATCATCTGATGGAAAAAGGTGTGGTTTGCACTAGAGTGTAAATTTTAGATAACGCGAACAGCACCGAAGATGCAGAAAAGTTAATTCATGTACTTTTCTTTACCATAAATGTTTAATCCATTATTGTAGACTACTATTGCAAACTGGCGGGTCCCATGTATGTGTGGTTTACCTAAGAATATTGTGTGGCATCTATATCCATCTGACCAACATATTATTTATTTTATTTATTAAGAATTTGGTACATTTAATATTAATCATTTTCAAAAGTAAAATAGAAAGAATTTATTGATAGAAAAAGACCACACCCTGTACATAAACGATGTAACACATGCATTGCGTAGTTAATGTAATTATGAGGCCGTAACGTAAACGGTCCCGACTTGTTGCGATTAGAGATTGTCTCCAGTCAGGGGTACGAAACATTTGGACAGTCAGCTTTCAGACATATAACAGTGTTATTGTTCTATGTTTGGAGTTTGAACGTAGAGAAGCTCATGGCTAGATAATAACAGCCGCATGGGTCGATCTTCAAGGTTAAGCAACGCTTGCCAAGGTTAGTCTGTGGATGGGTGACTATCTTAACATACCGAGTTTCCTCTGTGCTTCCGAAAGCACGTTAAGCCGTTGATCCCGGCGGTCATTTGTAGATCTTTGGCAGTCGTTATGGATAGTCAGAAGCCAGTAAAATCTGACTCCAGTCTTGCCATGAAGTACCGTGGTACAATGGGTTGTGGAGGTCTGGTAGGCAACCGTTCCTCGTATAATACTGATATTCAGCTAAATCCGGCTTGACTGGAAGCCGATCCTAATCTATCTGGGAAAAGGCTAGGCAGATGATGATGAAGTTTAAACGTAGAGGGGCAACGGTAAAATACTAAAAGATACTCTATATTCTCGCCGCTCGAGTTTCCAGATCATCCAGTCAACATTGTCGCTGTGAGCTGTATGAAACCCGTGCCTGAAAAGGCATCGAGGCGGGCTGATGATGATGGTTACGTGGCGGTGGCGATGTCAGCGAAACAACAAGAACCGCAGCGGCACGATTCTTACGGATCCCAACAGTATACGTGCTGCCAAGACGAACACTTCAGTGTATATCTCCCGCCTACACTACACCACTAAGGTTGAAAAACGTGGAGTAATTGTGCCAAAGGATCAAGTGTACGCTGAGAGTGCAGCTGCTGTAATTGCGCTGCAACGTCAAGTTCAAGGCGTTCGTGGTGCGTGTACCAATATGTTTTCTGCACCTCGTCATGGAGAAGGACTTTAGGCCGCAGAACGTGGCGTTCCGTCGCTTCCGCGGACACGTTCAACTGGAACGCACTATAAAATTGTGCTAAGTGAAGTTTTTAATAACTTGGGTAAAAATCTCTTCTTATAAAACTCCTTCGAAATGAATTGACACATTTTTGTATTTATTTTGTGTGTATTTCGTGGGTCTGAGAATAGGTCGCAGGCAATTTTTTTACTATTTGTGTTATATGGAAAAACAGGTTATATGTTACTTTATAAGGTGTATTTTATGGGCCAAAGCAGCCTGAAGCAAAATCAGATGGAAAGTTCCGTTAAAAATATTTGAATCCCGGTGCGTCAGGTTAGACTGGAAGTCAACCTCATCTCAGTTAGGGGTAAGCAAATTGATTGATGTTTCATAAAATGATTAATAATTCAACTTATTTTTATGCTACAGCAACATTCGCATACGCATCTCAGTTGCAATCGATCAAAAACTCCATTTCCCTATATTTTGACAGATTGGTAATAAGATGCGATTGTTGCTACCTCTCAGGCACCGGGCGCATAAACGAGTGATGCAATTGGTACAAATTTGTACCGGCTGAAATAGTAGAATAGACTCTCAGATGTTTTCATCATTGTTCAAAAACCGTCAGGGTTATCATGAATAAAACCAGCTCGTAACAAAAATAAAATCAAATCGAACAATTTAAAAAAAATAAACTGATATGAACTATCACTGCATAGTTCATATCTGATTTTTTTGTTGTCAGGATCCCATCAAACTAAAATTCAAACTATTCGTTCATTTATTTGAGCGTGTACCAAATGTTTGCAACCAATGCAAGCAAATTGGAGGCAAATGCCTGTATTCATTGGAAAAGTTAATGAAACTTGCCCCAAGTCAATGATTCGGGCCCCACTGTATGACGGTACACGAATTGTTTGCGTTATGAGTTTGGTCGGATAGGTATGTTGGTACTAGCTTGAATTTTATATGTTCCACGCCGATGGTAGGTCTCCATTGAGCTTGGCTGCTGTGGCCTAAATCGTATAGACGTGAATCGGTGTTCGGTGGTCGGTCAGTAATCGTGTCGTCGTTGTATAGTCGTGTACATTCGGGATTTACTTCTGTATTCAGCAAACACTAGTTACGCATCTTACACATTAGTCATTATTATTTTGGTGTTCTTAAGCCATATACTCGTAATTTGGGGTCGGCTCATAACGTTTTTTTCTTCCGTTTTGTCCTATTAACCGCTCAACTCACTCCCTTTTCTTTCATATCACTCACTCCATCCAAACACAATTTATGGCCTCCCTCTCCATCCATCTAGTAAAGAGACTCTCTTAAACATATGAATTACAACCTGAGAGCCTAGCCCGAATATTTTGACGTATAGTAACGTTAACGTAAGTGAATTATGAATTTGAAAAACTACAACCATATAGTATTTTGGTTTAATTTTATGGGACATACACAATTTATATCATTCAAAAATATGTACATATATATATGTAAATATTATGTGCAAAACGAGTATTGTAGCTATGGTAAAATTTTATGTTACAATACGTTACTATTTACATACACAGCCTTAAAAAACCTGTTTAATAATTGCAAAACCTTTTCAAAGTTTTATCATGCAACATTCAAAGCTGCGTGTTGCAGCCAACATTGCATGCACTTAATTGTGTGTTGTCACTTGTCACTCAATTAAAAGTTAGTCGTCGGCTACGTATGGAGCAAAAGAACTTCCGATTTGCTATTCCGTCGGCGCACCTTCAACGAGTGGTTTCCTTTTGACATCATCAAAAAGTTATCCTTAGAACTACGGCCAAGTTTTTGCAGTCTGTTTGAGCGACAACACTCTCGCTATGAATCATCAAACTACAAGGTAGAAACTAGAGAGGGGAAAACAAAATACAACCAAGAATACTAAATGAAAGTGCATTTTATCTGAAAATACTTTTGACGTCAAATAGACGAAAAAACAACACAGGATGCTGCTTTTTATCGCGAAAAAACGGGCTCCTGTGAGATAGAACTCGAAAGGGAGGCTGCGGCCAATAGCTAGTGAATAATATTTAGTAAAAGCTCATTCTGATCAAACCTCAGCAAGTAAGCAGCTACTAGTAGTCACTACTTCACAAAACCAATGCAATATTTCCCAGTTTACTGCTATTGGATAGCTCGCCGTCTGATCAGAACCAGGCCGCCTATAAGAGATGTTAGCACAGAAGACGGGGCCCGCTAGGTCAAGTGCCTGATGGTGCTGCGGAATCTGTTCGAAAGAGGTACCGTAGCCCTGGAACGCAAAGGGCACTAGGAGGAACACGGATGGGTTTTAGTCAGTAAGAGTCTGACACTCCCTCCTGCTTCACCCAGAGCGGGAGGAGTCATTTGATGATTTCCCATTCTTAAAAAAAAAAGTATTCCGCTTCGGTTTTCGAGAACAGCAATGCAATTCTGTAAACATCTCACCGTGTAGGCTTAGGCAAAGGGAGCTAAAAAATTCAAACAAAGAAGATAGAATGACAGTGCGTTGACAGAATAGGACACAAGGTAGACCGATGACTTGATCAGAGTCGCGGTAAGCCGATGGATGCGAGACGCACAGCACTGGTTGGGGGAGACCTATGTCTAGAAGTGGACGTCTTTCGGCTGATATAATGATGATGATGCCGGCAAAGCCAAAAGGAAGGGTTATGGTTGTAGCTGTCTGTGTATTACTAGTTGTCCCGCGCAACTTCGTTTGCGTCACAATTTTCATTTTTGCTCCGCACCTATTGGTCTTAGCGTGATGATATATAGCCTTCCTCGATAAATAGGCATCTAACACTGAAAGAATTTTTCAAATCGGACCAGTAGTTTCCGAGATTAGCGCGTTCAAGCAAACAACCAAACAAACTTTTCAGCTTTATATATATTAGTATAGATTAGTGTACGAGTATTATAAATTCACTAGTTGACCCGCGCAACTTCGTCTGCGTCACAATTTTCATTTCGGCTCTGCTCCTATTGATCTTAGCGTGATGATATATAGCCTATAGCCTTCCTCGATAAATGGGCTATCTAACACTGAAAGAATTTTTCAAATCGGACCAGTAGTTTCTGAGATTAGTGCGTTCAAGTAAACAAAGAAACAAACTTTTCAGCTTTATATATTAGTATAAATTAGTGTATTATAAATTCACTAGTTGACCCGCGCAACTTCGTCTACGTCACAATTTTCATTTCTGCACCGCTCTTATTGGTTTTGGCGTGATAATATATAGCCTATAGCCTTCCTCGATAAATGGGCTATGGGTATACTTACTGAAAGAATTTTTCAAATCGGACTAGGAGTTTCTGAGATTAACGCGTTCAAGTAAACAAACAAAGAAACAAACTCTCCAGCTTTATATATTAAGTATAGATAGATTTACAACTAAAATCATACCCCTATGTATGTTCGTATATTCCACTCTAGCGTCTAAACCACGTAAACCGATTTTCATGAGGTATCGAATGATTCGTAAAATCGTTCCGGGTTACATACGTTTTATATATATTTTTAACTTGAGCTTGATCTTTCCCTCCCTAGTTCAAAATAAAAAAAAAACAAGACCAAGAACATTAAATGAAAGTGCATTTTATCTGAAAACACTTTTAACGTCAAATGGACGCAATAAAAGCAGAGGGTCCTTGTTTGGGCCACGTGTTGGCCTCAGGCAGTGTCGCTGAGTTAATGCATAGTGCGCACCGACTGCTTGCAAATTATCAATACAATTAAATTTCAAATGTTAGTAACGGTTGTGACATCTCCCGGGGCGGGAGTGTTGGTGGCAGGCTTAAAAAATTGAGGGTTTCGTGCGTGTGAATTGGTTTTCTGGGGATTGGATTAAGTATTGGATGGTAGTGGTGTTAATTCGCAATGGGTGGTAAGGGAATTTTAAATTCTTGTTCGGAATATTGAATTGAATTGTGGTGCTTCTAATTGATGATGAATAAATCTCATTTTGAAAAGTAAATGAAGCCTTTGCTTAATTTCGTTGCAAGATCCACTAACAGTTAAATCGTTTCCCCGGAACTCGTCGACTTTCATTACCTTGGCGTTGCTAAGAGTGGTTGCCACTGTTTATTCTGTATTTCAAGTAACCAATAATGTGAAAAAAAACCTTCACTATCCAATACCGACTGGTCATAAACGATGTTCAGAAATGAAAAGGCCCATTTCAGTCCAATTGCTGTTTTGATTTTTTCCCAACCACGCGTAAATGTGGTACGTTCTACACGTGTAGTCTATCTGAATAGCATATAAACCATTATATGTGCTCAGTGGAAGAAGCAAAAATATCCTCTACAAATCGCAAACAAAACGCTCAATGATAAAAAAAAACGAACAATCAAAAAGACATCTTCAGAACGGAAGCCCTTCTTCCGCTACAATAACTTCAACTTACAAAACCAATTTCCCGATCTCAACATAATATTATTATGTTGAGATCGGGAAATTTGTAATATAACACTACCCACAAATTCTGAAGTAATTTCCTCTAGACCATCTTATGGTATCACATTCGTATACTATGGCCGGCAGTTAGTTCAGCCTCCCTTATTAATTGGTCTATTGCTGTAAGTAATTGCTCACCGAAGACTAACTGGGACCATTACTGTGTAGTGTAGATGCACCAAATTGCACCATAACTTTATTAATTGCTAAGTTAGGAAACCTACATAGTTAATACTTGTGGAATTATGTGTTTCGGTTATTGTTCGTGTTGCTAGTTAGCCTGAAGGGTTACTAACTTAAATTGGGGGGATTTGAAGAAAAGCTCATAATGAAAAAATTGTATGTGCACTTCGTCACTTCGTCACTTCGTCACGTTTACACTTCACGCTTCACGTCACGTGTACACTTCGTCACTATCACCATCATCTGCCTATCCTCTTTTCTACTATATTGGGATTTAGCTGAATACGTGGAGCGGCTGCCTACCAGGCCTCCACAACCTATTAACTGGGTAACACGGTACTTCTTGCCAAGACTGATGTCAGATTTTCTGGCTTCTTACAAATCTAGAAATGACAGCCAGGCACGGAGGAAGAACAGTATTTTAGGAGATTGGCAATATGGAATCCCTGCTAACTAAAATGGAACAAATGAGCTTTGATTTCGGCTTGAAGATAAATCGCAGCAAGAAGAAGATTAAATGGTTGTTGATCGAGCAATCGAACAATAACTCGCGCGAATTGTGACATCATTCAATCATACCTCGGAGCACTGATACGGAACAATGGCGGATGCGCGGTAGAGATCAACCGGTGCATGGCTATCACCGTGAAACCGCTTGGGAAGAAACGGAGAAACAGAAACATCACAAAGGCCACTAAAATGCGACTTGTCAGGGCACTAGTGCTTCCCATATTTCTTTATGGTGCCGAAACGTGGACTATAAGAAAAGTGAGAGAAAAAGATAGACGCTTTAAAAATGTGGTGTTAGACATAAATGCTTCGCATTGCCTGGACACAGTTCCGAACCAACACGTCTCAATCCTCGAACAACTGGATATAAAACAACGTCTTTCTTCCATCGTTCAAGGTTTGTATTCTCACTTTCTTTAGGCACGTCCAGAGGATACGTCTCTGTGGGAGCAAAAATTGAGAGCACGAGGGCTCTCGGTAGATCACCAAAGCGCTGGACCGACCAAATTAAAACTGCATTAAGTGGTCCACTCCACGAATGCATGAGGCATGCAAGAGTACGAGAGGAATAGCGACGAATTGTGAAGCTCGCCACCACCCCTGCCATGATGACCACGACCACTCTACCAAGAGAGTGACGACAGAGAAGACGTTGTCCCACTTCTGTGCAAAGGTCTTCCCCAAGGTCTTCCACTCATGGTCTTTATAATACCTGAAATTAAATGTAACAAAGTACCTGATGGAACATATTGTAAAGTACTTTTCATTCCTCAGAGAAAACAACATAAAGGCTTGCTCCGCAAGTAAATATTAAATATGAATTTCACCAGTGAATATAATTATTAATCGCAAAGTTTAAAAGATCATTAGGAGCATAATATATGGAATCAAATTAAGAATACCGCACAAGTAGCTATAAATTCTCTATCATTATAACCAATGAGCTTCATAAAATGATTCGCTGTATGATAGCTCTTAAACATAGCATCACAGATACCAATTTCATAGGTTATGCACTAAACTTATATTGTCTTAAAATATAATACTAATTGGCTACGGACTTAATATGGAATAATTCAGAATCTGCATGGACGAGATTGAATCTGGTAAACACAAGGCAGTTAGTAGTTTTACGGTTGTTTTATATTATCTATTAATTATTTCAGGACGCTATTAATTTATCGCTAAGTACCTCATAATATTATGCATATTTTAGTAATCTTAAATGTTCAGAAGGGTACCATCATTTTCACCATAATCACCGTGATTGAAAAAGAGATTTGCTATCCTAATATACCTTAGGAGATAGGCACTGCTGTGGTTTTGAACATTTATGCAGTGGTCTAAATATTTGTAAAAATCGAAATAATCATCCTATGATGGCTGTCAGATAAATGTGCAATAACGGTGGATTCATCATCATCATATCAGCCCAAAGACGTCCACTGCTGGACATAGGCCTCCCCAAGCGTCGCCACAACGACCAGTCCTGCGCGCCTGCTGGATGGTGGGTTGGCCCACATTTTACTTTCTTAATATCAAAAACAGAACTAAACATCATGTTCACTGACATAGAGCTATTCTGAATCGTCTTTTTCGTAATCTCTTACGTTCTCTAGTAATGAAAAACGGTTCAAAATTATTTTATTGTTCGAGTATATACGAAGGGGCATTAGGGAAAGCTCAAAAAATAGTATTATTTACATTGCTGCTTTGTTTTTTGCTCTCATAAAACTCTTCCTTATTTCCTACAATACCCACCTAATATCGAACTAATACGTGGTCTAATGTGGTTCATTACATAAATATAGCTCGCTAGCCATAACGGGAGGTCGTCGAAATGAGATCCGTAGTCCCCGGCCGGCTCCTGTCACATTCGAAAGAGAGATGTGAATTTTATGCAATCCTGATCTTAGATAACGCAAGAGGAGGGTGCTGAAGCCTAGATAGTCGCTTTATTTTAATACGAACCGACAACAAATAACGAATAAATATTCCCTTTTTTATTGTTGAGTTGTGACGCGAACACTTTGATTTAGGGTGAAATAAGAGGGGTCCTGCGACGAATTGTGGTCGAGATTATTCTGAGGATTTATATTACAGTCGCTATCAGAAATTCGAGTGGTATCAGGTTTCATCAATATTTTGAGAGTGTTGACCCTAAATTGTGGATCGGTTCTTACAGATTTGGCAAATTGTTTGATGGAGCATTCGCGTTTTATTCAAGATCTTTGATGGAAAGCGTGAATCGAAGCTATTGTGAGGATCCAATTTAGTCTGAAACGTTCTCGTTTCAATGAACGATGACTGAAATGCAATGATGCAATTCACTATTTGAGTTGCTCTTTAATATCGTAGGTAAGCGATTGAGCCTTGTAATATATATTTGTTATTTTATTGAAAAAGAAAATGTAAGTTATATATTTTTAAGGTACACAAAACATTTCCTTTTCGTTGACTTTTCAATAACAGTTTACTTTTTTCCCCTATAACACTGTTTTTCCCTATTCTCAAAGTGTGAACTAAACAAAATACATATGAAAAATAAAACAAATATTGTTTCTATTATTAGATGACCAAACTAAACAGCGTTTTCCCTCGGGGCAGCCGTCCCGTCCACTACCTAAGTTGTTTCCTACACGTGTTCCGTGGATTCAAAGTTATCCACCCCTTGTGCTATAAAAACAATCAGTTTTCGAAATAAGAAACAGACGCGTTGCACTACGGACACTGAAAGTTCACTTTTTATAGGGGACCAGAAATTATGGTCGGGTGATATATGACGACACTTCTCCCGGAATTTAAACGTCCCGGTTTCCTAACGGTTACTTACAGTTGCTAGGTAGGGAGCCAGTGTGACCCTTAATAGATTCAGAATAAAAGAGTGCGCCAGAAAAATTATTTCTTCCTTATGATTGTGGTAATAATTCCTTTGTAATTGAATTTTCTTGAAATATAAGCCACTTACGTGTTCATGATACAAAATAGGAAGAAATTTCGAAGTACTTACAAAAATGGAGTTTGTCCTTTCATATTATAATATGATTTCGTTTGATTCGATTTCCTTAACAGAAGGAGATATTTATATATTAGTCAAACATAATACGATTACACGTTTCATCACATTTGTCAAGGACATTTTGATTGTGGTTTCATTATAAACATTGTTAATTAAACAAAAAGATAAGTACGAAGGTACATTGAACAGCAACCAGCTACGGTCTTTAAATCATGTGAGAAAAGGTTACTTCTAGGCACGCGTTATCTTCTATGCACGCCTCATAAAGATGTCAGCGTAGTAGATGGGCCTCGCTAGGGCCAGTGCCTGCCAAGGTAGTGGAACTTGTTCAGAAGAGTCACCTTGGCCCTGGAACGCAAAGGTCATCAGATAGCTTTTAGTTAGTTGCAGTCTGACACTCCTTTTCACTCCGCCCAGAGCGGAAGGAGTCATTTGATGATTTTTAATCCTTAATAAAAACGTGCTCCACCATCTCCATCATTGTTTTCCACCAGATGAGATGATTTGCCCAGCAAATGATTATGTTAGAAACTTAGATTGTTGTAAACTCCAATATAGAATTTTGCCAACTCAAAAATGAAGTACGAAACATGCATTTTCTTCGAACTGCTTTCAATTCCTTTCGAGCGCACAGTTTTGAACACTTACGCCAAGCGCTACACCGCAAATCCAATTTTATGACGCTTGTCACTACGCAAGTCAGTATCTGAACAATTATAATCCTATAAAGATAGAACCTCAACAAAAGCCTTCTAAACCTAATAATATTCCAACCAATTTTTCTAATAAACCATATCACTTGCTCACGACAACAATGGCAAAGTTTATCTTGATTAAACAGTTGACTATCTTTCTTCCTGGTAACGATTCTGGTGATAAAGATTGCACGACTGATTCTGTACTCGTCGCTGTGACCCTAACCGTATTAGAAGCCAGTAAGTGGAACATGAGAGCCATTTAATTTATCAACTTGTTCCTCCGAAGCTGGCGAAGTTTTATTTCTAGGGTTTTTTAAAGGAGTTTAATTGGTGAGTCTGTTTTTGCGGTCAGACGTTCAGGAGCTTTATAAGCTGGGCTGTTTTTTTTTTTTTTCAATGACAATAGATTTCTTTTCTTAGAGTAGTTAGACAAATAATTTAAAATCCGAACTTAACTTATTATAAATGCGAAATTGACTTTGTTTGTCTGTTCCGATTGTTATGATTTCACTCCAAAATCAATGAACCGATTTTGATGAGGTTTGGCTCAGAGATATGGACCCTGGAGAGAGTAATAGACTTTTTTTTCGAAAATCAATATTAACGTAAGCAAAGCCTAGTTTGAAATTATTAGAAGACAAGGGCTAAAATAGTTAAAAAAAACATAGGACAAGATTATTCTTTACCTTTTGGTGTAAATCAGGAAAACATATCCTAAAAGTAGAGAAAAGCCAGTGCCCGCCCTGAAAATGAGTTGAATTGTGATTTCTTTTAGTGTTCTTGTAATATTATCTAGTTTGTTATTTTTTTCGACTCAATTTCTCTTGAATATGCACAGCACACCCCAATGCTTAATAAACTTGATTTCTAAACAAGAACAATTCAAAAATCCACATTCATTCTCCACGAACATCTGTAACGAGTTAGCCTTAGGGTATAGCCGAAAAGTCAGACACTCGTTCCACAATCGAATTATTTTTTATTTCGATCGATAATGGCAACGGTATTGGATTCGTTCTGCCTGTGCCACGCGCGGCCTCAGGCGATACTCCGAAAGTCCTTTAATGCACTCCAGTCTGTCCATTTGTCGAACGTCCCAACTAATAGAGAAATTCCATTTAAAAACTTACGTTTTATGCCCCGAGGGAGTGAGTTTATTGTACATTTTTAATGTTTCCAATTCAGTTTATGTGGGAATTGTTTGGTCTTAGGGATCCAAGTCGATTGGTCATGGGGCTTGCTGTTACTGTAAAAAGCACTCAGTCGATCATAAAATTTTGGAAGACTTAATTCCTATCAAAGGACATTGTTTTCCGTTTCAGTTCATCACCAATAATAACACCACGATGTATTTTTAGTATGTCTTCGGTAATCTCGGGACCCTGGGGTCCCGGACCTTTGGTAGGTGTAGAAGGGGTCGAAACCAATTCGCAGAAACTCCGTGAACCATTTCTAATGGAATGGAGCACCGACTTACGATAGTCCCTGTATGCATTATGAATGTTTATCCAAAGACAATCCCCAGTTGTTGCAGGACCATTACAGGATATGGACACAAAGGAGTTGGACCATGTAACTACGATGTTTTATTATTACAATAATTTGCTAAAAATGATAATTCCCAAGAGATTTCTGTTAAAGAATTATAGGAATTAAGACTACAAATACCAAGTGAAAAGAGTAAATAATACCAATTTCATATTTCTTCGTTAACGAGAAAATTATTTTCTTCCGTTCCTTCGGGACAAAATTTTGTACAAGAACGGACTGCTAATGAAAGAAGAAAATAATTTAATAAAAATACCGGTCTCACTATACACATCAGAAAGCAGCTTCATTATCTTTTTGACTAATTATGAAACGGACGACGAAAGTTCTAATTGAATTCAGAAGGCTACGGCTTTCTCAGTTATATTTCTTTTTAGAAAAGTTTTGGGGCAGCCTCGATGTCTAATATCTATGCTAATAATACACTAATTAAGGAGCCTCTACTGGACTTTTTAACGTCGGAATTGTTAAGTTTTTGTAATTTATAATTCTTGAAGAAAAACTGTAATACCTGCAAAAAATTGTGTAGGTACTGAAACTGACCCTTCTTTTATTTTAAGTATTATAATGACTCAGGTTTCTAGACTTTTCTAGATTAGGTCGTGGTCATATAAACAAATAAATGTGACGTTCTGTATATGACATAGATCAATAAAACAATTGCAAAAAATACGAGTACTTGTATCAAAAAACTCGACTGCAAAAAATATTACAAAACATCACTTTTGTTTATGTTATTATTTCTTTTTAACCGACTTCAAAAAAGGAGGAGGTTCTCAATTCGGTTTTTTTTTTTTATTTCGGAAGTCTGTGTCAAAAAACGAAATAATAACCAAAAACACTGACACCGACTTCCGAAATTAAAGTTTTTTTCTTTCTTCCGAAGTTATTTTGTACCTTGTAGTGTTTTGGTTTTGGAAGTTGGTTGTATTTTTTGTCAAAAAGTTTTTTATCTAGATTATATAAATAGTTTTTTTTTTACTATTGATAGGCACGCGTTTGACCACTATCTCACCTGATGGTAAGCGATGATGTGGTCGAAGATGGAGCACGCTTGCCTAGAAGTAACCTATTCACTCTTGACTTAAAGACTCCCAGGTTGTAGCTATCAGGAAACACAGACTCCGGCAGGGAATTCCACACAGTATTTTTGACATTTCGCGTGACACAAGGGCTACTTACCTTGAACAAAGGATAAGCATTGTCAAAAAACGTGGCAATGCCGCCAGTCTTTTGGGCACACTACCCGATAAATTTTTTGTCATCATATTTTAGGTTTAACTCAGTTAGGAGTTTTTATTTTTATTTCTAGTGTAGAATAGAGTTGACACAAACACACAGCGACAAAGTATACAAAAGTTAATGAGTGTAAGTATATAGTTAGCTAATTATTTATTGAAACAGTCGTAAACATCCATGTTAATAAATTCCCTGTATATCTATTAGTATTTTTTTATCAAGTTGACAATTTCACAAACAAAAAAAAAACACTCCCTTTCAGCTACTTTCAAAACGTTTACGCCAAGTGCCAAGTTTTTTACATTAAAAAAAACCTCTTCCACAAAAGATTTTCCTCCGCTCCCATTATCCTTCGTATGCTTAAGAAATTGTCACATCTTCATTCTTCCTGTCACCCTTGCCATCGCTAACGATATTTAACTCTACAGACATGTCTTCTCAAAGTATATGTAAATTGGTAAATGTAATAAATTGCATATATTTATCTAGTAATGGGTTTTAACGTAGGGGTGTGGGGCAGTGACGGATCGATTGAACAGATTTGTACTGCTTAGCGTGATGCTTTTAGCGGTGCTAAATTTGGCTACGTGACTTGACATGGGGTGGTAGCATAGAGGGTATGTGGAACAGAGTGTAAAATCCCTTTAACCTCCACTGAAAAGGGAGGATTTACTATGGAGGTTTGCGGGACTTTACTCTCTGTTCTGCATACCCTCTTTACGGACAACCGCGGCAGCGTAGGCGATAACAGCATACCCTATAGCGCCCTTGATGCAAGCAAATGTTATTAGATAAGGTAAAGATGGAAGGATGGGTGACCATCTTAAGATTTTCACAACTGTTTCGGAATGCAGGTTAGGCTCATTTTTAGATATTTGGCAGTAGTTATTCGTACGTAACCGTAACAACGGATTGTACAAGGCCAGAAAATCTGACAACAGACTTACAAAAAGTAACGTGTTACCCAGTGGAACTTGTGGAGGTCAGGTACCTACGAGAAATCACTGGTATTCAGCTGCATCCGGTATAACTGAAAGCCGGCCCCAATATACAGGTCTGGTACTGAAAGTACGGTGTGAGAATCACCTCCAGCAGCGACGGATCCGTTAAAAACGGTACTGTAATGAGCTGTGAAAATCACCAGTAATGACGGTTCTTGTGATGCGATTCTCTGTGTGAACATCACCGCCAGTAGCGACACATCTGTTAAAATCGATACTGAAAATACGGTACGAGCTCTCAATCGACTTTTACAGTTTTGGTTCGAGAATCGTTTGTAAATATAGTACGATAAATATTCATTTGGTAACCCATTTTGTACATTAACCCACGCGAATTTATCTTCACAATAATATTTTTATTGGATACTTAACCTAGCATAATAATTTTCGAAACGGGTCCTTCAAATTACGAGGTTGGACATAAAGTTGAATAATCAAAATAATTAATACACGAACAGGCTCTATCGCAGTCAACACGCATTGCTTAATCCATTCATACTGCTACAACAGAGATATCATACTTCATTTCAGAGCATCGGACGATATACGACAAAGAAATAATCAAAATATTTATGAAGTGCGCTGGGATATTGTAGGAAATTAAGCGGTGTTGCGACATGCGGGCCCACTCCAACATTATCTGCAGTCGCTATCAAACATTCAGTGGACGTATTGACATTTCTTGTTATGTATCCTATTGGCAACAGACTTTGTGGTATCAGCGAAAATAGCCTAGGGACTACCCACTTTCTTTTCGTGCGTGACTGTTCACGTCAAAGCTGACCTAAAGAAATTATTTTAGGGAAAAAGCCAGCAGCCTATAATTATATAATTAGAACGCAGTCTTGTGATTTGAAATTCTGTATGTACCCAGTTAGGGAAGCATTCCCCAAATATAACATATTATTTAACATAAAATCACGAACTGTGTGGTACAATAGAATAAAGAATTAGTTTTTTTTTTCTCTAATCTTTTCAAGCAATCAAGTAACAATAGAACTGACCAATTCACAACGACATCACGTCGTCATACATTTTGCAGCTTCAGCTATCATCACTACGTACCTACGCAATATTAGAGGGAATAAACTATATGGAGTAATTAAACCAAAGTAATTACTCCATGATTATATGCAGAAACTAATGGGGTTTGTCAAAGGGCTAACGATCCGCGGAATGGATGTCAAAGGCAGTTATGTGTAGCTAAAATTATTAGCGTGGTTAAGATTATTGGTACATGGTTTGGTACATACCTACGAGTATAGCGCGCGTGTGTGTATGGCAGTCGAATAGAGCGCCACACGTTCGTAATATATACAGTAACACGGTTGCTACAAAGTTTTGCTATTGTCTCAGTAAAGGTATCTAGTTTATTGTTGGCACAGTGTCTTTAACAAGTTTTAGAACGTCAAACTAAGGTGTCTGTCTGCGAATTTCTCTTATGTTTCAGAAACTTTCTCCCATTCACACTGGAGTTTCGTTGTAGTCAGTGTGTTCACAAAACATTCATTCTGGAACAATTAACATTTTAATAGAATTGATGCTTAGTTCTGATACTGTTTAGACACATTATATCATTATTCATTATTATGTTTGGGTTGTTTCTTTCAAGATGTCGATCATTATACATGCATTAAACAATAGACATAGAACTTCTAAATTGTCCTTACTGATTCTTGAGTGCCTATCATTTTGAAGCCAAGACTGCGCTGTAATAAATAACATTTTACCACTGCATCCTCCCTTTACTTGCAATCATAAAGAAGACTATGAACTAAACTGGGGAGTTTAAACCAAACAGCACACCTGTCCCCCATACATAAGGTGCGTGCCTTACGAAATACCCCTAATATGTCAAATGGAACAAGATTTTTTCTCCCCTAGAGCAACAATTTAGATCGCGACGCGTCAATAATATAAAAAGGGGGACCTGATCTTTGTTTTCCCCATTGAGAGTCTATTCGATCATAAACTTGTACGTTTTCTTTTTTGAATTTATTACTATAAAACTTTTTGATTTGATTCAAGTGCGGTAAGGCAATACGGGTAGTTTATGATTGGGAGTGACGGGGCGAAAGTTTGTGACATTGCAGTTGCGATCGTTGACAGTTTGTTTCACATATGGGTGGGAAACATTGCATCGGCGAAATAAACAAGATGCCAATATATGGAAGATACACAATAAATTATGTAGATATTTGGTTATTCTGAACTCTTTAAGGTATGGTAGAAAGGTCACAGTTGAGGGGTGGTTCTATTGTACAAATTGTCTCTTAGCGAACAACACCGGTTAAGTCGAACGTAAGCGGTTTTAAACACTTTTTAATGTCATTGGTCTCGTTATCGTGGATCAGACTGTCCAACCTATGCCAAAATTCAAACTGTTGTCACAGCGCCCCAGTAGTGAGTTCAAATAAATTAATTAGTTTTTTGTCTATTATAAAATTACCAAAATCACTTTATCAATGTTGTTTGCCAAAGGACGAAATATCTTTTGTTTTAATAGATATTTATTCACACTACTTAAGTCAAACATTTTCTTCAACTCGAAGAGTTGCTGTAGATGTTTAATACCTCTAACTTTTCACTTTTAACTGACACAGGTTAAATTCATTAGTGCCAGACTGGAAACTTGATAATAGAATACGTGTGGCAGATGAATAGAATCGTGAATAATTAAAACTTGAAGCAACTTTCGCCTAAAACCACTTTAAGTGCTCATCTGTAAAAATTTGTTTGATTGCAGTCAAACCACAAAAAGGCTTAACTGCTTACATTTTATTTTATAATCTTTTCAACAATGGAAGAAATAAAATACGCACTAGACATCTAAAGAAAACTAATTCAAAAAGACTTGACTACAATCAAGAGCTATTAAGCTTCAATGAAGGAAAATTGAAATTCCATGTTGTGAATCCAACAGTGCTTAAAACTATGAAAGTATATGCAAAAATGTTTTAGAATAAATAATCGAGTTTTCAAGACGTTGAAACTTTTTTACATCCATCCACGTCAATTTAATATCGTTAAGTATCTTTACATGTTTCGAATACTTTCATCATTCAATACTTAGAAGTATTATGATGCTAATGTGAATTTATTAACACTTATTTGGAAAAATAGAACACGTAGAGAGAAAACATTTGATAAATTATTATTAAAGGTACACAACTAAGTTTAGACTGTAGAAAAAAAAACTATTCTATTTAGATTCTACTTTCACCAGAAATAACAAATACTTCACTAAAGAAAGTCGTCAAATACTAGTGATGAACCTTCTTATACCGAAAATGCTTTCATATATTGATTAGTAATTTACACGAACAACAGAAATTAAGGGGGCTGACAGACTAACGACGAAATAACCGCCTTTATAAAGCCATCAGTCGCAATAAAGGAAACGTTATACACGGAAGCAGGCATGGCACGCTCCTATTCATAGTATGGACAGTAATAATAATGATCAGAGTTCCTGCCGCCGCTCCGGCTGCCACCATCGGAAACGTTTCACCATTGATTTTTCCGCAAATAATATAGTCTCCGAATTTCGTTTCGGTCTTCATTGTCTCCAATGTCACCCCAGTTCCCCTACGAACTAACGTCGCATGGTTTTGAGTGCATTAGATTCGCTCAAACACATTCGGCACTGTTGGTTTCCTGGACGGTGGTCGACACGTGACTCCAAACATAAAAGGCTTCACGCCTGATCAACTCAACGATATAGATGTGAATGGAATTGCCCTTATTGTGTAATATTAGGAGGGTGATTCGGAACATCAAGTATTACGGGTAGATGCACCAGTTTTCATATTAAAAACAGACTCAAATTTTGACATAATTTCATCAAACTGTCTAAAACAAGGTGTCGATAATGATTTATTGACATCTGCATATTTTATAGACGATTGACTAGACGTAATCAACTCTGACGTTTCATGCAAATCTGTTTCGGTCCTTTTTATCTGGAGCTCTTTCATTGTCGTAATGTGATTAGGAAAGGCCCCAATCGGGTACCCTCTTTCGGAAGGGCGCTAAATAAGATGCGACGTTTTCCGCCTCGGGCACCTTTGATAGTACTTTTTAAAGCTGTGTCACGAATTCCGAACCTCTCTTTTATTGGTCGCCATTATGATAATTACATTAAGGGCCGTCCGTTGCCGATACTTCGTCTTTCGAATTTGTTCTGTTGTTACGGTAAGGCGTTTGCCTCTTGAATATTGAGCAGCTCATTTGCGAAAATCGCACCTATTCTCTACGTGACACTTTTATTCCACAAAGTCGTTTGGCATTAAGTTTCTTTGGCTGGAATCAAATTATCCGAAATTAAAAATTTATTCACGCAGTTGATTGACACTCATTTAGCAGAAGTTAAAATGTAGATAGCGCAATGAATCTTCAACGTACAAAATTATCTTTTTAGTTTTAATTTCACTTACCTGGCATTTTATTTTCACAGACTTCAAATACATGAAAGTACTTGGAAAATCTCGTTAGAGTTTTGTTTTTAGTCAAGACTCTTGACTTATCAAAGATATTATTAATAGTTTTAATATTTGTTTTCAGCGAATTTTTATCCTTAACAAACAGTTTAAAAATGCTCTTGGGCATTAAAATTATATTCAAAGTAAAATCTTTAGCCAGTACCAATAATGTGTTGTTTACTTTTTCCTTTCGATTCTTTGAACTGAAAAAACAAATCATCTTTTTGTTTTATAGTTCAAAGTAGAAAAATTACTTCTACCTACCTGGTGAATAATATGGCCATACTCGTCTCCGACACATTGTTTTGAACTATCATCTAGATATGTAGATTTTTCAGTAAGTATCTACCAACTCTAGAATTTTCATCATCATTCCTTATAATCTGAGATCAAAATTCCCTAATCGAACTCAAAAAGACTTTGCCAAAGGTCTTTTTAACATCTCTAATTGTTTTTTTTTTGCTAAAAAACAACACTGTTTTAGTGTTCATTCGAATGACAATGTTCTACAATATTGAACATTCTTGAAATATCTGCACCGATTTGATTGAATCGTAACAACAATCAAAAACAAAAGTTGTTTCAATTAAATTCCAATTGTTTATTCGCACGAATGAAACTTTTTTTTGTTTCGTTAAAATGGAACGTTTTTATTTATTTTAAAACATCCATTGTCTGTGAATATTTTTGCTGTAGATTGTACAAAATTCCACTATTTTTTTAGTTTGATAGTTGTCTTATTTATCTTTTAAACGTACAAATAAAAATAAGCAATGTTTTGTAAATAAATTTGGAATTTTATTTCGATAAAAACGAACAAACAGCTATATTTATTTTTTTGCAAAACATTTTTTCCTGAAGCAAGTGAATTGATAGGATGTGTTATGTATAGTAGTGTTGCAGACTTAAATTTTTAAGGTATATATTGAGTATATAACTCATCATCATCATCATCATCTGCCTAGCCTTTTTCCAACTATATCGGGGTTGGCTTCCAGTCAAGCCAGATTCAGCTGAATACCAGTGTTTTGCGTGGAGCGGCTGCCTACTAGACCTCCACAACCCATTAACTGGGTAACACGGTACTTCTTGGCAAAACTGGAGTCAGATTTAACTGGCTTCTGACAACCCGTAACGAGTGCTAAAGATCTACAAATGACAGCCGGGACCAACGGCTTAACGTGCTTTCTGAGGCACGGAGGAAACTCGTTATGTTAAGATGGTCACCCATCCACAGACCAACCTTGGCAAGCGTTGCTTAACCTTAAAGATCGACCCATGCGGCTGTTATTATTTAGCCACGAGCTCGAGCACTTTAGCACGAGTATTGAGTATTTAACTATCCATCTAATATTTATTAATATGAAAGTATGTTAGGATGGGTGGATTGGATGTTTGCTTGTTTGTTACTCTTTCACGCAAAAACTTTTTACTATTCAACTAATTTAATGAAATTTAGCCCACATACCATTCAGGACCCGGATTAACATAGCTTATACTAATACATAAAGCTGAAGAGTTTGTTTACTTGAACGCGCTAATTTCAAGAACTACTGGTCCCATTTGAAAAATTCTTTCAGTGTCAGATAGGCCATTTATCGAGGAAGGCTATAGGCTACTCGTATATATCTAAGACCAATAGGAGCGGAGCAGGAGCAGACGAAGTTGCGCGGGTCAACTAATAAATGATAATTTGATGCCGAGAGAATGTGTGTTCTCTTCGGCTGATTGTCGACTATCACGTGGTCGGATCCGCGGGCGACAGCTAGTTGTCTATGTACATTTCAATGTATAGGTACTCGTATATAATAAAATTAGGTGTATAATAAAATATGATATTTTACATCACCACAGTGAATCACACTGCATTGCGTATAAGTTCTAAAGCTTAAAAATATACAGTCGGGCCGATCGTGACTAAAGGCATTAAGCGTGTCTTTAAGAAATTTGCATTTGAAATAAAGGCGTCTCCACCCAAATCACATTACCAGAAATTTGAGGCCAAAACGTCGCGTCATTTCGGTGAACACTTTCGACCACGCCCGCAGAATAAAGTGCTAACGTACTTTATCAATCGAATTGGAGTTTTGCAAGATCATTGTAAGATCTATCAGTGTGATGCCGCCTTTATAATAGCTACAGCGTTATAGGGCTGAGTTTAGTACATTTTTTGTATTAATATAGGATGGAAGTTGTCATATAATTAAAGCGTTCTGAAACTGAAACTGTTCGTTAAAAAACCCATGAATAATAGCAGTTACCAAAATAGAAATCAGTAGGTATTTGTAAAGTGGTATACTCAATACTTTATTGCATTTCACAATGTAGATTTAGGTGGTAAACATTTTAAAAGTATCAAACATGGACCTTGTCGGGCACAGCAAAAGTAAAATGTGGAAATGAGGACTTAACATTTAACTTATTATTTTACTTCATCTAAAACTAGCTTCTGCCAGCGGCTTCGCCCGCGTGTTCCTTAGGAAACATATTCCCGGGAGCCTATGCTCTTTCTCAGGCTCTAAAGTATCTGTGTACCAAATTTCATTTAAATCGGTTCTGTAGTTTTGGCGTGAAAGCGCGACAGACAGACAGATAGAGTTACTATCGCATTTATAATATTAGTAAGGATGTATTTTTGTCTATTTTATGCACGTTTCAAAGACTTACCCATATTATTCAAAGAATACCTAAATTAACAGTCAGTCACAATGCAGAACCATTTCTTCATCGTCGATCTGTTCTGAATCATGCGAACTAGAAAATATTACTCTGATCTAAATGTCTGAAGCGATGACGTAGCGTTGAACTTGCGGAGTCACCGTTAAAGAATTTAAGTAGGTACCTAAGTATAATATCATGAGATTACAAAATTAGGTTATCTATCTCAGCAAGTCACTATTCTCAAGAGAGAAAAAAATACGAATTTAGGTGAAACTCGGTTATCTTATTCAAATATGTGAAGAGAATATCTTATTCCAATTTTAGTTATTTGAGTCTGTTTTTATGTCATGTAGTAGAAAATCTTGACTTTGAGTACTTGAAGCAATTTTTTTTATGACATACAGGTTCTGTTGTTTCGTTCATATATTTTGCTCTCTCCCTTTCGTACTTAGTAAACTATTTCCCATGAGTGACCCTAAAAATAGTAATAACTAATTCAAAGCTATTTACTAAATTATTATCTACTAAACCTAACTATATACATGGAAATTTCTTCCCATCGCTGTCATCTGGATGCCCAGAAGGCTGGCAGCAAAGTGTCGAACAGTCATCAGCGGCATATTATGTCCTTGAAAGGAGATGCGCAGTCGGACCCCATAACCCAAGCGTTTAAAGTTTTTAAAGAAAACCTATTCACCCTACAAAATAATCATCAATCAAATTCTTGCAATATTATAAAATACTTTAAGCTGCTGCCACAAAATATTGACAGTTTTAATTAAAAAACAATCTGTTTTAAAATATTTGAAGAACATTTTAATAGAAAACCATGAAAGGTCGCTTACATCGATTAGGTAGACAAAACACATTAAATATTATCTAAACTAAAATCTTGAGTGACACCAGATTTAACGAAAAATAAATAGAAAAACGAGCATTAATTTCAAGTGTTATTATTTTCTCTGACATGCAATGTAATTAATTGAACCTATTTTTTAAAACATTTGACTATCTTATTATTCAAATCACAATAGAATACTCTTTATTATGTACACGACATAAGTTACAGAAAAGATAATATAGGTGTGGAGTACCTTAGAATGAGAGCAGAAAAATGAAAAGATTTATATGAAGCATTAAGGTAAACCACTCGTGGAGGAGCTCGTGGCTAAATAATAACAGCCGCACGGGTCGATCTTTAAAGGTTAAGCAACGCTTGTCAAGGTTGGTCCGTGGATGGGTGACCATCTTAACATAACGAGTTTCCTCCGTGCCTCGGAACGCACGTTAACACGTCCCGGCTGTCATTTGTAGATCTTTGGCAGTCGTCACGGATTTTCAGAAGCCAGTAAATCTGACTCCAGTCTTGCCAAGAAATACCGTGTTACCTAGTTAATGGGTTGTGGAGGTCTGGTCTCCACATAAAACACGGGTATTCAGCTGAATCCGGTTTGACTGGAAACCGACCCCAATATATTTGGGAAAAGGCTAGGCAGATGATGATTAAGGTAAACCACTCATGCTTATAACATTTTTTTTTAATGCGGACTACTGAGTAGATATCATATTATTATATTGGTGCAAACCTACTCACACTCAGTATAACAAATAATACACGGTGTCATTTTAGTACAAAGGCGGTACATTAAAAATAATTAATACATTAGAATTATGAAACATCCTGTTAATAATGTTGTCGTATCAAAACGATGTCACCTTTCCATTCTGCGCTGTCTTTGGTACAAAAAGCTCAGACTGCGCTCGCTTTTGAATATCGTAAACTACGCCATGCGTCTTATTTTTTTTTTTTTTTAATAAATGTGTAGTAGACATTGGATAGATCAAGTGAGTTGCCGTTATAAAGCGACTAAAATGGCACTGTGTTTAAGTAACTAGCACTTTTCCTGCGATTTTATTTCCCCTCCGATCCCTTAATAGGTAGCTTATAAAAATGAATGATACCTAACCATCATAATTATTTTCATTACTTTGATGCGAGATGAGAGAAATTACATTGTTTAAGATTGAAATGAAATTAAAGAAAATTGACCATTTATTAGTATTATTTTCAGATGTTTTCTTTTTCTCAGCTCTTGGCTGGTTTCAACTACATTTACGGGCTAAGGCCAAGTAAATAAAGTGTGTAATGTTTACCTATTTAAGATGAGAGAGTGTTTTCATCTTCCATCAGCATGAATTTTTGAACTATACTACATGTATTCAATATGGCGGCTTTTTGTAGGTTTATATATTATTATTGTTATTATTTCCATTTATTTTAGGGGTTGAGTGTGTGAAGTTCAACTTATATTATAACATATCCAACAAACCAACTCTAAATCACTGTTTGTTGATAAATGCACAATCACGAACAGTTTTGTAGGGAAACAGACAAAAAACGTCTAAAGGACTCCATCTCCTTTATAACGCTATTTTCTTTTTATATCAAATGAACCGTGAAAGTGCGGGCGGCCGTGGATGCTGCGAGTTAGCGAGCCGATCACAGCTTAAACTTCAATAAAAAATGTTAAGTCGGAGCTATATGGATGCGGGTGCTGTACGTAGGTATTGTTTGTGAGTTCGTTTTTAATGAGAATGATGAAGTAAAATTGTGAATAGGTATATTACTGATAACCTTTTTCTAGAAGCTCCCGTGAGCGTATCACAGGAACCGTTCATTTACCGAGTAAAGAGTTGTGGCACTAAACGATATTGTAGCTTCTCAACAGTAAAAAAAAACTATTTGGAACAAAACTTTCAGAGATCACCTGTAAGAAGTAGTCACAAACATACACATGTATAATTTAACCTTTTTATAGAATTGGTTTAGAAATACATAAGAAAAAAATACTTTCTGTAAACTATTACTGTATAATGCATTTCCTAGAAAAATCCGATACTCCTAGATCAGAAAGATTACCTCAAAATAATGTTCTAATTTTAATGATTTATCCATGAAGGAGTTATTTAAAGGCACTTTGCCAAGTCATTGAAGCGTTAGCTGATGGAGATGTGTATTCTCCCCATCTTGATCTATGGTGCACAGACTTAGTCTTTGACTGACATCCAAAAGTCCCTTTTTTTTTTTCGAGTGAAGAAAATGCCTAAAGCATACCACATCATCCGGGGAGACGACGTGGTTATTTGGGACTTGCACCCACTAAAAACTTCGCCTGTGCTCCTACCTTGCCTCGCCTTGATGGGTGGGTCGCGAGAACTGCTACGCATGACATTCGCGACCCATCCAGCGTGGCCCACTTCTGGGCTCCCTCTTCCTTCAGCGATGTCCGGGTGCACTGGGACATCACCAGGACAACATCAAAAAGTCCTAACTTAAGGTTTGCCAAAGTGCTATGGGGCGCAGTATACTAGGTCTTAAATTAACAGACTTCGAAACACTACACTGCGTTCCGAAACGCAAATTATCGATGTGACTCAAAAGGTTGCCAACTTTAATGGGATTGGGCAGGACATATCTGCGCGGACACTCTGCGGGTCCGTAAAATACAGGATTGGGACCCTGAAACAGCGAGACGAGGCCGCGACAGACCACGAAGGAGATGGCGGGACGACCTGGATGTCTTCCTAACGGATTGAAAGGAAGAGGTCAACACCGTGAGCATTGGAAGGAATGGAGGAAGGCTTTTGCCCAGCAGTGGGACAGTGCGGGCTAGTAATAAAAAATAATAGTCTTGAGGTGGGCTATTGACGTAGTCGTTTGTAGTTCTTTGTCGAAAAGCCAAAATATAAGGGATTGGTCACGTGTGTTTCGACAGCATTTGGCAAACACATGTGACGTTTTGATAATCGCTATTACCACGCTACCGCTACCGAAATGTCACTTGTCTACAGCCTCTTGTTATTTAAAAAGTAGTTCTTAAGCTATTGCTGGGCTCATGTTTGACCACTTTCATACTTCTATCTAGAGTTAATAATAGCATAAACGTGGGTGCTGTCTTCACTTTTATAAAGGTACCCAGAACCATCAAAAAGATGCCGTAAAAATGGAGCAAAGAATAAATAATCCGATTTACAAAAATATAATATTTTTATAACCTTATTGTGTTAAAAGCTCAAAATAGAAATCACTTTCTGCTTTCTCCTTTGTTGTAAAATGCTTTTACGTTGCTTTGGTACAAAATAACTCGTGTACGTTTTATGTAACTCACATATTTACATATTCGTAGTTGTGTTTATAAGAATAAGAATAGTTTATTGTTGGGAAATTACATTCGAATGCGTTGATTCCTGGAACTCACACTAGGATTCCCTGTGTCGTGTGTTTCAGGCTCCTTCGTTCCGTTTACATTTGTTGTATTACCTATATGTAATTGGTATATATATAACTATGTATATTTACTACTTAGACTAAACTAGCTTCTGCCAGCGGCTTCGCCTGTGATAATTATACATTGACGTCTAAAAATAAAATTTAGCTCGTAGAAAGCTGAAATTTGTCATGTAGTTTCCCTACACTCCGTAGGGATATACTAAGAGAGGATTACTCGAAATTCTTAGGGGAACGGGAAAATGCTGTTATTATATCAAATTCTTCCGTCACTGACTGAGTGACTGACAGACAACGCATAGCCGAAATTTCTGGTCGTAGAAAACTGAAATTGCATGTAGCTTCCTTACACTTCGTAAAGGAGCACTAGGAGCGGATTTCCCGAAATTCCTACGACAACGGGCAATAATGGGTTATGCGCGTACAAAGTTTCGGACAAGAGCTATTATTATATCAAATTCTTCCGTCACTGACTGAGTGACTGACAGACAACGCATAGCCGAAATTTCTGGTCGTAGATAACTGAAATTTCATGTAGCTTCCTTACACTTCGTAAAGGAGCACTAGGAGAGGATTTCCCGAAATTCCTACGACAACGGGCAAAAACGGGATGTGCGCGTACGAAGTCGCGGGCAAAAACAACCTGATATTTGTTTAGCCTTGAAAAATATTACCAATGAAAACTTTAAACCATTACAAATAAAATTCAAATTGATCAGAATTAGAAAGACAGATTTGAAAATTCAAAATCCTGTTCAAATATTTATTATTTCTTTTATTCTTCTCATAATTTATATAAAACCTAAGTCTATAGACACTAAAAACCGAAACACAGAAAAGGACCTTAATTCAACAATTCTTGAACAAAACTCAACATTAGTCAGCGGAAACTAATTTCATTAAGGCTTTAAACCTACATTTTGTCAAATAAAGTCTACTATAATTTAGAAACTTTTGCTAGAACGTTTTATTAAACGGGACGGAGGTCAAAATTTTACTTAATATTTTAAATCTGAAGAGTTTGTTGACTGGTTGAACGCGCTGATCTCAGGAACTTCTGGTTCGAACTGAAAAATTATTATAGTGTTGGATAGCCCACTTAGGCTCATCAAACCGAGATGGCAGAAAAGCGGCGAGCAATTTCAATGTCATATAGTTTTGAACTTTATCCTCATTACTCTAGCACATAGTATCGCTTGATCGCTTGAGAAACTTAAAAAGTCCGCGGCGCCGCGAGCATTCCGACGACTCGCGAGATAATATGTTCTATAGTAATGAAGATAAAGTTTAAAATTATATGACACTGAAACTGTTCGCCGCTTCGCTACCATCTCGGTGTGACTTGAGCCTTATCGAGAAAGGATATAGGGCATATCACATCACGCTACGACCAATAAGAGTGAAGCATTATTGAAAAATGTGACACAGACAAGTTGCGCGGTTCATCTAGTACGAATATAATAATAATGAAAGATTTGACAAAAGTACGAGACGTCATTTTCTAAAATTGCTCTTTCTAGATGCAAATGTGTACATGCTATCAGTCAAGACTTCAGGTGTCACCTAAGTTCATACTACAGATATATTATCATCACGTGCCTAGATAAGGCAGGATTTATTAAACCGCAGCCACATTACGTTTAAATAGAGTTAGCAGGCTGTAGTTTATGTGAAAATTAAAGTTATGTACGAGTATTAAACTGCGCACGATTAAATGCATGCGATAGTGTGGCAACATAGTAATAGCAATAGCAATATTTCTGTCTAATGTAATGTGTTTGTAATTTTGTATACTTATCTTTTTGATGGAATCATTATTTCTACTGACCTGTAACGGACTGACCCCGTAATTATGGCCGCGGTTTTACACGCTATTTAACCACGGCTTTTCGTAATGACGAGTTTTTCTGTTATTGTTCAATTACTGTGCTAAATAGACATATCACTACTACTATGTGAAATAAGTTTCCTAATAAATTAAAAAAGAACAGATAGTCTTTTTTAGGATGGGATATCATCAAACGACTCCTCCCGCTCAGCAGGAAGAAGTGTCAGACTCTTACTGACTAAAACCCATCCGTGTTCCTCCTTTGGGTTCCGCGGTGACTCTTTCGAACGGATTCCACATTACGGCAGGCACTGGCTCTAGCTAGTCTAGTCTGTAAATAACTATTTCGATATCGAGCTTCACCTGAGTGACAAACTTCACAAAGCGAGCTTTATTGCATACAATATAAAGGTCTTATATTTATATGAATTTGATACTCACCTCGGATTCCGCTGTCGAAACACGAAAATGTTACAGAATAGCACTACAGAGTAAAATAGAAATACTCTTTATTGTAGACCATAACAAATTAAAATAGGAGTTGTGGACACACGGATGTGCCATTGGGCGTCAACTGAAATTGACGCATAATAGCATACCACTTGCCATATCAAATCACGCGGTTTAAACTTCTTTTTTTTTTAATAAAAACGCAGTATTTAATATCCTATGACCCCCATGGCGGCCGCCGTTTCTTTTTTAATCAAACTATTCAACTGCTGTCGCGTCGCGTCGGCTATTTTGCCCAGGTGATCACAGGTTATAAAATTTAGTGTGTAACAATGGGCGGTGTTATCGCTAAAAGCGATCTTTTACAGACCTTCAGACAACAGAAATTGTATGATAAAATTTGCTAAAAAAGTTAATAGGAGCCCAATCGTAGGTGGTGAAACAAGCCCTTAGAGATAACGGATCAAAGTAAAGGGTGACAAGTAACTTCGACTTGCATGTAACAATTAACTGTCATCACAAATGCAACTAGCGTGGTACGAGGGGGCGTTTTTAAGTTCGCGGAATGGAGGGCAAGGAGTGAAAATAAAAATACTAAATTATTTTTCTTTTTCAATATATTCACCTGCTACCTTAATACATTTTTCAGATCTTTCAATTAGCTTATGTATACCTTCATAAAAAAATGTTTTGTCTTTGTCCGAAAAATAAGCTGAAATCGCGTCCTTCACTTCTTCATCAGTTGAAAATTTCTTTCCACGAAGTTCTTTTTTCAGATTTGGAAAAAGGTAATAATCACTGAGAGCCAGGACTGGGCTGTAGGGTGGATGGTCTAAAATATCGAAGCCCACCTTATGCAGGGCAGCCAACGCAACACGGCTCTTGTGAACAGGCGCGTTGTCGTGAAGAAGAAGGATACCTTTGGTCAATTTTCCCCTCCTTTTTTCTTTAATACTTTCTTTCAACCTCTCGAGGATAGAAGCATAGTATTCTCCGGTTATAAAAACGCCTTTATCTTTATAATCGGTCAACAGAATCCCTTCCGAATCCCAAAACACTGTTGGCATGATTTTCCCAGCCGATTGTGACACTTTAAACTTCTTGGGTGGTGGTGTACCTTTTTTGTGCCACTGCATAGGGTCCTGTTTTGACTCAGGCTCATAATGATGAACCCAAATTTCATCTCCAGTAACAATTCGACTCAATAGTCCATCCTTATCTTCGTTACAGAGGTCCAAAAACGTGCGAGAACACTCCACGCGGCGTTGTTTCTGAGGCTGCGTGAGCATTCTTGGCACCCATCTTGCACTGACCTTTGTCATGCCAAGATGATCGTGTAGAATTTTGAAAATTGTTGTATCCGATACTCCAACCATTTCTGCAAGCTGTTTCTTCTTTAGTCTGGCATCTTCCAATATTATTTATTCGACATTTTTAATGATTTCCGGAGTAGTCACCTCGATCGCCCGTCCGGGCCGCGGGTCGTCTTCAAGTGAGGTCCTGCCTTGTTTAAAAAGACAATGCCACTTGTAAACCATGGTTTTACCTGGGCAAGAGTCCCCGTAAACGGATTCCATCTCTTCCAGTATGTTTTGAACTGACTTTCCTTGCTTGGTAAGGAACTTTATTACGGCACGGTACTCGATTTTTTCCATAATGCACACTTTCTTCCCGATTGAGTTGTTTGCTTGACGATAGTTCAAAGACTAATGACCCAATTAAGACAAAACCTAGTATTTATACTAATATTGAGTGGCTGAAGTCGTGGCCACCTCGATAATGACCTATTTTTATCATCTACCCTCCCATTCCGCGAACTTAAAAACGCACCCTCGTATATTTCATGCTCTCTCTTTGCAACCCAATCGTAGGTGGTGAAACAAGCCCTTAGAGATAACGGATCAAAGTAAAGGGTGAAAAGTAACTTCGACTTGCATGTAACAATTAACTGTCATCACAAATGCAACTAGCGTGGTATATTTCATGCTCTCTCTTTGCAACTCTTTGTAACTGACAATACGGCGTATGTTCAGCAGTAGCTGCTGATTAATGGCTAAACAGGCATTATTTACTATTGATGAAAGAAAAGTGAGTGCTAAATAGAATAAAGAAAGGTAGTTTGAAAAAGTCTTCTATTTGCCATCGAATTAAAGCCTCGGATGCATTGAAAACATCTCGGGAAATTCATTCGCGCAGCGGCTTCACCTGAGCCGCGGAATCAACGCAAAAAGCTTTTTGTCTAGCCGCCTATTAAAAATGTATGAGAAAAATATTTTAAAACATAACTCGAGAAGGCTGTTAGCAAACGAAGTTGGAATTTATTTCCAAGTTTAACTACACAAATAAGTTCTTAATAACTAAAGCAATGCCATTTTCTCAGTCCGGGTAAACCAACAAAAATTGTCGTACAAAAGAAGCGAAGTCCAATTTAAGAGGAGACGGGAACTTATTATTCCTTATTCCATCCTATTTTTCTCAACAAGAGAAACTAATCTAAAGAAAATTTTCGAGTCCCTGTGAAGAAAATAAGCTTATAAGGAAGTGCAGTTTGCTTGCACGAATACTGCCTAGGAATGCCGGCTGGCAACAAACTTTAAATTAAAGTTTTATAAGGAAATAAGAATTTTCACATTTCCATTCGGCCCGCAGGGTGTTAATAATTAAGTTTCAGATGCACAATGTTCCATGTTTGTTGTACTGTGCGTAATAAAACCACACACTGTGACGTGTAAAACTGTCCTGTGCCGAGATTTTAACGATTCGTATGAATTCTCTGCAATGGGTACGTCTCATATCATGTATAATTATTTGGTATATTTTCATTTCAATAATATTCACATGATATAATAAACGTGAGATATACCAACTGTTGATATTTTCTTAACATATATCATTTATATACTCTAAAACTTATTTCTCATAAAGTTATTGAATAATAATGTTAATTTAATCGAAAATCACTACACGAAAAGTGCTACAGAAGTTAGTGACAGAAACGAATCGCTGCAAAACCGACTCCACGTAGTCTTGTCTGTCCTACCCCTAGAGTGTAATTAAATCCCGCGGAGGGGCAAAGCGGCCTGCGAGCTAAGGAGCAGGTGGTTTTAACGCCCACCGCCGCGGCTGAGGCTGGCCGGCTGGGCCGGCAACCAAGCCGAAGCTGCGCTGGTGAGCGATTAAACCATCTGCGACGGAGCCCCGCAGCTCCAGAGCCGTGACAGAAACCATTCTCATGCATTGCATGCTCTCTTGCATGCTTGCTTGTATGCTGCATGTTTGCTCGCATGTTGCATGCTTGGCAGGTGATAATCAGTTACTAAAACTAGGTATATCTACTCATGCAACTTTAATGATATTTGTTAAGCTACCACTTATCAATATGTATGTTACGCTTGTTAAAATTAGATATTTTAAAATTATATCGATCATTTATTACATTAACTGATCATTATATCAAACAAAATTATAGGGTCAGTTGTTATATCTGGTAAATATTGGAGGTTTTGTAATTATATCATATATTACTTACCCCTCTGCAATGAATATAATGAATATACTTTTTGATGTTTGACAACAGAATTGCACAGCAAAACTATTTCAGGTACCACGGTATTTTCAGTTTTAAATTTAAACTTTTTCCTATAACCGATATTTAAATTGGGCATAGAATATTGGCCGAAAAAAAATGAACACAAACTGCTAAAAAAATATGTTGCCGAGGTACCACTATTTGTTTTAATCGATGCGATGATTTTGAGGGTTCTGTATCCAAAGGCGAACCAACGAAACCCTATTACGAAGCCTACGCTGTCCGTCCACCCGTCCGTCCATCATATTGTCTGTCTGTCAGTGGCCTGTATCTCAAGAGCCGTAAATGGTAGACAGTTGAAATTTTCACAATGTGTATTGCTATTGTCGTAATAACAACAAATAACAAATTTTTTTTTTTTTTTTTTACTATTGATAGGCACGCGTTTGACCACTATCTCACCTGATGGTAAGCGAGGATGTGGTCGAAGATGGAGCACGCTTGCCTAGAAATAACCTATTCACTCTTGATTTAAAGACTCCCAGGTTGTAGCTATCAGGAAACACAGACTCCGGCAGGGAATTCCACTCCTTAGCTGTACGCACTATGAATGTGTTCCCAAAACGTTTTGTGCGTATGGGTGGGATGTCCACCATGTACCACCATGCGCCATGTACTGTATAAATTAAATTAACCAAAAATCGGTTTATGGTGCGGAACCCGTCGTGGGAGAGTTGTATCGCACCTTGGCCGGTATTTCCAGATCCACGCGGCACGCGTTTGACCACTACCTCACCATGTGTTTCTTGAATATCTCGGTACCTTCGTTTACCAAAGAACCCATCTGGTTTTATAACCTTGTAGAGGCAAGAAATTAATTTAAATAAATAAAGCTACTAACTTTGTAAGTACTTAAAAGCCTCTTACAAGAGTACTGAACTTTAATATTAATAACTCCGCTAATCAAGCGACTTTACTCAATCAATATAAGGTGAAACAGCTAAAACGAAACGTTTTCATTAAATAAGTTAACTTATTCTCGGTTAATTTTCTTTTCGTCTACTCCTGTCTTCTCATATAAAGTTTTCACTGTGTAATGAACTGCAGGTAACATAATAAACAAACTTATAAACTCTGCCAATATTCTTTCATATTGTGCAGTTTTCGAGGAGCTCGTGGCTAAATAATAACAGGTGCACGGGTCAATCTTTAAGGTTAAGCAACGCTTGCCAAGGTTGGTCTGTGGATGGGTGACCATCTTAATATACCGAGATTCCTCCGTGCCTCGGAAAGCACGTTAAGCCGTTGGTCCCGGCTATCATTTGTAGATCTTTGGCAGTCGTTACGGATTGTCAGAAGCCAGTGAATCTGACTCCAGTCTTGCCAACAAGTACCGTGTTACCCAGTAAATGGGTTGTGGAGGTCTGGTAGGCAGCCGCTCCTCGTAAAATACTGGTATTCAGCTACAATCAGGCTTAACTGGAAGCCGACACCAATATAGTTGGGAAAAGGCTAGGCAGATAATGACTGTGCAGTTTTCATTCTTTTTTGTTTATAATCGTATATTGCTGGTTTGGGATAGGAGTTTTAATATTTTTAAATAAATCTTTCATATTTGTTACTCGATTGAAAATGAACAAATTGAATGAATTTTTTTTAATGGTTTATGCATTCATTGTTCCAAATTAAGTTTTAATATTTGTAGATTTTCTTTTCTTCTTCTCGAAATTTATTTACATAAACCTCTTAAGGTGGATGCGATGGAAAGAATGAATATTTCAGAAATAATCATTCTTTCGAACTACATGAACTTAGAGAGCTATATTGATGATTAAAATGGTTATTATTCTTTAGATAAATACGCGTTACGGTCGCGGATCGCATTTGGTCCACATACAGCTTCACACTGACCGGCAAATTGCAAAAAACATAAAAATATTTGAATTTCGCGGGCTACCCTGGAGCATTCACCTTAAGTTACTGAGTGACTAACAGACAACGTATAACCAAAATTACTGGTCGTTGAAAAGTTGAAATTTGGCAAGTAGCTTTCCTACACCCAGGTAAGCACTGAGTAAGGATTACCCGAAATTCCTTCGGGAACGAGAAAGAATATGCGCATTGCGTATATGATGAAGTGATTATTATTGTTTGTTTATTTTGTTTTATGGGCGTCAGTTGCCTGAAATAAAGGATAAAATAAGTAAATCAAAGCCAGTACAGACCATAAAATTACTTACTAAACACATAAAAAAACTTCCAGCTTGTGTATCTGTGTACATATTGTATCATGTTACTTTGCTCCCATATTAATAACTCACCCCATGCTACCAAACTCATCAATTAGCCTTGCCAAACAGAAATCGCAATACACTCTTCACTTGAAAACTAACTAATACAGCAAATGCACAAATCGCATAGCTCTTCATGCACCGTTGGATAGCATCGGACTGCAATGCATCTCCCCTATCGCAATATCGGTACATTTAATATCATACATTAACTTTAATGGATTGCCAATTTTGTTATTACCTACCTATCCTTTTTTCTTTTCCTATTTATTGGCCATTTGCGTTATTGGACTTTGAGGTTTTGTGCCTCTCAAATTGTTAATAGAGATTAGCTTTGAATTGGAGGAAGTGCGGAAAATGATTAAAAACCGGCCAAGTGCGGACGGACTCGCGCACGAAGGGTTTCGTGCCATAAACCTTAATTTTTATGATTTGTTGTTATAGCGGCAACAGAAATACACAATCTGTGAAAGTTTCAGCTGTCTACCTATTTCGGTTCTTGAGATACAGCCTGCTGACAGACCAACGGATGGACGGACGGACAGCGAAGGCGTAGTAATAGGGTTCCGTTGGTTACCCTTTGGGTGCGGAAACTTAAACATTATCTGAGTATGATTTCTAAACTTCTTTCCTTGAGATATTTCTAGACTTCTTTCCTTGAGGCTGAGTGATATCCTACATTGAACTGTCTTTCCTTTTACTCTTGCCCACAAAAACTACTGAATGGTCTGGCTGGGCAAAAAAACTCTAAACTATATCTATACTATAATATTAGGAATTATAGGTTCGAATTGAATTTTTTTTTTAATGTTGGATAGCCCATTTATAGAAAAGTCTATAAGAATATGATGATAACATCATATTCACGACCAATAGCGGAGCATTAATAAAAGTTGTGACGCAAATGTAGCTACGCATTATAAAGCTGAAAGTATGTTTGTTTGGTTGAACGCGCCAATCTCGGGAACCACGAGTCCGATTTGATTTTTTTTTATGATAGATTCCATATGCTTAAGAATCTAAGCGGGCAATAGCTAGTTTAGTTCGCGGCAACTGATGCTAATGTTAATGGTCACAGTATTTACCACGAATGATGCACTTATAATAATGTAACCGAATCTATGTGTATAGTTAGGTATCTTACCAATGTATAGAATAGGTATTTGTGTCGAATCTTATAAAAATGACTTTGCCTTTTACTCGAATCTCCAAATCAGAATACCAGTCGATAAGATTTCCAGCACTCAGAAGCATTATTTATTCTAAATGCATTTCTTCTGTTGTCTCTATGTAAGTTTTGCGAAACGTTGCTGCGACATCCAATGCTACGAGCGGATATCATATCCTTGCTATTGACGATTCAATTTAATAGCAAAATATTTTCGATATTCAAACAAAGATTCACGTTTGCACAATGTTCATTTAGTATCTAAAGGATGTTTTTTATGTTTTACACTAGTTCGTGCCCGAGGCTTTGCAAGCGTGAAAAGTTATTTTTTAGTTTTTTTAACTAAAAAAAGGTAGCCAGGTACTCGTTATAATATTAGCTAAATATCAGTTAAAGCTATCGCGACAACATCGCGTTTTGGAGAATGGATACGAATACAATTTAAAAAAGTGTTATTTTTTTTGTTATATGTATCGTATATAATTTCAAATGAGGAGGAGGAGCTCGTGGCTAAAGAATAACAGCCGCACAGGTCGATCTATAAGGTTAAGTAACGCTTGCCAAGGTTGGTCTGTGGATGGGTGACCAACTTAACATACCGAGTTTCCTCCGTGCCTCGGAAAGCACGTTAAGCCGTTGGTCCCGGCTGTCATTTGTAGATCTTTGGCAGTCGTTACGGATTGTCAGAAGCCAGTAAATCTGACTCCAGTCTTGTCCAAGAAATATCGTGTTACCCATTTAATGGGTTGTGGAGGTCTGGTAGGCAGCCGCTTCACGTAAAATACTGGTATTCAGCTGAATCCGGTTCGACTGGAAGCCGACCCCAATATAGTTGAGAAAAAGGCTAGGCAGATGATGATATTATAATTTCAAATGAATTAAGTAAAAAGCTGTCAATTTGATTTTACAAACAACCTTTTTATTTATTTATAATTATACAGAGTTGATACGACAGAGGGGCATTAAATTAAACTACGTATACGTGTTCAGTATTAATTCGATACGGTACAAAAACAAAAAGCGCCATAAATGAGAAAATATTTTTTTCAAACAAACTAAATGGCTTGCAAATCCGAATAAAACGCAACCACCTTTGTAAAAAAATGACACTGACCTTAGATACCGCTAGGTAACAAAGCGGCAACGTCGCGCGCGCCTTGGAGCGCGGTGTGCGGTATCTCGTGTGCTCGGCGGGGGCCGGGCCGGGGTGGCCGCCGGCGACTTAGGCCTCCGCTCGCACTGGCTTTTATGTTAGGTAACGTTTCGAAGTACGCGCACAAAAACAAACACACCTAATTTTTTAATTTTCGATGTGTCCTCCATTCACATTGATGCACAAATTATACCGACGGAGAATATTGTTATTTATTTTTCTAATTAGATCACTGTCCGTCGCTAAGCACTTTAATTTGTGAAATGCTAAAATAATCCTATTGTTTAACTCATCAATTGTATTTACCTCTGAGGCATAGGTACACTTCACCCTTAATGTAACCCCACAAAAAGAAATCCATGGGAGTGAGGTCCGGAGATACTAATACTAAATAATAATAATCCCAAGTTACGTGTCCTATCACCATAAAAAACAGTCAATCACAAAAACAAAACACTAATACTAAATAATAATAATCCCAAGTTACGTGTCCTCTCACAATAACAAAATAAAATTACAATAGTTTGCGCGCGAATTCCACAAACTGTACGTTCCGAAAAACAAGCGTCGGCGCACTGAGGGACTTACCGATCGCAAAAAACAAGGATGCAACAAACTGACCTATCTCTATTTCTTTCGCTCGCTTTATGTTAGTCGCTTTCGTAGTGAAAGTGCAAGTGTGTGTGTATTGATTGCTTCCTTGTTTGCATTGCCAATTTTTAGTGAATGTCCTTCGACATGCGTCAGAGCGGCAACAACGCATCGTAGATTTATCGTTGTAAGGTGCATGACCTATGCTTAGACGATAATCAGCTGTTAGAAAAGATACATCGTGTTCAAACCGTGCAAAAACTTTAAAAATCATTTGCGACTAAACTACTGCTCCTAATTAATTTATTTTTGGTACAGAGTTTAAAAATGGTACCTAGTATAGGCAGTTTAAAGGAAAGCCCCTCTGTCGTATCAACGTTGTATAGAAGATACAAGTATTAGGTGTGTGTACAGATATTCATATTGTTCAACAGTGTTCCTCTGGGTAATCATACAAAACTAGTGCAAAACAATTCGACTACTTACCATCAACGTAAAACAGTCGTTTTTCAAAAAGACTATAGTATTATTGTCTCCCGGGAAATTATACACTCAGATATAAAAGCATACTTAATAGTTTTCTTTTTATTCTCCAAGCGATCCCGAAATATTGATCGAAAGAATTTGAATATACTGTTTGTAATGTGCTCGTATTACTTGAACTTAGTCCCGGGAGAGTGGAAGTTCATCGATCAACTTTAGAGAATCAACTGCGTATGTGCTATGTGCAATTTCAGGCTAGAATGGTGTATTGTTTGGGGAATATTTCATTGATGTCTATACTAGTATTATGAAGCTGAACAGTTTGTTTGTTTGTTTGGTAAAACGCACTAATCTCAGGAACTACTGGTTCGAATTGAAACATTAATTTAGTGTTGGATAGCCCATTTATAAGGGTTCCGTACCCAAAGGGTAACCAACAAAACCCTATTACTAAGCCTCCGCTGTCCGTTCGTCCGTCCGTCTGTCGTGCGGGCTTTATCTCAAGGAACCATAACAGGTAGACAGTTGAAGTTTTCACAGATTGTGTTTTTATTACCGCTATAACAACAAATAATAAAAATTAAGGTTTATGGTACGGAACCCTTCGTATGCGAGTCCAACTCGCACTTGGCCGGGTTTTTTTATACACCTATTACGATTCGTGAGATACAGCCTGCTGACAGACAGACGGACGTACGGACGGATGGACAGCGGAAGGCTTATTAATTTCCGTTAAATGACCCCTAAAAACGATAATAGATGTAGTTGAGCATTTCGCTCTGTACCAGGCACTACATACTTTTGAAACGATTTAACATTATTTAAGCTATCTATTCTAATAAAATGCACACGATAAAGCTCCTAAACAACACACGCAATGAAACATGATATAAATTCTGAATCCGTTTCATATAAAAGCTCTCTATTTCAACTCGTTTCATCAGAGAGTTTTTTTTTTCATCATCAATAACGTTTTTACGCCGTATAATCGCTACAGATTTCCGAAAGCGTCAGTACGATTTTATACATTGCAATACTGCGGTGCCTTTTTATCACATCGTTGCCATATTGAAGCACGTTTTACCACTAAATTCTACCGTGGGCCATTTAGCGGACTACCGTCGTACTACGCGGTTCGGTACGTTTTACGGCCCAAGCTTGCATTATTGAAGCAGCCTGTACATTGAAGTGAAGAATCTTAATACATATGTGAAATTATTTATAGAATCCGCTTTCCAGACGGCTTGAGTGCAGCTTCCACTCTTTCAGGTGCAGCATAAAGATGCTAGGTTTCCTTGAATGCTTTATAAAATCCACACTCAGTTTCAAAAGCTAACAGTAATGCTGACTCGAAAATACCACTTGCCGTGCTTTAATTGTGGAATGTAATGTACTAAGCCTGTTGGAATTCGTTCGTTACGTGACTAAACACATACGTTTACATTAAAATTTCCATGAAACCATTAATTTACTAGTTTTTGTTCATATTATTTTTCGTGGCGCACGCAAGTTTGCGGCTTAGCATGCCAATAATGACATTATTTTAACATTATTATATTGCTGTTCTCACGTTAGCACAACAAAATATTGGTCCGCAGTAACTTTGAAATCTGATAAATGTATTAACTTCATTACTGGTACGTTTCTTTGGACACGAACACAGAAATCCTTTCATTTACGGAAATTGATAAGCGGCCGAGTTTGGAAGTTATACAAAAGGCGCGGTAGGAAAAAGTCGGGCGACCTCGCAATTTTTCCCTAACTGTATTTACCTGAGTAATAACTTTCAACGAAGTTTTTAGGCCCGCGTGGGAGAGGCCGAAGCGAAACTTCGCGAGGACTATTCGGCAAAAATGAAACTAAATCATATTAATGTTGCCGACGAGTTGTCTGTAGTTCTGTTTCTTTAATTTGAATATTGGATCCGTGCTCGGCACTCGGCACTTTGAGTAGATTAAAATTTTATGCCAGATGCAACTGCATTTAGAACATTTTTGCGAAAGTAGTTCTCAAGCAACAGTTTGTATGAATAATGGTAATTCTCATTTATGAAAATGGTAATTTTATAAAGCAATTTTATAGATGGAAACACCCATGTCTTTTTCGAGGCATCTTTTTTAGATAGCAAACTTTTTATAGATAGAATTAGACATTTAAATACAAATTGAGCTTGCACAGCACTTTGGGTCCCACAAAAAGCGGGCAGTCCGTAATGAAAATCGACGTGTACACAGATTAGAGTTCCGATCACTGGACGTTTCGATTGTGGTACATGTTACAATAGAGTAGCGATTAATCTCCATAAACTGTTCCTTCTTCTATAAATAGTCCTTCTTACGGGCGTTACCTGGTAAAAAAATTGCATCTTTCTAGGCCCAAAATAAAACTAGAAAAGTAGGTGATCATAGTAAACTGGTGTGGTTGGGACAGAAATGAGACGGCAATAAATATTAATTGCCGTCTTATTTCTGCTCCGAGCTTGGAAACGTCGAAACGTTTAACCTGAAGTTTATGCTAGGTTAGAAATGATAAATAGTATGCCAAATTGACGATAAACTTAACTTATCCGTCAACTTCAGAAAACACTTAGTCGACTATTCATGTAGCCAGAAACTTGGTTTTGTTTTTTCGGCCAAAGAATCGGCATTGCCATTCAACATGACATTGCTAGTGGTCTGGCCACTTTTTTCGTTGTCAGCGGCCATCAAAAAAGTCATCCACAAGATGCCTTTTTTATGGCCAAAGATTTTTGTTTTTATACGCGTTTCTTCCACCTGGCGTTAAGCAGTTTTTATACGCGTTTGTGCATCATTTATTTGGCTAGTTCTTTATTTGTATTTAGTAGTTACTTTTGGTTACCGTTGCACAAAAGTCATAACTGCCATTCATTTTCAGTCTAGCGTAAAATTAATTTAGTACGGTAAATTAAAACAGTGTATATATCGGCCTAGCAATAAATTTAGTTAGTGAGCCTATTTAAAACAAAGCTCAGTTCAATACGCTGTTCGTCCATAACTTAAGCGCTCTACCGTGTGCCGGACAGTTGGACACGTATAATAGGAAGTTATTTCTTGCACAGCCGACTGACTCACTCCATTTCTGCATCAGACACTATAATGAGATAAGAAACATGGGCATTTGGGTCAGTGTGTTTTTTGCGATTTACGGAAATAGATTCAGTTATAGTTGCCTTTTTGACTATTGCAAAATTTTCGTTCCATTTTTCCTGTAGGACATTTTTCTTTGACAAGTTTTCTTCTTCGGGAAGTACACTTAATATTTCATCGTCATAAGATAATGTAATATTGTTCATCATCTGCCTAGCCTTTTCCCAACTATATTGGGGTCGGCTACCAGTCAAGCCGGATTTAGCTGGATACCAATATTTTACGTGGAGCGGCTGCCTACCAGACCTCCACAACCCATTAACTGGGTAACACGGTACTTCATGGCAAGACTGGAGTCAGATTTACTGGCTTCTGACTATCCGTAACGACTGCCAAAGATCTACAAATGACAGCCGGGACCAACGGCTTAACGTGCTTTCCGAGGCACGGAGGAAACTCGGTATATTACGATGGTCACCCATCCACAGACCAACCTTGGCAAGCGTGGCTTAACCATCAAGATCGACCCGTGCGGCTGTTATTATTTAGCCACGAGCTCCTCATAATGTAATATTGTTGAAGTCGTTAAAAAAGCTTTCGCGTTGAACATGTTTATTCCCTAATCTCCAATATTACAACGATCAAACACAACATTTTTAATATCTCGAAATAGGTCATATTAAATTGCTTCTAAAATATTTACTGGGTTACAAACATGCTAGTTTTTTTACATCCAATGTTTGGATAGAGTTCACGAAAAAATCTTGTAAGGCTGCAATCAGGCGGGGCGCGAACAATTTATTTCCCAGGAGTGTCGGTACATATGTGCTGACTCCGGATCTAGACACGCCCTATTTGTTCGGCTGATGAGCCCCTGGACTAATCCACGAGGTAGCAGAGTAAACACATATGCAGGTTGTGTTCTGTGTTCCTAGTACCTTTTAGTTAAACTATTTTCGGAGAACAACCGTATTTGCGACACAAAATCTTCGGAACAACAAGAAAGTTTTAGAATACTGTTTGCGTTATTTGGGTCTAATTTTAGAAGAGATTTTTACCCTCTCCTTGCTTGATTGACTTGATATTCTTAAGCCTTTGTTTCAAAAATTAATTTATCTTCACGTCAGATACAGAACAGCCAAAACAAAATGTTGGGGTTTGCTTTCAGTTTTCGGTCATCTTTCAAACTCTTTTTCTTTTGTAACTTTTTAAATAGCTTTGGAAATAAATATACAGCCTGACCTATTCGGATGCGACTAATACAAGTGCGACAGCTTTGGTCTACGTGACATTGCAGAAACTGCAGCATTGCCTGAGTTAGTTCGGTTTAGGGAGCACGTTGAAAACGTATTCCTTGAGCTAACGACACTCGGAGTGAATCCACGCGGGAGACTTAATGAGAGCTGGCAGGACGTCGTAAAAGTCCACATTAGTGCCAACAAATAATAGAGGATGACCAAAATACGTCCATCACTATACATTACTTAAAACGAACCACAGTCTCAAAGGATTGACAGTTAGTCAGGACCAAACAAACGAAAAACAACTGAACGGATTCCATCCCAATTTCCAACATTTAATGGATGACATGTTTTTCGGATTTTTCAATAAATTCGTAACCAAAAACCATACGAAGCCGAAGTTATTTGCTAGTATTTTCAGATACCAAATCTACGTCAAAAATATATCACCACGATAAGCATCTGGCAAGTAAATAAACGCTCTACTCTGCTCTATTTTCGTTTGTTTTCCTTCAGTGGTCAAACTTCAACACACCTTATCTGAAACACTTTGGACATCCTCCAACTAGGTATTTAATTCCTTTTATTTCTTGCCGTTTGTTTTACTAAATTTACTCTTGGTCTACATTTGACCCGATTTCGAGTCTCCGCTCTGAATTTTTATGGTCGTTGCTTCTCAAGATGAGGTTATTTTCCAGAACAATGCTGGTGCATCTACTTGCACCCCTCGGCGGGTTCGTTTTAAAAATAAACAAGAAAAGATCGCTTCAATTATTTCAACTGTTCCTAAAGAGAATGCATTTTATATTAGCATTTAATAATGTCTTTCTGTGTTTGTCGTTGCTGTTTGTTAAGCCTTTCTTGAAGCTGTGTTGTGCTCAATTTAGTTTCTTGACTTCTTGTTTAATCACTGGAAGTTGCCATTTCCTAAAGTTGAAGTTGTTTGTGTTTTTCTGCTTACAAGATTAGTAAGTTTTAAGCCAGAAATTAGTGTTGTCTCTACTATTCTTTTATTTTTGACTTGTTTGAGAATTTGTGGGATTAGTGACTTGCAAAATCTTAAAAATAGTTTTGAAGATCATCATCTAAATAAAGATGACTAGTGCTGGCTAACGGTTGATAGAGTCACTAGATCGTATTTTTATTATCAAGGAACAGAAGCTATTTCCTCGATATTAAAATAAGTGAAGACAACGAACAGCCCGAAGCAAAAACTTTATTAGCCTGAAGATTGAAAAAGCTGTTATTATTACCATCTCAAGTTTCAATATCTAGAACGCGAATATCGAAAGAAACAATTGACTTGAAGCCAATCTCGAAAAGGGAAGGAATTAAATTTATTATTCTAGTATCTACGGAAGCGCTTTCTGTACCTGCTCGTCTTAAAGTTGCAGCAAGACACTTTAATTTCCCTAGGGTAGTTGGGAGTGGAGCTCATAATTCATGCCGAGTTAACATTTTGTCAGTTCACATTTGTTGCTCAACAAGAACACATGCCTCTCCTTTGAACTTTAATTTCGTCTTTAGAACGTTTTCTTGTTGGCCTAATTAAGTGCCGTCAACTTACAAAGGGGGATTGAAATTTTGATTAAGTTGAAACGTTTTTGGGTTACACTCGAGGTCTGCCCGCGTGACTTCGAAAGCCCTTTGAGACTTCAAACATTTTTATTTGGTTACATTTTCATATAAATTTTTACCTTGACCTTCAAGAAACATGTTACTTATTCCGTGTCTGCCTTAAGGACTATATTAATACTTAAGTGAGTGTACATTAGTACTGTCATAAAGAATTTAAATAAAGACGCGCTCAAGTCGTGCCATAAGGATTAGGTAAATCCTAAATTGTAATTCTGGCTTCTTATTTTTGTATGCTTAAGAAGAATTGCGTGGAAGCTATGTAAGTAAATAGCTGAAGAGCTGTTTTGCTAGTATCTAATACCTAATATAGCTTTTTCTTGACGTTCTTAAAACGTGCTGAAGAGATTACGAAAGCAAGCTTACAACCCTAATCTCTTCAAAGTTAGAGTGAACAGGCTCCTTCTGGGTAAGCTCGCTCCATCGTAGACTTTGTCTCTGTCATCTCTGACATAGACTAGAGTCAAGAGCAAACCCATTACAAACAAAAAAAATAAAAAAAGTGGATCATTAGCAGCATTATCTTTTGTAACTATATTTTGAGTACGACGTACTGCAACCGTTAAAATAGGGTCTTCTTGTAGATTATGAAAAAGAAAACTTCAGTAGGTATTGTTTAAATTTATTGTCTTAGATTAAATGACAGACAAGACTTGACCATGTCAACAGACACATTATTATCACCACCAATGCGCAACATTATCCCCGTTGACACAATGTTGGCTTATAACTTCACCAACATTTGTACAACACGAGAATTGCGCTTTCAAATATTTATTCAGGTTAATTAGTGTACCCAGAGTCTGCAGTACAAACGGCATACTATTTGTTGTCTACCCCTAAAGTTTAATGAATCAATGATTTGGTTTGACCCTCCTGTATGTCGGTTTGTTATTTATTGATGTTGCTAATCAGACAAATGGCTAATCCATTACGTATACAGTCTACTAAAGCCACCCAATGATGTGATGAGTACGGAATAGATTGTAAATGGATGCGTCGGGAATGTGAGCTCATGATATGTGGTGGAACAACTCACTGACGTGAATGTGTCAACTGAACGTTGGTGGTTGAACGATGTTAAGCTGTATTTTGTGGATAATCTGAAACGAAAGAAAATCAAAATTAATGTTCAGGATAAACACCAATGAAATCAAACGTATAATTTTTATCGTATTTAAAAGCTGACAGCTGACAGTTTATTTCCTAAATAATGACGATATCAGTATCGTCATTATTTTGGAATTCACTCAGTGTTGGTATAAAATTCGCCTCTGTAATAACAGTGTACCAAGAGCTGAACTCATGTTTTTTTATTCATTCGTCATTTCATTATTGCAGATTGTTAAATGTCACGCATTTTTTCATTCTGAGAAATGCCGTTCTCATCATGTTTTCTCCACCGTTTTAAGAGCATAAATATATGGTTAAAAATAAAATCATAAGGAAAAATATGACTGAACGACATACTCTTTGAAGTGAATCCTACGCCCACACATATACCCGTAGTGGAGATGCTAAAAATGTAAATAAATATTATTTTATTTGACACTGAAAATATAAAAGTACCTACTTCAGAAAACATTTCTGCTTAAAATCGTCGCAGAGTAAGACCAATGTACTTCTGTACATAGGTCTTACTGTGCGACCCTAAATCAGTACAACACGTGTTTTCCTCTGTCATTCCGCCCTGCCACTCCCTTGTCGGAAATCTTCAAATTACTCCTTCCGCTCGGGGCGGAGTGGCAGGGAGTGTCAGACTCTTACTGACTAATGCCCATCCGTATTCCTCCAACTCTTTCGAACAAATTCTGCAACCCTGGTGGGTCACCCTCTACCTCTCCATTTAATCAACAGGTTTATTACAATTTTAGTCACAGCATTTCATTTCAGGTACGTTTAGTGAAAAAATAGTAACGCAGAAATAAGTCCATCCAAAGCGTACACTCTCAATCTTTAACAGTAGCCCATCCCTCTTTGGTCTATGGCTCGTGGACTCAATCAGCAAGACCTGAGGGTGGGGGAATTGTTTACTGATAGGCTAGACACCTATACTATGTTCTATCGTTATGTACTCACAATGTGTGTGCGTGAACGTGAATTTTCTAGTAGGTTGGCAGGATTACGCCCTATTTTGTACCGTGTGGATTTCTGTTGCCAAGGAAAAACTTAGAGATATTATAATCTTAACAATTGTGTCAAGATTATAATATCTCTAGGTAGGACAGTTAATATTTCTCACTTTTCACTTCCTATTGTTGGGGTCTTAGGGATTATCCCTTTTGTTAGGAATGATTCCTGAGTTAAATAAAATATGTTTCTATTTAGTACGTCAGTTAAATTATTGAAATATATTGGACACGTATTATTTGCTTTATCAAATGAATGAAAATTGGTGAAGATAAAACTCATCGAAGACTAGAAGTGGGGGCTTCCAATCTTCGATGAAAAAAGTGTACTCAAATGTGACGTCACACGAGTTATCAACGCACATCGTCTTCATTTTTTGTTTACAAGAAAAAAGAAAAAAAAATGTGTTCAATATTCTTCGTAAATCTATTTGATATACCTATATTTATTTTTTGTCATTACATACACTATTGTCAAGGTTGAAACTGTAGAGCTGTCACTTAGAAATTATTTTATCTAGCCCTTGGATGTTTATGACGTAGAACAGGAAGCAGTGCAATTCTGTAAACATCTCACTTGTGGTGGATAGGTGAAGTGAACAAGGGGTGAGTGAGATGTCAACCACAAAAACTAGATGAAATGACATTTCACTTCATGCACGGTGAAAAGTTGACAGGATAAATCGGCTGACATCCGAGAAAAAGGTAATAACCAATTAAACATATTTTTTGTGATTGTTTGAATTAAATAAGCTGATTGTACATTAAACTTAGAAAGAAGATATGATCATATTAAGCGAGAGAAGATAGTCACACTCCTTCTGGGCAAGTCGGGTAAAAATGAGTCTTTGGCTACTGTTCAACATATAAGTACACTTAATACTAAAAATCCTATACAAGTATGTGAAAGGCCCTGACATTTTCGACTAGACATAAAATAAAAGTTTTTATGACCGTCTGACACTACAACGTAAAAGTTTTGGTCGATTTAAGCTTCTGACTACGCAAATAAACGTTGTTTAGACTATAAACACGATAGTTCTTTATGTTATACGAAATATGAACTGTCTGGATATATAGAAAAAAAAAAAAACTTAATTTAACTTTTGGCTAAACCGCAATATTCTTGAACTTATCACAACTTATTTGAAGTCGACGAAACATACATCTTCTCTTTCCATGCTTCTCTCATCTGCCTACCCTTTTCCCAACTATATTGGGGTCGGCTTCCAGTCAAACCGGATTCAGTTGAATACCAGTTTCCACATCCACAACCCATTAACTGGGTAACACAGTACTTCTTGGCAAGACTGGAGTCAGATTTACTGGCTTCTGACAATCCGTAACGACTGCTAAAGATCTACAAATGACAGCCGGGACCAACGGCTTAACGTGCTTTCCGAGGCACGAAGGAATCTCGGTATATTAAGATGGTCACCCATCCACAGACCAACCTTGGCAAGCGTTGCTTAACCTTAAAGATCGACCCGTGCGGCTATTATTATTTAGCCACGAGTTCCTCTTTCCATGCTTCTCTGTTATTCGTTATCTCAGCAATTTCGGTCCGTATCATTCTACAAAGTACATCCATCGAATGTTGGTAGTGAAATGATAGGGGAGAACCCATCTCGCGTTCATAATTTTATTGATAACCTTATGGACAGTGGTAGTACAGTCTGTGACCAGTATAACCTAACCCACTTGACTATTAGTCGTTATTAGCCAAGTGGTTTAGATAATATTGGTCACAGTCTCACAGACCCTACATCGGCGAACTTAATGGAACAAGGCATTCGTCTTTTATCTAAATCTACTTTTTAATTCTTTGGTGAACTGTTTGGCATGTATCCACGTCTACTTCTCATCAGGTAAATAACACTAAGTTGTAACACTATGATCGTAAAACAATTACTTGGCAATCAAAACAAACCATCAATGGTAACCAATAATATAGTAATAAAAGCATCAATTAAAATCAGTTTGGCCTCCCCATGGCTAGCCAACCGTCAAAAGCGTAGACAAAGGGTGAAATTGTCGATGGCACTAATTAATAAATCAAGACTTGTCTGGGCAAACAGGGTCGAATCAGCCAAAATGGATGTTTGAGTTCCGTACTGCGAAATCCATTATCTGTAATTATTGGACCGTTATACTGTATATTTTGCACTGTGGTCTGTTTGTTTTTTATTGTTAATTTATGTTGGATTGGATTTTTAATATAATGACGCAGAATTGTTTTTGAATGAGTAATTAAAAATTAAATACTGTCTATAGTTGAAATTTGCATAAGTACCGTTTGTTTCTTTATTCCTTAATAGCTTTTGCCCTCGTCTTCACTCGCGATAATATAATTTTTTGCAAAAAATAAAGTAGTCTATAACCGTCTCCAGTGTCCGATCTATCTCTGTTCCATTGTCCATTAAATTCGGTTGAGCAATTTAGGTGTGAAATCGTAAAAAACATACAAACTCATTTTCGGACATAAAATGTTAGTATAGGATGATAAAAAATAATCTTTTGGAATAAGTCTGATGGCACAGATATTAATGAAAGGTTTTTACTTTACTTACCTGTGCAATCAAACTACTGTATATTGATTACAAAATAGTGATCAAAAAACAATTAATCTTTAACTTTTAAAGTAAGAGTGATATTTTATGATCAATCAATCAATTCAATTTCAAATTCTTCTGTCGCTCAGTAGTGACTAAGTTGAGGAGCTCATGGCTAGATAATAACAGCCACACGGGTCGATCTTCAAGGTTAAGCAATGTTTGCTAAGGTTGGTCTGTGGATGGGTGACCATCTTATCATAGCGAGTTTCCTCCGAGCCTCGGAAAGCACGTTAAGCCGTTGGTCCCGGCTGTCATTTGTAGATCTTTGGCAGTCGTAAATTTGACTCCAGTCTTGCCATGAAGTACCGTGTTACCCAGTTACTGGGTTGTGGAGGTCTGGTAGGCAGCCGCTCCGCGTAAAATACTGGTATTCAGCTAAATCCGGTTTGACTGGAAGCCGACCCCAATGTAGTTGGGAACAGGCTAGGCAGATGATGATGATGACTGAGTGACTAAGTGATTGAGTGACTGAGAGACGCACAGCCAAAACTGCTGATCGTAGAGAGCTGAAATTTGGCATGTGGGTTCCCTACACCCCGTAGTGGAGCACTAATAGAGTATTTCCCGAAAATCTTACGGGAACGGAAAAAACGGGATATGCGCGTACAAAGTCGTGAGCAAAAGTTAGTGATGGTATATAATAATCTTGCTTCCCAAATACGTTACATTGCATACCTAAGTATCAATTATATTGAGTTAAATCTCCCCTTAACATAAAAGGAAAACGGAGTGTCAGGTCAGCTCTTAATACATTTTTTGAGAACCTTACGGCTGGATGGCATCACTCAAATTACCGTCTAGAGAGCATCCAAAATCGATTTATAGGCCGAAGGCCGTCTTGTTTCACTTGAGATTTTTTGCGAAAAAGATTTTAGAAAACACCTGCGAAGTACGGGATATCGAAACCAAAACCTAGCTACAATTTTAGTTCGAAAATAGGATAACTTTAAAATGACAATAATAATTAATAATATTTGTTGTTGGCCCAACAATAAGAATGTCTATGATACTACATTTAATATATACGAGCTTCTGCCAGTGACTTTGCCCGCGTGATCCCCAGGGGAATATATTCCCGGGATAAAAAGTAGCCTATGTGCTATTCTAGACTACACTCTATCTCTGTTCAAAATTTCATCCAGATCCGTTCAGCCGTTCTGGCGTGATTGAGTAGTTTATTCATCCAAACTATCGCATTTATAATATTAGTTAGATTAGATTAGATTTTGGCTTTGAAAACTCCTTTATCTAAACGAATATATAAAGCTGAAGAGTTTGTTTGTTTGTTTACTTGAGCGCGCTAATCTCAGGAACTACTGATCCGATTTGAAAAATTATTTCAGTGTTAGATAGCCCATTTATCGAGGAAGGCTACATATACACGCTAATACCAATAGGAGCGGAGCAGTAATGATATTTGTGACGCAGACGAAGTTGCGCGGGTCAACTAGTTTTTTTGATAAGTTTCAACGAAGTTCGCGTTAACCGTCTCCAGTGTCCCATCGATCATTTTACCAAAAATCCATCAAAATCATTTCAGCAACTTAGCTGTGAAAGTATAACAAACAAACCAACTCACTTTCACATTCATGATGTTACTAAGGATCAGGTAAAATATTATTATTATGATAAGATAGTCAATACAATTCGTCCAGAATCCAAAAAAGCCGAGACCACATTCGGCCAAAATGAAAGCTGAAACAGATAATGGTGGTACCTCTACTAATGTCACCGAGAAACTGTCGGAGGTCCTTTCAAATATCAATTATGTCGTCGCCGGCAGTCGCCTCAGACAATGGTGATTAATTAATTAGGGGCTTACTGCAATTATGTCTTCTGTTGCCCTTTATGTTGTCGTTTACGGGAAATGTTCTAGTTTTATAAGGGTCGGTAGATTGGTTAAATTGTACGTATAGGTAGGTTTAATTAGAGTACGATGACGAAGCAATCCGATGAGGAGCTCGTGGCTAAATAATAGCAGCTGCACGGGTCGATCTTGAAGGTTAAGCAACGCTTGCCAAGGTTGGTCTGTGGATGGGTGACCATCTTAACATAACGAGTTTTCTCCGTGCCTCGGCAAGCACGTTAAGCCGTTGGTCCCGGCTGTCATTTGTAGATCTTTGGCAGTCGTTAAGGATTGTCAGAAGCTAGTAAATCTGATTCCAGTCTTGCCAAGATGTACCGTGTTACCCAGTTATTGGGTTGTGGAGATCTGGTAGGCAACCGCTCTACGTAAAACACTGGTATACAGCTGAATCTGGTTTGACTGGAAGCCGACCCCAATTTAGATGGGAAAAGGCTAGGCAGATGATGATGATGATGATGATGACGAAGCAATCCCGAAACAAGAAAATAATCGTGTTGTTTATAATTAGAAGATGTGGACTTTCTAATAGGTATTAATGACAATATATTTAACTCTACTTTGAGTCACTATGAGACTAAGGGACCACCTCCACGAGCGAGTTTACGTTTTTTCATACATCGAATCGCCGCGATAATATCGCCGTGTGGAGACACGTTTATAGAGTTGTTATAGAAATACGTGGCACGACGATAATATCGCTGCGATTCTCTCGCTCGTGGAGACGGCCCCTAAAAAAAGCGTTCGTTAGAGTGTTTAACGACTTATTCTTAACTGAATGATGAACGCATATCGAGTTATGTTAAAAATTATGACGAGTATTTTTCATTAACAGTTCATTTTAACCAGTTTCCAATTACGTAACCGTCAACGGGATGGTATTTACCTAACTATAATGATATGATAACCAGCAGATGTCTCACAGAAACACATCACCCTCTCCAAAACTAGCCATAACTGCAAATATTATCGTATTACAAAACAAAAGACTCCAATATCAACGCGTCACGATTTTGACAATGGAATGATTTCCCCACTTTCCCCTAATCGTTGATAAGCTCATTGTGACATTGCAATTGTACCCTAAACCCTGTCGCACGGGGAACCCTACACATTACATTCGCACTACTGTGCAAGACACCGTGCGTGTGTTTGACAGAATAATAGCTCACACCCTCACCGAACGAAAATTGGTAATATTTCTGTATATTTTAGTGAAACGAAAGTTTTGTAAAAACAAAACCGCTTTTGTTTTGTTTTGAGCGGGCCAGTGTAGCGGGTATTTTATTTTTGGAAGCTATCAATTAATTTTTGAAATTATAGCCAATATTTTGAGCAATTGAGTGTTTGTATTTGAAATAAAGCATAATATTTTGATAACCAACCCATTATTTAGTGTTTTGGTATTAATTTAGTTGGATTGTTGGTCAGATAAATACATAATCCTCTCTCAAAGGTCTCGTCCTATTTTGCAAAGATGTTAAGCATCGAAGGCATAATAAACTCCTATGTAATAATAATATCCAACTACATTCCTTTGTCGTGGAATGAAATATTAACTTAGCCATGTACCTAATTTGGTGTCCTAACATATTTGTTTAGGAAACTTACGTGCTAATTGGATTTATAGCGTTTGGGTCTATATTCAAACACTTCCTTCAATGACGTAAAATACTGGCAAAAATCAAACCCGTTCAGTTAAATTTAAATTTCTACCCAAGCGTATTACAAAGGCTTGTGTTTAAACACCGCCCAAAAAAGTACCTGTTTTACTACCAAAAAAGTTCTAAACGGTTACCAAAACAGATAAATGGTCACCAAATAATATTCGAGAAGTAGGTTGGTCACAATTCTAACCTAACCTAACCTATTTTATCCAGTTTGTAACCCCAAGCCTACATTTTATGGCAATCACAGTTGAGTTAGATAGAATTTGGTGACCGTTGATCCATTTTGGTGCCTAGGCTTAGAGTCTTAAAAATATTATTTTTGGTGACCGTCTAAATTATACCCTATTATAAATAGCACCGGCTAGCTAAACTGAAAGGTAAATAGAACTGTTCAGAAACTCGTGAACCTAAACGTCACGGTCACTTACTTACCGCTGTTAATATTTAATCACATCCACTATAGGAGGCGCCGGATAAACTTGAAATTAAGTACATTGACCTTTCCTTAATATCCCTTCACAGATACCAAAACAATAAATTATGAACCGTTATTCATTACTAGAGAACTTAAAGTATCATGATTGAAGGTGATTCTGGACAGCTTTATGTCTTTACTAGTTGAGCCGCGCAACTTCGTCTGCTCCGCTCCTTTTGGTCTTAGCGTGATGATATAGCCTTCCTCGATAAAACGGGCTATCTAACACAACACAACACAACACAAATAATTTTTCAAATCAGACCAGTATTTCCCGAGGCTTTATATCATCACGCTAAGACCAAATCTTAGCGTGATGACATAAAGCCCATAGCCTTCCTCGATAAACGGGCTATCTAACATTGAAATATTTTTTTAAATCAGACCGGTATTTCCTGAGATTATTGCGTTCAAACAAACAAACTCTTCTAAGTATAGAAGTATAGATTACTGTTTTTGATATTAAGAAAGTCAATAAATATATGTGGGTCAATGAACGTTATTGCAAGTATATCTGAGGCCTGCTTTAAGGCTCCGTGCAAAGAAAACAGAACCTTCAAATAAATCAAAAAAAGAAACTGAAGATTTTTATCTTGAAGTCGTTTTAATAAAATACTCCACTACCGTTTTCTTCTAAGAAATATTCCGATAAGTTTCGATAAAAGCTATGAAGGCATGGGTTCTGATTTCCTTTCATTTCCTTTTAGGAAACTTAAATAGAACTGAGACTTCCTTGACAACGGGGCACCGAATCAATTATTTGTGTTAGGAACTTTCCTTCGATTTGCTCCTTATAATAGTGCTGCGTAGTTTTGTTATTTCTCATAATACTTTTGTTTAGATAAATGTTTACCTATTAAGGCTGACTGATACGTATTTATGTAACCCAAAAGTTTGAGGCCAGACAAATAATTTTTATAGGCGAGGGATATTGAGAAAAACAATAGTAATGTATGAGTAAATACGAGTAACATTTTTGTTTGTTTCATGAGTAAATGTTTTGCAAATAATATTTGGTATAAAAGCGCTTATTTTTATTCCTATAATATCGTTATCACTGCAGTGCAAATAAAATTTGCAAACAATTGACTGTTTGAGGATCGTGCCTACCGCTGAGTGCGTGCGATTCATTCGCTCGCGAGGCTTATTGCAAATCTTAAAAAATATAAATGATGACACGCAATAATACTCATTATCGCGGTTGCAAACAATTTTAAATGAATCTGTTTTTGGACAATATTGTTCGATAAAGCCTGTCAATTATTTATCACCTGACCCATAATTGTTTCTGCAAAATACATTAACACGGCAAACAAATAATTCAAAAGTGGTTGAATAAAATTGGGATTAAATTGAGAGGGTTAAATTAAATGAAAATTGCAAATAAAACCAGATAAAAATAATTTAGTTTTTTTTTTGCACACTTTGAACTTTTTTCTTAATTTTGTTTTCAGAAACCCTAATTGTAAGCTTATAAAAATTAGAGATGCCACGAATATTTGGATACTACTTATTCGGTTAAGTTTCCTACTATTCCCCTGGTCAGAAGGGTGCGGGGCAGCGCCAACAGCATCCTGTCCATGATAGCAAGTAGGCTAGATTGTGCGTTTGTGAACCACTGCTGCTGGGTATCAGCTGGGCCTGTCGCCTTGCAGCAGTGATGTCGTAATTTTGTGTTGTTAATGTATTACTAACATAGTTTGTAAGTTTTTTGTTACTAACACTTTGAGTCTTGGTACTTGTAATAAATGTTATTATTATTATTATAATTAATATTATGAATTAAACTTCATACGAGAGCCTTGCCGAATATCCGGCATTCGGTATTCGGCAAAATCACAATTCATGGAAACTCAAGAGCTCTTTGCTCCAATCATTTATTTCATCCTCGCTCTGAAAAAGTCAACACCTAATGAAGAAGTCTGGCTGAATAAAAGTAATACTAATACAAAGTTCCTTTAAAACAAAAAAAAAAAAAAAAAATCGAGAAAAGACCCTTTATAACTAGGAGTGAATTAAAAAAAGAATGACGTTAAAATAGGGGTGAGCGGAGTTTGCAAGTGGCTCGTCAGCAAATTATAGTCTAAGTTGAGCTCGGCCGTAGAGACAACTTCGGAGCGCAAAGCTAAACTTTCCTTGATACAAACTTATGATTTTCATTAAATTCTGTCTTAGTAGCAAGTGCTAATCTACGCTACTAAGCGTGGGAAAGAATTTCTTTTGGTTGATTAGTTTTGGTAGGTTTTATTTTGTTTTGATTGGAGTACAATGCAAGAGAAAATAAAATATTATTTTCTAACTTTCCCTTTTTTAAATTTAAATAAAATTGTTAAAAAATATATTTTAAAGGATTTTTATGATCAAACAAAGCTAAACATGTTTCCCGATAGGTAACTTTTATAAACATTTGCTGTCATCAAAGTACAACGCCTCTAAAATGCATAGCAGAACAAAATTAATTTAATTCCCAGAGGAAAATATTAGGCAACTCTCTGCTGCGTGGAAACAAGCTGAAAAACACCCAAAACATTCCCAACATATTCCTGAAATTAATTATTGCTTCTTTAACATTAAATGTTTGAAAGCACACACTGTTTTATACACACCTAACCGTCAGTTGGCAACTTGAACACCCATTTCGAGAGTACTCGCAACTTGTTCATGTACGAACACATACCAGCCTAACTAACTGAATAAAGTAGCGTCGCACGAAACTCTGAGATACAAACTTTCGACTTGCAAGATTTGCGAAAACGCTCGCGGCTTTCCGTGTAAGGGTGCGAACGTATGGTGCGGTTATTCGTTACTGACTTTCCAAATCTCCTAAAACATATTTTCGTGCAAATTGAAATAACAACAAAAGCATCAGTTGTAATCTCACTGAAGGGAAAACATCTTTTCAAATAATAGAAATTCTGTTGTTTTGCTTTGTATTTGCTATTAGTATATTGAATCGTCACCAGCCACTTTATCTCTTTACCACCTTTAGTTGACTATTAGAAAGTCCAGCATTCTGCATGAAGTTTTAAATTAATAAATAATTCCAAATCTGAGAAATTCACTATTATATGAATAATAATTGGAAAATTGTCACCCAAAAAAAATAATTTAAAATTATATGAATATGTTTCTAGGCAATTTTGTTTCATCAGTCCGTCATTTGTACCAATTAGTCAAAAAACAAAACCACAAACTACAATTGGGAATTGGGAATCACGAATTCCTGGAACCTCCAAATTTTTTTAATAATGTTGTTTTAACTTTAATTATATCAAATTATAATGTAATGATTTTTATCTAAAACAATAATTTTCTGGGCAAGCACTAGTTTCCTAATTGAATGCCATGTTTAAAATAATTTCATCATGGTATTTATTATTCGAGTACCTAACATAAATTAGACGAAAAGTGAAGCCAGTTTTAAGATTAGATAAGATTTTTTATGATTAATATAAATCGTTATATCTGGACGAATCCTTAACGTGCGACACCTTCGAGCGATACGAAAGTGGATTTAGAAGCACGTCGCTTCGTTTTAAGTTGTTATGTATGTGTTTAGAAATAAATTAATGCAACTTTCTTAATGCCTCTTCTGGAGTAAAACCTTTTAAAAGTAGGTAAAGATACAATCATTAATTAAGTCAGTCAACAAAAATGATTTTAGTTATCATTCCACACTTATAATAAATAAATAAAAAACATTTATTGCAGAATCTCTTCCATAATTTGTTAGTAACAATGTAAACTTATGAACTAGTGTTATTAATATTTGCATTATGAGCCTGCATGAGGCACACCGATCCTGGGGAATGTCTACTTGACTGCAAGCAGTCGTATCCACCGCCCCAAGATTGGAGAGTCCCACCTATCAACCAGCGTTATAGACATAATTTGCATTAAAGTAGAGGGTAATTTTTGATCACAAGTACTTTCCGGAAACGCCAAATTATTGTTTTTTTTTTCAATTTTGATTCTTGAATATTATACAAATTTATATTATTAATTTATTTTATTTATTTTTATTTAAGTATATTTTTGCTGGGAGAAAACTCATTTCTGAGTTAAGCTCGCCTTTGTACATGAACTTTCATTACTGTGATTTGAATAAGCTGTTTTGGTGTACAATAAAGAATTAAAATAAATAATAAATAAATAGAAAAGAGATAGTCACTAAATAGTCACAAGTTATTATTATTGACATTTATGTTGATGGCTTTCAAAAGAAATATGCTTGCATTTTCGAAAAAAATGTTTTGGTACAACAATTTTGAAGCAGTTTATGTGTCTATCAGTGAAGCTACGTTAAACGTGGTCCATCCATTAAAAATATGGGTGACATTTAATTAAAATCATACGCAAAAGCTTGCCCCACTTACCTATTAAACGCGTCATTAATTACAGTCACTGCATCAACATGAGCTGTGTCTGTCAAATATTTTTTAATTAATTCGCCATTTTATGTGCTTCGCCGCAACGCCCAGAAAAATAACGACCATTAGCTTCCATTATAATTTATCACAAGTGCTCTTAAATTGGACTGTATCCAACACATAGACCAAATTGCAACACAGTCAGCGAAACTAAAGCAGTATTATCAGGTTTTCGGTTGTAGAATCCGAATGTATCTAAGACTCTTTATCAGAATGTTGGCAATATCAATGAAATTGTAAATTAATGTAATAAAACGACTGTTTTAATGCATTATCGAACGGGGTTCTGGTCACTAGGAGCTACAACTGGGGACAAAGTTATTGGCACAGTTGGCACACAAAACATTAGTTATTATTATTATTATTTACTATTGATAGGCACGCGTTTGACCACTATCTCACCTGATGGTAAGCGAGGATGTGGTCGAAGATGGAGATGGAGTTGTTCTTCTAAAAAAGAATATCTGTCCAGAATATTGCGGAACTCATTTTGTACAACGCAAATATGTTTGTTTGTTGTATGTGAACGATATTACTGTTTGTGAGTGAAATTTTGATGTGATTTTAGATTGGAATCGGTTTTATGAAATGCTGGAGCTTCTTCAATCAAGAAATGTTTTTTTTCCATGATGAGACTTTTTCAATGGCATCACTTACAGCTTATTGACGCGATACAATATTGAGACACCTCAATATTGTTAAACAATATTTTTTTCAGTAGAATGTTACATTCAAAATTACCTTTTTTAATAACTTAAAGTACTCACACACACAAGTACACATATAAAACAAAATATATACACTTAAAATCAAAAATCCTAACCAAAATAAGGCATTAAAAAATTCGTCCGCTGTCTACTGGAAGTGAGCCCAAAAGACTGGCGGCATTGCCACGTTGTATGACAATACTTATCCTCTGTCCGAGATAAAAGGTAAGAATTATTTATCACAAAAAAAAACAACAACAAGTATAAAACATAAATAATCATTTGGTAACAATGCCTATACAGCTGCAAAAATATTGCGTATATAATTATTTATGTACGTATAAAATTAATATTTTTACAAAGAGTGACTCCAAGTGATTGAACCCAAATTGTGACCCAAAAAATATGCTCAACTCACGCTAACCTCAAACAGAACCCATCCAAAAAAAACAGTCGTAAACTCGGCCACTCTGTTCACTAACAAACTAAATTAAACCGCGATTAAAATAGATAAATCGTCGAATTTACTCTCCGCTAGGAGTAACCCTACTCATAAAGGTCCTAGTATGTATGCGGAGCAAGGGACAAATTTATGTAGCACCAACACAAAAACCTACCGTCCAGCCAGAGATACTTGTGAACCAGAGAGTTTGACATCGGAGCGAATAAGGTTTATTTATTAGATAAGTTTCTAACTGGAAACAGTAAATCAACAACATGTCCAGAAAAGGACAACTAATATGATCATAGAACTGTGAATGGGAATATCTGTGACACAGGAATGATAATATTTGTTCACAATATTGTTTGACATTAATATGATAAAAAGTTAGATGGATTGTGTTCCGAATATTCACTGGCCTGTGAAAGAACCGGAAAAGTTTGCATAGGATGGTTTTACATGAATATTAATGAATTAACCGGCAAATTTTGGCGCTGTTATCAATTAGGAAGGTCTAGGGGACTAAAAGTTTACTGTTACAAGTGAAGTTATAAAACACAACAAAAACTACAAAACTTAAAAAAAAAATCTCATAAACCAGATGCAATAATATCCTTTGGTTCAATAATATCATCTAGTTATTAAAATAGATTTAAATTTCCTACCAATCTGTTAGGAAATTTAAATCTATTTTTAATATAGCTGGCTTTAAAATATATTATATGATAAAGTTAACCACAGGAAGTATGATGGGAGGATTCCTCGTGGCAACAGTAAATCGAATTTACGGGCAAAATAAAAGAAAATGCTTTACTACTAAAATCGATGGATAGAAATATCTCCAAACTGCATTATGATATTAGCTATCAGCTTGAGCAAATCTATTTGAATGTGTAGATGGTACCACGATATTAACGATAACATAACCGAACGCTCGAGGCACCCTATCAATATTTTAGCCACATAATGCAATCTTTAAACCCCGTTTCCCTTCCATTAGTATGCAGACTCATGCTGCACTTACTCGCTTGCGTTCATATCACTAAGAACTGTTTACCTTCAGCGATGAAAGCGCTGACGATACATCCCACCACATCTGCTTAGAAAATAAAGATTTGGTTTCAATTACGCGACGTCTTCTAACATAATCGATACATCCTACGTTCTAGAATCGAAATAGCATCTTAAAATCGTACAATAAATTAACCCCAATGGGTATTTTATTACAAGGAAAGCACACATTAACTATCTAATAGTTATTTAATGTGACAAAAGTTACAGTCGTGTGCTCCTCACGGCAATAGCTGAGCATCATTACGCAGCGGGGATCACGAAAGTAAAAATTCAATATCGATCAAAGATTGAACTGATGGTCAATTTAATAAAATTTACAACGTTTTTGACGACACAAAACAATGACGTTTGCATTTAAATTTTGTTATTACAGCACTTTATACGATTTTTAGCTGTGCATAACAAATATCAATTGAACAGTCGTAAAGGCTGTGATGGACGAATGTAATACATATTTTTTATGTTTATGTGTAATTCGCGTTAATTAAAAATTTTATGAGCCAATGCATCAATTTATGTTTCGACTAGAAATTAATTTTGGTTATTAAGATTTTATCGGTATTTATAAATTACGAATAATGTATAGTTAATTACGTGAAAATATTTAATGGTGGGATTTGGTGAATCTGCGTAGAATATTATATGTTACCTTTTATTGGAAATATTTTTTTGATCTCGTACACAGAAAAATTCAATCAAACCAATTTCAATAAAGAGAACACCGAAACATAACGAAAACCTCGAAACAAGATTAAAGTAGTAATTGTACATCTCCAGCATAAGATTAATCCAATAAAATTCTAATTGAACTCTCTCAAAAAACAATAGTTCATAGCTTGTCCAAGGTTTGTTGCACTTGCTCCTGTCTGCTTCAATTACATCAACTAGAAACAACCATTTGTATCAATTACGACCAACGTTTAATTTAGGTAAATACCAATTTTATGGGCATTCAAGATTATTGTGGTTCGAGTCCACAGCAAAGGGTTCCACAGGGTTTTTGAAATTTAATAGCCCGGCTTTAAATTAACGCTACAATATTATGATCTTTTGATTAGAATTTATTGATTTCATTCTAGAAACTCGTTTTGTAGCTTAAAATACTTTTATTTAAATTACTTTGACTATTGAATTTGCTATCGCAACATTATTAAATTTTATGCCAAGATATTTTTTTTAAACCCACATTAAGGGTGATGAGGATCGTATACAAATTTGACCACGAATCGCCCAACAATGCCGTCGAAAAAATAATAATAAATCGATGTGACTAAGCATTATCTAATGTCCCATCGAGAGACAGAATAAATTGCCTTTTAAAATCGGGTCCACCCTATAATATTAACAATGACATTGAATGTATATCAATGGAGTTTCGCCCACCTCGTCGACGTAAGTACACAAAGGTATGGAATGCATCAGTACATTAGCATATCGATGTTCAGGCATCGATGCTGTTGCGATGAACCATCGATGAGTGCGACCGATACCGATCACTAAGAAAAAGGTCACCCGACCCTCAATAGAAGAAAGCCAAAAGATTTACGTTTGGAACTCACTTCCCCACTCGACTTTAGACCTTTCCATAAAAAGAATAATAGTCATTCTTCTACAAATATACGGTAAAAATAAATTGGCAGTCGTATCTTATTCCTTTTCAAATCACTGGTGACTCATTTCGTCCGTACTAGCTTTTTATGCAGGCATTCGAATTGAATCTTTGAAAAAAGTCGTTATTTGAATTCAATTTAAATACTGTAAACGGTATTGTACGAGTTCGTATTGGGTATTGTGTCCACTGAATTCGTAAGATCAACAATCGCTCTCTCCACCTGATTTCGGACGTTGAATATCAACAGAAGCAATTGGTTCGGTTGATGAATAAATAGGTTGACATTATAGTTTGTTTATCATAATCAAGCTATCAATGATCGAAAATCTCAGTATTAAAAAGGAACTTGAAAATTCTTATTCAGCAAATGAAATATTGACCAAATTGGTAGGTTGCATTAGTGATTTAGTTTTTTTTTTACTTTCTTTACTTTTCCCCAATTTCGAAGATTACCTGGGTTGCATTTAATGATCTCAACTAAGATTAGAATCTCAAGAAAGTATGCGTATTTGCTTATCTTAACCATAACGGAACAAGAAGAAACTCGAAACATGCCTTCGCCAGTACATAAAAATAACGTTCAAAACATGTCACAACAGACAAACTGAATCCCAATTTCCGTCCAGAAACAAATAGATTTTTGCATACAAACCTTCCAACTCATTGACGAACATACTAGAAAGCGGAACAAAAGAATTATGAACACGTGGGTCTAAGCCCACACTTGAAAGACGCCCACACTCTCGAGCATGTCAAAATTTTGTTTAACAAGCGAGGTGGACTCAGAAAACAAATGACTGTTACTGTATCTACTATTGCTATGTTTGGTTATAATACTCATAAATTATTCGTCTCCGAAGACACTTTTACAGTAGATGAAATGTTACTCGATTTAGAACCTTAATTCGTGAATGGTAAAGAGATGGAAACGGTAAGATTATCCCAGTTTTATATGTCGCATAGGCCGATGAAACTGTTGCAGGTAATGAGACGAGATCCAAGCAGAATCGATCATGGCATGCTCATGCTTATTAGAATTCCTTCTGAGTCTCATACGATGAAAATTAGTGTAGGTGAGGGATTTTATTTTATTGGAGACTGTTTTATTGTTCATCTTGCGATAGATTTTTAATGCGAGGTCTTTGAACTATTGTTTCTTGAAAGGCTTCAGTTCTATCGAAGCTACAGGCTAATGCTGTGAATTCTATTTCAAAATATCTGAATCTCCTTTATGGACATAAAGGAGATTGTTTCAGATATTTTATGATATAGAAGAAATGAGATCAAAAGAGATAGACATCTCTTTTGATCTCATTTCTTCTATTAGTATTCTAATAAACAGTTTAAATTTATCACGATCCCGTGCTACAATCTTATCTTTTATATACTCAAGTTTCTTTCCAAACACAAAAGCGTCATGTGCATCATTACTTTTATCTCCAACTTTTTCTTAGTTCCATAAAACATAGCTTCTCATTATTTCTTAATGAGACATGACTGTACGATATGCTAGTACTCGCACGTTACGTTATCAGTCGTACTCATGACAGTTCAGTTAAAGTGTGATTCAATCACTTACAATGGACAAGCGACACTTACTTGTAATACGGAGGCAGTGACATTGTATAATGTTAATAAGTTTATGGTAATCGAATTTAAATTTTAATGGCTATATTTTCGACGGTTTTTTTTAAGTACTGGTATGTAGATTTGTGTTTGTTTACTGACGTATGGTAGGTGTTTATTTTAGGTTAGCTTTCAGGGATTTAAGAATTGGTTTTGTAACGGAATTTTCTTTTTATTTATTTGCATTGAAAAGGGTCACCTGTTTAAGTTCCAGATGTCAACCTGCCACATTATCCTCCTGTGAGCTTAAACTTTTAGCAGTTATTTTAGGAGGTATTTCTTTTACTGTTTGTTTTGCTTATATGTACTGCAGATGTATCCAAAATAATATTATTATTCTAAAAATCTGTTTTTTAGCTTCTTACGTTCAAGCCTGATCCCTACTGAAAAAAAATATTCATTTTGGTACAGAGATAGACTATTCCTCATCATCCTCAGAGGTTATAAGATACCCTTAGAATAATTGCCGACTGACATGCGGGCAAAGCCGATGACAGAAGCTACTTATTCTACTTAAATTATTTCATGTAGGTCTTTGAAACTTCATCAGTCTGTCTCAACAAATTTCGTTCTTGTCAACATTCCATGAATTTACTTTCTTGTCGAAATATATTAATACTAAGCGAACTTACTTACGTCTTTTCCTTTAAACTTACATCTTACAAAATGCCCTAAAATTATTTTGAATTCTCATTTTCTACTCCCCCAAGAAGTCTTGTAATAAAACTTAACATTTCTGTAACATTTTAGGACCCTCTTACACTCCGCTATATAAAGTTCAAAAGCTCAAAGAGAGAATGCCAGAGCACTTAGTATTCAGAACAACATCACCTAGAATTCAAGGGGAACAGACTAACAACGGTAGCTAATGTCGACCAATAATCGTTATCTTTTAGATAAGTACCGTAACCGAGTGCCTTGCCAATTGCCTTAAGATACATACTGGCTAATTGCTGTGTATCTGTTTGTTTGTATGTATGTAGGTGTATTGTTTTAAGGCTGAGGCGACAGCTGTGGATGAATGGTTTCATGCGTTAATGAAGAATTAAAATTGATTGATTTTGCAGCGTTCGGTATTTAAAATTATTGTTACCAATATGTATAGACATACAATTCTTCCGTTACTGAGAGACTGACACAGTTGAAACTACTGGTCGTAGAGCGCTGAAGTTTGGTATGTAGCTTGCTTTCACGTAGGAAAGCATTACGAGAAAGTTCTTGAAATTCCCATAGAAACGGAAAAACGGGATATGCGCGAACGAAGTCGCAGGCAAAAGGTAGTTTTTTTTTATAAAATTTTGTTAAGGGACCAAAGTTAGTGACTAAAAATAAAAAAATAAAAAATACCAACCGAATTGAGAACCTCCTCCGTTTTTTGAAGTCGGTTAAATATTGATATTGTCATATTTTTAAAAATTAAATCACCAAAATAATGTATAGTTCTGAAGTCTGATCTGAATTCCAAAGTGAATGAAGAAAGATATAGCGACATATTTTTATATCCACAACACTAAAATAAATTGAGCCAGGAAAGGAAAACATATTTTATTGTTAACGTCTATTCCACAATTCTTATGATTTATTACATGTTCTAGTAATTGCCCACTTCTTTCGTTCTATCAAAAGAAATTGTATGATAATTCTTTATAAATTATAAATCAAAGGCGCGAAGGAAGCATCTGTTCTGTGTTTGCGTGTTTCATAAACAGTTACACAATAAGACAAAATATATGGGCAAACTTGTCTCACACAATTTTCACATAAAAACTTTTTATGCTTCCTTTCAAAAAAACGGGACGCATCAAATTAATTCAAATTAGTTTCTATCGTGCTTCGCATCGCATAATATCGTTACGCTTTTGAATAATTTATGTGTGTCTATAATAAATAAAAGGTGTGGCTATTTGGACTCCACCTGTATGCCACAATAGTAAACGCCCATTAAAAGGACAACAGAATTTGTTCACATTGAATTAACCGACTTAATGTATGTAGGAATGTTTTAAAAGTCACCCATTCATGTCGAAGTTCACATGAAAGGGTTAAACTATCCAGGCCATAATATAACATTGTAGTTGACAGGTTATAAAAAGTTTATATATCGAATTTCAATATAAATGTCATGTGAAAAAACTAACAGGCCAGTGGTCAATATTTTGATGCATTAGTCAATTTGATCAAATAAATTGGATAGGCATTACGGTGGATTTTCATTTAAATAGAAATCTATCCAAAATATGCCAAGTATTTTACATATAAAATGAATTCAACCTTTGTTTTTTTTATAGAAAACGCTTTTGTGGGTAAAAACCTTTCAACATACATAAGGTCCCATTTACACTATGCAAGCTTCTTGCCTGTGGCATACCTTAAAATATTGAGGCAAAAACATGTCACTTGCATCATCTAAACAAAGTTATGACATTATTATTTATTATTGTAGCAACTAATCACATCGTTTGACAATGAGCTAAATATTGCGTAAACGTTTACAATGTGAAGACAGTAGTTGAGGAGCTCGTGGCTAGATAGTAAAAGCAGCATAGGGCCGATTTTCAAGGTTAAGCAACGCTTGCCAAGGTTGGTCTTAGGATGGGTGACCATCTTAACATAACGAGTTTCCTCCGTGCCTCGGAAAGCACGTTAAGCCGTTGGTCCCGGCTGTCATTTGTGGATCTTTGGCAGTCGTTACGAATTGTCAGAAGCCAGTAAATCAGACTCCAGTCTTGCCATAAAGTACCGCGTTACCCAGTTAGGGGTTGTGGAGGTCTGGTAGGCAGCCGCTCCACGGTACTGGTATTCAGCTAAATCCGGCTTGACTGGAAGCCGACCTCAATATAGTTGGGAAAAGGCTAGGCATAATTATGATTTTCAATGTGAAGACAAAGATTTCCAAACAAACCGCTATACTTATTCAGTATACAAATTAAGGGTCACCTATAATTTTTAAACCATCGATAGATCAAAGACTAATTTTAAAAAACAAGCATATTAAGAAGTGGCTTCCAGAGAATTTGATTTACAGATAAACAATTCTCTATAACTGAACTCCAAAGGTATTTACAGGAATACGTTAACCAATCCATTTGCGCTAAGCTCGGAGACTATAATATTCTAATCCATCTTGATCGTTTATTGCATCGACCCGTGTTTAACGCTCATACTAACATAACAAATATTGTGATAACTTGTCAATAGCACAACATCTACCTAGGTATAGAATAGACTGCAAAAGAATAATAAGAATTGATCAGTCATGTTTACCAAGTAACGTTCTTATATCATGATTAAACTTATAAAATAAAATTGCTCGAAACATTACATAACCTCACGCCTGTATTTCCAGAAAACAAAGCAACTTTAGTGCACTCACCTTTTTTCCATAAGGGGTATGTTTAGCATTCTCTGTAAAACGCAACACCATACACTGCGAACGCCAACCCGCCTGCCAAGCGTGGCGATTATGGCAAATCCCCTCCCCCATTTGGGGGAGGCCTATGTCCAGCAGTAGACATATTTTGGCTGATATGATGATGACGGCCAGAAATCCAGAGTCCAAACATTCCAATATTATTTTGCCTGACTTGACTATCAAACGCAGAAACTCAAGCACAACAGTAGCATTTGCGATCAGTAACCGAAAGTTGCTGGTCAGATGTTTTGGATACTTTGCCATTTTTTATAGATGGAACATGGTCAAATGACTCCTCTGAGTGGATTGACTAGCAACTTTAGGCTACGTTAGCCTTGAGGTCCGAGTGTACAGGCCCACCAAATGCGTTGTCGCATCCTTAGCCTGGACGACTCCATCACGGAGAAGGAGGTTGTGGCCGCCATCGTCAGGACTGGGGAGTGCTCTGCTGAGCAGGTGAAGGCAAGTTCGCCATCTGATCAGAACCAGGATTTTGCTGGTCAAATTTTTTGAGTTCTTTGCCATTTTTAAGGATGGGACATCATCAAATGACTCCTCTGAGTGGATTGGGAGGGAGCGTCGGACTCTGACTGGCTAAAACCCATCAGTGTTTCTTTAATTACCCTTTGCGTTCCAGGGCCGCGGTAACTACATCTTCGACCACATCATCGCTTACCAACAGGTGAGATATTGGGCAAATGCGTGCCTATAAATACTAGAAAAAAAACTCTCTCGAACAATACTGCGACTCTGGTCTTCAACCAGCTTCCGAACGTCTCCATTATTGTGTCAATACTTCTGACAATTACACGCTATTACGTACTGTTACGCGTTTAAGTTAACGTTTACGCGTACTATGAATATAATGACTTTCAAACAAATCCTATCAGTCTCGGTGGTGTTACATGCAGTTATCGTTTTGTTATAACTGTGAAATGTTATAAACATTGCGTCACGCGTCGCAACGGCAATTAAAGATTGTCATCACTTTTACATTCACTTGTGCAAGTGAAGTTGATAGCAGTAATAAAATAGTGTCAACATCTTGTGATATTATAATGTTAAATGCTCAATTGTTTATGGCCCTACGTGCCAATGACCTTGTGCATAAAAAAGGAGCTTACTACACCTCTACGCGCCACTCCGCTACCCGTGTTTTTATTTATTTTTATAATAAAACCAAATTATTATCGTTTGTATTGCAAAGCAGTCAATACTTTTTTTATGCTCTTTTGATAAAAAAAATGGTTTCATTTCAACGATTTGAAGGTGAATTGGTGATTTTGTTTATTAGTTATCTTAAGATTAGTTAGTACAAATATATAAGCTCAATAAATGGAAATGTACTTACATTGCATAATTACCCTTAAGGTCACAGTCCACTATAACTCTAGTTAGTATAAGTGTACTACAGTGATATGAAAGAGCGAAGCATTCTAATACAGGCATTGTTTGCTTAACTGGAGGCTCCGAACATGTTCAAATGTGATGTAATTTCTATTTGGCTTGTGTTTAAACACCGCCCAAAAAAGTACCTATTTTACTACCAAAAAAGTTCTAAACGGTTACCAAAACGGATAAATGGTCACCAAATAATATTCGAGAAGTAGCGCTCGCCGGCCGCTGCCGCGGCACCGCTCGCTTCGCTCGCTCGGCTCGCGCGCGGTTGGTCACAATTCTAACCTTTTTTTTTTTTTTTTTTTTTTTTTTATACTGGGAAAAAATGCATTACGCATACCCTCCCGTCGGGGGAACGGGAGGGGTATGTGGGACTCCCCGGGCTGACCCGGTATACCCACTAAAACGACCCAGCGTTATTCCCGCGTCGTCCGAGTGGAAGAGGACTGGGAGATCGGCGCAGCCTTAGCGTCCAGTCCTCCTCCGACGACAACCCGCCTAAAGCGGCGGGCCCCTCAAGTCCTCCCCGTTCAGGGGGAGGGCTGGAAATGACCGGCGGAGGTGGTGTGGAGTGCAATGCGGGCGGAGGCGCCCCCGCGCCTATCGCCCGCCCATCACCACCATGAGGAGGGAGAAGACGGCGTCTTCTCCGACCTCTTCTGCGCCTGCGGAGCGGCGCAGCGAGAGGGTCGTCCTCCCGCGCGCGCTCCGCCGCCTCCTTTTGCGAGATGACATCCTCGCAAAAAGAGGCGACAGCTGCCCAGGACCCCTCACTCTCCAGCATGGCGTTGACCACGCCGGGAAGTGAGAGGTCCTGTCCGATCTCCGCTGTTAGACTGCGGCGCGGCTCAGACCAAGCCACACCTCGAGGGTGTGCTGAGCCGTGTCCTCCGCCGCGCCGCAGTCGTGGCACGCCGGGGTTTCCTCCCTCCCGATCCGGTGCAGGTGCTTGCCGAAACAGCCGTGGCCTGACAACACCTGCACCAGACGGAATGAGAGGAACCCGTGGGAGCGCTCGAGCCAGTCTCGCAGGACCGGCCCGAGCGCGTCCAGGGTTCGGCGGCCAAAGGTGGCGGAGGCGAGGTCCTCCGTCCAATGGACGATGATGGCGTCCCTCGCCTCCCGCCGCACGGCCTCCCGCTCCTCCGCGACGGGGCGCTCGCCCAGGGCCTTTCGCCGCGCCGTCCACTCGTACACTCTGGCGAGCACCCACGCCTCCAACTCCCAAGGAGGGGTGCCCGCCAGAGCGCACGCCGCCGAAAAGCCCACCGAGCGGTAGGCCCTCGCCACCCGCAGTGCAATGGCCCTTTGAGGCCTGCGCATCACGGTCGCATTCTCCCTCCTTTGGAGGGAGTCCGCCCAGATGGGGGCCCCGTACAGGGCCATGCTCCGCAGGATGCCGGCGTATAAACGCCAGCATCGTGCGTTGGGCCCTCCCAGGTTCGGGAGGAGCCAGGAGAGGGCGTCCGCAGCCCTCAGCAGGCGCGTCGACAGCCCGCTAAAGTGCGGGCCGAAGCGCCACCTGCTGTCCAACACCAGGCCCAGATACTTCATCTGGGCCTGGACGCCCACCCTGACGCCCTCCACCACAATGTGGGCGTCTGGAGGGCAGCGCTGCCGAGGCCCGTGGAAGAACACGGCCTCGGTCTTGTTCAGCGCCACCCTCAATCCCAGGCGTCACAATTCTAACCTAACCTTTTTTTTTTTTTTTTTTTTTTTTTAAACTGGGAAAAAATGCATTACGCATACCCTCCCGTCGGGGGAACGGGAGGGGTATGTGGGACTCCCCGGGCTGACCCGGTATACCCACTAAAACGACCCAGTGTTATTCCCGCGTCGTCCGAGTGGAAGAGGACTGGGAGATCGGCGCAGCCTTAGCGTCCAGTCCTCCTCCGACGACAACCCGCCTAATGCGGCGGGCCCCTCAAGTCCTCCCCGTTCAGGGGGAGGGCTGGGAATTAACGGCGAGGGTGGTGTGGAGTGCAATGCGGGCGGAGGCGCCCCCGCGCCTATCGCCCGCCCATCACCACCATGAGGAGGGAGAAGACGGCGTCTTCTCCGACCTCTTCTGCGCCTGCGGAGCGGCGCAGCGAGAGGGTCGTCCTCCCGCGCGCGCTCCGCCGCCTCCTTTTGCGAGATGACATCCTCGCAAAAAGAGGCGACAGCTGCCCAGGACCCCTCACTCTCCAGCATGGCATTCACCACGCCGGGAAGCGAGAGGTCCTGTCCGATCTCCGCTGTTAGACTGCGACGCGGCTCAGACCAAGCCGGGCACACCTCGAGGGTGTGCTGAGCCGTGTCCTCCGCCGCGCCGCAGTCGTGGCACGCCGGGGTCTCCTCCCTCCCGATCCGGTGCAGGTGCTTGCCGAAACAGCCGTGGCCTGACAACACCTGCACCAGACGGAATGAGAGGAAACCATGGGAGCGCTCGAGCCAGTCTCGCAGGACCGGACCGAGCGCGTCCAGGGTTCGGCGGCCAAAGGTGGCGGAGGCGAGATCGTCCGTCCAATGGACGATGATGGCGTCCCTCGCCTCCCGCCGCACGGCCTCCCGCTCTTCCGTGACGGGGCGCTCCCCGAGGGCCTTTCGCCGCGCCGTCCACTCGTACACTCTGGCGAGCACCCACGCCTCCAACTCCCAAGGAGGGGTGCCCGCCAGAGCGCACGCCGCCGAAAAGCCCACCGAGCGGTAGGCCCTCGCCACCCGCAATTCTAACCTAACCTAACCTAACCTATTTTATCCAGTTTGTAACCCCAAGCCTACATTTTATGGCAATCACAGTTGAGTTGGATAGAATTTGGTGACCGTTTATCCATTTTGGTGCCCGTTTAAATTATACCCATTTGGTGACCGTTGATCCATTTTGGTGCCCGTCTAAATTATACCATTTCTATTTGTCACAATAAACTATTTTATTTATTTATTTATTTACTTGATGCACTAGTAAAAATACTGTACAAAGGCGGACTTAATGCCTTAGGCATTTTCTACCAGTCGACCTTAGGATGGTGCAGAGACAACATGGCAGGTGCAACTAAAAGGAAAGACAAACGGAGTGGAAAAGAAATACAATCATAAATACATAGATACATACATACATATAAAAAAAATAACGACGTTTAGAAAAACCAATTAAACGAATTAACGCTGTGATGATTCCACCAACTTCTTGCGAATGTACTCACGTGCCTTCACCTTAAAGGACAACTGACTGGTTGCCGTCCTGATGTTTAGAGGGAGCGCATTCCAAAGGAAGATTGCTTGGACAAAGAAAGACGAGTGGATAAATCCAGAACGGTGTATGGGACAGCGTAGAAGGAGATTATTAGTAGAGCGAAAATTTTTACTGTGCGCAGAGCAAATGAATTGAATTTGTGAAGTTAGATAAGAGGGAGAAGAAGGATTATTAAGAAAGGAAAACAGACTAGTCAAGGCCCTCAGCGCTCTGCGTTGACGAATGGGTAACCATTTTAATAATGAACGATGCGCGGACACATGATTATACTTACGGAGATTGAAAACGAATCGAATGCAGTTATTTAGAAGGCGGTCAAGTTTATTGAGGAGATCTGCATTCAGGTCATAGTAGCACACATCACCATAATCAATCATGGGAAAAATTAGGGACTGTACAAGCATTGCCTTTATGTGAGCTGGGAGAAGGTTTTTCAAACGATAAAGCGACCGCAACGTTCCGGTAACTTTTTGACTGACACTCGTGACCTGCTTTCGCCAGTCAAGACAGGTGTCGACGTGCAGACCAAGATCCTTAACGTCGGAACCAAACGGAATGACTGTGTTGTCATAGATTACGGGTGGTACAGTTAAGCCATTCAGCTTTCTCAAGCTATAGGGACTCCCAATTATGATAGCCTGACACTTTAATGGGTTAACCGCCACCCCAAACCGGTCTGACCAGCTCTTAATCATCTTTAAATCTCGGTTGAGCTCCTCGATTGCATCCGATAAATTATCAACACCTGCCTGACAATACAGCTGAAGATCGTCAGCATAGAGATGATACGCACACTGAAGCACAGTGGTTATAAGATTAATAAAGACGGAAAACAAAAGAGGAGATAAAATACCGCCTTGAGGGACGCCAGCAGCGAGTTCACACCACCCGGACGAAGAGTCTCCAGCACGAACCGACTGCCGACGCCCCCGAAGATAAGAGGAAAACCATTCAAGCGCTATTTTGTATTTGTGTTGTATTTTTTTGTATTATTATGTGATACCGATACACAAATTATGGCTAAACCAAATTACGCGTCATATGATGAAGAATACTACCTAATTTTTTCAAATGTAATTTCTCAGTAATGCGAAAAAGCTGCTTCATTTGCACGATATTTTTAAGCATTTTTCGAGAGGTCAGCCTTAAATGCTAATTGAGTGGACTAGCACGGGAGTACCAATTGTTATTTACATTTGTCTAAAAAAAAATTATGAATCAAAGCTTCATTTGAGTGTCTTGTTCTTGTTCAATTATTTTGACATACGGTGTTTCCAAGTCATCCAAATAAAGCTTTCAATGAAAAGTGCGTTGCATGAAATTGGCAAAACATATACTTAGGTAAAATAATAATTTTTACCGCCTTTTCTTAAATGTCTCTAAAATTAGTCTTCCTTTTATTTCTGACACTATGTTATTTAGCAAAAAATAATCCTTATCCTTATGATGAAGCCTTTCGATTGGTATGATAAAGCTACAAGGTGTTTTTTTTCACGTGTAGCGGGTTCGATTCCCGGTTCAGCCATGTAATTATTTAAAAGTCTATGAATGCAGTCTAAATTGTTTTTTAAATTAAAATAATTTCTTTTTTCGGTAAATGTTCTATATTCAAATACAATATTCAAGGTACTTTCCCTCCATGTGGCATAGCCGTGGGACGCCTTGTATAATATTCTATTGATTTATGTTTCATGTAGATGTAACATACATTCAGTCAAAAAAGTATCGGGAATGGATGATTTGTTTATGGTTCCAAATTCAAATTTTTGTTTTTTTGTAGTTGTTAGATTGGCACAACTGTTTTCCATTTTGGCGCGGAGTTTGAGTTGCATCTGTTATTTATATTAAATACAGTGCTGGTTTTAGTAATATCATATATAGTGTGTATTGCGAATTTCATATTGGACAAAAATACCGAACAAAGAGTTTGTCTTAAATTTTGCATTGCCAATGGAATTTCGTGTTCGGAGTCACTGAAAATGTTACAGAAGGCTTACGGTGAATCGACTTTATCAAAAACTCGTGCTTATGAGTGGTTCAAAGCGTTCAAAAGCGGTCGAGATGTGATGGAAGATTTGCCTCGCTCTGGTAGGCCGTCAACGTCTGCAACTGAAGTTAACATCGCAAAAGTGGAGGAAATAGTGACTGAAAATCCCCATTCAACTCTGAGAGAGATAGCCGCCGAACTTTCTGTATCTCACGAGTCGATCCGTACCATTTTAACTAATCATTTGGGTATGAAACATGTTGCTGCTCGGCTAGTCCCAAAAGATCTAAATTTTCTCCAAAAACTCAATCGCATGAAAGTCGCTGAGGACATGCTAGAACGAGTCAGTTCGGACCCAACATTCATGAAACGCATTGTTACTGGTGACGAGACGTGGGTTTACGAGTTTGACATGCAAACTAGTCAACAAGCTTCGGAGTGGCGCCTTCCAACTGAACCGAAACCGAAAAAACGCCAAAGTCGATCAAAAGTCAAAGTCATGTTGACTGTTTTCTTTGACTATCGCGGTGTTGTGCACTCTGAATTCTTACCGGAAGGTCTAACGGTAAATAAAGAATATTATTTGAGCGTTATGCGGCGTTTAAGAGAGCAAATTCGACGAAAAAGGCCAGATTTGTGGAAAGAAAATTCTTGGATTTTGCACCACGACAATGCGCCTTCGCACAAGGCTATCATTGTGAACGAATTTTTAATCAAACACTCAACAAATACCATCCAGCAACCACCATATTCACCAGATATGACTCCTGCTGACTTTTCTCAAATTACCACTTCGTGGCACCCGTTTTCAATCGATAGAAGACATAAAGGAGAATTCGCGGCGAGAACTGAACTCAATTCCGGAAGCAGCGTTTAAAAAATGTTTTGATGAATGGATTATTCGTTGGCGCAAGTGTATCGTTTCTAAAGGAGCATACTTTGAAGGTGATAAAATAAATTTGGATGAATAACAGACATTTTGTGTATTATTGATCTTTTCCCGGTACTTTCTTGACAGAGTAGTTTTATAAACAGAATATTATTTAAACTGATTTCATGCCTTAAGTTCTGTTATTTAAAAACAAAACAAGCTAAAGTAATTAGAACTGACAACGTCATTACATAGCACGCTTAGTAAACTAAGTACATTAGCTCTAATAAGAATGCAAAGTCTGAATTTTGACTAAGAAATTTTCTAGGCAATTTTCCTTTGAAATTTCTACTTTGTGTCTACGGGGCTACTTTAATAATTTATTTACGGTCCTAAAGATGGCGTAGAATTTTTAATAGAGCGCTTACAATTTGTGTTATTCAAGTTAGGTTAATTTTTGTTTCAGCTCCTTTCATAGGATGAAATTGTGAAGAGGTGTAATTAAAATTTCAAAGTCATTATGTTGATGAATGAGGCATGTATTATAATATAAAGTTACGGGTGATGAAATAATTTGTATGGATAATTTTTATTCCTATGGGCAACGGAACTCCTTCGCACATTAGATATTTGCCAATTTCAGCATGAAACCCTATTCATAAATGTTGAAAGTATCAATTCATACCTGAAATACCACGAGGAGCTAGTGGCAAAATAATAACAGCCGCACAGGTCGATCTTCAAGGTTAAGCAACGCTTGCCAAGTTTGGTCTGTGGATGGGTGACCATCTTAACATTCGCAACAGTCGTTACGGACTGTCAGAAGCCAGTAAATCTGATTACAGTCTTGCCAAGAAATACCGTGTTACTCATTTTATGGGTTGAGGAGGTCTGGTACGCAGCCGCTTCACGTTAAATACTGGTATTCAGCTGAATCCTGTTTGGCTGGAAGCCGACCCCAATATAGTGGGGAAAAGGCTAGGCAGATGATGATGAACTGAAATACCATTTTATATGGTACAAAGCGCGTCATAAACTATTTTGAGATTTTTGTCTTTAGTTGATTGTAACGTTTTGTTTGTATTTGGAACTACGTACATAATTATATATAAAAAAAACATCAACTGATAAAATTTCTAATATAATTGTTATTCAAATAATATTTAAAAAGGAAAAAAAAATATTCAATTTCGACAAAAGATCTAAAATTAAAAGATTCAAAGCATTTTATTTCAAATAAACCATTCACAGGCACTTTTGAAACGTCAAGGTCGGTCAGTCAAAAACATGGAAGCTATTTGCACGTTCCAAAGCGTAGATCTCTATGGAGAAGAACGTGCAAGAAACTCTTTTAAATCATGTTCTGTTGCAAAGAAAAAGAAATAGCTTATTATAAGAATCTTATACTAATATATAAAGCTGAAGAGTTTGTTTGTTTGTTTGTTTACTTGAACGCGCTAATCTCAGAAACAACTGGTTGATTTGAAAAATTATTTCAGTGTTAGATAGCCCATTTATCGAGGAAGGCTATATATCATCACGTTAAGACCAATAGCAGCGGAGCAGTAAGGAAAATTGTGACGCAAACGAAGTTGCGTGGGTCAAATAAAATATAAAGATTAAAATAAACCAATGGCAGTTAAGAGATGACCAGTCTCAAACGACGGCGCGCATTCACGAACATGACGCATGATAACAGAAAATAAAGGCCAACTACATTTTGATAGACTCTAAAACCTGAAAATTGATACACACTTACTAACCAATCAAACCGATGATTTAGATTGAAAACGATCTAACTTATACAGAAATTCTATTTACCTGAAACCTGAATAATTATAGGCTGAATAATTTCAGTGATATTCCAGCTAAAGTACTTAGAGACTAGATGTGTGGTATTGACAACTATGAGCGACACTGCATCTGTGTTCGATGGTTTAATGACATTCAGGAGTGTTATTAAGTTCGCTGCTACAATATTTAGCGGTAGAGAGTGTATATTATGCTTTTACTTTGATCAGACAGCTTTAGTATTAGAAAGACTTATCTAAAGTTATAATAAAGAGTTAATTTTGTTTTTTTTGTGTGAAAATAATCTTTTATGAGTATATTTTAGTCGTAAAAAGTTTTTTTAAAGGCGCATTTGATCACAATAGGGAAGATGCAAATACAGAATTTATGAGAATGTTGTTAATACAATGATAAAAAAGTATAAAATGAAGGCCATTACAAAGTTTTTATTTTGGTTATTATTGATTTTTAACAGAAATAATGAATTAAAGTAACGTGAAACGGAACGTATTTAAAAACAACAATCAGCGTTTAGTGACGTATCTGCTGTTATGCCAACGAAAAGGCAACCTTATGTCTTTGAGTTGGGAGTTGTCCTTGTTTCCGTTTTCGCGCGAACCTTTAAAACGTCGGTTTAAAAACGCAATTTTGGCAATAAATTAAAGCGTTTTCATTTTTTATTTATGTGGTGGTCTATTCTAGATGGAGTTCTTTAAAATTAAAGCAAAAATGGAAATATTGCATGTTCCCTATTACAAAGGAACACGCTTGCCTTTTTTTTTTTTTTTTTTTTTTTAAGGATGTGAAATCATCAAATGACTCCTCCCGCTCTGGGTAAAGCAAGAGAGAGTGTCAGACTCTTACTGACTAAAACCCATCCGTGTTCCTCCTGGTGCCCTTTGTGCTCCAAGGCTACGGCACCCCTTTCGAACAGATTCCGCAGCCCCAGCAGGCACCTGCCCTAGCGGGCCCCGTCCTCCATGCTGACATCTCTATGAGGCGCGCTGGGATCGCAGCGCGCCGCCGACCCGGGCCTAGTTCCGATCAGACGGCGAGCCACCCACTGCTCGCCGACCGCAGGCCCGCGCCTACGGCGGCCGGAAATCGCCCTGCGACTCCCGACGCCTGGGGCGTCTCCTTCTGTTGCGGCGACTGGGACGTGAGGTTTCCCTCTCTCTCACCCGTTCGGCCTCCTCCTTTGCTAGCATTACTGCTTCGCAGAAGGAGGTGACCGCTTCCCATGCCTCCTCGCTCCGGACCATAGATTGAACCAAGGCCGGTCGCGAGAGGTCGCCGCCGCCGATCGCCTCGACGAGGACCCGGCGGTGCTCCGCCCAAGCAGGACAGACCTCCACCGTATGCTCCACCGTGTCCTCTGGGTGACCCTCACAGTGTTGACACCCGGGCGTGTCCTCCCGCCGAATCCGAAACAGGTATCTCCCGAAACAACCGTGTCCGGTGAGTACCTGCGTCAGGCGGAAGGTGAGGACGCCGTGGCGCCGCTCCAGCCACTCCTCAAAGAGGGGACTTATCGCCTGGATTGTGGCGTGCCCAGCGCTGGGTTGCGGCAGTCGCTGTCTCCATACCGCAATGAGATCCTGCCGGAGCTCCGTCCGCCTTGCTGCCGTTTGCCGCGGGAGAGGAGTCTCGCCCCGGCGTTGCGCCTCCACGCGCCACTCGTAAATGTGCGCGAGGGCTCTCGCCTCCAGATCCCATGGCGGAAGTCCAGCAAGGAGGCTCGCCGCCTCGCCAGAGACCGTACGGTATCCCCGGGCCAACCGGATAGCCATGACCCTCTGAGACGCGTTAAGGTAACGGGCAGGTCGCTTCCTCAAAGTAGGCGCCCACACTGGCGCCCCATAAAGGGCCATGGACCGCACAACCCCCGCGTAAAGCCTCCGGCAGGAGGTATTTGGACCCCCTAGATTGGGCAGAAGCCGCTTGAAGGCAGCCCCGGCTCGCCCAAGTCTGGGAGCCAAACGTCGGAAATGTTCGACGAAGTTCCACCGGCTGTCAAGGACGAGACCCAGGTACGTCATCGTCGACCCGACATCGATGTGAACCCCTCCTACCGTTATTTGAGATCCAGATGGTGGCCTGTTCCGAGAACCATGGAAGCACATGGCTTCGGATTTGTGAAGGGCCACCTCGAGACCCAACTGCCGGATCCTCTCAACGACTATCGCAACCCCGCGTGTCATAGCGTCAGCCGCCGCCTGGTGCGACCGTCCCTGCGCCAGGACTAGCGTATCGTCAGCATAGCAGACAACACTGACGCCGCAAGGGAGGTCGGCGCGAACACGCTTGCCTAGAGTTAACCTTTTTGCTTTTGACTTGGGATTCCTATTTCAAAAATATTCCATAGGTAGATTGATTCACAATCGGGTAAGGTAGCCGAATGATGGCTTCTTTTATTTCGGACCAGCTAACCCGTGTCCACTTCGTTGGGCGGTATTTTTCGGGTAAATGTATAGCCTATGACACTCACAAATATTCTACGCTTCCGCTTTTGCTTCTAAACTTTCTATTGGTAAAAGAATTTTCAAAACTGGTTCAGTAGATCCAGAGATTAATCAGATTACCCCCTACAACCTCACAAAGTTTACCTTTTTATAATATTAGTATAGACGAATGCTCAAGGTATGAGACACAGGAGCGACCTATATTTGCAAAAAGACAAAATTACTGTACTAATAGCGACCACTTTTTCACATAAACATACCAAACATGAAGTTTAACCAATACGTCTACCAGGAGTTTTATCAATCTATACTCGCTAGCGACTGTAGTTAAACAAAAAATAAAAATGAAAACTTGTAAAAAGTTTTGCAACTTGCTTGTTTGTTAAAAAAATAATTAAATTATAATTTATTTTTTTAACAAACAAGCAAGTTGCAAAACTTTAGTTAATAACTAAAAAAACAAATTAGAAACTTTTTTTTTTTTTAACTTTTTTTTTTTTTTTTTTAGTTACAATCGCTAGCGAGTATAGAATGATATAACTCATGGCAGACGTACTGTATCCTATCTTCTTTTTTAGCAGACCTTTTAAGTTGACTGATTGACCCGAATAATTGAATAAATTCAAACAATGATTGATGGCATTTCCAAAACCACAAATCTACTTCACTTTTAGGGCTACAAAGGCTCTAGACTGAACTCTTCATCAAATGAGCAACGAATAGCAATTTTTCAGTGCCCACATAATTCGTAGCACAAAAACACTAGCCTAAATCTACGCGTGTAGCATAAAAGGCGATTTATCCTCGCGTTTGATGTACTTCTCTGTATTTTATTTGTGAAGGATAGTTTTCATTATATTTAGGATTTGCAAACGGACAACATTTAGTTGTTTTATTTACAAAAATAGATGTGAAAAGAGGTCTGCAAAAAAAAAACTCTTTGGTATGTTTAGATACGAGTAGTTTTTCAAGTTAGCTCCTCTGGCTTCATGTTAACATAACTATCTCCATTTTCTTAAACGTCGAGCTAGATAGCTTCTTGTATCCTAGGCATTATTGAAGAGCTATTTGCGGCTCTTTTATAGATCTTTGCTAACAGCCTGGATAGTCTTGAATCTTGCAGCCATGAGAAAGCACTGTTATCAATTATGGGTATCGGTATGATAGGGATTAACATGGGGACAAAATAACATGTCTAACTAACTTTTTCCCGCAACTTTGTACGCGCATATCCCGTTTAATTCTTTCTTAGTGCTCTAGTACATTCACTACACCCAAGGAATCTGCATGCTTTTTAGCTTTATATGACTAGTAATTTTTGCTGTACGTTGTCTGTCAGTAACGGAAGAAGTTTATAGATTAGGATAATTAATACTCAACGCCCCAAATATATACACGAAAGTGTGACATTTTTTCTAACGTAACCTAACACTTTTAATACATAACACCTATAAGGTTTCCTAAAAAGATCATCTAGCACATTGATACCGCGTTTCAAATGACGTACAATGACACCTCTTGATTTTTAGGTGAAATTATATCAATTACGTCGGAAGTTGAGTTAAGTGATGCGGAAACTGTCTTTTGGCGACAGAACGAAGTCCATTAAGGTGTAAAGTGACTCGGTGTGACGTGATGACGGCTATATCCCGCCAGCGGGTTTTTGTGTGCTTCAAAAATATTTGCTGAGTGACATGTCATAGATTTATGTAAATAGATCATAGTGAAAGTTTGCTTTTGCGGTTTTAATCAAAGGGTAATTGTGATTTTATCGTTAGTTTTAATTAGACCAGAAAAATTATGCATTTTGAAAATCTTCTAGTTTCTTAATTAAGGTCACATTTGCGTGTCATTAAGAAGTTTTCTCTCTTCATAGAATCTCTCTCGAATTGCAAAACTTGTAATTAAACAATCTTGAATTTTGATACATAATACTAAACAGTTTAAACTTTTAACTTCTAAGATCGATCGATGATTCTCAAAGCACATACTTTTCTTGAACCCTTTGAACTGTTACTACTTCTAACATATTTTCCCGCTTGAAGGGAATCCCATTCAAGCAGAAAAAAGTAAGGGTGTTCACCCTTACACAAAACATCCCCAAACGTTAATACTAGCTGCACACCACAGATAACCGAAGACGTTGCTGACAGATGTCGGACGACCAAGGTTTTCATGGGGGTTACCCATGATCGGAGTGAAAAGAACAGCTCAAAAATAAGAAAAAGTGGTTTATTTCTCAATAGATGAAAGCAGCAACTTATTCAAGCAGTCTATGTTACACACTGAAAATTTTAAAACCAGCTGACAGCGTCGAGAAAGAATTTTTTGATGTTACATTTTAGTTTGTTGTTGGTTAAGTTTATTTGTTAACATTTAAGTTAAGGTAGATACTTACATAAATAATAATCAGAATTTTGATTTCTAATTAAATTTATATTTAATAGAATTTGAGATAAATCCTATCTCAAAAACACTGATTTCCGGGATAGACAGCAACAACAAGTATACAAAGAGGAACATAGCTACTTAACAAGTCAAATAAAGCTAAACCAAGTACCCATTTTTCATATATCGTACATATTTCTTACCGCAACATATTTACAGCAATAAAAACGCAAAAACAAGTTAAGGCATTATATTCACGTCAGCACCTATCCAATAAAAATGCCAACTACAAGGTGTCACCGAGCCCCAGGCGTCGGGAGTCGCAGGACAATTCCCGGCCGCCGTAGGCGCGGGCCTGCGGATTGCAAGCATTGGGTGGGTGGCTCGCCGTCTGATCACAACCAGGCCCGGGTTAGTGGCGCGCTGCGGTCTCCGCGCGCCTCAAAGAGATGTCAGCACCGACGACGGGGCCCACTAGGGCAAGTGCCTGCTGGGGCTACGGAATCTATTTGAAAGAGGTACCGTAGCCCTGGAACGAAAAGGGCACTAGGAGTCAGTAAGAGTCTGACACTCCCTCCTGTTTCACTCAGAGCGGGAGGGGGGGTAATATGATGGATTCCCAACCTTAAAATAAGAAACAAATTCAAGGGTGTCACCGAGAAACAAATTCGTTATGACTTAATAAGCAAATAACCATTTAGCGATATACTTACCTGTCATTTCTTTATCTAAATTGAATGTATATTCGTATGCAATTTAATACAGAGGGTGAATAATGAATGAATATATTATTATTATAATAGGATAATTGGCGTTATAAAGTAGGACATTTTATGATACAGGGAGTGTTTATTTTCTGAGGGCTTATCTTTACGAGTATTACCTAATATCGTTTACAAAATGTGCTGTTTTGTTAATTCTGTTGTAACATGTTTCATAATTAGCGGAGTAATGTATGATAGACGTGTCGTTAGCCTGCGGGGGGGTGGAGACCATTTTGTTAATAAAAATGTATGAGTTTACGTTATTAATCGTGTTTATGTAATTTTAAGAGTATAATGGGGTAAATTGGTACATTTTTACCAAGCCAGATGACGTCACGCGTGTCTGCAACTCGCTGTATCCTCTTTATTTTTTGTTTACGTGATAAAAGAAAAAATGTGTCCAATATTTTTTGAAAATCTATCAGACGGACTAATTAGATTTTTTTAGTAAAATACCCTATTGGAGGTTGCTATCTTTACTTAGGGCGCTTTCATTTTAGACGGTTGGTGCCGGACTGCTGCCGCACGGTTGTTACGACCATGAGCCGTACTGCTGCCGGACGACAGCAGTACGACGTAAATCGTCTTATTTGAAGAGATACGCGGCTGCAGTCCGATCGAATTTTAGTGATTTCAATCGAAACCCAACTTTAGTCGGTGCCATGGACTCTGACGAGGAAGTGTTATTGTTAGTTCTCTTACTTCGGAAGAAACATAAACGACGCCGTTCTAGGGCGTCGCCAATGTTTTCTTTAAAATATAAAACTGGTGATTTTTATACACTTTACCCTAGATTAAAAGAAAGCTCAGCTGATTTTTTGAACTATTTTAGAATGTCTAGAGAATGTTTCTATGAATTATATCACTTTGTTAAAAATGGAATACAACGTCAAGAAACTAAATTCAAAAATACTATATCCGCCGAAGAAAGACTTGTGATAACGATAAGGTAAGTAATATAAACACATTTAGTATTTTAATAAGTATTTATTGCTACTCTTAAACAGATCCGATAGAGATTTTGATGATTAATGTTTTCTTTTTTGTTGATACGCACGCATTTATACTGTGTCACCATCGCTAAAAAGATCTTCATATAAAGTAAAATCAGAATTCGTTGATGTATTAGACATAGGTGATTGTTGTGTAACTCAGTAGACGGAGCATGAGCATGACTACGATATTCGGAAGATTGACCTGTGTAGTAACCCTGTTGTTCATAATAATCAGCGGCATATGAACTTGACCCGACGTATTTTCTTATGATTCCAATTATCTCGTATTTAGCATCCATTTTGCGATGTTCCGGATTTTTTTTTAAATCATTTAATAATGACAACAAGAAATATCTATCACCGTCTTCAAAATTGTCTGCATTTGCATTGTTTTTATTTTGCATTCTTTCAGCAAGAAGTTTTAAAATCTTATTAGTCTCATCGTTGCTCGAAGATGCTTTTTTAATTTTTGATGACGATGCTATTACAGAAGAATCGGTTTCAGGAGAATCAGATTGCTCGTTGGTAACAGAGTTGGAAGGTTTTGATTCATAAAGATTAGACAGAAACTGAAGCCGATCAAAATATACGTACTTCCGATGATTTTTTCCAACAGATCCACTTTTTAGCTGCCGTTGCTTATTCAACTCTCGTGAATAGGAATCCCTAATATTTCTCCATTTTTTTTGGAGTAACAAGGCTGAAATAAAATTTTCTGTTATTATTTTCAGATATTTATCAACTGGCTGTACTATGACTGATCTGCATCACTCTTACCAACATGGCGTCTCAACAATTAGTGGAATTATTAAAGATACATGTCAAGAGATATACAAAGTTTTGAAAGATATCTGTATACCTGATCTTAAAAAGGAGGATTGGTTACAAATAGCTCAAGGGTTCGAAACAAAAGCAAATTTTCCTAATTGCTTGGGAGCTATAGACGGCAAACATGTGAGAATAATAAAACCGACAAGAAGTGGATCGTTGTATTACAACTATAAGCATTTCTTTTCTATTGTGTTGTTGGCTATTTGCGATTCTAATTATAAATTTATTTATATAGATGTCGGTTCCTATGGGAAGGCTTCAGATTCACAAATATTTCGGAGCAGTAGTTTTTTTAACAAGCTTCAAAACAATAATTTAGATATACCAAGTCCTGCACCAATACAAGACAATGGGCCACCACTACCTTTTATTTTTGTTGGCGACGAAGCATTTGCCGTCAGCAATTTCATACAACGGCCATTTAGTGGAAACTTTTTGAAGGGGAAAAAAAAAATTTTTATCTACCGCCTGTCACGTGCACGCCGGTACATTGAGTGTACATTTGGTATTATGACAAATAAATGGCGAATATTACATCGGCCATTAAATGTGGAAATATCGTTTGCAACAGATATTGCTAAGGCTATTTGTGTTTTACATAACTTTGTTCAACGCGAAAATACCACTATGCATGGTCAACCAATTCGAGTTAGGCCAGTTCAGCCACAAAGTTATCAGAATTTGTCAGCCACAACAGTCCGCGATATATTTACGGACTATTTTGTTAGCCCAAAAGGACAAGTATCGTGGGAAAACAGTAAAATATAAATAATACTAATTAATACCTGCAGTATTCTTTTCAGCATGCTTTTTAGTTTTAAAATCGGTAATAAAATTTTCACATAAAACATCCCAAGCCTTTTTTTTTCTCCAAGCGATTTGAATACTTGTCACATTTAGAATCCCAAACGGCGGGCTGAAACTCTATTTCATTTATAAAATCTTCTGTATTTAAATCATCCATAATTAGGTAGGTATGCACGAAAACGTCTAAGAAACACGATGCGTTCGCAGCACTAGCGAACAACGACTGAGACAGGTTGTTGCCGTTCCGCCAACGGACGTGCGCCGCACTGCTGTCGCACGACTTTGCGTCGAGACATTTTGTATGAAAAATCATAACCGCCCGTGCGCAGTACGATACCCGGACTGCAGCAGTCCGGCACCAATCGTCTAAATTGAAAGCGCCCTTAATATTATAAATGCGAAAGTGAATCTGTTCTTTTGTAACGCTTTCACTGGTCGATCATACGATTTTGATGAATTTTGGCACAGAAATCACCCCCCCCCCCCACAATTTTTTAAGATGGAAAATGATCAAATCACCCCTTCCACTCTGGGCGAACCGTAAAGGAGTGTTAGACTCTTACTGCCTAAAATTCATACGGGCTCCTCCAAATTCCCTTTGCATTCCAGGGGGGGGCTACTCTTTGCGGGCGTTCTCTTCTACTCCGTATCACCTAACCACTAAGAAATAATGATAAAACGATTTGACAGTTACTGTTAAATCGTCTTGTGTCATTCATTCACAGTTCAGGTTCGGAACTAATCGTCAACGGCCGCAACTAAGCCCAAAACTACGGACTTCGGGCTTAGAGAGTAGCCCCTCAGAGCCGTGATGACTATTTGGAAAAAAATCCACAACAAATAGGATCCTGGAGACGGTTACAGACTTGCTTAACGCAATTGAAACCACTGGAAGAATGGCAACAGCTAGTGAATAAAAATTTGAGTCTTGACTGTCAACAAGGTGGATCGATGGCCTGGTGATAGTTGCGGAAACCCATTTGCAGAGGGATGGGGCGACGGTTGGGGAAGGCATATTTGTATGTAGTCCAGTGAGGAGCTGTTTTGATTGAATCTATACTACTTAATATTATAAAGCGTTTGATATAACATCACGCAACGTCCAGTAGGAGCGGAGCATTAATGAAAAATAAGACGCAGACGAAGTTGTTGCGCGGGTCAGCTAATACATAATAGGTGAGTTTCTACCATCAATAAATTGCAAATTTATTTAGTCCGTCAGTTAGAGTATTGAAAACTAATGGAAATGTATTTTTCGTTTTTGTAAATCAATGAATACTGACAAAGATAAAACGTATCAAACTCGGGAGTGACGGCTCGTGACGTCAGAACGCACTAAAAATATACCACGGCGTGACGTATTGAGAATTTTATAAGCGTCGTATCTTCGTCAATTTTGGCTTACATAACAAAAGAAAAAAAAAACGGGTATTTTTTTTTTTGATAATTTAATTGATTTGATTGATTGATTATATTTAGATTTTCTCAGTGGACATTAAAGTGCATTAAAGTGAATTCAGCCTTGTGCAAATCCCTACCTGTGCCGTAATAAGTGATCATGAAATTTTAATACACGGTGCCATTTACGGTATAGTTAGGTACCTATAACTACCGGCACATAAACATATTATTATGTGACCGTAGTAAAGAGCCTAATAAATATTATATTGTGGTCTTTTTACAACGAATATAGGTACATCGTTTAGATTTTATACTTGTATTTTATAAACGTCATTAAAATTTACTGTATCTAAGTTATATTGAAGAAAGTGATGCTTTATAGCCATGCGTGCTAGTAAGTTATCGTGCCTGTAAAGCGCTAGTTAGTTGCGGATGTCAGAAGCTGTAGTTGATTAGGTATGCTATTTAAAATTTTAGATAATTGCTGTTTATTCTTCAAACGGTGTGTTCGAGCTTTAATTACACAAATTAGCTGAACTTTCGCTGCAATTATTATTTTAATACCATACATGAAATTGATAACGTGACGATTCCTTCAAATTTTTATGTTTTTTTTACTGTGGAAAAATATTTGCTTTCTAGTTTATTACTGAAAATCACATAATAAAGGCATTATATCGGCAATTTTACAATCGAATACCTGTCGAATATCATCAATTCTCACATCAAAGCCCCATTATTCGGCATTCCAGAATACTGATCTGAATTTGTGTATGTGTGGGTCTATCAATGCTATTTGCATTCGACCTAAATAGTAAAAATACAATAAACTGCATAACGAACATATGTATGTCCATAAATATTTATAATATTGTTCAGAATGGCATAAATATGTTAATACCGCGCCGAAAAAAAACACAGTGGCTAAAATTTTCGACTTGGTAAATCATGCAGTCGCCCGACTTAATATAATAATAAACTTGCTTAAAGTATCAAACTTCAATGAAAAATTTAGAACCGGCCATAAAGTAGCAATCTCAAAAGTTTTACTGCTTAGAAATTACGCTGGGAACGGCGAAAATGAAATGGCGACGATTTTTGTACAATGGATTTCTGTTAGCGGAAAACAGCGTTATGCGCTAAGCCCAAGGAAAATTAAGTTAAGAAGAAAATTAACAAACAATGATTAAAATTAATTTAATATGGTTAAGTAGTTTGAGTTTTAAATTGCAGCAGTACATTTTCTACGTTTTAATTTGGGCCCAGAGGACCTTGCACGAATATTTTGACGTACAGTAACGTAACATAAGTGAATTTTGAATGAGAAAAACTACAACCCCATAGTATTTTGATTTAGTATAATGGACATACACAATTTATTTCATTAAAAATAAAGAATGTAGTATCTAAATCGATTTTTTATATGCCGACGACCTCAAAGTATACAGAGCCCTATGAAACATAAATTATTGCCTTCTACTTCAACAAGACCTGGATCGACCCTCCTCCTATTGCCAGGAAAATAAGCTACAATTAAGTTTCTCGAAATGTAACTTCCTAAACTTTACTTAGAATAAAACTGTTATAAAACACACATATACCCTGTGCGATTTACCTCTGATTAAATTGGACTCTATTCGTGATCTCGGTGTCATCCTGGATACGAAGGTTTGCTTAGACTTACATGTAGGAAAAATTGTTAGTAAAGCGTATCAACTATTCGGATTTATAATGCGTTCTACAATCGACTTTTAAAAAACTTATTCCTACCTTTACCTACTTGTATAAGTCCCTAGTGCGCTCTCAGATAGAGTATGCCGTGTCCGTGTGGAGTGCTTTCAACAAGAAGTATACTGAAATGATTGAGCATGCCCAGTACAAGTTTTTGCGGACTACGAACTTTAGATGCTGTGGTCATTATTTGTCTTACCAAAATTTGCTTACAAGGTACAAGCTTACTACGCTTAAAAATAGACGTCAGTACTTAGAAGCCGTAATATAACATTATTAGAAATAAATTTGACTGCATTGATTTGTCTAATATGACATGCTATGCGGTCCCTAGGACAGTTCATAGGCGAAAGGTGCGCGCAGACAAATTGTTTTTGGTAGGCTCTTGCAAGTCTAACTCTGGTTTGCGTTCACTTGTCCGTAGAATGGTCGAGTCCTATAATAGGACTTATGAACATATTGACATTTTTACGTGTTCTGTCTCTGAGTTCAAAAGTCTTATACTTAAGAAGCTTTCATAAATGTTTTTCTTTTTGTTCTCCATCTCTCTTTTTATTTAAATTCGTTTTATAATTTATTTTATTTTTTAACTAATACACGATGGTTAATTTTTTTATTTTACTAAGTGTTACGTACCTACTTGTATCTGTCATCCTAGTGATCTTTTTCTAATTATTCCATCGCTTATCTGTGAACAGCGCTGTGGGCTACAATATTGTGATATGTTTTGTGTAACTTTGTTTTCTATGTTTATATTGTAGCTGTTTGTTGTTCCTTTTAAATAAAATAAAAAAATCTCTTCAAACAGACTACTTCTGGGTAGGCTCGCTCCATCGTAGACTTTGTCTCTGTCATCTCTGACATAGACTAGAGTCAAGAGCAAACCCATTACAAATAAAAAATGGTAAAATTTTACGTTATGTTACTATACGTCAAAAATATTCGTGCTAGGCCCTCAGTTTTCCAAGAAAATGGGTGAAAACGAAGAGTTAAACAGCACCAACCTGCTTAAATTTTAATACTAGACTGAAAAAACCTTTGTTATTTTTTTTTCTACTAGGATCGACCACACTTGGATATTAATTATATAACAACAAATAGGTCAATCACAAAACGTTAATGTTAACCAAGTTACTGGGTTGTAGAGGTCAGAAAGACAGTCACTCCACGTAAAATATTGGTATTCAGCTAAATCTGGTTTGACTTGAAGCCGACCCCAATATAATTGGGAAAAGTTTGGTCAGATGATGATGAAATAGGTCGGTCAATAACAATTTAGCCAAAAAAAAAGAAATTCCGGAAATAAGTAATTTTTAAAATATTTACGGTATTTCTTCGAAAGAGTCACCGCGGCCCTGGGATGAAAAGAACATTAGGAGGAAAACGAATGGGTTTTAGTCAGTAAGCATTTGGCACTTCCTTCTGGTCCCCTGTGAGTGGAGAAGTCATTCGACGATAAACCGTCTTAAAAAAAAACATTACTCATCTATACTCTTACTAGTAAAAACATAACATCAGTGATACACATTAACAATACCCGTGTTCTTTTCTTATCTTACAACTATTTGGCTATCCAATAAACTTCCGACCAAAATAATTCACCCAAAAATAACTTCTTTCATTTCGTACCTACGAGTTCGAAAGTCGAAACAGACAACAAAAGTTGCGTTCCAGCGATCATATCCACAGTTTTGCAGACAGTTTGACACACAACTTCATCTCATCAGACGTTTATTTTTACGATGTTTGTTTTGAATTCTTTCGGTTCAGTTTCAGCGGCTTGATTAAAAGAAATATTTATTTCGGTTGAGCAATGTTAAGGAAAAACAAGTATAATTTGGAGAAAAACAAAAAACAACTGTCAGTGTAAATTTCGAGGAAGTTGTTTGAAGATTTTTATCGTTTGGTCAAAATACTGGTCTAATTATGCACGGTTGTTGGAGAAAACATAAACCATGATAATGTTAAACATGGGCGATAAATTAAAAGTAAATTAAAAGAATATTTGAATCTAGTCTTGGGATAAATCATCAGATGAATTATGTATGAATTTTTCTATCATGAATTACATAACAGATTGTTTTGATGCCAATGTTTTCCTAGAACTTTAAGAATTTGCTTTTCCAGAGACCGTTTTCAACATTCTACGTTTTCTTTATTTACAAGACCTCTAGGAACTTTGCAGTCTTTTACGCAGTTCCTAGAGGTCTTTCATTCTATACTAGATACCTGGCTAGTGATTAAACCAGTACTGTTCAGTTCATCAGGTTATCTGATAGATATCGCTGTCAAAAATAAACAAACGACTTTTACTACGTTTAGTGAGTGTAACAAAAATAATTCTATCTATCAAATCACTCTGGCAATCTTCATTCCACCATGCGAATGAAACATTAAATTAATAGCTTTTTTTATCAAAACTCACCTTTCCTATTCGACCTTAAACAAAAACTTTTCAAACAGAATCGAATATCGGAAATTCATTGAGTAACAAATGAATATCCGATAAATGTTGGATCATAAAAGCCTATCACCTGTCCGGCCGATACAGTGCCGGCGCTTTATACGGCTCGTAATTAATAAAAAATAAAAACTGTCGAGCGATGGCCCTAAAACGCATTTAATTCTTGATAAGGGTAACAAATTGGATAAAGATAGCACGACCGTCGGAGACAGAGAGATCGTAAGTGCATTGCCGTGATAACTCATGTGTGATGCTGACAGATTTGTGTGGACGTTTTTTCGATAAATAAAAATATATTTTGCTAAAATTTTGCTGTCTGCTGTCGAAAAGCGTGACGTCCCATTTTTTATGTACGAAAGTGTTTTTAAATTCAATACTTTGCTTTCGCTTTGAGTATTCGCGTTTTTTGATTTTGATGGTTTAGAGAGCCAAAGCTTACTCACTGATTTAACTTTAACATTAGCACTTAAAATATAACAATCATGTCATTTTGAACAAAAATAACAAGAGCAAAGATGAACATGAAATGCGTACTTATTTACGTAGTAAAACTTTGGTATTGATTATAGACTCAGATATTTTGCACCTGACAGAACTAACTTAGTTAATTTTACTATTCAACCATTAATTTGGCAATGAGATAATATATGATAACTACCCAGTGACTTTATAATTATGCTGAAATTTCAGTTATGTCATTAAAATAATCATAAATTTAAATGGTTAAACCGACAAAATAATTATATAATTGTTGCGGTTAAATCCACACGTTTAGTAATAAGCGTTGACCGCATGCTAAAATGCTTTTACCGGCCAAATAGTTAAATGTTATTAAAATTTGAAGTATTAGTATCATTACCTATACAAAAACGATAAATTTACATAGTTTGAATCAATTGTGATTGAAATAACATACATTATTTTCATCCGTTTTTTCTTACTACTATTGAAGAAGTAAAAAAGTAATCCTGAGTAATCTGAAATAATCCATCGTAGTTCTCATTGCAATTGAAAATTACGACTTTATAGCAGAACTCTATTTTTCAAAATTATTAACAATCTCATTTCAAGTAACAAGAAATAAATCTCTAACTGCAAGTGAATCCACAACATTCTTTCGTTTGGCCTTCACAACCACTTCTCAACATTGTACCCGTGATGTTTGTAATCTTAAAATGTCAAAGGTATTTAATTTGAATATCATGTCTTATCTCATTCCCAAGCATTGAATTTATCGATGAAATATCTATCGATATGAAATGTAGCCTCTATTATACTGAAGGGAATGAAATCTCCTTTCATTTAATTTTAAGGATGGCCACTTTATTTTGTCTTTATGTGTATTTTTATTTTAAAGTCGAGTATCTGCGTTGGACATTGTGATAGCTACAAATTTCCTTGAAGAAAGCTTTATTGAAGTGGTCTCAGGTGAATCAGGTTTATTTGTCGTAAAGAATATGGACGTAGAACAAGCAAAGACGACAAGATAAAAGATCAAACAATGAATTTATAAATCGTGAAAGACGTGTATGTACTGAAAATGATGAAAATAGTCACATGATACACATAATGTATAGAGGTTTTATTTTTTTTTACCTAGGTAAATGGATGCCTCCCACGTATGTCACATAATTGTACATCACAACAGAGAAAATTTATTATGTACATCAAATTAGACACTGTGAGTTAATCACAAATTTTGTGAGTTATAAAATACTAATAAGTTAAGTGAAATTGTTGATAAATTATTATCAAGACATAATTTCAGCACCGTTTATAAATTCCAATGTTTATTTTAACATTCTAGCTTTAACCATTAAGCACACAAATTATAATTAAAAGTCGCTTTTGCTCTATCAGCTGATTTAACGACTGAAGTTCTAAAATTATTCATTGTTAAGTGCATTTGAATATCGCGACCTTTTGTTTTCTTATTTACTGCCATGCGTTTAATAAAACAAAGCCATATTTTAATTTGAACGGCCAATTAATTTCTTCAGTACAATTATTTTGCTTTGAAAAAGAATTTGGAGTCCTAGCTAGATTTCTTTTGTCATCTTTCATTTTTTAGGGTTCCGTACTCGAAGGGTAACCAACAGAACCCTATTACTAAGCCTCCGCAGTCCATCCGTCCATCCGTCTGTCTGTCAGCGAGCTGTATCTCAAGAACCATAATAGGTAGACAGATGAATTTTTCACAGATAGTGTATTTCTATTGCCACTATTACTATAAATAAAAATAAAGGTTGCTGGTACGGGACCATTCGTTTGCGAGTTCGACTCGCATTTAGCCGGTTTCTTTTTCTGCTCTCGAGATTTTGATGCCAGCCCTATCTTCTTCGGTGCAGACAACAATAATATATCTAAATCAAGGCATCAAGGTCCGATACACTGGGGCTATTACTCGTACAAGTAATAGCTATTTGCCACTAATACTAATACGCCTTTGTGTTGCGAGTGTGTCGGGATGTTTATCTTGGTGGTCATTTCTTACCAGATTCAATCTTATCTTATTGGTTATTTTAAGAATTTGTTTTTAAAGATGAAACATCGGTTTTATGATTTTCGATGTTGAGTATAACTGCAATATTTATTTGGGTATAATTTAGACGGGCACCAAAATGGATTTCCGGTCACCAAATGGGTATAATTTAGACGGGCACCAAAATGGATCAACGGTCACCAAATTCTATCCAACTCAACTGTGATTGCCATAAAATGTAGGCTTGGGGTTACAAACTGGATAAAATAGGTTAGGTTAGGTTAGAATTGTGACAAAACCCAAGCGAAAGATGCGGTCAGACAACGCGAGGTAATGTTGGCGGTATCATTAGACATCGCCAATGCGTTTAATACTTTGCCATTCGGCTGCATCGCAGAAGCGCTCCGTTTTCATAGGGTGCCCATGTATTTGAGGAAACTGGTGGCAGACTATTTGAGGGGGCGCTATGTAAGTTACCAGGGACGCAATGGTAAAATTGTGCGGAGGCCTATAACGTGTGGTGTTCCACAGGGGTCAGTCCTAGGGCCACTACTGTGGGATGTGGGTTACGATTGGGTCCTTCGCGTTGCTCTCTCACCCGGGTTGGGCGTCATTTGTTATGCTGACGACACATTAATCACAGCCCAGGGAGGAAATTTTGAGGAGGCGGCGTGTCTGGCTACTGAAGGTGCGTTCCTGGTCATTAGGCGCATCGAAGCGCTGGGTCTTAGGGTGGCGCTCGACAAGACCGAGGCCCTGGTGTTTTATGGACCCCGACGTCGACCACCGGCGGGTGCTTTCATCACGATAGGTAATGAACAAATCGTGGTACGCACGCACATAAAATACCTGGGCCTCGTCCTAGATCGCAGGTGGAACTTCGGCGAGCACTTCTGCCAACTTGCCCGAAAGCTGATTGGCACAGCTTCCGCCCTAAGTCGGCTACTGCCGAATCTGGGTGGAGCGAGTGTGAGTTGCCGACGGCTTTACACGGGGGTGGTGCGTTCGATGGCACTGTATGGTGCCCCAGTGTGGGCGGACTCCCTGACTACCCAGAACAAGGCTCATCTGCGGCGACCGCAAAGAGTCATGGCAATCAGGGTAATACGCGGATACCGCACAATCTCTGCTGAAGCGGCGTTTGCATTAGCAGGAACACCCCCGTAGGATCTGGAGGCGCAAGTGCTTGCCGAAATTTACCAACATAGTGTGCAAGTTCGGGCGGAGAGCGGCAGTGGTCCACCGCCTGAAGTGGTGATGAGATGGCGCAGAGAGGCGCAAGCTACCATCATGAGGCAATGGGCGGAGAGGCTGGAGACGCCTAGTGCCGGTCACTGGACTGTAGGGGCTATCCAGCCAATCCTAGAGGAATGGGCACGAAGGCGACACGGGACGTTGTCCTTCCGTTTAGTGCAGGTTTTGTCGGCGCATGGCTGTTTTGGCAAATACCTCCATACAGTGGCAAGACGGGAGGTGACTCCCGTGTGTCACCAGTGTGGCTGCAGCCAGGACACGGCTCTGCACATTCTCGAGCAGTGCCCTGCCTGGGAAGCGCAGCGCCGTGTCCTGGTCGCAGCAATTGGAGAAGATCTATCGCTGCCGGTCGTTGTTAGGGGTATGGTCAGCAGTGAGACGGTATGGCGGTTGCGTCTTTTTGCGAAGACGTAATCTCGCAGAAGGAAGCGGCGGAGCGGGTCAGGGAGGAAGACTCACTTGCTAACCCGATTCGCCGCAGAAGGACGGGACGGCGCAGGCGGCGAAATGCCGATTTGATGCCGCCATAGGAGGGGCCAGCGGACGATAGATCGGGGACTCTATCGTCCACGCTGTAAGGTCCCTGGAGTCGTGGTGATGTCCCAGTGCACTCGGACATCGCTGAAAGAAGAGGGAGCCCGAACGGGCATAGAAGAGGGAGCTCAGAAGTAGGCCACGCTGGATGGGTCGCGAATGTCATGCGTAGCAGTCCTCGCGACCCATACATCAAGGTGCACAGGCGAAGTTTTTAGTGGGTGCAAGTCCCACATAACCACGTCGTCTCCCCGGATGATGTGGTATGCGTTAGGCATTTTCTTCGCAAGGAAAAAAAAAAAAAAAAGGTTAGAATTGTGACCAACCGCGCGCGAGCCGAGCGAGCGGTGCCGCGGCAGCGGCCGGCGAGCGCTACTTCTCGAATATTAATTGTTGACCATTTATCCGTTTTGGTAACCGTTTAGAACTTGTTTGGTAGTAAAATAGGTACTTTTTTGGGCGGTGTTTAAACACAAGCCTATTTATTTTATCATGTAGGTACTAGCTGTCCCAGCACACTTCATCCCGCGTCACAATTAATTTTTGCTGTGAATTATTTCTATCATGCATGAGAGATCCCGTTGCATCAAACACAGGCCTCCTATCGGTGAGAGGGAGTGGGCCGTAATCCACCACGCACGCCCAGTTCGGGTTGGTAGATGTCACATGTCTTCGAATTTTGTTGTAAGTTGTAGGAGGAGCTCGTGGCTAGATAATAACAGCCGCACGGGTCGATCTTCAAGGTTAAGCAACGCTTGCCAAGGTTGGTCTGTGGATGGGTGACCATCTTAACGTACCATGTCACATTTCTTCGAATTTTTGGTAAACAATTGTATGACAAAATGAAATTTGTTCACTAAATGTTTTTTCGCGGTTTTTTAACGATGTTTTAATAGTTTTTCTACCATTTATCAACCAATCAAAGATTTTTGAAATCGACCCAGCCATTCTTGAGTTTTAAATGGTGTAACTAACCGAAGTTTTTTTTTTTTAAATATGGATATAGGTTCTAGGTTAGCACAATAGATACAACTCAAAAGGAACAGGAAACGATGGAAAAATAGTTTGAAAGCCATTAAATTGAAATCTTGGTAACAAAATCGCCATAGAGCAAATTACTAAACGAACTAGATTGATTCGAGTAGTATGGAGGCGGATATTGCAGTCAATCTTTGAGAAGAACGTTCGTACAGGTGTTCTAAATCAGCTAACAAACCAAACAATATAATAATCAGTGCCTAATGACCACTAAAGCGCTACCGCAGGAAATCCGGGTTAACGATCTTAAACCAGCGTTTGTATTGCAAACATTAATACCTCCTCTGCGAGCATTCATATTAGGAAAACACTTGAATAAAAAGTAGTCTATGAACAGATAAAAAAAGTAACTTTTTATTTTCTCCAACCGTTATTTATTTATAAGACACATTCACAATATTATACGCTTTTTATCATAATCTGAATAATGAATAGCTGCAATAAATACTAATAAAAATATTCGTGAGCCGATCCATTTATTTCCACTAAAATCTACTTGTTAACCATTTTTACGATAAAAACATTACACAAACCATGTTCATACATAATAAAAATTTAATAAAAGCGAATATAAAAATGATGTACGTTAATAATATTCTAAACATTTCTTATTCCACGTGCATTTTGAATATTCTGATAAGACAAATATTTTTATGCACAATAAACACGTTGTTCCGAATTCCGGACCATTTTATTGTCATATGTCACGGCAAGGAACCGTAAAGCTCCGTTAGTATTATAAATTCTCGTGTGTGTTAGTCAAAAATGATTTGCATATTGTGGTAGTTGTCGCCATTAAGTTGGTACCTTGCATGTAAACCAACCATAACCGTGACTTTATTAAAACGTTATTGATGGCACTGCTAAGTTGTGTATCTTTATCAAATGCACGCTGACTTTTGGGGAAACTTGTAGTTTTTATGCATGCTACAATAAAATATTTTATCACTGCAGGTCAACATACTATAAATGAATATCAGCACGTATTCTGCAGCGTATATTCTGACGCTAAAGGTGCTTATTTCAGCTTTAGTCTTCTTCTTCTTCTTCCACCTGGCGTTAATCCCGGCTATTGCCAGGGTCCGCCTTCCTACTTAGCTTCCTCCACTTTGCCCGATCTTGAACATCCTTCTCAGTCAGGCCATTCGCTCTCATGTCGGACTTGACGACGTCCAGCCAGCGCTTGCGAGGGCGACCACGGGACTTAGCCCCAAGAACAGCCATATTCATGCATCTCCGACCAACGTACTCCATAGGGCGGCGCATGATGTGGCCATACCATTGCAGACGACACTCTTGCAGTTTTTCCCCCACGTCACTGACACTAAGACTACCCCGGATGTAAGAGTTGCGTATACGATCGGATCGCGTTACGCCACTCATCCACCTCAGCATCTTCATCTCCGTGACGCGAAGCTTCATTTCCGTGTCTGCTTAGTGCTGGCCAATACTCGCCCCCGTACAGTAGGACAGGCCGAATGATGCATTTATATATATATCTGCCCCTTTAGCTTCGGAGGCATTTTGCGGTCGCATACAACGCCCGTTACCTTGCGCCACTTCGCCCAAGCCGCGCCTATACGTGCTTGGACATCGTCGTCCACCCTGCCAGACTCGTGCAGCACGGATCCAAGGTACCTGAACGTATCGGACTTTTTTCAGTTTTAGTATTCTACGAAAACAGATTAAAAATTAATATCAGCATGATTTCTACAGTGTTTTTAGTTTTCTACAAAACCGGCTAAAAATTAATATCAGGCGATTTCTTCGGCATATATTTTAACGATAAAGACCTTAGTTTCAGTTTTAGTATTCTAAGAAAAAATAAACAAGTGAACGGTCCTTTGAAAGGTGACTGTAGCCTTAAAGATTTATAGGCTGGTTATCGGGCACTGAACTTCAAATGTCCTAGGGTAAAAAACTGGTAACCGCTTATTGGAAAACGAAAATAGACGGGCCTAACTTATTGGGTAGATGGATTTCGGTTGCGTAAGTAATTTGTCTCGTAGATACGAGAATAACAACGTGTCGTGGTAAATGATTAGCTTGTCATTCCAGTCAGCAGATTTGTTCATACTTTAGTCATTTTTTTTTTTAATTTTTAACCGACTTCAAAAAAAGGAGGATGTTCTCAATTCGGTTGGTGTTTTTTTTTTTTTTACCTCGTAACTCCGTCATTTATGAACCGATTTGAAAAATTTTTGTTTCATCTGAAAGGGTATACTTCTCGATTAGTCCTATTGTCACCATGTCAGAATCTGATGATGGGATCCCACGAAAATCGAGGGCAACCCTCAAATTTTATAGGCATATACAATGTTTTTCATAAACTTTCTAACGCAATTCAGATATTCGTGCCTGGTAATCATCATCTCATGTTGCTGAGCTGATGATGTAAGGTATAAATTAGGATCTGATGATGAGATCCCATGAAAAATGTTTGTTCAGCGATACTTTAGCCAATTGTCAGCCGATTTGGATGATTCTTTTTTTGTTTGGAAGAGTATTTTTCTGAACTGGTCCCGTTTCAATTTGGTGATGATCTGACGAAGAACTTCGGAGGTAGGCAACGGAACTCTTCAATAAATGATAGGAAAGGGATCGGGATTGCTGTAATCGCATGTTTTTTTAGTGTTTACACCAGTTCTTAACATAACATTGCGCCAGTACGCTATTACTGCGTACGCAGGTACCTACTACAAGGTACAAAATAACTTCGGAAGAAAGAAAAAACTTTAATTTCTGAAGTCGGTGTCAAAAATTTAAAAATAACCAAAAACACCGACATCAGAAATTAAAGTTTTTTCTTTCTTCCGAAGTTATTTTGTACCTTGTAGTGTTTTGTTTTTGGAAGTCGGTCGTATTTTATTGTAAAAAAGTTTTTTTTACACTAGAAGTGCACAATATACTAACAACCCTAAAAAATTTGAAACATTTTTTATTTTGCTATGTACGGTGCAACCGCACATTATGCAATTCAGCAGTTTACGCCGCACATACATTTCGATTCAACTCATAATACAGTTCAGTTTGCGTTAGGCTATCAAGTCAGCCAGGCGTTCTTGGTACAGCCATCAAGGGCCGCGTCACTCACTTCATTTGCCACACCATCAGTCCATTAAGCTCATTTTACCTTTAAGTACTTTTGGGACAATACAGTAGTGTTCTAGTACTTACCTTCTGTTAATTCCATTCATCTCTCATCTAAAATTAATGTAGGGTCTAACAAGAGATTATACATGCTATATGTTCAGTATTGATAACTAAAAAGCTTGAATTATGATCCTGATCAGAATCGGAATTTTCAAAATTACTTAGACTAGTGCAAAAGAAATCATACAATTTGCCACTGTTTTAAAGATAAACAACGTGGGATAGACGATAAAACAAATCATTGCCACTTTACGTGTAGGGGGAGGGGAGTACAATATTTTTTTTTTCAATATTTTATTCTATCACTTTGTCGGCGTGATTAATATGTATACCCAACGAAATTCTAACTTTCTGGTGCTAAGCATCTCTGTGCTAATCCGCTAGATAGACACATGAATACGGTGGAACTAAAAGGGTTGCTTGTTGACTACGGAACCCTAAAAATTCTGGACCTAAACACAACGACCACAAATAATATTACCATAATTTTATAGTGGCAGTTTCAAGATAAATAACCTTGAAATAAAGAAAGTAACATTATGTCACAAGTTAGCGGTGCGGTATTCGCTTTAAGGTTGCAACAAATGGATGTCCAGCTCAGCATGTGTGAAGGAAAACCTGACGCTGATATTCTACAGGATCTCTGTGGCAACAACTGGACATGGGTTTTGAGCTGGATTTATGCAAAAAGAGTTACAAGAGCTGTTATGATTGTGTATAATGTGCGTTATGTGAGACAAGGGATAAACTCGTAAGTATACAAGCAATTAATTACATTAAGGTTTTTTTTTGTAGAATGACTTTATCTAGCACCAGTTGACCCGCGCAACTTCGTCTGCGTCACAATTGTCATTACTGCTCCGATTCTATTTCGATTCTTCCTCGATAAATGGGCTAACTAACGCTGAAAGAATTTTTCAAATCGGACCAGCAGTTCCTGACATTAGCGCGTTCTAGCAAACAAACTCTTCAGCTTTATATATTAAGTAGAGATAGATTCTAATGCATTTGCTAATCAACTGGCTCTTATTCGCTAAGGATCATTATTGTATTTAAATCATCCACGAACGTAAAACAGTCGCCCCTGTCTTCTGTATGTTTATCGACTTCAAAGTTAATTATAATTGCCATCGTATTTCAACTTTGCCTCATATTTTTTACCAAATACGTGAATTTTAATGCGTAAATGAAAGCTAGCGATGGAGTTGGCTTTCACAATTTGCGTTGCGATCTCCCTCATTTAAACGTGCCAGGCTCAATTTAAAAGCACCCCACATTTGCGTAATTTGGAAACCAAAAAAATATTGCCAGTTTTTTGCATGTTACTGGAGTAATAACAATAACTGGAGGGTGAGATCTGGTGTTTATGATTTTCTAGGGTGAGTTTAGTGATTATGGGGAAAATAATTCAGTTTTTTCAATAGAAAAGTGATATTAGTGTCATCGTTAAGAGAGGAAAAAAAGAAATCATTATGAGGATTCTGTAGGCACACATTTTTTTTCTTTTTTTGTTTAGGGACATAAAAAACCAGTATTTTTGATGTTGCAAGCTTAATACTACTTATTCATTATTGTTTTTTTATTAGTATTTTTTTCCTGTGTTAGTCTCAAACGAATATTTTTCTTAATTTTCTTCAATATCTGGCAAAACATGATGCAATGGTCTGTGGCACCCTAATTTTGCACCCAATTAAACAATCTGAAAGAATCTTGCGGACCGCTTGTTGACAACAGTAATTTAGATGGTCAACGTCATGTTATAATTTATTGGAAGGATGAGAACAATCTGCTGCGCCTGCGTTCTTTGATCCCTTCCCAGTCCTCCAATTATTGGGTGCATTTATGATATTAGGGTTAGGATGAAGATCAGTTGATGACACATTTGAAAGCATTGCCTCGATCAACGTCTTTTTTTGGACAGGAAATCATGAAATGACTCCTCCCGCTTTGGACGTAGCTGAAGGAAGTGTCAGACTCTTACTAACTAAAAGCCACCGGTGTTTCTCCATAAATGCTCTTTGCATTCTTAGGTCACGGAAACAATGGTGAAGTCACTGGCCCTGGCGGGCCCCGTTTACTATGTTGACATCTCTTCCAACGATCCGGGCCTATGACTAGTCATGAAAGCCGGGAATCGCCCTACGATTCCAGACGCGTCTTTTTCTATTGTGGCGATTGGGATGTGAGGTTTGCCTCACCCTCAAGCTTCCTGACTCCTCATTTGCTAGCATTAATGCTTCGCAGAAGGAGGTGACAGCTTCCTCTCGATCACGACCATGGGTTGAAACAGAGCTGGACGCGAGAGGTCGCTGCCACCGATTGCCTCTACGAGGACGGTGCTCTCAAGCAGGGCAGACTACCACCGTGTACTTCACCGTTTCCTTCAGGATAATATCTCGATAAACCTGCAGTGCAATTCTGTAAACATCTTAGATAAAGTGACCATGAAATGGGCTATCCACCAATAAAACCAAAATTTAAACTCTGGTACAGCAAAGTTCAGGCTAGAGATTATGCAAAGGTTTAATGAGCATTACCTGTCCACAGCTTTGTACGCTTGTAAATATGATTTTTGAGTACTTAGAACGTTTTTGCTGTCGTCTGATTTACGCGGTTAAAACTCCCCCATTTAATTTGAAAGGGACCGCCGTACGCGCTGTATTTTATTAATCTTTATAACCGTTTCGGCTTTCAGTCTGCTTGAAAATATAATATATGCGGATGAAATAATTAAGTAAGAGTTCACTGTATTGCAGGGTTGTGTTTATTTTGGTCTCGATATTATGAAACTTTTTCGTACCATTACTGTGTGACTGAATTTTTATTTTCAGATCGTGAAACCTCGGAAAAGAGAGGGATACCTAACCGAAGTCTTGCACAGCTAAAGTACACCACCAACCCATAAATAAGGAAGAAAAGATCTTCGCGAGTTTAAAATAAATTACGTTGTGAATCTAACATTATTGCGAGCGTCGAGACAAATTGTTATAAGGCCATAGATTATGTCTTAATGCGCACTTAAGTAGATAAGATTATGCACATTTTCGTTATGCAGATAACTATGCTACGTCCCACACTCCTCGATTGATTCGCAACGCGGCCCACGCAGGCACATAAATCATAAATCAAACACAGACAATCACTAACGAACGTTGTTCAAACATTGAAATTGAGTTACGAATAAAAATACATGAAACAATAGCGAGAGGCCTCTATCACACTTCAATTTGTCAAAATGTGTCAGAATAATACTGTTTGCAATTTCTCGTTCCGTTGCGGGAAGTTCTCGTTCAGAATCCACACCCAGACGCGCTTTCAATGAATATTGTATTACGGGTGGTGGGAATACAGGAAAAAAGTTAAAACTGTTAAGGGAGGGGACTGAAAGAGTGCCGCAGCCGTAGGCTATCGCGACCGACTAGCAACGCAGATTCGTTGAACGTTTTTAGTTTTAACCGATGCCTGTTTTCGTCCTTTGTCCTGCGTTTCCACGTGCTTATTCGTTTGAATAACGTGACGAGATAAATACCGGCTTAGTTTTGAAAAAAATATTGCGTATCTTTCTGTGCACGCGTCCAATTTTGCAGCGTTTTCGTGTTATTCGAATGGTTTCCGACTTTTTTATTTTTATAAAAATGTGCAGCGGATTTTTAGAATAAGTCTACGCCAATTTTAAATAAAAATAATAAATTATCGCTATCATAGGCTTAGATTTTATTCATCTTTTTTACTATTTCAACTAATAATTATAGTACTAGTACCTACTAGACTACTATTTTTAAATTAAAATTCAATAAAGCTATTTTTCCATAATTTAGTTAGTATTTTGGTATTAGTAATAATGGTGCTTATGTAAGTAGAGGTGGTGTGGTGGTGTTATTTTAACCTGTCAGTCGTCGTCGGCACACGTGTGTGCCATTGGGAGTCAACGGAAATGGACGCTTAATGGCAACCCACATGCCAAATAACGCAGTTTAAACTTCTTTTTTTTTAAACGTATAGTTTATTATCCTATGGCCCCCGATCGACCAAAAATCATGGATTCTTTAACAATAAAACTATTCAATTGTTGTGGCGTCGCATCGGCTATTGCGTCCAGATGATCACAGGTTAATGACACTAAATATTATTCGATAGACCCCAAACTATTTTACTTTATGCTGAACAAAGCTTCGATTTTTCACGCGTGTTTTTATGTTATAAATTGCGCGGCTCTCCGCAATCTATGCGACGCTTCAGTGAAACGGACGTCGCAATTAGTTCACACAATATGTTAGTCGAATATCTGCATATTTATTGAAAACCGTTTGTATGAATCTTTAAAACTGGTGTGATGAAATTTTTTATCAAAACCATAAACAATAATAGCACGAAACGAACACGGTAGGTAGCAAATCCGAAAACAAAACCAACGGGGATTTAAAATGCACCCCGGTTTTGCATTTCTTATTTCGCAATTTAAAATCAAAACAATTAAATACACTGAATGAGGGTTAGGTGCCATCCGGAGGGTTCTTTACTTGAAATGCGCAAAATATTCTTTCTTCTCTCTACTTATTTTAATCCAACCTTTATTCTCTTAACGTTAAGGCATAATATTCCATAAAGTTTTAATGACTGCGAGAAGGTGTGATCAGTTTTCCACAGGCCTCGTGAGTTATGATCTGACGGACTTCACAGCTGAAATCGCTTGCACTCTGATATTTTCACGCGAAAATATGCCTTATGTGTTCGTAATAGTCGCTCACTTGGCGGGGAATTTTAGATTTTTGCTTAGTGTATTTAATGGTGAGTTTCGCTTGCACGTTCAGAGTGAAGTATGTTGATAATTTGGAGCTTAATGAAGCGAGTCTGCTGCGTCGTCTCCGGCGGAAGATGGTATAAAAATGCTCGCAGTGAATGCAAATTTTCTCCATTATTGTTTGTCTATTGTCCTGTTTATGAAGCGAGAAAGTGAAAATTTGCGTCGGTTCTTTTGAAATTTATTATTTTTAAAAGTAAGCGCAGTCTTGGGCGTAATTGTATCGAATAATTTTACTACAAGTTCGTAACGAATGTGTTTTTGTTACAAAGAGGCAAACAGAATTGTCGAAGACACCATTCCGAGAAAACCAATATAGTCAATATATTCCCAAAACATCAAATTATATCCCGCTGTCGACCCTACCTAATATGGGTGTATAAGCATTATTGACAAGCTACGATCATCCATCCATATAATACCCAATACTTCCGCAAAACGAGACCTTCTGTAACATTTATTTATCATCAAACAGAGTAATTTTGTCGAATCACGCCTTAAGTACTTTACTGAATATTCCATCGGTGGTTGAACTCAAATTTTTAATTGTAATGGAGATTAGTAGTTATCTGATTCGGAGTAGAGCGCGCATTAGTAATAACATATTTATTTTGTTCGTTTGACAGCTGTGGGTGGATTGATCTACGAGATAACTAAAAGTGCCGGAGCCTTTAATGCGAACTAGAATGCTTATAACAACTCACTGCAACTGGTCTTCAATTACTGCTGTCTTTTGTTTTTTGTTTCTTGGCTATCGAGGTGTTAGGAAAAAACAAGTTTTGAATTGTAGACATTTATAGTATTAACAGTTACGGTAGTCAGACCAGAGTTATATTATTATTCTTTTATGAGTTACTTTTATTAAGAGATTCCATGGAAAATAATAATTGAGGCCAAAAAGAAAAATTTTTACGTCGAGGTATCTTAATATCTGAAGATGAAAAAAAAATTGATATGCAACAGCTAAGTCCATTTCAATCAGAGGAAAAATTATTACAAAAATAATACTTTTAGGGATAGAGCAGAGGGATAGCAAAGACGACAGTAATACAGCAAAAACTAATCCATTAAGACGTTAAGACGTGAATGACGCTATCCACAAACAGATATTTATCTTCAGATATCGGACCGCAAAATGAATAGTCATCGCAAAAAATCCACCGTTTACAAAAGACGCGTGCCGATAATTCAAGTCATTTGGCACACATTAGCACCCAGACCCCTGCAGAATCCATTCGACTTCGCTGTCGTCTGACTGTCGTTAGAAAAACTGCATTTCACGTATTTAATAACGTCGTCAGTGTGCACCCCACACAAGAAATCTATTAACGTCAACACGAACGTTTTAATAATCCATCAAGTATTCAACCCCTTGTTAATGAAAACCGTTTTTCGGCTACAGACCCCGTTAACAGTGCAAATTTTTAAGCTTTCCATTATGTCAAATTTTGCACAGATTATTTTTCTTTTTCAGAAACTGGAGGGTAGGATCGAAGTTGAATCTTTGATAAAGAAAGACTAATGCACTTATTTAATTATTTAAATAAAGATAAGCAGTCGTTTAGGTGCAATTAAAATCTTTACTTTAGCTAAGTGAAAACAATTTTGAGAGTGAAACTTAAGACATTAACACGCATTAAATAAGTGAAAGTATATTCGGATTATTTTTATTTACTTCGACTTAATGATACTTAAATAAGATGGTACAACTTAAGCCTAGTATCTTATGTTTCGGGTATTAAGAAGAGTTTATTTTGGCCTTGTCTCAATTCTACAAAAATAACAAATAGGAAAAGAAAGTCAATTTACTATTTTTCCTTAGCAATTTACATATTTTGTGAGGTGTTCAAGTGCCATTTGCTGAATCATTTAGAAATCTCTCAAAAGAAATGAATGAAAATTTTCAGGAAAATTTACCCCACAAGTTGGCGCCTTCATTGAAAAAGTGACATTGACATTAACATAAAGTCGACTTCAACTTAAAAAATGTCAGAAAACAAGCAATTTGATAGGTGTTTGGGACTGACGCCTCAGTGCTGCCACCTGGTGCTCGATATTTGAGAAAACAAAACCCTCATTAACAGAATCCTAGTCATTAAATAAATTTCGATTAATAGAATTAAAGACAATCATAAACAACATTGACATCAAGATACCGATGATTAAGCATACAATTGTCCCCCCCGATGGATTGTATAATGCCAAAGGAATTTGCAGTCTAGACGCACTCGCTTAATGGGTGCAAATCATTGCAAATAGCATTCCTGGAATAATGTTGGATGACGTTTTTAATAACGGCAGTACTGTTGTTTTGTCATAGATTTATTGTCCACTTGCTCTAGTGTTTTCTTCTGCGGGCAATGAGCAAAGACAATTTAATTTTTATGCAGTTTAGTTGATTTTTTTCTAGAAAATCTTATTAAATATCTAAATAACGCACTAAGTACTTACTATAAGACTGGCAAGGCTGAACAGACAACAAATTTGGACTCCGAATGATGAGCATCATTATTATTACGAAGCTACTGCATTATACCTAACCTATGTATGTACTTATCTATACTAATATATAAAGTTTGTTTGTTTGTTGGTTTGCTTGAACGCGCTAATCTCAGGAATTACTGATCCGATTTAGAAAAATATTTCAGCTTTAGATAGCCCATTTATCGAGAAAGGCTATATGAAGGACATATATCATCACGCTAAGACCAACAGCAGCGGAGCAGACGAAGATGCGCGGGTCAACTAGTTTCATATATAGAGCTATACAAGATACAATGCCACAAAGTATAGTCTCGCTTCTATCTATTTAATTTCTTCGAAGTAATAAGTGTCTCAAATGTACTTATATTAATTTCATTTTCATCCTTTTATATACGCAAAATGATATGTCAGAAATGTCTTTTAGCCAGAACGAATAACATCCAGAATATGTTCGTCATCGTATTTATGAGGCTCAGTTTTTTGCCATAGCTGCCAATCCTCATCAAACCTTCAATAATATTTGGGATGTTAGATATTTATAATACGATAAAAAGTTCCTTGCGATCCGCCCAATCAATCGGAGCTTTTAATGGACTGTATTTAGAGCTAATGGTATTACCACAGAGTAGAGAAAGGGAGAGAGGCAACTTGATTTCGTTATTGAAAAAATATATAATATATAATATATACAAATAAAAACTGTTTACTATATTGAATTTGCAATGCACCTGCCATGTTATTTCTTCACCACTCTTCTTTCTTGTCAAATTCTCCACTAGTCAAGAGAATACCTAGGGCATTAAATTCACCTTGATTCCTATGCATGAAGTAAAGACAATCTATCAAGCCAAAGAGTTTGTTTGAACGCGCTAATCTCTGGCCATAATTATGTTTGTACATGATAGCTACAATAGGCTATTGGGGCACGGGAAAAAACTGATTATGCGCATACGAAGTCGCGAGCAAAAGTAAGTCTCTTAATAACTCACTCAACTTCACGTTTTAAATATCGGTAAAACTTACGTGTCAATAACGTGACCAAAATGTATGCAATGGTCGATGAGAAAAATAACAATGCATGTAGGTATGAGTATACTCTACTCCAAAGCTCTTTAGCCGTTAAGCTGTGGCCTGTCAACCATTGCCTTTTCTTTTGTCTAAATACACATGCACTTGTTTAGTCTATGAAGCCTCACCTAAATTAAGCATCGAATATCTGATGGGCTTAAATTGAATCACCTTCAATTTTGACTGAAGGCTGGTCACTGTATCGACACTATTTGTAGCACAAATTAATTAGTTGCCGCTTGATACCCATTGAATGCTTACTTACGCGTAGCTTCAGTTACAATCAAGATCGCACATGATGATAAACAAGTATTATAATTGGTTTATAATTGAGCTTTGTCGTTTTTGTATTAAAGCTTAGTGTCTTTTTCCATCTACGGTTGTTCTGTGATTGATTCTTACATACCATCTTTATACTCCAAACAAGCCTCGAGTACTTTAAAATAATCTCGTATTAATTCAATTATTTATCATCGACATTGTGTTCGTCGTTAAGAATTCTACGAGCATTCCCGATGAATTTATAAAGATGATATAACTTAATGCGGCCACAAATCAATATTAATTTCTGTTGCAACACCGCATACAAAATAAACCGTAATTTGTATTCGGCAAATTCGTATTATCACTAACGTCCCGAGTTATTTTCAATTAAACGAATTGATGTTTATGTTGATTCATGATCGAGAAACAGTAGGGGGCCTCCCGCTTCGCACTTGTGTACAAACTTGAACGCTACCTCTAAAATTCTTTTAAAAAATAAGTGGCAATCAAATATAAAGGTTATTTTAATATGCAGTAAAATTGGAAATCAATTTCTCTTTGAGTCATAAAGAGGCGTTTTAGTGGGCTTTCTCATGAATCATTGCGCGGAGCGTTATTCCAATCCAGTGTATGATTTGTTGGTATGTAGTAAGCATGGTCTCAGCAAGAGATGCCGTAAATCAGGAGACGTGACACCCTTATGATTCGTACAGCTGCACAACGCCGTCGAAAAATAAGATTCCAGTACGGCACATTGAAACAGGGTTTTTTAAATATTTATTACATTCTCGTGTAGCGCACGGAGTTATAGGTAAGTAAAATTTGGAATGTACGTACACGCGCAAAGGAAAGATTCCCTTACCTACACACTGACTTACTGTAGTACTTAGATGTTTTTTTTTTGTTGCTATGCTTTCCATTAAACATTAAGTACTACGATTCTTTAAGTGTAAAATTAAAAATGCATTCATATCTACGTAATAATCATCAATTCGCTTTAATGATACCATTAAAAAATTAGAATAAGGAAACCTTGTTCTATTTTATATTCCTTAAAATAATAAAATTTTAACATATTGAAACGTGAGACTAGCCGCAAAATTTAGATAACATTCGTAGGTACCAAAGAGGTTGTGTAGAAAACTAAACAAAACTTTATTTACGTAGCCGTAAGTAAGCCCATAAACAATCCTATTACATAATCCGAAGAAAATTTAAAGGTCATCAACAAGGTTTGTCGATACCTATTCCAAGTTCATCTTATCAATAAAATGAACCTAAAGGCTCTGATTGCTTTTGTTTGTAACGCAAACACATTTAAGCTATGGAATAGGTCGAACAGTGATTTTCCTGGAAGGAATATTGGAATGGAATCTGATAAAGGCGTAAGTACAAAATACTAATAAGATTAGTGAACAGGTTTTTGGACAGCTGTCATCATTATCGCATTACCACAGTGACTTTTCGTGTAGATAACGTGCAATTTCATAAAAATCTCATCAGTAATAATAAGCTTTCCGGTGAAATGATGCCTTACAATAAGCACACTTCTCCCAAATTTTCACACTGTAATTTTTATAGTACATACCCACATCCAGCAGATTCCCGCACAGTGGTTTTTAGAAAATATTATGTATATTTTTTTCGCACCTTGTTAGTCCTCGTTTCTTTGCAGTCATAAAAGTATTTCGTTAGCCTGTTCACACAAAATTTTTGCCAACTGTACAAACTTCGAAAAGTTACATAGTTCTCCTAGAACAACATCTATTCCACGAAAATCCTGCGCCAAGTAAAAGCTAATAGACTAGAAACTAGAGAGGAACAAAGTAACGTGCCAACACAAAATAAACTTACATAATATGGCAAATATTTTGTATCCGTTAATTTGTAGGTAAGCGATACATTGTCTGATGTAGGTATAGCCTGTAAGTGATCTGTGTAAGTAAATACGGTGAGGCTCGGTAATTTGTTTTAGCCCCAAAACCCCTCCCTTTCCATCAATCGAACAAAGACGTGCTGATTGAATAGTAATACAATCCTGGTAAAAGTGGAGCACAATATCTACAACATGATGGTTATATTTTCATCGTTAGCTTTCAATACTTGGGGGAATGAGTGTTTGATTCTAGATTTCTAGATGCTGCTCACAATATCGTCCTTGCCTCTCTTGTTTTTATTTTTTGGTCTCTTTAATGTTTCACTGTTATTTACTTTAAGGTCTTAATTTTTTATTACTGTCTGCCTTGTGTCCAATTTTGTTTAACTGTTGTTTCTAAACTATATTTTGAGCCAAGTTGTTTTTTTGTCACTTCAAGCAAGTCTATCCATCTTTCTTATACCATCGTGTTCATTATTAATAATTTCCATCTCGATTTCTACAAATAATCATGCAATGTGTTAGTTGCATATAATTTTGAATAAGTTATACGAGCCAACTGAGAGCCTGAATTTCCTCTGACGTAAGTAAGTCTGCCAAACTACTAGTTACTTTCAAACTATTGCAATTTACACCCGACAGCTTATTGCTGTGTGCTGTGAGTTGAAGTCAATGCATTTCGAATTGTATCTCGTATATCGCACACTGGTTTAAAGTTTGTTAATTTCTGACAGCTTCTGTCTGTAGACAATGGGTTCGTTCTGATGTCGATTGCTGCTTTTGCATTCGAGATATAATTTAGAATAAGTCGGTCATTGAATGTAAAACTGTATCAAACTTATGCATTCAAATCTTTAACTTCTTCAGCATTAGTATTTATTAACAGCAGTTTAGTGGCAGATAGTGTTTTTTAATGAATTTTCGAGTTACTTTTTTCTTTATTTCATGTACCATCAGAAGAGATTGAAGGGATAAGAACATGACGAAGCAGTCCTACATCTTCTGTTAGTTGAGTTAGAGTTGATAGATTAGTAATTTGTTTCCAACTTATACATCTGTCTGTAATTGGATGTTTTGTTAGTCAAATTAAATTATTCTAGATAATGTTATATTAGAACTCATATCGAATTCGAGTGTTGTGGGTTGATTGCATTGGTACTCGTAATGTTTTCGCATTTATCATTAATTGGTACTTAATACGCTTTGTATGTTTGTTACTTTTTGTTTAAGTAAGTTTTTTTGTAGGGGAATTTAATGTGTATGCAGATAATTATGTTATTTGACTATTGAAGATTCAAAAAGTAAGATAGGTTCAAATATATATTTTTTATTCATTATTATAAATACGTTCTGGTAAATAAACAACAAGGTGCCTCTAGACACTTTCTTTTTCAGCTTCTTATTTTCCCCTCCCTTTAGAACCTGTATAGCACCCCTAGAGAATTGCAGCCCCAAGCACGTGCTAGCTTCGCTTAGACGTTAATCCACCACCGTGAGTCAGTCAATCAAATCCCAGAAGAATAAAGTACCGGGGAGTGACGTAGCGGAAAAGACGTAATGTTCTATTTTTAACGCAACTCGATACTTCTCAATTATTGTCGTTGAGTAAAACGATATTTGTCGCTTTTTATTGCCGTTTTGTCGTAGAAATGTTTGAAATGCTGTTTTATTTGATGTCTTGGTGTATAAAGATTGAGGATCTCTCAGATTTCGTGTCCCGATTTGTCTTTTAATATAATCAAGTTGTTTATTTCTAATTCATCAGATGTAGAACACGTTCCAGTAAAGTAAATCAGACGATAGATAAACAACATCAAATATTATTATTTTAGGGCCGATGAAACTAGCACAGTAAATAAGTCCAAAATATATTTGCTGTATCTGATAAATTAAATGGGTGCTCTAGACTAGAAGCAACAACTTACTATAAACAAACGCACAACGTTTCACATTTCAAGCTAATCGCTTAGCGAAAACATTAGCTTCGGCTCATAAGCTTTCAAACGCAAATTGTACGTGAAATTCGACATCCCCGATTTTGGGTCGCGAAAATCAGCCCTGATATCGTGCTTAGTATGTTTGGATTAGTTCCTCGATAGTCGAACATTATCGAGGACGCTACCAGTGTTTGCTAAATGTATTCAGGCATTTACTTTATGCGATCCATGTTATTTTACGGGGCTTTGTTTGGGTTGAGCCTAAGTGTCCCGTTTCTGAATGTCCTAGCACGGGTATTATCCTCGGAATAGTTCTTTGAATTTTGTTTATTTCGAGGTTCTAGGACGATTTGGGTCACATAATAAATATAACTTACATAAGAGGGTCTCGTGATAAATAACAAACAAGCGGATCAGGCGATCTTGCTTAGATCTGGTCTGAAGTCTGGTTATCAGTCTGACTTTGAGAACCCTTTATTATTATTATTTTTTATTAATTTCAATTACTCTTTGCACTTACAGTACCTAAGTAGAATAGAATACAATACTCTTTATTATGTACACCATATAGTAAGAGCACAGTAACAAGTACAGAGTCAAATATTTACAGAATATTATTAAATGTCAATACGGATCAAAAATATAATTATACCAAAATTACATTACAAGTTTAAAGAGAGTAACATTAATTAACAGTGCGGAAAATACGATTAATAATGATGTTTTTGGTTAAACCAAAAGCTAACTGCAACGTCAGCACATAGTTGTTAGTAGCAAATAGTAGAGCCTAATAATGTCACGTACCGAAATGGCTTAGTTCCAATACAGTTCTAATTCCCTCTAGCATATATTATTTCTGACCCCTAATGCATTAGCTGGTTTAGCAGTGTCCACTACTGGCTGGGTGCTATGAATAGATTTTATCCCTAAGGGAGAGGCTTGCAGTGTTGTTGATGACGTAAAGATCTATAATGGGACTGTTTTAGTGTCAGTAACTGAAGGCCTAGCACGAATATTTTTGACGTAGATTATTTGTAACGTAAAATTTTACCAGAGCTACAATACTCCTTTCGCACATAATATTTGAATTAGATACTATATTTATATTATATAGAAGTTTTTTCCCAGCAGCGGGACAGTTTAGGCTTGATATAATATCTTGTCTAACTAATTTTGAGCAATATTCCTACAGAAAGATTAATGTGCAAAGATGGGTATTGCTTTGCAGCTGACTGGCAGAACAATGATCATCTTCTCGCCCTAATTCTAAGCTACTTGGAATCGGTGCCACACGTTTTCTTCCTCCATTCGGTCTTATAACCCGTCATGCCATCACAAACTCCCTTCTTCTCTTTCTTATCACTCCACACACAATCCATACACCTTTTCTTTGGCATCCGCGTTTATATGTGTCATCGGAAAATTGCAAACGTCGTAGAATTGTAAAATATCGCGTGAAATTGAAAACAATTATCCAGTGACATATTCGTAACTCTTTTAGTCACATGCGTACAGCTGATAACACAATCATCATCTGCCTAGCCTTTTTCCAACTTATTTAAGTCGGCGTCCACACAATTTGGATTCAGCTGAATACTAGTATAGTATATAACGTAGAGCGGCTGCCTACCAGACCTCCACAACCCATTAACTGATAAAAAAATATCAGCAAAAAAATATATATCATTGGCAAAATGAAGTTCTCGAGACCTCGCTTCGCTCTTACGAGTGTAATAACAGTCCAATGTGCAAATACACAATTCACAAAGGTTTTAATGGAGTTTACTGGTATAAAACCAGTGGCTTAAGGCCTCATTAAGCTAATGTGGTACCTAATCACGTGTGTTTACAAATAATGGAACAGCCAACAAAGGCACGTCGAAAACGACCATTGAAAAAAGTATACGTTGTTTCAGCAAATACTGCTAAGGGGTTAGAGTGAAAAGTAACTACCACAACATTTGGTGAAGACATAAGTATTTCATAGGTACATAATGACCCTGGATTAACAACTGATTCGGAGTAAAAAGGTAACGCTAGTTCGTGCAAGTGGAACAAAGTTGAATAGTGTGCGCAACCAGAGCTGCTAGTCTATTCTGTAAGTAACCATTTCGATATCGAGCTTCACCTGAGTGACAAACCTCACAAAGTGAGCTTTACTGCACACAACATAAAGGTCTTACTTTTGACGTCATTTCATACTCACCTCGGATTGCGCTGTCGAGACCCGAAAATGTTGTTACAGAATAGGTACAGGACTAAATACTTAGTGCGTAACAGAACTACCAGTACAGAGTAGTTATTTGTCAGTTTCTTTTTACTAACCAAACAACAGAAACTATAAAATACTCTAAAAGAAGTATTGAACTTAATCCACTTTAAAAATCGACCCAGGGCGTGGTAGCTTCTAACAATCAGAATCACAACACAAATACATAACTATTGGCGTATCGCCGCAGCACGCATCTTAGTGGGCGTATCTAAGTGTTTACTTTGATCTTTGTACGTCTCGACAAAGCAAATACTTTTATCATTATTTACACAGTGTTCAGTTGCCGTCTACCGAATGCTTATTGAGTGTTTTTTTATCTCGGTAGCTCTTAACAAATAAGAAAATATTCGTTATTGTCTTAAGAAGGCTTTGAGTACGCGTAATGATGCGTGCTTCTTTTACTTTGCGTCTCGAGAGCTATTTCTTTTTTCATAGTTTTATGACCCTTAATAGTCAAGTTTACATTCGAAAGATCTGTCATGTTTGCTGCCGTTGACCTGGTGTGGGTCAAGTATGGGTAGCTGTTGGTCTGGCCGTTTACAGGTCTTGAGAGTTCAAAAAATCAATGTTGCCATGAGAATGTCATCTGGCTCAATTTCATTCTATTTGAAGTGTAACCTGTAATATTTAAAAACTTATTTTAAGCAAATATGGCAAATAGTGTTATAAAATTTATGTTTGGTTGGTTTAGCAACAATGGCTGGAAATTAGAGCTATCCGAGAACCTTCTGATTAGGTTATTTTTATTGCGGCCGACCTGAGTGCGGATTCTATTTAGAGTTATTCAATATTCCATATATTTGAATTACAATGAGCTCTAAGGTGACCCTGTTCATTTCTAGTAAACATAATTCTAGCTTGAAAAGGCGAAACCAAATCCCCAGAATCAGCCCTTAAAGGTACTTCAACACTGCTTTGTTGCTCACCAATGAGCCGAATGATATTGATTTCTTCGAAATGAAATGTCATAAATACCTACGAATATAATAACCTCATGACGACGCTTCATTTAACGATACTCTTCACAGAGATTTGAAATTAATACGAATTTGACTTGTCGTGCACGCGTCATTAGAAAATAATACCTGAACCATTAAGACGAATTTATAAAAAAACCTCCCCTTGTGTAAGAGAGAACAAATTGAGACAACTTTAGAATTCACACGGCGGAAGCGAATTTAATTTATCGACATCTCATTCAAAGACGTCTCAGTTGCGTCTAACAACAATTACAGCTTTACCAATGGCTGCTACACTTACACCAACTCTTAAACAGAAAGAAATAGAGTTCAAAATGTCTGAAATCAGAAGAGAGATAAGTTTGTAAGGACAGTGCCGAAGTGACAGAACTTAATAGGACTTTAACAAATAGCTAAACATTTTGTAATTCGGGGAACATCTTCAATGCTTAGTTTACTTTACAAAAGATGGGCAGTCGGCCGTTTTGTTCCGCGACTCGTCCCGGTGACAACATCTGGCCTTTTTTTCTGAGACATTACCTGGCGAACTTGAAATAGATATTTGTTCAACTAGCCAGAAAATCAGGAGCCATTGTGTTCTAGTAAAGGTGGTAAATGATTTGTTTGAATAATGGCATTTGGTATGGTTGCACATTGCACATTTGATGTAATACTTTAACACTCTTAACTTGTTTGGATATGCGTGAAATGGATGCGATGAATACATTTATGAAGTTATATTTGAAGATCTCATTAAAGATATAAGAAACAAATAATAGCTAACAAAATTTGCTTGTTCAGATTCTGATGATAAAAGTAACTTACTCAAAATATTTGGAGTCGCAGGTCTATTGGGAGTTTTTCTGTTTAAATTAAAAGCACCTTTGTGTTCATCTATCTGTACTTTTTCTTTTCCCTTTTAAGTCTGTAGTGTGTATATCCTTATTCTTACTAATATTATAAATGCAAAAGTGACTCTGTTTGTCTTTCGCGCTTTCACGCCAAAACTACTGAATCGATTTAAGGGTGCTCTCTTAAAATAGCTTAAAAATAGCGTGCTGATAAAGCAGTTTTTTGTCGACATTTACTGAGAAATGTCATCTGAAAAAATAGGTCTTAATCTACATAATATTGCACGTAACTTCGCTTAGCCAGAATTTATGTATCGGTACCACATAATAAGGAAAAAATCACAAATCACTTCCAAATCGTTGAGATGAAACTATTATACTCCTTAATTATTTAACAAAATATTTAAAAAAATATCAACTGCTGTGCAATTCAAACGAAAATAATTTGGTTTTGTTACTTTAAAAAAATATGTATTTGTTTTAGTATAAAAAAAAATAAAATACGGTTAGCGGAGTGGCCCGAAGAGGTGAAGTTATTAGCTCCGTTTGTATGCACAGATCATTGGCATATATACAAGCCTTAAATTAAATTAGGTTGGGATGGATCTGCCAGATACCAGCTTGATGCCCTTGAGTCAATTGAGAAACGAGCCAAGAGGATCATCGGCAATGAGAGGCTCGTCGCGTCGAAGCTCCAAAGCCTTGAACATCGACGACGAGTTGCTAGCCTGTCGGTTTTTTACCGGTTGCATTTTGGGGAATATGCGACGGAATTGCATAATTTAATTCCGCCAAGCCCGTTCCATCATCGGACCACAAGACGAACGGCGATGCGCCACCGGTACATGGTGGACATCCCACCCATACGCACAAAACGTTTTGGGAACACATTCATAGTGCGTACAGCTAAGGAGTGGAATTCCCTGCCGGAGTCTGTGTTTCCTGATAGCTACGACCTGGGAGTCTTTAAATCAAGAGTGAATAGGTTATTTCTAGGCAAGCGTGCTCCATCTTCGACCACATCCTCGCTTACCATCAGGTGAGATAGTGGTCAAACGCGTGCCAATCAATAGTAAAAAAAAAAAAAGGTACACAGATAGTCTAGGTAGCCTGAGAAAGGACACAGGGGGATTTAATTAAGGGAGTATGGTCCTTAGGGACCACGCGGGTGAAGTCGCTGGCAGACGCAGGCTGACGCTAATACAAAATAAATGAATTAATCATGGTGACCGCATAAAAAATCATGATAGTACTCGTATTTGTTGATGCTAAGTCTAACGCTCTTAAATCAGAGTTGTTCTAGACGAACAACAGCAAAATCAGAACAAACACTCATAAAAAACAATTTATAGCAGCTAAGGTTTTCATAGAGCACACACAAGCGTTGTTTAAACTTCCAATAACAACACCCAAGGATCGTTTAAACAATAAATAAAAGGGGCGGTGCAATATCTGTCTCGACCGTACTGAGTGCAGACCATTTGCATCCGAACTAAATGCGACGAAACGGCCTCCAGTGGAATTTAATAAAAATATCTTGCACCATCCCTAGTGTTTCTTTAATATACAACCAGGAGTATTACAGAAATATATTTTCAGTACTTGTGTATGGAGATTGGGCCTTGCCTCTGATATAAATGGGCGATATGTTATGTCGACTGTTTTAAAGTGTTTTAGTGCGCGGAATGGTTGGTTTGCCGAGTTGCGTTTTTGAGTCTTTACGAGGTTGGCTCTTTTTTAAGAAATTTGTGTCATTGTATTTTATACAATCGTGTTAAAATGCCTATTTCCAGAAGTGTAATCAAGCTATATTTGACTATAGGTGATGAGAATTTTGAGGGTGCCATCATGATCATATCAACCATGAGACGTCCACTGCTGAACATAGGCTTCGCCCAAGTGTCAACAACCGGTCCGTTCAGAAGGTCATTTCGGTCGGTTCACCTTGTGGGAGCCATCACCTGCATAAATGCCAAGTTTTTTGTGTCTTTGTATTTTAACACAATCTAATTAAAATACCTATATTCTAGTTTATTAATCTGGTGACTAAATATCTTTTACTGAAATGATAATTTGGACTTTTTTGGTTTGTCTAAACGTTCATTAAACATGAAAACTTGTTAATTTGTTTTCTAGCCAATGTAAAGTATAACAAACACTGAACTTTAAATTCTAAAAGCAAAAAACGTCCATATAAACTAACTAAATTTTCAAGCAAAAATTAACTCTTAAAGCCTCAATTTAAGTTAATTCCCTTCTACTTAAACCTAACTTAAGCTGCACATTCAAATCAAAAGTCTCAAATTACCAAAAACAAAACAAAGCTCTTCAGTTTCACGAGCCACCTAATCTAATTTAAAAGCAACTCTCTCACTTAACAGGATCTGCACATCAACTTACCATATAACTTAATTAACTTGACCACTGCTGACTGACGCGGCTAAATGAAAGATATCTCTCACTGAAATTAGCATTCATAAGCGAGCTCGGACGACATAAATAACATCTGATATAAGTATTATTACGTGTGATGTTGGCGATTACTTGCTATGGCTATAAATATAAGTGATTACGCCCACTTATATCCACGATTGTTTCAGATTAGACTTTTATGAACAATATAGCACTTTACGAATAGTTTTCTTGGACTTGACGCCTACTGCAGACATAGTTGTGCGTTGTTGAATATGAATTTTATGGTAAATTTGAGTGCAATAGCGTGTTGTCCTTTCAAGTTCTACATCTATAAGTTTGGCAGCGTGTGAGTTTCTTGTACTTTGTTTCAATAGACTTTGTGATGAAGTGTCGTAATTAGGCTTTAATTTACGAATTCAAGTCGTAGTATTCCTAATATTTCGTATTTGAAATTTATGTCATTATTTGTTGAAAACAAGCAAACTTAATGACCGAAATTACCCTTCAACAAATTATTTCGTTCTTATACATAACTAGCTGACCCGCGCAACTTCGTCTGCGTCAAACTTTCATGAATACTTCACTCCTATTGGTCGTATTGATTTTATACACACAGCATACAAATACTCTTTCTATTCGAACCAGTAATTCCCGAGATGAGCGCGTTTAACCAAACAAACTCTTCGGCATAATAGTAAAGTACCTGTAAAGAAACTTGGTAATTGTTTATGAAACACCAAAATATTCGTATTTTATCTCAATGAAGTTATGTTTCCATTCTATAAAATTGTTCTCGAAATATCTCCATCTATTGCTATTGTCAAACGCAGTCTATTAGAATACAGAATAGATCCTTAGACCTCTATCAAAACTACTCTGTATTCGTGAGTCGACTAGTTGTCTACTTTGAGAATATTGCTATCCTTAGCCACAAATATGAAGCCCCGGTACAGTAAATATCATCTCGATAGATGTGGCATATCTTTGACAACAAGAGAAACTTGGCAAAGGATCAGATTTCTAATAAAGGGAAGGAGGTTGCTTCTTTAAACAACTGGAGGGCATTTTTACAAGTCCATTTTGGGTTTGGTAAGGCTTGGTTTTGATGAAAATAAATCTTGGTCATTTAGTCTACAAGCATACTTAGTTTTGCCCGCGACTTTGTACATGCATATCTTAGTTTTTCCCGGTCTTCTCCAGGTAACCTACTCATTTATCTATACTTACTAATATATAAAGCTGAAGAGTTTGTTTGTTTACTTGAACGCGCTAATCTCAGGAACTACTGGCCCGATTTGAAAAAAAATTTCAGTGTTAGATAGCTCATTTATCGAGGAAAGCTATAGGCTATAATATATCATCACGCTAAGACCAATAGGAGCGGAGCAGTAATGATAATTGTGACGCAGACGAAGTTGCGCGGGTCAACTAGTATCGTAAAAAATCCCCAAGGAACCTACTGGTGTATACCAAATTGCAGCTTTGTACGACAAGTAGCTTTGGCTGTGGGTTGTATGCCAGTCACTGAATTACTGATTCAACAGTAATGGAAGAATTTTATTTACATATTAGGATTTTCACTGTAAAACACTGGTATTCAGCTGAATCCGGTTTGACTGGAAGCCGACCACAATATAGTTGGGAATGAGGCTAGGCAGATGATGATGATGATTAGTATTTTCACTATATAGTTGCTTTACCAGATGCTTTAAGTTTTTTTTTTGTCTTGTCGCATATAAATATTTTTTTCCTTCGTTTTTCGTTTTTGCCTTAGGTAAAAAATTAGGTGTTCCTGTAACTTTCGAAGACATTTTCTTCCCGATAAATTTTTTTCCAAACCATTTTTAATTAAAACATTCTACAAAAACTGCACGTCTGACGAACACGAGCAAAATTTTAAACGTTATCCGTTTATTCTAAATCGTTTAAAGCTCATACAAATTTTCGGAAACCACATCGGTCGCGCTCGCTCCAAACTGCGACGTACCGTTATCGGGGGCAGTCCTTTACTTCAACCGCAGGACTGTCATGGATGTCTAACCTATTATGACCTTTGTATATTCATGACCTGTGGTATCCTTATTTGACATCAGTGTCCTAGCGTTTGAGAAGGACCACGTGTCGTTTAATATTCATTACTGAAATAACAGTAAGGGTCCAGAGAATAATCAGAAACGATATTTTATGACTAGGTAAATGGTGCCTTAGCGGAATTTGTTTGGGTCTCCGCGACCCTGGAACGCAAACGGCCTTAGGCATGGATTGGTTTTGTTCAGTAAGAGTCTGTCTGACACTTTCTTTCGCTCCAGTCGCCTCATAACTAACTCCTTGCGCCCAAAGCGGAAGAAGTCATTTAATTTTGATGAATTACTATCCTTAAATTAAAAAAAAAGTAACTAGTGCTTAAGACGAAAAAGATATACTTAAATGTTATCACTTACAGGTCTTTATAAATATGAAATGAACATAAACATTTCCTTAAACATGGACCCTAAGACGAGCTTTTATTACGGACAATAAAAACAAAGACTTTAACTTTACTAAAGCAGAGGAACTTCAGCGTAAAGTCCTTAAGTAACTATACTTTAAAGTTCCAATACCAATCCCACTTTTTACTTAAAAATCGATTGCCCCGGTTATCCAAGCTTACCCAGGCGTGAATCCACTATAATAATATAACTTCGCTACTGAAACTAGTTCCACGGAAAATCGATAGGTTTCTATTAAAAACGTTTTCGTATGAGCTAAACCGTAGGAACGTTGAGCGTATGAAAAATGTGAAATCAAACTAAAATTGGTTGAAACGGCTCGGAGCTTGGAGGTGTTATTCATTTGACTTTATGGCTTTACTTCAGCTTTTTGATCGTAATTTTATATCGATTTTCATGAAATATCGTTATTGTTTTTTAAGATTTTTTTAGCGAGCGATAAAGCAGCTTAGGCGCTCATAAACGCAGGATTTCATTGTTTATGTGCCTCATAAAAAGTGGCTTCATGGCTTAAATCTATATTCGTTCTACCAGCCCGAATTTAGGGATCACAAATTGTTCCGAGAAACTAGAGGTCCGTAGTTTGCTAAGCGATCATTGGCGAGTTTCTTGTTATCAGTTCCTTTGTTCATAATATCATGAGGTTCCAGTTTTATGCTGAGCAACTGACCTCCTTAGATAACCGAGTTTTCGAAATAGGATATTATCAGTGTGGGACGGATGTTTGCTAACCAACAATCTCCCTGAAACTGATCCTTAAAACTCTCACGGGAGTAGTAAGGGTAGATTCTATTTTTAGTACGGAACCGAACACCAATTTAATTATACCTTTGAAAAGGGTATTGAGCGGCTTTCATGAACTGAAATTATAGTCGGAGTTCATGAAATAGTAACTATTTGGGATATTTGGGAGTCTTAAGTAACTCAATGTTTAAAATAGAAAATGAAATGATTTTGTACTAATCCATACTAAATTATAAATTCGAAAGTATCTGTTTGTCTGATTGTTTGTTCGTTTGTTTTCTCTTCTCGTTTTTAAGGCTAAACGGATTTGGATGGAATTTTTAACACGGGTAGACCATGTGCCAGAATAGGACATAAGATTCTTTTCATCCGAGGAATATATTTCTTTAGTGTAATTTTCATCTTTGACGCATGCGAAGCCGTTGGCAGAAGCTAGTGTTAAAACAAACAAAGACCTTATTTTTATAATAGCACACTATTCAAATTCTAATTCATTAGTGAAATTGTTTACTATAGAGAAAATACAGTAAATAAATATTTAAAATGTTTGGACTAATATTTAAGCGATTTTAAATAGACGCACTTCAATCACAAAATAATATGTTTATTTAGAAATCGCAACTACTTTGTGACATACTGCCATGGAGTTTAACAAGTAGACCGCCGAACAAATTGACGCGATGATCGGTTTACATCGCCTAAGATTACTTAATATTTCTTTTTATTGTAAAAAAAGAATATGACATCTATCATTTACAAGCCGTGAATCACGCACTGAGCTTATAAGCTTCCTTCCTTTTTTGTTATACCTCCAGACGTTTTTTAGTTCCTCTAGGTATTTCTGCTCATTTTTGGAGAAAATAATTGCTGTGTGATAAAGCCTGTACAAGGCCAACCACACACTACGAAATTTAATCATTGTGATTTTTATAGTGCGGGGTAAATGAAAAAATCGCAAACGATTTCTACTAATGTTTATATTGTTCACAGGTTGGCGATTCTTATCCGCAACGATGCAAATAAGAAGTAAGTGAGCCTTAAAAACGTTAATTTACGTCAAAATTGTTTGTCAATCTTGACACCAGTAGGTATGCAGGCCAGTAACAGCATAAATTATTGTATCCTACATTTTAATATTTAAGAAAATAAGTAATTATTTGCAAAAAGCTAACATCATATTTGTTTGTTTTTAATAAGTTAATGAGCTTATGTATGCCAAGTATTTTCAAGTGTTTGCGCACTTTCTTGATTGGTTTACAATAGTGTGGGAATTTGAATTTTCCTCTTTTCGTTGCCGCATTTGTAGTAAGTAATTTATTTTGAGTGTTTCACAAACTATAATAAAAAAGTTTAAAAACACCTTTTTGCCATCGTTGGTTTTCTGATTGAGAATAACATAATTAGCATATTGCAAGCAAATATTTAATTTAATTTTACTTCTTTTACGAATTTATTATTTACTAATATATAAATTAGTAAATATTATTATTTACTAATATATAAAGCTGAAGAGTTTGTTTGTTTACTTGAACGTGATAATCTCAGGAACTACTGGTCCGATTTGAAAAATTATTTCATTGTTAGATAACCCATTTATCGAGGAAGGCTATAGGCTATATATCATCACGCTAAGACCAATAGGAGCAGAGCAGTAATGAAAATTGAGACGCAGACGAAGTTGCGCGGGTCAACTAGTCCGTATAAGTTAGATTTTTTATTCTATAAATAAATAAAGTACATGAAAACTTTTGATAAACTTCATTTGCAACAACAGAAAACATCGTATTGGTTACAAATTATACAATTCTGCACTAGAGTACTATGACACAACTCATACATCGCAAATTTAAATTTAGAATGCGTCCATACTATTCTCACTTATTTCATTTCGAACTTTCTTTTATATATTGTGTTGCATGCAATTTAATTTAGGTAAGTATATCTTTATATTATAATATATGTATAATTTAAGATGGTCTCTTCAAGTTGGATAAACTTATAGGGAGGGTTGTTTAACCTATGCTGTATTAATTAAGCTGATTTCATTTGATTACCATCTTAGAATTCGATACACCACTGCAATTTTTAGCTTCAACGACCTCAGTAATCAAGAGGGAGACAAAAACAAGACAATTTGTGATTTCGTTATTTACTTTGATAAACAAATCCACTATTCTTAGATTTAAACAAAATGAAATTAATGTATTGAATCGCATAAACGGCAATTATCCAGAATTATTGTGATCCCAGACTCTCTGTTAGGTACTAAATCGTGAGACCTAATTGACTTACAAAAAGTAAATAATTGAATCAGAGCGACCTGAGCGTGGGTGTATAATATATTTACGTAAGTAAATTATTTTTTAACAAACAAAATTGAATTTGAAAGTAGTCGGTAATGAAATTCGTGGCAACCAAAATTAGTTTCATTGCAAATAACGCGAATACCCCATTGAAAGTGTGAAGGGAAGTCTCCGAAATATAATTTGCAATAAAGTCGGCACATGATTTCTCACCGAGTTCACCCTTGACTACTTTATTACTTTTCTCTGAAGCAGAGTCTTTTATAACTTTAATATTTCATTCGTACATGTACTTTGCTCCTTGTGGAGTGCCGATTGTTAAATTTTTTCCGCCATTGTATTTTGCTTTGGGATGACCATTGAGCACTAAAATGTTCAAGCTTTTATCGCTCTTCCTAAACGAAAACGTTGTTGCAATTTCAACATAATTTTCCAACGCTCAAAAACGCATAACTGTTTTGACAATGGCGTCATACTACAGTAAACTTTTACTATGAATTTAAACAGTATTTAATCAAAGTTCCATACAATGAAGTCAGGACAGCGAAAGGAAGTCATATGAAACTCTAATTTGTGTTCGGGAGCTCAGTTGAGTTTATTTTTTAGCGCTCGCAGTCGGATCGGAGCAAGCTTTTAAAATAACAAAGGCATTCTGTTCAACAGCGGGTGCATTTAAAAGTTGCTAAGCGAACTACTGCATTCGTATTTATTTCCATGCAATTTCCGCGATCTCAAGTTTCATTGGGAAAGCGAAAGTTTGACAGCATTTCGAGCGCGCTGTGGCGGCCGCGGCGCAACGATCATGCCCGCTCTACTTGAATAGGCATCCATTTTATTTATGCCTTTTTTGTTAGAGAAAACTTACCCTTCATTCGTACACAAAACGATCTCAACTCGTGTATTATCCAATACAGAATATTTATTGTTGGTAAGGCGCATTTCGAAAATCTATCGTAATATGACTGTGATAGATTATTCAAAATAAATCGTCCAAATATTGCTTAAATACGTGTGTGTCTCATTTGAAAACACTTACTTACGCTGTCAAAAAATACCCACAGCAAATGTGTTATATGACTATAATTTTATCATTGTTATTTATAGGATAGAATTTTAGGTTAAGTTATGAAATTAATATGATTTTCGAACTATTTACATGTTTTTACATGTTTAAAACATAAAGAAAAATAAATTATGATTTACCAACGTAATTAGAAATAAAACTTAGTAGCTTTGTATTAACTTTTATCAAACACGTGTTCGCCCCACTTGTTTACTCCTTACTATAAAAGGACATGTAACGGCCGGAGCCGGTCACTTCTCGATCGGCCGCCGAACAGTACGGAGCTCCGAGTTTGTACAAAATAAAAGTTAAGTATATTTGAGATTGTTATTATGTTGTCAAATTAAGGTTTTTGTAAAAATCAATGTATTTACTCCCGTCTTTTATTTCTTTTTTTTATTATTATTCCAATTTTAAACAACATCATGAATATCTAATGAAAATATCAGTTCTACTAAGTACTACCTTTACTGTTAATATTGGGGTCTTTTATTTGATCAACAAAAAAATAGATTAATACTATTTATAAACATGTGTATCTTATGTATTTATTTAGGAACGGGTATATGAGCATAGTATATGTGTTGTAACAACCTACCAAATGGATATAACTTAAAATATATGTTTTAAACTATTATATGCGAATAAGTTATTGCTATTGTTTTGATTTTTTTTTAAATAAATTATAAAAATGTTATTATCAGAAGTGGGATTCGAACTAATGACTATTGTGTTTCCAGAATTTGTGAGCGTCGTTTCGCAATGGATCCTACGGTTATTGAAAGCCTACTGAAGACAATTCAAACTGCATTAACGGATAAACGCCGGGGCGATGATGTCATACTACCACCCTTCGATCCAGAAAAAAATGAAAATGGCGCTGAAAGCTGGTGCCGATCCATCAACTCCATTGCAGTGGACATGGGATGGAGTGATATTACAACAGTTGCTAAGGCAGGTAAAGCCCTAAAGGGTTCTGCATTACTATGGTACGAGACTTGGGACCCTGAAGAGGATAGAACATGGGAAGTTTTTAAGACTACTTTGACTGACTTATACCCGGAAAAACGCAATCTTTCTGAAAAACTATCAAGAGCAGTGTTATTGACATCCGAAAACACAGACTCCTACTGCGAGTACGCTAGGGAAAAATTAAGACTATTCAAACAAACAAAAATAGCATTTACTGAAGTACAGCTAGTAGAACTTATTTGTGGGGGAATACACGATACTACTGTTAAAATGGCCGCACATAATAGTCGTGTTACTACTACTGCCGAATTAATCTCGTTATTTACCACCTACGCCAAAATACCCAAAAAGCGACCTTTAGATCACAAGGCTGACAAAACGGACTTGCACACTGCTAGTAGTCATAAACGACCCAAAATTGAAGAAAAACGTTGTTTCCTTTGCAACAAAATAGGCCACACTCGTGCTCAATGTTTCTATAACCCAAATCGGGAAACCAATCAACATAAAGCTTCTACATCTACTCATCCACCCATTCAATGTACCTATTGTAAAAAGATAGGGCATGCTGAAAATGTATGTTTTTTTAAGCAGCGAGCTAGTATCTCTAAAAATAATTCAACAGAAAATAATAAAAATGATGTAAACTGTTTTACTAAAACTGAGAATCTCAAATTAACGAAGATTGACATTAAGGACGTGACTTTAGAAGCTCTAATCGATACCGGTGCCACGTGTAGTATCATTAAAGACTCTATAGCCAAACAATTAGGATGTAAACTAGATCCCCTATTTCACCACACTTTGTGGTATTGGAAATGGTACCTTGCACATTTTTGGTAAAATTACTGTACCCGTAAAAATTAATGAAATCTGTATTGAAATAGAATTTAAGATAGCTAGAGATAGTGAATTCCATTACGACTGTTTAATAGGCCGTGACATTGTACAATATTCCGATATTTCTGTTGTTATGGATTCCATGGGTTGTAGGGTAACTCGTAGAGCAACTCCATTACTGACTGACTTTGTTAACTATACGGAAACCAGAAATAATGAATTAGGATTACTGGACAACTTGATTAACCATTTAGACCTGGACCTGCAGACTAAAATAAAATTAGTTTTTGATAAATTTCCATCTGTCATACCCTCTGAACACAACATTGGGACTGTCAAAACTGGTTCATTACAACTACGTCTAAAACGAGATGAGATTATACATTACAGACCTTATAGACTAGCACCCATTGAGAGAGAAAAAGTCAATGAAATTTGCAAAGATCTTTTAAATAAAAATATAATCAGAGAAAGCAATTCCCCCTATGCTAGCCCTGTTTTACTTGTCAAGAAGAAAGATGGTTCTGACCGTATGTGTGTAGATTTTAGAGCCCTCAATAAAATTATTGAAAAGGAAAGATATCCTCTCCCATTGATTGAGGACCAACTTGATAGATTAGGTAACTCTAAATTATATATTTCAATAGATATGAAAAGTGGGTTCCATCAGATTCCCATGTCTGAAGACTCCATCAAATATACTGCTTTTGTCACCCCAGATAACCATTACGAATTTATAAAAATGCCTTTTGGCATATGTAATGGTCCATCTGTATTTCAAAAAGCTATAAGCAAAGCTGTCCAGCACTTAAAATTTTTATTAGTATACATTGATGATTTGTTGATTCCCTTTAAAACCGAAACTGAAGGTTTAAAATATTTAGAACTTACTTTAAATGCTCTTAGTGAAGCTGGTTTTACAATAAATTTAAAGAAATGTAAAATTTTTGTTAATGAAATAGAGTATCTGGGTCGTCATGTTTCTGAAGAAGGAATAAGACCAAGTCAGAGCAAAATCACTGCCTTAACTAATTCTCCAACTCCTACATCTATCAAGGAAGTACGACAATTCATGGGATTAGCTAGTTATTTTCGTAGGTTTATACCAGAGTTTGCTTCAAAAACCGCCAGTATCACCAAATTAACAAAGAAAGACCAAAAGTGGGAATGGGGCGAGGATCAGGAAAGAGCTAAAGAATATGTGATAAAATGCTTAATATCAAAACCCCTTTTAACTGTATTTAATCCTAAATTACCAACCGAGTTACACACAGACGCCAGCTCTATAGGGTATGGAGCCATATTACTCCAAAAAACTAATGATCAAAACCGAGTGGTAGCGTACTTTAGCAAACGTACTACCCCTACTGAATCCAAATACTGTTCGTACGATTTGGAAACATTAGCTATTTATAATGCCCTTAAACATTTTAGAGTATATTTGTTAGGAATAAACTTTACTATAGTAACAGACTGCAACTCTATCAAATCCACTATGTCAAAAAAAGATTTGTCTCCTCGTGTAGCTAGATGGTGGACCTTTATGCAAGACTTTCAGTTTCAAATTTCATATAAAAAGGGATCGTTTGTTCAACATGTTGATTACTTAAGTCGCAATCCGGTATCTGTAAAACATTCTGTTAATATCATTGAAAATTTAAATGATCCACCATCATGGTTAAAAATTGCCCAGCAAAATGATCATGAAACTCAAGACTTATTAAACAAAGTTCAAACCGGTGATATTGATGCCAATCAGTATGTAATTATTAACGACCTATTACATTATAGACCCGACCCTGACGATGTACCAAAATTATATGTTCCCAAGGGATATAGGCTGAGTATGCTACGACTCTATCATGACGAGAATTGTCACGTAGGTTATGATAAAACACTCAATAAACTTAAAGAACATTTTTGGTTCCCCAGCATAGCAGCTTTTACAAAAAAATATATTTCTCATTGTTTAATTTGCACTTCTCGGAAAGGTCATTCGGGACCTAAACAAGGTTTGCTCCACCCCTTAGTAAAAAGTATACCCTTTCATACTTTGCATCTTGATTGTACTGGACCTTTTCGACAAACGGAGGATGGATATAAGCACATTTTATTAGTTGTAGATGGATTCACAAAGTTTTGTATCCTAAAACCCCTTAAAAATTTAGGAGGACAGGAATTAGTATTTATTTTACGTGAGACTATAACATTATTTGGCACTCCTTCTCTGGTAATCACAGACAGAGGAACAAACTTTTCTTCAAACAATGTACAATCTCTATTTAGAGAATTGCAAATTCAACACCACATGATATCTACCGGTACACCTCGCAGTAATGGCCAAGTCGAACGTTATGTGGCGACAGTTATAAACATGCTAACTACGACAATCAATGAACTTACAGAATGGCCAAACGCTCTTTGGAACGTACAGCAATCCCTTAATACCACCGTTCAAAAAACTACAGGATTTTCGCCGGTGAGGCTATTGATAGGTAGAGACGGAAATATACCTCCCATACAAGCTCGTTTAGATGACGTGACAGATGAATCTAATCAACCCCATATTGACGTAAATAGTGACCGTGACTTAGCGAGACAAAGACTTAGTGAAAGCGCTGTTAAATTTAAAGACCGGTTTGACAATACTAGACGAAATAATAAAACTTTTTCTACTGGCGATACCGTTTACGTTAGCCAAGACCATAGACGCCATGACAAACTTGCCCCCAAATTTAAAGGTCCATATGAAATAATAGAAGTACTAGAAAATGACAGATTTAGGCTACGGGGTCAAAATAATATTAGGGCGATTACAGTAGCTAAAGAGAAACTACGAGCCTGGCCAGGCGAATGGCTAGAGCAAAATATCCCTTTTGAGGAATCTTTGTAGAACCGTGATAGATTACTATTTTAAGATATTATGATTGTTAATTTTGCATGTTTTTATATTTTAATATAAAATAAAGAAATAAAACTGTTGTATTGTATACAAATATTTTGTGTTGTGGTTATGATTGTATATTAAGATAAAATAAAGCATTTTGTAAAGACACACACATATTTAATTTACCGCTTTACCGCTGGTCGGCTTCTGACCAGATATTAACCTGAATATCATACTGCGGCGGGTGATAGGGTTAATATGTCATGGTTAGAAGTCACAAAAAAAAAAAAAAAAAAAAAAAAACCGCTGGTCGATCTTTGCCCTGATACTTCACTGAAATTCACACTGCAGCGGGTGATAGGTGCTTGTATGTCAAGGCCAAAGATCAAAAATAAAAACTGCTGGTTAAATACACGTTAATGCAGCAGGTGCTACATAAAATAAGTTATTGTGTATACTCAGTAAAAATGGGTACTTCGAGAACGAAGTACTGGTCAGTCTGGCCGTGATAGATTATTCAAAATAAATCGTCCAAATATTGCTTAAATACGTGTGTGTCTCATTTGAAAACACTTACTTACGCTGTCAAAAAATACCCACAGCAAATGTGTTATATGACTATAATTTTATCATTGTTATTTATAGGATAGAATTTTAGGTTAAGTTATGAAATTAATATGATTTTCGAACTATTTACATGTTTTTACATGTTTAAAACATAAAGAAAAATAAATTATGATTTACCAACGTAATTAGAAATAAAACTTAGTAGCTTTGTATTAACTTTTATCAAACACGTGTTCGCCCCACTTGTTTACTCCTTACTATAAAAGGACATGTAACGGCCGGAGCCGGTCACTTCTCGATCGGCCGCCGAACAGTACGGAGCTCCGAGTTTGTACAAAATAAAAGTTAAGTATATTTGAGATTGTTATTATGTTGTCAAATTAAGGTTTTTGTAAAAATCAATGTATTTACTCCCGTCTTTTATTTCTTTTTTTTATTATTATTCCAATTTTAAACAACATCATGAATATCTAATGAAAATATCAGTTCTACTAAGTACTACCTTTACTGTTAATATTGGGGTCTTTTATTTGATCAACAAAAAAATAGATTAATACTATTTATAAACATGTGTATCTTATGTATTTATTTAGGAACGGGTATATGAGCATAGTATATGTGTTGTAACAACCTACCAAATGGATATAACTTAAAATATATGTTTTAAACTATTATATGCGAATAAGTTATTGCTATTGTTTTGATTTTTTTTTAAATAAATTATAAAAATGTTATTAACTGCATAAGGTATGTTTTGTGTCAAAGTGTGTTTGGTGACACATTTTTATTCCATAGTCATACTCTCATACTGGCTTTTCATTAGTTGAAGTATTGTAGGGCAGCCAGAATGCGCTTCTGTTATGGTTGTTTAGTTCTACTTATACTTTGTCATCGACTAGGTATTGTGTTATCATACGGGTCGCTTATACAACGTTTCTTTACATTTTATTAATTTCAATAGATTTTGCTTTAATTTCGCTTGCTGTTTCGTGTGGTCCTGAGGGTCTTTTCTGTTCTTAAGCCAGCGCCAGATATAGCTTTACTTATTTGAACTTTGAATTCAAAGTTTGGTGCCACACATGTGCTCAAACAAGTGTTCAAATAAGTGAAGCTATGTCTGGCGCCGGCATTAGATACCGTATCTATATACTTTCTTCCACAGCTTTTAAAGTAGTAAATAAAATAGATCGAATCGAACTTCACCAGTAAGAAAGAAACTTACACCCCTATTTAACTCTTTGGATAATAATGGCATGGTGTTACCTGCACAAATATCTTCAGTTGATAAGTTAGTGCAGAGCCAAGTCCCAACAAGTTTGTTTGATAATGTACCCAGTTTATCTCAAACACATCACTATCTTTCAACCAATCTGCCCACAGATCCATAAGCCGTGCGTGCTCACATAAATCGCTTGCCAGTATGAGTACACCAACATGGACAGGGACACATACTTTACCTCTTCATACAACTATACGCAGAATCACGACAAAGAACGTGTTACCCAGTCATGTAGCCCTCTATGACGAATCTATCTTGAAAGACCCATCAACGGAAATTGAACCTTGTGAAAGAGAAGCTAAGGTGTTTGTTGAAGAAAATCCTAAATTCTCAGCGCCCCGCTGGGAACAATGTTGGCGGTTATCTCCACATCAGATTGAGATAGCAGTGAGGTCAAGTTCGGCACGCGAGCAAATACGAGCGAGTTATGCTAGTTGACGAATATGGTATGGTACTGCAGCACTTTTGGGAGACGGATTTTGTGATGGGTGGCTTAATTGAAGCATGTTTGTTTTAAAGTTCAGGGCTGTCGTTGTGAGTAGATCGTGAAATGTTAAACATCGAACATAATGCTTGTGATTTAAATAGAATTTTGAAAAGTGCATTTACTGATGAAATAGTTTACTAACAAATAGGTTTGACGTTTATATACAGAAGGTCTATAAAGGCAACTTTATCAGAGACAGTGATATGCTTTACAGAGTCATAAAGCATATCACACAAACTTTCCCAATCAACCTTGAACCTAACACGTTAGCGATAAAGATGAAAATGAAATTTGACAGATTGTTGTGTGGTTATGGTTATTCTAATAATATTTTGCTAAAGTGGCCTTTTTGGACTCGCAGAACTGCTCAATATATTTAAGGGACGTATATCCAAGCAACACAGGCTGTGTCAGTATAATGCACTCTGTACTATTCGTACCAGGAAGGAATAATTTGCTTTGTGTTTCAAAGAACACAAGTGTTCTTTCAGAAATGAAATATTCGACTTTTAACTGACATGAATACACAAGCAATTCCGGAACGTCCATTGCAGTATCCTTGCGAATATTACGAGCACAATTTCGTTCCAATATTCTTCAAATGCCGCAAGAAATACGTTACTATTCCACGTTGTGTAATAAAACCGCATTGGCTGCACTTTTCTTTCTATATCGCACCGTGCCTGGACAGCATAAGTCTTCGGGAATGTATGGATCATATTCGGGCCCTATCATTGGAATTTCATCAAAAAAGTTCCATTATTCAACGAAGATGAATTGAATTTGCAAAATTCCTTTCGATTAAAACTTATCATAGAAAGATGAATTTGCATGAGTTTCAAGTTTTACCGAATTTTAATCCCTTAATTTGGTTAATTAGACTTCAAACGGCTTCATTTATTAAACTAATCGAAGACGAAGTACATTAATATCAATTGAACTCAACTTACTAAATCGTTTTTTACTTAAAAAGAAAAACTTAATGATGCGTATGGAACGTATTAGCGTCGATTACCCAAGGAGGCTGAGCGTATTGAATAGAGTTGTATGTGAGATCGAACATAGGCTACCTACGGTAGAGGCATAGAAAGACCCGGCCTTATTCAGTTAGACAGTACATGGTATTCGTGACTTACATTCTGTATAAAACAATTTTCGGACAAAGGTTCTGGTCAGATGCGCGCAACAAAGGAACAATGCGGTCGACGGGAGATGCCTTTGCTTCATTTCGATTGTGGACAGCCCATGTCCATGCGAGACCAAACGAGCATTGGTCTGCGCTAGTTTTATTTTTTAAATATCAGCGCCCATTCAGACACGTTGGCTTCACCGCTTCACGTTTGTTTGCGAAATCAATACAGGTGCGATATGAAATGGACGTGATTATTGATTCAATTTATTTTGCCTGACCCATATTTCGAATTTAAGGAAAATCTTTTTTGCAACATCGAAACTTTAGTTTATTTAGAAAATTATGAAGGTATACAATTTTATATGTATGTATTTTTAATCGGTGCTTCCGTTATTTAAATACTGTACAATTCACATAGATAGTTGTATCACTAACCACTGAATAGTACAATTCAATCAAGCAACATTCATGTGTACATAAATAGTAACAATTTAATGTCTCACTTTTAATCTATTACAATGAACTTTGTTGTGGCACCCCGTAAGGTAACAGAACTGATGAATCTATTTCGCAAATGACACAAAGACCTCGTCTTGTTCGCGGGCCACCCGCAAATAATAGGAGCTCGGTCGTAGAACCGTATTGTCTGACCGACGATGTTGACGATATGACATATTGACTCCTGAGCTCTTGATTTTGCACAAACTCAATTCACGTTTCTCCTCAATGACAGCCCCAGGTCAGAAGTACATTCAGCTTCTTGAATGACAACTTTAATGCGATTTTTGACCGCAAAATTTATGTATTTTGACAGCTTTGTGGTAACATAAAATGACGAAAAATGTTTATTTGGGACAATAGACGTTTCGTTTATAGTGGCAGAAGATTTTATGTATGACTTTGAATAGCAGTTACCTTTTTTGTTGGGACTGGATATGTGGGACACTTTAAAGGTAAAATATAAATAACTGACATTGATAATGATTAGGCACAACTTTAACATTGTGATGCGCAATAAAATAACTACATTGCACCCTAAACTAAAAATCGCATTATTACTGTGTTGACTCGTAAATTTACCGAGGCTTTTAACGAGTGCTGGTGCATATGTGAAGATGAACGTATAAACAACGAACGTTCAGGCCTGGAATATCCATTACAATGCAAATTCGCCTCCGTCGTCACAGTGAACGAGTTACCTGTCCACACACCAACTTTTTGCCTAGTTCGGAGCCCAAAATTGGACGATGACCGAGTTTGGTTACACAGTCAACTGGCGTGTAGTATGCACCGCAGAATTTCAACGAGAACTATTTTCGGGAGATAACTTCATGACAGTTTTATTACGAATCAATGGCAGTGGCTTCATTGTTAACGTTCGAGTTTGTGAGTTTAATGTCGACAGTGAAGTCAAATCGATGGCACAGTTTCGAAACTTTGAAATTTTTATTTTGCTCTTCACATACATAACGATGTTACCCTTTATGTCCGGTCTCGTTTGATTGAACGAAATTTAAATAAAATTTACATTTGGGATTTAATTCAGCATTTTTTGCATTGCTCTGCAAGATATGGAAATATTGGATTTTCACATTGGCAATTAGTGAAACGTGAAGTGTTTTTTATTTCAAAACTTATTAAAGCTGCTAATAAAGGCTTACTGCTAAGAATATTTCATATCGATTCTAAAAGTAATACAGACAATTAGTTACAGGCTTTGAATAATAAAGAATTTCAGCAATAGTCTCGGAAACATACAGTCTCCGAAGATATCAACAGCTACCGTAGCTGAATAAGATTAAATGAATTTGTCCTACAAAATTGTTGCGAATTTATTATACACAGTGTAATCGAATTACTTACCATGGTCTCTCACGAAATTCTCTATATTAACCTGGATGGCTGTACCAAATTCGTTTTGAGTAATGGTGTTATTAGTCCTGGGGCGTATGTTCATAACGCGTGCTGTATTACTCCACTGGATACTAATATATCTTCAAGTGAATTCGTCCTACTCGAATGCGTGTGCGAACTTAGTCATAAATATGCGGTTAATGAATTTCTGCGTAGCTAAAGATGATTGTGGTTGTGTTTGGTATAACGTTGATGGAGCTGATTGTATAGCTGTTATAACTTTGAATAACGATGAAGAATTAGGTAAACCAAATCTAGAAGTTAATCCAATTAATTTTAATGAATGATTAAAGCGTGACCATACACGTTTAATACCCGATGTCAATCAAGAGCAAACAAGCCAAAAGATGAACCAGATATATACGCTACATTTGCCAAAAATCCCAAACTGATTGATAAGAACGAGCTCGCCAATTAAATCAATTAAGAATACAATAAATTTTGATGCGTCCGCTGCATTTAGTACATAAACGCGGACGCTCCATCATGGGAGGCAAAATTTAATTGCATCGTTACGTCGCCAACGTTCCATCAAACATTTATCAATATTGACTAAACTCTTAATAAAGCCTAATGGACGATGTGTGGTCAGAGTGCACGAACAGGAACGCGTTTGCCGATGCTTTTAAAACAGAGTAAAAAACGTTATGTCCTGATTAATCGATGGTTATAAAGTTACACGAGAAATATTTTTGTGCATCATTAGTTTGATGTTTGTGCTCTATTCTCTTATGGCACGTGTTAGTGTTATGAATTGTCTCTCTGTTACGTTTTCCTGTTTTCATTTATCGTTTATTTGCTTTGTTTGGTGGTCTCTTGTGGTCATTGTTAAAATATTGTTGCATCATATTTTTTGGTGGACCGTTTGTTGAACATGGAAGATGACTTAGCTTGCCTTTTTTGTAAATGTACCATGTACCATGTACTGTGTTTATCAGGTGTATTTAAATAAAACCATTGAGGATAGCATGCAAAATTCACTTGGTTCTCAAACTGTGCCACAGTCGCTTTTATTGTTCCGTACCCTAAGGGTAACCAACGGAACTCTATAACTAAACCTCCGCTGTCCGTCCATCCGTCTGTCTGTCGGTCAGCGGGCTATATTTCAAAAACAGATGACAGCTGAATTTTCCCAAAGTGAGTATTCTATTGCCGCTATAACAACAAATAATAAAAATACCATGGTAAAGAACGCTTCATGCGCGATTGCGACTCGTACTTGCTCAGTTTTTCATATCGTTATCAAAACACTCATCTGCCTAGCCTTTTCCCAACTACATTGGGGTCGGCTTCCAGTCAAACCGGATTTAGCTGAATACCAGTGTTTAACGTGGAGCAGCCTACTAGACCTCCACAACCCATTAACTGGGTAACACGGTACGTCTTGGCAAGACGAGTCAGATTTTACTGGTTTCTGATAATCCGTAACGACTGCCAAAGATCTACAAATGACAGCCGGGACCAACAGCTTTACGTGCGTTCCGAGGCATGGATAAAACTCGGTAAGTTAAGATGGTCACCCATCCACAGACCAACTTTGGCAAGTGTTGTTTAACCTTAAAGATCGACCCGTGCGGCTTTTATTATTTAGCTACGAGCTCCTCCAGATTGTTATCAAAACACTGCAAGTCATGATTAACTGAAAATTCAAGCAGGATTTTTATAGTAATAATGAAACTGACCTTTAAAATAGTAAGTTATTTTACCGCAGCAATTCACTGCAGTGCTTTCTTTGCACAGAACTTCACATACATTCTCGTACGATAACGGTCATGCAGTCTTTTATAATTAATTAAAAACACTTATTCTATTAACGTTTTACTACACCTGCAGCTAAATAAGTGTGAGAAAATTAAACAGTATTTTTGAAATAAAATACTGATTTATGAAGTATCGACGATATAATTAAATCCGGACTAAATCTCGGATTTTCATTATTTAATCCGATATCAAAATGGAGTGTTAAGTTTTATTGATCATGTGAAATGCTATAAAAATCTAATATAATGTATTTAAGCGTTATACGATTTTATTAGGTCTGTGATATTATATTGGTGTCAAGTTTTTATGTGCTGTAAATGGTTCTCACCTTCTTACTTCCTTTTCACTATTACACTACTTGTACCTACTCAAATATCGTTTTGATGTAGCTTTGACTATTATGTTATGGTTTCAATAATAATGGTGACTTGCTTAACCTATATGCTTAATACTATAAGTAAATACCTTCATCTCGGCTCTGTTAATACAAACACGTGTGATTCTTCCTACGATATCTCGAAATTGATTTTGCGAAGTGAAGATTTGGTGAGTCTGTTACTCCAAGTAAGGTCATTTTGAATCACAGCTACAGCTTCGTACAAAACTGCCCGCGGCTAAAATTATTTCATCAAAAAGACCAAAATATTCACCGAGAAACTTGTCAAAAATTATGAAAAATCGTCGCGGGTCTCAAAATACACGTCGTCACTCGAACGAGAGTTATGAAGTCGTGACGCTAATTACACGTAGCGATGTGCGTGCGCAGGAAAAATGTTTATTTATTTTAATGACTGTTAAATCAAAACTAATGTTTATTCTGTCTATTTGATTGATAGTTCGTAGAGTTATGGACGACGCGGGCGTAAGCCTTGGGCTAAAATTGTAGGCAGTGCAAGCAATGGGTGTCTGTTGAAAATTACTGATGTTTGTTTTTTTGGATTAAGTCATGTGTTTTTTGGTGGATAGGTACTTAGATGAAGCTAATTAATGAGGTGTCTAATTCTGGTAGGTATTTATTTGATCGGTCACAATGTTTTTAATTTCAACGCCAGACAATGTGCAACTAATTTTAAAGAGATGTTTGTTAAGGGCGCCCGTAATAATTGTCTTATTCTTATTATTCTGAGGTTATTTCTTGACAGACTGAAAAGTATTTTAGTTATTCGTGGGTGTAGACTTGGCACTACCATTTCGTGACTGCCCATAATCATTAGTTGTAATGAAGTTAACTTGATCTCTGGCAAATCCGTCGATTGTATATTGTTTTAGTTTAAGGTATTATAAATAAATAAATCCATTTACGAACCACACACGATGTTGCTTAACTTCAGTGATCGGGCAAGAGTTAATGTTTACCGATAGTAGTGTTGTATAGAGCAGTATTAGCTGTAAGTGAAAAATGTCGGCCTGCACGGAAGCCTTGCAGTGGTCCACGGAGGAAAACCTCTTATCAACTAGATTAAATTATATTTAGGTAAGAGTTAAATACGTATCTTGCGCTCCATTTTTAAGTAAAACGTCTTTCATAGATAAGGGGATCTGAATGCTTGAATTTATGTAATTAGAATTAAGTAGGAAAGGCCTTAGGTGTAGATTAAGAAATAAATTACAATCAAAACTGATACGGTATCAACAATTTAAATAAATTACTGTTTAAATTAAATTTTAAAATAGTTTATAATGGAAATAAAATTTAAATAACGTATCAGTCACGTGTGGTTTTGCTCTCTTTGCTTAGTCATTATTTCTATGCAACTTTGTGAATAAATAAGTAATCAATGGATGTAAAGTGCTTTATCTACCATTAGAATGTTTCAAAGGATGGATATTCCTCGCGGGATTAGAATGGATTTTAATTAAGGATACGTTTCAAAAAATTCTTTAAAATTTTGATAAGTTTAATTCTTTTTTTTTTGTATTCCTTCAATGCCTGTGTGTATTTTTTCTTCCGTATTGTTTTTGTAAAAATATGAAATTGTATAAATGTATTTTGTAAATTATCTAAAGAAATATAACTGTACTTGCCTCCCAGCTTTTCCCAGTACAGACAGGCTAACTACAATAAACAGAAGTTGGACCCATTTATGGTATGTTTTTTTTTTTAAACTAGCTTCTTCCCGAGACTTCATACGCGCATGTCCCATTGTTACCCGTTCCCGGAAGAATTTCGGGAAATCCTCTTTTAGTGATCCCTTACTCTTCCCAAGGAATCTGCATGCCAAATTTCAGTTTTCTACGACCAGTAGTTTCGACTGTGCGTTGTCTGTCAGTCACTTAGTAACGGAAGAATGTTATATATTACGATATCCATAGGTTTGCACGTTTCATTGAAAAACATATCCACACTGTCCTAAACACACGATGCACCACATAATATTTACTTTCGCTCCAATTTTCCGAGCCGAACAACAGAGCATCCACATGATTCTTTCGTATTATCTCCGCACCAAGGCCCGCGTGGTCGCTTCCTTGATAAACCCTTATTTAATAAGGTGACTAAACGCATAACTTGGGCGCGATACTGTCCCCGACACTTGTTTAAGTGTAAACTGCTGTTCTTTTCTGATAAAACGTCACATTTCGATTATTTAACAGGACATGCGACCGGGAAACGGGTTTGGTATCGATGTTCCACAGAAATTTACACAACAAAACAAGCGTTTGTTTACGGGTGGATAGGAAGAAAAGACTCGAAATTGAACCTTGAATTTTTGTAACTTGGAAAAAGTTTGTTTTAGAACGGTTTTGGGAAGTGAAATCATGTGTGGTAAACTAAGATGGAAACTAGATAAGTGATGCAATACAATGATAACAGAGACAACCAAAAGTTCATGTAGCTTAACAGCCACACGACCAAATAAAAAAAAATGTAAATCACAAATTTCGATTATTTCGACAGTCTGATAACGCAACAACTCTATAACACTTCTAAATGAGTTTTTAAACACTTCATTATACAGAGAACTTTTGCAAAGCGAACATCTCGTTTGACTTGACAGAATGATAGGTAATGGACAACTTTATTACGGTGTTAACAAGTTTGAAAAAATAAAATGTAGGTTCGGCTATGCGGGATTAAAAATACAAATTGGTGTTGTCTCAAAGTTGGATGCTCGCCGCTGGCTAAAAAGTCATTGGAGGTGTTAAACCAGCCTTCAATATTAGGTAATAAATATTTATAAACGGCGAGCTGGCTCGTCAGAACGCCCGATGCACTTTTCTTCATTTTTTGCTCTTTGAACGTCAAAGGAGTCCGTATATCGAACTTTGAACATGTGATCTCCTTTTATTCAATTTTGTGTTCTACATCCAGCATTTTAAGTTCAATTTAACTTTACAAGTGGATAAAGTAAAGTCGTTTTGTATCAAGCTCGAAAGAGTGTGAGTAATAAATGGGATACTTATTTGCAATTGCAACAGTAAGGTTGTGCAGATGGGATTTTACCGTTAGCTAGTTAAGGAAAGGATTTTTTTTTTATGAAAGTGGCAAACTTAAATTTTAATAATGCCATAACATGGTAACAGAAACGCTGATTTAAATATGACAACCAAGATTATTGACTACATTTCACATGAGAATTAAAAAAAATAGGGAAGAGAAAGGTGGTCAAACGCTTAACAACATTTTAGATGCCGTAGTTTTTAAAACTATTTGTTACTTTGAACAGACTTATTCACACAAGTTTATGATCAATTTTCATGGTAATGCACCTTTTAAAATTCAGTAAAGAAATAAAATAATAATGTTGAAAAAAATTTAAAATACCTTACGAGAAAGTTCTTAATTTGGGCTTATTAGCCTAAGTACCTACATTATGCTCCTTTTATGAACGATCGCCTTAGGCACTCTAAATTGATTTCACAGCGTTATCATTTCTGATCTCGATACATTGATTTTTTTGCTGAATTTTATATTAAGTCTTCGTAACTTAGTAAGTTATAACTTTATTACCTTTGCATGCCACAAGCCACGTTCATGTACATTATAGACCATTAAAATTAAACAATAAATGTCCTAATAAATCAGATGTACAAGTTAGTTTAGGTCGCTACGTTGATGAGAAGCACATTGAGATAGTAAAAACATTTTATTACGGGAAACATTCACAATTTGATCGCTTGTTTGGTTGCTTTTCAGATAGCAGTGGTTTTAGGTTCATGGAGACATTTGGTTGTGGCTAACATTGTTTAGTTTTGGAAGGGTATCGGTACTATTTATTGTCTTACGAAATAACAGAAGAAAATAGAAGCTCCAAAACTCAGATTCACTCACTTCGTCAAAATTTAAATCATGACGTCTAAAAATAAAGATAACAGTAATAAAATACAGCTAATTGTTCCCCAAATTGCATCACCAACAATAAATTCAACGGAATTAGGCAAGTCAATTAACAGACAAAAGCAATTAATTAAGCAGATACATTGCAATGATGTCCATATAATCCCACACTGGGTCTCATGCTCAAACAAATTCAAATTTTAAAACATGTTCAACGACCAGAACCGAGTGCGCCATTACCAGTAAGAGTTACACGCTTCGAATTAAATTCACATTCAAATTTGAACCTTATAAAGTAAAATTAGGATACTGGAAGCTAAATATACTTCTCGTTCGCTATCCCAGCTACTTTCTGAAGCAGTCCTCTCCATAAAACCTTCCAATTATTTCCGCTCCCTAGTTATCGGGTCGCATCTTGCATCAATCCACTCGTATTACACAAAAATTTACGAGAATGAGACTTCTTCGGTCGTGATTAACAATAAATTTCCAGTTAACAGCCTGCCGTCAACCGTCTGCCTCTATCCATACTTTTATAAAGCGAGACACTTCCACAACACCTGATTTATAGTATTTCTCTTTGTTTTGTGTTTGTCCTTTTCATTGTTTTATTTGTTGCCCTTGTTTTTTTGAAAGACTCGTTTATTTTGTGACAATTTCTTTGTTATACCGCCATTGAATCTTTGACTCTTGGAGCATAATTACCACCGTTATCAGGAGCATCTGCTAAAGCTTAATAATGATACTTTTTATGTGGTTCAGTTTTATTGCAGGGGAGACTGAAGACGCATCTGCCTGCACAAAATTCTTAAAATTTGCTTTACGGTGATAGCTTGCAAATTATTTCTTCCGAGGTGTATTACCTAATTTCCATGCTTGAACTTTATCAGAAGTCTAGTTTTAGGAAAAAGTAGTGAGAACTATTCTTTTGTAATTGTATCAAACATCAATTGTTGATCACTCGTAATTTTAGGTAGGGATTTATGTCAAGTTTAGCTATTATACTGGTTTTGTCATTAGTTTGGTATATTCAGGAATTTGCTTTTGCTTTTAGACGGCTCCTATAGTTTAATCTTAAATCGATAATGAAATCATCAAAACCTTATATTTATTGGTGATTAAGAAAAATCTCTCATAATTACGATTAGAGATAAAACAAAGATGTTTACCAAGAAGTAACTACAGGCGTACCATAATAAAATCGGGCCAATATCGTTAACAAGGCAACAAGGGAGCTAATTAAAATTTTAAACCCAATGACCGCTGTAAGATGCGGTAATAAAGTTGTCAAGGAGAGGGCAGTAAACCGACAGCCAGGATGTCAGCCACGGCGTATTGTGTAAATCTGTGAGAGATCAGAATAATTATGGTTTGGTCTTCATTAGTACGTAGTTCGTTTGTGAAGAATGTGAATTTAATGGCTAACAATCTTACTGGGAATGATGGGTGAAAATCATGTCTTATATTTATTGTTACTAGTTGTCTAGCATTTTCCTGATGAAGCAGCTGTGAGGCACTGAATTGTATTGTTTCAAAATTATGTCTCTTTACTATTTTTGTTCCTGCATTGTGTGTTTCTATTTTAAAAATCTGTCTGTTCTTTACATTTTTTTGTAACTTTTAAAATATTCTTCATTTTTATAGTTTCCTTGGCTGTCCAATGAATTTATCTTCTCTTGACATCTTGTCCTTTTATTGACCGAAAAATAAAACGATTTTTCTGCAACCATTCTTACTCTATCGTCAACCTTATTTATTTTTAGTCTGATATCAACTCCCAATTTCTTCAAGTACTTCTCTACTAACAACACAAAAGATTCGGGAATACGATCATTAATTTCGTGATGTAATTATTTGATATCTCTACAAAGCCCCTATAAATATCTTGCATTGTCTGGTACCATCAAACTGCTAAGACGCAACTTAAATCAGGAAACGGACTATTGTTCAGACTTTGATAACTAGCCGCTGAAGTTCCTAGACATCAATATTAAACTGAAGTATTTAAGAACATTTTGTACCCCTTAGTCCTCCGTTGTCAAAGTTACAGATGTTGAGATTAGTTTGAGAGTATTCCCATTCATCAAAGATTTGATCGTTTGTAGCGTGTTTCATAAGACCGGTATGCTGTTTTGGAATTGCTTGCATTTCAGCATGTTGTTTCTCTATTGTTATGTTTGTTTTCTGGTCTACTACGGATGTTCACTTTTAATCTTGTTAATTTATTTGCATTGAATGTGGGTTGGCTATTTGCAGAGGGCATACAGTGACCTGCGGGTGCAGTACAATAATGCGTTTAGGATTCTGATGGGACTGCCGCGGTATTGCAGTGCCTCCGGCATGTTTGCCGAGGCCAACGTCGACAGTTTTGCGACAATCATGCGTAAACGTTGCACCTCGACCCTGACTCGCGTGCGAGCTAGTTCCAACAGCATCTTGAGCGTATTGACGGACAGGGGATTGTCGGATGCTTGAGCGCTCTGATACGACTCGGATACGACTGCACGCAGTAAAATAGCATGTTGTATGCGTTCTGGTGTCGGATTCTCCCAAAATCTGTATTATATTTTTTTTTTGTCATACTCCATTTGTTTTGTTTACTAACATTAGTTTCTAAGTATTTTCGTGTTACTAACAATTTAAGGAGAAATCTGAAATAAATTATTATTATTGAAAGATCTTGTTTCTGTTGGGTTAACTATTTTATTGCCTAAGTTTAATTCCTTACTTCCTTAATTCTAAGGATGACGATGTTCTGGCAGCGTGAATATCCTTAGCATGTGTTTGCAGCACAAGTAATTAAAGAAATTGTTATCAAAATAAACAAGCTTATTAGTATTATGACGCGTCAAAATTTAAATTATTCATCTACACCCGACTCAAATTATAATCACAACACGACATGTTTTACAAGCTTTACCAAAAAAAAAGATCTTAATCCAACAATTTATCCATACAAAACTCATTTATCAAAACAGAAACGAAATTAAAGTAGAGCATAGACTAGACGAATATTTTATAGTCATCAAACATACCCATTTACTTTACAACATTAATCATGAGCTACATGGAACGTCTCTAACTCTCTAATTAAAGTATATGGAGGCAATTAAAATGTACTAGCTAGATGAAGGTTTTCATACAAAACATTGTTTCCTGTGGCCACTCGTAGTGTTGTGCCGCGGTCGGGTCGGCCCCATACTGTTTCAATTAAATCACTGACAATACTTCGGATGCCTGACCAGTCGATACCAAAACATACCGCTTTTGGTCGTCATTGTGGTTGGATGCGGTGGTTTTGATCGTTTGAGCGTTTTTGGGTGATAGGTTTTGAATGGTTTTTATTTGTAGTGTCAATCTTTGGAAATTGGCTTTCATGTTTTGTTTTGCCTATTCGCATGACATCCTAATATATAAAATTCTTCCGTTACTGAGTGAGTGAGTGACTGACAGACAACTTACAGCCGAAACTACTGGTCGTTGAAAGCTGAAATTTGGCATATAAGTTGCTTTGGGAGTGTGGGGGAGCACCAAGAGAGGGTTTTCCGAAATTCCTACGGGAACGGGAACACGTTCACAAACGAACGAAGTTGCGGGAAAAGCTAGTAAACACATAATCTCTATTGATCTGATTAGATCCAATTTTAATGGTATTTGGTGATTTGTCTTATCAAGAAATCATCAACCGTGCGTCAGGAAGCACGTGTCGTTTACAATGACTGTATTATCGCAATTTAAGAGTAAAGGAACAGAAAGAGCAGCAGTGCTTGCGCACACACTTGTCCTCAAATTAATTTTGTCCTCCGTATTTCTAAAAAAGAATGAAAACTAATTTAAATTTGTCTAAACTCTATTGAGATTGGCGACTGTGATCTAAACTCGGTCGAAAGAATAGCAAAAAGAGAGAATTACCGAAATGTCCAAAAACTTGTCCATTAAAGAAAACTATTATAATGTCTTCAATTATCAAAACCGTTCACTCCACAAATAATCTTGTTACGGACCTCACGACTGTACGCATGTGCCGACAGAGCACTGATACCATCTAATCCAGATTTCCCCCACTATTTAATTGATTATTTCATAAAGATTAATATGACTCGTCGTACTTGACGGTCCGAAGTATCGAACATACAAAATTGTAGCAAACAATCGTCTGTGAGTCACGATCAACAGTACCATCTTAAGAAGACCTATTCCCATCCGATACTTTCGATGATTCATCTTTTTGATTTTGACAAGTTGAAGGATCAATCTTATTTGGCAGTATTAAGTGTTCTTGCTAATAATGTTCAAGTTCAATGTCGTTTCAATTGAGTTCAATCTTCAGTTAAGCGGGTCGTCTAAGTGTGATACGTATGATTGATGTAGGTACACTTAATTGATTTGTTCGGCAATTGCTTCAAGGGGATTAAAAAATTGATGCTTGAACAGAGTAAGTGGTTTTGACAGAGCTGATAAAGTAAAAAATGGTAGCAGAACTGCTCTTAAAAACTTGAAAGGAAAAACTTTCCTTTCTGCGGATACGAAAAACTTTATAGAAATCTAATAGAACATAATATTTTACGTTACAATCATTACAAGAGTCTCTGAACCGAAAATTAAATATTTCTCTAAAAAAAAAACAAGATTTATTGATATTCGATATGTCTAATTGAAACGGTATTCAAAACAATCGATACAGTCCCACACTACTCAACAAACCCAACGTAATTCCAGCAGAATTTAAACTAAAGCAATTGTAATTAAAGGCAATAAACTCGAACTCAATGACTATCAACCCATTATCAAATACTTTCTCAAGACAATTTTTATCAATTCCACCGGACGTTGGCTCTATAAATCTATTTTGGAGCGAATAACCATAGGTCCTGTGGAATCGACAATTGTTCTAGATTAACGAAGCGTATCAGTACGTTTAATGAATCGGTCACTATGATCTTATCTGTACATCAATGTCAGTCCAAAATCTGTTTAAGAGGCAGTTAGTGAACGTCATGCAGGTACTGAGTTATTGTAATGAGTACTGTGAAGCTTCGTTGTGGAATTTCAATTTGGAGATAGTGTTAATGCATGATCAGGGAGGAAACAGAGTACAGTTTAAAACTACTACTCCCAATACAATGATTACTAATTTATGAAAACCGGATAAAAAATATTTGTCTACCTTAAAATTTATTGAGAAGGTCTAGTTTACATCTACTATACTAATATATAAAGCTGAAGAGTTTGTTTGTTTGCTTGATCGCGCTAATCTCAGGAACTAATGGTCCGATTTGAAAAAAAATCTTTCAGTGTTAGATAGTCCATTTATCGAGGAAGGCTATATATCATCACGCTAAGATCGGGGAATAGAAGCAGGGCAGTAATGAAAATTGTGACGTAGACGAAGTTGCGTGGGTCAATTGGATATATATATATCTCTTCCGTTACTGACTGATTCAGTGTCTGAAAGACACAGACAACGCACAACTGAAACTACTGGTTGTTGACAACTGAAATTTGTGTAGATTCCTTGAGAAGTGTAGGGAAGCACTAAGAGAGGATTTCCCAAAATCCGCATATCCGATATCCGGGTTATAAAAAAAAAACCAGATATGCGAGTACTAAGTCACTGGCAAAAACTAGTTGAGATCTTAACTAATATGTTTGTGAAAGGTGAAAAGAAAGCACTGACTCTATTTCGAAAAGAATAACTAGAAGAAAGCTACAATTTCGCTGAGTAACATAAGGAATAGCCCAATTTTGCGGATCTGCTCTTGGGCCTATCACACAGGCATATATGTCTATGGTATAGGCCACAAAGGTATAACTAAAAGGATGTGTTTTGGTAAAAAAAATACCTTAAGTAATAGTTCGCTTCAATATATCTAATAGGGTATTTTACTAAAAAAATCTAATTAGTCCGTCTGATAGATTTTCAAAAAATATTCGACACCTATTTTTTATTTTTTCACGTAAACAAAAAATGAAGGAGATACAACGAGTTGAAGACATGCGTGACGATCAGACGGACTAATTAGATTTTATTAGTAAAATACCCCTTTGCAAGTACCCGATCTGACGATCTGACGCAACTTAGAATAGCACGCACAGCTACAAAGAAAACAGAAATAAGAAATGACTTCATCTTTCTGAATTAAACTTTGATCAAAAGTATTAACCAAACAGGGACGGGACCAGATAAACGCGCATCAATTCTTACACCCCTACTAACCAAAACTCTTACAAACATTAAAAGGACTTACAAAACGACAATAGCAGATGCACTTAGAGCAAATGAATCAAAAACCTTATCGATGCCACCTCATCGATTTGTATGGGGAATCGATCGCACTAGGGACGCACCCCGACTTCAAGATACTCGGATAATTTATTAGATACTTAAATTTATGAGTAGTAGAATTCATGTGTTGTTACTATACCAAAACAGAAATAACTCTCCGACTTAAAGCTAAAAACTTCGATTATCTAGATTTTATAAGTATAGGTACTAACTTTTGCTAGTTTTAGTACTCGTAAGAACTTCGCAAAAAAATAGCCAATAACCGTCTAGGCCTTAGCCTGTAACATCGCTAGGGTCCCATCTATTACTGTTTCAAAATTCATCAAAATCGGTTCAGGATTTGGCGTGAAACCGTAGCAATTTTTTTGCAATCATAATTTAGTAAGGAATAGGAAGTTAGGATTAGAATAGTTATGATTTCAGTAAAGCCTTCCCATGATCATAAACCTAATTCAATGTTGACCATTATGTTTAGTCCATTTTTCTCGTGGCTTCGTGCTTTCAATCGTTTGGGTAAATTCCTTACTCTCGTTAATGGTCATTAAAATTAAAAATTTCCAATGCCTGCCTAATCTTTTCATCTTTACCCACAGACACACGGTTCCCTGTATATGTAGCAATAAATAGAAGGAGAGCGACCCTCCTGGTTGTGTCACACAATGTCCTTTGCCTTTATCTAGACATCTACAAGGCACAAACACGACATTAAAGGACTACCGACACACACGCGTGTATTAAACCTTATTGTGTTGTGGACCCATGCTCTTATTTCGATGAGTCACTGGTTTAGAGATTTCTTTGATTTGGTGTTTTTTTTTTGTGATGTTTGAGTGATAACGAGACAGGGCAACAATTTTTTATCTTTAAAAATACTTCAGTAGTTTGTAATATTTAAAATACGTCAGTATTTAGTAATATTTCAAAAAACATAATTACATTCTTTATAATCTTGAAAAATTAGCTGATCCAGTTATAGCGTGAATCACCTGTCATAACACGTTCAAGGCAACAATCCTTAAGCCAATTTACAAAAGATTAAAACTTCTAAACCTCAATTAACTCCACCGAACCTCCCGAAAAGTTATTGATAAAAACTCCTTGATTAACTAATGATTTATCGCTCCTAATAGGTATCAAACCCTTTTCAAACTAAAGACAGTATTACTAAAGCCACTCCAACAAAGTTTTCGGCAACTTCAGTTAGTTCATTCTTTATTAAAAGTACTCTAAAAAACTTAAAGCTCACCCTTGTTACTTAAGGCGATTTACGATCGAGAGGACTTTATAAAAACTTTAATGCACCTGTTCGGTCCATTTAGCGGAGGTGACCGAGTTTGAGTGCCATGGAAAAAAAACATATCCACACTGAATAAAAGTTCGGAATTTTCGAGCTATTTTTTCTTTCATTTGTTCCAACGAATGTAGATCTGATAGCGCGCTGTTTTTTCTGCTTAAATGGTTGAGTTCTAGGAATCGTTACGAGGCCTATATTCTTCAGATGATGCCATAAACTCATGAATATGCGAGCACTCCTGATTATAATATGCTTTTCTAAGGGCTCCAGGGATTGTATGGGTGGAAAACATAGCCGGTTTATTCTCAAGGCTTGTAAGCTTAAGAAAGTTAGGTAGCTTAGCAAAATTAATAAAGATTAGAATACATAACTTTCAGCTCCGGGTTATGAGAGCCGGTTCAGAAAAATGTGTTTATTGCCAACGTTGTAAGGAACGGGCTGACGGTCTGCGATGTTTTTGGTTTGTTATGATTTTTGCTCCCAATGTTGGCGTAGTAAATAAAAATGTATAGGTTATATTTTTGATTAATTATTAACGTCGCTCAGACCAGCGTGTACAGATAATATATTTTTTAAAGGAATTCCCCTGGATTTTTTACGTGGTTAACCATTATCAATCCTTAAATGGCTTACCAGAAAGTAGAATTTGGCATAATCAATACACCTGACCCAAATATGTATTATATCATTTATGTTATTGTTATTAACCAAATTGAATTATGGATAACTAGTTTTTTTTTTTAATTAGTTTCTACGTTTTATTTTAAAGTAATACTAAATATCTATATACTAATATATAAAGCTGAAGAGTTTGTTTGTTTATTTGTTTGCTTGAACGCGCTAATCTCAGGAACTGCTGGTCCGATTTGAAAAAATATTTCAGTGTTAGATAGCCCATTTATCGAAGAAGGCTATAGGCTATATATGATCACGCTAAGACCAACAGGAGCGGAACAGACGAAGTTGCGCCGCCTTTAGCTATGCCCAGGGTCTACACCGGCTCCTAGCTGTAAGCCTTTTTTAACATTTTTGTTTACCTTGTGGAACTTAAATAAATGAATATGAATAATATCTACTTCCCAAAAAATACAAACAATAATTATTATTTCACATAGGCCTGGGTGATTATAAATTAAAAACAAATAAAATAATTTATTTCAAGCAATATACCCATACGGAAGAAAAAAAAAGATACAAGTTCCACATTATAAATTTGATAGGATTAATAAAATAAAATAATAATTCAATTTTTTAGCAGGGTATTGACTTATATATACAGAAGCAAGTACAAGGTTAGAATTGATTATTTCGTATGGAGAAGAACCCGCAAGAAACTCCATTCTTTATGTTTTCAAGGCTTTCAGAGACTAACGGAAGGATGGAGTACAAAATAATACACACACAAACACTGCCAATGTCAACCTAAATGATGACAGCTGAGCCAACTTTGTAACTATTCACGACTTTAAAAAAAAAAAAAAAAAAAAACAACACATTATCCTTTCATCACAGCGTTCTAAAAATACATTAGAATTCGAAAACTTTAGCCGATCTCTGATTTGATGACAATCCGGACAGAGTTAGTGATGTGGGTTCTACCAAATTTATGTCAACAGACACGAGATATTGATTACACTTTTGAGATTTTCGAAGCCGTAAGTTATAAATTTAATTGATTTAATGGCGAGATATATCAACACCAGGTTCATTTGTGGCAAATTAATGATGGCGTTTATGTTAATTTTCTTTTTGTTGCTCATTTATTCTGATTTTGAAACTGTAGATATTTTTACTGCTTCTTCATCTTGATTCAGCAGTAAGCACAATTACTGTTAATTTATAACTTTGTTTTTGTTTGCGTATGATGCTTTGCTTGGATTATCTTGGTCTTTTAGATGGAGTCTAGTGTTGTAATTAATTGAATGTCAGTTCAGTGTCAATAAATGATTATAGTGTTGAAAATAGGCGCAAACAATAAGGATATCATCAAGAACACACAGTAAAAAGATCAGATCATGTCTTCCCAAAATAAAAGTGCTTGACCACCGAATTAATTACACACGTCTAACTCCCTCAGGAGAAAATAATTAACATTAAACGAGCAATAATTCCAACGCCACTCGGCCTTCTCTAATTTGACACTGGACATTATAACCTATAACTGAAACGACGGCGCCAAGACGATATCATATTATCTGGTACCAACAATCTCGAAAATATCGAATGACAAAGAATGGACTGTTTATTACGAAATAACGATCTATCGGCGGCTGTAGACGAAGGCACCCGAAAATAAAACGATCGCCAACCAGACGTATAAAATAACGGAGAAAAAAGTTTGGAGATTAGAATCGAAATATTTATGTTAAGGAAACGATGAAGGCGCGCGTTTAAAGGTTAACGATTCCTATCAATTAGGGTTATGGGTCGAGTCAACGAGCCCTTGGGTAGACCCCCGCTGCGACAGGATTTCGCACCTGTCCTTTTCGGTTCACTTTTTCACGTCAACGGCACCCAGAAGTGGTTACAGGTGCAAAATGATTGTAGGGCGACCTTCGTGCTCAAATAAATTGGTTTTCCGAATTTAGAACATAGAACCTGTACTGGCGAAAGAAAAAGTGAAAATATGCAACTACAGTCTATATGTGACAACTCAACTGTTCATATTGAAATTTTTCGACCAAAAACCAGTGTTTATAGTACCTGTTTGGCAATAATGCATATTCTGTTTACTAACAATATTTACATTGGCAACTACTTCAACAGATATTTCCTTAAAATATTAAGTCTTCTCTATGTTATTCGTACAATTTATTTAAAATCAATTCTCAATTCCTTCCTGGTGTAACCAAAATTATGGCTACCCGATTCTCTAAAGTTTTTGTTATGATATTAAAAACAAGATGCTTATTTATGGATATGATAATTTTAATAGAAAGTGCCAGTGCCCTACTGCGCAAGAGTGGAACAAATAGCTTGCGTGATAGGGAAGTTCTCGAAAACAATTCATTTTGTTAAATTATTATTGATAAAATATTCATTTTCTATGGCGAGACGGAATGAGATTTTAATGTTTACTTAGAAAAGGTTGAAGAAGCGAATAGATACATTATTTTGATGTGACAACCGTTACATGTTATTTCCTTTTTTTAATGATTTCATGTTTTTATGATGAATTTAATTACAAGATTCAGTGGTCGATCCATTTTTTTTTGTAAACGGTACCAGCAATAAGTTTTCTTCAAAGGTGTTAAAAATTAAAAAATTTGCAAATAGTAGTAACTAAGTACCTTTAGAAATAATACAGATGAACCTGAAAAATATATGAGATGAATCTGAAAAACGTCTTCTAAAACGACCCAGACAGAAACAATGTTAATATTAACTACCTCAAACACTCGAAACACTCGACATATAATAATTAAAACGTCATCTTAACGGAGACGTCTTAAGCTCGGACTTCACAAAAACAGAGACAAAATGAGAAGAGATGAGTTGTAATATCTCTTCGCTTAACTCCAGTGGTATAGGTTGAGCAGAAAAAAAGGAGATGTCATAATATTTGTGGTTTAATGAAAACAAAGACACGTGTGGATTATGCCGCGTAAGTACGGCGTTTGATAAGCAGCAATCCATCTCAATATCCACACGCTGGCTGCAGAGTTGAGCTGTAGCTTCGCTCTACGCAGTACAATTCTCTGATCCCGTTTAAATTCAAAATTCAAATACAATTTATTTATTTCAGATAGATTACAATCATAATAATTACAATTATAAACATCCATAGATTAAATTTAAATAAAATATCACGAGACACAAACAAAACAAGGGAAACAAACAAACAAACACACAACATTGGAAACATTGGATCAGGTCCGCACTACCCGTATATGTAACTTTGTCCAATGCTTCATGAAGTAGCAATCTACATTCATTCTCCCTACAATGAGCTTCAGTAAGTTTAGCATTACGCATCTTCCCTCAGGTCCTCTCCGCTTCTTACATCTCCGCTCCGGTGGTGAAAGGGCCTAAGAGTTCGATTCCATCAGTCGGTATCTTAATTTAAGTAAACACTCTCGCTAAATGAAGAGACACTAAATAAGTGGATCTTTGATGACAGTTTTCATTTGGCTCAGTATAATTGTGTTTGATTAGTGGAGCCGGAGCTTTGTGGAGAGGGAATGTTGCCCGGCTATTGGTACTTTTATATTTGGAATATAGATTGTTATTGTGAAAATAAAATACTGTTTGGTTTTAATCGGTGTGCCAATTCTACTATTTTTTTAATCTGTCAAAAATACCTCGAATGTAACTAAATTTGATATATTGTGACTGAGATGCGAATGCAAATAAAACGTTATTTGAAAATTAGTATAATTGGCCCGTCTTATTTTATAAGCTGTCCGCGTTTGTTTCATATTGGCCACAACAAGCACGCTGTGCGTTTATTTTTGTATAATGAAGTTATACAACGTGTAACAGAATATACGTTTAATATTTTTGTTTATCAATCAATTTTATTTCTTTATTAGGGCACCAAGTCCTAATTTTAAAATAAAATTAAAATATACAGTAATAATAATAGTTATAGGACCAACACTGAAATCGCGAAAAAAATACGTCTTCAAATTTATAAAAAAACATAAAAATTCAGATAATTGTAGATTCGAAATTTCGAAATAGTTACGCGATTTTTATGTTTTTTTTTTATAAATTTGAGCTTTAAATCACTCTCCTGTACAGTTTACTCAATGTCGCTTAGTAAGGATTGCCTTTGAAGCGTCGATATAAATGCGCCTAGCTTGATAAAATATACACCAACACCAAAATTGCATTTTTTTTCGCGATTTTGGTGTTGGTCTCATAGTAAAAGTTGTTTATAATGATGAGTACAATGACCCCTTAAGCTGTATTGCGTTTATTCTGAAACACATTTGTACATATATGACTTTCTCTAAACATCATTTTACTGTTTGAAAGGATTTGAAATATTGTAAAATCGAAATATATTCCACACAAAGGAGAAGTAACAAGCCCAATTTGATGATAAGGTAAAAAAATATGTGTATGTTTTATTTTCTCTTTTTAAGGAAAAGGCTCCTGTAAAAACTTTTCCCTCAAAATTATAAATTACACCTTTCCGACCTCATTCCCTTTTAGCTGGAGTGATTAATCCAAAATTTGAAAGCAAAATTAACATAATCGCCGATTAATTTACAGTAAACTTAAAATGGAACAAATTTGAAATTGCTTGGTGCTTTGTAATAGAGTTGTTAAGCTCAATATTGCTCATTAATACCAGTTGGCGCTTACAAAAGTTTGATGAAATTGAAAACTATAATTTTAGTATTGGAACTTCGTGAATCTAGGTCAAATAAATTCTGAACCTATTAACGAGTTTGCCGATATTATAATTTTCAAAGAATAAAGGTTACAATCTGTAATGGAGGGAGTGGCGTTGAACAAGCTAATTAGGAAACTTGGTTAAGAAAAGTGGTTTCTTAGTTTATTTTCTATCTTGATAACAGAAGTCGAGTAGCGATGTTTGTTTTGTAAAAATACATAATATGCCTTGATGGATAATCCCTAAACTGCCTGATGTATTCATTTTTTACGAAACACAAAAATGAGGTGACCACGATCCGGAAGTCATAGCTATGGAAGGCCCCCCAATAGGTGAACCGATGATCTAGTGTAAGGCGCAGGAATCTGCTTGAGAGACGCACAGGTCAGGTCGATGTGGTGGGTGACGCTTGGGTGAGGCCTATGTACAGCAGTGGACTTCTTTCGGCTGATGATGATGATGATGACCACTGACCGTCCTTTCGACGTGTCACCGTGTACGCTTGGACGAAATCAACGGCAAGTGAGCTGAACTCCATCTTGTTTGCATGGTTTGACAGTTTACTTGTCGTTCATTTTGCTTAAGTTTTCACTTCGACATGTCTACAGCCGATCGATTCTATAAATATGTCGAAGTGAAGGCTTGGGTGAAGTGATCTCGATCATTCCATCTTTATGACTTGGATTGAGAGATTACTTCACTACGATTTGTTAACAGAATCACACTGCTGAATCGTACTGACGATCTCCACTCATCGTCCTGGCCCTTGTCCCCCACGCACATTACATTAGGTTGGTGCAACGCGTCTTATTGTAAGATATATTTTCTCCTGGTCGGTGACACGCTCAAAACCCACATCTTCACTATGCTGGACAATACAGACAAAACCTGTAATTCGATTCAAACAACACAACACCACTTTTTAAACCAACGTAGTTCATAAACCAACCGTTCCCAAGTTAACACCTTCCTAAGTATGTTCCTACCATTACTAGGTTCAGCAGGGTCGAGCGACTCTGTATCCAAGTGTGACCTAACAAGCTAGTGCCTTAACAAGGCAATCAAATCTAAAGCCTTGCAATCTGTGGGAGAACTAACCGCAGCTTAACCGCGGTCATCGAATGAATCGCTCGAACACGACTGAGTTACAATCCTCTATATTTTATGATTTTATTTGTCGGTTACATTTTGCGCTGTGACGTTTATTTCAAGTGTCTGTTACTTGAGGAATATATCACTTCTGATTTTAGTTGTGGATGCTATTTTGAAAATAGTACCTTATTTCCTGTTGAGTTGTCTATGTAGTGTGACTCTTTTTTTTAAGGATGAGAAATCATCAAATGACTCCTCCCGCTTTGGGTGAAGCAGAAGGGAGTGTCAGACTCTTACTGACTAAAACCTATCCGTGTTCCTCCTAGTGCCCTTTGCGTTTTAGGGTACGGTGCCTCTTTCGAACGAAGTCTACAGTCCCAGCAGGCACTGGTCCTAGCGGGCCTCGTCTTTTATGCTGACAGCTCTTTAAGGCGCGCGTGGAACACAGCGCGCCGTCGACCCTGGCCTGGTTCTGATCAGACGGTAAGCCACCCAATACTCGCCGTCCGCAGGCCCGCGCCTACGATGGCCGAGAATCGCCCTATGACTCCCGACACCCGGGGCGTCTTCTTCTGTTGCGGCGGCTGGGGCGTAAGGTTTCCTTCTCTCTCACATGTTCGACTTCCTCCTTTGCTAGCATTACTGCTTCGCAAAAGGAGGTGACCGCTTTCCATGTCTCCTCTCTCCCAACCGTGGTTGCGGAAAGGGAGAGGGAGATTTCGACCTCTCTCCCGGCCCGCAGCAGGCACACCGGGCGTCGAAGGATACGCTGCCCTCTTCAGGCACCCCTAACCGGTCCAGGGGCGGCGGTCCTGGGGATGGCTGTCGCCCCCATTCATACGAACCCGAGGTGGCGGCGCGTAGTGTTCCAGTGTTCCAGTGCGCCCCTCTTTGACTTGGCAGGGGGAGTCAAACACCTCACTCCCCCCGCTGGCCCGGGGATCACAGAAAGCCAAATAAGAACTCGCGATCCCCGGCGTTTGTGAGAGATGGAACGCCGGGGTGGTTTTAGTCAGTAAAAGACTGACCTAATCATCTATTCGGAGGATTCTCCCTTTTCAGTGGAGGTTTGTGGGACTTTACTCTCTGTTCCGCATACTTTTGAACTCACACATCCACAAATCGGTCTTGGCAAGCGATGCTTAACCACGAAGATTGACCCACAATGTTGTTTTTATTTAGTCACAAGCTCTCCAAAATACCGAATAGACTATGTGGTATTCACAATCCTACACAGTTTTATTTATGAAATAAATTCATGCAAAATATCAAACCTCATATTCTTAACAAAAAAATACTTTTTCTCTCCATGAAAACTTACTCACTTTTAATATTTTCGCTATCGTGTAGATTAACCAAGAAAGTTTACAGTTTCAATTAAAACCTCTTTTTTCGTTATCCCCCGCTCCGGTTCCTGAAACTTCTAGTCGGTTACTTGAAAGCTCAAACTTCGTTATTTCTCCACTCATAGTTGCAATAAGCTTGACCAAACTTCTTAAAGCTTTAATTAATTTTGTAAGGGTTTATAATCTTACTTTAATGGTTAATTTAAATTAGTTACTCAAAGCCTTGGTAGAAAAGTCCGTTTATTAAATTTGTTTTATGTGTTTTAAGTAAAAGTAAAACAAAAAGGCAATTTAAAACTAAATCACATGCCTATTGTATGTGATTTAGTTTTAAGTTGGCTTTTATATTACCTATGTAGTTTTATATTATGACTAGCTTTTGCCTTCGACTTCGTACGCGCATATCCCGTTGTGTCCCGTTTTCGTCGGAATTTCGGGAAACGTTTTCTTAGTGCTCTCGTACACTCCCCAAGGAATCTACATGCCAAATTTCAGATTTTTACGACCAGTAATTTTGGCTATGTATGACTGTCAGTCACTCGATCAGTCAGTAACGGAAGAATTTTATATAAATTGATTGATGATTGATATCTCTAAATGTTTTTGTAGGTTTAAACTATATAATTAATTTTCTTTAATTAAAGAATGGAAACGAAAGGAATTGTGCGAGCTTGACATGAAAAAAAATGTATACAAAAAAATACAGCCAACTTCCAAATAACAAAAACAAAACACTACAAAGTATAAAATTACTTTAATTTTTGATTTCGGTGTTTTTAATTGTTTCTTCTTATTTTAACGCCGACTTCCGACATGTATTTTTTTGTAAAAAAAAAATCTTCTTGACTTTTCAGTTTACAACCGAATTGAGAACATCTACCTTTCTTTGAAGTCGGTCGTTGCTTTTATAAAACCATTGTTTGGAGCAAGCGCCAAAACAGCAGTCCACAGTAAGAATGTTTTTATATGTAACCCAAACCAACATAATTATAATTATGTAAATTAAATAGTTTCCCCATACTTGGTCAAGTTTTGAAGATCGGAAGTGAATTATCATAATACACTGTAAGATTCCGCAGAACATTTCAAATATTCACAGCCCCTAGACAACGGTACTCTCTTAAGAATGTAAGATATTGGAAAACCCATAACGGGACCTTTAATAAAGGATAAGCTGAATAACTTTAGCGTTGCCCCCAATAAATTCTTAATATTTTGTAACTTTTAACCGTATAAAAGTAGATAGAGAGCGAGTTTTATTTATGATATGTTAGCAATTTAATATAAAAAATATTTACGGATGAAACAAGGTTTTTATTCGCATTTTTTTCAATAGGATATTTCTCTTCGAGACTTGTAAGTTGATATACTTACGAATATTACACAACAGAAAACTATTTTTTTATTATATCTGCCTTGCTTTTCCCAACTATATTGGGGTCGGCTTCCAGTCAAACCGAAATGATTTTGCTGAAATACCAGTATTTTACGCGAAGCGGCTACCTACCAGACCTCCACAACCCATTAACTGGGTAACACGGTACTTCATGGCAAGACTGGAGTCAGATTAACTGGCTTTTGACTATCCGTAACGATAACGACTGCCAAAGAACTACAAATGACAGCCGGGACCAATGGCTTAACGTGCTTTCTGAGGCACGGAGGAAACTCGGTATGTTAAGATGCATCCACAAACCAACCTTGGCAAGCGTTGCTTAACCTTGAAGATCGACCCGTGCGGCTTTTATTACAGATTCGTTTGCTTTAAAATCACTCATATGGAACCACCTCCACCACCACGTTCACGTTTTTTTATCAGTGATTACTAACACAGCCGTAAGTTTTACTAACTAACAGTTTCTCGTGTCATGGATACTCGAAGAAAAATTCTATTCTATTGTATTATTACTAAACCGACTTCAAAAATCGTAAGCGTAAAAGAATAATACCATCCCATCACGTCCCGTGTGTGTCGTAAGAGGCGACTAAGGGACTCACCAGAGAATGGGCAGCAGCGTTCTCTGTAAAACACAACATCAAACACTGTGATCGCCAAACCGCCTGCCAAGCGTGGCGATTATGGCAAACCCACCCCCCCTTTGGGGGAGGCCTATGTCCAGCAGTGGACGTCTTCCGGCTGTTATGAAGATGATGATGATGTCTTCAAAAACAGCAAGAAATTCTCAATTCAACAGATTTTTTTGAAATGTTTGTTGCGATATCTTTGCCAATTGTCAACCGATCTTGATGAGATTTTTTTCCTTTTTGGAAGAATAGTTTTCTAAAAAAAAAAGAAAACAAAGAAATAAAACCAGAAACACTGACTCTCAAATATAAAGTTATTTTATACTTTGTAGTATATTTTATTTCGGATTCGTTTGTACATTTCTTAAGTTTGAATCTTCTGTAAAGTCTTTCTTACAAAATGCTTAATATTTGTCCTTTCTCTCACAACTATTGCTGCTAAACCAATAATAATAAAAGATTCAACCTCATAACATCTACTTTGGCAGACATTCCACGTTCTATTAATGTCCACACACAATACCTGAAAAATATTTTTATAAACGCCAGGAACTTCGCAATAAAAGGTAAACAGGAAAATAACGGGAACATTAGTTTTCATATAAATGGAAATATAACTCCCGGTAATAAGCACTTCAACTTCAGCTTGGCAATTGCTTTTTTTACAAATAGACGTTGTTCTGGGGATCGAGTTTATTTACGACATTATTCTTATAATGGCCCCCGAGTACGGCCCGGGGGGCCAGTTTTAGCTGAAAACATTCGCATTGCAGCTATGGGACGCATTAAATTTTAACTTTAGATGCTAAGATCTGTATTGTACTTTTAACTTCTTTGGCTTTATTTATTCATTTTTATAATCATTGTCAGAAGTTGTGTTTCCGGCGGTTATTTTGTTTGTCAACTTCATGGTTTTGTACAAATTTTTGGGCTCTCCTCTCTGTTTACTTAGTTTTAATTTATTTATATGGTTTTCTCAGATTTTTTTTAGCTTTTGGAAGAAGCTTTTACGTATAAACATATATTTCTAATTCTGACTTGTGATTTGTTTACGAATTAACCCAACATTAAAATTTACTTTAAATTAAATTAGTTACAACTATAATAATATTACCAAAGTCATTTAATTATTTTAAGTATCACACTTATCTAAACACATAATTGTGACTAAGTAAAAGTACCTAAGTACATAGTTCGGTGATTAATAGATGGCCCAGCCTTATATCTGAGGCTTAATTTCAGTAAAAGACCTCACTTTATCTCTATTTACGAAATAAATCATTTGGAATATTGAAATCACATTCAATTGAGGCATAAAAACACTTAATCTTATTAAAAACTTTTACGATTTTCCACCTGATATAAACACTGGAGCGAAAAGTAGAGTTCCAAGAAGAATTTTATGTCTATCTTAGACTAGAATATATTATGCAGCGTCAGTAGTTTGATTAAAATATAGCATCGAACGAGACGAAAAATTGCCAAGCTTTAAGTTAGCAATAGCCACTAAAAGAGATCTAATAAAATTTATTTTATAAGAAATTTATTTCTGGCTTTAAAAACAGTCGAACGATCATTGGTATAGAATACTCATGTAATATTATTCATGAGTTCTTTATAAAATATAACGCAGTTTTATGTGGCTGATCAGCTGCTGTTAGTAATTACAAATTAAAGTGGGACAAGATTCAGTTTCTTCCATTTTTATGATCATCCCCCTAGAAATAATTGAACATATACTATTTTTATTTTTTTTTGTGTTTTTATTTATATGCACACCACAGCTCTTTTAAACATATTCATGAAATGTTATTTATAGATATAAATCGGGTAAATATTATTAAAATTATTGAAATATTTACATTTTTAAATTAATTCTAGTATGAATATTTCATTTAAAAAAAATCTTGAAACATTAATAAATAAAAGTCCTAAAAAAGTAAATACTACCAAATAATTACATGAAAACAAAATCAGAAAATGCAAAACCGCATTCCCGAAATAATATCTGAATACAAATTTATACACAGTGTGTCGCCACAACCGCAGTAGACCAACACTTGCACAGTGTGCCAAATCCGTAGCGTATCTGACAAAACCGTGTCCAAACGGCCAGTTGCTCGGGAAACAGAATTAGTTCATAAATCCTTGCTTCGTTGTTGCTGAGATTAGCGTTCCTGATTTAATCCTCATTTATTTTTTATGGTGTGATGTGTTTGTATCCAGGAACATTGTCTATACAGTTAATTTTCACTTTATTTATGGCCTCTCTGTCACTCATATGTTTGGGCTCAATAGACATGACTATGTTCAATGTCTAAAATTTCAAACCACTATGGTTTTCAAAATAAATGTGTTATAGATTCGCCCTAACTCGCTCTAACTTTTATGTAAGGTCAACGCAATAAATTATTTAATTTTCAGCCAGCTTTTAAAGTTTTCAGACTTATCTGTCCATTACTTTATTAAAGTTCGACCGCAAACCATAATCCGAATAAAATAAGCCGCGTTCATAATATAATATTACACGAAACGATCAAAATATTTCAACTTAATTTTCGAACAAATGGACAATTGGAGCGAATGTTACTTTTATGAAAGCTATTTGTTGCGGATAGCACAGATATTCCTGGTTGCCCGGACATGTCACCGAGCGGACAGGCTGTGCCGTCCACATTTCCACAGCCCCGAGGCGGGAAATAGTCGCGATTTTGTGTTTATTTTAGGTAACGCCTTTTGAATTATTCGGACCACTGTGCAAGCTTATACATTTTAAATGTGTGATTATTGACTGGGCTATTATAATATTTAAATATTGAGGAGATTTTACAGAAACTGTCACTTGGAAATTGACTATAAAAGATTCTTGATAAGATTCGTGGTAGTGTTCTTACATCGCTATAATCATTATGATTACTGAAATTATTTGCTATTTTTTAGCAATTTATTGGTGATCTCATAGTGTTAAAGAGATCCAATAATTTCCCAATATGTAAGTATTTTTATTTACAGCGCTGTAAGATTCGCTTTGTCACCACGTTTAAAATCCCGCCACTTCCACGCATACAGAAGCTAGTTCACAATCTAAACGACAACACAGTTCTAATCCAGCATTAGAGATAATGTTATTCAGCTACTCCATCGCTTATCTAAAGCGCTGTAAACATATCTATCTGTTCGCTGCAAGCTTGCAAGCGCAGCTAAACATTCAAACTGATACAGCAGCAGTTACTGTCCAATATCCGGCAGAGTCGTAGTTTCCGGCCACCGAGCCATCCCTGCCATCTGTCGCATGTTGCACTTACCAATACGTATTATAGATTTTATTATACATACAATAACATTACTCTGTTGAATTTTTGAGGCCCTGGTACTTGTAACTGAAAGAGTGGGACCGTTACTGTTTAAGTTTGTTCTTAGCAGGTGATAGCTGTATGTTAACAATTTTTATAGCAAATCTTGACAATTTATTTAGTTATTGTCGCGAGTTGTACTCAGAAATACAATAATATTACTCCGCTGAATTTCTAAGGCCCTGGTACGTGTTGTTACTTGTGAAGTGAATTTATGTTTTAGTTCTTTTAGAGCAGGTGATCGGATATTTTATTAAATCATCGTTTCTCGCATTTAACGCCTACAGGTGTTAACACGGCATCATAAAACGTACTGGAACCATAAATGTTTGAAAGCAGAATTTTTAATGAAGTTTTATAATAAAACAATACATTACCATTATGACAGACGGGGTTATGCAAAAGGTGCATTGTAATTTAATTTCGTCTTAGTTTTCCAAAACCTGGTTTTCGTACTGTTTTTCTTAAAAACACCGCATAAATTAATTACTCAACATAAAGTGAAATTCACCTCACCTTTTGCAAGGAAAAAAATTCTACCGAATAAATTTCAACGTTCAAAGAGTATTCAGTCAGTGGTATTCACGGCTAGCCGCTGCGGTCAATTCTAAAGAATGTTGAATTTTCCTTTCAAACCTCATAGAAATGTTGCAACGGTGGCGGAAGTGGCGTCTTTGACCGGATATTGAAGGGTAAACTGTGATTCCGCGGTTTTATAGTAGGATTTCTTTTGAGAAAATCTAGTTGTGTTCATTAGTTAATTGAAGTGTCAACTTCACGCTAAAATTGAAACAGTTTTTATTTTATTTTACTAGAAAACTTTTAAACTGCCGTTTTTACGTTTCAATTTGTTAAATCGCACCTAAAATCTGTTGTATACAGTCCAATTTTGTACAAATGACATGTATAAAGTTTTTGTGAACAAAAATACAAAAACAAATTCACAACAGAAAAAGCTGAACAAAAAACATTTTCATTTTAAACTTTTGAAATTCGAATACAGATTTTCAACATTAGTACTTGTCTCCAGTAATTTTTAACCCATTTTGCGCTTGGCTGTAGCGAAATATTATTTGAACGTTATTCTGACGTCACGTGCATCTGATTCGGGACGTCCCGCCCCGCTGCCCCTTGGGCCATTAATCATTGGAACTGTCTACGTGTCGCCCTGACTGGGACCCTGGTACGTAGATACTAGAACCTACCCACGCTGTCTAAAAACATCGTTTTTGAATCATTAATTGATGAAAACTAATAAGCTAAACCTACTCCTATAGTATAAAATGCTGATCTCCTGTTACACTAGAAGTCGACCCCAACATATCTTGGTAAAAGCTAAGCAGGCGATTATTATGATATTCAAGTCACTGTGAGTCAATACTCCCAGTAGGTCAATACTACTGGAGTAAATACTGCTACGGTCATATAATTATGTAGGTAGGGATAGCAAACTGTCACTCTTTATTAGTTCGGCATTGCAGTAATTAAGCCCGTCAGTCAAATATAACCATGTTCTGTTCAGCCGTTTTGGACGTTTTCATTAAGGGAACAATACGTATGTATGTTACCTATCTTTATGCTTTTTGTGATTACTTCTCTTGTGCAAATTTAAAGAGTAGAGAGACATCCTCTGAACATGTGATACACTGGTGAAAAACCTGACCCTTTGATAAAAAGTGGATCCGAATTCAATCCGTTCGGGGAAGACCTATAGTTATAATTTCCATTTCTGTTGCAAGTGCATAAAGGATAGGCAAAACAATAAAAATTCAAATGATAAATAAATTGCCTACTTCAGGATAATGTCAAGGTACGACATTTTTATTATTTACCAGAAAAAAAACCCAAAGGAATACGTTTCATTCTTCAAGTCAAGTACCTGTCAGTTATTTCTCCCCTTTTTCATCCACTATTATAATATTTGAGTTACTGATGGATATGAACCACGCCTTTTTTCGCCTCCCGATGACTTTTGCCCAATTATGACGTAAACTAATACCGAACAGTAGTTTGGTATCAGGTAACGCGCCGGTTAATGATTCTTGGCACGGGGCGTGTGCAGTGGTCTTTAAATTTAGACTTGTTCGTGCCACGACAATATCATTATTTTAGTAAGAGTTATACAGTTTTGGATAGGTAAAGGTTTTAAAAGGTTTTTCCATTAAATAAAATAAATGACATAATACCAACTCAGACCCCTTTTTGTGAAGTAAGCGTAGTTTGTTAGGGAGATTTTTTTATTCTTAGGTACGTTCTTGTCCATGTAAATTTTGAAACAAAAAAGCACCGGTAAAACCACAAACAAATCTGATTATCGTGTTTTTTATTTTTTACCTAGTATTAATACGTTCTCAAGCTCGTGGCTAAATAACAACAGCCGCACGGGTCGATCTTGAAGGTTAAGCAACGCTTGCCAAGGTTGGTCTGTGGATGGGTGACCATCTTAACTAACGAGTTTCCTCCGTGCCTCGGAAAGCACGTTAAGCCGTTGGTCCCGGCTGTCATTTGAAGATCTTTGGCAGTCGTTACGGATTGTCAGAAGCCAGTAAATCTGACTCCAGTCTTGCCAAGATGTACCGTGTTACCCAGTTAATGGGTTGTGGAGGTCTGGTAGGCAGCCGCTCCACGTAAAACACTGGTATTCAGCTGAATCCGGTTTGATTGGAAGCCAACCCCAATGTAGTTGGGAAAAGGCTAGGCAGATGAGTGATTAATACGTTCTCAAGCCAGGTTTTTATAACTTACTTTCTCATTATCATCTGCCTAGCCTTTTCCCAACAATATTGGGGTCGGCTTCCAGTCAAGCCGGATTAAGCTAAATACCAATATTTTACGAGGAGCGGCTACCTACCAGACCTCCACAACCCATTGTCTGGGTAAAACGGTATTTCATGGCAAGACTGGAGTCAGATTTACTGGCTTCTGACTATCCGTAACGACTGCCAAAGATCTACAAATGACAGCTGGGACCAACGGCTTAACGTGCTTTCCGAGGCACGGAGGAAACTCGGTATATTAAGATGGTCACCCATCCACAGACCAACCTTGGCAAGCGCGGCTTAACCTTGAAGATCGACCCATGCAGCTGTTATTATCTAGCCACGAGCTGCTCCTACAATTTACATTCTACTACTTTAAATTACATTCAACATCGCTTCTCACTTTTTTAAATTTTAAAACACGGTCAATAAGCTCCATATAAAAAAAAACAACAAAACATATTCCGAGATATTTTGTTCTCCGATAATGAGGTACTAATAAACACTTCAAACTCATCAAATGAAAATATATCGGTAGCATCTTGTTTATTTTTGTAAGTAGTCTCTTTGGAAATACAAATTCGTTACATATCTTCCTTTCATTGGAATCATTCGAAAATAAACTCTAAGCTGAAGTTAAAAAGTGTAAATTTGATTCAAGGCGAATGTTTTTGTAGATGGAAGCAACATTAATTAATTAAGCAACGGTATTAACCGAAGTTAAAGAATGTTTGAAAGTGAGGGACATCCAAATAAAGTTCTTAAAAGTTTCAATACATTAATAGGTACCATTTATTTGAGATTAGTACCTTAAGTTACATTCCCTTACAATTTATCTTGAATGGGATTTCAGAGGGATTGAGTATTTAATTATGAAAAGGATCTAACATTAATTAATTTCTGAGATTCTAATTTCTTCACATTATGGCACATTTACGTCATTTTAATGTGTCTCAACCTTAAAAAAAAATAATAAATTTTAGAGACCCTGTGTCTGGCATTACATATATGTATAAGACATGTCTGTGTCATCTCTGACATAGACTAGAGCCAAGAGCAAACCCAATACAAATAAAAAAAAAAAGACATCGATGGAATATTCCTTTAATTTAATTACATTATTGTGGTTTCAAATACAACATAATAATGTCATTACCGACTTCTAATGTTTCAAAATTATTAAATACGAATAAATAATCACGTAATCAGCTCCATTGATTGTTATGAAAATCATACATAATTAACATTCATTAAAATAATGTTTTCATTAGCTGGCCTTTCAGGGAGTTTATTTACAAACGAACCGTTTAAAAATTGCCGAAAAACTGGCTATGTAACGAAAAGAGTAATAAATATAAATGTATCTACATTCCTCTTCTCACACGCTATCCATCTGATATCGAGGGAGAGGAAGGCCAAAGAAAAAATGGATGGATTCTGTGAGGAGCGATATGAAACAAAAGGGACTTAGTGATAGTTTGACAGCAGATAGGGCAGAGTGGAAGTATAAAAATTTGCTCTTGCCCCAAGTAACATGGGATATAGGCAGGAAGATGCTGATGACTTTAATATTTTAGGTAGGTACTTGTAGTATACTCCAAGTAGGTACCTAATATACAACGTGTAACAGAATTTAATAAACGCAACGAAAAATAATAAATTTTAGAGACCCTGTGTCTGGCATTACATATATGTATAAGACATGTCTGTGTCATCTCTGACATAGACTAGAGCCAAGAGCAAACCCAATACAAATAAAAAAAAAAAGACATCGATGGAATATTCCTTTAATTTAATTACATTATTGTGGTTTCAAATACAACATAATAATGTCATTACCGACTTCTAATGTTTCAAAATTATTAAATACGAATAAATAATCACGTAATCAGCTCCATTGATTGTTATGAAAATCATACATAATTAACATTCATTAAAATAATGTTTTCATTAGCTGGCCTTTCAGGCAATTTATTTACAAACGAACCGTTTATAAATTACCGAAAAACTGGCTTTAATTCATCTGCTTAGCCTGTTTACAACTATGTTGAGGTCGACTTCCAGTTAAACCGGATTCGGCTGAATACCAGTATTTTACGTGAAGCGGTTGCCTACCAGACCTCCACAACCCAGTATCTCGGTAATACGGCTCTTCATGGCAAGACTGGAGTCAGATTAACTGACTTCTGACTATCTGTAACGACTGCCAAAGATCTACAAATAACAGCCGGGACCAACGGCTTAACGTGCTTTCTGAAGCACGGAGGAAACTGTCTATGTTAAGATGGTCATCCATCCACAGACCAACCTTGCCAAGCGTTGCTTAACCTTGAAGATCGATCCGTGTGGCTGTTATTATCTAGCCACGAGCTCCTCAAAAACTGCCTTTAATAATTAAATAAAATCTTTCATCCAACTGAATTTTACCTGTTCGACATCGAAATGCAATTTCAAACTATCGATCTTTCATCGCATGACGGGGACTCTATCAGTCCATTAATCTACCAGTCCATATAAGTCGACTAATTGGGGATACGGTTCCATACACATAATCCAACAAAACTGGGCCAAATTTTTCGCAATTTTCTCTACCGATTGACATCGCAAAGTTAATCTATCAATACGTTATTACTGCGAATTCTGTAGAAATCTTTCAGGAAAACAAGCGGGAAATGACTTTGGTAAAATTTGGGCCAGTTACCTCAACTAATGAGGCTGACGTCCACCATGACTTACCCTAAACAAGGACAGAAAATATATGGAGCCGTTTCCCTTTTTTTTAAGGATGGAAATTCATGAAATGACTTCTCCTGCTCCGGGTGGTGCAGAAAGGAATTTCAAAGTCTCTTACGGCGTGCCCCAGGGCAGTGTACTTGCCACAACCCTCTTCCTCATTTACATCAACGACCTGGGTATGCTAGGGAGGATTATAACATTTGCTGACGATACAGCCCTACTCTTCAATGCCGACACGTGGGGTGAGGTCTTTTCACACGCTCAGTTGGGTTTCAATACTGTGTCAGAGTGGTTACGTATTAATAAATTGACACTAAATGCTGACAAAACCAATTACATAACATTCACACTAAAAAATAATTATAACACTCCCACAACAGTAACACCTTATGCAATCACAGCACATACTTGTCCTTCACCACATGAAAAGAATGCATGTAATTGTACACACCTTCGTAGCACCCAAGTTGTTAAATATTTGGGTGTATTAATAGATAATACCCTTAGATTTCGGGAACATATAGACGCGCTTAATACTAGGTTACGTAAGCTTATATACATCTTCAAAACTCTGAGGAAAGTGGCAGATGCGAAGTTGAAAAGATCAGTATACTTTGCCCTCGCTCAGTCATTGTTAAATTACTGTATCAATGTATGGGGCGGAGCTCCGAAGTCTACACTCCTAGTCTTAGAGAGAGCGCAAAGAGCCATATTGAAGGTGTCCTTGGGTCTACCTTACCGTTACCCCACTGAGCTCCTATATAAAGACGCGAAAGTTTTGACAGTTCGCCAATTATTTATTAAAAGCATAATATTAAAACAGCACTCTTTGCTAACATACCACTCCTCAGCTTCACAAGGTAAGAGACGATACAGCCCAGTAGATCGACCGGATATCCGCCTTTCAACCCAATTCTCCAAGCGCTTCTTCTGCCATCTAGGTGGTTATCTTTACAATAAAATTAACGGGATGCTACCGATATTCAATCTTAACAAGACCACGTGTAAAATGAAAATAACTTCCTTCTTACAAGAAATAAATTATGACGACACTGAAAAACTACTAGCGACCTTAGTGTAATGTTAGTAATGTAACAAACATAGACGAACACATATGCACACATATTGACACACACACACACACGCGCGCACACACACACACACACACTACTATGCACAACACACACACACTTTTATGCTCACAAACACACATAAACACAATCATACTAACTATAACTTTTGGATAATAATTATGTTCGGGTTCACCCATCAATGTACAATCTGAAATGTTATTTACGTAATGCTGATTTATATGTAAAAGGCGGAGTCCTGGTGTCCTGAAACACAGGCTTGTAGCTTAGCTCAGGCACCAGTCTCCCACAATGATAAATTGTAATGATAACATTTAATTGATGTACCTATTGTATCATATTGTGGTGGGAAATAAACATATTATTATTATTATTATTATTAAACTCTTAATGACTAAAAACCCATCCATATTCCTGCTAGGCCGCGGTGACTCTTTCGAATAAATTCCGCAACTCTGGGGGGATTCTGCAACCCTGGCTGGAGTCGTTTATCCATACAAAATTAACCCACCCAGAAAACATATTCAAAATTAACCCAAAGTGAATCAAATAAATCTGTCCCAGGTCAGATTTATTTGATTCACTTTGGGTTAATTTGATAAAACTTAAAATTTTCCTTCAATGCATATTTATTACTGTTGTGAAAATGGCTGAGGTGCATACAAATGATATAAATAAATTTTACCTATTCCTGGTAATAAATATTCTCCTTTTCTGAATTCGAGACACAGATTGAAGACACTAGTTCCTTGAAACAGTAAGGAATCATACACTTTTCATATTATTTTTTTCTAAAAATAAAACAGACAACCCTAAAACTCTACTCCACGCCACCCTTATTTCTTTGCGATGCAAAAGTTAACACAACAGGCCTGTGATAAACGATTGACTCAATGACTTGAAAAAGTAACGCCCCAAAACGACGATCGTGGTCCGACTAACGATGGCCATTATCCGGCGATATCACGAGAACGGGTCGGACCATGCTTTTCACTTGCTGCGATTTTACTCGGACCTGAAGTGGCGCCCAAATGAGTCTAATTTGAACGAATTGGACCACTCGCGATCAACGTTTCTGTTGTGAATACTGCTACGTGCTGAAAGTTTTCACCTTGGTCGGACCTGATTTTGTAAAGAAATGTTCGGAAAAAAATGTTGGTGTAACTTGCTGCAGTAGAATTTTCTGTTGATGGACAAAACTTATATAGTTTAGTACGGAAAATAACTTTGGGAAAATATTTTTCAACTTGAAAACAGCTTAATTTTGAATGGTCCATTTAGCGTAATTTAGTACTCAACGAGGAAATAGCAAAAACTTAACTGAACTAAAATAATAATTATATTATTACTGGCCTGAAATATCTCACTACTGGGCAAAGGCCATCCTCTACTCCTTTCAAAGTCCCGGTCCTGGTTTTGTGTCACCTTTTGTCAATAACTAACGAAGACATCAAAGTCGTGCCGCCATCTTCTTTGTGATCTGCTGCGACTCGGACTCACAATTTACTGGAAATCGTACTGAAATTACACGTGTAAAAACTTCGTTTGTTTCTCTTCTGAAAATAAGTATTGAATGAATGATAGAGTATACCACCCTTGTGCAGGAATCAATCAATCAACTCGGTTTAAGTGACGGCAAAGGCTCGTCTATATCAATTGTACCCGTTATCGCTGTATATTTGTAAGGGAGTTGCTAAATAAATAAATCATATTGCTTTGGGTCATTCATCAAAACTCAATCTCGATTTATTTATAGATTCTTTTGCTTCCATGTTTTATTAATTGGTTTTCTGATTTTTGGTACTTGAACTTTTATGAAAGTGGATGGGGGTTATGTGTTAGATTTCTTAACATATGAAATTCTTCCGTTACTGGAACGACAACGCACAGCCAAAACTACTGGTCGTAGAGAGCTTAAATTTGGCATGTAGATTCAATAGGGCTTAAAACTCCTCAATGAACTGACATGCCTAAATAAGAGAATATTTTTCGAAATTTCTACGGAAACCGGAAAAGCGAGAAATGCGCCTATGAAGTCACGGGCAAAAGGTAGTTCTATTTATATAAATGGAAGAACAAAGATTTACAATCTTCATATTTCGAATAAAGACAGTCTTTCCTCGAATTTAATTAATGTAAGCCGATCATTATGGTAGCTATTTCCCCTCAATTACTATCAAAACAATTTCAAGAAATCTCAATCAAATCCTAAATCATCATTAATAATTAAGATCACAAAATTACTCTGATCCCACGAAACAAATTACGTTGAAACATAACTCCTTCATCTCAAAGATTTTGATAATGATTTTATAGAAGCGTCAAGCTTGTCGGGATCGATTTCCGAAACACAATTTCTCAGTGGCACAGAATGGAGAAGCACAAACGACGAACCTCGTTAGTGCAAAGACGCCGCTCATTGGATTAATTAGTTTCCCGTTCGAGGGAACAAGCCGACATACTTTCGTAGTCGGTATATCGCCGCCGACTCTCGAAGTACCCTTATTGTTCAAGACGCTTCGCATTTTCATGTATATTTTAAGCTAGCCGCGTAGCAAAGTCTTCACAAGTTGCCTGCTACGCCCTTAATCCTTTAACAATGTTAGAGGAAAGTATTCAGCATGCTCTAAGGAGTTTCCACTTTGTTTAGTATGAATAGTTAATTAAGAATTAATTGAATTTTAAAGTAAATTATGTTATTGTTGTTAATTTTGTATTAGACTTGTTTGGGGTTACGGAGGGGATTTCTAATTTTGCAAAATACGTCGTGGAAGCCTTTTGTGTGTGTACTTAATATTCTTGTTAAGATGTAATCTAAATGAGCATTCCGCTAGAAATTGCAGCATATTTACTAGAGTATCAAATGAAAATTCATCGTCTTGTATATAGGCAGTAATATTGTCGAAGTTCACTTTAACGCTTCTAAAACTATAGAATATTTTATTGCATAATTGGTTGTTCCTCATCACTAAAATCTTGATCAGTCGGACAATTCTGATATTTAGACATCATTCAAATTCGAGTCGCAATATCATCTCAGTATACTGTCAAAATATTGTTTAGTTAGGTTTAAAAAAATAAAACAGAATAAAAAAAGTGCGGGTCAGCACAACCATATCTCTAACAATCTAAAAGAAATAAACGTCGTTTCTTTCAATCAATTTAAAAACCATCTTACAATTTCCCCTAAACCATAAATATGTCCCAATAGGCTCGACATTCTGTCCTATTTATTTAATCTACGGCGGACGAAAGTAGCTGACACATGACATCAGTCATTCTGCCGGTCTGTAGCGCGTGACCACAAAAACAGATGCCTCAACTTGGTACTTGTATAAAAACTGAAAGGGCAGTCGGGGCGTACCGATTGTCAAGGAACAAAAGCCCCTGCGATGACATAACAGGCCGTAATTAATATTATTAGCTGTCAACGGCAGATGATTCTTATTCTTATAATTTCGGGGACGCAGTCATTTATTTCTTCCGATGGTCTTTTGTTTAGGTGGTTGGATATGGAGACCCGGCAGATGTTTAATTAACTAACTCCTTTTTGGAAAAATATCGACCCGCCACTAATTGTGTTATTCACAAGTCAAAGTCAAAACACGTTCAGCCAATCAGGCTAGATAACGCGCGCTTTATTTACATCTTGTTACAATATTTTGTGTTAATTTTCATACGAGAAACTGGCCAGCAAATTGAAGGGCCGTCTTGAACAAATTTTAAAAACAATTGAATAGTTTAAAGGAAATCTGTCACCACAATCTTCGACAGACTTGCGACATACGGCAAATCACATTACTTAAAAAAGGATTCCATTTAATTCCGTCATTAAACTTTTTATCGTGAACATGAAACAAGAAACTCAAAAACAATAGACAAATACCGGGCGACATAATGCGTTTTTAAAAGAATGTCACCATATGGCGAAGGAGACTATAAAACGCGATATTATCAGTGACAGTTGGCTTCAAGATTACGGCGCTAATTATTGCTTCGAAAATATTTTGTTTATTGTTCTTCTGATCAAGGGTGTTTTTAATATTTCGGAAAGTATTGTTTAAAATAATTATATCCACATCTTGGATGAATGAAAGTATCTTGGCTTAGTTATGACTACCTCTCAGGCGCCTTTTCAAGGTTTTTCAACACTGCCGAGGTCTGTTCGCAGATTGGCGACCATTTATTATCATATGGAGACCAATCCGTGACTTAAAAGCACGTTAAACTGTTGGTTCCAATTGTCCTCTAAATTGCTGCTCTTTAACAGTAAATAACCTATGCAGTCGTGTACTCGAAGCCATCACTTAAACATATGTTTTTAGTATCGAAATTTTAAATCGAATGTTCTATACCAGTTCTATAGTATTCGAACCTTTTTAATTATATCATTTGTAGCGAAAATTACATCCCTAAATTATCTACCTACGAGTATGTATGAATTAGCTTTTAGCTAGCCATTCTGTGTTTGACACTAGTCATCAGAATCAACCGGAATCAGATTTCAGAATACAGTAATAATACGTCAATCTTGTTGTCAGTAACAGTAATACTTCGACGTTTACTAGATTAATGTTGACGTTGTTCAATAAAGCATTCGTCGCTTTGAAAATATTCTTAGCTTTTTTTTCAGGATAAATTTGTATCATTCAGCGATATTGAAGCTTTAAGTATAACCTACCACAATTTTCTGCCGTTAAGGCAAAACATTATATGAATTAAATGTTGTTACATTTAATTTAATCTTGCATGCATGTGTGTGTGCATATTATATTTTTAAATATTTCAATAAAAGTAAATAAAAAAAACATTTAAAAACATAATAATAGTAGCCCATCGGTATCGAGAACAGTGTCAAGCTACGGGTCAGGGGTCCAGAGAGAGGAACCTCCTAACATTACGAGCCGTGTCCAGAAGTACCGCTATCTGAATCAAGCCCTTGATCCAGCAGCCTAACGAGAGCCTCCTGAGGTGTTGGTCTAAGCTCGTGGCTATTAAGCCATTGGCTGATACGACTATCGGTACAATGATTGCGGAATCCACATCCCACATGTCGACAACCTCGCGAGCCAAGTCAATATACTTGATTCGACAGATTATTATTATTTCATCAATCCTTTATGCACTAGTAAATCACACTGTACAAATGTGAACTTATTGTCTTAGGCATTTTCTACCAGTCAACCATAAGGGGGCGCACTGACGGAACATGGCAGTTGCAACTTAAAGGAAAGCCAAAATAAACAATGATATTGAGAAAAACGAATCCAAGACATTAACGCTGTGATGATTCTTCCAACTTCTTGAAGATACATACACGTGCCTTCATCCAGGAAAACCACTTTTCATAATTGCTTGTCTTAAAATGATAAAATAATCTCTAAAGTAAGGTTTCAAAGGATTTCCTGGAGAGCCTCTTTTACTAAAATATATATCAAAATTCTTTGAATAGGCACTTAAAGATAATTTGTTATTATAGCGACACAATTGTTAACAAATTCAAGATAAAGGAATATTAAGGTTTTGATTCTAAAATCTCAAAATGTTGATACTGTTTTCTATTCAAAATTCTCTTTTAAGATTTAACTCGAAAAGTAGTTAATTAGGGATAAAAAGGTTTTTTAAGGACGGAATCGAAAAGGATTTTTTAGATCGAAAGAGTTAATGAAGAATATTGCCCCGGGCAGGTCCGTTCCTTTCAATTTAACCGTAGAACCGTGATCCTGCTAATCGGAATATTATGTTTCAATTCCTTTACCAGATGAGGGGGAACCTCTTTGAACTATTTTTAGAATATTGTTTTATTTTATAGCAATAATCTGCCACTTACATTTTACAGGGTTACTAAAATATTAGTGGCAAATTTGTCTGTGTCTCATTTTTCAATTCCTATTAGCCATAGCGTTATGTTATATAGCCTTCCTCAATAAATGGACTACCCAACACTGAAAGAATTTTATGATTTAAACCAGTAGTTCCTGTGATTAAGGCGTTCAACCAAACCAACTCTTTTGTAAAACACTAACAACCTTTTGGTCGGTGTTAATCCTGAGAACATTTTGAAAATCTAAAATCTTCTTAGGTTAATATTTAAATTTTTAGAACAGCGCTAATTTTTTCTTTTGTGTTTCAGGGTAGGTATCATAGTAAAAATAGTTTATAATTATGGGTACGGCTTCTAGAGGTTTAGGGTTACTTATTGGTAAAACTATCAATAGGTAAGCCTGTATATTGGTTATTCGATTATAGAGATAAATAAATCAGAATAGGAAATTTTGCTAGCCAACATGTCACTAAACTAATAAAAAATATATAAATCATAGTAAAGCAGGCATAAAACTAAATTTAGACTAAAAATTGACGGTCTATAGAGACCGTCAATTTTTAGTTGTGGCTGCGATGTGGTCGGTATCACACAAGCGGTGGATAAATACGGCAAAATGTGGTCTGTGTGAATTTAATAATTAATTTTAATACAAATTAGCGCCCACGTGGTTTGGATGTAGTACGTCTGAAACAAGCCTTAGTTTTTTTTTTGACAAAGACGTAGTCTTATGCTTCGCAAACATAAAAGCTTTATTTATTAAGCTATTCTTGGTGCTTAAACCATAAGCTTTCTCATTATAGTTAAACAAGAGCGCAACATTGTAAGCTAGATATGAAACTCCTTGGAATATAAAGGGCTTAATTTTCTTCGTATTATATTATGATACAATTTACTAGCAACACTAACGCTCCTTCAAACACGTCGGGTACCTAAGTTAATACACGGCTTATTAGTTTCAGAAGTCATAGCTACTGCTCGTTAGACGTCTATTAACCGGTTTGAGGGCCTAGCACGAATATTTTTGACGTATAGTAACGTAACGTAAAAACCATAGCTACAATATTTGTTTCGAACATAATATTTGAATTACTTAGATACTATTTGCATATTTTTGAATGATATAAATTGAGTACATCCCATAAAGTTAAACTAAAATACCATGGGGTTGTAGTTTTTAACCGACTTCTTTCACATTCAGTTACGTTAACGTCAAAATATTCGTGCCAGGCCCTCAGTTGTCGCGGGCACACGGGTGTGCCATTGGGCGTCAACTGAAATTGACGCTTAATGGCATCCTACATGCCATACCAAATCACGCAGTTTAAACTTCTTTTTTTTAAGGCAGTGTTTAATATCCTATGGCCTCCATCGACCAAAAAACATGGCGGCTGCCGATTATTTTACAATAAATCTATTCAATTGTTGTTGCATCGCGACGACTATTGCGACCGGGTAACCACAGGAATAAGTATAAGTAATTTAGTCCACTTACTGCATCGATTTAATAGTCTATAATTATCATTCAGTCCTAGGCTTGCCCACTGAATTGAATCTAACTAGTCTGTCAGTTAGATCATCAACAAAAATTTTGACCCATTTTTTTCTCGTGTTACGTAAACAAAAATTGACGAAGATACGACGCGGACGCTTTTAAAATTCTCAATACGTCATACTGTGCTATAAATTTTAGTGCGTTCTGACGTCACGAGTTTTGATGCGTTTTTTATTCATTGATTTCGGAAAACAAAAAATACGAGTCCATTATTTTTCAATACTCTGACGGACTAAATAGATTATAGCCTATTATAGCGTATTATATGATTAAATTTGATAATCGAAAACCTATTATCACCAGTCTTGATAAGGAGTATCGTTACCTAGTTACTGGGTGGTGGCAGTCAGATAGGTAGACACTCCAAGGCCCTACTGACACTTATTCAGCTCTATTTAGCTTATGCCCATAGAAAGCAACGATTTTGTATGAAGACGCGTACGCATCCGTTCAGCTTTCCGCATCTATTCAGTTTTCGCCGCAAACAAGTATAAAATGAGGACAAATGTGTTTTTATCATGCGAGTGCTATAGATAGAGTTCAACGCTGTTCTGCCGCTACCTCCTTCTTATTCATAGGACTCTGTACGCGGCCGATAGAAGCAGAACTGTATACGTGTAACCAAAATCGTTCAGCAAAACGCGAATGGAGCTGAATAAGTAATAATAATATAACATTTATTACAAGTACCAAGACTCAAAAGTGTAAGTAACAAAAAAACTTACAAACTGTGTTAGTAGTACATTAACAACACAAAATTGCGACATCACTGCTGCAAGGCGACAGACCCAGCTGATACCCAGCAGCAGTGGTTCACAAACGCATAATCTAGCCTACTTGCTAAGTGTGAGTAGTCTCTAAAACTACTGGTACTCTGCTGCATCCGGCTAGTCAGCAAACCGACCCCAATACAGTAGAGAAAGCCCATCTATTTAATTTTGGAACAAATTACACATCATCATCATCTGCTGCCTAGCCTTTTCCCAACTATATTGGGGTCGGCTTCCAGTCAAACCAGATTCAGCTAAATACCATTGTTTTACGTGGAGTGGCTGCCTACCAGACCTCCACAACCCATTAACTGGGTAACACGGTACTTCTTGGCAAGCCTGAAGTCAGATTTACTGGCTTCTGCCAATCCGTAACGACTGCCAAAGATCTACAAATGACAGCCGGGACCAACGGTTTAACGTGCTTCTGAGACACGGAGGAAACTCGGTATATTAAGATGGTCACCCATCCACAGACCAACCATGGCAATCGTTGCTTAACCTTAAAGATCGACACGTGCGGCTGTTATTATTTAGCCACGAGCTCCTCATTACAAAACAAATTACACATCACGGCTTTACAAATAACCCGGGACCCAAAGGGCTGAGCTAAAAGTACATAGAACACAGTAACACCCAAAATCAGTACATATAGAATCAGAACCACCACTAAACAGTTACCTCCGCAACTACTTGCTGAACAAACACTTCAAACGTTCCTAACTTCAAGTCTTCACAAGATTCGTGTAAACAGCTCTAAGTATTTTCCCATTTCACTTTGACATTAGTCGACAATCCCCGAATGACACGCCGTTCCCTCATACATACGCTCTATGCTCAGAAGGAATGTTTAATTTATTAAGATAGTCTCCCGTTGCGCAAACCTGAAGGCACGAACCTAATTACGTCCGTAATAAATATTCACTAGCGATAAACTCTGTGAATAATTTACGATGGTGTAAACGTTTAATTTCACCACGGATTTGGATATTTGCGCGTGGGATGCCTCCCGATTGAAGCGCGGTTATAGATATTTGTGTATCTTCTATGCTGTTTACGGAATAGTACTGTTAATTGGGACGTACTGAAATTAGATACCCTAAAGAGATTGTGTGTTTAATAGTACCAATCTGATATTTATTGTTTGCATCTTGCTTAACTGGACTAGTATAACGTTACATATTGGTTTTCTTTATACATTGCCAAAGATGTTGCACGATATAGAGAAGGTATTGTTGCTTTTCCGTTAGTTCGTCAGAGTAATTGCTGAAGTGGTCTTCAGCAAGAATGTACGACAGAATCCTGATCCCTGTACATAGCCAAGTTTAATTTTTTTTTATTTTTATAATTATAGGCACGCGCTTGACCACCATCTCACCTGATGGAAATTATAATTATAATTATTGGAACGATTATAAATTCAAACATATAGATGCATGTATTTATAATGATACCTGGCTATGTACGGCTATTCGAAGAAAATAAAACAAAACACCTCATTAGACGCCTGATGTGACCTTCGTCACTCTGACAACGCCCAAAACAAATTACAAAACTGTTTGGGGCTTATTGATATAGACTGCAAACTGAAGGGCAATTAGTCGCAAAAGTCGTGATATACTCAGCTTAGTGGAATGAAAAACAAACTTAAGGGCCGACGCACATATTAGGGAGCGCAGCGCAGAGCTTCACTATTAAACTATTATCGGCATTCTCCTCATTTAAATAATATCTAATATCAATGAATACATCAATTATTATCCAAATTCTGAAGAGCATCGAAGCGACTACATGCGAAAGGTAGCGCGCAGGAACGCGACTACGTAAACATGCGCGCTACTCCGCGCGCATTCGCTTCCGGATGTACACGTTTGGACTTTGGAAAAATTGCAAAACAAAGGACGAAGATGTGTCAAGTCAGCGGAGTCTAGCGCATACTCGCGCATCCGCGCGCATTCTTGGGTAAGAATGTGCCTAATGTGTCACGTGTTAAGAAATTTTGCGGGCGTGCTCTGCGCTGCGTTCCGCCATATGTGCGCCGGCCCTAAGTAAGGAAGCAAAAGACGTTTTAGACAGTTCAAAACTGCGCGCTTCGATGCCATTTTTTCTTGAAAATACAAGAAGCCCTTCTAGTTGTGGGAGAAAGGCGTTTGTTAACCCTTCTAAGTAAAATTTTACTCAAAAAAGTTATTGACATTTATAATATGCACCCTTCTTCGACAATCCTTAGCAACATCTTGCCATTAGGTAAAACTAAACGGTGCGAGCATTATATTTCCACGATATAGGAATAAATTTAAACAAATTCTTAACGAAAGCAATTTCAAATTCTAAACTTGATCCAACTTTACCGCTTGATGCGTATAGAAGTTTCAGAAAACACGTCTCTGATATTAAATACAAGTTAAATAAAGACATTTTGCGCAAGTATTGTTTGCTCACGTGGATCTTATTTCAGAAACAAGTATAATTCCAAAGAGTTTTCGGCGAAATTCCTTAGGAAATTAATTTAATAAATTAGTTACGAAACAACAATACGAACTTTTGCTTTTACAACTGATGCGAAAAGAATTTTGTTCGTTCATTACCATAGCTTTATAGATATTATTTTAATATTGAAAGTAATTTTGGGTGAACGTCAAATACAGTTTTTCTTTGAATTTACGCAGTTTGAATAAATGGTCAAAGAAAGTCTTAGCGGAGTAAATCAATTTTAGAGAACATGATCAAAGTTAGTTCGTTTATCTAGTGAAGCCAACCACTCGTACGAATAAATGTTAAAAATATTCTCACACCTCGGAGCACTAAATAGTTGTTTTGAAAACCGATTCATCGTTATTAAAACAGCAGTATTTATTTTTGTACTTATTCAATCGTTGTTTAGAATGATTTATCTAAACAGAAAAATCCAATTTCGGTAGAATTTCCATAAAATACTACTACACTAGACAGTATCCCGCCCACCGTACTTAATAAATGATGCATGATACAAAAATAACAATGCACGAATTCTTATGGTAATGCGTCCCCACATCAGAATATTGCGGGGTCGAACCGTAGAGGTAAAAATAAAATTTACATTTGAAAACATCAAAACACTGAATCAGGGTTAAACTCATCTTAATCTGCGTACTTAATCCTTTGGGCATTTCGAACGCGTTCGAGATTACTTAACTCTTGTCAAGCGATAACACGCCTGGACCACACATTTATCGTATTCACCTCTAATTAAATCCCTTTACAAAGGCAAGGCCGGTGGGGCATAAGTCAGGTATTGCGAGATAAAGATTAATGCGTTCTTGTCAAATAATTTACGGTGGTGATAGCGATCCGGCTACGTTGCCCATTTTGCATGTCGCGTTGTTCGTTCAGTGCAATACGCGCGTATTTTAAGCGAATGAGTTATTAGTGATTGAGTTGTAAACAACATTGTAAATAATGACATTGATATGAAATGAAATGTGTCGTAATTTGTTTTGTATGTTCGTAAATAGATAAGGTTTTTTAAAGATACCACGAATGGAAGAATAAACGAAACACGTCCGAGTAATGTGTTGAATTTAAAATGTTGCTTTGATCGACTTGTATTCTCGGATCGTATCAAACACAATGTGATCCCATTTTCATTCCGACACCGGCTAATTCTGGAACACCGCAACGTGTTGGACAAAACAACAGTTCAAAAATGTGAATCGCCAAACTTGTCCCTGATTAGTCCGGGAATGTTTTGTCTCAGATCAAACAAGTTGGGAGTAATGCCGGCGCCTACACAAACATACTACCTAATGTGTTTACCTCTAATTCCAAACAAAAGTTGTGCGAACGGCCCAGCAGTGTTTGAGTACACTTTGTCTTTTGCTGTAGTCGTTTTTACTGACGGATTTCGAGCCAAGTTCTTGGGCACAAAAAAGGAGTGAAGCTTATTAGACCCTTGTAAGGATTTCTCGTAGTTCATACAAGCATGAAACAAGTACTGACCGTACTTGGCCCACATTTTAGGGTATATTTATTGGGAGATTTGCTGTTTTTCCGCCTATGAGATTTGTTCACCTTTCTCTACGTAAGAGGTTTAGGTTCCACTAGTAATTGTACTGTTACAAGAAAAACCTATGAAATATTCTTTTGTGCGTATTAGAGTAGCCAAGAAAACTCGAGGAGCTATTTTTTGTAGCTTAGCTACTATTGACCGAAATTATTTATGTTCTTAGTTTTGAAACCATACTAACTTTTTTCTCATGTATGAATCTGTTTTATAACCGAAAATAGCTCGACTTGACTTGTTACAGGTACAAACCTTAATAAAATAAGCTTGATAGGAATAACCATTTAACGAATTAGCATTGCCATTCAACGTGGCATTGCTGCCAGTCTTCTGGGCACGTTTCCGGATGACAGCGATGCGGAGGAATTCTTTGACGCCTGAGTGTATTTGTTTTTGTATATTCATATGTATATAGTTAGTTTTATTTGGTTTATTTGAATTAGAAAGAAAGAAAAGAAAAAGAAAAAAATGTTTATTTGGGACTCGCACACAACAGACAGATGTAAATTAGATACTATATTCTCATTTTTAAATGGTATAAATTTTGTATGTCCCTTTAACTTCATCACTCGAATCATAATTTTATTCCAATCAATCTGTCTAGCTTATTCCCAACTGTTTTGAAGTCGGATTCCAGACTAACTTAATGCGGCTGAATACCAAGATTTTACACATAGACTGCCAATCTTACCTCCAAAGACTGGTATCAGATTTTCTGGCTGCTGACTATCCGTAACGATTGTCAAAGATGTACAAATGACAGCCAGGACCAACTTACTTGCTGAGGCACGGAAAAGTCACAGTATATAAAGGATGGTAACCCATCCTCGAACCGACATCGGCAAGCGCTACTTAACCTTGAAGATGATGATGTTAGTCTAAATAACCAAAAAAATCAGCTGTTCAGTACATTTTGTCGAGTTATGCACACAGAATGTATGGAGCAGTTAATTTTTTTTCGCGTTTTAGTTTTGGTCTCATAGTAAAAGTTTATTCTAATGGTAAGTACAATAACCTCTTAAGAAGTATTGCGTTTATTAAATTCTGTTACACGTTGTATATTAGGTACCTACTTGGAGTATATTAAAGTCATCATCATCTTCCTGCCTCTATCCCATGTTACTTTTGGTCAGCGCAACTTTTGTTTCCTTCCACTCTGCCCTATCTGCTGTCAAACTATCACTAAGTCCCTTTTCTTTCATATCACTCCTCACAGAATCCATCCATTTCTTCTTTATCTTAAAGGAGGAGCTCGTGGCTAAATAATAACAGCCGCACGGGTCGATCTTCAAGGTTAAGCAACGCTTGCCAAGGTTGGTCTGTGAATGGGTGACCATCTTAACATAACGAGTTTCCTCCGTGCCTCGGAAAGCACGTTAAGCCGTTGGTCCCGGCTGTCATTTTTAGATCTTTGGCAGTCGATACGGATTGTCAGAAGCCAGTAAATCTGACTCCAGTCCTGCCAAGAAGTACCGTATTACCCAGTTAATGGGTTGTGGAGCTCTGGTAGGCAGCCGCTCCAAGTGAAATACTGGTATTCAGCTGAATCCGGTTTGACTGGAAGCCGACCCCAATATAGTTGGGAAAAAGGCTAGGCAGATGACTCTTTTCGTTACATATGTTTCATGCACCCTCTTCACATGACCATAACTAGACAAGCGATTTCCTTTTAATATTTCCGTCACTGTCTAAACTACCTTTAAAGTACTCATTTCTCACTTTATCCATTCTCGTTACTCCACACATCCATCTCAACATTCTCACCTCTGCTACATGCAATCTGTTTTCATCCGTCTTTTTCACAGCCCAAATATCTGATCCATACATTACGACAGTTCTTATCACAGACCCCCCTAGGCCTTTCAACTTGAGGGGCATACGTAGGTCGCAAGTTGACCCACTGACTTGTCGCCATTTCATCCATCCTGAGTTGATTCGGTGCGTTACGTCTCGGTCTATATTGCCATGCCCCTGGACAAGCGACCCGAGGTACCGAAAGTCATAGCAGAGGTGAGTGCTATAGGTTTAGGACTGGAGATACCGCCGATATCGCAAAAAAAGGTATTCAGTTTCGGTTTTGCACAATTTCAGGCCAACACTCTCCAGTCTTTGCCACCACGTCTCCAATCCGCTCTGGACCTCTAGGCCGCTTTCGGCAACCAACACAATGTCATTAGCAAACAGCATACACCAGGGAGCCTCTTCCTGGATGTCCGACGTTAGAGCGTCCATTATCATTAGGAATAGATAAAGGCTGAGGGCGCAAACTGACTGCCAAACTGAAGCTGTCAGTGGTGCCCACTGCAGAACGGACTTGAGTACTGCATCGACTGTACATCGCTCGGATCAACTGCACATACTTTCCAGGCCCACCTTTCTCCTTAAAAGGCCCACCACAAAACGTCACGAGGCACCCGGTCATATAAAACGTCACTAGGCACCCGGTCATATGCCTTTTCGAGGTCAACGAATACCATTTGCAAGTTTTTATGCACAGCTCTATATTTCTCGCACAGCTGGCGGATAGGGAAAATGGCATCTGCTGTACCCCGACCAGGCATAAAACCGTACTGGTTCTGTGAGATTACACTCTCTTCTCTCAGACGCCTTCCAACAATTTTTTCCCAAGTTTTCATATTATGTGACATTAGCTTTATCCCTCTATAGTTGTTGTACTTCAGCGCATCGCCTTTGTTCTTAGCTTAAATATGCCTAATATATTAAAGTACATTAAAACATTCATTTGGCATTCGTATTACTAACTCGTACCTTATTCATTTGTTAACTATTATTACATTACATTGACTCATAAAGTGGGTTCAGTCTCGATATTCGACTTCAACAAGACTCACAAAGCTACTTAGTTAATTGATTTATTGATATTGAAAGTTTAAGTGGGTGAAGCTTTTGAAGCAATATTTGTACTGTATCATGAGATTTACTTGTGTAATAAAATTATTTTGTTTGCTTAAATGTTTATGATGTTATGATTTTTAGTTTTCTTTTTAAATACCTAATAAGTAAAATATTTTTATTTCAGACCAAAAGGAAAAAATTAAGTTTTTTAAGGAATAAAAAAGGTAGTCGCTAACGGTTAAAATACCTCTTTTAGCACTTGTCTCACCGCCGGCGAGGAAGCGAGTAGCTATCGGCTATTTGCTAGCTGAAGAAAGGGACAAAAGATATAATCTTAAGTGAGTAAAAGAGACACATACATTCACATAGCTGGACACATACACTCACTATTGCTGGCTGTTCACACTGCCGGCAAACGGCTCTAACCTCAGTTGATCGCAGCGACAAGAGCTATCAAAGATTGTACTCGCTCAGCGTCACTTGCTCGGCGATGCTCGCTTGGAGGTCAGAACTCACCAAATACAGTAATTTCTAACTGTAGTGTGGGCCAGAGCGAGTATTGCCGCTCGTTGCATAAAAGCACTCGCTGAAAGCCTCAAAACTATCGAAACTTTTTACTCGCTACTCGCTGCTCGCCAACTTGTTCCGAGTTTGAAGCTTTAGTCACTACTCGCTGATTGCCAGCGGTGAGACCAGTGCCGACTATGAATGTATGTGTCTCTTTTACTCACACGAGATCTATATCTTTTTTTTCCCTCTATTCAGCGAGCAAATAGTCGATAGCTACTCGATTCCTCGCCGAGACAAGAGTCTAAGGCTTACATACACCGGGACGGAATGGCAGAAGATTTTGCCACCGGTCAGCGCACACTAGCCGCTAGGGATGCCGCGGCAACGCCGAAATGCTAAAGCATGTTCCACACGGATGTAATCCGACATCTCATCCAAAGTGACCGTGCTTGTTGCCATCCACAAAGACAGCAGATGCAATCCAAATTCAAAATCAATTCGCGGATGGAAATCAATCTCCCACCAAGGTCACTTGTGGAACATGCCTAACTTTAGAATTCCGGCGGCTTACCGAGACATCCCGCGACGTGCTGCGGCATGCCACCGTGGGATCCCTTAGCGCACTGTCAAATGCCGTGTCAAGAAATTCCTTTAGATGCCACAGAATCAATTTATAACATTGACATTTATGTTGTATTCCAACTAGATAATCCGTTTGAATAATCTTTTTGTGAATATCTAGAGTTACTATTTTAATATTTTTAACTGTTTTTGACCTACAAAGTGGCGAAGAGACCCCTACTTCATCCCGTAATTTGGGAAAGACAGTAAGTATCATTATACCAACATGATGTCTGATCTCAACCGTAACTACCACCCGTATCGTACCGTACCGTACGTAGCTCACCCTCACCGATGCCTATAACGTGTCAAAGTAAATCTCTGACCTAAAAGTAACGATGAAGGCAACCAAAAATAAATCAAATTAATTCTATCCCGTAAAGTAGATCTGGTTGGTCTGCACAACCAACCCAGACATAATTTCAAATTCAACCACTTCAAAAACTTAAATTAAACAAAGCTAGCGTTTACAGCAAAACTTGAGCTCTGAAAATAAACCTAGAAAATGTTAATGTATTTTTTCTTGTGTATATTTTTAGTGCGATTTTAAAGAGTTTGGGATCACGGGCGCTTCCCAGAGCTGTCTTAAGACTAAAGTTTGATCAAGTGGGAAACGTTCTGAAGTTTGTACTTACTTTCCCGCAGGAAGTGAGATAAATATTCATGAGACTTAACTCGGGGAAAAGTTATTTCCACGTCAGTGTCTGTCCGTCTGTACATTTGTAATGAAACGACTTATAACAGACTGTTTTAATACTTTTAATTTGCTTCAACTCTTTAATATTCTAAGCCGGTGCTGCGTCCGTTTATTTTGCTGCGTTATAACTTTTTAAATTATTTTTATTGCAAAAGTGTGTGTTGTATTTTTTATGTGAAGGCAATATTTATAAAAATAAGCGAGATTTCTTATATTTATGTAAGCATTCGTATAGTATAATAGATTCTGCCAGCGGCTTCGCCCGCGTGGTCCCTAGGGAACATATACCCGGGATAAAAAGTAGCCTATGTCCTTTCTCAAGCTCTAGACTATCTCTGTACTAGATTTCATTTAAATCGGTTCAATAGTTTTGGCGTGAAAGCGCGACGGACAGGTAGAAAGAGTTACTTTCGCATTTATAAAATTAGTAAGGATTTCTACACACCAATTTCAAGCACTACAAACAGAACGTACACAACATAAACACAATGGTTAAAAATAACTACTCTTAGGTACAAAGCTACTAAAGACACACACTACTTACTTGTAATGAATATTCTTTTCTTCACAACACAACATTATGAAAACTGCAACGGTAAGCCATCTTTAATACACCTGCCCAGTTTGATACAAAAGCAGAACTTCAGAAACTGCTACTATAATACTTACTTCACCAAGATTCCAAAGTCTTGCAATTAGCTACTGTTTTATGTTAATACTTGTTAAAAGTTATGAAGAAAAACTAGGTTTTTCATTTTACCTGAAACAGAATACTGTGCTCTAGTTTTGTGTAAAATAAAAAAACTGAAATAGTCTCTTATGATTAAGAATTTCAAGTAGTATTTATATGAATGAAAATTAAAATTCGTCAACAGAATAAACCTAATCCAAATATTTTTGACATACACTGTAATTAAACTTCTTCAACTTTGCTCAACTAAATGTTGATTTAATTATAGAACAATGGGCTTTATTACAAGGCCGTAAAGTCCTTCATTCAACCATGATACAACTTCGTGCGTAGGCCCTAAGGCAACAAGACACATTTTGTTAGCCAAGAGGTATTTTACGTCGTTAGCGAGTTCACAGACAACCACAAGCTTACGTGTGGAAAACTTCCAACTTCAAAGAGTGATAAAACATACTTTGCGAGATATTTTCACAACTTTTTAATGTTGCAGGACCCTTAAGTGAAGCTAAGCCCCGTAATGGTAAGTGGGGAGCATGATCCTGATATGATGAAGACGTGAGGAGACTATTACCATTTTTTGTGGTAACTTTTGAAAAAAATATCAAAGCACTTCGAATAACACACGACGTGAATAAAATATAGTACAAAGATGCTTTCGGAATGGTAGAAATGAAAGGTAAAGTGGTTTTAATATTGAATAAGTAATATTAAAACTGCATTATGCTCAGCGGTTTTTCATTATTTTGTTCATATTTCAACCCAAAGATATAAATCTAACTTTCAACAATGACATTTATTTGAGAGATAGGCCAATGGTTTTCAAAGTCTGTCATACATGAGTACTGAAATAACATTTTTCATGTTGACTTCGGTGGTGTACAAGTGGCACAACCTTCGTTTTGGTATAATCGGCTACACCTTAAAGAAAATCGTCGAGAGAAAATGTGCACATAATTATTTTAGACTCTCTGTATGTTTCTAAACTAAATTTTAATTATTCTAGTCACAGTAAAAAAGAAAGTACAAAATAGACACACTTTATGATAAATTCAACAAAACGAAAATTTTCATAAAAGTATCGTAACTAAATGAAACATAAAAACTTATTTTAATAGGTCACCCGAGCATGCTATAGACTCTCAACTAATTATTTCGACTACGCGCTGGAGAGTAAAACTATCTCATTATTGAAAGAAAAAAAAACATTCTAAAAGAAATGTCAACACTGCCATAACAGGGAAAATTGTAACACGGTTATGCAAAATGCAAATAATAAAGTTTATAAAGACGCAGCAGAATTCATTTATCTAGTAGTTGAAGATGTTGAAGACAAGAGCAAAAATAAAGCACTAAATAAGAACGAAAAATATTGGTATCATTTTTCAAAGTTCAAAGAGGGAAAAAATGAGGAGTAATTGCCTTTATGACTCCTTCAAGACGTTCTAGAGTGTCGTAATGAGCACTTCGGAAAGCTCTTTTTTAAGATCCCCGGTTCTTTCCTTTTCTTGGCTTTTAGTTTTTTTTCTCTATAAAATAACGTCCTTTTATATTCTATTACAGATACGCTAAGTTAATGGGATTTTTATTATAATTGTTACGGATAGGTATACTGAAAAATTAAATGATCTTTGGTTGTACTCGTACACAGGGTTATTTGGAAAACACTAACAACCCCTTAAGAAGTGAAAGTACACATAATTATAAACAACTTTTACTTGAAGACGAATCCTGAAAACTTGAAAAAAATATCTGGTGTTTCATACATTTTCATCGGCTAAATACTGTATTTTGAATGAAAGAGCTGACATTTTTTTCCAGTTGTACGAGTATTAAGTAAGTGTAAATGACCTTTCTGTACTCAAATCCGAATCTTGTTTTTCAGAAATTAGATTATTTATAAGCTTTTCAAGATTCAAGAAAAATAGTAGAAAATACAAACATTGTAAACGTGACCGACGATAACCTAAGGATTGAAGAAAGGTCAGGGTCTCGCCATTCTGCGGCTTTGATCGATCAGCTCTTTTCAACAAAATATACTGGGATACTTTGTTGTGTCGTTTGATCTTCGACTAAGAGCACATCTTGCAATTCACTGAATAAGATGGTCTTTATTCAGTGGAGTGCAAGATGAAACTCGAGGCTTAAAGAGGCATGTGGTAGTACCTAGTGTGTCTGATAAAAAGGTAACGTTAAATCTAGATATAAGAAAAAATTAGTAAATCTTATTCTGGAAACCCTTATTGACATTAGATTGTAAGTTATCCAGACCACCTTTTTTGTAGACTTATCTGTAATTTCAGTCAGTTGAAGACCTAAAGCTAAAATGAAAATTTTCATTCTTGAATCTTGTTTCTAGATAAATAATTCCATCTTACTCCGTACAAAAAGAAAACCAGAACAGTCCAGCATTCAGAGACTCGTTGCAACACATAATCTGCTATCATAATAATAGTAGTTTCAAGATGCTGTCAAAATGTCTCAACATATCCGCTAGTCTGCTTCGAGAACAATTTTATTTCCACCTTGCAGTGGCTTGTGCAAGAAATACGTACTTTTCAAAGTCATCTGACATAAACTGGCTCTCTTAAACTAAACAGACACCAAGTTTCTATGTTCGAGCGGGCGAAGTAAGAAACTTTAAGTTTTGTGGCCACGAGTGATGGTTTTTCGTCGATAAGACCACTAAGCTTCGGCTAAAATATGATTTATTTCGTTTTATTCAAGTGGAAGCTTGTAATCTCAGCCGGATTATTACTTGTTTTGAGTTTGATTTGTTTATGTTAATTTTGTGTAAAGCATATTTAATTGCTATACAGAATGTTCCAAAAGTGCGTGTTCATATTTAAAGGTGATATTGGGTAGCTGATATACATTAGGGAAAATATCAAAACAAAAAATACTTTTTTCAAAAAAATCGGTTACTAAAAGCGACGAAAAAGTTCCGAGGAAATGTTTCAAGCACTCTGATGCAGTTGAGGTTGTCAAATCTGTGATTGAACTAAAGTAAATGCAGCGTTTTATTGAAGCAGCTGAAGTGAACTATTTTGATTGAAAGTTGATACCATGAAATAGGTACTCAGATTATTTATCTGACCAAAATTGTGCGGTGCGGTGTGATATTTTGTAAAGAAGATAATGTCAAACAGCCTTTTTTTTAAAAAAAAATTAGACCACATTTTAGTCCGATAAATTATATGAGTACCTTAAAAAGTTTTTTAAAAGTTTTAAATTTAATATGACTATTGAAAAATCAACACAACCGTCAATCATACCAAGTAAAAATTAAAGGATTTGCTTAAACAGGAACCCTCTGAATTACTTATCTTAGCGTAAAACGCTTTCCTTTCACTCCAACTTCCACATTTACGTAAAACGCATTGAGCAAAAAGATAACATCGGACCTGAAAGTGGTTTTCGCTGTCATTACAGCTCATTTTCCTGAAAAGCTTTTATAGGTAGGATGTTAAGTTCGCAACCTCTCAACTATCATTATCTTGAGCTCACCTGCGAAATTTTCTTTAAACGACCTGGTTTTGGTTCGTTGGGTAAACTTTTAGTGCTGTCAGATTCATAAATCTCTTAATATTTTCTTTTTTGATCTTTGAAACGTGGACTGAGTGTCAAGGCTGTCCGTCGCTTCAAAGTAGTGCATCAATATTCTAATCCCAGACAGACAACGCACAGCTGAACCTACTGGTCGTAGAAAGCTGACATTTGGCATGTAGGTCCTTGAGGAGTGTAGAGAAGCACTAAGATAAGATTTTCCCGGAATTCCTACGGGAACGGGGAAAAACCAGATAGGCGTATGCTGAGCAACGACCGATTCTTGCTCGGATGCGACGCGACAACTTTAATTTACATATATATTTTCGAAGTTTTCTTTTACCTTTATTGACCATTTCTGTTATTATTGTTTACTTTTTTTCGTGATGTCAAAATGGACTATCAGTCAGTGCAGTGCCGGACGTCACGCCATAGGCAACTATTGCAGTGTACTGTGTTATCTGTGAAGTGACAAGAGCCTTGTGGTTGGCTAATGTCCGGTCCTGCATTAATTGCAGATTTATAGTTATAGTAGATTTAAGTTAGTAATTTATTAGTTTTCTTTTAATTTTGTGATTTTTGTGCGTCATTTCTGGCAGAATAAACGTATTTTCTTTCTTTTAGTTTAGTCTAAAACTTTAAAATTATTTATTAACAGATCTAGCTGGAGTATCGGACGCTACAAAAATCAAAATCGCCTGAAACAATTTTCTAACAAAAAAAAATCCGATTGAAAAATCCATTTACTCTGCAAAACAATTAAAAGCACTATGTATTCCAACCTTTCTAAATTGACCAAAAAAAAATTCTAACATTTTTCATATTTTTACTCAATTAATAGAACTGAAGTTCATAACGTTGGAACGCAAATAACTATAGAGTCCAAACAATCTGCTACTATTTTCATTAATAACGCTAGTCTAGTGTAGTGAACGAACAAGCGTGAATTAGAGCGTGGTTGAAACTTAACCACCATTATTCTGCGACTTTGGCACCAAACTCCATAACATGATTAAGGCTGCTAACCATTGTGATAAGAAGACAGTGGAATATGGAGCGATTTTGTGGTTAAAGTAAAAACAGGAGCTAACATTAAGCAGCTTTTCTAAATCAGAAATTGAAATTGCGCTTAGCAAAGCATCAAACCGTTGGGGTAGACAAGTTATTGAGTGGAGACGGTAAACGTAAGGTAAGCCCTCAGGCTAGGTAGAGCGACGGTATCGCGCAGAAGGAGGCTGCGGAAAGGGAGAGGGAGATCTCGACCTCTCTCCCAGCCCGCAGAAGGCGCACCGGGCGTCAGAGGATACGCTGCCCTCTTCCGGCCCCCCTAACTGGGACCAGGGGCGGCGGACTTGGAGATGTCCTTCGCCCCCCATCCATTCGGACCCGAGGTGGCGGTGCGTGGTGTTCCCGTGCGCCACTCTTTGACGTCGTGGGGGGAGTCAAACACCTCACTCCCCCCGTTGACCCGAGGTGACCCGCAGAGACGGGCCGGCACCAGCCGGAGATTACGGAAGTCGCATTAGTTCTCGCGATCTCCGGCTGGTGAGAGATGGAGCACCGGGGTAGTTTTAGTCAGTAAGAGTCTGACAGACCCCTCATGGAGGACATCCATGAGGATTTCCCCCTGTTACAAAAAAAAAAAGGTGGAGCGACAGTCTTCGCAGGACGGCTGGTAGCAGCTGGATGAGAGTTGTGGGAAATCCGGAAAGGCCTATGTCCAGCAGTGGACTGTTATAGGTTGATGATGATGATTCTGAAAGTAGCAAAAAAGCGTAGGAAAACCGACAGAAGGCCGATGAAGACGTGAATGAGATTGTCGTAGAAGTAGAGTAATAACAGGAAACGTATGCAGGAGTAAGAAACCCCCATAATGACAGCTCTTACAGGCTGCAGATGTAGTAAACAAATTTATTTGATTTTTTATATAATTCTTTTAATCGCTCCCGCTTCCTCTTATCACTAAATCACCTCTCTTAGCGCATCGGTTGTAGGCTTTAGGGTGGTATTAAGGTCGGGCTAGCTTCCAACGTCTTGTATTCGGTAGTCCACGATGTACATGAGTTTAATTTATATCACCCATATAAATATCTTTGGCCGTTATGATGGGTGGCCCCTGGACCGCACAGTAAATTGCACATTACAACACGCAGTATATTAAAATAACTAATTTTGACCCAAATATTTGGCGTGTCTTAGATTATTGTACGCACATAATATTTGGAGCTTTTAGGTAGTGTAATGGCTCTTTGAGTTTAGGGAATTTGCCTTTGATGCCTTGAGGTTTCAGTAAGAAATTATATTCTGAGCATGAAACTGTAGGTAATCGTTTTTCTTGATATGGGTTGACTAAGAATACGTACATTGTTTTTGTTTCAACCTTTTATGGTACAATCATCAAAAAACAATTTCTCGTAATGAAAGCTTACTAGATGACTGTAGGAGTTTAAGACAACGAAGACCTTTTTTGTATCATACGTAACTTCTAATGGTTCAAAGACATACAATGGAACAGACCTACATATCGGGAAATTTATCGAAACTTCCTCTAAAATATCTAGCATTCGACAACCGTACAGTTGTATCACAAACACAAGCCAGATATTTACGAAGTGTGTCTGTGTAGTGTTAACGACTTTTGGCAAGCATTCGCCGTGAGTGGACCATGAAATCTAAATAATAAACAAACTGTTTCCTGCGGGAAAATATACACAGATTGCAGCTTTGCAGAAAATAAACGTCTTTTACACCCTATAAAGGGTGGGGATTTGTGTGATAAAGAATGAAAATGATTGCGCTTTGTTGGATAATGATATTATAGTGTATGCTACGGCTGACGTTATTGAGATAGATTTGAGCGTTTTCCAGAATTATGTTGTGTGTTTCTGTAATGTTGCTCGAGTGTTACTTACTCTGAAGGAGATTCTGTATTATATATAAATCTAAAAGTATTTAGTGGAAATCCTTATCCTTACTAATATTATGAATGCGAAAGTAACTCTGTCTGTCTGTCGTGCTTTCACGCCAAAACTACTAAACCGATTTAAATGAAATTTGGTACAGAGATAGACTAGAGCCTGAGAAAGGACCACGTGGGTGAAGCCGCCGACAGAAGCTAGTAAGAGTATAAAATTACAAACATAGAAACTCTGACTTCTAAACTAGGCAAATGCCTGTATCTTAGAAGTCAGTGTTCCTCCAAGGATAGTATACAAATACTCCAAGAATTACGTTCATAACTTTCCACTTACTCAATTTAAATAGAATACCTACGTTAAATTAGTTTAATATATTAAGAAATAAACACAATATATAATTCATACTAAAATTAAAAATCAAAACAGTTTTTATTTAGGATTCAATTTTTAAAAAACAAAAGCTATTAAAGCTTTGTTTATAAAACCGATCGCGCGAAAATCCCAAGGGAAAATTTCTCGAATCAAAAAGCAATTACAAACTAAAAGTTTTGCAATAAAAATAGCGATCAACAACTGAAAACTCCAAGAATAAATAATGACTTCTAGACATTAAGCAACTGTTACAAACGTGGAGTAACAACGAATTAAAAATCGAAAAATTCACCAGAAATGTCGAGTTCTTACAATAAAAATATCCAGCAGGAAACAATAGTGTTTCCCCCCGATCAAGTTTGATACTTGGAATTCACAGTAGCGACAGGTGTTTTTTACGACCACCCAGTGATTTAGCACTTGAGGATTTGCCATTAATCCCGTTTGGATAGACACGAATAGAAACAATACAAACATTGCGTTAACAAAGTGATGTTTTGAAATAACGAATGTAACTGTGATTTATTTCAGCAAGAACAGTTCGAATATCAAAAAGCCATATTCCTTTTCAGTGTTGGCGGAACTGGCTCTATTGTATTCAATAAAGTGACGGAAGTAGAAATATTTGAGAACAGTAAAGTCAATATTGCTGTGACAGCAACTGCTGCATTATAAGACCTTAAAAGACAAAGTAAACACTTAGATACTTCACAATACAATGTCAAAGGTAATATAGAGTCAGCAAAAAGTACTGAAGCTGAAAAAACAAACAAAAGAAACGTGTCAGCTAATAAAAGAAAACCCAAAGTTTTACAAATGACGGAGAACTTGAATCCACGTGAAGATCCACAAATTGGGAGACATAAGCTTACAATCCGGAAGGTACTGACGTTCAAAGTTCTTTTAATGGAACTTTCTTCAGGGCAAATTGGCTGTTAAAACAGAAATTCTCTCCAACAGGAATCCAGAAAAGTACACGTGAGTTATTCACGCCTTGACACGTTTAAGTCACTTACGATGTATGAGTGGCATTATAAAATCAGGACATTTCGTCACGACAGGACAGAAAGCACGTTTCGGCATAATTAAAAGTGAAAAGACAAAAATGTTGAGAAGGACTTAAAATTATGTTAGAATTTGTAGCCCAATTCTGAAACCAGTGAGGAATGTCTTACGAAGTTATTCGCTAAAAGCGTTTGTTAACACGATAGCGGCATGCTTGTGATAGCAACAAAAAGCTATAACAGCGTTCTAGCGGTTTTCAGAGATGTCTGAGAATATTTTGCGGCAGTACATGCATCGTGAATACCCCTTCAGACGTGCAGGGATCTCTAACGAGACGGTAAAAGCATATTCTAAAACGATGACGAAATATAAGTGTCTAAGATGGGGTGGGTGGAGACGAAACGTATTTTTCAAAAGTTAATATAGTATAAGTACGGGAAGTATATTTATTTCTTGCTATATATATTTATTTTTATGAATGTTTCTGCTTAAGTAAATTCTTTTGGAACTTATTGAAGTTCTATTCTTGTAAAATAAAGCGTTTTATTCTGCCCACGGTAGTTACTTAGTAAAGTATATTTTTCTTTATAATTTCTGATAACAAAGTTTTGCCATCTCAGATAAGCTATTTTAGAAACATAACTTATAAAGATAAAATTTTCTTGAAAGTTATTATCAAAGGAAAAACAAGGCGAGACGCGGCGCTTTCGAGTAAAAAACGCTGCCATTTAAGATGCGGAACCCTAGAAGCCCGCAGACATGGCCCGTCGTTAGCTTGACGTTTCCTGCAAAAAACCACCAGCCAACAAATAAGGAGAATTTTAATAAAAGCCGCCGATGCGAATCGAAACAGTCACACTTCGGGTTTCGTTGCTGTAGCGACAAAACGAACGTCGGAACAATGTGTTAAGTCGCGCTATGTATCTCGTGAGCGATGTCTTTTGTTTTTATAGGCTAAAAGCGTTTGTAGATTCTATTTTTGTTTAGCTTTATACCAAAATGCATGCAAATGGGACAGCAAAGTGTTGTGTATGCGGTTTTAAAGCTCAAGTATTTACGCTCGTAGTTCCTAGCTGTTGCTGTATGTTTTGTTTTGGGTTCGTATATAAATCTCTTAAGCCCACAAACAACTGCTGCTGTGGATGCACATACGTTTGTCTTTCATATAGGAACCCAGCAGCATGTTAAATTTTGTATCGTCGAGAGCACGCTTTATTACGAGTTGCCTTGACTAGAGTGCTTATCTGCTATTAGACGACTCCACTTTCTGACATTTTATCAATACCTGCGCAAACAGTTTATGCCAGTGCATAATATAACGTATAATACAGCGTGATCTTCGGAGACAGAACTGCAGTGCGATTCGCGATACATCTCACCGCGTAAAATTAGTTAGCCCGCGGACACAAACTCAGCGGATAAGGAGCAACTGCCCGCGCTGCCGCCCTGCCGCTCCTTTACCGCTGAGTTCTTGTTCGCGGCCTTAGAATCAGCATACAGTGAACTGTTTTGGATGGATTGACACAAGTTAACACGGTGAGATGTTGCCAGGATAGACTGAAAGTTTCTTCATATCTACTAAGATCACGCTAATCATCAGACTATTATTTTGTGAGCATGTAAATTAAGCAATTTACTGGTATTTTTTTGCCTCTTTGGTGTGAAATTAAACTAGCCAACAAACTGGTGCCAGTGCATTGGTTGCCACCTTTATTTTTTATTTATTTAAACTCTATGTTCACAGTAATGCAACAAGGCATCCGCTACCAGTCAACCTCTGTTAATCAATTAATTGTTTACCAACTGCCTGTTACATAAAACATTGCACAAAACCCGAAATTTTAGTTTACATTGTGTACGTTCGTTTCAAATCACCCACAAAAAGCTACAATGTTTCGTAAAAGGGGACGCACACTTGAAACAAATAAAAGGAGTGCGAACCCGCGGCGACGTACATAATTGTCTCGTGTCTTGTTCGTGTTGCATCCGACGCGTAGCGTCCGAGTGATTGTTGTTGCCCAATGGACGCTGATCGTTAGGCTAGCATCCGTTAAATGATATAATCACATGATCGGAACGTTAAAATCTAGTAGAAGTCTTTATATCAATATATTTAAATGGCGTCTCCAACGCCATTTAAATATATTCTACAGACAGTTAAAAGGAAACGTTTCCAAAACAAGCAGTAGACAAACTTCCGCATCAAAACTATTTTCCGGTTGCTACCTATTCAAACTTGAATAAAATTGAAAACATAGTAACATGACAGGAAAAAGAAGTAAAATCGTGATGAAGAAAGAGTTGGATGGAAAATAAACATTATTATCGTAAAAATGCAGTCCAGTGCACAGTATGACAAATACAAAAATAACAATGGACTTTTGAATTCATAAATGTTTCTTACTAAGGAACAACTAACAAAAGTTAAAAATTAAAACGATTGTTGCAAAAAACTCTTGCTCTATTCTTCTTCCTGACTTCCTCAGACTGCTACGATTTATGTCAATTAACACAAAATTACAACGTACACAACCTTATTTTATATCATCATCATCATCATCTTGTATACTCATTGTGCAACCAATTTTACCATAAGCCCCGGAACGCGTCTAAACCCTCCTCATGGATGCGCGTCAAAGGTTTTACATTTCGAGTTAGTAGCGACAAGAGGCACAGCCGGAGGCATTAATAACTCAGCTGTCTTCGTATTGTGGCCAATGAAGGATTCAGTGCAAGTGTAAACTGACCCTAAACAAAACCGTCGGACACTGCTGTGAAGTGTCCTCTACACACAATGGCACATCGATTACTTGGTGGTGAAAGTAATTGGCATATAAATGGTGGTCAGAAAGTGTGAGTGTTTGAAGAGCTCGTATGTTAATACCAGTGGCTGTGACTTAATATGCACATCTTTGTGTCTGTTGAACGATTTGGGTGTATCGCTATTGAAGTTAACTATGTATATTGATGTAATTGTAATATCTTTCTCATTTAAGTCTTGGTGACGCAAAAGTTGACTCGTAAAAAATACGCTGTTGGATTTTAGCCTATGTACCACAGTGGGAAATATAAATAAATTTCAATTTATTTCGTTTATTTCAGTTTTTTTTTTGCATACCATGAAGGAGTAGTTAACATTTTAAGCAAGCTAGATTTTGTGCTCTATCAAACTTCATTACACACAAACACTAAAAGTTTCTTTAAATTCAAATGTAGTTAGGCACAGTTAGGCTTAGAAAACAAAAACTTTCCAAACAACAATTCAGTCATCACTAGATGCTCGATGTATTTTTGAACACCGATTTTACAAATTAGAACAATTTTCGCAAAAACACGGCCTATGTGTTTTTGGGAAAGGGTTGGACCCTAAAATTGTACCTGTATAATACGAAGAAGCTTATGTTATATAAGTATAGTAGTTACGAATTTTGTAACATAACGTCTTAAGTTAGAGCACCAAACGATTACAAAATAACGAGTCCAAACCGCAAGCTTCATCTTTGCGGTCTTATTACGACACAACGTGAGAAAAAACATCATACATAACATTACACTAATCCTAATGAATACTGCTCAACAATATGCAATACTACAAAAGCCCCTAACCCTCATTTCACCACGTCTCACAATGCTATAACCTGAATATTCTAATAAGCTTACGAATACAATGAGATCACTGACAACCGTGCTACCTAACTGTACACGCTGATTGATGGTCCTCTTGACGTTTGAAACAAAGAAGAAAACATCAATACATCGACCGATTTGACCCCCAGATTAGATGATAGCGGGTAAGTCACAACATTTGATGATAGCTCATTGAATATAATGAGAAAAAGCCAATAACCGTTAGCATCGCGCTTTGGGGCAATCAATTAACACCTACTTGTCTCAACCAGTTTTCCGAACTTCAATTGAGAATCGAAACACGTTGTACTGTCTAGTGTAATTTATATGTAATTTATCTTGTACAGTTAGTGATGAAAGTTGTAAAATTGTTACGGAATGCACAATCTTTCAATTTGATTGTAGAGTGGAGTGACGCTTTCGTAAATAAGTAGGTTTGTACCATCTCTGATGATTACCGCAATTTATTGAGATAAAAATTGCTTTTACGAAATCTGTACGAAGAGCAGAAATTTGTAAACCCCTTAAAATCGCCGACTTTTATTTCAGCAACATATTACTCCACCTAAACCGATTACAGTTTCGAAGAATAAAAATTCAAAACCCATATTTTTAATCCTTCCGCAAAAACTGGGATGCATTTGCGCATGGCAGCGGTTCGCGGCGGATTCTCGTAAAAACGGTGCTGAACAAGATATTTGCGTTTATTTGAACATAGCGAGGGATGTAAAAATGGTCGAAGGCAAAAACTTGAACGTTCCTCGGATCATGATACCGCAGGAGCTCGAAGAATGTTGATGTAACGTGGTTTAAGGATCCAACAGACCTATGTAGGACTATTATGTAGGTTTCGTAAAGGTTGTATCTCATTTGGTCGACCTGTAAAAGGGTATGGCCGGCCGTATGGACGCGTAGTTGTACAGACGAGCAACAAAAGTATAAATTAAGTCGTATTTAGTTAGTTCTCGGTTTTTTGAGAAATATTCGTGGGTTTTGTCCGTTCTGGTGATCAGTCAGTTCAATTTATTATATTTATAATAAATTGAACAGATAGAAGCTGGCTGGCAACTTATCCATACTATGAATGGCGAAAAAGAGTTCATTGCGTGCCTATAAGCGGTGGGGTTAGAGTCAGTTTCAAGTGTGGTGAAGAAAACTTATTTTTTCTGCTTCAAAAAAAAGAAGAGAACATGCCACGCTCAGAGAACCCCGAAAGCTCGAAACGAACTTTATGATTCCACATTATCATTACCACCAGTCCATTTTCGGTGAAATGCATCGTAAACGTATTGTTTGCCCAAAAAAGTCTTTGTTTTCAGAAGCACAGATTCCGTACACAACAATAAGCCACCGCTTGTAATAAAATTTTGATGGAATAGCTGATGGAATATATGAGAGAGCATAAAATGGTACCAGAGAATTCCATAGCCTATAGCTTATTGACACATGTTATTTTCCCTGATGCGATCATAAAACGTACCAATCTCCAATTGTATCTCGTTGGCTTGGATGATGTTTGGATAAAGTACGCTTTGAACGACCTTACCGACAGTTTTGAGCAAAACTTCGAAAACTGACGCACTAGCTGCAATCGAAAATTAAACTTTCACACTTGCTTTATCGTATACTTAGGTAAAGTGATCTTTAGAATTTCGAAGACTTTTTAGTTTCTAGTCTTTATTGTATTTTTATTCTTAAACAATAGTAAAAGAAAATGGAATAACAAAAGAGGTCTTATAAACGACATTGATGGATCTCATGAAGACGTTATCTGTATAATTTTTCACATTTTTGTGAACCCCAGCTAGAAGGATCGGTGACGGGCGGAAACCAACTATTCAGGTACTATCTACCCAAATCTCGAGATTTTATGTCAGCAATATATTACTGTCTTCACTGACGGAACCGCATTCCTGATAATGTGGTGAGATTTCTTAAATATTACCTTAATTACAAGTGATATCGATCAGCGTCCGCTCCATCATTCCTTTATCTTGTACTCGTCGAATCCTATTGAAATATTTCGAACGTTAACATAGAATTTCCTAAAATTTCGGTTTCGGTTTGAACGTACGCTATTGAATTTCGTGTCAAGTTGCCACAATTATGAGATTCCCTGACCGCGTAATGGTCACATGGGATAGTGTTGAACGTGTTCGTTATGGGACGGCATTTTATGTGGGTAGGTTGAGAAGGTTAGATAAAATAGAACTGCTAATAGCATTTCAGGTATTGCAATAAATAAAGGCGATTTAAACTTGGTGATTAAAAGAGAAGCTGTGGGCAAAGGTGCCCAGAAGTAGGATATTATAAATATTAGCTTATATAATTATACTAGTGGCTTCGTATCCTGTTTTTTTCCGTTACAGTAAAAAAATCTGGAAATTCTTTTAGTGCAACCGATACTCCCCGAGGAAACTACATGTCAAATTTCAGCTATCTGCAGCCAGTAGTTTCGGCTATGCGTTATCTGTTAGTCAGTTATCAGTAACAGCGGAATTTTATATACAAGTATTTTGATGATAGCCTTGAAACTTGGTGGCTTTAATAACGATAGGAGTTAACAATGTTTTTAAGTAACAGCAATTACTATAAGAATAACTGTTGTTCTTTATCGAAAGATAAGCAGCAACCAAAGAATGAAATACCATTTTGAATTTCAAAAAAATGTTTTACTAGTCGCCAATAAAATATACTCTAAAATTATAACAAACACAGAATAACAAAACATGATTAATTGCTATAAACCGATAAAAAATTAACAAGAAACTGCACACACGAACTCGAACACTAATTTACAACCGACAAAATATTTATTCGTTTCAACAGAAAGGCCGCGAATTGAGTGAAACAAACCGCGTCTGCAGTAATAAACGAAAGTAATAAATTACAGGGTCTTCCCAGACTTCATAACTCCACTTAATTGAAGTACAAACATTTGCAAATTGGCGACTTCAAATACATAAATCAATTGAGTTAAAACAGCAGTCATTATTTCGCCCTTTCAGCTTGAAATTGAAGAACACGTAAAAGTACCTAGGAACTTATGTACCTGTTGAAATTAGCATTTAATTGGCAGCTGTTATTGAGTAGACAAAACTATACGAATAAATCTTGATTTTCAGTAGTGTTAATAAATCAGAACGCTCAAAGGGCAACGGAAAGGGCAATTCTTGGAGTTTCCTTGCGTGATCGAATCAGAAATGATGACATCCTCAAGAGAACTAAGGTTACTAGACTAGCCCGAAGGAAAACTGAAGTGGCAGTAGACAGAACACATTGCTTGCAGAACAGATGGTCGATGGGGTCAAAAAGTTCTGGAGTGGCGACCGCGTACTGGAAGACGCAGCGTTGGAAGGTCTCCCACAAGGTCAGACGTTGGATGATCTGGTGAGGTGGCTTACGTACAGCAGTGGACATCGTTGGGCTGGTATGATGATGATGATTAAGCTAGCCTGACCACAAATTTCCAAAAAAAAGTATTTATTTAAAAATAATAGGTTTCTGATGATTGAAGAGCTCGTGGCTAGATAATAACAGCCGCACGGGTCGATCGTCAAGGTTAAGCAACGCTTGCCAAGATTGGTCTGTGGATGAGTGACCATCTTAATATACCGAGTTTCCTCCGTGCCTCGGAAAGCACGTTAAGCCGTTGGTCCCGGCTGTCATTTGTAGATCTTTGGCAGTCGTTACGGATAGTCAGAAGCCAGTAAATCTGACTCTAACTTGCCATGAAGTACCGTGTTACCCAGGTAATGGGTTGTGGAGGTCTGGTAGGCAGCCGCTCCTCGTAAAATACTGGTATTCAGCTAAATCCGGCTTGACTGGAAGCGGAACCCAATATAGTTGGGAAAAGGCTAGGCAGATGATGAGGTTTCTGATGATTAATTATACAGCTAACAGTAGTTTTTGTAATTGGTGTTCTTATCATTAATTACTGCGGCAGTGCAGAGGCAAGTCGAAGTGACTAAGCACCAAACTTTCGAACAAGTTCGCATGTGTAACAAATATGCCAGTAAAAGCATCTACGATACATAAGAAATGCAAATGCAAGACGTAGATATTGCAACCCCTTGGGCTAAACTACCCACTTTTGCTCCAACAAGCTGATATTTCGCCACCACAAATAAAACAGTCACTTTAAATAAATACGTAATCCGTAAGCAAACGGCTGTTTTTTAGCCGTTTCGAATAAACGCAATACGAATTGCGAAGATACATCGTTTAATTTTTCATTGCTGAAGTTAAATCGTTCGGTGAGCTGTTATTTATCGGTGCCCAGCAAGGGTTGCAGGTTCTCTCATTAGTTGGACAATTTTTTATCATCGTCCTCGGATACACGAACTTCTGCGGTGTTTTGAATGTTAAAAACGAATAAATAACGTTAACGCTTTAGTTCGAGTGGGCTTTAGTTTATTTTTATGGCTTTAACGTATAATTAAGGCAGCGGTATTAAGTATTTCTGTTCTTGGTTGTGTATGGTTTTGTTTTAAAGTGTTTTCATTATTAAATATCTTCTTAAAATCGTGTCAATTATTTTGAAACTCAGTAATTAATGTTTTGTTTTATTCTAAGTCAGAAAATAACGAAGAGTAACTATGAATATAATGTAGCAGCTGGCATTATAGAATATATACGCGTGCAATAGTTTCATTAGTATTCGAGTAAAGCCGCAATAATCATTTGCTAATAGCATTTTAAAATGTAAGGCTATCAATTTTCTGCAATTGACTCTAGCACCTTGCATGACAGGATGCACACCTGACATCCTTTGCTTTTTAGGGTTCCGTAACCAACGGAACCTTATTAATAAGCCTCCGTTGTCCGTCCATCTGTCCATCCGTCTGTCCATCCGTCTGTCCATCCGTCCGTCTGTCTGTCAGCGGGCTGTATCTCAAGAACCGTAATAGGTAGACAGTTGAAATTTTCAAAGATTGTGTATTTCTATTGCCGCTATAACAACAAATCATAAAGTAGAGTCCGACTCCTACTTGGCCGGTTTTTTTTATTGTTTTTCAAAGAAAAACTGCTAAAATAAACTTACACAGAACAACTCGTAATCGGGCAACCACTTCCTTTCCGGCGGAGATAATGCGATTGTGTAAAACACTTTTGTTGCTCAAAAGGCTGGCTCTGTAAAATGCGGGGCTATAATTTTCCCTTTCCAAAAGCTTCATAGATGCAGTTTATCCGCCAAACAATATTACCGGCCGTGTGTTTGCCCTTGGCTAAATGGTATCTCGTTTACGGCAACGCGATTGCGAATCTTGAATCCTTTCAAGCCAAGTCTGAGGCCTTTGATCGGGACGTTAGGCATTAAACACACAGTGCGCTACGTGTTGAAAGAAACGCGTAGAAAGCCGCGAGGCATCTCAAACTAGCGTACGTTCTACACCACTCATTACCATTTTATCCGTTCCAAGTTGAAACACTGTTATTATAAACAGGCAAGGCGAGCAATGATCGCGTCTTCAAGATGTGATTATCATGTTTTTTGTTCAGTTTCGACTGGTGTTGAACAAACCGATGGATTGCTGCTACAACTTGTAATTTGTGTTGACGAGTTCAAATATTTTTCTTTGGATCGACAATGGTAATGATCTTTGGTAGGAAGAACTTAATATGTTATTAGGATAACCTTTTTGGTCACGTGAAGGTTCTTTAGTCATGCCCATAATTTGTAAAGGAACATATATATCTACCTACTCAACATTCCAAAAGTACTCTACATACCTATGTTACGATACCCCAAAATATTATTATGCCATGGATGTGGCCAACCATAATTTTATTGGGCCATTATAATGGCAAAATACACTTACCGTAAGTATGAAAGCAGTTCCCGGTATTTGTAAAACTACCTATATATTTTGGTGAATTGTCAGGGAAGCTCGTAGTCGCATTGCGAAAGCAGGACAGTAGTTCATTAAAAAGATAAATGTGGTCATTATGGGGACGTACCGACTGCGCATCATGCTAATACCCGCTTCGTGGAAACTTATCGGATTATTATATTTCAACGATGCGTTTAGATCATTTTAGAAGGAATTACGTATTATTCTGATACTGGTTTGCAAAACACAATACCTATGAAAAATTTGCAATTCAGTTATATCAATGAACCTTGAAAACATCAGAGAAACTACTCGCTTAAAAAACCAAGTATGAAATTCTTTGTATTTTAAATGGAGAGAAAATTGCAGCAATTTAAAGTTTAAAAAAATGTAGCCTTAATAAAATCTAGCCAATTTAAAAACACTTGAATTCTCTTTAAGGTCAAGGCTTAAAATCAACTATTTCTTTTGGACTAGCGCCAAAGTCCTTTAGAAATAGGCAGGGAGCCAGGTAATAGAAGGTACGTTTTGACATCAGCATTTTTCAAATATCAAGGTAAGTTTGTGGAAAATTCCAATGTAATAGAGAATGGTCTTATGGCACCTCTCTTCGTTCTAGAGTAATATCATTAAATCTTTTGAACGTAACCAACTAGAATGTATTTTCCAATTGTGGCAGAAGTATATGTCGTGAATATTGTGTGTCTAGAAGGTATAGTTAATCGTAACATCATACTTTGAGTGCACCATTTAGATTTGTGCTTTTCTATAAAGAAGGAATCAATTACAAAACGTCTTATTACTCTTTGGACTGCTCGTTCTATAAATAACATGCACATACTTTATATTGATTTAAAAAAACTAGTCAGAAGCTGAAAATACTTTATTATTTTAATATTATATCATAGTATTACTAACCACGGTTGCTAGTTAAATGTTAGTGTAAAATTTTCCTCCATCCCTATTTGCATACAAACATTTTCCGATGTAGCGTTATTTTTATGATAAAATATTTAAAAACAACGTCGCGTACAGACTTCAGGGACTGTACCAAGTATTCCTTGAGGGAACCGAGTGTAAGAAAGAAAACTGCAAGCCACTTGAGTTTTTACAGAGCTTTGACTTGAGACGTTATTTTTAAAAGAGCTCTTACGACTCACCCGCATTTTATTTTAAACGTATGTTAAATTATGGTAATATAGCATATTATAAAATTATTACGAAATAAGTTTGTTCTTAATGTTTTCTTACTAATATTATAAATGTGAAAGTAATTCTGACTGTTACCTTTTCACTCAATAAGACATCGACATTCATTTGATCATTTTACTGTACCTCAAGGTACACACCATTCTCCTACCTTTATCCCATTTTATTTTTATACCTACAATATTATCGAATATTAGGTACCACGCCAAAGCTATTCCTGATTTTCTGCTCATTGAACATCGTGTAGGTTCAACAAAAGAATTTCTCTTTTTGGTATAATCGTTTTGAAAGGTTTATGGCCAAAATCAGCCCTTAAACTTGTTGAAGTATGTCATCATCTGCCTAGCCTTTTCCCAACTATATTGAGGACGGCTTCCAGTCAAGCCGGATTTAGCTGAATACCAGTATTTTACGAGGAGCGGCTGCCTACCAGACCTCCACAACCCATTAACTGGGTAACACGATATTTCATGGCAAGACTGGAGTCAGATTTACTGGCTTCTGACTATCCGTAACGACTGCCAAAGATCTACAAATGTCAGCTGGGACCAACGGCTTAACGTGCTTTCCGAGGCATGGAGGAAACGCCAAAGTTGGTCAAGGCCAAGGTTGGTCTGTGGATGGGTGACCATCTTAACATACCGAGTTTCTTCCGTGCCTCGGAAAGCACGTTGCTTAACCTTAAAGATCGATCCGTGCGGCTGTTATTATCTAGCCACGAGCTTCTCAAACTTGTTGCTGTGTGTAAGCTTCATATAAATTGCTGACTAAGCCTTTCAAAGAAAGTCAAATCAAGACGTTTCCTTAATTTACGAGCTATTATGCCACAGTTCTACGCAGACACACAATCTCACAAAAGACATACCTAAAACCTTCCTTAAAACACTCCTCTTTTTGGTCGAGTTTACAATTGCAATAGGTACCTACCTATATTGTTTCTACTTAAAAGTAAAGCATTATTCTAACTACTGGATTTACGACTAACCAACTCACTAGTAATCCAAACGAAACTTTTCAAATCAACTATTCCATGCAGGCCCGGAATGCACCCGAATGTAAAATTGAACTCCGATACATCTATCCAGATCAGCGATTCAGAGTTTTAGTACCGGCGAGCCCACAAATGTTTCCACCAGATGAAATCCTTCAAAGGGATGCATCCACAACCGTGAAATTCAATTAGATTATGGGTACCTACGGACTCTAGGGCTTGCTGCTGTGATCTCGACTGCCTTCTTCAAAGTATTCCCAAGTCGCCGTCTGCTTTTTATGTTGAACGGAATAAATATGGAAATTTCATCACTTGAAATGTTTCGTTTAAAAATATTGATGTAAGTACTTGAATTAATGTGATTTTTGGTATCTTTACAATTAGTGTTTGTTTATGGTATCACTATTTGTACATAACATAACACCAAGCCTGTGTTTAGTACTTCGGGGACAAAGATCCTCGAAAGACTAAACACAGGCGAACCAATGCTTAAGGTCACCCACATTTCGCCGTTTACGTTAAAGTCATTCCGGATAGGAACACCCAATAACTCTTTTCCCGACCAGGTACACCTACCAAGTACCTCGTTTTCGGCAGTAACGCTTAACGACTTGACCGTCGAAATTGATAAGAACCAATCAAATTAATTCTTGTTTTACAAAACACTACCTACATGACAGCTTGTTGGTCTAGAGCTCACAAGTGGGACTGACTGTTGAAAAGTGTACATGAGGATTCCCAGGATGGTCAAATGTTCACGGCAAACGGAGCACGGCAGAATTTTATGGTGGTGTGAAAACAGCGACCTTCGCAACCCAGCGCTGGGCACGCCACAATTGCGGCGATAAGTCGGTCCTTGAGGAATTGCTTGAGCGATGCCACGGCGTCCTCACTTTCCACCTGACTCACCGGACACATTTGATTCGGGATACCTGTTTAGGATCGCCTGGAGGTCACGATGGAGAATACGATAGAGTACTGCCCTGCTTAGGCGGCGACCTCTCGTGTCCGACCCTGGTTCAATCCATGGTTCTGAGCAAGGAAGCATGGGAAGCGGTCACCTCCTTCTGCGAAGTAGTAGCATTAAAGGAGGAGGAAGCCGAGCGCGTGAGAGAGAGAGGGAAACCACACGCCCCAGCCACCGCAATAGAAGAAGACGCCACGGGTGTCGGGAGTCACAGGGCGATTCCCGGCCACTGTCGGCACGGGCCTGTGCTGGATGGTTCACCGTTTGATCAGAACCAGGCCAGGGTTGACAGCGCGTTGTGTTCCACGCGCGCCTCAAAGAAATTTTAACATAGTAGACGGGGCAGTGCCTGCCAGGGTTGCGGAATTTGTTCGAAAGAGTCACCGCAGCCCTGGAACACAAAGAGCCTCCTAATGACCCACCCATTCGTGTTCCTACATGGATGGTTTTTAGTCAGTAAGAGTCCGACTATTCAATCTGCTCCGCACGGAATGGTAAGTCATTTGATGATTTCCCATTCTTAAAAAAAAGTTGGGCAAATTTTACAAGCAGGTTTGATACAGGGTTATGAATGAATTATGAAATTATGAATATTCTGGAGTCTACATTTGTGTTTGGTTGAATTTAGATCAATACATTTGCCACTGGGAACTATATAGAACTGGTGAATTTTATGTGCACCTACTCCATAATTTTTTATCGAAAAGTATTTTGTATGTAATAAAAAAAGTACATGAATTAAAAATATATTCTGTTAAAATAATATTAAAAAAATCATTACAAATAGATCGTGGTAGAAAAACGGAGAAATTGTTGATATTCTTAAATAACGAAATCGTAGAGAGATACCGCGGTATCATAATTGCAGAGATCGTAGTCGCAGATTGTCCACCAATAGTTGTACAGCGGCATTTTGAGACAACCTCGCCAGATGTAACCGTCTGCTCGTAGCGCTCTAACTCCACAAATCTCATCAACATTACAGTCTTCCACTGGTAAATTTCCACTAAAAATAAAATCACAATAATAACATACATCACAATAATCAGCACAGGGTAAAGCGAGAGCCACATTGGTCCTACGTACGCAACGTATGCAACGCTTTTGTGTCGTATCGTATGTTGCGTTGCATACGATAAGCGTTTTTCTACTGCGTAGTTTTTCATATAATATCAAGAGACCAGATATCATAATGCGTTGCATACGTTACGTACGTGGAAACAGTTTGTCTCTAGCTTAAGCCACTCAGAAATATTCAAATACACTTCTCATAAGAAAAATCGAAACACTTCCGTTTTTACGGTTTCTGTCTTAATTTAACACAAAAGAGTTTTCATTTCATGAAAAAAAACACATTTGTATAGCAGGCAGTTTGGCCATTACAGTGATAAGCGAAAATTTAAAATTAGAATTCCATTTGTTTATCCTATAAGTGAAATGATTCACTGTTTTGTGACAAATGTGTGTTTAAATTGGAGTACATTTCACCTTTGCAAAACTAAAAATTAGCGCTTATCTTAAAATTTTTTGTTCTTTATTTGTTTACTGTGACTTTGGGACGTCTGAAAAAGTTTTTTTCTAAAACTTTTGGATATTTCGCCTGCAGAAGCCACCCAAGTGGTGACATTGCTGGATTCTGGACGTATTTAGCGTATTGTGGCAGAGAGATTTCATCTAAGCCTGTCGTCTGCTCATAGAGTCTACAAACGCTATCGGGAGACTGGTTTATTCACGTGCCGTTCAGGATCTGACAGGAATCGGGTCACTTCTGAGCGAGATGATCGATTTACTGTAACAACTTCTTTACGAAATCGACGCCTTAATTCTTTTCAACTGCAGCAGCAGCTTCATGTTGTACGTAGGGTGGCTGTAAGTGAAGGAAGAAGAGAAGGAGGAGGAGTGGAGAAGGAGGTTGAAATAACGTGGACTGATACTGCACAAGCCGCATGGGCCGAAAGTAACTGCAAACCATCGAATCGCCCTAACTTTGCACGTGAGCACCTAAATAGGTCATACCTCCAGTGGAACAAAGTCCTCTTTTCTGATGTTTTTTTTTTTTTTTTTACTTTTATAGGCAAGCGCTTGACCACCATCTCACCTGATGGTAAGCGATGATGTGGTCGAAGATGGAGCACGCTTGCCTAGAAGTAACCTATTCACTCTTGACTTAAAGACTCCCAGGTTATAGCTATCGGGAAACACAGACTCCGGCAGGGAATTCCACTCCTTAGCTGTACGCATTATGAATGTGTTCCCAAAACGTTTTGTGCGTGTGGGTGGGATGTCCACCATGTACCGGTGGCGCATCGCCGTTCGTCTTGTGGTCCGATGATGGAAAGGGCTTGGCGGAATTAAATTATGCAATCGACAAGCTAGCAACTCGTCGTCGATGCTCAAGACTTTGGAGCTTCGTCGTGACGAGCCTCTCATTGCCAATGATTCTCTTGGCTCGTTTCTCAATTGACTCAAGGGCATCAAGTTGGTATCTGGCAGATCCGTCCCAAAGATGAGAGCAGTATTCCATACACGATCGAACTTGCGCTTGATAGAGTTTGAGCAGCTGTTCCGGCGTGAAGTACCGTCTAACCTTTGCTAGGATCCCCCACTTTCTTGCAGCCACTTGAGCTTTTGCTTCTATGAAAGGGCCAAAATTGAGAGTAGATGTTAATGTAACCCCAAGAAGTTCAAGTTGGTCGGTTATCGGCACTATTGCACATTGGAAAGATGGAGCTGGGTGGAATTGGCTCCTTTTGGCGGAAAATAGACACGCTTGGGTCTTAGCAGCACTGAACTTGACCAGATTGGCATCACCCCATTCAGAGACAGCTTGTAAGGACACATTCAAGCACTCAACCATAGCCTCCCGGAGAGACCGGATCTGCGACCCACCTGCTCGTGCGTCGGACACGTATCTCTCAGCAACAGTGCTGTCGTCTGCATACCCAAAGGTTCCGGGTTTAAGCAGATCATTAATATGCAGCAAGAAGAGTGTTGCCGAAAGCACCGACCCCTGAGGAACCCCGGCATTAATATCCAGTAGTCCAGACGAGCAGCCATCTATGACCACTCGGATAGACCGATCCCTCAGGAAATCTGCGATCCAATCACACAAACCGGCGGGCAGACCGAAAAAAGGAAGCTTACTTATAAGGCTATCGTGCCAGACCCTGTCGAAGGCCTTCGAGATGTCAAGGGAGACCGCTAGTGCCTCCCCGTGCTTCTCTATGGCCTCACTCCAGATGTGAATGGCATACGCTAGAAGATCCCCAGATGAGTGTAAAATTATGCTGTTTGGTAACGACCGACGGAAGGAACAAGGTCTACAGAAGAGATGGAGAACGCTTTGCACAATGCTGCATTGAAGAAAAGGTCAGCTATGGTGGCGGTTCGTGGTCAGTTTGGGGAGAAATGCTGACGGTAAGACAGAGCTTGCCTTTGTGTCTGGGCCACGTCTGCCTGCACTAAACAGTCATCGGTACATCAAACAGTGTCTTGAGCCTTACGTGATGCCCTATGCATTTTATTGGCAACGGTTTCATATTCATGCACGACAATGCTAGAGCTCACACTGCGAGCGTCGTACAAGACTATGTTACCAAAGTCCATATCTCCATTATGGCATGCTGCTGAAAAAAAAAAATGGATAAAGATGCAAGAAATCCTGCCCCAGAAACACTTAGCCAGCTGCAAAATGCAATCCAAGAGGAATGGAATGCCACAACATTATGATCATGAGTCTCATCCGATCGATGAAGAACCGTATAAGGAAGCAGTAATAAAAGCTCGGGGAGAGAATACAAGTTAAATAAACGTGTCTTAGCTTTTTTTATCAATTTCTTTCATACTCTATACAGGGTAAAAATGACTTGTTAAACAAAATAAGAAAGCTATGAAAAATTTGAATTTAGAACATTAGGATTAGAAAACCTCATCTAATTCACTATTAAATGAAATTTGACACACAGTATGGATATGAAATAATATATGCAATAATCTTAAGGGGTCATTGTACTCATCATTATGAACAACTTTTACTATGGAACCAACAACGAAATCGCTAAAAAATAATCAGCTTTTCAGTACATTTTGTCGAGTTATGCGCACATAAATGTATGGAGCAGTCGTTTTTTTTTCGCGTTTTAAGTGTTGGTCCCATAGTAAAAGTTATTCACAATGATGGGTACAACTACCCCTTAAGATTATTGCATATATATCATATCCATACTGTATATTCCTAAATATACACATTTTTCTTATAATCCTTACAAAACATAAACTTGCAAGGTGTTGCGCTTTTTCTGATGAGAAGTGCATTTGGAATTTAGAAGAAATTTGAAACTTTTATCACAAAAACGAATCATCTACTTTTAACTGCATTGTATTTACTTTGAATATTTATTAAAAAAAAAGATTGGATAATAAAAACACGTAAAGGGAAAATTAAAAAATATTTTGCAGTTATTTGGACACGAAATGGAACAAACTATTTATTGAACATTTGAAACTTACATGTTTCCTTCTAAACAATTTGCACTATCGAGCATATCCCCTGTCCTTGTGGTCGTGTTAACTTCACATCTCAAGCAAGACATATCCTTAAACACGGATTTTCTAAAATGCTTTGTACGTGAGAGCTCAATAACATTACCGACCCAATCTCCCTTCTTAGCGAACATAAACGGCATCTCAGAAATGGATATGTAGTTGCACAGATTGCAGGAACATACGAAGGTGGTGAGATTGTGATTTATGTTGAAGCATCCACGATCGACGATCCCGAAAGGCGTATGCAGCGAATAACACAAATCATCGTCACGTTCGCACATCATCGACGTTATTCTGAAAATTCAATAATGACAAGAGAAAGCAAATTGCAAATAAAGATAGTTGATTTCGGGTTATACCACTAAGCAGTAGTAAATAATTTCGTTTGTTGTTTATTTCTAGATAAAAATCCAAATTTTGATGGATGTTTTGTGTATTAGATTAAGCTAGTTTTCCAAGATAATTTACAAGATTACTGCAATAACTTACAATTTATTTCTAGGGTCATTACATTCTTCGGATTCGACATTGTTGCACATAATACAAGACCTTCTCGGATCAGTCAACTCTCCATCAGCGTCCGTGATATTACCACGGCCTAGAGTGAAATCCCGATTCTTGCTGCTCGCTGCTTTAGTAAACAATTTCAAATCTTTCGCAATCTGTATATATCCGGTCCTTGCACTCTCATAATTTTCGGTACTTGATTGTTTATTATCTATTAAAGTAGTAAGAGTTAAGTTTTCATTTAGCTTCAGATCTTTAGTATGCGCAGAAGTAGGAACACTACTACTACTACTACTCATAATATCCTCAACAGTAAAAAAATCAAGCATTGGTCTAATCAGTACAGTTGATAAGGATCCACGAGGTGATGTACTCGTATTAGATATAAATACAATCGGTTGTCTTTGTTTTAGCGTATTTTCTTTATCTATTGCTTCTGTAGTGATTTCGTCAAAGATTTCTTTCACATTTTCAACAAGAAATGATACTAAATTATGGGGATCATCAGTTTCAGTGGACACTAAAAAATCTGCATCACCAAGTTCTTCTACTTTTCGTCTAAAGTATGGAAGAGAGGGGTGTTTCTTACTTTCTGGTTTTTCTCTTTTGTGGCATTTAACGTATAACATAAACAAAAATGTAAATAAAAATATTTTGCTGTTCATTGTTGTAATACCAAAAACAGAACTTTGACGTATATAACACGTCATATCATAAAATAAACATTTCATAGACAAATTCTTTAGAAAGAAGATTTTTACTGCATAGTTTGCATTGCAATTAGTTCTGCCAAGCAAAAATCGTAACTGGTGATTGAATATATGTTATTTTTAATCAAATACATTGTTTTAACGTTGATATGATCATGATCATTGAACAGAACTTCGAAGTGTATGTTTTTAAACCATGATTTTTTCGCGCTCTTTTTCTTTTTTTTGCGTTGTCACTCCTATCAGTCCTTAACTGTATTGCTTGAGCGCGTAACATGACTCTTTGGTGAGGGTTAGGGAATACTTCCCTATTGCATCTGGCGGTTTTACAAAATAAATGTATTGAATTAAACAGCGGTTTATCTATACATCCTCTTGACACAAAATCGCTCTCATCATCAATATTTGTGAAACAAAGCTGGTTATGTGCACATACCATATAATCCGCACTGTAAAGATCAATGTGACATAATTAGTAAGATCGGGTTTTAAGTTTACCTTGTTTTGAAGAATACATGAAAAAGTTACCTACTTTTTGCCAGACCTGCAATTTTTGTCAGACGTTGGATTTGTTCCCTTAGTTTCACAAACTTTACACATTAGATCCAGTCCCACCAAAGGTGCTTGAAGTCGAGCGTTATCAAATTCCCAATCGCTGATTTTTGTATATTCATAATTGGTGACGTCGAAGGAAGGTTTGTCATTACAAAGAGGACATTTGCATATAAATGTTCTATTTATTCTCCCAGGTAATATACAACCCCTTTTTATGTATGTAGGATTAAGTTCTGTGTAACATTGCTCAGCGTCACTACATTGTTTTATCGATGCACTGTAAAATGCGAAACGTATAATGTACATTTTTATTATATATTGTATAAAAAAAGTCGGAAATTCAACAAAATTAATAGTTTCATGAAAAAAAACGTTCAAGAGCGAGTCGGACTCGCGCACCAAGGGTTCCGTACCATTATATAAAACGAGAAATGTTTTTAAAGGAGATGGGGAGGAACCGGTCCAAGTGGCGTTGGCAAACGAGACCTATATTTTCTGAAAGCTTATTGAAATAGTATTATTTTTTGTCTAGGAATCAAACTAAATACTCCATAGAAAAAAAAGTTATCGTTAATTAAAAAATCAAAATGAAACCATAATTGGAAGCGTTGGATAGTAAAATCTCATTTAAAAGCTTGGTGTAAGTGTGTTCTTTTTTACTATGGACACAAAAAAATCGGCTTATGGAAAAAAAAGTTACAAGCCACAAATGTGTTTTGCGAGAAAAGAAATCGTCGAATGCAAGAGTTACAAGGAGCTCGGTGATTGAAACATAAATCATTTTACTATTTGGTTTCGGATTTAATCTTGTCAACTCCCTTCCAATAACTCACAAATTTTTAACCGACTTCTTCAAAAAGGAGGAGGTTCTATGTTCGGCTGCATGTACCGTTTTTTATTTTTTTCTGTATGTTCACCGATTTCTCCGCCAATTCTGGACCGATTTTTTTTTTTCGAAAGCTTATACTCCTGAGGTAGTCCCATTGTCACCAAGTTAGAATCTGATGATGGGATCCCATGAAAATCGAGGGAAACCCTCAAATTTTATAAGCACATACACTAATTTCATTAACTTTCTAACGCATTTCCGATATTTGTGCCTGGTAATCATCATCTCATGTTGCTGAGCTTATGATGGAAAGTATAAGTCATGATCTCATGATGGGATCCCATGAAAAATGTTTGTTCAGCGATATTTTGGCCAATTATTAACCGATTCGGATGATTCTTTTTTGTTTGGAAGAATATTTTCTCGGATTGGTCCCATTTAAATTTGGTGAAGATCTGATGAAGAATTTCGGAGGTAGGCAACGGCACTCTTCAATAAATTATAGCAAATGGATCGGGATTTCTGACATCGCATGTCTGTTGATTGTTTACACCAGCTCATAACATAACATCTTGCCGGCACGCTGTATTTGTCATCTGCCTAGCCTTTTCCCAACTATATTGGGGTCGGCTTCCAGTCAAACCGGATTTAGCTGAATAACAGTATTTTACGCGCTAGTACGAGTTGCCATACCTATGCATTATTATTGCGTGTGTTAATCAGTCAACGAACTAAAGGCTGTTGCGCACACCTCAGAACAACAAGTTGGTCTGTTGCGCACACATTATGTTTGTGGTTATGGTTTTTAAACAAGGCACGTCATCAAGTTTTCTGCGCTTTTTTTTTTAAGTTTTCGCATACTCTCAATATTTTTAAACGATCTATTTAAAGACACCACACACTATGGGATAGAAAATTTATAAGAAACATCACCATTTTACGTGTAGAGAGGTTTCTTATTTTTTTTTTTTTTTTTTTTTTTTTTTTCAAGATTTTGTGATAAAACTTTGTCAGCGTGATTGATATGTAGGTATACCCATACTCGTGCGGTCCATGGCCCTTTATGGGGCGCCGGTATGGGCGCCTACTTTAAGGAAGCGACCTGCCCGTTACCTCAACGCGTCTCAGAGGGTCATGGCCATCCGGCTGGCCCGGGGATACCGCACGGTCTCTGGCGAGGCGGCGAGCCTCCTTGCCGGACTGCCGCCATGGGATCTGGAGGCAAGAGCCCTCGCGCACATTTACGAGTGGCGCGTGGAGGCGCAACGCCGGGGCGAGACACCTCTGCCGCGGCAAATCGCAGCAAGGCGGACGGAGCTCCGGCAGGATCTCATGGCGGTATGGAGACAGCGACTGTCGCAACCCAGCGCTGGGCACGCAACAATCCAGGCGGTAAGTCCCCTCTTTGAGGAGTGGCTGGAGCGGCGCCACGGCGTTCTCACCTTCCGCCTGACACAGGTACTCACCGGACACGGTTGTTTCGGGAGATACCTGTTTCGGATTCGGCGGGAGGACGCGCCCGGGTGTCATCACTGCGAGGATCGTCCGGAGGACACGGTGGAGCATACGGTGGAGGTCTGCCCTGCTTGGGCGGAGCACCGCCGGGTCCTCGTCGAGACGATCGGCGGCGGCGACCTCTCGCGACCGGCCTTGGTTCAATCTTTGGTCCGGAGCGAGGAGGCATGGGAAGCGATCACCTCTTTCTGCGAAGCAGTAATGCTAGCAAAGGAGGAGGCCGAACGTGTGAGAGAGAGGGAAACCTCACGTCCCAGTCGCCGCAACAGAAGAAGACGCCCCAGGCGTCGGGAGTCGCAGGACGTTTCACGGCCGCCGTAGGCGCGGGCCTGCGGACGGCGAGCAGTGGGTGGCTCGCCGTCTGATCAGAACTAGGCCCGGGTCGGCGGCGCGCTGCGATCCCGGCGCGCCTCAAAGAGATGTCAGCGTGGAGGACGGGGCCCGCTAGGGCGGTGCCTGCTGGGGCTGCGGAATCTGTTCGAAAGAGGTGCCGTAGCCTTGGAACGCAAAGGGCACCAGGAGGAACACGGATGGTCAGTAAGAGTCTGACACTCCCTCTTGCTTCACCCAGAGCGGGAGGAGTCATTTGATGATTTCCCATCCTTAAAAAAAAAAAAAAAAAGGTATACCCATACTGAATTCCAATTTTCTAGTGCGTAGACGTCTCGAGCTAAACCGCACACAGACAGACAAGACATACGGGCATGGCGAAACTATATAAAGGTTCCTTGTTGACTTCGAAACCCTAAAAACGAATGAAACCAACTGTATGTCCCTTTAAGGATAATAGTAGTGAAGGTTCCGTGTGACAAGAACTTGGCGGATACTGCTTTCATCTCATAAGGATTATTGCAAACAACTGTGAACGTTATCCTACAGCAAAACATGTCTGCATACCCCTTTAAGCATAATAGTCGTGATGGTTCCGTGTGACGAGAACTTGGTGAACCCTTCACTGGCAACTCATAAGAACTAATGCAACCAAGATGAACTTTGGTATACAACAGCACATTTTCAGCTATTTCCATGAGCTTTGATATTTGAAAAGCACCATACACGACAGTAGATTTGAGTGTAGTAGTATCTCAATAGCATCTTAGACCAGAGCCCATACATTTCCTCCCCATCTCCTTTTCATCTGCGTGTCTTATATTCGTCAGAGAATTTTGACACTGCGATGTAGTATATGTTTTAGATCAGCGCCATCTCTTGACCGGTAGTTGAACTAACGTAATTTTTGTTAATGATTTCTAAAAAAGTGTGCTATGTAGAAACATCGTTTTATTTTTCCTGTAATTTTACATAAACTTTTATACACACCGTAAGGGGTTCTTTTCACCATTTAAGTACGAAACCCTATAAAGGAAAAATGGCAGTTACTGAAATATAAACAAGAAAGGTATTGACAACAAATTACAATTCTTGAGTTGACGTTTTTTTTTGTTTTATTTTTTGTATGGTTAAAAAACGCGACACAAATTTTGGCAATCATTTCCTTTCGGACTTGTAAAATGTATAAAAAATAGTTGTATCCTGAAGCTCTGTGATCATCAGCTGCGGTTTGCGTTTGGTGGGTGGGTTAAGCAGCGGTATCCTCTATCACACGTTGAAAAACTAACCGGCTAAGTGCGAGTCGGACTTGCACTCGAAGGGATCCGTATCAAAAACCTTGATTTGGGAGTCTTTACGTCAAGAGTGAATAGGTTACTCCATTTTCGACTTACCATCAGGTGAGATAGTGGTCAAACGCGTGGCTATCAATAGTAAAAAAAAAAATTATTTGTTGGTATAGCGGCAATAGAAATACACAATCTGTGAAAATTTCAACTGTATAGGGTAAAAGCGAAAAAGCGCGGTTTTTGAAAAGTGTTTCAAATATCCGGTAGCTGCGCCACTTTTCAAAAAGCTGTTACTATATATTACGTACTTTTAATTGAATCCAAAGTGCATATCGAAATGGGTGCTGTTCGAAGGGTCGGTAACGAACCTAATCAGCGCCTATGCTCCTCAGACTGGTTGCTGTGAGTCTGAAAAGGAGGCCTTCTGGGATGAGTTCGAGGACGTATTACGCGCTATCCCGAATTCCGAAGGTGTTTTGGTTGGGGGGGATCTCAACGGTCACGTAGGTCAGTTTGCTGGAGAGTATGGACGGTGGTTTTGGTTATGGCCAGCTAAACGCAGAGGGAGTCAATATACTTAGCACCTGCGCTGTGTCTGACCTAGCCATCGCGAACACATTCTTTCAGAAGAAGCCCCAGCATCTTATTACGTACCGTAGTGGTGCCTACTCAACCCAAATAGATTACCTGCTGGTGCGACGGTGCCACATTGGCAAGGTTACCAACTGCAAAGTCATCCCAGGCGAAAGCCTAACGGCTCAACACCGCCTCCTTGTCCTGGACTTTGCGGTTGTACCGAAGAAGAGAGTGACCGAGAAACGCAAACCCCGCACTAAGTGGTGGTTGCTTGATGGTCCTAGGCAGTCGGACTTCATCGCGGAGGTCGAGCATCTCAAGATCAGTGCTCCGCATGAGTCCGCTCAAGAGATCTGGAGTAGGATCCATTCAGCAATCACCGGTGCGGGTAAGCGCGTCCTTGGCACTTCTCGTGGTGGCCGCACCATAGGAAAGGAGACGTGGTGGTGGGATGACGGGGTGCAGGAGGCGACTCGGAAGAAGAAGGTTTTATTTAAACAGTGGCAAGGGTCCAACTCTCCGGATGACAGGGAGGCATATGGAGCGGCTAAGCGCGCTTGCAAAAAAGCTGTAGCCAGAGCCCGCAGCAAAAGTCTGGCGCCCTTATACGACAAGCTGGAAACTGCGGAGGGGCAAAAGCTTATTTTTAAGCTGGCGCGTGGCCGGGAGAAAGCTACACGGGACATTAGCAAATGTCTTTGTGTAAGGGACGCCCAGGGTAAGCTGCTCTACGATGCCCCCTCTGTTAAGGAGAGATGGTGTACATACTTCGCGGAGCTGTCTAACAAACAGCATCCCCATAAACTTCCTCCGGAACCGCCTCCTAACCTTGGGCTTATTTCCCCTATTTCCCCCGACGAAACCCGCATTGCTCTTCGCCACATGAAGAACCGGAAAGCGGTCGGGCCTGACAATGTGCCAATTGAGGTGTGGAAGGCGATGGGCCCACATGGTGTGGACCTTCTGACGGATCTTTTTAACCGCATCCTGATCACCAAGGAAATGCCGAACCAGTGGCGATTTAGCCTGATTATCCCTGTTTACAAAGGCAAAGGTAGCGTACAGGATTGTGGTAGCTACCGCGGTATCAAGATCATGTGCCACACCATGAAGCTCTTCGAGCGCATCATTGACACACGGCTCCGTAGCGAGTGTACTGTCTCTGAGTGTCAATATGGCTTCCGGGCGGGTAACAGCACCATGGACGCAGTGTTCGCCTTACGGAATCTGGCTGAGGCTTACAGAGAGAGAAGGAGAGCTTTGCATATTGCCTTTTTAGACCTGCAGAAGGCCTTCAACTGTATACCTCGGCAGTCCATCTGGTGGGCACTGCGCTTCAAGGGCGTTCCCGAGGCCTATATTGACATTATCAGAGACATGTACCGCGATTCCATGTCCTCTGTCCAGACCGCTGTTGGCGAATCGAATGGCTTCCCAATATCTGTTGGCGTTCACCAAGGCTCGGCTCTTAGCCCGTTCTTGTTTAACGTAGTGCTCGATGTAGTTACGGCAAACATCCAAGATCAGCCTCCATGGCTAATGATGTATGCTGATGACATCGCCCTCGTTAATCAGAACAAAGCCCATCTTGAGCGCAAAGTCAACATTTGGAAGGACACGCTTGAAAACGGTGGTCTGAGACTAAATGTGGCGAAGACTGAGTACATGTCCTGTGGCAGCACGGATACAAACACCATCCGAATAGGTTCGGACCTGATCAGAAAGTCCGATACGTTCAGGTACCTTGGATCCGTGCTGCACGAGTCTGGTATCGTGGACGACGATGTCCAAGCACGTATTGGCGCGGCTTGGGCGAAGTGGCGCGAGGTGACGGGTGTTGTATGCGACCACAAAATGCCTCCGAAGCTCAAGGGGCAGATATATAAATGCATCATTCGGCCTGTCCTACTGTACGGGGGCGAGTGTTGGCCAGCACTAAGCAGACACACCCAGGAGCTTCGCGTCACGGAGATGAAGATGCTGAGGTGGATGAGTGGCGTAACGCGATTCGATCGCATGCGCAACTCTTACATCCGAGGTAGTCTTGGTGTCCGTGACGTGGTGGAAAAACTGCAAGAGTGTCGTCTGCGATGGTATGGCCACATCATGCGCCGCCCTATGGAGTACGTTGGTCGGAGATGCATGAATATGGCTGTTCTTGGGGCTAGGCCCCGTGGTCGCCCTCGCAAGCGCTGGCTGGACGTCGTCAAGTCCGACATGAGAGCCAATGGCCTGACTGAGAAGGATGTTGAAGATCGGGCAAAGTGGAGGAAGCTTAGTAGGAAGGCGGACCCTGGCAATAGCCGGGATTAACGCCAGGTGGAAGAAGAAAGTGCATATCGAAATGTTCGTCATAAGTCTTCCATATTAACCCGTTTTTAGGGTTCCATACCACAAAAGGAAAAAACGGAAACCTTATAAAATCACTTGTTGACCGTCCGTCTATCTGTCAAGACCCTTTATCTCGGGAACGCGTAAAGGTATAGAAATGAAATTAATTAAAACCATATTCACAGCTTCACAGCTTTAAAGTTCTTAGTTAAAGTAAAAAAAAGATACGGCTCTTTAAGCCGCAAAAAACGTATACATTTCGACACTCTCAAGGGAATCAAAATGTATAGGGTATTTCCCGCTGGCCTAGGCAATTAACACCATCTTATACTACAAGTATAGGAAAAAGTCTGAAAACTATATATACAAATATTAATAAATCATTAAAAAATTGTCTTTATTCAAAGTAATATGTACCTACAAATTTGTTGGGACCCCTCCGTGGGGCGAGTCCGACTCGCACTTGACCGGTTACTTTTTTTAATATAAATGGTATTGGTTTTGAATAAATCCTGTTTTATTTGACCTCCAAAAAGAGGGATATACCGACCCCAATATAGTTGGGAAAAGGCTAGGCAGGTGATAGCGGATAGTAGCCTAACATCGAAAATACTTCGGGGGATACTTACCTCATGTGAGGATAGATGTGTTTCTAGGTTTGTTTTCAGATAGAAACAAACTTTTATTAATTTAAGTAATCAGTCTCTATTATTTACTATAACCTTTTATTAAGTACAAATCAGAGTTAAATAAAAATCACAACAAAAATAGGCTACAAACTGGTAATTAGGTTTACAAATTATTAAAAAAGTATTATTATTTATTTTAAAGATAACTATAAAGTAATCAATATTGGCATTAGCATCGATTCATTTAAGTAGATACTCAGTCTTCATTATTTATTGAGATCTTTTACTAAGTACTAATTAGTTATTAATCAACATTTAAAAATAGTGTTATCTTTGAAAGTTTTAAATTATATAATTCGTGAACACGTAAGTTATTAAAAAAACATTAATATTTATATTAAAAATAGAAAAATGTCAGGTCAATTAGGGGCCCATACAAGTCAATAGGGCAACTATCTTTTTATGTAAGAATTTGCTCTTTATATTTGCGAAATAATTAAAAACTCTTTAACAAAAAGCGTAATAAACAGTGTAATTTAATTCTAATGCATACAAAGTAACAAAATTTTACTGAAACCTTAATCAGTAATAAAAATATTCAACTGAGATTTCTTACTAATATTATTTCAACGCTCGTCAAAGCTTAGCCGGTTTGACGAAATACTTGCACCTACTTCAAAGGCTTATTAATATGTGGCACTAAAGGCCTGCTCGGAGGGCACTTTCTGTTATGATCAACCGCTTACACCATCAACAAGCGTATCATAGTGCATTCGAAACTGAAGCATGTATCGGTCCTAGGCAACTATCCGGCTTTTACCCTATATAATACGATTTTTGAGCTACATTCCGCTACCAGACAGACAGACGGACATCCTAGGGCATCAGCTGATAATCATCAAACCAAGATACAGCCAACTCACATGATTATTTATTCACAACTAGCTGACCTGCACGGCTTCGTTCCCGTCTACTGGATACGCTATCTACCTAATATAATCTACCTACTTACCCTACCTATTTACCCTACCTATCTACCCTATCTACCCTATCTACCCTACCTACCTACACTACCTTAAAAAAATGAACAATCTACTTGTAAGTCTGTTGCGCTCATAATTCCACCCCGGCAATACGTGCACATGTTTCTGGTCTCCTGGTTCTTTTGAATCTTAACCCCTTGCAATGAAAACCCCCGGAAAAACCTAGACATATTTCTGGTCTCCTGGTTCTTTTGAATCCTAACCGTTTGCAATAAAAGCCCCGAAAATACTTCGACACGTTTCTAGTCTCCTGGTACTTATAAATCTTTAGCGCTCACAATTCCAGCCCCAAAAATTCTTCGACATGATTCTGTTCTACGTATAAAAAGAATTCTTGCATAAAAATACTTTTAAAGTGTTTCTGATCTCCTGGCACTTGTGAATCTCTAGCGCTCATATTTCCAGCCTCGAAAATACTCCGACATATTTCTGTTCTCGTGGTACTTTAGAATCAAAACCGCTCACAATTCCATCGCCGAAAAACATCAACATGTTTCTGGTCTGCTGGTACTTTTGAATCCTAACCGCTACAACTAAACCTCTGGAAATACTTCGACATGCTTCTTTCTGGTCTCCTGGTGCTGTCGAATATTTAGTTAGTGCTCACAATTCCAGCCCCAAAAATACTATTTATGTTCTTGTAATAAAAGTCTTGCTCAAAATTACTTTGACATGTTTTTGGTTCCTGGTTCTTGTGAATCTTTAGCACTAATAATTTCAGTCTGGAAAATAACTTTGACAAATTTGACGTACTAAAGCAGCAGCGGCTCTGGATTTTAGCTCCCTCCTCTGTCTACATTAAGCCATGTTAAGTTACCGGAATAAAAAGCAGCCTATGTGCTATTCCAGGAGGTGAACTACATGTGTGCCAAATTTCATCCAAATCCCTTCAGCCGTTTTTCCGTTGTTGACGGACAAACATACAAACTTTTACATTTATAATATTAGACTAATCCAAAATCACAAAAACCATGAAAATCGGTCCAGCCGTTCTCGAGTTATAAGTGTCCGAACAAACCCAACTTCGTTTTATATATAAAGATAAACTGTTATCTGACAAATTTTTAACTGAGAAGAAACACTGAACATAATATTTTTTTTTTTCATGTTCGTGTGACCAGCTGACGTATTATCCACCTGCCGCTTTCTTTTTTTCCCAAAAGATATTGGGTTAGCTATAATTTGATATGTGAGACCCATGGTGCACAAACCATAACTTCAGCAGAAGTCCAAGGCCACCACGCCACGTGGTAAAACATTTTTATGCAAACTGAAACATTTTAACAAAAACTTACGAAGATCCCGAATAACATTTCCAGCTACCTGAAGAAGATTTCGAAAAGCACGAGAGACATTCCATTCCATACGTCACCGAATCATTTGCCACAGTCCTTGCCATTCTGTGAGGCGAAACCACTCTATCATTGACATTAAAATTTCTCATAAAGATTTTGTTTCCTTCATTATCATCAAATTTTTCATCAGACACTGTAATAGAAGCCGTTGCATTTACTTTCGAATCCACAATTTGTTCAGTACTGCTTTTGAGTAAAATTTCTACGACATCTGCGCTGTCGGTTCTAACCGTCTGAAATAATGAAAATAATACAAGGAAACTTAAAAGATATTGAACATGTAAGTAAGACATTTTGTAAGTTATTGAGAATTGACAAAGTCATCCAGTAAATGCCATTGATCTTTTAATCAATTTTTTTTATAAGTATGTGGCGGAAACATTATTTGTTTTTGGTTTTGAGGAAGTTTGTATTTCACCTACTGGAAATAGTTGTAATGGGGTGCTGGTTTAGTATCTGAATATTTGCTCCATTTTCAAAAGCTATAACGCTTAAATGAGATAACGTTTACTTCATCTAACATATTATTATTTCATAACAACACTTTCTCTAACTTCTGTTAGTATATTAATATTTTACTACAATGTTTTTTATTCTTTCTTTGGCAGTCGTTATGGATTTTCAGAAGCCTGTAAATCTGACTCCAGTCTTGCCAAGATGTACCGTGTTACCCAGTTAATGGGTCGTGGAGGTCTGGTAGGCAGCCGCTCCACGTAAAAAAGTGGTATTCAGATGAATCCGGTTTGACTGGAAACCGACTCCAATGTAGTTGGGAAAAGGCTAGGCAGACGACGACAATATGAATGATATCTTTTAATAATTCGTTTAAGTGTGTTATATTCACAAAAGTAGGTACAGAAATGGTGTCAATTATAGGCCAATCGCTGTGTTAACAACCTTATCTAAATTTATGGAAAAAATCATTAATCTTAGGCTCCTTAACTCAAAAAATAATCTGGCAGACAATCAATTTTGATTTTGATCTACACCAAATTATATTTAACTAATAATAAAAATAACTATATACATTATGAATATACAAAACCAAATACGATCAGGCGTCAAAAAATTCCTCCGCATCGCTGTCATCTGGAAACGTGCCCAGAAGACTGGCAGCATTGCCACGTTGAATGGCAATGCTAACTAATGCTTATTTTGATTGGGTAAAAACACAGATGCTATTCTCAAAGTGTCTGGTACCGTGGCTATATACTTAAACAGTAAATCCAAAATGATAGCTATTTTTCTAGACCTTTCTAAAGCTTTTGACACTTTCTGTTCAACTCTTGCTGAATAAACTTAAAAAAAGCCATAAGAGGATTATCACAAGATATCTTTAGAAAGTTACCTTAGGTAGGCTTAAGATATCTTTAGTAAACCATATGAGCAACAAAAAAAAAACTGGCCAAGTGCGAGTCGGACTAGCAGACGAGGGGTTCCGTAGCATAAACCTTAACTTTTATTATTTGTTTTTATAGCGATACACAATCTGTGAAAATTTCAACTCTCTATTACGAATCTTGAGATACAGCCCGCTGACAGACAGATGGACGGACAGACGGACGGACAGCGGAGGCTTAGTAATAGGGTTCCGTTGGTTACTCTTTGGGTACGGAACCCTAAAAAGCATGAGCTATAGCGTCCCACAAGGTAGTGTTCTGCTAGTTGAATAACTTTTAAACCACTCTACTGCGCCGCTGTCAAAGCCATAGTAAGCTTACTTTGACATGTAGTAAAGTAGTACCTACTGATAGCGTCAAAAACCCGGGAAAAATAAAGTAGAGCTCGAAAAACATTTTCTACAACATCAGCACGACCTGTTGCCTTACATCTTCTCTTTATATATCCAGACTGAAGCTCTGGAAATGGAGGAGCTCGTGGCTAAATAATAATAGCCGCACGGATCAATCTTCAAGGTTAAGCAATGCTTGCAAAGGTTGGTTTGTGGATGGGTGACCATCTTAACATAGCGAGTTTCCTCCGTGCCTCAGAAAGCACGTTAAGCCGTTGGTCCCGGCTGTCATTTGTAGGTCTTTGGCAGGCAGTCGTTACGGATAGCCAGAAGCCAGTTAATCTGACTCCAGTCTTGCCATGAAGTGCCGTGTTACCCAGTTAATAGGTTGTGGAGGTCTAGTAGGCAGCCGCTCCGCGTAAAATACTGGTATTCAGCTAAATCCGGTTTGACTGGAAGACGACCCCAATATAGTTAGGAAAAAGGCTAGGCAGATGATGATGATGACTGAAGCTCTGGAAATATTGCTGAAGTCTCTAGACATTCGATAACCTGCGAGTGTCCAGAAGACCCTGAGTGTGTAAGATCCTGATCTTGAGGCAGGGGAGAATACTTTGCCTCAGATCCTTTACGTTATCTGAGTTATTGTTTTTAGGGATAGGGCGCACAACCACGCGACGTCAAAGTTCAGGGAATGTGCTGTGAGGATAGACTGGATGATAATTTCTGTAATAGCTTGCAGTGCCGTAGTCAGTGTAAGAGATATTATATCAAGACTTACCCCGGCCATACCCTGTGCATTAGACCCTTAACTTGTTTATATATATTTTATAACTGATTCCTGATTCGTTGTTGTAAGTAATAATTTGGCAGATCTTAATCTGTGAGAACTGAAGCATTCAGAAACCGGGGCATCCAAAAATGATGCATTAATAAAATCTGGATTATCAAAATGACCAGGAAGCATTCTTTGTTGATGGCCTGGTAGCACATCTGATTTTAGATTACGCCACAGCATTTTTAGAGTAGATACTTATAGTAAAGTAACCCCTTTTTCCTTATCTGAGTACCATGGTGATTTCGTGCTTGAGCTCCAGATAATATGCTCTGTTTTGTTCTTTTGACTTTTGGCTTACTGCTTTAATGTCGACTACATTCTTCAAAGTATTCCTACGTTGCCGTCTACTTTTTATGTTAAACGGAATAAATATGGAAGTATCATCAGTTGGAATTTCTCGTTTCAAAATACTGAAGTAAGTATTTAAATGATGTTTGCTTATATATAACATTCTAGTTTCAGTACTTGCAAAAGTAAGACATAACATAATACCAAGCCTGAATTCTCCGAAGGACTAAACATATGTATCTATGCTGAGAAAATCCACATTTTGTCGTTTATATTACATGCTTGATACACGTACCAAGTACCTCATGTACAACAGTAGCTCTTTAAACGACTGGACCGTCGAGTTTGGTAAGAACCAATCAAGTGAATTCTTGTTTTACAAAACACTACCTCAATAATAGTCTTTTTGGTCTAGTACTCAAAAATAGTACTGCTGCACAGTGCCCATGGGGTTTTGGCTTCAATTGCCAAGATTGGCAAATAATACCTTTATCGTTTATCAGGTATCATACAAGGTTTCCGTATTATGAATTTTCTGGAGTCTAGATTTGTGTTTGGTTGAATTGATAGCAATAGTATTTATTGCCTCTGGGACCTAAACAGAACTGGCTAATTGTAGATATACCTACTTTATACTTTTGCCGACCTGAGAATTAAAAAATCATTTGTATGTATCTACGTCAAACATTTATGAAAAACACAAAAAAAAACATGTAATAAAATATATTATGTTAAACAAAATTAAAAAATCAATCTAAACATAAAATAAAACGCTAAGAACATTGAACAGAACTTCGAAGTATATGTTTTTGAACCATGATCTATACGATACGTCTCATACGTCGCTCTTCTTATTTTCGACAAATCACTCCTAAAACGTATTAATCGAGCTTTTAACCCCACTTTTTGGTTAGTGTAAGGGAATGGCTCCGCATTGCATTTGTCAGTCTTACAAAATAAATATATAGAGTTAAATTGTGGCTTATCTATACATCCTCTTGACACAAAATCGCTCTCATCATCAATATTTGTGAAACAAAGCTGGTTACCAGCACATACCATATAATCCGCACTGTAAACATCAGTGTGACATGATTATAAAATTCGGGTCTCAATTTTACCTTGTTTTGAAGAATACATGAAAAAGATACCTACTTTTTGCCAGACCTGCAATTTTTGTCAGACGTTTGATCTGTTCCCTCAGTTTCACAAACTTTACACATTAAATTCGGTCTCACCAAAGGTGCTTGAAGTCGAGCGTTATCATATTCCCAATCGCTGAATTTCTTATATTTGTAATTGCTGAGGTCGTAGGAAGGTTTGTCATTACAAAGAGGACATTTGCATATAAATGTTCTATTTATTCTCCCAGGTAATATACAACCCCTTTTTATGTATGTAGGATTAAGTTCTGTGTAACATTGCTCAGCTTCAGCACATATTTTTGTCGGCACACTGTAAAAAATGCGAAATGTATTCAATTTTAATGATATTGATACTGTGTAAAGAAGTCGCAAATGGACTAAAGTGAATAGTTTCATGAAAAAGAAAATAGCATTAACTGAAAAATTAACATAACAATGTTAACAAATTACAATTCTGGAGTAGACATTTTTATGTTTAGGTAATGGGGTATTTAACCAAAAAAATCAAATTAGTCCGTCTGATAGATTTTCAAAAACACGCGAGACGTCATCTGGCTTGGTAAATTTGGTACATTTTTACCAAGCCATATGAAGTCACGCGTGTCTTCAACTCGCTGTATGCTCTTTATTATTTGTTTACGTGAAAAAAGAAAAAATACGTGTCCAATATTTTTTGAAAATCTATCAGACGGACTAATTAGATTTTTTTAGTAAATACCCTATTGTATGGTATGTATAATAAAGGCATGAATAGATCTTACTAATCTCGTTTATACATTGGTTTTTACTTATTTAATACCTTTTAAACATTTCTCAAACACACACACAAATGTATATATACATAAATATAAAAAATAGCCTATCGATATTGCGAGCAAGGTCCAAGCTTCCGGCATTCAGGGAGAGGAACTTTCTAACATTAAGAGCTGTGGCCAAGAGTACTGCTTTCTGAATCAATCCCATAATCCAGCTGCCTAGCATGTTTACGCATACTAAATCATTTTGACAAAAACTTACGAAAATCCCGAATAACAGGTCCAGCTACTTAAAAAAGATTCCGAAAAGCACGAAACACATTCCATTCCATTCGTCAGCGAACTATTTGCCACAGTCCTTACCATTCTTGGCGTGACCACACTTTCATTTTCATTATTATTAAAGAGTTGCTTTCCCACAAGATCATCAACTTTTTCATCGGACACTATAATAGGAGCCGTTGTATATGCTTTCGAATCCACAATTTCTCCATAACTATTTTTAAGAGTTATTTCTTCAACATCTGCGCTGTCGGTTCTAATCGTCTGAAATAATGAAAATAATATAAGTAAGCTTAAAATATATTGAATAAGTAAGTAAGACATTTTGTAAGTTACTGATATTGATAATTGACAAGGTCAAGCAGTAAATGACATGACCCTGTTTTTTTTTTAAATAAAAGTTTTTAATTGACATCATGGTGTTTTGATTTTGAAGAAGTTTGTATTTTACTAACTGGAAATGTAATAGGGTGCCGCTTATTCACCGACTTCTTCAAAAAGGAGAAGGTTCTATATTTGCCTGTATGTATTTTTTTTTTATGTACGAGTATGTTCACCGATTTCTCCGCCAATTGTGGACCGATTTTAAAAATTATTTCTTTATTCGAAAGCTTATACTCGTGAGGTGGTCCCATTGTCACCAAGTCAGAATCTGACGATGGGATCCCACAAAAATCGAGGAGAAACCCACAAATTTTATAGACACACACAATTTTTTTCAACACATTCCTAACGCAATTCAATTATTTGTGCCTGGTAATCATCATCTCATGTTGCTGAGCTGATGATGGAAGGTATAAGTCAGGATCTGAAAATGGGATCCCATAAAAATATTTGTTCAGCGATATTTTCGCCTATTGTTATTGAGTATAAAAATATTTACTTTATTTTTAAAAGCTGTAACGCTTTAAATTGAGAAAACGTTTGCTTCATTTAACAACATTTAACATTCATTCAATATAACGTTCAGTATAAATACAATTAATATAACAACATTTTTTCTCTAACGATTTATTAAAATATTTTTATAGAATAAAGTTCTTTTCATTTAATATTTTTTATAACTATCATTTATTGATCTTACCACTGAACAAAGAAAGGCAGGGGTCAGGGGGCTACTCTTTTATTACAGTAACTGTCAAATCGTGTTGTCATTAATTCTTAGTGGTTAGGTGATACAAAGAATACGCCCGCAACTAAGCCCAAAACTATGGACTTCGGGCGTAGAGACTAACACCGCCCCCCCCATTTTTTTAAGGATGGGAAATCATTAAATGACTCCTCCCGCTCTAGGTGAAGCAAGAGGGAGTGTCAGACTTCTACTGACTAAAAGTCATCCGTGTTCCTCCTAGTGCCCTCTGGTGCGCAGAGCCTCGGTGAATTTTTTAAACAAAGACCGCAGCCCCAGCAAACACTGTCCCTAGCGGGCCCCGTCTTCTATGCTGACAGCCCTATAAGGCGCGCGTAAAACACGGCGCACCGTCGACCCGGGCCTGTTTCTGATCAGACAGCGAGCCACACAATGTTCGCCATTTGCAGGCTCGCGCCTACAGTGGCCGAGAACCTTCTTCTGTAGCTGCGGCTAGGGAGGGAGGATTTCCTCTCTCTCACACTTTCGGCTTCATCCTTTGCTAGCATTACTGCTTCGCAGAAGGAGATGATCGCTTCCCATGTCTCCTCGCTACGGACCATGGCTTGAACCAGGGCCAAACGCGAGAGGTCGCCGCCACCGATCGCCTCGAGGAGGTCACGGCGATGCTTCGCATGGAGAACCCCCCCCCCCCCCCCCCGCTTGGGAATTTAGGGCAACACGGATAGGTTAGGATCTTTTAAACACTGCGGACAGAAATAGGAGCTCTGCCCAGAGGAACTTTGTCTGTTTGTTTTTTTTTTGTTGTAACGATGAAATTATATAAAATTATCAATCGATAATTTTTAGTCATCAGTTTAAGTACTTTAACTTTGAAATATAAAGAGATCTGAAGGAAGCCCATTTGTCTGAAAAGACAAATAGATCAACAACCCAAGGTAGAGAATCCTGGCGCAGAAGAGTGAGGAGGCTCGACCCCAAATAATGGGAAAAGGCTAGGCAGATGATTCTTTTTTAATGATAACTAGCTGACCCGCGCGGCTTCGCTCCCGTCAACTGGCTGACCTGACCTACCCTACCTACCCTACCCTACCCTACCCTACCCTACCTACCCTACCCTACCCTACCTACCTACCCTACCCTACCCTACCCTACCCTACCTACCCTACCCTACCCTACCTACCCTACCCTACCCTACCCTACCCTACCCTACCTACCCTACCCTACCTACACTACCCTACCCTTCCAAAAAAAAAAAAAATTTTTTATATAAGATAGCAAATAAATGACATTCTATTATATTAATAAAAATAAATAAATAATATACGATTGTTATGATACAAAAATAAATATGCATTAACAAATTGACTAAGTATTAATGTAAAAATAAAATATAACAGACAATCATACAAATACAAACGCATAAAATGCAAGTGCATTAACAATTAAACAACTACATGTGAATCTAAAAATAAATGTAGGTAATAATAATCATCTGCCTAGCCTTTTCCCTACTACATTGGGGTCGGCTTCCAGTCAAACCGGGTTCAGCGGAATACCGTGAAGCGGCTGCCTACCAGACCTCCACAACCCATTAACTGGGTAACACGGTATTTCTTGGCAAGACTGGAGTCAGATTTACTGGCTTCTGACAATCCGTAATGACTGCCAAAGATCTACAAATGACAGCCGGGACCAATGGCTTAACGTGCTTTTCGAGGCACGGAGGAAACTCGGTATATTAAGATGGTCACCCATCCACAGACCAACCTTGGCAAGCGTTGCTTAACCTTAAAGATCGACGGCTGTTATTATTTAGCCACGAGCTCCTCAAAACAATGTAGGCAATAATAATAAAATATTTAATGATAGGTACAAGTTGAACAGGAAATAACAAACATTTATTTTACAAGAAAAGTTATTTAAAGCGCTCTTCCTCTCTCCTAATTATTTAAAGTTTTTCTGTGCCCGACAGGGTCCGTAATTGTTTCTCATCTGCCTAGCCTTTTCCCAACTATATTGGGGTCGGCTTCCAGTCAAACCGGATTCAGCTTAATACCAGTGTTTTACGGGAAGCGGCTGCCTACCAAACCTCCATAACCCATTAACTGGGTAACACGTACTTCTTAGCAAAACTGGAGTCAGATTTACTGCCTTCTGACAATCCGTAACGACTGCCAAAGATCTACAAATGACAGCCGGGACCAACAACTTAACGTGCTTTCCGAGGCACGGAGGAAACTCGTTACGTTAAGATGGTCACCCATCCACAGACCAACCACGGCATGCGTTGCTTAACCTTAATGATTGATCCGTGCGGCTGTTATTATTTAGCCACGAGCTCCTCGATTATAAGTCTATCCTCGATTATAGAGTTCGGGTCCGTAATTGTTTCTATTTATTCATTTTACCACCTGTATGTGTACATTATGGACTTCAATAAAAAATTTGAGTTTTGTGAAAGTTATAACATTAGATGATCAAAAAAAAAATTATATAATCAAAATTATACCATTCGTTAGAATATATAAAATACTTATACCAAATATTACACAGCCAATGAAATAGTGTCGTTTTACAGATTATAATTAAATAAACGTTCTTTGTAGACAAAGGAAGTAATAAAATTGCTAAACATGGCAGCCTCGGGATTGCAGGAGTCCGAAAATTGCTCAAGGAAATTATATGTTGTAAGTTCGAGACCGTAAAACAATAAGCAGCAGAACGGACTATTAAGTAAATTGCTAAATTTCTTCGGCCTACAGCTCCGGCCAACAATTTTACACTTTATTACACTTGTTTCATTTAAAATTATGAATACACAAAAATTTACTAAATTGGTTTCACTTTTGGAGCTTCTGCGATGTGAAATAATATTTTATAAAATATTATAACCACCAAATATAAATTAAAAAAAAAAACGGATTGCACTCCGGGAGTGCCGGCAGAAGTGAAAACTTGAATACGTGCTTCTCTTCCTCCGTCTTACGAATTTTTGATCAGGTCACGTGTCCTGACGCGAGTTTAACATTTTTTACCCATCACAAAAAACGTGCACAACGCCGCAAATGAAGTTTTCACTTCAAAAAAACTACTACCGCCCGTCAGCACTTTGAACCGTGCCAGTTCTTTATCTCACACTTGATGAAATTTTGAAAATTATATTCTTAACTAGATAATTGGTATATGAATATGGAACCAGCAAGCATTTTGTATCTCAATGATGCATAAGCAGGTACTATCCGTATGGGAACGCAAATGTTCGTAACTGTTACAATGCACGGTCAAGCACGATATGTAAGGACTAACCAGCGTTAAAGGAAACTTGATAACACCTCTATGCGTTATTGATGCGCTCTCTACACTGAGCTAGGAAATTCTGGACGCGGCGATAAATTCTGTCGATCTTGTCAAAAGGTAATTGTAGATGAATGGTCATACGAAACTCACAAAGCAAATGTGAACCGCAGATAAACCGCAGATCAGTGGGCTAAAATGGCCACTCTAGGAGAATCATAATTATTAGAATCATAATATTAATGTTCAAAATATTATTGTTGTTCTGTCAAATTTCATTTTCACATTTATCGCTAACGAATTAGGTTCAAGGTTGATTGGGATTTGACAGTGACGGGTAGCGTGATTTGCTTTATGATTCTGCTAAAGTGACCCTTTTTAGACCCGCAGATAGTTTTCCCAAAAACTACCTTGAAAACTAATGGAAATTATCTACTACTCGGATGTATCAAACAACCCTTACTGGGTTGGTCCGATTTGGCTTAATGTTAAAATATTCGGCTAAATAACAATGTGGTGTACATTGTTATTTAGCTGAAGCAGCAGCGCGATTCTATATAGGTACCAAGCTTTCACTTCGACGTGTTTACAGAATCAACCGGCAGATCCCAACTAGGCCCGGGTCGGCGGCGCGCTGCGATCCCAGCACGCTTCAAAGAGATGTCAGCACGAAAGACGGGGCCCGCCAGGGCAAGTGCCTTCTGGGGCTGCGGAATCTGTTCGAAAGAGGTACCGTAGCCCTGGAACGCAAAGGGCACTAGGAGGAACACGGATGGGTTTTAGTCAGTAAGAGTCTGACACTCCCTCCTGCTTCACCCAGAGCGGAAGAAATCATTTGATGACTTCCCATTCATAAAAAAAGGGTTAGCAGCCAAAAGACTACGAGTCGGGGTGCCCCGCGTCGGTTTTAGAATGATACGACCTATTACTCGCCGGTGTGTATATGTGACCGCCACATCGTAGAATTTGACCATTTTATGAAATGGCCACTTCAATCCTAACTTTCGACGAATATTATAGTAACTGAATATTATACCAATTGAATATTATTTCAATTGTGCATTATATAAAATGTTCATTGTACCATATAAAACTAGGTTTAGTAAATACAATTATATCAATCATTCATTATATAATTTGATCGTAATATTAAATAAAAGTGTATTAAATGAAATTAGGTCATATGATCATTAGGCCTTTTGTTATTATTTCAAACGTTACACACCCGTTTAACACGGTGAGACATTGTCAGAATAGACCGGCAGAATCGATCAGCTGGTATACACAACACCATTAGCGTGCAGATCAGCAAATAAATTCGAGCTGCCATGTTTTTAAATAACAACACACGGCACACCTTCAAGTGTAGAATGCAAACACTCAAAACATAATTATCATTTTCACGTCAAAAGTGCAAATTGGGAGCCATGCACACTCTACACCAAGGTGAAAGGCTAATAGTAACAATTCAGTAATCACGCATCTCCTGGAATAACGTCTTCTCACGTCCACGGGCGGCGGTACCTCGGCACGACGCCACGCTATAATTCAACCCAATAATGATTCATATAAATTTGCGAAACGACCGAGAGGTGCAAACTGTAAGAGTGAGCGATGCAGTGTATAATTTACTCGAGTACAGGCCGCGGGCGGATTATGTAGTGTTGCCAACACGTATGTGAGCCGTATCGATACAATTTAAACGGTTCGCCGCGACGTGTTTATATTTTTATGGACGACGTGAGTTTATGAGTGATCGTGACGTTACTAGCTGTGAAACTATGTATTTAGTGGTGATATGGAAGAGAAATGTCAACGGAAAGGAAATCTACATACCTACAGAATACATTCTGATATGGTCAAACAAGAAAACGTCATATAATATGTGCCCATACTGAACCAGACAATATGATTTTCTATTATCATGAATCGACAACGTGTATACCAAAACCTGAACAATCTATTTTGTTCAAACAATCAAGCATTAGCTGGATTATGTAAACATGATTCATATTTCAAATTCAATAGACGCATAATTAACATTTAATTTGATAGGCATTGCAATCTATTACCGTATGCTAAACAAAGCTGTGTAATGCATCGATAAAATGTTAACGTCCATTGTTCGCTACACTAGTAAAGCATGTCATTTGGTTTTTATCATCGCGATTAAGTTTCGCTTATTGAAGCATCACCTTGCTTGGTAATTGCTAGAAGTTATCGTAAAAAGGAAGAAATGAAGTAAATCGATATATTACTGACATCGATCAAGTAAGAATAAAGGTTATTTTTAATACAACCTTGACAAGTTAAAAAGGCGTTTTACATTATGTACTTACTTACTTACGCCTTTTGATAAGAATCTGTCTGGCTCAAGACTCGAGGCTGGTTCTTTTGAACGCTAACTATTTCTTTAATAGTAAAGACGTTAAGTCGTCTGACTTTTCGTGCTAAAACAGTCAACAGGAAAACCTTTATACGAAAACCAAAATAAAAACTCTATTTTCACAAAGCCACAGTATGCATAAGAAAATTAATGCTCCTGGGAAGACTATTAAATTAATAACCGCTTGTGACAGGTTCTTGCACGTTCAGAGATTTCCGACCAGAACGTATGGCCTTACAGCCTCCGAGGACTTAATGATTGGTCGCCTGTCGCCGTCTTCGGTTTACCACTTCGTCACACTCCTCATGTTACCTTACCGATCATTCGATATTCACTAACGACCATCACTAGTGTATGTTCCTTGTTAAGGTGCAGTCACAACAGCGGTGGGAAACTACTCTGGTAGCTATTTTGTAAATAAGATAAATATGAACTGAATTATTTTTAGCTTATGGTCTATTGTTAATGAGCTAGAGGCACTTTAAATTGTTACATACAATAATCTTAAGCCATCTGGCATGGTGCGGTTTCACTGTTCTATCTAATTATGTAAGTCTTCTAGTACACTAATGGATTGGTACAGCTTACAGGTATAGAAGGAACCCGAAGTTGGATAAAGGTTACGTAACCGAAGCCGCAAGCAAACGCTGCATGGTCATCTAATATTCTTCTTATCGTGTGGACAGTAAGGTTTAGCGACCCCACACATCCTAGTGTTTCTAAACCGCCTCAAGGGCCACTGTCATGGTTTTTGACGACCGCCATTTGGCGGCCGAGACCACCGGCTTATACGTGCCTTCCAAAGCACGGAATCATCTTTTTATCAGGTAATCAGGTGATTCAAGCCTGCAATGTCCTAGCTACTTTAACAACTTAACAAAGTATGCTTCCCGTGGGAATCGAACCCACGACCACCGGGTTACAAAGCAAACGTCTAAACCACTCGGCCACGGAGGCAGTTGAACGTTGCCTGGTAGTAATATAAACTCAAAGTAACACATCACGGGGCTAAAAAAAACCACTTTAAGAGATCTATATTAGATTAATAATATTAATCACACAAGAATCTGTCAAATTTCATTTTCATCTTTATCATCATCTGCCTAGCCCTTTCCAAACTACATTGGGGTCGGCTTCCAGTCAAACCGGATTCAGCTGAATACCAGTGTTTTACGTGGAGCGGCTGCCTACCAGACCTCCACAACCCATTAACCTTTAAATTTTTAACAGTTTCTCTGGGCTTCTTCTTGTGGCGGAATCGATAATCCCTATGTTTTGAGATTTGTATTAAATTTTTATTTTGATATTTAAAGGGGCCATCACAAGAAAAATTAAAGACTATAATTAATTATTAATTAATTCGTTTCAGTCTCGTCACAAAATTTTTATTCATTAACGGTTTCTCTCAGGTCCTTAGTTATGGAGATTACGTTGGCCAAACGTCCTGATGTTTCAGGAACCAAAATTCATTTTATTTTTAACCGGTGGCATTACGAGTAAAAGTAAAACATTGGTTGTTTGTCACCAAATCGTCACTAAATCTTTATTCAGTAACAGTTTCTCTAAGGTCTTCAGTAATAGAGATTAGGGTTGGACGAACGTTCTGATATCAGGTCGTTCGGCCATAAATAAATGCTTCTAACTATCGAACTGTTCTATCACAAATTCTTTGGCTGGCATCTTTATGCGTCACATAATCGTCACTAAAAACTGGAGTAGCAGCCAGCTCCCTATCTCGACTGGCCGAATGTTCTGATAAACATTATTATTGGGAAAATTTGACAGTGACAGGTAGCGTGATTTTCTTTCTGATTCTGCTAAAGTGGCCCTTTTAGACCCGCTCATGCCTAATCTTCAACGTAGAATGATACAGAAGATATACCTAACTCTTGATAAAGTATGTGTGTAATTCAAAATTAGTATTCGTGGAACGTATAACGCGCAGAGTAATATCTATGAACCTACGCGAAGTAATAACTGTGCCACAAAGAAAAATATTGTATAAAACGAAATAACATTCTCATATTATATAAAATTCTTGAATGAAAAAGGACATGCCTTTTTTATTTTATTCCGTTCATTTCCTCGGAGTGAAATTGTCAGCGGCAAAGGGATTGTATGCGGCATTGAAATTCTTGTGCTGTTGTTGCACGATACAGCACATAATATTATTAATTCTTACTGATGTCTTCTGCCCGTAGCTAGCCCACGTGAAAAGTGTTTTCATAGTTTTTCAATTTTAAAGCACGGGACCCTAATCGTAATAAGCTGAAATTTCTTGAAGATTCTTTGGGGAGTGCTGGGGAGCACTAAGAGAGAATTTGTGAAAACGGGATATGCGCGTACGAAGTTGCGGGCCAAAGCTAGTCCTTTTCATAAAACAAAAGCAGCCAAAACTACTATTTACAATATTTACCTATGGAACTCACGTCAAAATCGGGCCAGCTGTTTTGAAGACTAGTAAAAACAGAAAGACAGACAGACAAGTTGCTAAAGCTGTTATTTTGATTGTAATTACAAGCAAACATTTCTGGCTTTTGATTATCAGTAGACATGCCACTGGCTGACCTCGGCAAGCACTGCTTTACTAATTTGTTTCGTTGTCAATTTTTAAATTATAGCCGGGACTACGATCTATCTCTGTTTCAATTTCAAAATTTCCGTCCAGATTAGTTCAGCCGTTTCCAGATTAGTTCACCAATTCGAACTAAGCGTTTTCAAACCTCTTTTATAATGCGTGGTACTCTCTGCCTGCGTCTGTGTTTCCAAAAGCTTACAACCCTAATCTCTTGAAAGTTAGAGTGAACAGGCTCCTTCTGGGTAGGCTCGCGCCATCGTAGACTTTGTCTCTGCCATCTCTGACATAGACTAGAGTCAAGAGCAAACCCATTACAAATAAACAAAAGCCGTTCTGGCGTAACTGAGTAACAAACATCCATCCATACATTTGCATTTATGTAAAACTAGTGGACCCACGCAAGTTCGTCTACTCTGCTCCTATTGGTCTTAGCTTGATTATATATAGCCTTCCTCGATAAATGAGTTATCTAACATTTAATATCTTTTTTTAAATCGGACCAGTTGTTCCTGAGACTAGTGCGTTCAAGCAAACAAAGAAACATACAAAAAAAACTCCACAGCTTTATATATTAGTATTTAAACAGATTTGTTTCATAACATCGTTGGTTTAAGTAACGAATAATCTCTTCCCTTCTGCAGCCCAATGTCGTCACCATTCTCATCTTCATACAGAAAACGTTCTGCGCGTCTTTTTCTAAGTTTCAAACTCTATTCCCTTTTCACCAATTAAGTTAGGGCAAATGTTACTTAAGTTATTTGTTCTCATTGAATTTATTGCTGGTGCGGAGGCAAGAACAGTTGAAGAATTCCACTTTAGGTGTATAATTTGATCTAATTTAGAAACTTATGTAATGAAAAGAGTTTGATCCCTGGCATGAATACGAGTTTTAGAAAAGTTTTTAATTGCTATTTGAGCCTACAATTCTTGAAGAAAAATTTATAATGTAAATTTGAAATTACAAAATTGCTTTTGGAGGCAACTATTTACTATAATAAATTAAAAAAAAAACCTTTCAGTAAACCCTCAGCCAGCATAAATACTTCACGAAAGGTTAAATTAGTTTTTTAATAATAACAAATGTACATGTTGTCTATTATACATTTCACATTTTATAAATATATTTGTACTAGTTGACCCGCGCAACTTCATCTGCTCCGCTTCCTTTGGTCTTACCGTGATGATATATATCCTTCCCCTATAGCCTTCCCAATAAATAGGCTACCTAAAAAAAATTAATCGGACATCGGACGAAAATATAAAAAAAATAATATTTTAAATCAGACCAGTAGTTCCTGAGATTAACGCTTTCAAACAAACAAACTCTTCAGCTTTATATATTAGTAAGCTTTATATATTAGTATAGACAGAAGTATAGATTAACAATACGAACGAAGTTTCTAAATTAGCCATTAGTCTAATGACCTCAGTTATTCCGTACATTCCAGCTAGTTCCTCCTCGCTTCCCCTCTATCCTCTTTAGACCTTCGTCGGACATAGAAGTCGCTTGCGCACACACTCACGGACCGCATTATAATACCTACTCCAATAGCTCGGTGCCCTTTTAACTAACAGTGACTAACAATCAATTACTTGGCTTGTGAATACTAAATCTGAATAATTGGACTGAAACTACATATAAATACCTATTTCCGGTACCTAAATAAAAATTCATGTTATGCAATACAGGGTACGTCCAGCACTTTTGATAAAAGTTTTTGATATTTTTCCACTAAAACCGAGACTATGCATGACCAGTTTATTAAGTCCATAGGAATATGTAAATACTAAACTTCGTCTGCGTTACATTTTTCATTACTGCTCCGCTCCTGTTGGTCTGAGCGTGATGATATATAGTCTATAGCCTTCCTCAATAAATGGGCTATCTAACACTGAAAGAATTTGGACCAGTAGCTCTAGAGATTAGCGAGTTCAAGCAAACAAACTCTTCAGCTTTATATAAACGTATAGATAACCGTCCAAATATATGGTTCCCAAAAAGCAAAAGCAACGAACGCCCAATATATTTTTTATAAGTACCAGACAAATATCGCGACATTTTCTGAGACTGCTTATACGCGTTACTATGATTTTTACATAAAGAAATTAGGTTACTCGAGGAACCAGTGAAGTGGAGAAGTCGATAAGCTTACATGAGTGTTCCTTTGAAGATATTTTTACATCTGTGTCGTACTTAGGGATTACACGAGCAATATTTTCTTACTTTTTGTATAATGTCAAGAAGTTTTGATATTTTAGTAACGTCAAATGATCGCAAATGCCCTAAACATGATTTAAATACAAAAATCTAATACTTCGATATAATTGCGATGTGCGTACTTAACCTTTTTTAAGGGTACTTGTCCATTACAGCGGAGTAAGGCAGAGGAGCGGAGAAACGGAGAAATTGGGCACCCTAAGGGTGGGAAATCATCAAATGACTCCTGCTCTGGGCGGAGCAAAAGGGAGTGTTAGACTGTTATTGACTAAAACCGATCCGTGTTCTTCCGAATGCCCTTTGCGTTCCAGCTGCGGTGATTCTTTAGAACAAAGACCGCAACTAAGTACGTAGGTAGGTACCACAACAAAAAAAATATTTTCCTACACAACTACTAAGAAAGATACCACTAGAAATCTTCAAGTAATTTTATGGCAAACCACCTTACGCTACATGCAACGGTAGATTATTATGTACCTACATTTTATTTTTACTGAAATAATTCTAGCCTTATCTTCTGCTTCCTTATCGAAATAACATCCATTGAACAAATGTGGGCAATATCGTTACATTGTATAATATAATGCAGTAATAGCCGACCTCCTCACAACACTTCAATGTCCACCACGCCGTTGGTCACACCGACTAAGGCATTGCATAAATCCTCTTTCTTAATTTAATGTCGCATAAAATCACAGGCCGGTGCAGGCAAGCGTGCATCCCTCACAGGCTCGCCAGTGTACCGCCAGTGTGTACCTTTTTACCACCCATTGTAAAGTTTTTTATTACCTGTAATTTAATATACTTTACTGAATCACCGTGCAGTACACTGCAGTGCAGTTTATGATTTCATGAAGCGCTCTGTTTTGCATGTTCAAGTGCGCATCAAATTCTGTTTGCTGAAGTGGTTATTTTATTATTTCAAGAGTCTTATTTTCAAGGAGCGAAAAGAATCTTTTCGTAATACCATGATGATACTCGAAAGGTAGGTAAGTGCGGATATAAAAAGCGCTTCTTTAATCTATGTTCATCTTTTTATAGCATTATTTTTACCCACAAGTTAAAAATGTAAATTCCTCTCCGCGCTCAAAATTTTTGAATCAGGGTAAGCCTTTTGTAATGAAGTACGCGCGTAATGCCTACTTGTGTTTTTGTTGTGGTGGATTCCCAGCAAACATCATTATACTAAATTGTTGGTAGAGCTTATATTGTAAAGGGACCACGAACTTCGTTATTTCTGCTGTACTTTCAGAGAAAAGTTGCTCCACATCAAGTAACATATGAGTTGTTCAAGTTAAATTTAATTTTGAATTTACTTTCTTCACTAGAGTTGTTCTACACGAAAAGTAATGACGCGAGCGTCTCGGAGGTACTCTAGTGGAATACACACGAGATTTCGCATATAACCAAGTAGGTTTTCATTTCAGCTAAGAGGCGTAACATATTTTTTTACGAGATTTGCTGTAACGGTATTTTTCTTTAGCAAGCCGCTTTTGATGGCAGATTTTTATCCTACCGAAATCCGTAGACGTCAACGAAATTACCAATAACATATAATAACTTATCCATGTTAATAATTGGATCGACTCTCTAACGTGCTTAAACGTTGCGCGTCGTTAGGTAATATTAGCTGGTATTAACAATTTAACGTAATTTGTGAACTATGGAGCGGGATACGCGTTCAAACAAAGGCATATTATGGCGTATTATCCCGCGTGAGAAGACTCCATCCGTATCAGACTAACACCCTAATTTGTGGACGATAATTATAATCTGCTACCTTTAGTTTGTTCCATATTAGGGGAAAAAGAAGCCACTTTTTTAGGGTTCCATACCCGACAGGTAACCAACGGAACCCTATTACTAAACCTCCGCTGTCCTTCCGACCGTCCGTCGGTCTGTTAGCGGGCTGTATCTCAAGAACCGTAATATCTTACCTGAATGTAAGAATAACAATATTTGCCTACAAAAATGAAAATAAATATAAATGTTTACTTTTTTTTAATCTTTTGTTTTAGGGTTTCTTGTGCTATGGACATGTCCGCCGCGTTATATGTACCTAAATATTTGTTTTGAATAAAAAAACATACCTACTACATGACGTCAGCCCCTTTGTGCAGTTTTATGATATCGTCATTTAATAACACCATTTCCATGTTTAGTCATTTAGTTATGCCTTCCCTTGAACCTTTAAAGTTATACACTGATGAATAAACTTGTCTGCTTGGTTGATTTTGGAATTTTTTTTTTTCGTTTTGGTCCAGTACCTACGTATAAATTATTTGATAGTAGTTGGCTTTATAACAAACAAAATAAGGACCCACGCTAACGTCGCTTACCATTTCTAAAACATTATAACCTATTTTTTTCGAAGCGCAATAATTTAATGTACTATCTAATTTTACGATTGTTCTGCAACAAGATACTCCCGGTGAATTGACAATTTGAAGGTAAGAACTTGTCAAAGTTTAACATAAACCGTCTGAGCGACCGCTTAGGTTACTAAAAATACCCAATTTCTACATCACCTTTTCGTCCCCTTTTATAAATAACATACCTAGGTACATTTGTCTCATCAAAATCCTTAGAATACCAGCACATAAAGATTTTCCCCGCCATGATCATACTAGCTTTGGCCGGACTTCGTACGCGCATATCCCGTTCTTGTAGAAATTTCGGGAAATCCTCTCTCAGTGCTTGTTCCTCTACACTTTCCAAGGAACCTTTTTTTTTTAAGGATGGGAAATTATCAAACGACTCCTCCCGCTCTGAGTGAAGCAGGAGGGAGTGTCAGACTCTTACTGACTAAAAACCATCCGTGTTCCTCCTGCTGCTCTTTGCGTTCTAGGGCTACGGTACCTCTTTCGAACAGATTCCGCAGCCCCAGCAGACACTTGCCCTAGCAGGCCGCATCTTCTGTGCTGACAGCTCTTTGAGCCACGCGGGGATCACAGCGCGCCGTCGACTCGGGCCTGGTTTTGATCAGACGGCGAGCCACCCAATGCTCGCCGGCCACAGGCCCAAACCTACAATCCCGCCGAGAATCGTCCTGCGACTCCCGATGCCCAGGGCGTCTTCTTCTGGTGCGTCGGCTGGGGCGTGAGGTTTCCCTCTCTCTCTCACGTTCGGCCTTCTCCTTTGTTAGCATTACTGCTTCGCAGATGGAGGTAACCGCTTCCCATGCCTCCTCGCTCCGGACCATAGATTGAACCAGGGCCGGTCGTGTCGGGTCGCCGCCGCCGATCGCCTCGACGAGGACACAGCGGTGCTCCGCCCAATTGCCAAGGATCCTACATGCTAAATTTCAGCTTTCTACGACCGGGAGTCTCTGCTGTGCGTTGTCTGTCAGTAAGTAACGGAACAGTTTTACATATATTGATTTCTCAATCAAACAACACAAGTTCTGCTCTGAACAATTTGGAGATCTCACAGACTTGAAGTAGCCACTCATTGTAATTATAACCCTACTTTATTAGGGTTCCGTACCCGTAGTGTAACCAACGGAACCCTATTACTAAGCCTCCGCTGTCCGTCCGTCCGTCCGTCCGTGCGTCTGTCTGTCAGCGGGCTGTATCTCAATAATAGGTAGACAGTTAAAATTTTCACAGATTATGCATTTCTATCGCCGTTATAACAATAAAAATTAAGATTTAAGCATGGTACGGAACCCTTCGTGTGCGAGTCCAACTTGCACTTAGCGCGTTTTTATCTACATACATACTAATTCATATCAAAATACTCTTAATGTAAGCACTAATCATGACACAAGGTAATTAATAAATTATAATTCAATGCGCAAATACTCCACTATATGGAGCTGCTAGTTTACGATCATCCTATAAACAAGATGCTTGAATACTCAATTAAATTAATCGTGTTTATTGAAGGGAATCAGTCATTATATTTAACAGAATGGGTAGCCATCTTGAAATGTTGATGTTATAACTGCCTAATAATAACACGATTGCTAGTTAGGTGTCTATTGTTTTAACATCTTTAATTTGATAGTGCTATTTCAGTTTAATTGTTTTTCTGAATCGTAAAAAGTGTTATTTCGTGATTGAAATGGCTCTTGGTGTCTTATTTCGATTTAAAATTAAGTTTCGTCAAGGACAGACGAGCTTTATTCAAAATTCAGATTTGTTTTATTTTCGTTTTTACAAGGGATAGACTTCCATTTTTAGGGTTCTGTACTCGAAGGGTAAACCAACGGAGTCCTATTACTAAGCCTCCGCTGTCCGTCCATCCATCAGTTTGTTTGCTGTCAGCGGGCCGTATTTCAACAACCGTAAGAGATAGATAGTTATAATTTTTAGTGTATGCATTTCTATTGCCGCCATAACAAAAAATAATAGAAATGTAATTTAATTTATTTTTTTATAAGTGTTTTCGTGACATTTTCGGCTTATGATAAGGATTTTAAGGAACCTTTCGTGTGATATTCCGACTCGCACTTGGTCGGTTTATTAAAGTTAGAGTACGTACTGGCCCAGTTTTGATACCTACCTATAGGTAACTTAGGTATAAGTTCCGCTCAATTTTTAAAAGAAATAATCCGTAAACAATTAAACGAATACTTTTTGATAATTATAGATGAATCATCAAAAGGTATTCGTTTATTTACAACAAAGTTTAATGTCAAAATTAAATGATCTATCCAACTTCAAAAACTACCTAATAAACTCAGTGACTCATAAAGTCAACCCTAAAAAGCCGATCATTAATCGTATCATCGTTCTGATTAGTGACGTCATAAAATTCCGGAGCCAATGACGTTGATCAGTGAACACCGAGCGGAGATCGCCACCGTGGGCACGCTGCAGCGATAGGGTTACATTGTGGGACTCCCTTGATCGTGCAACATGGAGGAACGAAAATGACAAAGCTAAAGACATAAAATGCAATACAATAAGTTGGATTAGTTTTTAAAAATTATAAATTGTACACATTATTGCTAAAAAATAAATAATTAAAAAATTCTGTTATTATGAATGTGAAAATGAGTTTTGGTTTTGTTTTTTGTTACGTTTTGCCAATCGCTGAACCGATATTGAAGGATGGGACTCTGGAGACGGCTACAGGCAGACATCAAGATAAATGTAATGTAAATTAATAAAAAACCATAAAACATTAAACCGTCTCATACGAGTCGATATTAGGCTTTATGTAAAACTAGCTTCTGACAGCGGCTTCGTCCGCGTGTTCCCTAGGGAACATACTCCCGAGATATATATAATTAGCTTCCATAAAGATCCTTTCAGGCGTTCTGTCGTGAAAGGGTAACAAACATCCATTCCTCCTCACAAATTTTCGCATTTTTAATCGTCCCCACGCACTTAAAATGGCTTCATCATAAAAGACCTTGCGTTTTTGTAATAATAGAGCATAAAACCGCGCGAGTGCACCGTCCTACATGTGGGACGCCGGTAGCGGGCGGGTTAAATATTATATTATTATTTATTTATTTGTAATGGGTTTGCTCTTGACTCTAGTCTATGTCAAAAATGACAGAGAGATAGTCTACAATGGAGCGATTAATTAGATTAGAATGGATATTAAAATATTAATTTATTAATGTTTATTATTATATTTTAGTAGGATATTGCATGCAGAAATAGCACGGCACATTATACTTACGAACTAGGTATTTATCAAGTAAATAAATAAGCTACGAGAAAACAGGAGCAACTTAAGACCTAATCTTAAAGATTTTCTCTTACATCAACTGGTAAACAAGAGCCCCGAGGGAATAAAGTCACTGATAATATCCGTATTGTTGTTTCTGGAAAAGAGCACTCCTCGTGCTTTTCACGGAAAGGAAAAGCCTGGTGTGCAATGAGATTATCCATTGGCAAAAATGGAAAACTTTGATACAAACTTTGAACCTCTGTAGGTATCATCTACCTTTGGTTGAATTTCCAAAAATCCTCTCTTGTGAATGAACCCAGCGTGCAGCGGCATATCAGTGAGTTACCGGATATAAGATTTTTACTTTATAAAAGATCAATGTGTTAGGTATAGGTACCCATATCAATGTGTTACCTATAACAGTAAGCTACTGATTAAAATTGAACCACCCAGAAAAAAACAGTATTTTGTAAAAGTTTGAATTAGTGAAACGAGTTCACAGCTCTTCAACTGCATTATAAATTAGCAATTCTTTAAACATTAACGATTACAAATTTTAGACTCATCCATATTTCTATAATTGTTTTAATGACAGCCTAATACAGCTTCGGCCTTACAAAATACAGGTGGCCAAATATATCTGAATTAGTAAACATAAGTATTTTTTTAACTCATCACTTGCGTTACTAAACATTTTATGAACCAATTGCCCTCTCCAAAACGCAATCCCAATAACTTTTCTACATTTAATTTTTACCAGTCGATCAGACGGGTAACTCGATACCGCCTTGGACAGCCGCAGCCGCGTCTTTCCAGCCTGCTCCACCCGTTTCCCAGGCTTGTTCACACATGTAGGTGCTCCGTATAAGGTCTAATGTACCTACTCGTGTTGCAATCTTTACTACCGATTTTAATTCGCTTAGGAGTTCAGACAAGTTCGATTCGTTTCCAATTATGTGCTTGGTTCGTAAATGGACGTTTGGTTTCTTTGTCGGGCTGTGTCGTTTGAATAGAAATATTGTATAGTTTTCTTCTTATTGTGTGGGAGTAAGGCCTAGCAACCCCAGACACCCTAGTGTCAGAGTTTCTAATCCGCCTTAAGGGCCTCTGAGATGGTTTATTTGACGACCGCCATTTGGCGACCAAAACCACCGGCTTATGCATGCCTTCCGAAGCACGGAATTATAATTTTCTCAGGCTATCAGGTGATTCAAGCCAACAATGTCCTAGCCAAACTAGAAAACAACTTTATCAAGTAAGTTTCCCGTGGGAATTGAACCCACGACCACCAGGTCACAAGGCAAACGCCTAAACCACGGAGGCAGTAAATTTATAGTTGAAATACCAGAAACAAAAACAGTGCTGGCAGAAGTGAAAACTTGAATACGTGCTTCTCTCCCTCCTTCTTACAAATTTTCGATCAGGTCACGTATCCTGACGCGAGTTTAACATTTTTTACTCATCACAAAAAGTGCACAACGCCGCTAAAGAAGTTTTAACTTCAAAAAGCAAGAATTACTAATTGCAAGCCAAATCTAAGATCAACAACGATCAATTACTCTGCTTAGCCTTTTCCTAACTATGTGGAGATCGCCCTCAAGATTGACCGGATGCAGCTGAATACCAGTTTTTTACATGGAGCGTCTGACGATCCCAGTTACAGGGATCAAAAACATTATTTCGAAACAAACTCTAAGGTTGACATTTCATATGGCATCGCATAGCATTTAGCTAATGAAATCCAAGTACTTTAAAACACAATAAAACATTGCAATCACACAAGGTGCCAGCTGCCTAATTTAATAAAACAATTAATTAGTATACATTTGCCTAATCACCGTCCGTACTTCACTAATTGTCTTTGAGAACGACCCAGTACAATTAACTGAATCGGTAGTTCTCTAACCGGACGAAATTGCCAATCAGTTAATTGTACGGTGAATGTAATGTATGTCTGGACGCGTTATTGTCACTGCATAAACGCATCTCCGGCTTTAATTGGTAAATGAAGTGTCCAAATTGATATAGCTGTAGTCTATAGGTTAGACCGTAACAAGAGGGTATGGTTATTACATAATGTAATGATCACATATACAGGTGTATATGTTAATTCCAACTTGGAGTTAGCGACAATTATGACGTTTGTAGATGGATTTAATTAATTAATCGTTTAAGCGACACAGCTGCAATTAGTGATTTGATCGAACTGACTGACTACTGAGATATTTGGTTATGGCGGCCACACGCCAGCAACCTTGAGGGAACAACACGCACACTCGTTTCACACCCGAGTGACCCAAAATTCAGTAGTTTTTGGTATTTTTCATATTATTCTATGACTTAAAAAAAATAGCCGTATATCAAAATCATCATCATCGTAGCCGTTTCCCAACTATATTGGGGTCGGCTTCCAGTCAATCCGGATTTAGCTGAATACCAGTATTTTACGAGGAGCGGCTGTCTACCAGACCTCTACAATCCATTAACTGGGTAATACAAGACAATACAATCTTGGCAAGACTGGTGTCAGATTTAACTGGCTTCTGACAGTCCGTAACGACTGCCAAAGATCTACAAATGACATCCGGAACCAACGGCTTAACGTGCTTTCCGAGGCACAGTAGAAACTCGGTATGTTAAGATGGTCACCCATCCACAGCCCAACCTTGGCATGCGTTGCTTAACCTTAAAAACCGACCCTTGCGGCTGTTCAAGGTTCAGCAACGATGTATATCAAAATGTAGACGATTAAATTGTATTATGATAATGTAAATTCCATTAAAATACGCCCAGCGGATTTGGTCCGATTGCGTTTTTAAGTCCGTATTAGACATAATTTTACAAATTAATTACTCTATGTTGAACGATTAAAATCAAAATTTTCTTATATTGAATGATTAAAAAAGTAGTTTAATGTTACATAAATATATAATTATATTTTTCCAAAAAAATACGACTAGCCTTTTAGACGTGATTCTCATTTTAAAATCAGACACTGACATCTTAAAGGAGAGCATTATATTACACAACTCGACGTCTTCAGACAGCAAAATAATCCGAGGGACAATTCTTATATTTGAAAACAGCATTTGCATTCGCATCGCAGCCCTAAACTGCCAAAACGCTTCTAATTTCCCTACATTTGGACTAGTTTTTAAACTTCCTTTATATGGTACTGAAACTTAAAATTTAAAAGCTTTTTAAGTAGGAGGGTTTCCCTTTTGAGGCCCAATTCTATCCATTCTAAGCAACGTTCGTATCTCAGTCGGAATCTGTCATTCGCATCTCAGTCGCAATCTTTGAAAACTACCATGACTTTTCTACGTTTTTGTGTAACCTGCGTTTCAATTTTGGTTCTAAAGTCACTGTAACAGAGTATATTGATGATGATTGATTGATTTGAAATAGTTGTTGATATAACAAACAATGTACTTAATTGAATATTTAGAGCTGATCAGTGTGTGTAGTAATATAATATCTCATTAAAATAGATCCAAAACAATGGAAAATTAGAATAATTTATAACAATTTCATACTACAGCAATTTACTAATCGCTAAACGTATTATCGGCTTACAGAAATCAACAATTCTGTTGCAATAATATTACAATGGTATTAAGTTTCATTCAGTATAATGAGTTGAAATAACGTTGGTTCGTTTAGTGTCTGTAAGCACCCTAATTTATGGTGGTTAGACAGTACCGTATGGTGTCGGCCGGTGCCGTATGGTGCCGTAAAAAAATAATACCATCCCATCACCTCCCGTAGGTGTCGTAAGAGGCGACTAAGGGGCTCACCAGAGAATGGGCAGCAACGTTCTCTATAAAACGCAACACCATACACTGCGATCGCCAACCCGCCTGCCAAGCGTGGCGATTATGGCAAACCCCTCCTTTGGGGGAGGCCTATGTCCAGCAGTGAACGTCTTTTGGCTGTTATGATGATGATGATGATGATGGAGTGTATTGGTACAGAAAACATACCCACAACATGTTCCTATATTTAACGTATCGCTACCTTAAATTGTCCTCGATCTACATCTGTTTTCATTTCAATAAAGTGCAACGTTCGTTTTTATCACATTTTAAATAAGCGCAAAATGTATGAACACTCTAGTTAGTGTAAACATAAATAACACTATTTCTTCTTAACGAACCACAAATAGCATTATCTTACTAAATAGAGCAGGAACTACCAATTTCGTTTCTCGATAAACTTTCTTATTCGAGAATCGTGAAAATTAATCTTCATTTCGTTACTGTTTCAGGCTTTATTAGCCAAGTAAGGTAATGTATGGTCCAACTATCGCCCGAGAACTCGATCAATCGACATTTCACCACATTCGTGTTTGAGAATCGGGGTTAATTGACGTATGTTTCGAGAACGATTGACGCTTCCCCGTGAGTAATCGATTTAAGAGTCTATTATTTTGCGTTCGAACGTTTGGGATTAATTAATGAATGAAAGGGTCAGCACTGTTACTCATTTCGTTCGAATTCAATTGAGTTTATTCTATGGGATGGTTCCCAGGAGTTTTTTTGCGTTGGACGTAGTGGTGATCTGAATTAAATTACTGTTGGATTTTCAGTGCCATTGAACTTGCAAATGAATCATATATCAATTTAAATGTATCCTACATTTAAATTGATTTATTATTCAATTTTTTTTCTTTCCATTCGATATGGTTGCATAAGTCTTTTCATAAAAACCATAAAAAGAAACATACTTACTCCTTGGATAAAAATATGCTATGTATTCATTCATAAATCTATTCAGCCGTTTAGCCGTAAAAAGGTGGCAAACGAACAGACAGAGTTGCTTTCTGATTCATAATATAAGTATGGATTACGTCAGATAATTGGCCAAGAATTCATCTATTTTGTTACATAAAATAAATAAACAGAGATTGCATATTAAATTAAAACTACAGTCTCAAACAACGTTACATATTCCATAAAGTTCTACACATCGTAAATAATACGTAAGGCACATTGTTTATTTAAATTCCTTGTGGGCCACGACAGCGCGTGTTGAGAAGCTGTTTCATTACTTCATTTAAGTTTTCCTTGAGGCCTTGAAACGAGCTGGTTTGTAGAAGTGAAAACGACAAATTCTAATATATAAAATTCTTTCGTTACTGACTGAGTGACAACGCACGGCCGAAACTATTAGTTTTAGAAAGCTGAAATTTGGTATAAACGTTCATTAGTGTAGGGGAGGATTAAGATAGGATTACTCGTAATACCTACGAGAACGGGAAAAACGGGTAAAGTAGTAAAGTAGGTAGAACAGTAGGTATTTGAAATTCTTCCGTTACTGAGTGAGAGACTGACAAACAACACACAGCGGAAACTACTGGTCTTAGAAAGCTGAAATTTGGCATATAGGTTCCTAGGGAAATGTGGACAAGATTTCCCGAAATTCCTACGGGAACGAGAAAAAACGGGATATGCGCATAATAAACATAAATTTAAAATCAAAAGTCATTTATTTAAGTTAGACTGAGTTCCAGTACTTTCTGAACATGAAATTTCTCCAAAATGCGCCCGTCACCACTTCCTAGAAGAAATAACGTCAAAATGTTCCTGACTAGAATATTCGTTGAAATTTTTTTTTTTACAAATGAAGAGTTTACGAACCGAACTTCGAACTAAAGAGCACATTGTAGGGGTGAACCTTATAAGGAAAATCTAATTACATTTTGCTTGACCCGGGGTTGAACCCACTAGACCAATTAGGAGAATAGCTGTATACAGAATGTAGTTCTTTTTTTATAAAAGCCTTTTCGATTCTTCGCGACGTCTAAGAAGACCGACTTTATTTCCCGGTTTCTGAAATGAAATTTTTGACGCATCAAGTGATTCGATTGGCTGTTGAAAATAAATTCAACTTAACTTGTACACCATAGATAAAATATAGGAGATAACTACATAGATTTACATATTATTTTTAAAGCGTTAGATATTGCCGTCTAGGCACTTTATTTGTCTACAAAGTTCAACCTCCCGGTAGACTCATAAGGAGTCTTACTTTGCAAAAATCTATTCTCTGCACGTCTCTATTTCCTGAACAGATATAACACGTTGGTCGGATAATCTGTCTAAACTTTACTTTACGCATCTTCAAGCAATTTTAACTCTTTTTCTATTTTTAATTTGTGATGGGTTTGCTCTTGACTCTAGTCTAGGTCTGAGATGACAGAGACAAAATCTACGATGGAGCAAGCTTGCCCAAAAGGAGCCTGTTCACTATAACTTTAAAGAGATTTGGGTTGTAAGCGTTTGGAAACACAGACGCAGGCAGAGAGTTCCACTCACGCCCCAGCCGCCGCAACAGAAGAAGACGCCCTAGGCGTCGGGAGTCGCAGGACGATTCCCGGTCACCGTAAGCGCGGGCCTGCGGACGGCGAGCATTTGGTGGCTCGCCGTCTGATCAGAACCAGGACCGAGTCGGCGGCGGCGGCACGCTGCGATCCCCGCGCGCCTCAAAGAGATGTCAGCATAAGACGGAGAAGTGCCTGCTGGGGCTGCGGAATCTGTTCGAAAGAGATACCGTAGCCCTGGTACGCAAAGGGCACTAGGAGGAACACGGATGGGTTTTAGTCAGTAAGAGTCTGACACTCCCTCCTGCTTCACCCAGAGCGGGAGGGGTCGTTTGATGATTTCCCATCTTTAAAAAAAAGACAGAGAGTGCCACTCCTTTGCTGTGCGTATTATAAAAGACGTTTGGAAACGCTTAATCTTAACAGATTTAAACAAATTAAAAGCCTATAAAGCCAGGCTAATAATTCTCGTCTTTCAAAGCCCTTTATAACTAAGTCTAGCTTCGCATAAGTCCCTATGTTAAACTAACAATGATCCCGCCTACAGCATGCGGCTACGATTATCGTAAAAATTAACTGCCTTACCTGTGCATAACACTGACCATTTATATTTTGTATTAGAAATTGTGTTCGCGTTTTTTCTTGATAATAAGATTTTTTCAAAGCCTAGTCTATAAAAAAGGTATTTTATTATTATAGTTAAATAGTTAGGTTATAACAACTTATCTCTACCAAGCGTTTATCAGGCTGTGGATTCATGAAAGAAATAAGCCCAAAATTACCGGCCAAGTGTGAGTCGAACTCGCCCTCGAAGGCTTCCGAAGCATATATCGAAAAACTCTAATTTTTTATTTTATATTATTTTCTATGTCTTACCTATCATGATTCATGAGATACGATACAGCTCGCTGACAGACATACAGAAAGCGGAAACTTACTAATAGGGTTCCGTACCCAGTCATAGGAAGTATTTACCTACTTACATGAAACAAACGTCCACATCCCTTTATTAACGACAATCTCGAATTCACAAACAAAACACATCCTCCTACACATGCAAATCGCAGTCTAATGCTCTCTTAACGCTTCCAACCCTAATAAGGATGTCGTTATGCACCATCTAACACTGCTATCTCAAGTTCTACCCCACAAAGTGTAAATTAAACAATTCATCAAGGCTCAAGTGTCCCAGAATTAGCTGAAAGTGCATTATCTCTGGTACGTTATTGTAGGGGCTAAGTTTACTTGGTGGAAGGAAAGAGGACACGCAGTGTGCTGGCGGTTGGGTGCAAGCAGTCTTACGTTATGTTATGTAAACAGGACTGGGGATGGTTTGATATAAAGGCTGAAGCGGGTAAAGAACTGAATAATTCAGTGGAAAAGACCGTTCATTAATCACTTCTAAAAAATCATAAATGATTTTCATGTGCGTACTTCAAAGTACGCCTAAATGTGGAATGTGGACTCAGCTGTCATTGTGCCGATAGTCGTTACGGCCAATGGCCTGATGGCCAAAAGCTTCGACGACCATCTGTTGAAGCTGGCTTTACGCGGTTGGGTAAAGGGCCTGATACAGAAGGCAGTACTCCTTGATACGGCTCGTATTGCGAGGAGGTTCCTTTCTCTGGAGCCCTAACCACCGGTGGCTTGGTCCCTGCTCCCGACACCGGCGAACTACTACTATGTATAGCTAAATACTCGTAATTGAAAAGCTTATATCTCTCTTATATAAATCTGAGAATTTGCGTGTAGGCAATAAAGTTTCTTGCACCTTCTTCCCTAAGAGATCTACGACGCGGCGCCGTGCATATATATCAGCCGGTCGATTCTGTAAACTTGTCGAAGTGAAGTGGCTTGAGTGAAGTGATCACGAAGCTGTCATTCCATTTTGTAAATGGATTGACAGTTCAGTTTCGACATGTTTACAGAATCGCACTAGTGCATCTTTCTGACTGACAGGTCAAAAGTGCCTGTAAATGGTTTTGCTGAAATAAATGCCTTGAGTTTTATTTGTTTGTGATTCTGTAGGTAACTGATACGAAATATAATAAGATACTCAAAATTCGGTCATATTTATGCATATGCATGTACGACTATTACGACTATTACAATCAATAAATTCATACTGAATGACACACTGTGTTTTAGTCAAAAGTTAATTACTAAGCTGACGACAGGATTGGCGCAGTGGTTGAGCGATTGGCTGCTACAGTGCGCATCGCGGGTTCGATTCCCGCACAGAACAAATATTTGTATGGCCTACAGATACTTGTTCCGGTTCTAGCTGTTTGTGTAAGTGAGTTTGTATGTTTGTGAACGCACCCACGATACAGGAAAAATTTCTAGTGTCGTTTATAAAAAAATAAAAATACTAAGCATATGTTAGAGAAATCCTCAAAACGTTCAATTAAAAGCTTTTTTTTTCAATCTGTATTGCAGTAGGAAACCCCATAATACGACCAACTAGATTCCTGTTGTAAAGTAAAAGATTGCATTAACAGATGTATTTATTACTAGCTTCTTCCAGCGGCTTTGCCCGCGTTGTCCCTAGGGAACATATTTCCGGGATTAAAAGTAGCCTATGTCCTTTGTCAGGCTCTAGACTATCCGAGTACCAAATTTCATTTAAATCGGTTCAGTAGTTTTGGCGTGAAAGCGCGACAGACAGACATAAAGAGTTACTTTTGCATTAATGATATTAATACTAAAGTAAAGAGTAAGGAAAATAGGTAATTGCAGTTATCTTCGCTGAACAAAGAGCATTTGCATTGGAGACCTAAAGTTAATACCAATTTCAAGTACTTACTTAAATAAATAAATTAAAACATTTATTGCAGAATCTCTTCCATAATTTGTTAGTAACAATGTAAACTTATGAACTAGTGTTAGTAATATTTGCTTTGTGAGCCTGCATGAGGCACGCCGATCCTGGGGAATGTCTACTTGACTGCATGCAGTCGTATCCACCGCCCCAAGATTGGAGAGTCCCACCTATCAACCAGCGTTCTAAGGAGGAAATACCAAGCACATTAACAGGTCCTCCCGTTGAGAAAAGATAACTAAACACGACCATGAATCTAAGTAATGATCAGATATCTTATAACTTGAACCGCATAGTTAACTGGGAATGTTCCATCAACACCAAAGGAGATTCGCAACAAAGGCTGTGTTAGGATACACTGAACGTTAGAATACGCTTTGTCGACTTTACGTTATGTTTGCTTTGGACGCGCCTTTTCATTGTAAATGAACGCTGAGCGGTGAGCTCGCAAACAATTACAATATTTATTTCATTAGACATTTTGGTCCGGTGTAGAAAATAATCAAGAGGTGGACGAAAGCGGTATATAGGAGGAAATATTTCAAGATAGAAATATTACAAGGTTTGTCAGCATCATCCTCCGAATTTTCAGATGGCAGTGGTTTGTTTCGCATAAAAAAAAAACCACTGTCATCTGTAAACACATGTACAGTAGTCGAAGCAGACATCGAGCAATCGTCAATAGTCTGATGAAAATAATGATGATAAGTAGACAGAAATAAGTGAAGTCTCACTATGCAAACACAAAACAATGCAGTAGTAATAAACGGAAAACCGTTTACAGATGCACAAGCTGTCATTGAGAGGCATGTTGATGGAGAGTCAACTGTGTAAAAATGATGATGACGACGCAAAGGCAAATATCACAAAACTGTGAAAACAAAACACTGCAAAGTATAAAATAACTTCGGATGTTGGTGTTTTTGGTTATTTTTTCGTTTTTTGACACCAACTTCCGAAATTAAAGTTTTTTCTTTCTTCCGAAATTATTTTATACACATAAAAAAGTTTTTTATTTTTCACTTTTTAGTGGCACCTGCGTACTCATTAATAGTGTACTGGCGTGATGATTTGTTAAGAACTGGTGTAAACAATAAAAAGTCATGCGATCCATTTGCTATCATTTATTGAAGAGTTCCGTTGCTTACCTCTGAAGTTCATCAGATCTTCACCAAATTGAAATGGGACCAGTCCAGGAAAATACTCTTCCAAACAAAAAAATAATCATACAAATCGGCTGAAAATTGGCGAAAATATCGCTGAACAAACATTTATCATGAGATCTCATCATCAGATCCTAATTTATCCCTTCCATCATCAGCTCAGCAATATCAGATGATGACAACCAGGCACAAATGTCTGAATTGCGTTAGAAAGTTTATGAAAAACATTGTATGTGCCTATTAAATTTGAGAGTTTTCCTCGATTTTCATAGGATTCCATCATCAGGTTCTGACTTGGTAACAATGGGATCAATTGAAAAGTATACCCTTTCAGATGAAACAAAACATTTTTCAAATCGCTTCATAAATGACGAAGTTATGAGGTAACAAACGTAAAAAAAAATACAACTGAGAACCTCATCCTTTTTTTGAAGTCTGTTTAAAATTATAATCAAAATAACAGAACATGGTTTGTGTTAAACTTATTATTCTAGGAACAAAACCCTAACAGCTTAACTGCTAGTGGCTGTTAAGTGGTCATGATTGCAAGTCCTGAACCGTTGAACTATTGCAATGAACTTCTGGTGCAAGCAAATTAAGCTGAGTTAGAACTAGTATCGTTGATTAGTTATGTAGTGCAAATGTTTTGCTGTATCATGAAAATATTGTTCAGGGGTAGTGGCAACACTTACGTCAAAATAAATTTCAAATACTGAAATTGAATAAAATTGTCCCAAAAGTAAGAATTCAAAAAGAAGTAAGAATTCAAGTCATTTATTTCATACTAAAGAGAAAATTAGGCTCTGTAACAAAGTAATGGGCTTCGAACAGAATAAGAAATGTAGAAGCGTAGACACTTCCAGTGTAAGCATTCAACACAGTAACTGACATTCGATTAACTAGCCTCGCTTACACCGCAAAGGAAAATAAAAGTAAAGACAGCAATAAAGTTTAATGTAATGAAATCCAATAAAGGCAAATGATAATAATTGATATAACAGTCTAGTTTACTAAATAACAGCAAATGTCTACGACCTAGACACATCAATAGTAAAGCATTAAATTTCCCAAAAGTGACAATATTGATGAAGACAATGGTATTTACCACAAATAACAATATTTTTACGTATTTTTGTATTCCAACAATGAGCAAAGTATCCAGAAAATAGCAAGCCAAAAACATAACACTGTAAACAGATATTCACTGGATAGCTTTTAACGTGGCTCACAATAAAGTAACCCCAGGGATAACCCCTGGATTATGTTCATTCATCTCCATACGTCCAAATACGGGTAATTTATCACGCAATGTCATGAAGACAGAACAATAAACATACTTTCGGAATCCCGACGCGAATCTACCGGAGCCACAGATGGAACCTGCTTGTCGATAAATCCATACAGAACGCAAACCTGTTCTCCAACTGGAAGGAAACTGTTAAATCTTTGCTAACCTCCTCTGTACTTCTTCACATCAAAACTATAATTAGAAACGATTCACATCCACACCAGACTTAATAATTCAAACCCATTTATTTCCTTATTTATACTCTTATTCCTTCTTTTACACTTGTTATACGTAGCTCACGTACAGATAATACTACAATGAGGCATACAAATTATCGCTTGTGCCGACGTCTGGCGCGTTAAAGTCTAAATCGGCGAGTGTGAATAAACACTAGCAGCCAAAATCGATCTTAATGATAAGCAATGAAGGTTGAATATTAAAATTTTAAGGCGGTTATTGAAGACCTTTTCACTTTCACCATAGGGTCAGTGGTCGGCGAATAACTCGCTAAGACATGATCATGACTTGTGAGCTTATACTCCACACCTCGTTACGTGTTAACAGGCACATTCGCTCACGACGCGATATTTATCCGAAGAACTTCAAAACACCCCGGCCCAACTGCATTCATGTCGAAATGTTGTAATGGGACCTACGTGATAGGGTATGGCGAACGATTTTGTTATTATAAAGCGCTTTATTTTGGAAAAGTTCTTTCAAAATTTCTTGTTGTTTAGATTTGAAATTGTCAACAAGTTTGCACAGACTGTAAATTTCTTTGCTTTATTTTTTGCATCTTCCCATCTTATGTTTCTTGGTCATTAAAATGGTCATTATGAACTTTGATGTCATAAATTAAATATTGATAAACAATTCAAATGTATCCGGTGCAGTAAAAATTACATCAGTTTTATGGGCGACATTAACGTGAGACATCAGTCACATGTTTTTCTTCAAGTCATGGCATCGAAACCTTGGTTTTGAAACCCCATTTCAGAAGTAGGTTACTTTGAAGTAGATTTACTATGTGTTTTAGCTCGAACTTCGTCGAACACTGTTAGTGATAATTTATTAAGTTCATGAAATGTTTACCGTTAGATATTTCACACAGATTGATGTGTAAACATAGAACTTTGATAATTTGGATTTTATTGGAGACCGAGTTTCTTCGTCGGAAGTAATAATACCATCTTCTGTTTTCATAAACAATTTTAATAAGCTCCGCGTTTTCTTGGAACTGGCGAAGTGCGAAGAAAAGTTTAAATATGATAGCACTGTTTATGTTTGTTCACTGCGGCTGGAGTTTTCATTTTACTTTGTAACTCCTATATACCTACTAATGGACAACCAATGTTAGAATTCTCCATGCGCGAAAATAACGAAGTTATTTCGATATTTTGCTGAAGAAAATTTCATTACAAAGAACATAAAAGCGAAGTATAAATCTTTATATTGGTTTCCTTAAGAGTGCGAAAAGAATTACGACTTACGAGGGCCTGTCAGCGGAGTGGTTGCCTGGCACCCGATGCATCACGTTGAAACGGTAGTCCATGTCCGAAGCGACAAGTGGCACTACCAGACACCATTTCAAGATCTGTAAAAGATTTTAGTAAGCTTTCGAGTTTAATTTATTTGGTTTAAGTAGAAGAAATGCAGTTTGCACGTCCGGCGATATAAAAGAAGCAAAGGCATGATTCCATGTGAGACTTTGCATGTTTTTTGTATGCAACACTATATAAAAATGTTGTATACTATAAGATAACCTAATCGTGGATCTAACTGGGCATTAAAGATGCAAACGCCATCAATGACCATGGAGCAAAAACCAAACTGGAAAATTTTCCTTTCGCTATTTTAATTCGTAGTTTCCGAGATTGACACAATGATCGACATGTTCACAAAACATCGTTTCTCGCGAGCTTTTAACCTCGTTCATTCGTTCAGTTCCCGACTTAGAACGTTTGTTACAATACGTTCCGTTGCCCATTGTCGACTTTGATGTACTGTTATTAAATCGCAGCGGATCCTGTCCAATTTGTGTCCTATTCATTTTCCTTGGCATTCTTCTGAATTCTTGTTATTCAAACATTTTAGCTTACTTAAAATCTATTAGATTTTATTGAAAAGGTTATTTAAATTGACAGATACGTGTATTAAACTAGTATGTACCTATATCTTTATGTACGTACCTATGATCAATCTTAACGCACGGTCGACGAAAAAGGATATTCTTAAAATGTTTTAATATGATATAAAAACTCTATAACTGAAAGAAAATCTAAGCTAAACAATTTTTCAATTCCAAAGTATATTACAACATCTCAAAATGTAACAACGTTTCTTGTTGGTCACCGAACGTCGACGAAAAACATATTTCCCTAGCGACCTTTGTTAGAATTGCTATTCAAAAAACTATGTCAATCTGGAACTAAATAATTCATATTTCAATCTTGTGCTCCCAAAAATAGTACCGAACAATTTACTATACCCAGACCTAAAAAGTCCAAAGACTAATAAAATATTTCACAAAAAAGAGAAGTACACGGATATCAATCTTCAATACGCTGCCTAAACCCTCCAAGAGGATGATAAACGGGCCTTTATGTTCCGCGCGCGGCGTAATTTTACTGCTCTATAAATGAAGATAAGATTGCTTGGACCTTCATTTATCCGCCGACGTTCACGCCAGCACTCGTTATGTTTTTATTTTGCAAAGATTGATCACCTAAATGAAACTGTTGGTCTAGAAGGCTCTTTGAAGCTATCTTCGATACTAGCTAACGTGTTTCGACGGACTAAGTCCCGTGTGGTTAGCAATTTAGCTTAATACATCACGGAAAGTTCACAGAGTTCAAAAAGTTGATGTATTGGCGTAGAGTTTTATAAATATTCTGCTTTAGAGGTATAAAACTAGTTAAAAGCATTTCAGTGGACCGTAATTTGAAAGTTTAGAAATGGAAATCAATTCAATACCTTTTGTTCAGGGAAAGTTGAGCTAAGTAGGACGAAGTGTCTGTAAAACTGACCTAATTTGCAACGACAAAAGGAAACTAAATCTTCCCAATCTATATTCTATACTAATATAAAAAGCTGAAGAGTTTCTTTCTTGAACGCGCTAATCTCAGGAACCCCTCCCCTCCCTCCCCTCCCTTCTCACTTGCTGATCCGATTAGAAAAAAAATCAAGGCTATATATCATCACGCTAAGACCAATAGGAGCGAAGCAGTAATGAAAATTGTGACGCAGACGAAGTTGCGCGGGTTAATTAGTTCAAAATAATTTTAATGGATATACCAGTACAAACTTAGACTCAATAAAACTGTTAGTTAGCTGATATTGTTTGAGATCAGTTTCTTTGATGAAGTTATTGAAATTGAGCAAACTAGATCTCCGAACTTAATAAATTAAGTTTCAAAAGTCAATGATACTAGAGTAAATCTAGTTGACTAGTTCAGTATTGATGTTTATAAAACTAAACATAAAAATAAACTGTTATTGGATGAAGAATCGCAGAGGACAGTTAAACATCAAGAAGTTACACTATGACTATCTTTTTTTCCTGTTTGTTTAGAATTTGTACAAGAATTTATATTTTTTTCATGTAACTGTAATGTTTTTATTTTATTTTTGTATTGTTAATTGGAATAAGAATGATTTATTAATAATTTAGTTTTTTTAAATCTTTGACTTTTTTTTTATTATAATCAGCATAATTAATTTTACCAGAATAATATTTGTATGCCGATGACGGCTAGACATAGCGTTCATAAATATTTAAAACATATTACTTAACCCACCTACCCATGTTCAACAAATAAAATATTTATATTTGTATTTTTCATGTTACAAGTTACACTAAAAAAGATAGTTCACCATGTATTAGAAAAACCGTTGCTAATATTTCAATATTAATCTGAGGAGTGAGGCTTCAAAGCCATCCTGTGGGATTAACGCATGCTGATGAGTCTGAGGTCAGAAACAGTTACAACGTACGTGGAACATATGAACCGTATGTGAACATAAATCAACTCCGCACTGTGAATTTATTAGGTTTGAGTTAGGAGATCTGGGCGGTAATGTTTATGTATGAAAGTTATGCAAAACCTGATATGGATTGCAAAATGCATATTAATTTTACTAAAGTGTTAATAAACAACCTACCTTCTAAAAGCAGCAACATATTTAAATGCATGTCAGATCTGGCAGTCGCGATTCTTAAGTCGTATGTACCTTTGAAATCAATTTGTTAAATATGAATTTACTGCAGCATAATATTTTCATTCTCATAAGTACCTATCCTAATGCAGTTTAAATTGGTTTTTCTGTATGGCTATACGTTTTATTTTATCTTCTTGCCAAATTCTTCACCCAAATCTCATTCGCCTGTTACTTGTAATCACAGAGATCCTTCACTTTGCCTCCAGAGCTTGTTATCTACCGTCTTGCGGGATTCCCTCGGCCTTCATAACAATTTTCGTCTAGTCTAACATACAGATAATAAACAAACTCCAATCGCTCTATGGAAACGACTCTTTAATGAGGGGTAGGATATTGCTCCAGCTAGCAGTTTCATATTATAGATTTATGAGGAAGAGGCCCATTATAGTGCAATATGATGCAATTTGTGTGGGATACTAGAAGAAGTGCAACCTCGCTGCATTTTGCTGGTGTGTTACATCAGGAGTCTTATATTTTAGTATTCAACTTTCTAGAAAGTTTTATTGACTTTTTTTTACTTTAACTTTATCTTACACGTTAATATAACCTATATTGTTGTGGGTTGTGGAGGTCTGGTATGCAGCCGCTCCACGTAAAATACTGGTATTCAGCTAAATCCAGCTTGACTGGAAGCCGACCCCAATATAGTTAGGAAAAGGCTAGGCAGATGATGAATATAACCTAGATTAGAAATAAAAAGTTTCGTCACTTTTCCAGCTTCTACACCAAGACTTTCTCCTGTTAAACCTCTTTTGATTGACTTCCTATGATTTCGTAATTTCCTCGGCTCAAACGTCTAATGACTTTCTTTCTCATATTTACATAATATTAGATACAAAGTTGTTTGTTCTACCAACGAAATTCCCAACTCCCGACATAACAGTTGCCTTTATTAATTTTCTGTGTGTACACTCATTATCCAACTCCCAGAATTTTAATTACAAGCTAATTTGCACTTTCTCGTGTAGAAATTTTATTACAACATCGGCTTCCATAGGATGTTTGTTTTTAAAGCCTCGATTTGGTCACATTAGGAAGTGAAATTGGGAAAACTCGTAAAGATTCTCAGTAAACGATGATGATAAAGTTTTGGAGAAGCATCAAAGTCACAATTTCCGTGTTAATTCACAAGAGATTATCTCTCTAAGTCTCTAAAGTTTAGAAATTCTCGGTTAACATGTTGCGAGGAGGAAGTTTGGTGGATTGAGGCGAATCCCCTCGTTGATGAGCAAGTACGCAACTGAATACCGACTTCCTGTTGCGAACATTGGATATGTGTAGATACGCCTTAAGTTTGCAAATCGATTTAGGAATTGCTGTCGTTTCTGAAATGGAGGTGACGTTTAATCCTAAGCTGTTTTATACCTTTTAAAATGTGGTACACTACATTCATACGCAAAACTTGATTCCAACAGTCACAAATACGAATTTCAAAATACCGATTTTCATAATTCCGAATGTTTCAAAATTCCTAATAAAACAACTCCGATTTCTCATTCATCTTTTTTATAATTTCGACATATCAATGTTCATAATTACTATTCTTAAAATCGAGTTTTAATAAATCGAATATCAAAAACTCCAACTTAACGATAATTAAAAAATACGAATTCCGATTATTAAAATACCTATTAATTAGAATTGCAATACAAAAAACGATTTGTATAACAGAACAGCAAGACAAAGACAAAGTATATTATTACTTGAACATGCAACATGCAAGCAAGCAGGCATGCAAGCACGCATGTGCAACATGCAAGCAAGCAGGCATGCAAGCAAGCATGCAGTATACAAGCAAGCATGCAGTATCCAAGCGAGCATGCAACATGCAGCAGGCATGGTTTCTGTCACGACTCCAGCGCTGCGGGGCTCCGGCGGTCCCCCGCGAACTTATCGTCGCAGATGGTTTTAACGCTCACCACCGCAGCTTTGCCTTGCTGGCTGGCATCGCCGGCCAGCCTCAGACGCAGCGGCAGACGTTATAACACCAGCTCTTCATTTCGCGGGCCGCCTCGCCTCTACGCGCCTACGCAGGCCTAAATTACACGTCGGCGGCGCGCTGCGATCCCAACGCGCCTCAAGAACGTGTCAGCACGGAAGACGGGGCCCACTAGGTCCAGTGCCTGCTGGGGCTGCGGACTTCGTTCGAAAGAGGCACCGTACCCTGGAACGCAAAGGGCACTATTAGAAACACGGATGGGTTTTAGTCAGTAAGAGTCACTCCCTCCTGCTGTACCCAGAGCGGGAGAAGTCATTTGATGATTTCCCATCCTAAAAAAAAAAAAAAAAATTACCTGCTTATGTATAATAACTAGATACCTATTATTCGACCATGGAATAAATATCTAACCATACCGTTCAATCGGCAACAAAGTAAAAATAACAGCGGTATAAGCAATGAATACAAAAGATACAGAAAATCATGAAGAAAAAGCATAACAACAGCGTATCCACATTACTATTCATAATAAAGCAACATGATACAGCAGAGGGCAAGAAGCAACGCTAGGTGAGGTTGAAATATTGCTTAGAGAGGTAAGTACACACTGTGTGAATACTTCACGTTTGTGCAAAAACATTTGCTTAATATCACTACCAGAGTTATATACGGTACCTTGAAGAACGCTCCGTCTAACCCGAAACGTGAAACGTGTTGTAATTATAATTTCACTACAGACTACTGCAGTTTTATGCACTCCGAAAACGCAGACCGTAATTACACTAAATTAATTCTACTATTATGCACCGTGTAGTTGCCAGTTGCAGACTTGTCTTAAGCATGCAAAGCTTAAATGTAATATGATTTTATACAAAGCAACCCAAATAAAATAAAAGTGTCGCTTTGAATTTCCAGAAAAAACTTACCCATGACATTATTAAATATTACGTGTTACATCATTTATTAAATGTAGTTTCCAAATAATATTTTAAAACCTGTGTCGACATTCAAATAAATCGTAACCCAACCTCTGCTAGGGGAGCTACCAAAGTAATATGACAGTCGTATTAATGCGCCCAGTGATTTAGATATCGATAACAAGCCACAATAAAACTTGAAACGACGCGCTAAACGAAACCTTGGAGGCAAAAGTTTAATGAGAAAAAATAAAAAACAACATCTGACTCTCGGACCCACACAAGACGTTTATTACGCATTTGACATAATAAAGATTAGAGGCCATATTTGTAATTAATGAAATCAGTTTCCATTTAAATAAACGTCGTGTGTAATCAAATTGGGTTCAGGCGGCGCAACCGGCGCTTTTGACATACAATATCGGACTATAAAACCCAGTATTTATCTCGAAATTTATCTTTATCGGTTTAGATTGACAGATGTTCAATTCGATTGATGTGTGGTAATGCAAACTGCTATTAATTTATCGCCAAGTTTAATGACCCAAGCTACGTTCTACCGATCGTAATGTTTGTATTGATCGGTAACAGTTTAAATGGCTGTAACTGTTTTACGATAGATTTACTTTGACATTGTTTAAAGGCTATATTCCAGTTTTATAGCAGCTCGTTCTGGTTAAAATCGCATTAAACCTTCATTGAGATGGCTGCCTATTTTGAAGTGCCGGATATTGTTTTGCAAAGCTACTGTTTATAAAGCTCACATTGCTGTTTCTATTTATAAATCAGGCACATAATAACAAAGAAAAAAAACGTAACTAAAAATTTGAAATGTTTCTGCTGTTATTTTCGGCTTAAATCGCAAATACATATTGCGGTAGGTCAAAACAAATGACCGTCATTTGTGATTCCTATAAGGACTTTGTTTTCATTATTTCACACACGATAGCGATTACTTTCGATGTCTCCAGAATCAAAGAGCCAAGAATTTTTGTGTTTTCGATGGATTATAAAAGAAATTCCAGCAACGGATTTCAGACCTTATCCCTTTTGGGATAAGTTCGTTAGTTGACTGATCGATGAGCTAAAACATAAACTTTTTATAAATCAATGGTTATTTTGTGATGTGGCGGGCAGCACTGCCGGAGGCTTTCAGATGTTATCAGTAGCCACCGGTAATGAGACTTGGTGTTAGTCGGATGGAAACAGAGGGACATGTATTTTTAATTCCTATTTTCGAAGGTAAAAGACATGGGGAAGATCTCGAATATAAAGATGCGGGGGACGATAGTGAAGAAGATTTAGTTGAAGACGGAAATTTTGTTACGACTTCCATTCAGGATGACAAGGCAGTGTAGATATATTGTTGAGCTTGTTCGAAAATGTCATCATTTCTTTTGTTACTAGTCCAAGTCAATTTATTAAAATTAATATAAGTAGTAAGTTGAATCGAATCCTGTTAAGCGCGTGTCAACCGGATTTTTTTTTAGTTCTATCTGACCTGCTATTGCACGGTTCTTGATTAGATACTCATCAATTTAGTATGTAGAGCGATTGGATATGCTTACGACATTAAAGTACTGAGAGCGTCAAAAAAGGTTGATCCAATTAGACGAGACACAAATTACGTTGCATTAGCATTCGATTACATCGCACCGATTACTCTCCCCAAGTATCGATCTTGATAAGTCACTAATTAAAGAATCAGCCGTTCGTAACGCAGTCGAGTTTCGATGATACGTCGTTTTGTAATCGAGAACTCGATGCCTGTGCAATCGAGTAAATGGATCGATTCGGACTACCTCTATAATTAGCTTCTTTATAGTAGAGCACGAGCTTTCTTATGAATTGTTTTGTTATTTCACTTTTTTTCCGACCACATCAAACTTATTATGTTACATTGTTCATAGTGATTCTGTTTCACTACTAAATTCAAAGAATTCCGAACGCATATGATTAAAATTGTAATTGGAAGCGAGTAATGGATAGGAATGCTAGTTTGGAGCCATTGATTGGTTTTCATGTGAAACATACGGATAGTCGATTACTAGAACCTAATCATTCCCATTTGTGGCTCAGCAAATCAGATATATGTGAATTCTGAATATTGCAGCTTTTTTTAAGTGTGCTCTTCTCTAGGAAGATCTTTTCGTGATAAAACAAAATGAAATTGAATTAAGTTTAAAATTCAAGTCCATCCCATCTTCACAGTGAGTCTATTTGTTTGATGATAAATTAAAAAAAAAAAAGAAGAACTTTGGCACAAAAATAGGAAATATTTATAATCTACCATAATGCGAACGTAGCCGCAAGCTAAAAGAAGTAAAAGAATTTCCAGACATATATAACTACAATCAAATAAAGTTTTCAGACATATATAACTACAAACAAAAATTTTACTTCTGTATTATAATTAACATCAACCAAACATAGTAGTGAAGTACCAAATAGCTTTATAACACGTAGCAAATATTTGTATGTAAAAAACGCCTTGAGCAGTACAGCTAGTCTATTGTGTAAATAATATTTCGAAATCGAGCTTCACCTGAGTGACAAAGCTTACAAATAGAGCTTTATTTCACACAACACAAAGGTCTTATTTTAATACGAATTTGATACTCACCTCGGATTCCGCTGTCGAGACACGAAAATTTTGTTACAGACTGCAGTGTTGGCAAACCCCAAGCAAAACATTGGCAAAACATTCACAAGTCACCGCTAAAACAAACACAAAAACCCCTAACAAGCTGTAATGAAGAAAATAATTAATTTCAGCAGTAACCTAACCTCGATACAATTAATTTAGTTTTAATTTTCCTACTAGCACTCCCGTGGAAAACTAGCGCCGCGCGTGCCCGCAACCGTTCACAGCTGCTACTAGACGTGATTATTAAATGCTTTTCAAGAACAGGTGTTGATATTAACGAGGGTGAACGTTTAATTAATGAACACCAGAGTTAGTTTCTTGTACGGATGATAGTTTAATATTGTTGGTACCGTGTGTGACGGAGGCTCGGAGACATTGTTTTTGCATGGGTCGGCGGGTATTCGGCGCAAAGGGAGATAGGTACATGGTTATTTTGGTCGCAAATTAATTTCAGTGAAGATGTTACACAAAGAGGCACGTGCATACACATGGAATTCTGGCATTGCTTTTGCTCTGTTGACTTTGGCTACCAGAGTTACTTCCAGTGCAGCCTGAACACTCTTATTATATTTGCACCATCTATCTACCTGCTATTTAATTAGTCCGTTATGTCCTTTTGCTGGGTAAAGGCCTTTCTCTCCGTTTTCCACACACGTCTGTTCACCATGGAAAGAATGGAAAAGTCGCCTAGCAAGTCGACTCTTCACGACGATGAGCACTCAAACCCCAAGTGCCCAATATTCAACCTCAAACGGTTCAAAGCACACAGAACTCCCAGTAAAGTCTTTATTTCTATCTATATTCTTTTTAGAAAGTCAAACAATGACTCATTGCATTAAACTTCAATTTTCATGCAACTGACTGCCAATTCTTCTGAAATTACAAAACAAATCACTTTTAGAAAGTTCTGAATTATAATTTGCGAGCAATCGTCTATAACTATTTGTAAGTCAAAAAGTCTTAGAAGAAAATAATCATGAAAGTGAAAACAATTATTTCTGCGATACGTCAATAGCATTTTCTTTAAAGATTCATTTGTTCTGAATATGAAGCACTGATGGGCTCTAGTAAAGAAAATCTTTTTATATCTCAGCAATGAATATTTTATTTTTTAACAGTTTTAAAAGTGAAATGAAAATAATAAATATGCCAGTTTTGTTATGACAGACGATCAAGAACAGCAAAACCGTATTAATATAGCACTCACACAAATAAAAACTTTTGCCTTCATCATGCTGCGTTTCTACGAGAGATGTGCGAGGGAGAGATGTGTTTGTTAAGGCTTGTATTCATGCCATCGACCACAAGGCGAAGGCGCGAGGCGTAGGTAGCTCCATTTGTAAGCACAAGCATACAAATGGAGCTACCTACGCCTCTACGCGCCATTCCACTACCCCACCATTATTAGTTTTTATAAAAAATCTTTTTTAAATAACTTTAATTTCGGAAGTCGGCGTTTTGGGTTATTTTGTTTTTGAACACCGACTTCCGAAATTGAAGTTTTTTTTTACTTTGTAGTGTTTTGTTTTTGGAAGTCGGTTTTAGTTTTTTGCAAAAACGTTTTTTTACTTTTCACTTTTTGTGTTTACCACCACGTACCACTAAAAAGTGAAACCACAAACACAACGTGTCGGCGTGATGTTACGTTATTATCTGGTGTAAACAATTAACAGACATGCGATTTCAGAAATCCCGATCCATTTGCTATCATTAATTGAAGAGTTCCGTTGCCTGCCTCCGCAGTTCTTTATCAGATCTTCACCAAATTTAAATGGGACCAGTCCAAAAAAATACTCTTTCAAACAAAAAAGAATCATCCAAATCCATTTACAATTGGCGAAAATATCGCTGAACAAACATTTTTCATAGGATCCCATCATCAGTTCCTGACTTATACCTTCCATCATCAGCTCAGCAACATGAGATGATGATTACCAGGCACAAATATCTGAACTGCCTTAGAAATTTCATGAGAAACATTGTATGTGCCTATAAAATTTGAGGGATTCCCTCGATTTTTATAGGATCCCATTATCAGATTCTAACTTGGTGACAATGGGACCACCTCAGGAGTATAGGCTTTCGAATAAAAATATTTTTTAAATCGGTTAAGAATTAGCGGAGAAATCGGTGAACATAAATGATATATATATATATATAATAAATAAAATATACATATAACCTCTTCTTCTTTGAAGAAGTCGGTTAAAATAGTACAAATTATTTTTGTTTGTATTGAAAAGCAGTAAATATTTTTTTATACTCTTTTGATAAAAAAATGAAGGAGTAAAGTGGTTTCATCTCAACGATTTGGAGGTGATTTGGTGGTTTTTTTCTTGTTATGTGATAGCGATTGACAAATTCTGGCTAAACCAAATTACGAATCATATCATGTAGATTACTGACTATTTTTTTCAGATGTAATTTCTCTGTTAGTGCCGACGAAAAATTGCTTCATCTGCACGCTATTTTATGCTTTTTTCGAGAGAACAGCCTTAAGCACCAATAGAAACGCTTCATTTACCTAGCTTCGCTCAGCGCATGCTCTGTTAGTCTTTAACAAACACATCCCTCTCTACGCAACCTCGCAATTTCTGGTGGCGCAGCCTAACAGCGAAATTAATTTCGAGAATTATGAACGTTTTATACGATATGACGTACACACAAAACTAAACTAATAATGCACTCAACTATCCACAGTATTCAGGAGCATTACTCAACTTCCTATGTTTGAGTATCCTCTATGTAAAGATCAAGCTAAGGAACAAGAAATCGCTATGGGCTATTTTATGAAGCCGCGATACACTGTGAAACTAATTTTTTAATGTGATGGTAGCAAAAATGAAAAAGTGGAGCAACAGACTGTATAAAAATCTTGCCTCACTAGAGTTTAAAGACGGTATACTGCAAATGACTTGTTAAGTAATAGGATAATAATGAAAAATATAACAAAATCTACAAGTAGATTCTTCGTAGGTAGGTAGGGTAGTATTAGAAGATTCGACCAGATTAATTACTATTTAAAGTTAATTGCCTTAGATATGACTTAAAGCTTGTTCTATTATATTCACCATATTCTGAGAAATAACGTCCGGGCGTAAATAATGTCTACTCAGAAGTCTAACTATTTCATCGAAAAAACGATTTAGATAAAAATATTTATTTCTTTTTGAAATATTTATTCATTTAACCATTGATTCCTCTTTTGACGATGATATGATTTTCCTATATGCAGCCGCTGTTATATTTTATTCCGCAAGATAAAATAAAAAAATTAATGTGTACGAATAAAAATAAAAAAATAGATAATGGAATTACGTACCTCAACCCAAAAGCATAAATATATTTCCAATTTCTTCACTCGTCTATTCTATAAATCATATCAAACATTGACCAACCACGATTCGAACATAAATATTCCCTTGCAAAACACAAATTTCTCGGAAACCGTCGTTTCTACGAAATAAGTCACCTGAAATCATGACTTGTGTACTGGCACGTTTAAACAGGAGCCCTAACAAGCCATGTAGCCCTAATGATCAGTTGGTGAAATATCTAGATGTATTTAATTGGGTTTCGTTATGTCTCAAAAGTGGCAGAGTGTTCGCAGGTGTAGTCCGCACGGAATATAGATGGTTTGTGATTTATGTTGGGCTCCACGGAACTTGTGGTGCTGGAAGGGACAGTTATTGGGGTTACCAAAAGAAAGTCGGGTTACTTCGGTCGTGGAGTATAACTATGGCACAGTAAACACAGCGTGTGTCCAGCTACCAAAGTTAACCCAGATCCTTAGACTGTTTAGGCCCAGTAGGTCATCTGCCTAGCCTTTTCCCAACTATATTGGGGTCGGCTTCCAGTCAAACCGGATTCAGCTGAATACCAGTATTTTACGAGGAGCCGCTGCCTACCAGACCTCCACAACCCATTAACTGGGTAACACGGTTCTTCATGGCAAGACTGGAGTCAGATTTACTGGCTTCTGACTATCCGTAACGACTGCCAAAGATCTACAAATGACAGCCGGGACCAACGGCTTAACGTGCTTTCCGAGGCACGGAGGAAACTCGGTATGTTAAGATGGTCACCCATCCACAGACCAACCTTGGCAAGCGTTGCTTAACCTTGAAGATTGACCCGTGCGGCTGTTATTATCTAGCCACGAGTTTAGGCCCAGTAGGTATCTACGCTAATTGCTGCATTGGTGGTATTCATTTAGTCTCCCAAATATGCAGATGCACTTGGGGCTCTCCATAGTCTGGCTCATGATCTTAAAAGGGGATCCAGAATCACTTTGAGTATCTGACAGGTGTATCAAACCTCATTTCTACAAGTTTTGTTTGCAGCGGCCTATCTAGAAGCGCAACCAATTGAGTGATTTTATGCAGCCCTTTGCAGAAAATAATAATAAAATAATCAGTCAAGAGCTGGCATGAACTACAGCATGGCTCGCATGAAGCTAAGAGCAATGAAAGGCGAAGGACCACTGGGCCATCTCAACCAAACGAATATCCTAATGAACTTTACACTTCTTTTATTATTTTGCTGATTAGATATTGCTTCAGCAAGAGGTGAAGATGGGTTGACAATATTATGTGAAGTAATTTAACGTTGCCTTTCATTAAATTCCTACAGGAACGGGAAAAAACGGGATTAGCGTAAAAATAAAAATTCAGTTTCATTAAAACTGATTTTGATTGCATAGCTCATGTTCGCCTACTACTACAACTACTGTTACTTTCAGATTAAACTTCAACATAGATAGTAATTAAAAACAAAAACACTTCCAGGCCAGTATATAATTCCTTGTCATAAAACGAGGAATGAGTGCATCGCAAGCGCAGATCGCGCGACGTGGGAGGCTAGGCTTAAGCAACATCGTTCCAATATTCTTTATAACACCTAAACGCCTGGTTTTCCATTATTTATGGGATAGGAAAATATGCTAACAAACGCAGCGGTGTTTGGAAAAGATTTCTCTATTTTCTAGTTGGTGTTTTAGAATTTAGCCTTATACAGACGATGTTTTATATTATTATATCCGGTTTTTTAGCGAACATTAAATCCCACTTCTGGGCTAAGTGAGAAAAGGGAGGCTTTTGACCAGCAGCAGTGATAGTTTCAACAGTAAAATTTTAAAGCTATCATGGAAATGAGAAAAGTTAATAAGATGCAGTTAAGCCTAAGACTCACAAAGTCTATAAAAAGGATCTGCGGATCTAAAAAGGCAACTTTAGCACAATCAGAAAGCTCATCAGGTTACCCGTCACTGTCAAATTTTCCCAATCAACCTTGAACCTAATGCGTTAGCCATAAAGATGAAAACGAAATTTGACAGATCGTTGCATGATACTCCTAAAGTAGCCTTTTTAGGCCCCTGCTGTTTTACAAAAAACAAACGTACCTTGATCTACAAGACACAGCACTCTAAACGTCCAATACTGGACGTCCACGACTATTCAATTGAAAACAAACGCCAAGATGTCCCGTCAGTCTGAAACGAAAAAAGAAGCCGCTGCTACTTTTGCCACCGACACAAACCTGCGTAAAACACCGACGCTCGGCGACCGACGATAAATAAAAATAGCGGCCGTAGCATATTGCCTTATACGACGAAGGAACCCTCTTGTCACTTGGCACGGTACTTAAATCAGCTGCCAATGCACTGCCAATGCACCTGTGGAAACGTCGATTATGCAAATGGTAGGGGGCTCTTTTAACTAAACACCGCGCGGTGTTGCAAAACGTTCGATTCAAAAATTCCTTTACATTTTTTTCTCCTGGATTTCGCTTCCACAGTTTTTATTTTCACTAAGTCGTTAAAATACGTCAATTAGGCTCCTTACAGCTAAATTGCATTCTTAATTATTTTTGGTTTAAATTGCAGAAAATATTGCGATTATTTGGGCTTGAATGGCACTCAATATTACGTTATAAAAACGTTGTTAAACTTCCATAAAAATAATCAGAAAGGAATAATGAAAATTAGGCTAATTTAAACGTCGTTTTGTGCTGCGAACTCAGAATTAGGAGCAAATTAACGGCCGTTCTAGTCATCTTAAAGCTCATAATAATTAGGTATCAACTTAATTTTATTCCAGGGAACAGGAAAATTTTCGATAACGTAATTGGCGCACAATTCGTTTGAAAACGCCAATTGAATGGCGAGCGCTCCCAAAGGAACTGCAGAATCGTGGCTTTGTCCGGTTTCTCCTTTAATTTATACATTTCAATTATTTTCGAGCACTAATAATTACGAGTGCAACAAAATAAATTAAATCTATGTGTTTATAAACTCATGGTCTTTTTTGTTGATCAATATTAGAATAAGTAAACAAATCAAATAAGATATAATTTAATATAACTTTATTACTGTCGGTAAACAACTTGGCAAACACTTTATACAGTTAAAAGAAAAGACATAACTAATGTGCGTTATAATTTAAATAACCATAATAATAAACTATAAATATAAATGAAGGCTTTTTAAAAGCTACTAAAATCACTTTCTCGCAATATCAAACAGCACTGCATTCATTTTACGGTATCCTATACTATACCATCTAATTCAGTTCGTTTATTAGTGGAGCTATTACTGAAAAATAATAGCAATTGTACGCCCATTAAATTGCACGGAATGCACTGTTTAAATGGTGGAAATGAACTTAAATTGCACTGTATTTTATGACAACTATTTCTTTATTAGAGGATAATGTGTTTTATAAAGAGTTCCATCTGTGTTTACAACCCTATCGTTGAATTTATAGATGGGTGTCATTAGATTCGTCTTCAGCCTATGTTCCCTTGTTTATTGGTTCATATAAAGAAGTGAGTCTTAGTCGATGTTATCGGCTGGTAAGAGCGATAATACAGTTTTAAGTTTAATGTGTTTTTGATGTTATTAAGTTTATTTGTTATTAAGTAGATATCATTAAATAAGGTTTTTTCAATCTAAAATCAAACCTACTGGCTGTTTGTAACACTCCTCGTGTCACTGCGCAGGTGGCAACGGGGGTTCTGCTCAGTAAAAAGGGACCTTTTAAACGTTAGGCCCCTGCCTCGAGTTTTGCGGGCAGCAGGGCGGCAGCGGCGGTGGCGTAGGAGCGGCAGGATCTAATGTGTAAATCAAAATAATCAAATGGACCGACCCTCGAAAAGAGAGGCGCGGCAGCGGCGCGAGGGCTGGCAACGAGCGGTGCGCGCCAGTCGAGCTGTGACCGCCCGCGCGTCTGCATTGCAGTGTTGTGCAATTTATTTTCTTATGTTGCCCACAATAAATCGAGGGTTAAGAATAAATTTGTAAAAAAAATAGTGTCGCCTTTGTTCAGACAAAACAAATATCTCGACGACACAACCACGAATACAAGACTATGCCGCTATAGTGCCGCGCGATCTGCCCGCTGGTTTTGAAAACGGGTCAACGTTGCGGGCCCCGCTCCCGCGCCGCCGCCGCCGCCGCCCCGCTGCCCGCAAAACTCGAGGCATAGGCCTTATTAAGTTTGAACTGATCGTCGCTATGCCACCACTCGATAAAATGAAACTCATTTGGAGTTAGCCCTTTATCCAGCTCAATCACATACTATTATTTTGCCTAAAATAAACGAAAGAAATTAAAAGAAATACCTATCTAATTTTTCCCAAGATACTCAGAACTCCATGCCATAATTTCCAACACCCATAAGGGCCTTACTCGTACGTCGGTATAATCTCGTTTGTATTTTAGCTGAGCCAGCAGCAGATTAGATTAAGCATTCCATTACGCAGTTGGTCTACAATCTCCGTCGCAACACTGTACAAATAACGCAATGTAGAACTCACACCTTTTGATCCCGCTCCTTCGTACTCCGTAGCGAGTTACGAGTTAGATTTGGCTCTCGTACAAAATGCAAACAAAAGAGATTAGTTTCAGGATTGCCTTGTAGGCCACATTCACGTTATTGCTTTTAATGAAGTCTGAGTGGAACGTTCATTGCGGATACTGCGTAATCCAGGACGTATGAAAATGGTCTTTCGGGGGTGGAACTTTCTAAAAATGGCCACTTTGGGTGATTCGAACGTGGAGAGGATTACGATGATCCTGTATTATAATGGTGTATCTTAAGCGTTCCAGTATCCTACTTCGGTATTCAGAGCACGTAATGTGTAAGGAAGATAAGTTGCTGAACTATTTGTATTGTACTGTATAAGTGAGATGGAAATTATTGTGTGGTTAGACTGAGCTCTTGTGAGATGTTCTCTTGTGTGATGAGTTTTTTAATCTTAATCTTAGAACATTGAACATCGATATCTTAATTTTTACTGATTTTTTCCGCTGTAACGCGACATAACGAAGGGTCCAGCAGCTTCTCTGGTATTCTGTTTGGTATTTATAAGTGTTATTGTCTATGGTAAGCGCCAGAAAAACATGCAAAATAGTAAATTGACCTTTCCTTAACATCCCTTGTGAAAAACAGTTCATAATTTATTGATCGCGTATGTACCGAACAATAAATTATGAACGGTTTTTCATTACTAGAGAACGTAAAAGATCACGATGGAAGTCGGTTCAGGACAGCTTTATGCCTTTTTTTCTGATATTATGAAAGTCAGTAAATGTATGTGGGTGAAAGATCGATGATCGTTATTGCACATTTATCTGGCTCCTACCACAATGCGGGCCATACACTCAAGTAATTTGATCTTAAACAGTTTTATCAAATTGGCTTAAATGTCTGAGGAAAATTTAATAAAAAAACTGGCCAAGTGCGAGTCGGACTCGCGTGTAAAGGGTTCCGAATCAATAATTTTTTACATGTTATTTTCCCAATCAGACATTTTATAGATTTTCCTGTTATTTTTAGGTACAGGACTATTATTTGCATTATATTTTAATTTTAGGCACAGTAGTTTCGGAGATAAGATCAATGATAATTTTTGGCCTAATTTCTTGAATAATTCCAAAAATATTTATTTAAACTTATGAAAAAATATAAATAAAACCCTTATAGTACCGAAGCTCTTTTATTTGGTATGTCACATGGTACAGTTTGAAAACCTTTTTTTTACTATTTTTCCCCCAAAAGTGACCCCAATACTAAATATTTATTTATTTACTTAACGCGTCCGTGTTTGGATTACGAAAGTCCATATATATACCAAATTTCAACAGAATCAGTAAAGGAGATCCGGAGAAAACTGGATATGACAGACAGATAGACACTCGAATGATCCTATAAGGGTTCCGTCTGCTTACGGATGTTCGGAACCCTAAAAATGAGTCGTGAAATGGCATGAAGAAAAACTAAATTTCGTTATTATCTGATTACACAGTTTGAACCAACTTTGTTTGAACAAATTACTTGAATTCAACGTACATATATGGTCCGCACAAGGTTTATTCTCTGTCAGTTTTAAGGACCTCCACCTATCAGTCGTCTTGTCAACAGAAAAAAATCCCTTGATATAATATCAAAACTTCGAAAACGTTACCTTGTCTTTCAATGCGATAATTTTGAGAAATAGTCGTATTATCAAATTAACTGACAGAAGATAAATTACGAACGTATTCACAGATGAGAATTCTTTTAAATTTGATTCATCCTATGCTGTCAAAACATTAATCTCTATTAAGATAGACTAATTTAAATCACTCTGTTCGAAACACGCCCAGTTATCTACCGGCGAACAAAATGCGGGAACCAACTATTCATCAATCAAGACAAGGATATCTACTTAAAAATACATTAACTCACTTCCTTAAATACACAAACGTGACCAACAGGTGCCTAGGTAACTCTCTCAATACTTATCTTCATTCTTCCATAATTGTTATTAACGAATTTCACCATACGATAAGGCGCCTCAGCATTAAATTGTCAAGAAATCATTTAACTATCATTTATAACTTTAGATGTACTGTGACTTAATTTAACAAAGTTCCAAGTGGTAGACCGAATTGTACAATTAGAACCTTGTCTCAATTAGTGTGGGTTAAACAAACGATATCTGATTGTGCGTTGGTATGTCTGGATTTAGGGCGGATGTACACGTGATGTGGGCTTGACATGGTGACGTAGTAATAATAGTTTGTAGGCTCGTTATAGAATAAAAACGGCATAGGTTATGCTTCGGTTACACCGGCCCCTACCATGTGGAGAACGCCTATTTAACGATATATAGAGGATGTATTGTACAGCTCGATATAGTCTCACGGTTCGTAGACCGTAATGAGCTCTGTCTAAAGTAATGGATATCAGTTTTTTAGGGTTCCGTACCCGAAGGATAACCAATGGAACCCTATTACTAAGCCTCCGCTGTCCGTCCGTCCGCCCGTCCGTCTGTCCGTCTGTCTGTCAGCGGGCTGTATCTCGAGAACCGTTATAGGTAGACAGTTGAAATTTTACACAGATTGTGTAATACTATTGCCGCTATAACAACAGAAAAACAATTTTGGTACGGAACCCTTCGTGTGCGAGTCCGACTCGCACTTGGTCGGTTTTTTTATATGGCCCAAATTATTAAAGTGACGAATTTAAAAAATTATAACTAAATAAAAGTCCGATTATTACTTTTAATTTACGCCGAAAGCGTTTGAAATAAAACTCTTATAACAAACAGTTTTGTAAGTCGAAGCGCAGACATCACTTAAATGAAAGTTAGGACCAAAAAGGCGTTAAAAAGTATCGTAAAATTCTAATCTCACTTTTATTCCCATTGTATAAAAGTAAGCACTTATTTAAAACCAATATAACAAGAAATAAGTGTAAAATTAAGTTACCATTATAACCGTTCTTGAATGTAAATCGACGGCAAAGCGATCAAACTGAATATCTTATTCGCTCTTAAAGTCAATTTAAATATTTTATACCGAAGTTACGTTTGGGCCCGCCTAATGTCGGACGAGAGACGAAGAAAATTAAACTTGTTACTACATTACTGTTAGAACAGGTAACTTTTTAATTTCCCTAACAAAATTGTCATATTTTCCTTTGAGCGGACCTTAATAAAATAAACTGAAGAAGTGAATGGACTGAACATTCTTATAAGCTCTTTATATTCACGACAGTCACCATCATGCAGTTTTGTGAATGTTTACAATACGGTCGTTCCTCCTGAGACGTTCTATTTATTATGGATAACTTAATAACACTGAAATCTTTCGAAGACGACAAAAGTTCCTTAAAACAAAGAGGTGGGCCCTTTACGACGCGCCTGAGTGAGGACGTCAGATAATTAACAAGTCTCAGATTTATTACGAGTTGAATTAGCTTTCAACGTTTCATATCATAATCCAAAAGCGTTTTATTGTCCCGAGAGCGGCGGATTCTTCGACGATGGTAATTAATTACACGTAACACGGCTTAACGACAATTTTGAAGGAACTCTCAGTTGAGTACTTTGTGTAATAAAGACAGGTATTAAACAGAGAGTTCTGGAGTTTGTATTACATTGTGAGCCAATTTTGGGAGTAAATATTTTTAGAAGATTTGTGATGATCAAGATTTGGAAGTCTGTTGTGAGCTCTCCTAGAGTTTAGAAAGACACGCCCTGTACTAATTGTGTAGATTAAGTTCCTAAAATAGATTAGATAATATGAGCATAGCAAAATCTATCATAGAAACCTTAAGTATTTTTTTACTTTTATATTTCCTATACGGTCAGTTATGACCTAATTTGAAGATGAAGCACAACGTCTGTACGTTTCTGCTTACTACGAAAACTTTTTACGACTCAGAAGCTGGTAGTTGGAAAGACCTGATAACGCACAAACATTCCGCAAAAGCAGTTCGGTGAAGTAATAATTGTTCCCTTCTTCATTACGACACAGTCCGGCCGAAAGATATAAAAAGTAAACGTATTGCGAGAAGGTCCTTTGCACAATATGTCAAAAATAGCCCGTCATTGTTCTTCTGGTGTACTGGGCCCAGTAATTGTGCCAGTGACAAAATGCCCTCTGCCAAAAACTCCAGAAACTGGTTGGCCATAAAATTCACATGTTCGTCGGGGGCTTATTACCGCAATAACAATTTAAGGAAGCCGAAAGGGTGGCGCGGAATTCTACGGAAACTTTTGTTTGTGTCTCAGTCGCCCGAATTGTTTTATAAACAATGTTTACAACAGTAACTTTATGGTCCACTTGTTTTATCTCAGTTTTTCATTGCGACACTATTCTCTAAAGTTATTGTTTGAACAATTCTGTTTTGTTGTTATGACTCAGAAGTTTCACTTTTAACGATCCATTTTGTGATTGGATACAAATGATTTTGCTTTCATTTACGATACCGGTGTTTCGCTTTTAAAATATTTCTGGGATAATAAAACTAAATGTTGTGTAGCCGATGTGTTGTTTAAAAGTGAAATTCGTTGATGAGTCAAAGCTTAACCGAAACTTCGTTACGCGGAACACAAACGGCATTGCAATTGGAATAGCTATAGATATGATGGGGATAGCAATAAAAATTAAACGATGTTGGTGGAGCAATTTGTAGCAGCTACTATTATAGGTGAGAATATATTCATAAAATAGCGATCCTATTTATCAATGCATTCTTACATAAGGTATTGAATACTTTTACGAAGGCATAAAATGGAAATTGATATGACAGATGCGAGTGCTGAACACTAACCGCTAACACTATTAAATGTCAGCTTAACCTGTAAAGGACGATTTACGATGGGACGTATCTTTCCTATGATCAGGTTTACGACAAAATCTCATATTCTATATGTACACTTAGGTGATAAACTTATGACAATGGACTCAATAAAACGATATTACACCTCGTTGAAGTAATAATCACCTTGTTTGTGAGATTGCATGTGGGATGCAAAGCTGTTGGCTGGCTTTTTTGTATAGTCTAGCTACATTGCTCACAAGTTAATGTGAATGTAAGAACATTGCAAGTTCTAGAAAATTACTACTCTCTACAAATAAATATTCACACGCTCATTACGTTACAAAACGTAAGTACGCAAGTACTTCATGTGTAGTTCTTGGCTTACCTCAGTAACGTGGTATTTTATTCAGAAAATCCTGAAGTTTGCTACGAAGGCAGACAGTTACACTTTTGTTCTTGTAAAAATGATATTTTCTAGCTAAAGCTCTTCCAGCAGAATATTATGAGTACCTATGAGCATAGCCTAAAACACACAGAGGTACCAGGGGCTCAAAAGTCGGAAGAGCATCGTATGTCGTGACTGACTTTTGCCCTGAATATTTTACTTGGTGTGCCTGGCGGCGCCATCTCACCATGCGAGACTCGTGTCTGAAATCGCTGACGTTGTTGTGCTATGCGAAAAGAATTCATCGTTTTGCAACGCCATGTCTTGCGAGTAAAGCTTTTTAGTAAAGCTTTTTAGTAAAATAGAAGCTAGAAGCCTTGGTTTATCTGGTCGGTATAATCTTTACAATACAAAGAAATTCTATAGATGATAAGTGATTTTGCATGATCGATCTTTGACTATGATTAGGTATAAAACATATTTGGTAATAATCGTCAATAGCATGCGACTGAAACCTAAAAACTTTTGTACAATATTTCAAATCTGTAATAAATTCACCTTAGATAATCCGTCTCGACCCCTAAAGACCTAAAGCGAAAAACGATAAAAAAATCTAAAATTTTACCAAAAAGGAAAATTTCGTACCAATTTTTTAATAAATCCAGAAATAGAAGTAAGCTTTCTGGATTTATTTCTTAAATCACACCTTTAGTTTAAACTTCAGTAGAATTTATTCATGGAATTGATACCAAAGCTTTTGATCCGTTTTTTACGCAAGGACGTCTTGGTCTCTTTTACTTTAAAAATATTTATTTAAAAATTAGAGTAACGACAGCTCTTAGCAAAGATCGTGTTTCATTTAAAATGAACGTATTTATAAGCTATGACTTCATTCTAAACGTTCAAAGGCATACCTACAATTTTACCTGTCTAGTAGGTATACCTATTTTGAACATCGAACATCATTTCAATCTGTAAGGAACATCACTAAATAACAGCTAATGAAAGGCCAATCTCAAAGCATTTATGATGGCAGACCCGTTTTTAATTTACAAATTACGGTTGTATCGATTCAATATAACCTTGTTAGCCAGTGCCGATGGATAGACCCACGAAAAAAACTTCCCGGTCTGTTATTTTAATGTGAAAATTGTTACATCAAGTTTGCGGCAAAAGCAGCTGTAGTTTTAACAATGTTGAATTCCCTTCCCAAATTATATGATGACGGCTCGTTAACTGCTTCGAAAAGTATTGTAGTGAAAAAAATCTTGAACTGTCTGTGCTCGCCCTTGTAAATTAGGGGTCCGTTGAGCATAAAGTGGGGGCCAATTAAGAAATTTATAGTCCGAACGCGCACTAAAACAATAAATTGTACAATGGCCATCACCGGCATGGCCTATTAATTACGTGCACCAGTTTCCAGGGTCATTATGAGGGTAGGCATGCAGCCGTTTATTGATAAAGCCTACGCGATATTATATGGAGCTGATGTTTATTATTAGAAGCCTGTAAGTTATATTGTTATTAGCAAAGTTATGCTATTTATATTGCTTATTTATTTGTGTACTCGACTTTATTTTTAGATCTAACTAGACCGTGTTCCCTTTGGGATGATTTAACTTGATTGAACATTTATTGGTAATTGGATCCGAATAGGTAATTGGAATTTTTCTTTCATGTAATACTTGTATAAGTAATTTTGAAGCATTCAAGGTAATAATTCATACTATTGGTACTACTGACATTTAATACTTGTGATGTTAATTTTCAGAAAGTGAATATAATTATAATTCGTACTATGTATATTAATATTACAAAAATACGAGAATTACATTTGGGACCAACACTGTAATTGCGAGAAAGAAAATCGACTGCTCCATACATTTATGTGAGCATAATTCGAGAAAATGTTCTGAACAGTATGATGGTCCCATAGAAAACGTTTTTCATAATGATGAGTACCATGACTCCTTAAGATTATTAAATATTTATGTCATATCCATACTGTATATTTACCGTATTGGGTAAAAATAATGTTCTTAGACCACTAAGTAAAGAGAAAACTTTGTAACATTTTACACTGCACAGTGAACTTTAAAACGGATATTTCTGTTACACGACCGAGTTTAGTATTTTACGAGGTTTCAACACAATCCGTGCTTGCTTATCTCGTAAATTATAACAACAATATTTTATTTGTAACATGATCATATCGATTTGTACCTTAGAACTTAAATAACCACACAATACTTATGTAGTTTAGTAAAAGATGCGATTAGTAATTTGTAGAGGTCAGTTCAAAATTCTAGTCGATTACACAAGAGAGAGACATACAAAAATATAGGTACATAAAAATGTAAGGTTTAGGTGTTTTTGACACATTGCGACACAGATGCAAATGCGAACGTTGCATAAAATTTGTAGTAGTGGCCCTCAGGTTATGGTTTCACAATTAAACTTTAAATCCATAAGGTTACGTCATTTTTTATTTTTTTTATTTGTAATGGGTTTGCTCTTGACTCTAGTCTGTGTCAGAGATGACAGAGACAAAGTCTACGTAGGAGCGAGCTTACCCAGAAGCAGCCTGTTCATTCTTTTGGAAACACCACAACTCTTTTTAGGGTTGTAAGCTTTTGGAAACACAGACGCAGGCAGAGAGTTCCACTCCTTTGCTGTGCGCATTATAAAAGACGTTTGAAAACGCTTAGTGCGAATTGGTAGAATAGCTACAAGGTAGGGATGGTAAGATGTAGTGCGTCTGGATGTCCGATGGTAGAAAGGGGCCGGTGGGATGAGGTCGTGGAGTTCTTGGGCACACTCACCGAAGTACAATCTGTAGAAGACCGACAAGCACGCAACCTTACGGCGATGAGCCAAGCTATGTAGCTTGGCATACACGAGTTTTACGTCATATAAGAGTTGTGACAGTATAGTTACTTATGTACGACTAGTCAACGGAGAAGATTTAAAACAAATGAAGCTTTTTATGTACAAAAACTCATACAGTTATTTACAGTGTAGTCCGTTTAGTACGACTTTGCACATAACAACCAACCGTTTTTAGCGACGTAAGTACAGGAAATTTTGGTTTTAATATGAGCCACAATGAAATTGTCAGTTCGTTTAGTATGTCTTTCAGTTAGTATGACGTAATGTCACCGGTCCCTTGGCCGTCGATATAATCTAATTCTACTGTATATTTAAATACTAATCTAACTATACACTTAAAATTAAAATAAAAACTACTAACTAAAATATGGCGTCAAAAAATTCGACCGCATTGCTGTCGACAGGAAAGTAGCTCAAAAGACTGGCGGAATTGCCACGTTGTTTGTATGATAGTGCTTATCCTCTGTCCGAGGTGAAAAAGCTTAAATTAATTAATTTAAGGCGAAAAATAAAGTCGGCATTTGGGGTAGGCCTATGTCCAGCAGTGGACGTCTTTCGGTTGATATGATGAAGATGATAAATAAAGAATGCTTTACATACCTCCAGATAGACCAGGACCGTCACGGTGGGTACCTGATGATGCAAGTCGAGCCAGGCTTAAAAAACGCTGGCATTATGACTTTGATTCATTTCTAACAGATTGAACGGACAAGGCAGTAGATAAAAATTAGCTAGAAAAATATGGGGGAGGTTTTTCCTCAGCAGCGGGCCAACTTAGCTCCCGGTCAAGGTTCAACCATGACTAGTTTTGCAGAGCTTTTGCATATAACAATAATTTTCGTTGAAAATTGGTTTATTTACCAAAGTCTGGAAATAAACTTAACTAGCACAAATCGTCCTATAACAATATTTGTAAAACTCGATAGGTATTGGTGCCAATAATAACATATTAAATGTTTTCTTGGGACCATCGCCCGCGGCTATATATCCTTATCAAGCAAATATTATCTCATATTTAGGTCCAAAGGATTTGGTACGAGTAGTCGATTTAAAATAATGTTCGGTATCTACTCACACTTTTATATAATAAACCTACCAAGAGATTACAAATTTTATCCAAAGCCGTTTTAATAGCCGCATATAGTGAAAACAGGATAAACAATATTATTATATGCTTTACGCTATAAACTGTGTACTTTATGCGTGCCAAATTTATTTCAAATCCGTTCAGTAGTTTTTGCATTCATAATATTAGGATCGAAAAACATATTTTTCAAAGCAACCAAATGTTTTATTTACAATATGTTTTTGGTAAATACTGGTAATCAGTTAAATGTGGTTTGACTGGAAGCCGACCGCAACATTGTTGAGAGAAGGCTAGGCAGATGATGAATTATTATTTTTTAGTTTAAAATGCCAGCTCTATTCTCCATATCAGCTCCAAACAGAATACCGCAAATGGAACCACTAAAGAACTTTTATGAGTATGCAACCGGTTCGATCTGACGTTTCAGCAGCATGTTCTACATGATAACAATCACATTTATATCTCGGACAATCAAGGCGACACCGCAATCGCGCTCCGATTGTTGAACTAAACTGGCGGTAGGCTGCTTTAAGGAGCATAAATCTCTTTAATTTATATACCAAAACATAATAAGGGGAAAATGTTATTCACAGCGCTAGTGTCCGGCCATCTCACCAAGGCAGGCGTAATTTATTACTTAGACTTTTACGTCTATAAAAGTAAATAAAGCTCATGAAATAGCTATAAATCGCGTTACAAAGAACGGCGGTACATACTGCGTGTCCCGGTAAAGTCTCTTTCGGTAAGATACGCTCCGACACGACCTTTGAATTATGTGTTGTTACAGCGATGTAGTGCTAAACGGTTACATAAATTACTGCAATGATTTGTGGTTAAGCCGTTTATGTATCTAGTGTAGACTATAAAGTGAAAAGAATGGGAATGGATTTTAAGACGTCAAACTTTATTTTGGATTGAGAAATCTGTAGTCTTGAAACATCAAAAAAGCTACTTTTTCAACTAAACTCAAAGCTCATAATGAATTATCATCAATCCAGTCAAAAACTTCGTTTTAGGTAAAGTTAATTACCAATTTACCATATTCTATATTATGGTAATGATATTCCAAAATTACGTTCAATTGAGTAATCATTTAACAACAACAAATACCTTATTTCACCGAAACTGTTAATTATTAAATCGCTTCTAGGGAATTAATACATTATTTATTAGCTGTCAATGAAAACAAAGTACCTACATAATAATTTCAATGTAGCAATTTTAATTAATTATGATAGTCGCACATCAAAAGCCAATTAACACTAAATATTTGTCAAAAACTTAATATGGTTTGTCGGGTCGTGTAAAAATATTTGTATAAACATTAATCAATTTACGGTACATTTTGCAGTGATCGCTTTTCATCGATACTCATTGGCGAGTCCGTCGTTTTTGCTGCAATGTAGAGTATACTTAGTAGTGATCAAAGTTCGATGTCCGTCATTAAGGCGCCAAGTGATTACGTGTTACAAGTAATACGGACGACAACTCGAAGAAAAACAAAATAGTTGTCGTTAAAAAATGTAATCGTCCGCACAGCCGATTATAAATGATTACTTTAACACTTCCCGACGGCACAGAAATCACACCTTTGAAGTTCAAATTAAGAGTTTCGTTTCCCTTACGACGGCACCTCAGCGGTAAGGAATGACTAACAGACGCTAACAAGGTATCATTATAAGGATGTTCACCCCACAATCTTTCGTATCGATAGTTTTTTGCTCATTGTTTTTATTAAGCGGTGATGGAGTTTGATATAAAAACGATAAGAATTGTTCGTAATGGTCAATCTACATGATGGCCCCGCCCACTAGATTAGAACAATAATAATTGCTATTTTTAAATTATCGTTAGCATTTAGCAATTCGCGAAGTTGTTGTAATAAGTATGTTTGGTATTACATGAACATTTTGGACCATTTATTTTTCAACACGATTTAATTTATTCAAGAGCTTATTTAGAGTAAATGTGATCCTACAACTTAATTAAACGTCAGGAACACAGAATTAATTTTTGCGCTTATTTTTACTTCGTGAGCCATTCAAACGAAACTTAAAACCAATGAAAAGGAGAATCATCGTTTCCAATTTTGCGCATTGAACCAAAGAAGTAAAAACACGTAAAATATTTAGACTAGCTATCGCTTTCGATAGTTTATCCTTATCGATACTTTTCCCAACACTTACAGTGTTTGGGCAGGTGGCGAAACACCCAGACAAAAGGCGGTCGTATCATTATGTTGTCTTGTTACTGCGTTCGCGCATCCCAACCGGCCAGCGTTATAATTCAAACACCATAATTACTGGCGTATTCCACCAAGAATACCTCCCATGACTATCTAAAGTTAGACAACTTACCGAGTACTTATAGTCGTCTTACAAAGGCGGTCCACTTAATGTACCCGACATATACTACCTCTAGGCACGATTATTTAAAAAAAAAAATGCAATATAAATAAATAATACATTAGAATTATGAAACAAACTGTTAATAATGTTTACGTATCAAAATGATGTCGCTGTTCCATTGCACATCATCCTTGGACACAAGGATCGGACAGCTCGCTCCTGAATGTTTCAAACTACATCATGCGCCATGATAACGGATGAAAATTCAAATATTAAAAAATGAAAATATTATTCAAATATTTTCATTTTCTAATATTTGAATTTTCATCCGTATCTTTTTTTAATTAATGTATAGTAGGTAGTCATTGGATAGATGAAGTGAACTGCCGTTGTAAGACGACTTACACGGCACCGTATTTAATTTATGCATCTTAGTAATTTTACATCAATAAGTACAGGCTAAATAAAAACAAAACCTCTTGTCAAAGTCAGCCTTGGGTTATTCCAGTGTGAATGGAATCGATACGATTAAGTAGATTAACTTAAGGGCGGAGTAGATTAAGTTATTACATGATTCGCTATATTGACTGAACATCAAAGATTCGAGTTAATATAGAGATAGAAATGCAGACTTGTTTATCGCATTCGCTACATTGCTTAGAGAATGCTTGTCTATCGTGAAAACTTTTGCTTTATCTTTGAATGTGTCCATACACATTCAAAGATAAAGCAAAAATTATGACAAGACCATTCTTGTCATAATTTTTTTAAGTGTAGTTTTAAAAATAATAAAAACAATTCTGCATAATACTTCAATGTTCAAAGAAATGGGAATTCTCTGATAGAGTGAAATTTAACAGGACGGAATGCAAAATATAACATGTAGCAACGACTCAAAAGTAAAATGGAACAAGGGGAGGAAAGTGATGATTTCAAGTGGATGGTCATCATGTCGATTTTCTTAACGACTGTTACTTATCAAAGGACCTCATCCATTAATCAGCAGTGGAAAATGTGAACTAAAATATTGTTTCTCATCGTCATTTTATTCTCACTGCCTTGCCTTATTCTAAATATAAGCCGACCTTATTGAGATCGGCTCCGAATGAAGCTGGAGTCAACTGAAGACCAGCAGTAACTACTACTTCTTGGCAAGACTGGTGTCAGATTTTCTGGCATCTGACGATCTGTAATGACTGCCAAAGATCTACAAACGACAGCCGAAACCCACGGCTTAACGTGCTTTTGGAAGACCGGTCACCCATGCACTGACTGACCTCGGCAAGTGTTGCTTAATCTTGAGAATCATTTAAAATCTCCTAACTGTGCTCTTCAAGCACTATACTATTTTGTATTACTAATTTAAACTCCATGCGTGAAGTCGTGGTGGGCGCGGCTTCTAACACATTGGCATCAGATACCGTTACTGGCGAACTATGTATTTCTATACGATAGTTGGTCTTGGTTTTTTGGAACTTATGGGCGTGACGACTATGTTACGCTCAAGAGCATCTTATTAAGCACGTTACCAAATTGTATAAAATTATGTGTTCTAAAAATTGGCAATACATTATGCGTATTATTTATGCTTCAAACTTCTAAACGTGAACATTCTGATTGTACTATTTGTATGTCCATATTATCAATATTTCAACACGCCGTAATTTCAAGACTAAACGTTGCATTCAGCCGTATTAAAAAATTTCACAATGACAAACTACCTAAAAATAAAACAAATTACTTAATTACCTATAGGAGTAGGTACCTTGGCTCTCGTTGCGATGAACTCATCAAAACAGAACATTTAAAGATTATCACATTAGTGAAGTTAGTAGATAATTACCATCTCCATCTATGGGCGTTCTCATATACATCATTTGTGTTAAGATGTTACTTCGAATTACTGAGCTTAAAACACATCCATGTTAATCTATTCCAAGACTCGAACTGTTAATTTAGAAGATCTGTTATCCGTAATAGACGTTCGTGAGATTCTGATTTTGTACATTGGATTTATTGTGAAATTACACCCTAGTGCTTTTTTATTTTATCATAGTTTAATTACGTATTATTTCGTCAAGTGTCATTCTATTTTTGTTATCATTACTGGCTGGTTGAAATTTATCTTCAAATAGTATAGTTCCACCCATTCCTTTGAGAAATGCAAGTGGTACGTTATGTTTAAGCAACAAAGCAACGGTAAACCCAAGACACCTTGTCAGTTCAACCACAAACTTACAATGTGCAGACATTCTAAGGATGCGACGTAGCGCAGTTACACCTACCGTGGTTCCTTTGACATACTCTTGTGTTAAACCAATTGGCTTTAGATTTCATATGCCTAGTATTTCTGATATCTTCTCTTTAGATATAGTAATCTCTACATTTACTTCAGTTACGTAAGACAGAGATTCATTGGAAACAGGCTTATTCAAATGTGGTACTGTAATTTTGGCGGATTTAGTGGCCTTCAATAAATGGAAATCAGAGAATAAAGTGCTCATTCATTCTGTATTAACGATTGAAGTGTCTCAAAAATTGCTACTTCCTTTCGACAGTTTCATACCAACGTCTAAAACAAAACTGGATTAATGTTGACACAATCTACATTAATTAAAAAAACAAAATCGTTTTCCAGCTATCGTTAATTTAACGATATAATGGTTCACATTTAAATAGTCTGCTCTCCATGATTTAGTCTACCAATTATATTTTTATTACTCGCACAATACAATTTATTACGACATTCAATATTTACAAACAAATATACGAGAACTGTTTCGATAGAACCTGTTCTGTGGTTGAACTCGTTTCACCGAATCGTTCTAACTCTCGATTACTTTAAAACACACCTTACTGTAATTCGATATTTTATTGAAGATACGATTAAAATAGTGACTCGAGTAATTGATGCTACTCGAATAACGTTACTCGATAAGTGATCAGTGTAGCTGAGTAATATGTTTTCTATTATATCAATTTCTGTATGCTGGGAAGTAAATATATGGGTGTCGTATCTGGTTTTCAAGATAATAAATGATCGAACTCTTTATGAATTATAAATACTTTTATACTCAATCGGACCCGAACCCTGAACGGCTGAACGGGTCTAAATTTTTATTTGGAACAGAGATAGATAATAGTCTGGAATGGCACAAAGACTACTTTGTTTTTTGTCGGAAATATGTTGCCTTGGCATAATTTCCAACATTCGCCGGTCACTCACAGAAGCTTTGTTTTTATACATATCTAGCACTTCGCCCGCGACTTCGTCCGCGCTGCAATTTTCTTATGTATCTCTTTTTTTTCCTAGACAAATTATACACCAAAACCTTCCTCGAAAACCACTCTATCCATTGCTGAAAATGTCATGAAAATCGGTGCAGCAGTTTTTGAGTTTATCGCAAACAGACAGACAGACGCGGTGGAGGACTGTGTTTTATAATACGAGTATGTAGTGATATTAGGTACAGTATTTATAAAAACAAAAACAATTCAAATTCATATTATCGATAAGCTGACCCGTGCCTACTTCATTGGGCAGTATTATTCGGGTTTAATATATAGCATATGACACTCACAAATAACGTGGTTTTCTATTGGTAAAATAATTTTCAAAATCGGCTTAGTATCTACTTACTAGAAATTACCCCCTTTATACAAACACAAACTTTAACTCTTTATAATTAGTATATTAACACAGAGTATATACGTACGGAGGAGCTCGTGGCTATACAATAACTGCCGCACGGATCGATCTTCAAGGTGAAGCAACGCTTGCCAAGGTTGGTCTGTGGATGGATGACCATCTTAACATACCGAGTTTCCTTTGTGCCTCGGAAAGCACGTAAAGCCGTTGGTGTGGGCTGTCATTTGTAGATCTTTGGCAGTCGTTACGGACATCTGACTCCAGTCTTGCCATGAAGTACTGTGTTACCCAGTTAATGGGTTGTGAAGGTCTGGTAGGTACTGGTTTGACTGGAAGTAGACCCCAATATAGTTGGGAAAAGACTAGGCAGATGATGATAGATGATATGCATGTAACATCACGTCTAGTGCCACAACTATGTTTAACATTTTATATGAAGAAATAACAATTAATACAAAAAACTAAACACAGTCAGTTTGACACGAAAATTTAACAGGCTTTGCAGCCTCTTCTATTGATTGGAAAAGTAATCAACTTTCAATAGAGTAGTACTTCTGTGCAATTTTTTCAGCAAACAATCGACTGTCGACTGGTAAAAGAGTTTTCGAATCGCATCACTATTTTATTTTTAAGGTTCCGTACCTAAGCGTCCGCTGTCCGTCCGCCCGTCCGTCTGTCTGTCAGCAGGCGGTATTTCAAGAACCGTTATAGGTTTACAGTTGAAATTTTCACAGAATGTGAATTCACATTGCCGCTATAACAAAAAATAATACAAATTAAACATTAAAAGGAGCTCTCTAATAAGAAACGTGTTTTTTTTTTAGTTTATGGTACGGAACTCTTCATATGCTAGTCCGACTCACACTCCGACTCACACTTGACCGGTTTTTTTCACATTACATTTGCACATCTATGTAGTTTATCTATATTTTATCGGGGGGCACGGCAGTGCCCCCGCCAAGTCGAGCGCGAAGCAAACACTGCCGTACCATCCTTTACTGGAACCATTTTGCCGTATTTTTAGGCCCCTATTTGAAAACCTCTGGATAAGACCAGAACGGAGAAATTTTCGTCATCCAGTAAGCTATAATCACATACTTAAAATCCAAGAATACAAAGTTTCAAGTCTATAGGTCATTTAGTTCCGAAGTTAAGCGAAAGCTAAGTTTCGTATTTATGACACTCACTCACTCACTCACTCATGATCATCAATGATCATCAGAATAGAACTAGTACTTCCCATAAACTCAGAGAGCTGAAATTTGGTACAGAGTTAGGGTTCAATGGCCACATAAAGGAAAAACTATAAAACTAGGATAATCGAAGATCTGGAGTACCTGGTGACCCTGATTAGAAAACACAAGAGCCCAGCCAAACTATTAGAGATCGACATATACCGCCTTTACAAAAAATATTCAACTTTGTAGGTCGCTTCATTTGATGTCAAAAATCGAAGGTCTGAAGTATCTGATTAAGAACCCTCAGCTGGTCTCAGCTTTATTAGAGATATGGTGATGCCCCCTTCTACGATTGGTACATAAAAATCGATTGTCATCGTTTCTACAAAAAGAAGTGAAATCCCACCAAAAACATTTTGTAAAAACTAGCCAAGTCTCGATGGATCTGCTTGTTTAACTCTAAAAAGTAATGAAATCTAGACAAAGTCGTGCCAAGTCTAAGGTTCTTTACTGCGATTTGTTTATTATTATAGTTAATGTTGTGTGACTTGGCCGTTGAAAGGTACACAAGGGTACAAAACCAGGTGCTCCATGATACCATTGCACCAATCTGTCGCCAGAACTACTACTCATTGACGATTGAAAGTTGCCACTTGGAAAACGTTGATTCAATAATCAGTCAATTGTAGGCTTGATAAAACTGCGTATTTTAATAATACTTATGTATAGGCGAGCCTGAAACAAACAGTATATTTTTTTTACCGGTATAGACGGACTTCTAATCATTGATAGAAGTCCGTCTGTACGTCTATTTTATGTTAGATTGGTGGGCGATTTGACGCTTCAAAAAGAAGAGAGCAGAAGTCAGCATTGTCAATGCTGAATGCATGTGTTGCACAATCAACAACAGCCTAAAATGAGACAGTAGAGTCCAATTAAAAATACCAGTATGGGCTATTATCTCGCTTAACAAACGGTAGGTAGTTACAACAGATATAACATTACGTGTAAACAAAATTTACTTGTACCTAACGTATAAAGAATGTTCTACGGCCAAGTCACACAACATTAACTATAATAATAAAAAAATGGCAACCTTAGACTTAGCACGAATCTAGATTTCATTACTTTTAAGAGACAAACAAGCAGCTCCATCGAGACTTGGCTAGTTTTTTACAGAATGTTTTTAGTGGGATATTGTTTTCTTTTATTCTTCGCCGATTTTCTATAGTAATTATTATCTGGCGATATTCATAATTATTTATTGCCGTGTTATAAACTTGCACACTTAAACCATACATGGTTTAAGTGTGCAAATTTTATCGTGATTTTTATCTTTCGTTTATCAAAGGTTTTTTGCGAGATTATGAAGCTGTATTTTGTTTTTTTATGCCTGTGTATAATAATTTATAGAGATTCGTTTTAGTGCTTTATGGTCGTATAAACTATTGAATAGATAAATAACTCAAATACCATTTTTTTAACTACGAGTACAAAAATCAATTACCATTCGTTAGTCTTTCAGAAACTGGAAAATGATTGGACCAATTTGAATTTTTATTTTTTTATTTTCAAAATTCACTTCAGTTTTGAATTTTGACATTTTGATCATAACAATGTACTCAACATTGTTACGATCAAATCAACTGATAATGGTATAAAGTTCATCGTGTCATCTAGTAGTATATAAAATAAAAAGGATGACTGAATCTATGAAGTTTTGGTCACATCTAGAAAACCATTTTTCACAACTAGATAAAAAAAATATCACCTATAAATTTTTCAAAGTTACTCTCGTGGCTAAATAATAACAGCCGCACGGGTCCGCAAGGTTGGTCTGTGGATGGGTGACCGTCTTAACATAACGTTCGTCTTAACTATCGTTACGGATAGTCAGAAGCCAGTAAATCTGACTCCAGTCTTGCCAAGATGTACCCAGTTGATAGGTTGTGGAGGTCTGGTAGGCAGCCGCTCTATGTAAAACACTGGTATTCAGCTGAATCCTGGCTGCTTCCTTCTTCAGCTGAATCCTAATTGACTGGAAGCCGACCCCAATGTAGTTGGGAAAAGGCTAGGCAGATGATGATTCTCAGAATATTTAGTGCGATGTCTAAACAAATTAAGAACCTCACACATCTAAAACAGCCACTTAAAATATTAGTAGAGTAATCGACCTTTTACATAGCTACGCAACAGAAATTAAAGTTCACAAACAGAACGCCTCAAAATATAATTCTCGCGTAACAATATAGGCGCGTTCAGACGATTATATTAAGAACTTAATTTTATCCCAGCACCTCAAGTTTTCCATAAAGGTGGTTCACACGGGTCGATTTTAGCTCCTCGACTAGGCCGCATGGTAAAAATCGACCTTGGAAAGAAATTGTTGGAACAGCAAGTGAGTAAAATCACAATTGCAAAATCAAAGTAGTTTTCGGCTTTTGTCGTTGTGCAGGCTGTATAAGGTGGGTTATAATTAGTCCATCCGAGTCAGTATGTAATAATGGATTAAACATTGTGTTATTTTTCTTAATTATTAATGTTCTATTGTTTAAAACCATTCCAACGACCAAACGTTTGAGTCCGACTAGTTTGATCACGTGACATTTCAGTAGTGCATTTCGATTCCGTACATTTTGACAATCGACTCGTATTCTTGTCGCTAGTATTTCAGCCAATTAAGGTGTTATAGATAAGTGGTTTTGTGAGGTGATTTTTAAAGTGACTACCCGCTCGGCGAAAATCAACCCGTGTGAACCCACCTTGACATGTATGTATGAGAAGGCAATTAAGAGAAAGTACTGTACCTTGTTAGAATTATTATGGGGAAGCTAATCTTATACGTGCATTGTATACTATGAGTTCTTGAAATATACATCTCTAGTAATTATCTAATTTGTATTTCTTGGGGCAGGGTATCGTGTCGAATGAGTTATTTGCAATCTTGAATATTCTCAATGTACCTCGTCTATTGCTTTTTTATTGCTATTTATGATGATCTCTGAACATTTGTATACGTAACGTCCATATATATGCGCCAATAATAATAATAATAATAATAATATTCCACACAGTTAGGGTCACTAACCAATGAGGTGGACATTTATGTGAGTAAACTTTTTATGTATCAGTTACAAAGTTCTCATCCTAATACATCTCCAAACAATATCAACTAAAAGAGGAGAGTCGCACTCTGCTGCTTTGGTCTTCTGCAAGGTAAAGTTGCAGCTAGCCCGCACTCTGAAAAGCAACGAGGCCGATATAATCGTAATACAGAAATCATAGACTGTGCGACTATTTGCGCAACAATATTCTCCTTTATTATCATCATCATATGAGCCGAAAGACGTGTGCTGGACATAGGCCTCCCCTAAGTGTCGTCACAACAACCGGTCCGGTGCGTGTAGTCTGTATCTATAGGCTACCCGCGACCCTCACCAGGTCCTCGGTCCACCTTGTGGTAGTGCCAACGTGCGTTTGGCACTCCGTTTTCCGGTACGCGGTCGCCACTCCTGAATTTTTCAACCCCATCGACCATAGTTCTTTATCAATATATTTTAAGTCGGTAGAGTCTTTCATTTATCTCTCTTTACCGTTATTAAAATACTCACATCCTTCCTAGAGATATCATCTTGTTGTATGTTCTTCATTCTCCTCGAAAGTCACTGATAGTATGCTGAGTCTACGAACTCAACTATTGTAAAAGAACGTAAAACACTTTAAAAATAGTGTAAGCTTTCAAAATTCTATAAAACCGTATTAAGGCATTTAAACGGTACCTCATTTTATAGTTCAAAACAATAAATTCTCAGTAGTTCTGCGGTACTTCCCCGTAAGAATGCTAATTTAGTACAATATTCATACCGTTCTTGTGGAATAAATTGCATACTAGTGCGTTCTGTTCTTATGTTCATTTTATTTGAATTTCTAAGTCATCATCATCTGCCTAGCCTTTTCCCAACTACATTGGGGTCGGCTTCCAGTCAAACCGGATTCAGCTGAATACCAGTGTTTTACGTGGAGCGGCTGCCTATCAGACCTCCACAACCCATTAACTGGGTAACACGGTACATCTTGACAAGAATGGAGTCTGATGTACTGGCTTCTGACAATCCGTAACGACTGCCAAATTTCTACAAATGACAGCCGAGACCAACAGCTTAACTCTTGAGAAAACTCGGTATGTTAAGATGGTCACCCGTCCAAAGACCAACCTTGGCAAGTGTTGCTTAACCTTCAAGATCGACCCGTGCGGCTGTTTTTATTTAGCCACGAGCTCCTCTTAGAAAGTTTAGAATTTCTATGTATTGTGAGAATATGTAACCATAATTTGTGATATCTGCCTCAATTGCCTCTATCCTTTATGGCGACGACATGCGCCAGCGACCTTGAGGGAACAAAACGTGTACTCATTTAACACCCGCGCGTCCCAAAATTCAGGGGATATTTTTTTCAAAAAAAAAATACTCTCAGGCATCTCCGCCTTAAGGCTAAAGTCAAACCAATTTGCGCTAAATTCTCACGGATTCCGGAAAGATCAGACGGTCGATCAGTTTTTGCTCTTGACTCTAGTCTAGGTCAGAGATGACAGACGACAAAGTCTACAATTTTTTTTTTGCATTTGTGCAAACAATTTTGAATATACCTGATAAAGATACCTAGATCAAGATGATTAGGCAATGCACACAAAATACCATTTCTATGAATTCCGCGGTAGTACAAATTGAGCTTATGACTCCAGCCGATAGGCAGGATACGACAACGTGGCAACGATGCGACTACTGTTTTTGTCACAAATTATTCCACGGTTAATACAGTAGAAGAAATCTTGCTTTATTCGTTGTGATATATCTTATTTATATAACCTATCTTAGAAACGCGACATTAATTGAATTAACTTCTACCTCTAAATGTCTCAACGTTCGCCATTTTAGGCCTTGTTTGTAGAAAAAGGAAGTCGTAAAGATAACTTTATTTATGTAGGTTTATTTAAAATACACACTGTCTTATTTCATGAAGAGTTTTATTTATTTTTGTAATTTTATCGGTCATTGTTATTTGACACAACCTACTGAGAAGAGTGGAGGGCTATGGTGACGATCTTTGTCCAGCAGTGGGGCAACAAAGGGTGATAAAAATTAAAACTAGAAATGAACCAAGTAAAGCATGATATTCATGCTTTACGTTTCACTGAAACTACGAGTATAAGAAACATCATCTACTGACGTGCCCCTAAGTTGTCGTATAAAAGTTCAGGCGACATCAATACATGCATTAAAGTGATATACTTACTAAAAACTTTTGTAAGTCATAAACACTAACAGACATGATCCATCACTGACACCCTGTTGCAGCTAGAACTCCTTCGCTATAACTTGAGCTAAACTATAAAGGCCAGCGCACATAGTGGCGGAGCGCCGCGCAGAGCATTTTTCATTGTCAAACTATGTATCTGCAGTGTCCTCATTTAAATAATATCTGAAATCTATTAAAAACAAATAATTCCTGAAGAATATAGAAACGACTACATGTGAAGCTTGTGCCTCGAGTTTTGCGGGCAACGAGGCGGCAGCGGGGCGGCAGCGGCGGCGCGGCGGCGTTGGAGCGGGGCGGGCTACGTAGACCCGTTTTCGTAACCAGCGGGCAGATCGCGTGGCATTATAGCGCGTAGTGTTGTGTTCGTAGTTGTGTCGTCAAGATATTTGATTTTATTCGCGAACGAAATGTCTTTACAACGGCCGCAACATTTTTTTGATTCAAATTTATTCTTAACGCTTGATTTATTATGGGCAAAAGAAGAAAATAAATTGCACAACACTGCAATGCAGACTCCCGCGCCGCCGCCCCGCTGCCCCGCTGCCCGCAAAACTCGAGGCAGAGCCTGAAAGGTAGCACGCAGGAACGCAATTGCGCGAGTATGCGCGCTACGCCGCGCGAATCCACTTCCGGTCATACAATACACGTTTGGACTCTCGAAAAATTACAAAAAGGAATAACTACGATATTGAATATACGTAGTCAAGAGAATACTCGCGCATCCGCGCGCAGTGTCACGGATACTCGCGCATTCCCGGGTTTTCGCCTTTTGTTTCACGCGTTTAGAAAACTTCGCGGGCATGCTCCGCGCTGCGTTTCGTTATATGTACCGGTCCTAATGGAAGTATCTAAGCGCTAACACTCGTTATTTTGATGTTACACTGTTAAAAGTTACTGTCGCTTTGACACTGGGGGACAGAAAAACCCCTTCAACTCAATTTGACCCTGAAGTTGATAATTGCAGTATCACTTAAAAAAGGTGTGACAATCTTTCGGACAGTTTTTTGATAGATTGGACTAGCTTAAAATAAAAAATCAAACTTACCTCTAAATTTTAATAGTGTCTAATTTCTAATAGTTCCCTTCGAAGCAATAGCATATAGAAGACTTAAATTTAATTTAAAACAACGAAAACTGCATACATATACACACTCACAGATACACATCTTTTCATTTCATACAAAACAATACTTATCTAATACAAAAATCGGCCATGTGTAAGTTAGATTCACACTTTAGAACAAATCATGTATGTACTCGTATTTTTAAAGTTAGTTTAGAACCTTATAGTTTTTATAGATTTCACTGTGATATTCAAGTAAAAAACTACTGGCTCTTTTTTTTTTTAATTATATTTTGTAGATAAGGGGAAAAATGGCATTTATATTTATAAATATTAAAAAAAATAAAAACAAGATATTAATAACAAAATATAGAAAAACAACTGACACACGAATGATACTTTACGGATTCCCTTTAATCATTTAGACCAAATGAAACCTTAAAAATATTAGTACCCAATATCGGAAACGTAATTTTACCGACTCAAAAACCTTTTGAACTACATACTTCACCTCAATATTGACAGATCAAAGCCCTGTTTTCCGAATAAATATTCGAGTATTTGTACACGTATTGGATTTCCATAATTAAGTGTGAACCTGGGCTTTTTATAAACACTTCTTGTTATATAAAACGAGGTATTTTACAAGCTTGTTATAGTGTTATTAAAATAGTTCTTTATGGACGTGTAGGCGGAAAAGATTATACGTGTAAACTAGTTATGGGTTGCGGCGTCGTTCAGAACGGATAATATTTTTAAAATAGCACCTTAGGTAATAAGGTTATGATGTAGTGATCTAGTTAAATTATGGTAAAGTGTGTAGTTACCTATTAGAAATGTTTATTTATTTAGACATAAAGTTATTCTTGGCAGAAACACTTTAGTAAGTTTTAAAAAATCATTTTAAGGCACGTGTCTCACCGCCGGCGAGGAAGCGAGTAGCTATCGACAATTTGCTCGCTGAGGAAAGGGATAAAAGATATAGATCTCGTGAGAGTAAAAGAGACATACATTCATAGTCGATAGGTGACTGTTCACACTGCCGGCGAGCGGCTCTTACCTCAAGTTGAGCGCAGCGACAAAAGCAATTAAAGATTGTACTCGCTCAGCGACATTCGCTCGGCAATGCTCGCTTGGCGGTCAGAACTCATTAACCAGCGGTAATTTCTACTTATAGTGCAGGCTGGAGCGAGTATTGCGAGTAAAAGCGCGCGAATTATGAAAAATTAAAATTGCGCTAACAACTTCTTCGACATGATATTGATTTAGATTTATAACATTAGTAGGATTACATATTTTTCATTTATTGCTGGAACTTTTAAAACCCACGCAGATAAGTCGGGGTATTAAGCTAGTATTTACTTATCAAAATTCAAACGCGACTCCATTATCATCCCTAGGCTTGTCACCTCTGACATTTAACACATGCTTGACACATTGATGTTTGACGTATTTAAATCGTAAAATCAAAATATTTATTTTAGCGTGTGTCTTGAGTTAAAATGTGAAATTAACGCTGTATAAACAAATACTCCAATATAGAAAATAAAATGTTTACCTAATATTGCTTTGAGAGATGAAGGCATTGGAGGATCTAGTACGTACATACAAGCAAAGGTGATGACTTGGAGACGTTATTTTCTTCAAGCCGTTGCTATTAATTTCCTGAAAAAAGTTCATTGTCGCCTTCAGGTAAGCACTCCCAACGACGTTGTACTTTATTTAGTTTCGCTCTTATAATTCGTACCAATTTTACACATAATTCAAAAGTTAGTGCAGATAGAAAAATATTGCGTTTTATATTGTTTAAGGTCATAAAAATACACATTCAAATGGTGCAGACATTTTTTAACACTAAATTTATTTTTAAGCTAAAATTAGCATTTACTCTTAAAAAAATATTTAAATTACGAAAATCTGACAGCTCCGATTTGCAAAAAAGTGACACAGATGCTGCCTGCAAGAGCTCCACGGAGCATCTGAAGAACTGAACAAATGCGAGATGCAAATACTTTTGCTAGGCGAAAGATGAGATTAGGATAATAAGAGTGTAAAATAAATTTTCGGATTCGATAACATAAAAGTGTTATTAAATCAAAATCTGTTGAGTTTAATCCTCCTTAACGCTATTTTATATGCTTTAAAGTAATTTTCATAAAATCAATCTAAAGCGTTGCGTGTTGTAACTAAAAAAAGTAAAAACATATTTTGAAATTTGTTATTTTTTCTATCGAAGAAATTACTTCGTATCGTGTATTCCTTCAGTTGAATACTAGATCATATAGACAAAAAGCATATACCTTAATCTCACATACCTGTTTCAGGTACCTAACAAGATACGCTAAAACGAAAAACGGGCTTAAACTAAATACTCGTATATCCCCCCTTATGGCTTCCGGCCAGACGCGTTTTTAGAAATTGTTTGTTATATTTTTGCAAAGTGTAAATAAATTTCCAAAAAGGTAGGCTATATATTTTGTAAGAGTGCCTGCAAGTGGACACACACACACAAGCTGCCGTGCGTGACAATGCTCAATTATAAAACACAACTTATAATTCCTAGCTATGCAAATAATTTTATTTCATAATTTCAACATTTTTCGGTTTCAAATATTAAAATTATTAATATTAACTGCCTTCTTTCAAAATTAAACCAAATCAATCTCAGAATAATATATTGGTAGACCAGTATTGGTAATTTATGATCCAATTATTGTATAAAAACTTACTAGGAGAATGATATTATAATAGAACATCAATCAAAGATTGAATCGGCATCCCTAATTTGGAATGTTCTGATCATCATTAAAAATCGTTTCACAGAGCTAAGATATATAAGGATTTACTGGTTACGATATTTTACAACGTCATCTATTTGATTGTTGAATGAAGCATCAATATAAATGAAATGTGTTATATATTCTTCTGCCCGTCCTGGAAAGCAGACAGAATGACTGGCGAGCTGCTTCTAGGCCAGTTTGTAATCGGCTCTTACCAGGGCATTGGTCACAATGAGACCTCATCTTGATCTGATCAGACCTGCGAGTACGTCTACGTGGACGTTTAACGCCTTCGTGGTTATTTCCGTTGACTTGTCCCACTGCAACCAGTTATATATCAAATTGTTTTTTTTTTTTTATAAAGCCTGCTGAGTCTGAAAGATTGTAGAGAAGCGATCACTCGATCGCCTCTATATCAGGCGTCGTCTTTCAGTTGTCTAAAACTGGTCTTTTAGGGGGTTGCTTTTGGAAGACAAATAACTTGGTGATGACAATGGAAGTCGACTGGATTAGAGAAGTACAGGACCGGTTCATGTGGAGAAGCTTGGGGGGAGGTTTACATCTGCCTAGCTGACGTGGATCTAATTTTTGAATAACACGATATTTTTAAAAAAACGTTACGTAAAACTTATTAAGGTGCTTTCAGAATCAATTCTTCAGGTTACTTAAGTGATTCTTTATAAGGAAAGGGTTATAAATGTTATTTTTTTTCATGGTGGACGTGCTCGCATTTTGTGTGATATCTCATTTATAATATAGAGTAAGATTTAATAAACAATCGCTCTTTCCTCTTCGTTCTAATTTAGGCGTCTTTGATCAGTAAGCTCTTGGATTCTCCCGATATGATGTCATGTGGTATTCAATAAAGCATTTATAGACTCCCATCCTAGTTGATTAGATACATCTTTTACAACAGCGACTATAAATTAATCAAGTGGAAGATTTAGTCCTCGTTAGCGGGCAAAAAAGGTAGAATTAATTATTAATCATAGTTTTGACACCACATTAAAATAAATGGAATCGCTACTTGAAAACAAAACTTTTTTGTGAGGCCATATTTTTTTGCATTGAGGTGTAGATGTACGACTTTAGAATACGTTTAATATTTTCATGTATGATTAACTAGGTTCTGCCAGCGGCATCGCCCGCCTTTATGCGCTAATCCAGACTATAATCTATCGCTGCACCAAAAATCATCAAGATGCGTTCAGTCGTTCTGACGTATGTAACAAATATCCATTCAACCAAAGCGCATTATTTTTTACTGTTTTTTTTTTTAAATAAAACCGTTTTTTTTTTCTTTTAATTTTAAATGTGAATATGGATCTTGTATGGTCTGCTATAAAAATTTATTATTACTATTTACTATTAAATACAGGCCTGCTAAGCATTTTTAATACAATTAGTATGTAATGTTATAAAATAATATTCTTAGTTGCATAAATAAAATTAGTAGTGAAAGGCTATTAAGAGCTCTCTTAGTAGTATTTCACTACAAATTTTAAAATTGAAGGAAACTAGACCTTCCTGCCAAGTCCTGCTATAATTCTGTTCCTACGTTCTGACATGATTGAGAAAAATTTTCCATCCATTCATCCATATCCATCCAAACTTTCACATTTATAATAGTAGTAAGAAGTAAGATTAAAATAAATTATTTTACCACGCGAACAGAATTTAACATTTATTTTTGTGAAAACTGCATAAATACAGACATTTCACAGAATACACAAAACAGATTCACCTAGCAACGTAATCTATGCAATGTGCTCATAAACTTTTATTTCAATTGCAAACCGCTGAAAAGTGTTTCAACGTAAACGCTAGCTGTTTGGAGAGGCACTTTAGAAAAAGAAACTGCCATAAAATGCAGTTCAGAATCCGCGACAGCGTTATCTTTGAACAAAAGTCTTTAAAATGATACGACTTCTCACTTTCGTTTACATGATAGAAGGTGATTTTTATTGGAAGTTATTTAATTGCATTATAATTAAATTCTAGGCACAGATCTATGAGTTTTAATTTTTAAATTGCGTACACCCAAGGAGTTTAATATCCTACCGGAGTTGGTTTTTCCTGATATATGATCTGTATTCATGATAGCCTGATGATGGTATTTAAGGAGTAAGTAAACTACTTTTAGGCGAGCGTGCTCTATCACTTTCAATTATTTATTTATTTATCTTTTATTTAAGACAACTGGGGCATATAAAACTACTACACATAAAGTGACGGTGTCATGTTACGCAGCGCGGTGTCACGTAACCGGCCGTGGAAACGCCGATACAGCAGACTTTTCAGCCAAACCTCTTCTTTGAGGAAGGATTATGTAACATAGTGGTCAAACACAAGCCTACCAATATTATAAAAGACCGCACGATGCCACCGTGGCCTTTAGTTTTTCTAGCTACCCACATAGATGTTCAAGGATAAGTTGTGCACAGTAACGTAATATCGTCTAGACACCAGACCTTTACAACTATAATGATGCGCGCTAGTCCCTAACAGCTGTTCGTGTTGATAGGAGTACCCGTGATTGGCAATAAAATTAAAAGGGGTTCATAGAATTTTAACGAAGTTAACCTTCATATGCCTTATTTAAAAATAAAGATAGTCGATACGATCGAAAGCTTCGGGAGTGCCGGCTGCGTACCAGAATACGCAGCGTTGGAAGGCCTCCCATAAGGTGGACTGTTGACCTGGTGAAGACTATGGGAGTCAGTTGGAAGCGAGACGCACAGGACCGGTCAATGTGGCAACAATTGGGGGAGGCCTATGTCCAGCTGTAGACGTTTTCCGGTTGAAATGATGATGATGATGACAGTTTAATAATAGTGAACGAATTTTCGTATTTTCCCCAAAAATTCTTCACTGATCCATATCTGAAAGGTATTGCAACTAAAACTATAAGACCGTCGCATCCATACACTTCCAAACTGAAACCGAGAATCGCATAAATAACGTCTCGTTGCACGTCGCGACTCATGCACGCATAACTCATACATAACACCCATAAAATGATTACGTGAGAAGAACTAACTTGGTCGCGATAGTCCTGCGTTCCAGATAGACGACACAGTGCCCTTTTGTGCTGGTTTTGATAAAGCTTTTGGGACATACGGATATACTCCAATCCTCCAATCTTTACAAATTTGGATGAAAATTGTCACATGTCACATGGTCTACCCTAGACCATGTCCTGGAATGGGATACTGTTCATCCCGGGAGTAGGTATGTTCCCTTGGTATAATTTTCTACTTTCATTCAGGAGGGTTCAAAACGAAGGTTTCCGCCTTAAGACTGTTCCACTCAAAGCTATGAGGTTCTTTCTTCATAAGTTCTGTGTTTCCTGATAGCTAAAACCTAGCAGTCTTTAAGTCAAGAGTGAATAGGTTACTTCTAGGCAAGCGTGCTCCATCTTCGACCACATCATCGCTTACCATCAGGTGATATAGTGGTCAAACGCGTGCCTATCAATAGTAAAATAAAAAAGTTCCCCTCAGATATTAAACTACATGGTGCTCATATGATCTGACCGATACACTAATTATGTACACATTAAAAGAGACTTTGACCTCTAAGTTTGTTTCGGTGATTCGTCTCAGAGTAGTCTACTTGGAAATATAGGGAACTAGTTGGACCCGCGCAAATTCGTCTGCTCTTCTGCTGTTGGTCTTAGCGTGATGATATATGGCCTATGGCCTTCCTCGATAAATGGGCTATCTAACACTGAAATAATTTTTCAAATTGGACCAGTAGTTACTGAGGTTAGCGCGTTCTAGCAAACAAACAAACAAACTCTTCAGCTTTATATATTATTAGTATTAGTATTAGTAGGTACATAGATAGATAATCTTTTTGGTAATTTTAATTTGGGCACTAAATGAGAATGCCAGTATAGCAGAATGACGTAAAAGATTGAGTTCTAAAACTTATTTACAAAATTAATATTAATAATCGAGTTATAGAAGTAAATATTTAATGTTTAAACTGAAATTTCACACTTTCGAAGCATTTATTGCATGTTTTTTAGTTGCACACTTATCATGGTTAAACAACTTTGTGGTTTTAGTGGAATTTTATAATTTTTAACAGTTAAATTCTACACCGAACGCGGGAAATTACATAATAGTCTTTCACACAAAACAGGAGATTATAAAACTCATCAATACTTCACTTTCCCACAGTAAAATGTGACTCGAATTTTATTCGATTAGCTGGTTATCGAAAAACATGTATTAAAGAAACTTTTATCTCTACCAATACTAATAAAATAATGCCGGATATTTCGATATGGGACGCAGAATGCACGGGCCCAGATGTATTGGTATTCGCCAATACCCTTCAGTTGCACTTACCATAAATTAATTGTCGTTTCAACGTTAATTTAATTTAAACAGAATATTCAGTATTAATCGTTGGTAGTGGTCAAATTAGTTCCATAGTGTCACACGCGATTTCAAACCTTATGAATTTGGTATAAGTTCGACATTAGGATATTTTGACACAGGAAGCGAAGTCCCATTACTGTTTGCGTGTCCACCCTTTCTGGCCTCATAACTGATATGTAAATAACAACAAATTACACCTCATTAAAACTCATTTTATTGTTATTTGGTAATGTAATTCATTAATTATTCGTATTTCCTACTGAGTATAGCTAGCTTTGCCTGAAATAAAACATAAATTTTAACGTTATCAAAGCATGAAGATAACATAATGCAATCAGAATTAGAATTGTACTTAAATGTACTTTTTATGATAATTTCATTGCTCGATGAAAAGTACGATTAGGGCTTTAATTAATGGCACGTTTTTAATTGGTCAAAGTTATCTTTCGACGTAACATCTGTTAGGTACATAAAATAACCTAAATTCAAGTCATTATTTTAACTTACTAAATTAAAATATCAGTCGCCGGTGAAGCCAAGATTTTCATAAAACACAACCGCACAATGCATTTCTCTTTCTTCACGAGTACTTTTATAACAAACCATTACGCTTTACATTCTAAAGGCAGCAGATATCATTTATGAATAAAAGAAAACAATTTTGTCGTTATTATGCAACACAGGACCGCTCAAGTTCTTTGTTTCGCCCTTTATTTAGTAGCAGGAGCCGAACCGGGCGCACACTGTCAACTCTATTAAGAAAAAAATAATATAAAAAAAAAAGAAATAAAAAAGTAAATTAAAAGCCGAGACTAGCGTCCCAGTCATTCAAGCGCGAATAAAAGTGTTTCATTAAAGTGTTGTTATTGATGGGGACCCGCGAGATGGCGTTTAATCAACAGCTGTACTGTTCGGACTCCTTTCGACTTTATTTTTAATTCGACTTAATTGCTAGAGTTACGACGCCGTTTGGTCGAAGGACCAGAACGTTTTACGCTCAAAACCTTTATTGGAGTGAAGGTTCGATCTTAATTACTAGAATGTATACAACCTCTATGTTGCTGTTTGTGCAGCCGAGACAATAGTAGCACAAGAATGTAATTGAAACTTCCACCTTAATTTGTAACTACGTTTTCAGTCTGGAACCGAATCTAGGGACGTTCCATTGTTCCTCGATTAATTTAAATTATTACTTTCGGTTCAATTTGTTGCGATTTTTGTCTCAATTTACACATTGCGTTCAATTTGAAACGTGACTTGTACCAGTAATGTAATTAAGGAAAGCTTACGGTACATTTTTTGATGTATGATCTACTGACGAGCAATTAGCCCCAAAGTTAATTGTAGGGCTGTCTCTCGCACTTAAAACACTGGTGTGCAATTATTATTTAAACATAAATTTTAGTAACTGGTGCCGAAGATTTATGACGGATTTTGTTTGTATAAAATTAAATTTATTTAAGTATTTTAGTTCGCGTGAATTTATGGCTAATTACGAATTTAACGGATAAAGTTTCACCGTGGGAGTAACTACCAAATATTAACCGCTAGAACCACTTTTTTTCCACTAGCTTCTGCATACATGCCAGAAATGATCCCAAGGGAACATGCTTCCAGGATAAAGTGGCTTATGTGTGGTGTGTTGGTGGGTGGTGTGGTGTGGTGTTTGGTGTGTGGTGTGTGGTGTGGGACTATAATCTCTCTCTGTGCCAAATTTAATCCAGATCTGTTGATGATTGAGTAACATCCGTCCATCCAAACGTTCGCATTTGTTACGGCAAGATTATAACCGCTTTATATTATATAGTTCCTTTTGCCTTCATCAAATGCTAATTCTTCATCATCATAACAAACGACGATCGACTCCAAGAAACTTAAATAAACCTCTTACTGAACAATTCCAACAGAAAGTTTGTTCTTTTTTTAAAAAAGCAGTCCCTGTTTCGCCAGAACCGAATCCGATTCCGATTTCGATCATTAAAAACCGTACTATATCCATAATACTTCATGTTTCGCGTTCCTGGTTGTGCTACAGTGCGGTACGTATGCAGGGGGCATTAAACAGGCTCTGTGGGCAGGCCGTGCATTCAGACATTAATTACGTAATTAAGTGAACGATTAAATCGATTGTTTAATTCGTTTTGCGGCCATTCGATTCGATAATTTGATTGTTCGGACCATCTTTGGAATAGGCCGTCGTGGTTAGCGAAGAGGTTGCAATTGCAACAATTAGTAGATTTTGCTTCTAGCTAATTGTATTGGGATTGAAAGATAAGATTTTATCTAGAGGGTATTTTATCGGACTGCTTGAGAGAAATTATTATACCAATGTTTTGTCTTCGTCTGGAATATTTATATTGGAAAAGACATAACAACAAATAGAAAAGGGTCAATGGACGGACGATTCCAACTTGAACTTGTGTTGTGAATATACGTGGTTTTCCAATTAATTTCTGTTATGTCCAAAACACCGTATTTACAGTTAAGAAAAATACTGTAAACAAAGTGTGTAAACATTTGTACAAAGAAGATTCTTCGATGTTACAAAACTGACCCATATGTATAATAGTCAAATTATAAACATATGAAATGAAATTAGAAAGTGTTATTAACTTTGATTTCCACAATAACACATAATAACAGTCGAATGTAACATGCAAATGTATGGACGATCCACGATCGCGTATTAAGTTTTGATAGAGACAAAGTTACTTAGGAAGAACACAAAAAAATTGTGGACTTTAATACTTTGAAATAAGGTTGCTGACTCTGTGATAGTTGACAGATCAATGGCACAGAACAATGGTTCTTATCGACGTAATATAATAAGTACGTACGCATGCACTTGCCCGGGCGTCGACCAAAATGATACACCATTATAAACTGAAATCATATGATGCCAAAATACGACGATAATGTTCGAAAATCTGGCACAGTTCCGTCAGTAATTGTACAGACCTTTGATCTTGGACTTGGGCTATTTTTAATCCAATTAAATGTGCCAATGAAACGGACATAATTGCGTTAATAATGATCATCGTATGAGGCAAATAGTGCTTTGCGTTCGTTATTTGCCTAAGGCATTTTCATCACTTACTGTACCAGACTAGTTAACAGCTCCCCCGGGCTAACAATAATTTCGTACGATACTATACAAATATGGCCTGAGAGATATATTATGCTAGAATCATATTCGACAAAATGTTTCGTGTGTAGGTGTCATGAAATAAATTATAGATAATCAGGGACCTAATAAATCGTATTTGAATCACTCCTGTGTGAAGATATTAGGTATGTATGACGTTGGTATAAGTTACTACTACTTGACGAAAAGCGCAAGCACTTTAGCGCCCTGATCAAAGGTAGCTGCAGAACACTGTGTGGTGTTAAGACCTCTGCCCCCGCCCCAGGTAGAGGATATCTGAAGATACCCACACGAAAAAAAATCCAGTACTAGGTAACTTCGTTCCCGTGGCTTACCCCCAGGCTCCGTTATATTTATCTGGTTCAAAATTAGCTTATGATATCTTATATCAAAAACAGTCATCTATACTTCTATCTATAAATCTATAAATACTTAATATATAAGGCTGAAGAGTTTGTTTGTTTGTTAGTTTGCTTGAACGCGCTAATCTCAGAAACTACTGGTCCAATTTGAAAAATTATTTCAGTTTTAGATAGCCCATTTATCGAGGAAGGCTATTGGCTATCTATCATCACGCTAACACCAATAGGAGCAGAGCAGTAAAGAAAATTGTGACGCAGACGAAGTTGCTCGGGTCAACTAGTGAAAAGAAACCTAAAGTAGCGAAAGATTCAAACATCAAATCAGCCAAAAAAAAGTATCATTAAAAGTAAGTATCATTTTAATATTCCTCAAGTATCCTCACCATTTGTGTCTCCAAATCTTTCATATAATCACTCTATTCAAGTTATAAAGTTTAGTGAGCAAAACAAGTTGCTCCTGCGATGGCCGCGACTGTAATAGCTTGTTTTTACGACACTTAGTGACAACACTGGGGTGCATGGGGTCTGTTACCATCTTAAGACTCAAGCCAACCTCACCTGCTAGCGGTGCACCCTGCTGTCCAACGGACGAGGCTCTGGCGAACCTGGTTTCCCTCTCGTAGGGTTGTGGGGGTCAGACGGCTGGTCGCCCCACGTAAAACCAACTTCAGCCAAATAATCAAATGGACAAGAAGTTGAAAACGGGTACTCGGGCTAGGGCGTCGCCGCATAACGACGCGCAGGCACATCGCCCTAAACCTGCGATAAGTGGGCTAGGGCTACCGTGTCGATTACGGGCACGGCTAAAGAGGATAGTACCCAAGAAGAAGTTCCGCTTTGCCACCTGGAACATTGGCTCCCTAACCGGACGTTGCCGAGAACTCGCGGACGTACTTGCGAAGCGTCGGGTCCAGTGCGCCTTCCTTCAGGAGACGCGCTGGAAGGGAAATAAGTCACGTGACATCGGGCAGGGGTACCGGCTAGTGTACACCGGATCACCAACGGGCAGGGGCGGAGTGGCCGTGGTGCTGTCTAAGGACCTTCAGGATGGACTCCTTGAAGTAGACCGATGCAGCGACCGGTTGATGCGAGTTAGGGTGCTGATCGAAGGGTCGGTAACGAACCTAATCAGCGCCTATGCTCCTCAAACTGGTTGCTGTGAGTCTGAAAAGGAGGCCTTCTGGGATGAGTTCGAGGACGTACTACGCGCTATTCCGAATTCCGAAGGTGTTTTGGTTGGGGGGGATCTCAACAGTCACGTAGGTCAGTTTGCTGGAGAGTACGGACGTGTTCACGGTGGTTTTGGATATGGCCAGCTAAATGCAGAGGGAGTCAGTATACTCAGCACCTGCGCTTTGTCTGACCTAGCCATCGCGAACACGTTCTTTCAGAAGAAGCCCCAGCATCTTATTACGTACCGTAGTGGTGCCTACTCAACCCAAATAGATTACCTGCTGGTGCGACGGTGCCACATTGGCAAGGTTACCAACTGCAAAGTCATCCCAGGTGAAAGCCTAACGGCTCAACACCGCCTCCTTGTCCTGGACTTTGCGGTTGTACCGAAAAAGAAAGTGACCGAAAAACGCAAACCCCGCACAAAGTGGTGGTTGCTTGATGGTCCTAGGCAGTCGGACTTCATCGCGGAGGTCGAGCATTTCGAGATCAGTGCTCCGCATGAGTCCGCTCAAGAGATCTGGAGTAGGATCCATTCAGCAATCACCGATGCGGGTAAGCGCGTCCTTGGCACTTCTCGTGGTGGCCGCACCATAGAAAAAGAGACGTGGTGGTGGGATGACGGGGTGCAGGAGGCGACTCGGAAGAAGAAGGTTTTATTTAAACAGTGGCAAGGGTCCAACTCTCCGGATGACAGAGAGGCATATGGAGCGGCTAAGCGCGCTTGCAAAAAAGCTGTAGCCAGAGCCCGCAGCAAAAGTCTGGCGCCCTTGTACGACAAGCTGGAAACTGCGGAGGGGCAAAAGCTTATTTTTAAGCTGGCGCGTGCCCGGGAGAAAGCTACACGGGACATTAGCAAATGTCTCTGTGTAAGGGACGCCCAGGGTAAGCTGCTCTACGATGCCCCCTCTGTTAAGGAGAGATGGTGTACATATTTCGCGGAGCTGTCTAACAAACAGCATCCCCATAACCTTCCTCCCGAACCGCCTCCTAACCTTGGACTTATTTCCCCTATTTCCCCCGACGAAACCCGCATTGCTCTTCGCCACATGAAGAACCGGAAAGCGGTCGGGCCTGACAATGTGCCAATTGAAGTGTGGAAGGCGATGGGCCCACATGGCGTGGACCTTCTGACGGATCTTTTTAACCGCATCCTGATCACCAAGGAAATGCCGAACCAGTGGCGATTTAGCCTGATTATCCCTGTATACAAAGGCAAAGGTAGCGTACAGGATTGTAGTAGCTACCGCGGTATCAAGATCATGTGCCACACCATGAAGCTCTTCGAGCGCATCATTGACACACGGCTCCGTAGCGAGTGTACTGTCTCTGAGTGTCAATATGGCTTCCGGGCGGGTAACAGCACCATGGACGCAGTATTCGCCTTACGGAATCTGGCTGAGGCTTACAGAGAGAGAAGGAGAGCTTTGCATATGGCCTTTTTAGACCTACAGAAGGCCTTCGACTGTATACCTCGGCAGTCCATCTGGTGGGCACTGCGCTTCAGGGGCGTTCCCGAGGCCTATATTGACATTATCAGAGACATGTACCGCGATTCCGTGTCCTCTGTCCAGACCGCTGTTGGCGAATCGAATGGCTTCCCAATATCTGTTGGCGTTCACCAAGGCTCGGCTCTTAGCCCGTTCTTGTTTAACGTAGTGCTCGATGTAGTTACGGCAAACATCCAAGATAAGCCCCCATGGCTAATGATGTATGCCGATGACATCGCCCTCGTTAATCAGAACAAAGCCCATCTTGAGCGCAAAGTCAACATTTGGAAGGACACGCTTGAAAACGGTGGTCTGAGACTAAATGTGGCGAAGACTGAGTACATGTCCTGTGGCGGCACGGATTCAAATAGGTTCATCCGAATAGGTTCGGACCTGATCAGAAAGTCCGATACGTTCAGGTACCTTGGATCCGTGCTGCACGAGTCTGGCAATGTGGACGACGATGTCCAAGCACGTATAGGCGCGGCTTGGGCGAAGTGGCGCGAGGTAACGGGCGTTGTATGCGACCGCAAAATGCTTCCGAAGCTCAAGGGGCAGATATATAAATGCATCATACGGCCTGTCCTACTGTACGGCGGTGAATGTTGGCCAGCACTAAGCAGACACACCCAGGAGCTTCGCGTCACGGAGATGAAGATGCTGAGGTGGATGAGTGGCGTAACGCGATCCGATCGCATACGCAACTCTTTCATCAGAGGTACTCTTGGTGTCCGTGACGTGGGGGAAAAACTGCAAGAGTGTCGTCTGCGATGGTATGGCCACATCATGCGCCGCCCTATGGAGTACATTGATCGGGGATGCATGAATATGGCTGTTCTTGGGGCTAGGTCCCGTGGTCGCCCTCGCAAGCGCTGGTTGGACGTCGTTAAGTCCGACATGAGAGCCAATGGCCTAACTGAGAAGGATGTCCAAGATCGGGCAAAGTGGAGGAAGCTAAGTAGGAAGGCGGACCCTGGCAATAGCCGGGATTAACGCCAGGTAGAAGAAGAAGAAGAGTGACAACACTAGTTATGCACTGTTATTAAATTAACACTTTATGACCATAGTTAATGGGTTTGAGGCGTGCTAAAACACCTGTCACTAAATAAATGAGAATAGGCGGATTCTATTACGAGCTGAAATCTGACGGAAATTAAAGTCAGTTTACTACTCGTAGCACAGCGGCACGAGATAAATCTGTCAATGGTGTCTATTTGCTATGTTTGATTCATTTATTCAAGCACTATAATAACCTTGTCTATGATTATTCACTTCATCATATCAGCCGAAAGACGTCCACTGCTGGACATAGACCTCCCCCAAGATGGGGGGGAGGGTTCGCCATAATCGCCACACTTGGCAGGCGGGTTGGCGATCGCAGCGTATGGTGTTGAGTTTTACAAAGAACGCTGCTACCCATTCTCTGGCGAGTCCCTTAGTCGCCTCTTACGACACCACGGGAAGTAATGAGATGGTATTATTCTTTTACGGCACCATACGGCACCGGCTGACACCATACGGCAAATTACAAATTTTTGGATTATTCACTTACTTTTACATAAATCCTGTTACTACGGTATTGTTTTCTTTGGCTCTAATCAAGTGACATTCTGCAGTGCAATTTGGAAACATCTCGCCGTGAAAAATTTGATGAAAAATCATGAAGGGAGCTGTCAATCCATGCAATTAAATGACAGTTCACTTTATGGTCACACGACCTAAGTTTACACTGAAATATCAACGGAATTGACCGACTATTAGCGGTAGCGTGGCGAATGCGATTGTCAAAAAGTCAAAAATGTATGGAATTAACAAACGCTGTCGGAATGTCACGAGATAAATCTCTTTCATTTTGACATTTTGACAATCGCATTTACTGATAATGACACTTTATATAGTGCCTCTTATTACCAATCTCAAAGGCGAATGCAGCCAACCATCAACATTCAACTTTTGCTTTCGATATTTAATCTGACCACCTCTAAGAATTTCGTAGCTCCAGTTCGAATGACCATAATAGACCTACATTTAGCTTAACAGGCCTTAAGCCTAGTGCACACGTGTACCGTGCCAGCACAGGCGGTGTAACGTTGCATGGCGACAATAATTTAACGTCAACGGCACTTGCATTGAAACCGCACTACAATTTAAGAGCTGAGCAATAAGGGAGCCAGCATTGTCTGCCAAGTCTCAGGTTACCAGCATTCATGCACTACGCTTTATGCGCGCCTGAATCTAGTTTCTGGAAGGTTCTATTTGATTCCTTAGTTCTTGGATGGAGACCTACCGCGTGATGTATGGGGGTGTTCGTAATTTGTTTTAGAGTACAAAAGCTTTGTTAGAATTTAAATCAGTTTTGCGAACAGTGTGTGGGAGCAGTCTATTTATTTTATGATCACGTTCCGTTTAAGCGAAGCATGTAATTTATTTACGGTAACTTGATTTTTATTCATAACTTTTAGGAAATTGTCGGTCTGTTATTATTGGACGAACGTATCCCTACTGAAGTCTCTTCAATCTTACGGCATTGTTACAAAAGTAAGAGTGGTAACCGCATAATTTCTCTTTCTTTTAACGGTCAGCTCCGCAAATCTGTGCCAACAGTTTGACCACCTTTTCCAATTTTATCTGATCTTTCTTGGTAAGATTGCAACAATGGTAGTTGTGTCCACAAGCTTTTGCAACTCTTCTTTGTTCATAATTTTGCTAGCAGTAATATTTTTGTTACACGATTACACGAAAAAATGTAGAATAAAATATTTTCTTGTCCAGGCCAATGACATAACATATTTGGCAAGTTATAGATAACGACAATACAAGTCCACTTCATTTACATAACATAACATTACTGGCATGAGATCAACAAAAAAGACATGCTAAAAAAGAAGAAAATGATGAAAGAAAATTACTATATGACATCACGTCTCTTATGTTTCAAGCAAATAATTGTCGAGATATGGGTTACATTCCCAAACGTGGGTAATTGAACCTTCACTGTCAACGGCAATATAAGATAATTGTGCAATTAGTAGAAGTTGTGTTACGTAATCGGAGAAGCGACGATGCTCATGGCTAAATAGAACGCAGACGACCGACTATAAATCGGACCGACGAAACGTCGGTAGCTAGAATACTCCTAGCACTCCTAGTATTCTAGCTAGTAGTAGTTCAAAGTTCTTTCAAAAATTTACCGAACCATGAGCTGTATTAGAAACGCGTAGCGCCGACGCGACGCCAAGTGATGGGAAAAGTATGATAACGATGAAAATGTATTGAAATCGGAAGGTTTGTTTAAGAATTACGGCTCATTTCAGGGAACACATTCATAATACATATAAATGTGACACATTTTTTAGCTGCTGTAATTACTTAACCTAATTAATTTTCTAGAACCAATTGACTATTGACTTGTGTCATGATATTTTCCAGAAAACGGATATTATACCGTTTTTAGGATAAGGAAATACGATTGGTTTAAAATCGCGTCCTGCTACTATATTGAGTTGATTGGAATACGAGCGCAGTCTCTGATGAAATTTCGTTGACAGTTGAACTGAAATCGGCGACCGATGAAAATCGGTTGTCTACTAAAACTAAGAGAAATGCGGTCAAGTACAAATTGTCTTTTCTTAATCGAATGCCTTAGAATTAGAACAGTTTAATTGCTCTAGATGGGATTAATGTGTTCGAAGTGAATTCTTTGTTCCGTGCCGAGAGATAAGCCAATCGATTAATCTCATACCGCCATGAAGCCAAATTGGGTAGAACATTTGTTTTCATTGGGTTTTTGTCTTGAGATAAATAACTGTTAATTTTGTTGGGTGAAAACTTTGTTTGAAGACAGAGGGAGTGTAAAGATTGTTTCTTAGTAGTCAAAGAGTCTTTACTAGAAAACAGTCTTACAAACTGTTAGTAGTTTATCGGAAAAACCTGAAGAGGTATATTTTTTCATTCCTTTTGTAACTAAAGTCTTTTATCATATAAAAGACGCCTATGCTCTAGTAGTAAAGATATAAGGGCCTTTGCATACGGCGATTTTTTAACGCGCCAACGATGTACAGATGTCGCACACAAACGCGCTTTAAACGCAATTCAGACGCAGACAGTTCTGCTTTTCGATCATCTACAGCGCCGTGAGCGCACTGCGCATGTACGTCTTCGCGTTAAAAATTCGCCGCGTGTATAGGCTATAGGCTGATTATGTGATCACTGATCATACAAAATAAAAACTGCCGCAAGCTGTTATCAATCTTGCATGTGGAAATAAATATACAGCAACTATCATAGTTTCAAAACGAAATTATTATCCAAAATCAATTTCTCATGATTTTTCACCCATCACCAAAATACAGTACCAAAACAAAAAACTGCATTCGTGAATTTCCTACATGAACGTCATTTAAAACCGTCTTATTAAGATAAAACTTCAAGTCCAACGGAGGCTGAACGTAGAACTTTTGCTCTCTACAAGGTAGTCATTAGGGGCCCGTAATGCTCTCTCCTTGGTTAGATACATTCTTGCATTCACCGGCTGTATTTTTAGAGGCAACTTTTCCGCCTATCTGAGCTTGCTATGGTGGTATGTAGTTACAAGTTCAATTTTTGGGTTTTATTTTAAAATTATTAGGTAAAAGGTTCTAACACGTGAAAGCCGAAAGAAAGTCACCGAAAAGTACTGTACAAATACGATCCTATCCTCTGTCAGTCCAGGCTATGATCTAATTGTGTTCCAAACATCTAGATCCATTCACCCGTTGAGACATGGTTGATTCACAAACAAACAACCAAACAAACAAACAAACAAACAAACAAACAAACACCACACAACAACAAACAAACAAACAAACATTCACTTTCAGATTTAACTAATTTCATCTTAAGTAATTTTTTTAAATGTCAAAATTAATGGGTCTGCAGTAAAATTTTGTCTTGGGTACTCACGATTATTTTGGACTTCCGGTTTTTTTATTACCTTGCCAACCCTTATCATAGAGGTAAATCGAAGCCCCTTTCTCAGCCAGGTAAAAGATTCATTTGTGCTGGAAATTAGAAAGTCTCTCCAGGTAATTAATGATCCAGTAAAAAGATATACAGAGCACGATAGCCAAATATGAATATTAATTTAAGGCCCATTTTCATATAAAGTACATTTTAAAACAATACGCTTGTATTTCTCGAAGAGTTAGGTGAAAGTAAGCATGGCAGTTATCAGTTCTTGGGGGAGAGCATCAGTGACCACATACTGCCTAGCCAGGCTCAGGCGACATCTTTAATAGTCTTCCCAGGGATGTGCCCGAACAGGCTGTGCTCTGAAGGGGTTCATGTGCTGATGAGGTAGGTGTGAGGTAAAAGTCCCAAATTCCATGGTATTCACAAAAACTTCTGGCGCATTTTTTAGGTATCCTCGATAGCAAACAAATAAATAAAATTTTAAAATTATTTTTAAAATTACTGGCAACGAACCCGAAGGAAGGGAGTGTCAGACTCTTACTGACTAAAACCCATCCCTTTGCGTTCCAGGACCGCAGTGCCTCTTTCAAACAAATTGCTTGCTACCACGTTTCTGATGGAAAAATCACAATGGACTTTGCTTGACCCCGGGAATTGCACCCAAAATCTCATGCTTAGCAATACGACTTTTACAACACCCCCAGAAGGTGATAGCATAGAACATGGGACTATTCTCGGCCCCAACACCAAATAAATTGGAACTTAGGTAATATTGGAAGTACTTCTAAGCCAATCAAATCGCGGAACCGATACACAAAAGCATCAACATTGAGAAACAAGCTCTATATTCCATAACACACAAGGATTACTTCGCAACTCTCAATAAGGATATCGGAACAAATTGTCAGTAATTTTGTTTTTTTCTCACGAGCAAAAATCTGAATAGAACTCGCGGTAACTTTAGGATTCAGCCGCGGTTTACGGCTCACGATATCAAGACTTGTTCGAGAAAATTGCTTATTTGAATCCATACCTCTATTTCCTGTTACCTCAGCGCTTTCACGGTTCATATTCTCAGGATATAAAAGCGTTTTACGTTCATACGTTTGGGAAAACAATTTTTATTTAGTTTCAAAACGTGTAACATTTTTCGTTTTAAATGCTGTGTAAACACTGCTTTGAAATGAAAATAGAGATATTTTAAGAGATTTATCCTGTTTCTTAGATTTATCTTACAACAGTTTAGAGTTACTAACTATTTCAAAGAGTACTTCAAAGTTTATTCAATTTGAAAGATTCTAAGGTACCTAAAATTACATAAACTTTAATGCTTTTTAGTCTTTAAAAAAAATTTGCTTTAAAACGACAGCCAATGTAATAAGCCTCATTTTATTTTGCTCATAACCATTAATAGGTACTTAAATATTACATAATAACAATCTAGATAATTTGTGTTAAGTGCAAACTGTGGTTTTTAAACACTACTGGTTACTTTACTAAATCACTAACAACAATAAAATTGAACCTCAAATATTAATTTACAGGCAGGTCGGGATTACTGCACTGAACTGTAGTATGTTTAAATAAATATGCTCGTTTCAAATTGAAATATTTAAATTAAATTTCACAGAAGTCAGTATTAATAATATTAGAAATAAAATTAAATTCAAAAATCGTCATGTCACGTCGTTGGAAAATGAAGCTTTGCAGAAACGTCTTCTAGAATATGATTCTAAATAGAAATAGCTACTTATAATATTTTAATACCAGGTGTATCTAGTCAGAAATCAGGCTAGATTTTTTGTAAAGATGGGAAATCATCATATGACTCTTCCCGCTCTGGACGAAGCAGAAGGGAATGTCAGACTCTTACTGACTAAAACCTATACGTGTTCCTAGGCCGCGGTGACTTTCGAACAAATTTCCGTAACCCTGGCTGGAGACTAGATATACCTAGTACTAAAAAATTATAAGCAGCTATTTCCATTTTTATTAATGACATTTATCTTGATGGTTTGTTAAAAATATACTTTAACACGACAATATTTTCTATAGTAGTCTGGTGTTTAATTGCTGACTACACCAAACAGATTCAATATCCTTATGAAACACTGCCATTATGCTGATCGCCCCATTTTTTTTTGTTTTCCTTTTGCCCAATTTATGAAATCCTCAAAGTCACTGTCCTGCAGACCATCGCAAAAAAATAAATAAACAAAATAATATCTTTATGCTTTAAGATCAAAGCTTCACGAAGTTTTGCAGTCTTACCTAAAAAGTAAATAAAAAGCGTTTGAAAGCATTTGATGGTTGACTGCAACGCTCGGCAGATCTGAAAGCCGCACCTTATTCCTTCCTAATAATTTCTACGCCGGAAATTAAACGTTGCAAACCACAGCTAAACGGGAAACTTTAAAATTAAAACTGTTAAGTACACACCTTGGAGAATAAATAAGACAAGCGTGAGAGTTCAAACGTGATTTAATGTTCCTTATCTACACAATACAGTTTTGCGTGTAAACAGCATTTAACTTAGTATTGATGAACGTGCAAGATCTCGGACGGGTTTTAATGAATTTACCAACTCAATCCCACTATTTTATGTGGAGCGACCTCCAAAATCCATTAACTTGGTAACGCGGAACTTCTTGGCAGACTGATGTCAGATTTTCTGCCTTCTGACCGGATGGGCAACGACTGCCTAAGATCTACAAATTTCACCCGGGACATGACTTAACGAGCCACGGGTCGGTCTTTAAGGTTAACTTAAAGATCGACCCGTGCGGCTCTTATTTTAGCCACAAGCTCCTCTAACAAATCGATGCTGTGATTAATCTACCAACTTCTTGTGAATATTTTCACATTCCTTAACTTTGAAGAAGAACAGACTGGTTGTCGTCCTGATATTCTGTAGGAGCCCATTCCAAAGGGAAATCGCCTGAAAAAAGAACAAGGACTGGGTAAACCCAGAACGGAACATCCTAGAATACGGTTATTCCTTTGATTTACAATTTTTAAAGTTCCAAACAAAAAACGGAACCTTTATAGGATCACTCGGGTGTCTGTCCGTCTGTCTGTCTGTCTGTCTGTCTGTCCGTCTGTCACAGCCAGTTTTCTCCGGATCCACTAGACCGATTCTGTTGAAATTTGGCACACATATGGACCTCTGTGACGCAAACACGGACCCGTTACGTAAATTATTCAATTTTAAGTAATGGGATCAGTTTTTGGGGGTCAAACTGGAAATTAAACAAACAAGAGATTTTTTGAACAACATCGTGTAACATATCAAATGAAAGGGCTTACTGTAAGTATTTTAATTATATTTTTTTCATAATTTTAAAATATATGGTTTTGAAGTTATACAAGAAATTAGGCAAAAAATTACCATTCCCCTCTCTCATCTCCGAAAATACTGAGCTTAAAATTTAAAAAAAAAAGGCGATAATACTAGATCTTTACCTATATATTACAGGAAAATCTGTATGAATACTATAGTGTTAAAATAACATGTTAAAAAAAATTGTTCGGAACCCTTGGCACGCGAGTCCGACTCGCACTTGGCCAGTTTTTTTTTATTTAAATAAAAAGTAAGGCTGACAAGGAGAAAGACTACTTATTTTTAATTTCGTAAAAATACTTAATATTCCCTAGCGCTCTACAGCCTGTATTATTTCTCTAAGGTCCTGCTCCTTCCTTTCTTGAAGAATTCCACGTTTATCTTGTAATCTTCAATGGGGGCTGCAACCCTTTTCCCGATTGTACTTTTTACAGGAGTTTTGAACAAGCCGCGTTCGTTTGTACGGTACGAATTAGCAGACTCTCCCCTTTTAGCTTGGGGCTGACGTATTACTGTATATAAAAGAGGAAAAATAGGTAAGTAGGTACAGATTATACAGTGATTTGATCCCAAGAGAGTTATAACGAGGTTATTGAACTCGTTTTTGGGGCAAATCTGACACTTTATGTGTTTCACTGAACAAAAGGAGTACAGCTACTGAATTAATTCTAAAAAGAAGCATATATTTCAGCAAAAAATAGGCGTATGTTTGCATACGTATTTAGAATATAAAACAGACCGACTAATCGACATAATCAAAAATACATTTGTATCCAAATAAGTTTTTCAAAACATCCAAAGAGAAATGTGCCAAATGTCAGACATATATTCACATTGTTTGTCATTGTACGACCTTATTTTGATTGAGTCGAAACAAAATCGAAATGTATTAATTGTTGAAAACATTATTCGTAAAGCCCTTTAAGTGTAACTTTATATAAAACAAAGAACATTAATATATCGTTGACCTACATAGTCTAGACAAATGAGTACTTTCACATGAGGTACCGATTTTATCTAAAAATATCTCGACGGCGGAGAAAAAATTTGAAGACTCTCGACCATCCAATGAAAGAATCTACAAACTAGATATTGTTTCTAGATCTAGAAAATTATTTTCAACTGCTTAGCTTTTTTCCAACTATATTGGGGTCGGCTTTCAGTCATCCCGTACTCAGCTGAATACTAGTATTTTCACGGTACTTCTTGGCAAGACTGGTGTCAGATTTTCTGGCTTCTGATAATCTGTAAGAACGACTGTCATCTACAAATGACAGCCGGGACCGTGTTTTCCGAGGTGCCGAAAAGTCTCACTATAATGCGATGGTCACCCATCCACAGACCGACCTCGGCAAGCGTTGCTTAACCTTGTAAATAGATCTGTGTGGCTGCTATTTAGTCAATAGCAGAAAATAAACTGCCAAAATCTGCATCAAGAAACACTAAACGCAAACCCACAAGTTGAAAGTTACACAAACCACCATTCATTCAATAACAATATCCCAGAAATTTATCACTATACCATCCCAATAATAAACTAGGAATACCGAACAAATCACTGCAGTACAGTCGAACAGCATACTAAATACTCCGCACATTGCAAACCAGCATCTGGATACTACAATACCCAAGTACATGTGAGTCGACTCAGTTGAGTAATTGGCGTCATAGTGATGCACAATAAACTTGCCAGGGTACACTGCACACAATAAATTCCAGTTTTACGTCTTTGATTAGCTCGAGCTCAGGTTACTTCATGACCCAGCGTTCATACAGTAGGTACTTACATTCGGAATGCCTTTACTTGATGTTAGACCACCCTTTTAGCAGATGTTTGTTTTATTGCTGATTCGGTTTGTGTTGCAGTTGCAAGCTCTTGTACTAGAGCTTTTAAACCGCATTGCTGTTAACTTTAATTTGGAAACAAACATTAGTTTTAACAGTGTATGGTTTTATTGTGTTAATGAGGTCGTTATAATTATCATGAATGGGTATTCAATGCGTATTTTACATTGCATTGCAATGCAGTACAATAAAATAATTTTATTAGACTAAAAATAAATCTACTTAATTGTAATGGCACAATTATTTTGAAAGTGGACGATAAATATTTTGAAGTACAGTCTGAACAACTTTTTAATGACCTCTTTGTCTTGATTAAAAACTACAATTTAGTATTGTGGTAACTTAACGCTCGCCACTATAGAATTTTGTAATTTCTTTGAAATTAGTTATATTCTTGGCAGGGGGCACATTGCTCGCAGAACAGATGGTCGATGGGGCCAAAAAGTATCTGGAGAGGCGACCACGTACCAGAAGACCTACCGGAAGAGACCTTGTGAGGATGCAGCGGTGGAACCACTGCACCGATGACCTGGTGAGGGTCGCTGGTAGCCGATGGATGCGAGACGCATAGGACTGGTTGTTGTGCCAACACTTAGGAAAGGCCTATGTCCAGCAACAGACGTCTTTCGGCTGATATGTGGAAGATGATGATATTCTGGTTGAAATTATTTTAACAAAAACTTTCCTATATTTTCTTTAACAAGAATTAATTTACTTACAATCGTCCGTGGTTTCTTAAAAAAGTGTAACGGACGAAATGATTCCACAGAATTCGTTTCGCTCCTACTCCTGACGTCTGGCAGTCAACTATAATAAATGATCTAAAAATATTCCGGTACATTCGACATCAGCTTTTGTATTAACACTATTATCAATTTGGCAAGCTTTAATATGGTGATTACTGCTATAATTTGTATTCTTCTCTGTAGGTTGCTTTATGATTTTTATTAATTTAAATAAAAAATATTCGTCCATCTTACAATGAAAGTACTCGATGATGTGAAATGTGAATTTGTATATTGAAATTACATGGTTTATTGTAACTTTTATAAATGCAAAAGTGATTTATGTGTTTGTATTCTCTTCACTTCGTAACAGCTGAATGGATTCAGATGAATAGCACACGGATAGACTACGTCCCGGAATAGGTCATAGGATAATTATTTTCATCCCGGGACTATGTTCTACTATGATAATACCTCTCAAATTAATAAATTCCAAAAGATATTTAAATAAGGTTTAAAACTTATCATTTAATTTAACATATTAGTGATTTGTCACTAATTTTATAAGCTAGAACAGAAACCATTCATAAGTTTGAATGTAATTTATTAAAATATGTAAATCTTAAATGATGTTTATAATCAGCATTATTTAAAAGCTATAAAATAGTTTAACTAGACTGACTATTAATTAAATCTATTCGTAGTAAAAGCAACATTGCTTAAAGCAATGACTAACCAATCGAATATGTATTATATAATGAAAAAAAAATATGGTGGTTTTCTAAATGGAGTATTTCGAATTAAGAACGCATCAAATCCTAATTAATTATTATTGACAGATATCGACTAAACTTCAACTTCAAGCGTACTCCACCTTCGATCGCATCATTGCCTACCATCAGGTGAGATAGCGGTCAAACGTATGGCTATCAAAAGTAAAAATAATGCTTCATTCAAAAATCCAAGTTTTCACTTAGGAGACAAAATTACCAACAAATAAACAAAGACATTAAATAATGTACAAGTACATCCTGAATTAAACAATTTAATTTAAATATACGTAAAGATTTTTACTATCACAAACAAAGGACCACTCTAACTACATATCAAAATGAGTAGCATCACACAATCACACCCTCCCATACGTTTAAACGTGCGAATAAAAAAAAGTAAAAAAGGTACAATAAATTTGTCTGGCGTGTTTTCGGCCTGACCGGTGCGCCGGATGACATTGCTGTACTGTGATTAATTGTCGCAACGATTGAAACGGTCTAACCCCCCACTGGCAAACGAAATGGAATACTGTGAGCCGAATAGGACCTTTTTAATAACGGGCGCCAAGCAGAAACTAATTTATATGTAGGTATGTCTAATAATACTTTAATGTTACAGTTAGTAAACGGTGGCGTAATAATGGGAATTGGATATGTTGGCGATGATAAGGAAAATTGTTCACATTTAGCTAGGTGTGTCGCTTCATAATACGATCATTATAACGCTACTTGATATGCAAGAAAACATTCTTTAATATTATTGTATCGTAATTTTAAAAGAAAACTGCAATCCCTGATTGGACGCAGAAGTAAACTGAGGACACAGCCTTGCGACCAAATAAAATTTTGGAGAAAACAAAAATAAACTTAACGAACTATGCCATTCAATAAGAATTATTAATTAACACAAACGTATAAAATTATAATAAGCTTTTTGATGCAATTTCACACTCCAGTTAATTAGTTGTAACAGTCACAAACTCTAAAAGGGAGAATAAAAATGTAATAATAATAATATATACAATAATATATCAGTGATATTAAATGCAATATGACAAGCGAATATTTTAAACTCAGCATGTAATCTCGCAAACAAGTGGAGAATTGGCACATTCGAACTTTATTTGACATGTTAACATCTCTTTAAACCGCGGTGCCGTCTGTTTTATCGAATAAAAATATTAAATGCTTTCAATAACATAGCGCGCCGCCGTCGAGCGGACTTAGGGTTCAATACAAAACGGTGTAAGAATCGCTAAGTCATCAGCAATGCCCTTTTATTCCAACTTTCGTCGAACTATGTGATGTTAAAGGGTAAAAAAAAAATGTTTGTGATAGTTTGGTCCATTCTCCTGTCTTGTATTTCCTCCTGTTTCTGTTTGTTTTTCTATTTTAGTAAGTAATTCAACATTATTTATTGTATTTTTATTCCCTATTCTCCTATCTTATCTCCAGATTTACATAGAGTTGCAATATGAATATAAAACTCGAATCTTTTCACACAAAATGATATTTAAAAAAGAAATACGGAACTTGTAAAGCGTGGGATGATTCACACTCGGACCATTTCATTCTTATTTATGATACAGGTGAGTATAAATTAGTTCACTTAACAGAAACCCGCTCTTTAGGGGTCCTCACAAACAGGTTCAATCGGTTAATTTGTATCATTTTTTTCATCTTATTGTGTACGGAATGAGTTTGAAGTCCTTGACTCAACGAGGTGTAACTAAAGAATCGTATTTGAAACGAATCGATGTCCGGAGTTCTTCAAGATCTTTGATGGTTACCCACACCTGCCTCGGTTATCATACAAATCTCTAATTAAGTAATTGTGGCTTTTTAAGTAGGTATTGAGTTTTTTGCTTGAATGTGAACTGATGTTATTGTGAATTGTGACCTCGTTAATTTTAAGAATAGTTTCCTTGTTGCGTTTTTTGCTCGGTTTGATGAGCTTTGTTGAGTGAGCTTTTAAAGGTAGAAGTTTTGCTATTTTGATGGACTTGGTTTATTTTGAAGATTACACCTACTTCCTCTTAATAACACCTTACCTACTTCGTTAATTGCATGTTGCTAATAAAAACTCATAGACTGGCCTTGGTCTGGACAATTAAGATCCTTTTTTTAAAAATTGGAAATCATCAAATCACTCCTTCCGGTCTGAGCGGAGCGGAAGAGGTCAGGCTTTTACTGAGTAAAACCCATCCGTGTTTCTCCAAACGCCTCTTGCGTTCCAGGGATTCTAAATTAAATACTCCTCGTACAATAGGTATTTAGAATTTCTTAAGTCTTGCTTAATTTGCGTTGCTTTTAAACAACATGTTATACATTTATTTCCAAAGACATCAAAATTAACACCCAATAAATAAACAGCATACCTCTACAGTCCACAATCTTGCACATCCAACAATTTCACATAAGTATCAGGTCTATAAACCCATCAAAGGTCATACTGCCAATCAAAATACCTTCACAACTTTCATTCCACGTCGAAAACGGTTCACTAATAGAAAATATTTAATAGAAACTTTATTTTAATTACACTAAGAACTGGTTCCCATTTAAAACAAGCGCTGACCGTGTTTTGTGTGAAGTTATCAAATAATCGACCTTATTGATGTATGGGCTACCGTCTAGCAATGATTTATAATGGCTTCCGACTAGGACATCATTCCTTTGCGATGATTTTCAATCACATCCGACGGTTCGTTAGCTTTCGTATCTGATCGGTCGTGCTCGGCCGTATGTTGTGATGGATGAGGCAGTTTTTTATCGGAGAAACGAAAATATAGCGATGGATGTGTGTGGAGAAAATGTCTATGAGCGTTTTATTGTATTTTGCAAAATTCTATAACAGGATTTAGTAAGAGTGTTTTAACCAACATGATGAAATGGGAGAAGGAAACGTGTTACGGAAAAATTAAATGTATATGGGCAAAAGGCAGGAAAATGTTGATAGCAAGAAAGAAAAAAGAAACACATACCAAAAATAAAATAAAATTAAACGAAATTTCAATTTTATGGAAGTTCGTCCCTATCCGTGTCTTAGCATCGCTCAGCATAATGCTAACGCTGACGGATAAGGTAACATTCCATATGGAAACACAGTGGCATTTATTTTGCATTGAACAATAAGTTTCGTTTTCATAATTTGGATCAGCCAAGTGCCTAATTGTAGCGTTCACATAAGTAACTCAGGAATGTATTCTTTGCGTGCAAAATTTAATCAAAGTTCGTCCATTAATATATCAAGCCAATTGGTTGGTTAAGATCGTTGGCGAAACAAAAGTATCTCACTTCTTCCACATTTGTCTGTCACCAAGTCCAATCAATTTAGGAGTCCGGGTCATCCCTCATCTCTGTTTGCCTGCCAAGATGTCTCTTGCCATTATGAGAAACAAATTTTTCCTTTTTAATTTATTTAAAGTAAGATCTCTGACTGTCTGTTACCCTGTTTAATTTTTTTAATAAATAATAATAAATTAATTTATTCGATAACTTATAGACTAGACATTGTGGACGCGGTTACATTTTTTTAAGGATGGGAAATCCTCAAATGACTCCTTTCTCTCGGGGCCGAGTGGAAGTGAGTGTCAGACTCTTGCTGACTAAAACCCATCCGTGTTCCTCCTGCCCCTTGCCCTTTGCATTCCAGTGCCGCTTTGACTCTTTTTTAAAAATAACGCTACCTGTCTACCCGTACGTTGATGAATTTTAAACTCGATGAATATTTCCATTATGTCACCCTTCATAATGCTTTCTTCGTTCATGTGATCAACTTATATGGTGTTCATAACAAAGAATATTCTATTACATTCTGAAATTAAAGTCTCATCCACTACCACCTAACTCCCTGCCTTCAAAACTATCTTTTACCGTTGGCAACATCAACAAGTGATACAAACACATGTAAATAAATTGAGATGAGCATTCCCGCGGTTGGCAGCACAATCTATCAGTAATTCACGTTGTATTATCAATCAACCGTTCTATGATTGATGAAATATTTTCATCGGTAGCCAGATAACTTGTCCGCTTGAAGTTAATTAAGACTTCTATGTACAGAGTTCCTTACAATATTTATTTTTTGTGGTCTCAGAATAGCGTCATATCTGATTGATAGAATTATGTTCCTCATGAACAAAAGTTCTTTTGAAATTATTGTTTTATGAAATAAATTGAGACTCATTAAAGGTTTCGATGGAATTATTGAATGTAACAAGTAAACTCGTACGTCGGCAAGTGAGCTATTGAGTTGTACACCTATTAAGAAATATGAAAATTCATGATGAATTTTAAGCAGTGGTCGCTGATTTTTTTAAGAAAGCAAACAAATTGCTTAACAAAATATTATCATCGTCCGTTTGATAAGCTTATAATGTATGAAAATGAACGATGTCTGTTTTAGCAACTACCTATTTAATATACGACCTTGTTTGACTGAATATTAGTACAGTAAAGTTGCATAGAGAACATCGAAACTTAACTAGTTGTATGTTGCAAAGTTTTCGCTATGATTGAAATGAATTCACTTGGAAATTATATATTTATCTATTACTAATATATAAAGCTGAAGAATTTGTTTGTTTGTTTGCTTAAACGCGGTAATCTCAGGAACTACTGATCCGATTTTAAAAATTCTTTCAGTGTTAGATAGCCTATTTATCGAGGAAAGCTATAGGCTATATATCATCACGCTAAGATTAATAGGAGCGGAGTAGTAATGAAAATTGTGACGCAAACGAAGTTGCGTGGGTCAACAAGTATACTTATATATTTTTCATGGTAGCACTACTTGTAACCATGTAAAATGTGTAACAACACGCAACCGATGTATAAAAATATACAAGAACATCACGTTGATCACCAGATTTAGGGTTATCTCTAATTTCCAAATGCAAATCCAAAAACATATTTACAATAAGGGGCCTGTCCATTGCCGAGGCAGCGAAACGGAGAAATGGAGAATTTTAACCAACGGAATTGCATAAAATTGTCGCACTACGTGAGTCACTGATATTTTGATGGACATGATTGGTTAATATTTTTCCGTTTCTCTACTCTGCTGCCTCGCACCGCGCAACCGCGCAAACGGCGATTGATATTATATCCTGAAATATTTCCGCTGCCTCGGTCTGCTGTAAAGGACAGGCACTCTAAGGATTGTAAGCAAAACCAATGCTTAAACTTCGCAATACCAACCTAACGAGAGAGGAACAATTTAAATGACAATAAAACTTTCAACTTTTTTTCTTTCATCAGTATTTATAGCCTTGCACGTGTCTCCAAGATAATATCTGTTATCGACCACGGCCATTCGAGCTCAAAAGAATGTAGTTCTATTAATGAATTTAATTCCGACCAGCAATATTTTGATCGTATCATTGTCCGCAAATTAGAGGAATTAGAAGTATTCTAATTTGATCCTTATCTACTTCATTATGGCTACTGTAATTTGAGAGAATGTTTTGGTATAGTGAGGGTGGTAAGGGTTGAAAAGGGGAGGTAGGGTCTGGCAGCAAATGCAACAGTAACCCTTTTTCCGCGTTTCGAACGCACCTACAAAGCCCGGCTTTTTTTTAATTAAGCATGTTGGTATATTTTACTTGTTTTGCTGTAGGTATACCTACCATAGAAGGTTTCAATAATGTTGACAGAAGGGTCGCCCTGTGAGTTTTTTTACATTTACACTTATTTAGGTTTCGATGAAACTCTTTGCATAAAAACTTTTTTACAAAAAATACAAACGACTTTCAAAAACAAAACACTACAAAGTAAAAGATAACTGTAATTTCGGAAGTCGGTGTTGTTGGCTGTGTTGTATTTTTTTTTAAATAGTTTTTTATTTTTCTCTTTTTAGTGGTACCTGCGTACCACTAAAAAGTGAAACCACGTCAAGAATCAAGCGTACCGGCGTGATGTTATATTATGAACTGGTGTAAACAATCAACAGACATGCGATTTAGGAAAACCTGTTCCATTTGGTATAATTTAATGAAGAGTTCCGTTGTTCTTCATCAGATCTTCACCAAATTGAAATGGGACCAGTCCAGGAAAATACTCTTTCAAACAAAAAAAGAATCATCCAAATCGATTAACAATTTATAGGCGAAAATATCGCTGAACAAACATTTTTCATGAGATCCCATCATCAGATTCTGGCTTATACCTTCCATCATCAGCTCAGCAGAGATGATGATTACCAGGCACAAATATCTGAATCGCGTTAGAAAGTTTATGAAAAACATTGATTGTGCCTATAAAAGGGTTTTCCCTCGATTTTCATGGGATCCCATCATCAGATTATGACTTGATGACAATGGGACCACCTCAGGAGTATAGGCTTTTGAATAAAAAAATATTTTTTAAAATCGGTCCAGAATTGGCGGAGAAATCGGTGAACATACGTAAAAAAAAAGATACATACAGCCGAACATAGAACCATAGTAGTCTGATGCAGTTCAATCACTGAGTCAATGCCACCGACTGCATCAGACTGCTTGAAAAGCGACTTGTTTCGAACTTTTTAGTCGTTTTTTGACAAAGTCTATTTCTTTTTTCATAAAATTTCTAACATATATTCACAGAAAATTTAATATTCGTTCGGAAAGCTACTGTGCTAGGTATGTTTTGTCAGGGAAAAAAAGTTAAGTGAATAAACATTCCACAAACTCAGATGAATATTAAAAGTCTGTCTTTTCCAAGAAAATATAAATGTTCAAAAAGCAATATTTTTGTCAGAAAAAATGAGATGACTTATGAATACCAGGAAATGGTACTACTGGCAGTTATAGCAAATATTTGTTTAACGATATGAGGAAAAAACTAGTTTATTTATAAAACTGCTTGTTAATCGAAGAGATTGTTGTATTTTTTTAGTAAAGTAATAGATTTTATTTTACTAACTAGTTGACCCGCGCAACTTCGTCTGCGTCACAATTTTCAATACTTCTCCGCTCCTATTGGTCTTAGCGTGATGATATATAGCCTTCCTCGATAAATGGGCTATCTAACACTCAAAGAATTTTTCAAATCGGACCGGTAGTTCCTGAGATTAGCGCGTTCAAGTAAATAAACAAACTCTTCAGCTTTATATATTAGTATAAAGTATAGATGACTAGCGAGTACTAGCTTTTGCCCGCGACTTCGTAAGCACATAATATTCGCATTTTGCGTTCCCGTAGGAATTTCAGAATAACCTTTCTTAATCTTCCCCTACACTCCCCAAGAAACCTAAAGCCACATGTCAGCTTTCCACGACCAGCACTCAGTAACGGAAGAATTGTATTTATTACAATGTCAATTTTACGAAAAAAAAAGCCTATATCCTATTTCGATTGCGTCCGAAACAATGAGAAGAAATTCCACAAACGTATGTCAGTGAAAATTATTAACCTACTTGCCTTTGGTGACAAATACAGTTCAACCACTTTATTCAAAACATAACTGTTATCAAAGTAATACCTGGCAATAATCTTTATTTCCAAAAAAAAAATCAGAGCATTTAATCACACATCACGCATCGATTCGTAGTCTTCGATTTAAAAAAGTAACTGGCCGAAACGATGACTGGCACCGAGTTCCCGTCTCGATTGTACAAAAGGTCCGAATCGAATCGAACTGTTAGGCATTGTGCTGACAATATCTACTCACTATTTGTATTCGGATTCTTTCGTAACATTCCATCACCAATGTCGACTGTAAGTTAAACTAATACCGCTAGTTTGGAGAAAAAAGTTTAAAAAGAAAAGATAGTAAAGCGTACTGATCTAATGACACTGGCGGCGTTAGAGTTAGAAAGATTCTCGAAGAAAAAAATAAGTGTAAACTAGTAATACGATTAATGTTAATTATTTTGCTGATCGAATTTTACTTTAAGAGGAAATGAAAAGAAATCTTTAATCTTCAAAGTTAGAGTGAACAGGCTCCTTCTGGGTAGGCTCGCTCCATCGTAGACTTTGTCTCTGTCATTTCTGACATAGACCAGAGTCAAGAGCAAACCCATTACAAATTAAAAAAAATGCTGGCGGCTAGACTTTGTATGTTTAAAGTCATAATTCGAGGTTTGGCTCTCGACTCTTTTTTCTTCCAATATTGGACCGATTTAAGAGATATTTCCCAAACTGAATAAAAAAGATATATACTGTGACTCTGTTTTCTTTTTTGATGATTTGTTAACCGTATAAGCACTAGAACTCTCACAAAATGCTCAAATTTTTCCGATAGATCACTATCAACAGAGCCCTAGTGTACAAATTTGGCAACATCAAAGAGGAAAACATAAAGACACAGTATGAGCCAAACCTCGAATTATGACTTTTAACATACAAAGTCTCGCCGCCATCAATGTAGGACTGTTTTTGCATTGGAGTCATTTTAAGTTCAGTTCGGGATAAGTGCAGAGTTTCAGCGGGTAGGTGTGACACGACAATACGAGTACGACAGCGAGTCGACAGGATGTCGAATAGTTGCGTCACGTTTGTCTGCAGGAGTCTTAAACGGTACCGTTTTCTTCTTCTCGGGGTGTCGATAACAAAAATAGTTTATTCTTTATAAATCCTTTACCTGGTTCGGTATTTGGCCACGACAATGCCGTCTTCTGACGCAGTCATTAAGTTTACACGTGAACAGGTAACAGAGTAAGCGGCGCCATATGAAAGGAGAGCCATGGTGTGCAGACAGGCGCCGCATAGACACTGATCCCGCCCAGAAGGCCCCACCAGTAGAGCCGGAGATATAAACGGAAGATTCCAGATTATTCACCAATTCTTCCAAAATCGAAAAAATACAAAGATTTTAGCATAAAATAAGGTCTATTTTAATATCAATCATCTGCCTAGCCTTTTCCCAACTATATTGGAGTCGGTTTCCAGTCAAGCTGGATTTAGCTGAGTACCAGTATATTACGAAGAGCGGCTGCGTACCAGACCTCCACAACCCATTAACTGGGTAACACGGTACTTCATGGCAATACTGGCGTCAGATTTACTGGCTTCTGATTATCCGTAACGACTGTCAAAGATCTACAAATTACAGCCGGGACCAACGGCTTAACGTGCTTGCCGAGGCACGGAGGAAACTCGGTATGTTAAGATGGTCACCCATCCACAGACCAACCTTAGCAAGCGTTGCTTAACCTTGAAGATCGACCCTTGCGGCTGTTATTACCTTGCCACGAGCCCCTAAAATCTAAAGATATTTTAGAGCCAATGAGTCACACAAAACCAGAACTTCCCGCCTCCTTTCATCATAACAGTTAGTGGCCATTCCCTTATCAAACATAATAAATTAATTCCCAAACTAACAGACTTCTACAATTACAAACTGCTAGACTGAGTTGAGCAAATATATTTTAGAACAAGCGGTGTGTGCGGTGGCCATGAGTTGTGTATGCGAGTTGGTCCGAGGACGCTTCATCGCAACCGCTTCCCACAACTTTCTGAACTGATCCCAACTTGTAACCATTAGAAGACCTGTTAAATGCTGAGGGTACGATTATGCAAACTGCTATGTACCCCGTTGATATTTAGTTCAGAACATAATAGCTATTAAGTTAGATGTTAATATGTTATTTTGATTAAGTTACCCTATTGTGAGGATCCCTCATATAACTGATGGTCGCGACGACGGAGATAATACAGTTACGGTCTACGCTTCAGTTGCGTCAAGTTTGAGTTTCATCCTTATTGCTAATGTGGATGATCATGATTGTTTAATAGTTGGATGATACACGTTGTGTAACTGACTGAGGACTTACTGGGATTATACTTGTGCGAAGTTAAGATGGTTTAAAGCTCCCACATACATCCCAAACACGACAGTGCGTGAGAGTACAACGAAATATTTTACCAGTACAAAAATAATTTTAATCAAAATGTGTTGTCGCTCGCGCTGTTTTATTGCGTCCGATCTTAAGACTTGTGTTTAAGGGTTCCTTACCCAAAGGGGTAACCAACAGAACCCTATAACTACTAGGCCTCGGCTGTCCATCCGTGTATCAATCAATGGACTACATCTCATGATCCGTGAAAGGTAGACAGATTAAATTTTAATTTTCACAGTTTTAAATTGCCGCTGTAACACGAAGTAGCAATAAATATAAAAAAAAAAAAAAAATGTGCATAATAAATTTTGTTATTGAGCTTTTTGAAAATTATTGCACAATGCATGTGATGTGGCTGTACTAATTTTAATAAATAATAAATAAATAAATAAATAAAAATTTGAAGGGTTTACACAAACCTGATTTTATTAGTTAGTTACCCTTCATGTGCGACTCTGACTCGCACTGGGCCAGTTTTATTTTTCACGTACTCATTATGAATCATTCGGCGTATGCAATTTATTAATTTTAGTTAAAACTTTCAGCTTAAAATGTAAAGTAATTGTGCTTAATCATTATTCTTTATATAACCAAATTTAAAAAAAAAATGACATCTAATTCTTCTTATTTAAACTTTCATCTACATTAAACTAATTTACTATTCACGTAAAGCATGAATACTTGAACTCATATTTGGTTACTGCAATTTCTAAGTTTAAAGTCAATGCCTCAAGTTTTTTAATTATTCGCTAATTCCATGGCGGGCTTCTAAATTAATATCCAATAAGCTCAAAGTTTTTAACATGTCTAGAAAGTTCGTGATGTATTAAATTCTGGGATAAGATTGTTGCTGCTATTGATAAAGAAATTCAATATTAGATATACATTCATAAATTAAATTGACGTCTCGCTTGAACGGTGTAGGTGAGTAATCTTCAAGTAAGTTTTGATAAAATTGTGATTAGATATTAAATAAATAATGAGTGCTTTTTGAAGTAATATGCTGAATTATTATTAAGTCCGCCCATATACCACAATCGTACATAAAGTTTTAGTAAATTATTACAATATATTGTCATGGTACGGACTGCAAGTTAGTAATAAAATAATTCAATATGTTTCGGAATTATTATTATATGGGCTATAACTGTATAATTGTTTATAATAGTTGGAGCTCTTTTTTAACCGACTTTAAAAAAGTAGTAGGTTCTCAATTCGGTTGTATTTTTTGTATCTGCAAATCGTCAAACACATTCTTCCGCCAATCCATTGATTCATCTTAATTCGCATGAATTCATTACACTGTTACATAAAAACCGTTTTTATTTAAGCTCTTCAGCCATTGAAATGTCTTTGTAATCTTGTAATGCTAATTCAATCTTTGTCGGCCCTCTGTATTGTCTTTTATCTTAACTGAGATTATCTCTGTTTCGGAAGATTGGTTCGGTACTTTACCTGTTTACTCTACCTTTTGTAATTTTAACGAGTTTATTTGTAACAAAAGTAACGTTAAATAACTTTGTGTTAACGGCTGTCGAAATCTCCTTTCAGTGTTTGGATCGCACTTTTATTTGATTTGTGCCAACTTTGCTCAAGGACGCTTAAGGTGGATGCTCCAGGGTAGCCCGCGAAATTCAAATATTTTTATGTTTTTTGTAATTTGCCGGTCAGTGTGAAGCTGTATGTGGACCAAATGCGATCCGCGACCGTAACGCGTATTTATCTAAAGAATTAAAACCATTTTAATCATCAATATAGCCCTCTAAGTTCATGTAGTTCGAAAGAATGAATATTTCAGAAATAATCATTCATTCGTTACGGTCGCGGATCGCATTTGGTCCACATACAGCTTCACACTGACCGGCAAATTGCAAAAACCATAAAAATATTTGAATTTCGCGGGCTACCCTGGAGCATCCACCTTAAATGGAAAATCTTGGTCACTTCTATTTCTAATTCTTGAATATTCGTTACTGTACGCTATTAATTAAAATTTATTTATCGAGTCTTCATCGCTTTGATAGTCTAAAGTTATAAAATTAGACATTAAAGATTCTGATAAGATTAATAATTGGGTACTAACATGTTTCATAACACATGGGGTCGCCACCTTAAGCTTACTGAAGTATTCTATTAATTAGAATTAATATAGATTTTATAACTTTCTTCGTTATCTTGTACCACATTTTTGGAATAAAACTGTTGTTAAAATCTTTGAATTCGTAAGGTTACGAAAGAACATCTAGATACGCGTGTCAAAGAGTAGCAAGTCAAAATAAATCGAACACGAAAACAATTTAAGAGAAAACCGATTTATTCTAAAGACGTTATTGGTTAAAATAGGTGGGTGCACCTGCCTAACAATGTTTTAAAGATTTATACACGGAAAAAAGTAATCACTCGACAGATTCCGATAAATCGTTATGCTAGTGAAAGGTATTCTATATATCGCGCCGAGCGAGTCTCGTGTCCCGCTGAGTGTGGTATAATTTGCCTTCACGGCACTGTACGGACGGTCCCGGGTAAATAGAACTACCACAAAACGAGAAAACTTGGAAACGACCGCAAGTTTTGCCATACATTGCGCTGGCTCTCCCACCTTCATAGGAAAATTAAGCAGCTGTGGTCGAAAAGCCGCAATGTAAACTAAAATCCTATAACGAGAGTTGGTCTTTATATTCACATAGTAGGACTTCTGAAGCCGCGTGAGGTTAGGGCAACCGTGCACTAAATGAAATTCCATAGCCACCGTCGCACGCAAGATAGACAAAAGCAAAGGGAACTGCAATTGAAAAATGCCTTTGACTCAAATTCAATAAAAATGTTATGTAACTAGTCCTACAACCTACCTGTAATAAAGAGTATAACTTTGTTGTTTCGTTTTTAAAATACTTTGTTATGCTCCGCTAGTTTTGGTACAAGTTTTCCAGTATTTTAGTTGGAAAAACTTGGAAGAACACGTACAGTAACAGTATCTTTTTCAGAGTTAGGGCTTTAAGTTATAGGAATCAGAAACGTGACAGAAAAATGATAAAGTAGTTTTCATATAGGTAGGTACAGGCTTAATGTGTGATCAAAAAACAGAAAAAATGATAAAACAAATTTAGGTGATCTAATACAAAGCTTATCTATGTAATTTTTTCTTTATCTATCTTTTTTGTAACTAGTATGGTGTACATAATAAAGAGTATTCTATTCTAAAGCGTCGACTCTGTCTCTGTCACAACTGACTTTGACTTGATTCAGGAGCTTACCCATTTCAAATAAAAATATAACCCGGCCAAGTGCGAGTTTTACTCGCCCACCGAGGGTTCCGTACAAATTTGTAGCCTACATATTACTTGAAATAAAGACTATTTTTAATTATTTGATTACAAATGAATAGTTTTCAATTTTTTACCGAAAAACCGGAAGGCGCTTTTCAATACAGTTAATTTTGCTATCTAGCACAACAACAATATACTAAACTGACAACATACTGACACCTTCGTACCTTCATTAAAACACAAAGGTTTAATAAAAAGACCCAAGAATTCCACCTCATGCCACTTCTTCTACTATCTGACGGCATCTGATTTCCTAACGCATTCTACCCTAATCTTTTCAAAGTTAGATTGAACTGGCTTCTTTTGGGTAAGCTCGGTGGAACGCAGAGCTAAGAGGCTCATCGGTGAAGTAAAACTGGTGGATGCCAAGCAACATAGCTTGGCTCATCGCCGTAAGGTTGCCTGCTTGTCGGTCTTCAACAGATTGTACTTCGGTGAGTGTGCTCAAGAACTCCACGACCTCGTCCCACCAGCCCCTTTCTATCATCGGACATGCAGACGCACTGTATCTTACTATCCCTACCTTATAGCTATTCCACCAATTCGCACTAAGCGTTTCCAATCGTCTTTTATAATGCGCACAGCAAAGGAGTGGAACTCTCTGCCAGCGTCTGTGTTTACAACCCTAATCTCTTCAAAGTTAGAGTGAACAGGCTCCTTCTGGATAAGCTCGCTCCATCGTAAACTTTGTCTCTGTCATCTGTGACCTAGACTAGAGTCAAGAGTAAACCCATGTATAATAAAAAAAAGCTCACTCCATCGTAGACTTTGTCTCTGTCATCTCTGACCTAGACTAGAGTCAAGAGTAAACCCATATATAATAAAAAAAGCTCACTCCATCGTAGACTTTGTCTCTGTCATCTGTGACCTAGACTAGAGTCAAGAGTAAACCCATATATAATAAAAAAAAGCTCACTCCATCGTAGACTTTGTCTCTGTCATCTGTGACCTAGACTAGAGTCAAGAGTAAACCCATATATAATAAAAAAAGCTCACTCCATCGTAGACTTTGTCTCTGTCATCTGTGACCTAGACTAGAGTCAAGAGTAAACCCATATATAATAAAAAAAGCTCACTCCATCGTAGACTTTGTCTCTGTTATCTGTGACCTAGACTAGAGTCAAGAGTAAACCCATATATAATAAAAAAAAAGCTCACTCCATCGTAGACTTTGTCTCTGTCATCTGTGACCTAGACTAGAGTCAAGAGTAAACCCATATATCATAAAAAAAGCTCACTCCATCGTAGACTTTGTCTCTGTCATCTCTGACCTAGACTACAGTCAAGAGTAAACCCATATATAATAAAAAAAAAGCTCACTCCATCGTAGACTTTGTCTCTGTCATCTGTGACCTAGACTAGAGTCAAGAGTAAACCCATATATAATAAAAAAAGCTCACTCCATCGTAGACTTTGTCTCTGTTATCTGTGACCTAGACTAGAGTCAAGAGTAAACCCATATATAATAAAAAAAAGCTCACTCCATCGTAGACTTTGTCTCTGTCATCTCTGACCTAGACTAGAGTCAAGAGCAAACCCAACTCATTTTTTTTATTGAGTTGGCAGTTTGGAATAACAGTAGGAGAATCTGAATCCACTTATCCCACAGTTTTGAAAATCAGGTTTTTGCATTACTGAAAACATCTAAGTATATCACAATAACCCTTTGTGTCTAAGGACGTATAGATTGGAGTGGTTTTAACCCTATCAAGTGAGGTTTCACTAGGTACATAGATTTTTTTCAAAGTGGACGCTTTTATGTTCATGAATTAAATTGAGATTTATAACCTAAAGTCATTAGCAATGTGTCACCACTCAGTGACTTTCAATTATTCGTTTTGAAAGTCTGAAAAGTTTTAGAACACTTATGATGGAGCGTGTGAGTAAGGTTTTAATTCTGACTAATGATTTTTATCATATAAAGGATTTCGTACAAGAAATCATTCAGAAGAAAAGATAGCCTGCCGTGGCAAACTTTAGATTAATTTCATTCTTCAGGAATGAATGCTGTAGAGGTGCTCGTGGCTAAATAACAACGATGGTATCAAGTTTAGGAACACTTGCGGAGGTCGGTATATGGATGGGTGACCATCATAACATACTGAGACTTGTCCGTGCCTCGTAAAGCACGTTAAGCCGTTGATCCCGGTTGCCCTAAGAAGTTTTTTTTTACTATTGATAGGTACGCGTTGACCACCATCTCACCTGATGGTAAGCGATGATGTGATCAAAGTTGGAGCACGCTTACCTAGAACTAACTTATTCACTCTTGACCACACCTAGCTTGTAGGATCTTTCCTGCCGTGGTATAACTAAAAAATACCGTTATCCGACAACTGGTCGATTTTTTACTTTTTATGCTTTATTAATGTGGAAAAATATACCTATTGTGAATTTTCAAAGCTATTCAAGATATTGAAAATTCGCAAACACAGATCGATAGGTATTCTTTTCACATTAATATAAAAAGTTAAAAATCTACCAGATGTCGCATAATCGCATATTAGTTATACCACGGCAGTTTGGCAGTCGAGGCTTCTGACAAATCTGACACCAGTTCTGGCAAGAAGTACTGCGTTATCCAGTTACTGGGCTATCGAGGTGAGATAAGCAGTTTCTCCATTTAAAATACAGGTGTTAGAAGCCGACTCCTATAAAATTGGGAAAAAACTAGGCAGATGATGAGGCATGAGTTCTATAAATAATACCTAAACATAAACTTAACTACAAAAATTAATAAAATAGTGCTAATTTATGTGACGTTTTATTCATTTTTGTATCAATCTGCAAAAAATAACATTCATAAATAAAATTTGCATTTAAATGGTGATCATATTATGTCAGTCATCGTTAGTCACTTTGCGTTTTACGATTTCAATGACTTGCTCTGATAAAATTATAATAAATTTTAAAGTTTTAGGTACATTTGTAAATCATTTTTAAATTAATACATGTGATTGATTTAAGTTCTACTCGCATCATACGTAGAATTGGATTTTTTCTAGTTGACCCACTCAAAATATAACGCAGACGAAGTTCGTCTGCGTTACATTTTTCATTAATGCTCCGCTTCTTCTTATTGTGGCGTGATGGTATGTAGCATATAGCCTTCCTCGATAAATGGGTTATCCAGCACTAATATATTTATTCAATTCGAACCATTAGTTTCTGTGATTACCGCGTTTAAACAAACAAATAAACTCTTAAGCTTCATAATATTACTTGCTGACCCAACTTCGTCTGTATCACAATTCATTACTACTCCGCTCCTATTGGTCTTAGCGTGATGATATATAGCCTATAGGCTTCCTCGATAAATGGGCTACTCGATGTATGGGTAGTTCTTGAGATAAGCGCAAACAAACAAACTCTTTAGCTTTATATATTAGAAAAATATAGAAGTATAGGTATCTAAGTATAGATTTTTGAGTTTTACGTACATTCGTAAATCTTCATTTAATTAATACATGTGATTGATTTAAGTCCTACTCACATCATACCTACCTACGTTGGATTAGATTTTATTTTTAAATAAAATGTTATTTAGTGTCATTCATTATATCTATATTGTATTAGTTAATTTATTTTGATTGGTTTCAGTTGATAAGTATTTGCAAACTTTGCTATATTCGTGACAATCTACAAAGTTAGATTTGACAGTTGAGTGGAGCTCTCTTTCTTCTCTCTTTTATACTTACTGGTGAATAAATGTTGTATCATCATCATATCAGCCGAAAGACGTCCACTGCTGGACATAGGCCTCCCCCAAGCGTCGCAACAACGACCGGCCCTCCCCCCCCCCCCCCGGTTGCCATAATCGCCACACTTGGCACTTGGCACTTTGGCACTTGGTTGGGTTGGCGATCGCAGTGTATGGTGTTGAGTTTTACAGAGAACGCTGCTGCCCATTCTCTAGCAAGTCTCTTAGTCGCCTCTTACGACACCCACGAGAGTGATGGAATGGTATTATTCTTTTACGACACCATTCGGCAAAAATGTTTTACCCTGCAGTCAAATCTGACTCCTTAAATTGTCACGAATATAGAGCCTAGCATTTGTAGAGTTCCCAATTTAGACAAATTGTTTCTTTTTGGAAATTCAAATAGGCAGCCGGTGCCTTATTACACTGCTGTAGATTACTTTCTTGGCTAATGGCTCACTGAAGACTTAACAAATCTATAGCTCCATTGCAATATTATATTATCTGCGAGCAATAAATCGCACACATTTATCTCTCCGAACTATGTACTGTATTTGTTATACAAACTGGTATAGGGAATCTCTTATTTTTTTTTAATTTTTATTGCATTTAGAATTAACTAAATTTATAACTTCATATTCACCTGTTTAACTCTATCCAAGCAAAGTACTTTTAAATTATTCTACAACGTGTGTAGAATAATTTAAAAGTATGTAGGTACTTAGCTTGCGTCGACACTAATTTTATAAATGACAGCTCTCTAAACATTTACATAAAAGTGAAGACTTGGGCTAGAACATTTAAAAAAGGACGTCTGCATAGGTTATTTCTAGGCAAGCGTGCTCCATCTTCGACCACATCCTCGCTTACCATCAGGTGAGATAGTGGTCAAACGCGTGCCTATCAATAGTAAAAAAAAAAAGTCTAAAATTGTGGACTACTGAGCAATATATAGGTAGGTATAGTACTATATATGCCTATTTATATCACACCATTAAGTTGTTTTTTTAATTTCTGCTGTACTCTTCTCATCTCTTTGTTAGAATATAATAGTCGCAGTAGCCGATTTAAAGACTAGTAAGCTTTCCTTCATTTCGAATTACATTTGTGGTCCTATAAATAATGCCGAGTTCGAAAAAAATTTAAAAGGAATATGAAAACTGAAAAAGAGAACAAAATTATGAGAAATAGTCCAAGTAGGTAGTACTTTTAATGCTTATACGCATTTTCTAAAACATTATAAGGTCACGTCCGTATTAACGTGAGTAACTAATGAGTTTGTTAGCTAAATATGTAATTCCCTGGCAGGCACTAATTCACTCTTTGACGCTTTTCTTCCAAGTCTCTTAAACTCATATCTGCATGAAATTAGCAATATTTTCAGTTCACTGAACCATTTGAAAGTGATCTATAAGATTTGCCAGATGAGCTTTTTAAGTCTATCGAAGTCTCGAGACTTAAGCCGATTATTCTACAATTTACCGTTTTTGTTCAATACATACCCTTAGAATAACAGTACATTTTAACTAAGTTCCTTTGTTTTTTTATGGACTCTAAAAATCTGAAGTTAATCCTAATTTTTCAAACAGCTTAAAAGATTATTTAATTGCGTTGTTTATGTCCAATAGGATGATCCAACTTAAAAAAAAACCCGTGCCTTTGACTTATTGCAAAAGTGAAAACGAAAAAATATAACTATGGTCGGTAGCCGTTGGCATAAAAGACACCTTGTAACTAGACTTGTCCACAAATTCCCACCCACCGTTGACATTTTTAAAAGAGAACAAAAAAAGATTAAAAACTGCCTCATAATTGGCACAAAAGATGGCGTATCGCACAAAAGATCGTCCGAACACAGAGCTCTTTATCTTTTTTCGAGATTAATATTTTTGTTACTCATTTTTTATTCGCGGTTCGAAGTTTTTTTTATCGCTCTCATAGATTCGACGGGAATTGGGAATAGAGAATGCATGGAGACAGTTATATGATTTAGGGTTATTGTACGAGTATTTATGTGCATATGTTATTATGTTATCGATGTTTAATATTACACAATTAAAAAATTGGCATTAACACAATTATTATATCTACTTTTTATCAATTTTATAAATTGTAACTTAAAAAATATAGCTAAAAAATATTTATTGCGTTGTTTATAGACATAATGAAGGGCAAAGCTCCTTAGTCTGAGTAAATAAATAGTAGCTAGAACTTAGAAAACATTGAAAGCAAAAAGCATTACTTAAAAACTTACCAACGTTCGACTCTACTCTTACCCTATCATTTTAGAAAAAAAAGGTTCCTTTTTTTAGTTATGAACACCGCTTATAGTGATAATGTTTGCTACCTGAGCGTGGGTGCGTTTTAGATCCCGGCACGTGAAATATTGCGAGACATCCCCTGTCACATATCTGCCTTATAAATCGAAAAAATATACCCAAGAAAAGGACACAGCATACAAAATTATGTAAGAAGGAATGAGACGTAAATAGCCCGCGGTAAGAAAGAAGCGTTGTTAATTGCTTTGATTAGATTTCAAGGATTTTAATATAGTGATTCACGCGCTTTGTCAATTCTCATATATTTTGATTTCGTACGGTGTCAGTTTGATAAAATACGGTTTTTCTTATTCAATGCCCATGTTTACCCTTCCCGGGTTTGGGTCATTGTGTACCATAGCGATGTAGTATTGTTGGCAGCCGTGACTGTCAACACAGAGGTCAAATAAAAAATTGTTAAGACGGAAATATTTCGCACCTACCACGCTTCCTCCAGGAAGTTTATTTTATCACTTTTTAACACTGCATATCTTTCTTTGTATATTCGATTTATGGGACATTTTAGCTACCGTCGAGAATATTTTGATCCGAAGCAAATCAGGATTAGGTTTATTGATACCGTAGATTTGATGAGAAATAGTTTCCGATTTCTATAAAGTCCCGTGAAATAAACGGATGTCATGCATTTTTTTATTTTGGGGTAAAACTGTGGGGTAGTTACCTTACACTAATAAGCGACTGGTTCTGCAGTCATGGTATAAATAAAATACGGAGTTACTTTCCTTGTCAATAAGTGCCTGTAAATGCTTTATTTGAAATACTAGTAGACCCGCGCAACTTCGTCTACTCCGCTCCTATTATACAGCCTTTCTCGATAAATAGGCTACCTAGCACTGAAAGAATTTTTCAAATCGGGTCAGTAGTTTCTGAGATTAACGCGTTCAAGCAAACAAACAAACTCTTCAGCTTTATATATTAGTGTAGATATGTTTTGAGTTTGAATCTGAGTCCAAACATCGATGTGATGATCAACACCGATTAGCAGCTTCGTATTTTTATTTTCATCTCTTAAAAATAGTCGAAATTAAGCTAACAATAATAGCGTAAATACTCATAAATACACAAGCACGTAGCTCAAACGCAATTTCTATGCTAACAAGGATACACGCGTTATCGTATTTGTACCGCTATCTGAGTGCAAAACACACGGGGTGAATATTTTACACATTTTGTTTTACGTCTCAGCGTATCCTCGGTAAATAAATATTTCCTGGAGATTTTTATTTGCTATATTTTTTTTCGCGGTGTGAGGAGACACGCTCTTGAAATGTTTCGAGTGTTGTAACAAGGCACTTGAAGGTTGACTTCATAGTTTTCGATAAGGGAACGTGATAATGACAACCTATTTTGGGATGAAATGTGTGTTGCTAAAGATATGGGAAATATATGACGTTGCTTATTTGGTGTGAGTTGTTTAGAACACTAATCATCTGTCATTTGTTTTGGTAAATCCATGGCTAAAAAGAAATAGGTTCAACAGAAGATTTGTAGATGGCTCGTTGTATGGTAAAGTTCATTGCCCTTTTCTCTAATACGTCTTCGTAGGTACTACAACATCATCATCTGCCTAGCCTTTTCCCAACTATATTGGGGTCGGCTTCCAGTCAAACCGGATTCAGCTGAATACCAGTATTTTACGTGATGCGGCTGCCTACCAGACCTCCACAACCCATTAAACGGGTAACACGGTATTTCTTGGCAAGACTGGAGTCAGATTTACTGGCTTCTGAGAATCCGTAACGACAGCCAAAGATTTACAAATGACAGCCGGGACCAACGGCTTAACGTGCTTTCCGAGGCACGGAGGAAACTCGGTATGTTAAGATGGTCACCCATCCACAGACCAACCTTGGCAAGCGTTGCTTAACCTTCAAGATCGATCCGTGTGGCTGTTATTGTTTAGCCTTCGTAGGTACTACAACAATAATTTATTAATCGTTTTTCATGACTGGAGAATTTGGAGGATCATGATGGATTTTGATTCAAGGCAGCTTTTTTTACTTCTTTATTTCCATAGAAATTAAGAATTTAAATGAATTTAGGTGGGTCAATGTCTGTTATTGCAAAATTTATTTGGTGTCACTCTTTTCCAATTTCATTAATTATTGTTTTTAAGTTAAGTCAAAAACATGTAAGAAGCTTTGATAGAATACCGAGCTTCTGCGTGTTTTGAAGTAAGGTCGCTCCTTACTTACTCCTTAAGTTTTCAGGGGTGGAGGGTTTCAGTTCAATCATCATCTGTCTAGTCTTTTCCCAACTATATATTGGGGTCGGCTTCCAGTCAAACCGGATTTAGCTGAATACCAGTATTTTACGCGGAGCGGCTGCCTACCAGACCTCCACAACCCATTAAATGGGTAACACGGTACTTCATGGCAAGACTGGAGTCAGATTAACTGGCTTCTGACTATCCGATCTACATATGACAGCCGGGACCAACGGCTTAGCGTGCTTTCCGAGGCGCGGAGGAAACTCGGTATGTTCAGATGGTCACCCATCCACAGACCAATCTTGGCAAGCGTTGTTTAACCTGAAAGATCGACCCATGCGTCTGTTATTATCTAGCCATGAGCTCCTCGAACAACTATATTAAAATATTATATTTTTATGATTCTCTCCATTAAGACTTGTGTAGTTCTCGACTTTACTACTTATGATTGTCTACATTTAGATTATATTTTATTATTCAAGACTTTGAATAGTACTTGAAAAGGGTACATAGACCTTTAGATGTCCATCAAAAACTCTTTGTGCGGCTATTATTATCTAGCCACGAGCTCCTCACAGGGTTTCAGTTCAATGCCGCAAGAATTCTTGTCTTACGTATCCTAAGTACTTACAGCCTATATAACTCGTCCCTTTTATCTTATCCCCACAGAGTCTTCTGATAGCAAAATTTATGTTCCAAATGTTATCCGATTTATAATATAAAGCATTTAAATTATGTAAAGTTTCCAACAAATCGTACACAATCTTGAAACACAGAAATGTATCTTTATGTTTTCAAACTCTGTTTTGATCTCGTATTTTATTTTCTGGTGGAACTTGTATAACATGTCTTCGAGGAAATTGTACTTTGGTAAAACTTGTGAATTACGCTTAAGGTTTTCAGAAGTTTTTAACGCGTGTTTTTCAGTTACGCTTACTAAAGTAGGGATCTATGTACAGAAATGATTAACAGGCTCGTGCAAAGTTTACGAAGATTTTATTTTTTGTATCATCATACTTATTTATTAAACACGATTAATTTATAAAAATACATATCTTTCGCAATAGCTGTAGTAAGTAGGTACATTAGTCTAGAGCAAATTCATTATATTAACATGGTGTCCGAATTCTCCAGCGAGGTAAATAAAATCAGCTGGTTGAGTTTGTACAAAAGAAACAACAATGACCTCACAATAAAACTGATAGCCTCTCCATCTAAAGAACCGTTCTCGAGCATGGGATAAGGATAAGATACAGGTAAACAAAAAAATTGGTTCCCCATTTATAAGAAAAATAGACACACTCGACCGTCCAGCCGATCGTAAAATTGATCGGCACAAACAATTTTCATCGTAACGCCAACGTGCGCATTCATCAAAAAACATAAATACCTAGCTTGGGTAAGAAGATACCCCTACGGCGAATATAAGCGAAAACGATTCATCATTATTCATTCCATCAGCTGACAGATTGTGATGTGAAACACTTCGGAGTAATAACTTTAACACGCTTCGGCGTCTCCTTGATATATGTTTTTTGAAATAACGAAACGTTAACATGTGTTTTTTTAGATACACGCGGTAATTACGTCATCGCTACGTATGAGCTTTTGTCTCAGATCGTGATGAATGACATTCCTGTTGTGACAGCAACGGACAAACAGACGAACAATATTTTATGAATATACGCGGGGATCGTAAAGTGTTCGTTTACAGAGGTATTGTTTTTAAAGCAATCGTAAATTATTACGTGCGAGTCTTTGAAACAGAAAGGCAATGACGTATTATATATAGACGCGTCATGCACGAACATCACTACCCGTAAAAAAAACACGCAAGCACTGTCAATTGAGATTGCTATTTTTAATAGCGGATAATGCATCTATAGCTTATGCTGGCCATACACGTTCAAGTAATTTGATCAAACAGTTTATACGAGCCTGTTTGATCAAATTGACATGAATGTCTAAGGCATATACGAAATTTCGTGTTTCTATTTGATCAAACCGTTTGAACCACTGTACTTGATCCAATAACTTGAACCTGTACAGCCCGCTTTAAATCTATTTTTATTGTTGGAAAGTGACATAATATAAATGGAACTTGTAAAACGTTTGTTGATAAAACTCCTACGCTATAGAAGATTCCAAGAGTTTTTGATAGACACTTAAAGGTCTATTTATCCTTTTCGAGTACTATTCAAAGTCTTTAATAATAAAATATAATCTAAATATAGACAAATATAAGTAGTAATTAAAGTCAAGAACTACACAAGTCTTAATGGAGGGTATCATATGAACCTTTCCTAAGAGAAATAAACGTATATTAATATAGAAAGTGTAGAAATAAAGGGCAAACCTCGTATTTTTAAGGAGCATTCGCATCGCAGTTGCAATCAGTCAAAACACCTCCACCACCATCTACACATATGTCACTACATATTATAAAACAAAGTCATCCGCCGCCTGTGTCTGTCTGTTCGCGATAAACTCAAAAACTGCTGCACCGATTTTTATGCTGTTTTTACTAATGGATAGAGTGGTTCTCGAGGAAGGTTTAAATATAATTTGTCTCGAAAAAAAAATAGGGATTCTTATGAAAATAGCAACGCGGACGAAGTTGCAAGCGAAGTGCTAGTATTGTATAACAAATAAACTTAAAAACTACTGAACTGATTTCAAAAATTATTTCACAGTTAGGACGTTACATTTTTCCTGAGTAATACAGGTTATATTTATTACTAAAAAAGTTTATCTTTAATTTAAAACAATTTTTGACAAAGGCTGTCGTAGATATGACATTGCAACTTGGAATTGAACTTTTTTTAAGTTCGACAATTAACCAACATGACACATAGCCGAAACCGACTCAGTTGCCATAAAAAAGAACGAGAATTGGCCTCCTTAGCAAGAACGTTCATGCAACTTGAACGTACAGGGCGGTTTTCAAACAAAACATGCAACGGCCCCGATGTCCCTTTAAAACCAGCCCTAACCGCATTATGATGTTATCAGTACACATGATATCACCCCTTTAGGTCTCAGTGGAAGCAAAGGGGTCGGTTATTCTACGTTGCGAACCATACGGCATTCTGTGGGATATGGTTTTGTGCGTAACACGAAGTCAATGGGTGACTCATGTTTTTTGTTTTTCCTTAATAATAACTTAGCCTTATGCTAATATTCTTGGTGCTAAATGGTTTGTGAATTTAGTATTAGAGATTTCGAATTCGTTATCTGAATTAAGCATTTGAAGTTCTCAAACTCTACCAATGGAACCTGTAAAAAATTGGCTTTACAGTAAAGTTTTCTTAACTCAAAGCGAGCAATAAAGGAAATTGTATAAATAAAATATTTTGTATACTGTAAGTATAAATTACTAGCGCCTGCCCGTGACTTCGTACGCGCATATCCCGTTTTTTTCCGTTCTCGTAGAAACTTCTGAGAATCCTTTCTTGGTGCTCTTTTACGGAGTGTAAGGAAGCTTCATGCTAAATTTTAGCTTTCTATGACCAGGATTTTCGGCTGTGCGTTGTCTGTCGGTCACTCAATCACTCAGTAATTGAAAAATTTTATATATTAGGATGTATGAACCGAACCAGTATATTATTATTACTAGCTTTTCCGCGCAACTTCGTCTGCGACACAATTTTCATTACTGCTCCGCTCCTATTGGTTTTAACGTGATAATAAATAGCCTATAGCCTTCCTCGATATATGGGCTATCTAACACTCAAAGAATTTTTCATATTGGACCAGGTGTTCCTGAGATTAGCGCATTCAAGCAAACAAACAAACAAACTCTTCAGCTTTATATATAGTATTATTAAGTAATAAGTATAAGATAGTATAAGATAAGCCCGTAGAGTCGCACTGCAGGGCAAAAGCTTCCCTTCCTTCTTTCCACCTTAATCTATCTTGAGCAATCTGAGTCCAATCCTTCAGGTAGATTGAATTTAGTTTATCCGAACCTAGAACCGACTCAATATCGCACCAAAACAAAGCACCGTCATCACCTAAATCCATATCTCCCAAAACTAATATCTTAAAAGAGCAAGCCCGCCCTCTGCTAACAAAATTAATCACAAACTATTAATTTATCTCACGTCAACCATTAAGAGTCAACTAAGTGACAAAAGAAAAACACGGATGCCGGCAAGGCATCTGTCTTTTCATAGTCAACTTAACTAAAAGGATTAAAATGATATCTTCCGTCGTCTGACAGCATCAGCCAGTGTGGTCTGCCAAGCGTTAACAGAAAACCTCTTTTGTTAAAGAATTTTGTTACCTTAAGCTTTTAATGCCTTTATGCCATTGCTTTTTAATTTTAGCATTTCATAAAAGGGTTGCTTTTAATCCCGATTACGTGTGCTTTGAAGGCGTTTTGGTAGTCTTTTGTTAGATTTTTAGTTTCTATTCTGGTTGCGGTAAGTTAATTTCGATTTCTTTTGGAATAGAAATAGTTTCATGTTTATAATGGAATTAAAAAAGTTATGTGCATCTTTGAGATTCTATTAATTTATATAAGGTTTCGTTTTTGTCGTAGGTGGGCCAAGTAAAACATAAAAAATTAAGGGTTTATCACTAAGACTTCCGTTGCCAAGAAATAAAAATTATAAGACCTGAAACTGAATTTATCAAAACTGGCACACTGTAAACCACAACATCCTAATACTAGGCTTCCTCAGGCATCTTATAATTTCTGAGAAGTCTTAATAGGGTATTAAATCGATCGCGTTAAGGCACGCGAATTATTCCATAACTTAAAAGGCTTCGGCGTTAACGCACCAAATTTCTCACAGTGACCGGAATTTTGAGCAAAAACTTGTTGTGTCGAATTATTGAGCATTTTTAAGACCACAGTTAAGATTTAAAACAAAAATCGCTTACATATAACATTTACAAGTGCCTCAATATGAACTACATTTATTTTAGGTTTCCAATTTTGTTGACAGTAACAAATCAAAGTTATAGGTATGATAAATATAAAATCCTGTATAACTTCGCAAAGCAGCTGATGCCTGTATTCATTCAAAGTTTGCGGTTTCGGAGACGCACAGTCGATCGCTTAAAGCTCCGAAAAAATAATTTATTGTAATAAGTCGTCGTGAACACTCGCCACCGCTCGGCTCATCTCGCCCCGCTCCGCACCCCTCTCCCGAGCGTATACTCGACTCGACTGCAATGGCTCTACCAAAATTCAGTCGACTGGTAGCAGCGTCTGGGCACGGTCGCGCCACACGACGCTCTGAACGGACTTACGTTACGGTGAAAACACGCTTATCACTTACGCGATACAAAATTGAGTTTCGGACTTTACTGAATACAACCAGTTAAATTGTATTCAGAAAACATTTCGAATACACTACAGTGAATTTTGGACGTTTCGTTGATACTAATGTGGACAGTTTATGTGAAAATTTTGTTTACGTTTCGAAGGACACTAAATTACCGGATTGTGAATTGATATTGACGCATCATGAGCATTATCTCAACAAGGACTATTTGTTAAATTGAAGCCGAAATAGTGTTCATAAATTGATGGATACTACACATCCGGCTAGGGGACGCAATACGCGAACGCCGACGGAAAAAACATGACACTGAGCCTATCGTGTCTTGTTTCCTTTCTTCCTTGATATTAGATTTTCCCCATGATGGCTCAACAGAAAACTTTTTCAAGATATCATCTTTGCCAGATCCTGTTTTGGTTCGTCATCGGTCTGAATGTGGCTGATCAGAGCTCGCTGCCACTGAAATATGAAGCACCTGATGACTGCCAGTGGTGGCTGAAAGGCCCCAATGATGCACATGAAGTTTCTCTCACGTGTAAACTGCGCACAATAAACAGTGAATTCGACACAACTAACTTCAGTGTTATTCCTTCAGAACATACCACATCCCTAAGAATAGAGTGTAATGAAGAAATGATGTATAAAAGCTCCCTTGATGATCGGAGTTTCGCGCATCTAGTGAAACTACGTGAACTTGTTTTAGATAACTGTAAAATTGGAAGATGGCCGCCTGGCGTACTCTCCGGCTTGAGAGACCTCCGAAATTTAACGATTCGAACGAAAAACACAGAGTGGGCCGCTATGAGTTTAGAGATAGCATCAGAAAGCTTTACGGCTGTTCGACAGTTGGAAAAGTTGGATCTCAGTTTTAATAACATCTGGTCGTTTCCCGAAAACTTGTTTTGCCCGCTAACAAACTTAGTGTATTTGAATGTGTCTTCAAATCGTCTACAAGATGTGAGTGATTTGGGATTCAGAGAGCGAGCAATGCATCAAGCACTGATTAGTGAACAGGATGGGCCAGCTCCCTCGGCGCCTTCTATGTCACATGCAACCTGCTCATTAGATATTGAGGTACTAGACGCTTCAAGCAATCACTTTGTGTTAATGCCAGAAAACGGATTTATGGCTCTACGTAGACTCAAAGAACTGCACATTCACGATAACGAAATATCAATGGTCGCTGACAAGGCCCTATCTGGATTGAAACAGCTGCAGATAATTGATCTTTCAAACAACAAAATAGTTGCTCTTCCGCAAGATCTATTCAAAGATAGCAGACCGGTCATCAAAGAAATATACTTACAAAATAATTCTATAAGTGTGCTTTCACCAAGCCTGTTCGCCAACCTAGATCAGCTGTTGGCGTTGGATTTATCTAATAACCATTTAACGAGTACTTGGATTAATGAGAATACTTTCACCGGTCTTATAAGAATGGTGCTGTTGAATTTATCGAACAACAGATTAACGAAGCTCGATCCCAAGATTTTCAAAGATTTATATACTTTGCAAATACTTAACGTTCAGCATAATATGTTAGAGAGCATTGCTGCTGATACATTTGCACCAATGAACAATCTGCACACGTTGATCTTATCATACAACAAGATATCCCATATCGATGCTTACGCCCTAAATGGTCTGTATGTGTTGTCCCTACTATCAATAGACAATAATCATTTAGAAGAACTCCATCCCGAAGCATTCAGGAATACATCCTCCCTACAGGATTTGAATTTAAATGGGAATCGTTTAAAGAAAGTACCCATAGCGCTAAGAAATATGCGTTTACTAAGGACTCTTGATCTGGGAGAGAATCAGATAACGTCACTGGAAGAACCCGGCTTCGTCGGTTTGCATAACGTGTATGGCCTTCGACTTATCGGAAATAAAATAGAAAACATAAGTAAAGAAGTGTTTACAGATTTACCGTCCCTACAAATTTTAAATCTTGCTCGTAATAAATTGAAACACATCGACATGAACGCATTTGAAACGTTATCCACTCTACAAGCTATACGGTTGGACGCAAACCAACTCACAGAAATCCAAGGCCTGTTTGTAAATATTCCATCTCTATTGTGGTTAAATGTATCAGATAACCAAATCGAGTGGTTTGATTACACTGTTATCCCTTCGGGACTTCAGTGGTTGGATCTTCACAGCAACAATATCAAGGAACTGGGAAACAACTACCGAATGGATAAAGAACTGCGCTTACAAACACTAGACGCAAGTTTCAACAAAATGACAAAAATATCGGCTTTCTCAATTCCCAGCAGCGTGGAGTTGCTGTTTCTGAATGATAATCAAATTACACAAGTTGAAGCTCAAACTTTTGTTGGAAAAACCAATTTAACGAGAGTCGATTTGTATGCAAATCAGATAACTAGTATGGATCTCAATGCGCTTCGTCTAACTCCGGTCGATCCGGGACGGCCGCTACCCGAATTTTATATCGGTGGAAACCCGTTTCAGTGCGACTGTACTATGGAGTGGCTACAACGCATAAACAAACTGGACCATCTTAGACAACATCCACGTGTCATGGACTTAGAGAGCATATATTGTAAATTATTATACAATCGTGAAAGGACTTATATTCCGCTTATTGAAGCGGAATCATCTCAGTTTTTGTGTACATATAAAACGCACTGTTTTACGCTGTGTCATTGTTGTGATTTTGACGCCTGTGATTGTGAAATGACGTGCCCGTCGAACTGTACGTGTTATCATGACCAACCGTGGTCGGCGAATATTGTGGACTGTTCTGCTGCTGGGTATTCGGAAATACCTAATAGCATACCTATGGACGCTACTGAACTATATTTAGACGGTAATAACTTTGGTGGTTTAACAAGTCATGCTTTTATTGGACGTAAGAACTTAAAAATATTGTACGCTAATAACTCTAATATTGACGCTCTGTATAATAATACGTTTAGTGGACTAAAACGCTTAACAACATTGCATTTAGAAAAGAACAATATAAAAGAGTTGCTAGGTTTCGAGTTGTCGCCTCTGGAGAATTTGCGCGAGTTGCATCTACAAGACAATAAAATACACTATATCGATAATCGTACCTTCATGGAGTTGAGGCATTTAGAAGTGTTGCGCTTGGAAGGAAATAACATTTACGGCTTCGCGGTGTGGCAGTTCACGATGAATCCATATTTGGTAGAGATAAGTCTCTCGCGGAACCTTTGGTCGTGCGATTGTCAGTACATGCATAAATTTCGCACTTGGTTCAAAAATAACCTAGGAAAAGTGGAGGATGCTCTTAAGATCACGTGTGTATTTGATAATGTAACAAACGCTGTGGGCCCACTTATGGCCGACTTCAACTCAACAATATGCACCAGTCATGTGGGAGGAAGCTCATCGATAATCGAGAACCAAGTAATTAATGATTATCTGCCTCTGCTGCTAATATCTCTGTGCGTGTTTATTACTAGCTCGGCATTAATATGCGGTGTATTTTATTGGCGGCGAGAGCTTCGAGTCTGGATTTACTACCACTGTGGATTCAGAATGTGCTACAAAAGTACGGCTTTCGACGATGAAGCCGACAAAGATCGCCTCTTTGACGCCTACATAAGTTATAGCGTTAAAGACGAGGCATTCGTTGCTCAAATGCTAGCGCCTGGACTAGAATCCACAGACCCAAGTTTCCGGCTCTGTTTGCATTACCGGGACTTTAACGCTTCGGCATACGTGGCAGATACAATAATAGAGGCCGTAGAGTCATCCAAGAGGACGATAATAGTCCTGTCAAAAAATTTCATCAACAACGAATGGTGTCGTTTCGAATTCAAGACGGCACTTCATGAAGTACTGAAAGAGAGACGAAGAAGACTGATAATCATATTGCTAGGCGAGCTACCGAATAGGGACATCGATCCAGAGCTCAGGTTGTGTTTGAAAGCGAACACCTGTATAGAGTGGGGTGATAGACAATTTTGGCAAAAGTTGAGGTTCGCGATGCCGGACTTGCGGAAGTGTCAGTATCACCGGTCGACAGTGAATATTTACGCTTCAGTGTCTCCGGTGGGGGCCGGGCGGGCGCCGGCGCCGCCCCCTCCGCCGCCACCGGGGAAGCTCCCCCCCCTGCTCGGCGACGGGCTGGCCCTGCCGACCAGCGTGCACTCGCGCGACGTGCACCCCCACCGCATGCCGCCGCAAGCGCAGCTTTGGGCGTAGCGTATGCTCCAACGCAGGTAAACAGACACTGACTTTACTTGCAACGCTTAAGCGTATTAGTCCAATAAAATGGTGATAATTAATCTTAGGTTGTTCCACATTATATTTATTGTATAGCATAAGAATTACGAAGCCTGACACGACTTGCATTTATTTGTATAGATTAGGCAGCTAGTTTTATTTTAAGTTGTTACGGAATTATTTCCTGATTTCTGCGATAATAATTTATAGATTACGGAAAATCCGATGTAAATATTGATATTTGTTAAAATATTTCAGTGACTATAAATGATATTCGGATCGCTTAAATATTATATAATGCCAAAGTTTAAAACTTATAGCTATGTACAAATGCATTTATTATTTTAGTTCTTTTTTTAAACAATCATTGTCAATAAAGAGTCTGTAAATATTATGATTTTGTATATAAAACTGTAAATACGCAAAACAATATGATATGAAAAAACGAAAACAAGAAATACACATTTTTAAAATTTTATTTCCTTTTGTTTCATTTATTATGTTACCTTATGTACTCAAAACATTTTCTTTTGGTTTTTATTGGTTCAGTATAATGACTCATATAATACCAAGTAGGAGGTACCTACATGAAAAACTTATCAGAATCTTCAAGTAAAGACGAAGTTCTAACACAGTTGCATACACTTGCCAAGTCTAAAGTACTCATAGGCATGTTAAAATGGAAGTAGGTGCGCACACTAGCTCAGGCAATATGCAAACATATTGAAAATTGAAAGTCACTCTACCAAAGTTTAGTGCGGGTAAATGGTACCCCGAGTCTACGCTCCGCATATAATATACTTCGTCGCTGAAGTTCGGTACATTCATGAATAGGTTCGAGTACTTACTCAACTAGTAAAATTAACACAGAATAATTTCACTTAATGTAAGTTAAGGTTCTCAATAATATAACTTAAATTAGATATTGTTCCAAGCCAATTCAGGCTTGAAAATGAATTACTTGTAAGTATAGTCTACTACTCTACAGATTTTCTTTTCTTTAAATAATCATTTCGATATCGAGCTTCAACTGAGTGACAAAGCTCACAAAGTGAGCTTTATAACACACAACATAAAGGTCTTATGTTTATACGAATTTGATACTCACCTCGAATTCCGCTGTCAAGACACGAAAATATTGTTACAGAAAAACACTACTGTTCTACTTTAAAGTCTAAAGAAGCCTGACAAGTTACAGATATTAATAACCAATACTTAAGGTATAAAGCTAATCTAACTATAAAGCTAAACTAAAATAAAACTAATCTAACGAACCAAAAACTGATGTCAATATAAATGACACTGGTAAAAATTCTGAATGAGCCAATCTGCAATAATAAAGGCATTACATAAATTACACCTTTTAGCCCCTCGAAGTTATTCAATAAAGAAATGTCTTGTTTGCAAGGCAAAAAGTCCACTAAAAGAAAAAACGACGAAAGAACTTGTCTTTAAAGAAGATAGGAATTATTTTAGAACTTCCTACCTTAACTAATTCAATTTGACTCTCAAGTTGAGCAAAAAAGGGAATAAGAAAGTTGGGGATGTCGAATTTATCGGTAGTAATAAGTAATGTGGAAAGAAAGAAATAATGTAAGTTGGTAATAAAGAAGCTAAGTGACTAATGATAGACATTGATTTTGCTATATTTATTGCGTTAGTAAGAAACCGCAGACTAACATGACGTAGTGTTTATTTGAGAAACAATAACGCATCGTGAAATGTGGATACCGACCACTTACAATACAATTTGCGCTCTGCATTTGTTCACAACAAACAACTCCGACAGAGAAGCACTTACTTGAATGTAATAAAGAATTTTTATTTGTAGTTAGACTGACATTTATATGGTTATGCATATTCTTGCTAAACATTATCTTACAGCTAAATCATCTACGTAGGTATTTATACCATGCTATGACATGTTGAAGTGATGACGTATTGTAAACCGATAATCCCTGACCACATAAGTAGCATCTAGAGATATCAACCTGCTATTGAGCCGAAGTATAGCAATAATGCATGAACAGTGACAAATTGTCCGCCCAAGGGGATAATAGAAAACCGTTTATCTGATTTAGCTGACCCACCGTTAGCTGTACACAATTTCAAAACAGGTCATCTGTACATTCACTTAACTAAAGGAGCAAACTGTCGAACTATCAAAATTTATTAGTTAGCATTATTTTGTGAAACACATTATTGTTTGAAATTTGATTTTTAATGAGTGCCAAAACAAAACATTTCATAACTTGAATAGCAATTTGTTGTAAACATCTATTGATCGTGAAAATATTAGTAACGACAAAATTATGACTTTTAAAAAATTTCTTTCAAATGTGTTCTCTAAAAGTTTCAAAAAGCTTTTTCACACTTTTCTCCATAGAACGTTAACGCTTAGAAAATTCATACAAAGTTGCACAATACTCACTTGTAAAGGCGTCTCACAGTTCGCGTCTCCATTATCCACACAATCTCCATACATTACCCGCCGTCGCCATCATCATACACTATAAGTAGCAATTCGCCCTTTGACTCGTCAGACCATTCTCTTCCCATTATGAACATACACGCAGCGATAAATTCTCATATTTTCCACCCCACGACGCTAACTTATATTTCCCCTGCTACTACTAACGCCATCTAGTCGTCAACTCATGAAACTCATATTATCTGTTTGCGGACAAATCAAAACGAAATCAACATCAGTTATTTTTGTCGTTCGCACCCTTATCAAAGGCCGTTGATGGGTCAGTTTAGTTTAGGAAATGCCAGACGTTCTGGATTTATAAGGATAATGTTTTGTATGTTCCTATGTCATTCTAGACATCTGTCGCTCTTTTATCTCCTTTTTGTATTTGTAAATACACATGTTTATATTCCCATTTCGTTGAATATGAAAGGATAAAACTAAGCAAATTTTCAAGCCGTCATTCCTTGTTCAAACTTTAACATGTAACGAGAATTTCAAGTAACATCAGTCTGTACTCCCACAGATTCAGCTCACAAAATCTTTTAACTAAAACATACGCATGTTATACTGATTCGAAACTTATTTCTTCCGCTATTTGTCACTTATTTAACGATACTTTATTGGATGTAGGTACAAGTAAAATTCCCTTTCCCGAAGCAATATCTGTCTCCTTGCGTCAAAGAAATCTGGTGTCGCTACTCACTGCAGAAGTAATGGGAAAACTTGTTTGCTACTGTGGCCAATGTGCCGAGCAAATTTATGATACGTAGAAGTCTTTATGACAAGTTTATGTGGACTAACCTTTTGTGGAGGGTCACAATTGTTGATATTTGTTTGGTATTTCTCCAGTTCAAATCGTATAAGGAGGTAATTTAAAATCTAGTGTTCATTTTAATGGCTTTGGAAACACATTTAGATCTTGTTTAGCATAATTAGATTGAATTTAAATATCTTTTACTAAGAAATATTTCTTTTTTTTACGAATTCCAGTATTTCCGGCCAATAAATAAAATTGACAAGGATTGTTTAAATTTTATTCTAAAAACCAGTCGTCTGAAACTTACCTAACCCGAACGTGTCTAAATTAATCTAGTTTATTTCTTGTCATAGCCTAATTGCTAACAGAACAACAACAACCCTAGCACGGAAATATTTCAAACAAAATTTACGAACGAACGCTATGCAAATTAAATGACGATATCTGACTTTCTCACTAACAGTATTTCCAGGGGAGCCCAGTCCGACGGACAAGGGCGTCAATACACGTCCGAAACTTTAAACTAAACAATAAACGTGTGCATAATAATAATTTAATCCAATATTTCGGGCCCAGCACCGGACAGCCACCGTAATGGAATTAGTTTTGTAATTAACTTACTTTATCGTTAAAAGGGGATACTCAGTACTATCTGCGCTGAAAATTCAAGTCCCATACGTTTGTATGTTGAAATGGAAATTACGGAACCACCAGTATTTACTAAAGTTAAGAGGGACGAAGGTTTAATCTGTTTGTGGTACTATTACACATAAATACAACCAAACATTATACGTATTAAGGGATGGTTCTGCTACCACCCAAATGGGGGCTACGTAAACAGTTCGTTATATAAATTCATGTTAGATTCTGTGTTGGAAATGTAATTTTAATGTAGGTTAGAGAGTTCAGGCTCCAACGTTTGTTTTAATTGAATGCTGGAATTTTCAACTGTCATGAATTTAGTTCACTTTGAGGTACCTACTCTAAAAGGATCCGATTCTGATTTGACTAACAAGTTTTGGTTAATTTTAGAATGAATCAAAATAAGTGGCAGTGTAATAAAGTTAGTCTATTTTTGTTAACTATGACATTGACATAGATTTCTGAAAGCAGTAATATTTCAAACAGTCATCATGTTTTAAATAAACTTGCCCTACATACAACACGTATTTGCGATTGAAGTACTTACCTCATTCTAATAAATAACCTATAGTAAATCAGTCTTCCATACTATTAAATAATTCCAAGAAAAGATTTTAACTGGTTTATGGAACACAACCTTGAAATAGAACAAGACAAAATACATTAAAAAGGGATAAATGAAGAGTTATTTGCAATGGAAGATGAATGGGTTGTGAAACAATATTTTTCTTTAAATGCCAAAGATTCCTATTTTAGAGCCTATACCTAGATATCAATTATTGATTAAAAACGATTGAGTAGTGAGGCAGGTAGACAGGTAAATTTGGCTACTAATTTATCTAATTTCAATGATCTTTTAAATTAAATTTATCTTTGACATATTTATATTGGGGAATTTCAGGAAAACCTTATCAAAGTCTTAAGACATCATTCATCTTGTTTGTGTAATAAATTGTGACGCGTTGCATCACCTAATTTATTACCAGGCCATCTTTTTATGTTGTTTCTCTCATTTTATTCCTACATCAAAAAATAAATTGGATTCGATATGAGAAATAAACAGCAAATCTACATAATCAACTTCGAATATATCAAAGCATAAAAACTGAAATCAAACATTAATCACATAGAGGATTCCATCAACAAACCTAATACGAGCACATTCCTTTGAAGTACATCCAATGTCATTTGAAATAGCTTTGAATTTCATAATAGTTAAAGATATTAGCTTACTTAAACATGTAGGCCTGACAAAGGAGCCATCTGCTGGAAAATGCCATATGGTACGAGTATGACAAAAGACGCATGCGCAATTTAATAGCATCGTAGTAAAAGCAACGGATCCCTTTGAATATCCTCTAAATACACAAGTAGGGAAAAAAATGTACGTTGTCATTCGATAATCCTTTACGCACTAGAGATGTCACCGGCAAAGATCAGCTTTCGTCCAAACTGTGGGTTTGCGTAACTCAATACATTTATAACAGACGGCATTCCATCACAAACATAAATCTTAATGAGAACGTAATAAGATCTATTATTGGTTGTTGATAAAACGTCAACCACAGACCGCAGAACGAGGACAATCGAGGACAAAAAGCATCAGATAATATCCCATCCCTTAATCACATGCACCGTTGCCCCCGAAAAAATATTTGGTAGTTCGAAGCATTCGTATTTATTCGTTAACAAATCTATTTTGGAACATCTATTTGTGCATTTACAACTGGCTTACAACATACTCTCGAGTAGAATTTGTTGTCAAAATGTTAAAACTTCGCCTCGGATTGTAAACGGTCGGGTGTCGTGTTCTAAATTTGTATCGTTTCAAAGAATGTTCAGGGCGCATTCAGTAATACAATAGATCTCTGGTACTGTTAATTTCATTGAGAATTCCGTGCTTTCGTGCACTTTTTAGTGTCGTTAATTCAATCTGGAACTTAGTAAAGAATTTGAATAGAGTGTCGGCCATGAGAATTTCCGAGCACAGTAAATAGCTCTACAGAGAGACCGTCATTATAGTGAGTTCATTCCGAGTTTCCCAACATTAAATTTGGATGACCTTTTACCATCCTTCCGATAGTAAATCCCTGAGCGCTTTATCAACGCCATTAAAATAAAAGTGTTCGCAAAATATCCTACAGAATTTAGCACCGATCGTTAAAATTCGTCAGTAATGTAGTAAATATTGTTTAATTACTCAATAACTGTAAAATTTCGACTATTTCAAACAAATGGTTCATTATCTTCCTCAATTCTCTAGTATATATCTCTTCTGAATTGGAGTGTCAATATAAATTACAACCCTTTTTAAACAAAGCGAAATATTAGGCAAACATTTTACACAAATTATATGAACAAAATTACCATTCTAAACCTTCCAAATATTAATTGAGTCGACTACCAACTGAACTGGAGCCGTATTAAATTTACACCACACGGGTATTATCAAATTAGACTATGAATCAAAACGCCCCAAGTGTATGTTCGGACCTTTATTTGCGTAGTAGTCGGCTTATGAATAGCATATTACTAAAGGCCTATCCCAAGCGGGGGTATATGGTTTAGATAACCCAGAGACGGCGGTTACCAGAACCGAGTGCCAATAATTGACTATCAAACTTGATATATAGCTTTCTCGGCGGCTTGTCGGCGATACTTGGATGAGTTATAGCCGGCCCTGGTCCTGGGGGAACGCGAGACATTTTGTTAAGTCGCGCGAAAGTCGTACTTTAGCTGCGTTGGACTAATCATAACATTTCAGTTAGGTTTATGTATGAGCTTAACGTCTTTTCCCGTCGTAACTTTTCGATCCGCATGTTTCATGTTTGCGGCAGAATTACTATTGACGTGACTAGTGATGCGCATGTTGAAATTTTCGTTTCACTGGTTGAACTTTATTTCCAACTAGCTGACCCGTGCCACTTCGTTTGGTGTACTTTTCGAGTTAATATATAGCCTATGACACTTACAAATAACGTGGCTTACTGTTAGTAAAATAATTTAAAAAAACGGTTCAGTAGATCCAAAGATTACCCCGAACAACCTCACCAACTTTACCTCTCCATAACATTATTATACTCGTAGATAACTTTATATGATATGAGACGCACCCCTTTCTGAGAGACGAAGGTTTCTCGGTAGGTATGTTAAGATGGTCACCCATGCTTCCAACATTACCTTACCTAATAAGATTTCGCTTGCACCATAGACGCTCTTATCGCCTAGTAAACGCGTTTTGCAGAACAGAGTGAAGTCCCTCAAACCTCCATAGTGAGCTCCATAGAATCTAAACTCTATGTTTATACTAATATATAAAGCTGAAGAGTTTTTAGTTTGTTTATTTGCTTGAACGAGCTAATCTCAGGAAATACTGGTCCGATTTGAAAAAATATTTCAGCGTTAGATAGCACATTTATCGAGGAAGGCTATATAATATCATCACGCTAAGACCAATATGGGCGGAGCAGTAATAAAAATTGTGACGCAGACGAAGTTGCGCGGCTAATCTAGTATAGTATGGATGAAATGGTCGGTACATCACTTGCTTGATTCAAAATTCATAATCTCACAAAGGAAGGCTCTTAAATCACATCTCTCATTAGACTTACCATAAATTATTCAGTTGCATAACAAATGTACATCTGTAAAGCTCGATCGGTACATAACACATGTTAACACGGGTCTCTTTCATTAAATATTGAGGATGGTGCTATAATTTACAATGAGTCCGCATTGCTTAAGCATCATGTTATGAAAATTTAATCAAAGTTCGCAGCCCCAAGTGTATTGGTACGGATACAGTTTAATGGGTTCCATAGCGTTTCTGCGCCAGTTATTTGCATCGCCGACTTGTTTTGATCACAAAAGTTTTGTTATATTGCTATTTGATTTGAAAATACAGCGAGGCAGATACAATTTTTTTCCAAAACAAATAACAGATCTGGATTTTTTGTGCACGTTTCTGAAATCTAGTTGTTGTAAAATACATGAACGTAGGTATTATTTACTTTATACCATAGCGTGAAATTTGGATTAATTTATTAATGCAATACGTAGCGTTATTGATATCTTGCAGAAATGTTTCAATATCTTTTTCGCGACGTTTATCATTCGGCTTAGGTTAGACGTGTTTCGTTAAGTTCACTTTTTGTAGAAAGCTCAAAGATACATTTATAATGAACTGGTTAAGATTAAATAGATCAATCTTAAAGGTCGTCAAGAGTACAATGACCCAAACATTCCTATAATGAGTAAAAGTTAAAACAAGAACCTCGCGTCACACATTCAGTCTCCGCTGACATCTGCTTCATCATTAGAGTAAAGAGACAACCTAAAAAATGACTGAAACATTCATTAATATTAGTTTGTCATAGACTACTAATTTGTAAGATATACTGCCGGCTACTAATGGCTTTGTATCCGGGAACACATCAATGAAATATTAACAAACTCTTTGATTTTCCTCGTATACGGACTCCGCAAACGTATTTATGTGTCATTTAACACCAATAACAGCCAGAATATCATCAGTGTTAAGTCAAAACATTTCATTATAATTTATGTGACAAACTTGTCGCGTAAAACATCGGGTGTGGTCCAACTAATTTGAGAAATTCTAAATTTGTATTATTATAACGGACTAATAATAATAAATAACGTTAAATTGAATTTCACGTGAAGTTTTAGAACTGATTCAAGCATAAATAATAAGAAACATTATCAGAACTAAGTAAATTAATGAAAGATACAAAATCCAAAATTGGCAATAAAGTTAAAATTCGAATCAAATATGATAGATAACTTTTAAAATATATCAGAAGAGGTTTCACCGTCGTAAAGCACAAAGCCGCAAGCGATGCTGAAAAATTAAAGTCGATGCTCTAAAAAATTCAGCTCTCTAGCGAAATTGCCAGTCCAATGACTTTTACTTTTTCTTCGTAATGCACCATTGCAATATTTCAACCCTATAAAAGCCGTTATAGCTGCAATTGGCTTTAAGAGATCTATGAGTCGACTTAAATTGTACTCATGCGGCTAAAAATAGAGGTTCTCACTAACCTTTGCGCTTGATAATCCTTTGCACTGGACAAGTAACTACCTACTATTTATAAACATAGTTAATTGATTATTCATTAGACTTAAATAATCGTTTAGAAATTCACTAACTTTTTGATTTAAACATATTTATTTTTATATCTACCTATATATTCCTGCCTGTGTTTATATAAAACATAGCATTGTTGTATGTTTTTTTGCTGAAAAATATTTAGTTCTACTAGTAGGTCGTTATCGTTTCGCTATCAAAAGCATAGTTGTTTTTTTATTATTTAGGAAACTGGTTCAAGCCACCCAGCCACCAACCACCAGTTTTGTAAATAATAAAAAAACAACTACTGCTTGTATTATATTTTTATGCGTTACATCAAAAACTTAAATAAAAAATCGAACCACCAATGTTACAATTTCAACCATTGCTACGGTTGCTAGAGAATCTTTACTAATCAGTACAGAAGTGTTAGCTTGTAAATTGACAGTTTATTTGTCTCCCTATTTATTCTTATCTTAAACTAAGTTCAACACTACTCTATACATCTTTACTCCAGTCTTGTCCTTAAGTATTTTTTTTTTTAACACTAAATGTGACTAGACCAATCTTCTTGAACGTTTATATTGAAATTTTGCAATCAACGTTTCACTAAGTTGTCCTTAACTTGTCCCAATTATTTGTTTCTTGGTTCATCTGCCCTTTTTTCGAGTTCTAGATTGTAAGGACGATAGTCACATCGAGTTTGGTGTCAAAACAAATGGTGTCTAAAATATCTTCTGAACCTGTTCAGATTACAAGGGTAACGTTGATTGCAAAATTTCAATATAAACGTTCAAGAAGATTGGTCTAGACACGTTTAGCGTTTAAGGTACCTCCATTTTAGGCACAAGTTTGATTGCTACCAATCAACTTTACACTCACGTTCCAATCTGTTTCTGCAAATAAAGAGATTGTGAGGCAAAAAGCTCAGTAAAAGCTTCAGATCTAAAAAATATTCAGGTATCAGAAGGTACAAGGTAAGATATTTCAAGAGTAGATATTTGGTAAAATCTCGAACTTTCTGATGGGTTCAATATAAATTGGTTTTATATTGATAGTAATTTAAATTTACTTTTTTTAAATGTCATTTGCACCTTTATGAATACTTATATATCTACTTGTACACAACATTTTGGTTGGGATCTAGTCTTGTAATTATATAAAAATATAAATCGTGAAAATAAATTGGTTTTTTTTTCATGGTGCCTAAACAGCTGTCCCACTCACTTTCCATCGCAATGTAAAATACGAGTACCAATTTAAACTAGGGTTACTGCAACTCAGGACGACTAGATTAGTTTGAAGGTTGATTCCATCTACCGAGAGGGTCCGATACGTTGCTCAATTAAATTATCTGTACATTGAGTGTGAACTAGGACTCCCGTTTGTAGCATTTCAAAACATGCCAGGTGTTCTTTTCGACCCTAATCATAGTAATGATATCGTAGACTTTTGGATATTGATGATAGAGAACTATGAATTGATAATGATAATAAAATCGTCATTTTTTAATAAACTTAACTTACGAATGATTATATGAAGCTGTTGGAATATAACAAAATATATCGATCCCACTTAAGTACTTTAAGAGTCTTTCTCTTTCATACGTATTTACATTGTGCATAGCTTTATTATAGTTTAGAAGTTAGTGTACCGCTGTGCTCCGTCAGGACTAAGCGAGAGAGCGCCCACACCTCTCCTAATTAACAAATATAATAAATCATTATATGAAAATCATAACTGTGTCTTTCATTGGTTCTCAAAACCCAATAGAAGCATCGCTGTAGGTTAAAATTACTGGTCAGAAGCCGCTTCTGCGCATCCTTCTTAGAACAAATTATGAGACATTAAACAATACCCAAATATATAAAAAGAACACCAATTTTCTACTAGCATCACAAGGAGCATTACTCACAAATTCAATCATTTCTAAACCAGCAATATTCATATACTGTATGAGGCTTACTATATTCAGTGTAATCGATCGATCTGCCTCCTCTAAGGTCAAATAAGCCGACATAGAAATAAGATACTGTTTGGTAAACACAAAAAAGGAACAAGTTCCTCTAATACCTGAGATTGTCAACGGCGATAAAATGGAAACGAGAATCCTTTCTTGATATCAGTGAAATACGCGTATGTGTTTTGTTTTGATCGTTGTCCTTTTCTTGTAAAGGGCGAAGCTGCTCTATGTTACTATAAATTCTTCTGAACTCCTTAACATTAATCTAATTTAATTTAATTTATTTATCGTTCTTTAACGCGTAGGCAGGTCGGGAAGGAACACCCAAATACCAATTTGTCAAAACGCCATTACGAAGCCAGTCAACACTTCCAAACTAAGCCGCGGGCAAAAACTAGTATTTTACATAAAGTAACCCAACTTTCTCTTAGGTGTTCCCAACCAAATTATTACTGAATAATTTCCAGCCTCATTATGCAGCGTTAAAAATATTTACTGCTAAAGCTGGAAACATGTTAGCACCTGGTCTACAAAATGTGTCAAGTAAAGTTCTGTGGTGTCATAAATACAAAGCAAAAGTTGTATTTTCTATCGCCCGAGGTCAAATTTAATTATCATGTGTCTGTTGAATATTCTCATACATTTGTATATGACGCCTACAGATATATATAAATCAATGCGGTACCGCTGCCATATTTCAACGAGCAACTTAAACAATAGTTAAAATAATAGTGTCGATGCTCAAGAATAATTATTTAGGAACATTTTAAATAAATCAATGAATAAATTAGAGGCTGCTATTATGCTTGATTTAGATGACAGCTTATCTGTTATGAACTAATTGCGTTTAAAGCTTTTAGTTTTTTAGGCAGAATATTGATATATTTGATAAAAAAGCCTTGACCGTCTTTATTGAGGAAATGCACCATTTTAGCTTTCAAAATCGACATTTACCGATCGATATTGTTGTTCTTGCAGAGTGCCTTTATAATATCGTAAAGGATTATTTCTAAGAAATGTTTACACGTTGGATTCATAGTACCTACAAAAACATGGCCCACTAAACTAAGAAGATTTACATTTTGGAGGACGTCTTCTAAAACCACAAACCTGCTTTCAGAACATTTTCTTTGTAATGTTATTAAAAAGAAACTCGGTATGTTAAGATGTTCACCCATCCACAGACCAACCTTGGCAAGCGTTGCTTAACCTTGAAGACCTTATCGATGATATCAATGTGTGTCTAAATAAAACTACTAAGTAATTCTTTAACTGAATTGGGGCGATTAGAACCAGCCTTTAGCGAGTCGCCCGATCACGCCTCAGTGGGTACTAGCGCTTAGCTATCGACTCTGGAATACTTTACGACTCTTTTTATTTATACGTGAATCTATTACATATTAGCAGCAATAAAACTAAAGATTATTATTACTCTCGACATGAATTCAGGCCTTTTTTCTCTTGAGCTAAGTACCAGTCATAACATTTGAGTTGAGTAATCATTTTTATATCAAAGTATTATGAGATTTTATAGATCCTTTGTTCTTTCTTATAAAGAATTTTGTTTTATAGATGTGGCTGGCTGTCATGAGATGCGATGGTACACTTCAACTGCGAGTAACTCGTAAAACAGTTTCTAGTAAACACCCACCTATCACCATAAATTACGGCTAGACAAAGCGAAGAATTCTACTAAAACATTCAAAGGGATGGCTCTTTAATTCATCTAGTGTAGCATCCAATAAAAAATAAAATTACCGAAGTTTTGTTTTAAGAGACCCACAAAAAGAGCTAGCGACGGCTTTAACTTTTTTATTTCTCCAGTAAGGCATGGTAATTAAGAGGAGGTCTGCTAGTTTCAACGTAGTGGCTCCTAAACGTAGTCCGGACTGACATTAAAGCAGAGGGAATGGTGCTGAGATCCACAGATATAGACGACATCTAGAAACGCCTAGGATAGCTCTGTTGAGGTTAACGAACTTGAGCGCACATAGCGTGAAAACTTTTATATTTGCAATGATTGCTTCGCACGTGTTTGTTGCCAGTGTATAATTTTGCGTAATAAGTAGGTAAGTTTTTGTATCGCCTTGTTAGATGGCTTGTATGCAGTGATTGAGATGTTTAGATTAACACGAACGTTGTAAGAAGGAACAACAATTAAATATCCATTATAAGCAATTTGATGTTAGAGCATTCTGCCGCTTTGCTTTTACCGGTAGAAGCGTTTCATCTTAGTATAATATAATGAAGAAGCTATAATTACACGATTACTACGGTATAAGGTTTTTGTTACAATAAATCGCTAAGTAGGTATAATTTCCTGCTCCACTTTGCCTGAAAAAAGTCTGAAAAATGATTTAGAACGTAAGAAAGAACTTCTTACGTTAAGATCTAAGATCTTTTTATAACAATAAAGACAAATACCCTATCTTCTGCTAGTTTTAGTGCATTAGCAAAAACAGACTAGACTTATAATCGAATCAGTATATTTCGAGAGTTTAACCAGTAAAAAAGAAAACTATAATACGGAGATATAACAAAGAGAAAACTTTATTTATTTCTATTCGAAAAGCTTAACCCACAGTAGGTTTATTCGAAGATCGTATCCAGTAACTTTGCATCAACGGTTTTATCCTCCGGGACTCCAACCGTATAAGGATTAGGAATTCGTGCGGATTTGCTTAAAGGGGAGGGCGGGGAAAATTGAGAATTGTTTTCTCTACCACACAGTGAGCAAAGCTCGAGACTCGGGGCCGAAATGTTAGACGCGCGAACATTTAGTGTAATTATGGTACTCTTTAGTTTAATCTACCCTTTTGTGCATTATGTCCTTGTAAAGGGTACATTAAACGTGAATACTTCGTATTTTGTTTACGTACTTTGTGAAAGTTATATTAATTTGATTCTTGACAGGTATTTATAATAATTACTAGTTGACCCGCGCAACTTTGTCTGCTCTGCTCCTATTGGTTTTAGCGTGATGATATATACCCTAAAGCCTTCTTTATAATATGTATCTATAGTAGCAGTACTAGCACTTCGTCTGCACTAAATCGATAAGTAGCCCCGTAAAGCCCCCTTTAAGGGTTGAGATTCCTAAAATGTTTTCTTAGCTGACGTCTCCTGCTCATAATCTAACTAACTATGCCAAAGTTCATATCTATAGGTCTAGTAGTTTTTGGAATTTCGTGATTAATCAGTGAGTGAATTAATGAATGACCTTTCGCTTTTATATGTACCTAAAGTTAGGAAAGCTCGACAAAGGCATATATATGCCTTTGCCGAGCTTTATATTTTTTTAACCCTCTTTTTCAAAAAGGAGGAGGTTCTATGTTCGGCTGTATGTATTTTTTTTTATGTATGTTCACCGATTTCTCCACCAATTCTGGACCGATTTTAAAAATTATTTTTTTATTCAAAATACTATACTCCTGAGGTGGTCCCATTGTCATCAAGTCAGAATTTGATGATGGGATCCCATGAAAATCAAGGGAAACCCTCAAATTTTATAAGCACACACAATGTTTTTTATAAACTTTCTAACGCAATTCAGATATTTGTGCCTGGTAAACATCATCTCATGTTGCTGAGCGATGATGGAAGGTATAAGTCAGGATCTGATGATGGGATCCCATGAAAAATGTTTGTTCAGCGATATTTTCGCCAATTGTTAACCGATTTGGATGATTCTTTTTTTGTTTGGAAGAGTATTTTCTCGGACTGGTCCCATTTAAATTTGGTGAAGATCTGATAAAAAACTTCGGAGGTAGGTGATGGAACTCATCAATAAATGATAGCAAATGGATTGGAATTTCTGAAATTGCATGTCTGTTGATTGTTTACACCAGTTCATAACATAACATCACGCGCGCTGGCACGCTATGTTTGTGGTTTAATTTTTTAGTGGTACCTGCGTAGGTACCACTGAAAAGTGAAAAATAAAAAAACTTTTTAGTGGTACCTGCTTAACAGTAAAAGGTGAAAAATAAAAAAAACTTTTTACAAAAAAAAACCGACTTCCAAAAACAAAACACTACAAAGTAAAAAATATCTTTAATTTCGGTAGTCGCTGTTCAAAAACGAAACAACCAAAAAAACCGACTTCAAAAAAATAACACATCAAACTCGTCAAATCACAAAATAAAAGGGACAACAACAGTATTAAATCTACGACCTAACTCCAAAAAGCCTCACTCAAACAGTCCATTCCAAATTGAAAAAACCTTTCATCATACAAACTCTCAATCCCAAAGCCCGTTTCCAAATTTGTTTATTTCACAAACTGATAATTAAGGGGATTTTAGATCCTCGTTGCAAATTGACTCTCATTTTTAACAAGCGTGTCGTATTTCAGCGTTAATTAGGCCTGGTTTTCCAACTTTATTACGATACGTGTAGCGTGAAATAAATAGGTTCAGAAGGTCGGTTTCATATTACGAGTGAATACGCACGCACACATAGACACGCGTCTGTGTAATGCTACTGTTACACTATAGCGATAATGCGAACTATTCTTTGCGCGCTCTCTGTTGCACAGCAAAACGTTGAGCTGTGTGAGAGAGAGAGCGCGTGAAGATTAGTTCGGGTTCAAGTGCAAGCGCAACAGCGATTGTCATTTGTTTGAGATCATCATACGCACATTGCGTATATGTGTGCGTGAGACCATTTTCGCTCGATACATTGAGCTAGCTTTCTGTATTTTATCTATTCCATGCATGTAGCAACAATACTCCGCCCTAATGTGATTTACTATAATAACAAGCATTTTATTGGGGCATTACATACGCCGTGAAATGTAACCTTTGGTCGTAAAAAGGATCTGTTTGTAAGAATGGCGCGTGATCTGTTGGTGTTAGGGAAATGGTTCCTTAATTAGCTCTTGTAGCTATAAAAAGGACGTTACATGGGAATAAGATTGAACAACAAGCCACAAGGAACATAAGAAATGTATTGTTTTCCTTTTCTCATGATACTTATTAATGTTGTCTTCTAACAACAGCACATATTCAAGAGATGAATAGATCATAATGTATCTTGAAAATTATTTAATTTTCGGGCAATAAATACTGTTGTATTTATTCACAAAATGAAACAAAATTCTTGAGAACATACAGATAGATTGGATATTGTAGTAAGTTTGGTAAACTAAATATTTTTTGTGATACAACACATTCTGAGGCTCTAGACAAACAAAGTGCCATTCTGCCAGCGTATGCGATAGTCGAAATGCCAAAATATATGAACTGATCACGTGACATTTCGATAGCGTTTGTCAATTCTACACAATTTTGACGTTTTGGAAATCGCTTTCGCCACGTACCACTGACAGAATGTGACATTTATCTAGAACCACAAGTCTTCTCTACGGTCAGCGTTCATAAGTGATGACGAATCTAAAAAACAAATGAGGATTGATTTAGAAGGGCTACTCCAGATTAACAGCTCAGCTCACAAGTGTAGTTGTTAACTTGTTAATTCGGTATTCGAGGACCCATTAAAAGTAGTTCACGAGTAATTGACACCTACGACATAAGTGCCTTCAAGTACTACGAATATCTTAAGTAGTTCGTCTTTTAAGATGCGAGTGAAATCTGAAACTACATGATAATGTCTTTACGGTGGAATAATTTTCATGATACAACGCAACTGGCTCATACGAGTAAAGCTATTTGAATAGTAGTATTTATTTTACATTTATAAAACTAAAAAAAAAACTGTATACCGGTTGCAATAAAATCAGACTTTGACGTAGTAATAGGGTACTTTCCTCGATAGAAAAAGAATAATTTAATTTAGTCCGTTCATTACATTTTCTAAAAATATTAGACACGTATTTGTTTGCTTTAAGTATAAGGCGCATCAAAGTTCAGCCTCGCTCCTGAACTTTGCATCTCTAATAATGCAGTTGCATCTGCTAGGCAGTAGGCACACTCGCTCTATCTTTGACCTTATCCTCTGCTTTCCATATAGGCGAAGAACTGATTCATTGCAAATAAAAAAAAAATGGTTCTCATTTTTGACATAATTAATAAAAATGTTAATAAAAAGTGAGCAAATGATTTACAAAATTTTAGGTTGAAATTGAGCAAATGATTCGCACTGTCTGTTCCTAAGCCAATGGATTTATTATTGCACCGTTCTGAAATAGCATACCACTTATCTTACAAGATCAGCAACTAATCTCAGCACTGTCAGATACGAGGAACAACACGCCGCGTGTAATTAGCTTCCTTTTATTTCAACGTAGAACGGTTCAAATCAGTCGCACGAGTAATGGCGTATATTTGTAGCTCACTCTCACCGATTTATTGAGGCTAGGTTTAGCTTCGATGTAGACCAGATATTTTATTGGTTTGTGTCTACTTTTAATCGTGATGCTTAACAGAAGGAGAGTATGTGTCTACATACATAAACCTGCCTACAAGAAGAAGATTAAGTGTCTGTACAGTTTTCAAAATTCGTACTAGAAAACTGTCTTTCATAGCACTGATTTTAGGTTCGAAAGAATTACTATTCTATGAGCAAAAATTCTGAGCTTCATAACGTTCAATTCTACCACGTTTGCAGGGGCGGCTTATCCTTAAGACAAAGAAGGCACGTGCCTCGGGGCGCTAGATTACACGAGGTAAAAACACGAAAAAAGGACCTATACTATAAAGGTTCAGGTAGTTAAATAAAGGTAAACAATCTTGAAGTGTCTTTTTATTCTTATAAATATTTTTAGTTTACTTTCATCGGGTTGGGCAAAGTTCATTCTGATTTGTATATCTATTTATCATGCTTGCTCTGTGCAAATAATTGTGTGTAATTTTCTGGCGTATAAATTTTCAAGCCGCATTTTTTTTTTCAAAAGCTTCCCCACAACTCCACACAAGACAAACTTTCCCTCACCACCTGAGCGAAATTTTGGATCCGCGCCTGCTCTTGCCTTACCTAAGGGCCGCCGATGAGTTTTGCCTAGGATACTGGCAACATTTAATCCGCCTCTGCACGTTTGCAATCACAAACTTCTGTTAGGTCCACAAATTAGGCTAGTGAAATGACTAAAAATAAAGTTTTAGCTAGGGCTAACAACGTTTTCGTATTTGCAGGACCATTCTGCAGTAAAGTTAACCCTGGACTAGACCGTTAGCCCAGTGCTAAGTGGAGCAGCGCAAGTGGGCCTTAGGTACTTGCAGTTGCTAGTGTTGAGATATACTTCATTTAGTGGCGCAGATAAATTTTTGGCCACTACTTTTTAAATATTACCAGAACCTTTTCTTACATAATATTCTTACTTTTTGGATGAGAAAGACTCCTTTTGTCAGTAAACACAAATAGCAGTTTAAGACTTTAGGTACTCATCACAATATTCCATACAAATGATTCATGATGCTAGTTCTTAGTATTTTTAAACAGTTTCTTCTCTGAGAAGCAAAAACCTAACTACCTAGTTCTTAGTTATTTTATAATAGACGTTGCAAGGCAGCGAAGACTAAAACAAGCTGAAACCAGATGTCTGATAATAATAGTCACCTAATATTAGACACCATAAACATGACGCACTTCTAAGATCCCTTTTACAACAAAACGACAATATTGTAAACAATAAAACAGAAACAACTTTCATTTTTACAACGTTCACTACTGACAACTTTATGAAAAGAACCTTTATTTTTATGATATTGTTAGTAAACAATCCGAAGTCGAAAGTGAAAAGAATTTGCATACAGGAAATCCCTTAGAACCCATTAGAGCCGAAGGCCATACGAAACAATTCAATTCAAAGCGATTTTTTTCTTCAGTGTTCGTAACTTTAACGGCGTTTAGAATTGAATCGAAGGATGTGTTCGTTTGGCTGAATGGTAGATTGTTACGATACTGTGACGTCATTTATGTTGTTTGTAGGAATAGGAACGTAATTATACAAATACGCATTTTGAAAATGTGAAATATATACGACATGTAAAACATGTAGTTTTGTTATTACTTAACCCGTCAGGTACCGCAAAATTAAAAGACAATAGACTCGTCCCACATGTGGACGGCCAGTACCTGACGGGTAATACTAATTACCTTCCGTGAAGTATTTACGCTGAGGTTTTAATTGGTTTATTAGAGATTACTTCGGATTTTTTTTTTCTATTGAAGAAACTGCAAGTAATCGTGTTTCTAAAGTGAACGATTTATAGAGAGTTTTCTCTCTTAAAAATCTAACATATTAATTATGTAACTAAAGACTAAGTAATAACGATCATTTCCTGGGTGGAGCCATTTTTTCAACTAGGTATTTTAACTTAAGAAGGAAATAGACATTTCTTTAGTGCGAAACTTTGACAGGTTTTAAGGCCCAAACAGAATTATTGTGACAAAGGCTTTTAATTCGGGAACACGTTCACTAACCTGGAAAACAATCTTATTTACTTTGAAAGCAACACTGGGTGTCTTAACCAAATTAGGTTTTTAAAATTGCTTTGAACAGTGCTATTACTTTGGTATTTTCCTTTGTAAATAATCACGAAGCCATCAACAACAATTCACTAAACTTACAAAATGGTTGTTAAAATAACAATAGCGATCCGCTTTCGCTCTCATCCTTGGGTAAATTAGTTTTCAAGGGAACCGAACTCTCAATGTCGTATTTTATTCTGCCGAAGGATCGGCGGTTATAAACGAAAGTTTGGATGCCCGATATTAATATTTATTACCTTCAATGTTTATACGAAACACTTTCTTTGTCAGGTTATAAATAGTCTTTATTTTATGTCGGCCACCCGTCAAACAATACTAAAAAGGCGGGAGTTTTACGATCAGCGCTAGTCTGGTCAGGCGCCGCATTCGACCGTTCACGGATAACGTTATTGGTAGTAACCAAAGTTTGTTTGCCTCTGTGTACGTTAAAAGGCTCCGCTGTAAATATTAATTTCCTAATTAATAACAGCTGTATCGCTACTACATAATTTTATAGCCGTTTAAAAATGGTAACAATCTTCACAACGCAGGGTGGGCGTAAGGTAACACGTTCATGTAATTACCATCACCATTTACGCCGTTTTATTAACCGAATATTTTCACTATGCCTCAAATTATAATAAAATATGACTTTTTGTAAAGTTAAAAGCAATTTAGACCAAAAAAATCCTTACAAAAAATCATTTTTCGAACCACTAATGGGAGGACATTATCCGAAAACCGTTTTTGTGCGAATACGAGTGAAATTTACTGGGGAAATTTTAGGAAAGCGCACAAGGACTTATCTTTATGTACATTTTTATGTATTTTTCAACAGAATGTTATCGGCCAACAGTTAACCGAGGCCTTTAATGTGACGGTCTTTTTCTGCGTTATCGCCAAAAGTATATAAAGTAATTTCGAAGAATTATGAAAGCGTTCGCGGTCGTCGGTTTTAGGAAAGAAAAATAAACAAAAAAGTTTGACGAGAATACCGTACACATTACTAGATTTATTGCGGCATTATTTCGACGAAGTTTACGAGTTATGTAATCTCAACAGAGGAATTTGTGACGACGCTTGGATGACAAAACTTTCGCGATCTAAAAATTTCCTGTAAACATACTAACACGGGTCGCATACGAAGTGAAAAGTTGGTCAAACAAACCTATATCTCGCAAAAATATAGGCCTACCTACTTTATCTAAACAAATGGCGTCGCGTTTCTCACAAAAATCGTTTAGGCAATTTGTTTAAATTACTTTCCTATGCTAATCTGCGCCGTGTTGCGAATATATTCGAAAAGAAAAAAGAAACGGTATGTAGGCGTTCGAGATCGTCGAATCTCTTTGCCTCAAATGATGCATGTTGTAGAAGCCGGATCTCGTATAGAAAAACAAGATACTGCAAGCTATTACACGGTTTTCATCGTAAATAATCGTCTTAGCTCGGTAAATAAAATAAGTGTGTAAGCTTGGCCGTGCTGCTATCTGATGAGAACGGGACGCAGCAAGAGACGGGGAAAATGGTGTTTAAAAGGCGCGATAGGGAACAACCTCGGAGGAGCATAAGTTTTGCGGCGTGTTAAAAGATAATGAGTTCGGATACAGTATGTAAGAAAGATGTTGCGTACGCCTTTGTAAGGAGACATTATTTTCTTATCTCAGGAATAGCTAAGTCTCCGTATATTTTAACGCACCTAGGAAGGACGTAAGGATTCGTAATTTATATTCGCGCGGGACAAAGTTTAAAACCAAAGATTTATATCCTGTTACTTCGGTAGATAACGGCTTGGAGTTGTTAAAGGTCAAATAAGGATTGGATTATAAAGTACTCGAATCGAGATTGAGTTTCGGAAGTTTCTGTAAGACCCTTGATTACCTGCTGCTTTTCGTTGTAAGATTCAGGTGATCACGACAAATTGCTTATATTCAAAAGGTTCATTATGATTGGCAGGTTTTGTGGGATATTTTGGTAACGTTTCACTTTTGTTTTCTTTACTGAGTTCCTGACGACTGACTGGCTGACTCAAATTCTAGTACAGCAATTCTTACTAATATTATAAATGTGAAAGTACGTTTATTAGTTTCGGCAATTTATGCGTAAAAGCGTTGCGCACTGATTTTGATACAGAAGTAGATGGGATCTTGGGAAAGGATCAATTGAACGCGTGCGGAACCGCAGTCAAAAACAAGTATACAATATTTTCGGTACCGAAGTCTTGTTTTAGATTTTCCCATTTATTTTGTTTGTTTTTTTTTGTTTTGCCAATTCATCGAGTTAATCAGCACCAATCCGCAAACAACGAAAACCGAACCCAATCAGCATATTAAAAAAAAACGACTTTTGACAAATTACAAAAATCGCAATCCATCAATGCCAGTTTACGCGTTGTAATACGTTTTCAATTAAAGCATAATGATCGACGTAGACTTGTTCTCTTAATGAAATGTGAACTAGTGAAGTTACGGAGCTTCGACTCCAACTCTGATAAGTCGGAACTTCCGATTGATATACTCCTCCGGTTCCAACTTCAGCTCCGACACTGGTAAATCGAAAGTTTTAAGCGGATTTCGAATCATTTCCTAGCGGACAACGTGTAGGTACCTACAGATTTATGCGTTTTGCGTGGGATGTAACATTGATTACTGTTTAACTGTCCTTAGCACATCTCTGCGCTGCCGCTGCCACCGACTCTGCCTGCAACTAGGATTCTGGTTCCGACTCCGTCAACCCAAATTTTAAAGTTCCGATAAAACCACCTCGGTAACATTCTTAATGTGGACACCCACGTTAGATCATAATGTACTGTACACACACGATTACAGAGATTCATGGGTGTATGAAAAGCATTGGCGGATAACTAAATAAACTACTCTTAAGTCATCCATTTGACGCCCTCAGCAAATCTCTCTTCTGTCACCCCTTCCGACTTCGGTTCCGACTCCGACTCAGCAAATTTTAAAACTCCGTCTTCGGTTCCGATTAAACCACCTCGGCAACATCCTTAATGTGGACACCCACGTTAGGTCATACTGTACTGTTATACACACGATTACGTATGAGATTCATGAGTGTATGAAACGCGTTGGCGGACAAGAAAATAAACTTAATCATTCATGTGATTGGCCCATTGATGTTACATCGGGTCAGTGAGTTGAAGTTTACATTAGCTGCTGTTGAGGCAGGTAAAACAAAAGTTACGTTTGTTTGGAGATGAATAAATTATAATTCATAAATGACCATACAGCATTATAGAATACGAGCTTCCGCTAGCGGTTTCGCCCGCGTGATAGCTGAAAATTATTCTTTGTAAGGAAACTCTATAGATGAAAATTCTATTTGTAGTATATGGACATGGGCCACCTGTACCAAGTCTCATTCCATCCGTTCAGCCGTTAAGTCGTGAAGTGGTAAGAAACAGTCAGACAGCGTTTTTTTTAGGGTTCCGTACCAAAATGGTAAAATCCTTACAGTGTTACCAAGTCTGACGGTCTGTCACTGCTGGATACCTGAAGAACTACTTATGCTATCAACTTGAAATTTGGAATAGATTTAGATGACGTTTGTTCAACTATTTTGCAAATAAGAAAAAAATAAAAATGTGTACATTTTTTTGCAACTGCAACTATGAAAGAACGCTATTTGCACATTCTCAAATGCTTTTTCTTTTTTTTAGGCCGCATAATTTTCCACTTTTGGTGAATTTAAAAAAAAAGTGATTATTCCCCCCACCTTCGAAGTTTGCATAAAGATACATCTGAAATTATTCTATGTAATTGAAGTGTATATAAAGATTACAGGAAAAATAAGACGATGTCTCTAAATAGCAAACTTTTTCAGATATCATCAAAAATTATATTAGTTCCACTATCGGTCAAGAGATGGCGATGAGCGAAATCTAAAACTATTTGACGACTACAGGCCTCGCCGATGAAAATTTAAAAACATTTCATGTTTTATATGATGGTACGGAACCCTCGGTACGCGAGTCCGACTCGGTATATAAAATTAATATGGAAATGTGGATAATAGTTTAAATATGAAACGTGTATAGGGAAGTTCTGCCAATGTGCGGTCAATACTGAAAGCGTTACTCAACTCAAGTAACAATAGTAAGGGCGCGGTCACAGCTTCAGCGTTTCTATTCCGCTCCCGCCATTGTCTCGATCCCACAAGTCGAAGGACGCAAACTTAGATCAAGATTATGTACTCAACCGTCCGCGTAAGCCCTAGCAGGAATTGTAACCGGTGACACAAATAGATAAGTCCCCAATGTCACTTTGACAGAACATCGTCCGACCTTGCAAACATTCCCTAATTCTTCCACTCGAATCATCATCATCTGCCTAACCTTTTCCCAACTATATTGGAGTCGGCTTTCAGTCAAACCGGATTTAGCTAAATACCAGTATTTTACGCGGAGCGGCTGCCTACCACACCTCCACAACCTATTAACTAGGTAACACGGTACTTCATGGCAAGACTGGAGTCAGATTAACTGGCTGCTGACTATCCGTTACGACTGCCAAAGATCTACAAATGACAGCCGGGACCAACGGCTTAACGTGCTCTCCGAAGCACGGAGGACACTCGGTATGTTAAGATGGTCACCCATCCACAGACCAACCTTGGCAAGCGTTGCTTAACCTTGAAAATCGCCCCGTGCGGCTGTTATTATCTAGCCACGAGCTCCTCAATTCCTCTACTCGAATATAACTAAGTAATTGAGTACTAAATACCTGATTTACAATTACTCCGAATGTACCTAACTCCATTATTTTAATTGGAATTTGTGTGGTGAGAGGCGGAATACCGCTTGGCGCTGCTTAATCGATATTAACAAACGATATGAGAGTACCGAGATTTTATCTTAGATACTTCCTGCTCAGCAATCGAAAAAACATGTTCAAAATTCGATTAGCTTATAAACTAATCGAATACGAAAGAATGGATAAATGGATTAAGACATTATTATTCGATACACATGATTTAAGATGTCTCTTCTATCTGTCTAGATCTGTCATTTATGGAGTTATCATGATTTCCGCTATATTAATCTCAAATAGAAAGTTCTCACACAATTTGATAGTTCATAAGAACTTAACGGTTTTTACAAAGACATTTCACAAAATTTTCACACCTTGACCATCCGAAAGAGCAAATAAAATTCAATTGTATTGACAAACGACTGGACAAACAACAGCAGAGGCAACAGAAAGGAACTAAATCTTAATTTACTTTTTCCAATCTGAAGAGAAAATAAACGTATCCACTACGTACAAGATGAATCACAAGAGCAAACAAATCCAAGTACGTTAAAGCAGTTTGCGCCAGAAAACGAACGCGATCTAATCTCAGATCTGGCGATTGAGGGAGCGGACTTGGCAATGCATCACCTGGCTTCCGTTGTGCAACGATCTTGATTCTTCCAAATGTACCTCCCACGTACACGCGTGAGTGATGTAGCCATTCACTAAAGACCTGCCTCGTCCCCCATGCCTTTATAAACCCTTTCCAGTTGTGGGTTCGTCAATGGGTAATAAAAGGTCCGCTTATGCTGGTAGCAACACGTCCTCTGTCGGGATGCTTGACGTTACACTGATAAGATGGACCGGTGTCCATTTAACACCTATTTCGGCTACCGGATGGCGCGCCTAGATTTTCATTGTTTTATATTTTCACAATATCTTATCGGGTATTTTTATGAAGTTACTTTCATTGTTTATTGCGATCATTGTATATTTTATTCACAATAAAATGTTTTATTGCATGCTCCTTGTTGGGTGCTTGCAGAAGTTCGTAAAATATTGATTTCTATTCAATATGACGACTCTTTATATCCTTTTGAAACATAACATAAAATTATTTTAATTGATAAAAACATTCAGCCCTGTGCAGCTTATCTATGCATAATGCGTGGGCGCACGGATCTTCCATCGTTGGATGGAATGGCTGGATAAAAACGAAGATCCATCTTTTGCCTACGAGTGTAACGATACACGTAGTTTCTAGCCATTGGACCTCTGTTTTATGTCACAATAAGTGTGAAGGCAAAAACGTCTTGATACGCAAGGACTTGACTGCTAACATTTTATTTTACGTTAGATGATAAAACCCACCCGGCAATGAAATGAGTAGTAACCAATATTATGTCACTACGTAACACGTCCTCTCACTCGGAATAAAAGAAAACATTAAACCTAATACATCCGAAGAGCTCCAACACAAAAAGAAATCCTATCATATCAAAACAAACATAAAACACCTATGTAAAGGAGTCCTTTACATATCCCGGCTATCAATACCGTTCGAGTCCCAAATACCTTCGCATAAGAAGATAATAGATAATTTAGATAACAAGAAAAAGCTATTCGACGGGCGCTATTACCAAATAAATGGTGAATAATACTCACATATTCAATGTACTCACAGTTATTTTCGAGGAGATAGAGTTTCGGCTAGAATAGTGGTGTGTTGGATACAACTTTATGTTTCCGCAATAGACATGACTATTCAACATTACTGTTGCCAATTTACCCAACTCGACCGATATTAAAGTACACCATTTGGCAAGCTATAGACGCCCAAAAATATAGAGAAATAATGTAACTGAATATAAAGTTTGTCATTTTGTCAACACTAGTGTTGCTACAGGATTTGGCAAGGGAATAAGATTTTGAATTCCGATAATATTTTGTTTACGAAAAGGCCTCAGAGTTCCGAATTGAATTTAAAGTATGGGGTTACTTTCCGACGGGGGTAAAGTTAGTTCCGATACAATTCGAATTGTTTTTGTTACTTATTTGAGTTTATCAGTTCCTTTAGTAGTTTTGTTCAGACAAAATTCCGATAGCGACATAGTTTTTCCAAACACTGTAATAGAACAAAAATAAATAATGGTTAGTGTCTGTATAATCGCAAAACAACATTGAAAGTTTTCGTTCCAAAAAAGAAAGAAATAAATGTTTGTGGATATAATAGATTAAACCAGAGAGATATCGATAATTATGCACCACTCAACGTCGCAAAGGCTGGGATAAGAGCCAATAATGAAGTGGTACTTAAATACTGGAGCACAAACTTGGGATAAGTGAGATAAATACTTCTGAAAAAATCGCTATTTTCTCCAACGTTTGTGTGATATTCCTGTAAGTAACTGTCAATACTCAGCAAATACGTGAATAAAAGCTACAAATACCGCATAAAATAGCGCTGTCTGTCTTCATCGGTAAACAATATTTTACGTAAATGGTAGACGTATTCGTATTAACGATATTTTGTGAAGGTAGCTCTACAAAACCTTCGCTTGGACGAGCACCGTGAGAGGCATATTTACATTTTTTTCTCAATTCATTGCCCGACATGTTTGGTGGATGGATGAGCCCCGCCGACATTTTGTGACATTAGGCTCCATTGATTTTGAATGTGTCGTACCCCGACCAACCCGCTCTTTTAAATAGATAAGCAAATGAATTGGAAGACCTTTGTGTTGGGTATAAACGTATTTAACGTTATGATATAAAAAGTAAAATGTTTTGAGCTCGTATAATTTTAACATAATGTGAGAGTGTTTGGGCCTGGCTGAATTTTGATAGAGCTTGAGTAATGCGTACTGTCAGGTGTAGGTGAAGGGATAAAAAATAAAGCGCTTTTAAACGAACACTGTATAGGGTTATTAATAACAGTGAATTTTTTATATATTTTTCATATCCATTTTGCAAGAGTTTTCACAAACACATGAACTTGAGGAATACTCTAGTGTGAAGTTATATTTATGATACCAAGTTGACACTCTACTTTCTTACAAATTGTACACAAAGCAACACACAATAACGTAAATGGATCAAATTTTTTACCGTAAACAAATGAGCGTCGCCATTTTGCGAGACGTCTACAACTAATAAATGGATTCAACGTTGCTAATTAAACACGTCTTAATTTTGGCTCCCTGCACCTAATTTTAAAAGAGATTGTAGAATATTTTTGGCAATTAAGCCGCTGGTATTATTAAAGAAGTCCGTGGAGTGAAAAATTAATTAAAATTTAAGCTTTTCAGTTCTCCCTACGCGTCAGACGCAGAATAAAGGGCTGCAAGCACACATTTCAGTGAGCAACTAAAGATCAACCGTGTTAGATAATTTGAATGGGCTTATGCGGTATGAGCGGATTTAAATTTAATTTTTGTTCAGGTGTATCAGATGTGTGATAGGATTTCACTCCACCGCATTTTTATGAAAAGATGACGAAGATAGATGATTTCAATTATATATTTTGAAATCTCTTTGATATTCTGGTGTCGCACTATGTGCATAATTGATTAAATTCCAATTCAGCGAATTGAAAAATACCTTCTTATTTTCAATGCTGAATTATTATTGCATGTCAAATGAAATTCATGAACGAAATATTAAACACGTCCAATATTTCATATCAAAGAACAGCTGTAACATAAAACTAATTCTATCCATTACTGTTATGATGCAAGAAAGCATCTCTGAAGAAATAACTATACCTACCTGAGAAAATATTAAATTACCTGCAGCATGTAAGGCAAGGAGGAACCCCTAGTGGTGCATTTTTCAGTGAAAATTGAATGGAACGTTGGCGTTTTAAAACAAGAAAATATTTTGAAATGACTTGTAATGGAAGTTTCACTGCAGACATGACGTATGAATCTCTTTATTAATTCTATTAACTTCAGAAGATCAACCTTTTGTGTTTTATAGGCAACTATATGAGTGAAGACGTGCCTTAGTTATAATGTTAACCAGACAGCAGGGTATCTGTAGAGTAGTTTGTTCAGGGTAAGACGTAAAATATACGGACTCGTGTACACCTTCTATTCTTCGTGTCGCACGGGAGACCCAGAACTCATTAGTGGCGGCGCATAGGTCACTGGCTCCATGTCTTTGAGCACCGAGGACAAGATAGGAGGAGGTGCATAGTTTGTGACTCAGCTCCAAATTCACTCCCGGCAGTGATCCATCATGGTAGCCCCCGCTTTGCGAGGTTGTAGTTACACCTTCCTACTTGTGTTCTGAGGTGGTTCAGGAACTTTCAAGAGGCCCACGGAACTTTAGACCCTGCGAGAAGATGTTCACTTGGTGATAAATTGTGCACTTAGATAAAATAATATCTGTAAGATTATACTCGCTCAGTGATACTTGCTCGGCGATGCTCGCTTGGCGGTCAGAACTCACTAACCAGCTGTAATTTCTACCTACAGTGCGGGCCAGAACTCGCTTGGTGATAAATTGTGCACTTTGATAAAAAAATAATTAAGTAAGCTTATAAAACTAGCTTTTTACAACATAAAAACCTCACCAGTCGACTTTAAAATTTACTGGCACCCTTGCGTTGAACACCGTCCCTTTATCAAGAGAACAATAATTGCATTCAAAATCAAAGATGTTCGCTCAGATAGTCTGTGGGTATTTTCATTAATTAAGGCCCGACATGCGCCAAGCAACAATTAAGAGGACCGATTGTTGATAAGCTCGAATCGAGTTGATTGTCAGCCATTGAATCGAGATAGCACTTTGTTAAACTGTAGGAAGCTTCACACCTTATTAAGGCATTGTTATTGGCGATGTTTGTACGAGAATGTTTTATGGGTCTGATGTAAATTGGTAGCAGTTTTTTAGCGAATTTTGGTAGCAAGTTTAATGTTTAATTATTGCTTTAAAGTTTTCACAACGGTTTTTTACGCTAACGTGCGTTCATATAATCGTAGTTATCCAAGTAATACAGTCTTATACCACAAGTATAAGAAAACGTTTGAAAACTATACATTTGTAATAATAAAATAGATAGCTAAATATTACTTTTTTTAAGTAATTTTTAGTTACAAATTTGTACGGAACCCTCGGTAGGTGAGTCCGACTCGCACTTAATGATATAAGGCCAGATTGAATCTTATGCTTAACTTTAACTGTCTGATTTTAGCACATTGACCTCGTGTCGACCAAATAAAGAAAAATCCTATAATCTCATCCCTCCTGAAAATTTTCCAGACTTCATCTAAAACCAGATTATGAAGCTTAACAAACACAAACAAAGCCTATCTCTCAGTTATATTTACATTCAATTTTCTTTTCATCTCAAAAGGATATATTTGAACACATTTTGTCCATAATACGGTACAAAATAATTTACTGAAACTAGTGTGGATGCTTTCAAATTTCGTCATCGCTAAGTAAAAGGATGAAGTAGTCAATTCAATCGTGGAGCCAGAAGCACTCCACTAAAAGATGATAATGATGATAAACCAACCAGACGAAGTACGAGTATCTACTACTATACTATACTTGAGAGTGTTTACTCCTGATTTTGGGCCGCGGACAGGAGCTCAGCGGCGCGGCAAATTACGTTATACAAATCTACATTTGAACGCGCCGCTGCAGCGCTGGTCGCGTCAAATGGAGAGATGTATAATGCAACTTGTCTTACCAGTTCATACACAAGTAAATTTTTTATTATTAAAAGAACAATTTTTCAATTTATCTTTAGGAATCACAATCGAACATCCTGAACGCACGCGGGCAATTTCTGAGAATAGGCTTCGTACGCAGCGCGCCAACAATACGTATGGCGAGCGAACTACTGGTTATATTGTACCGAGACTTATTAACAGTCTACCTTCAGAAATTAATAATTGTATAACAGATAAGAATATAAAATTTAAGCATAAAGAATATTATTTAAGTATTATTTAGCGTTTTGTGTAAAATACTGATAGACTCTTAATAGCACGGGTTTAAACCTTAGTGGTTTTTGGTTGCTATTTGTTATAAATAATTCTGTAATGTGTTGTGTTTAATTGATAAATAAAGAAAAAAAAAAAAAAGCTGCCCGCGCCGCTGAGTTCGTGTCCGCGGCCTTAAAGACACTTGGTATGCATACGCAAGATATCCAGGTCTAAATAGTTGTTAGAAACATTTTCGAAACTAAGTTCAGGGGAAAAGAGAGTGAGTTTTCACTTTCTATTCAAAACTTAAAATCGCTAGGTATCTCTCTCTCTCTCTGAACTCTTTTTTGAAAATATTTGTTACTTACTTTTTAGAACTGGATATTCTGCGTAGGTATCTATGCTCTCCAAGTTACATTAAAATCAGTTCATTAATTTTAAGAATTTTGTATGAAACACCGTGAAGAGTAAACGATCTTAAAAAACTTAATAATTATGAACTGTGAGGAAGCGAGGTTTGACTAATTTTGTTAGTTTGTAACAATATTTTTAAATGTCACATTTTGTACAATTACCGTGGATCGATCGTAAAAGGCAGTTGTCTCACCGCCGACGGGGAAGAGATTACCTATCGACTATTTTCTTGCTGAGAAAAGGGACAAAAAATATAGATATCGTGTGAGTAAAAGAGACACATACATTTATAATCGATAGCTGGCTGTTTAGACTGCCGGCGAGCCGGCTCTTACCACTAGTTGGTCGCAGCGACAAGAACTATCAAAGATAATACTCGCTAAGCGATACTTGCTCGGTAATGCTCGCTTGGCAGTCAAAACTCACCAACCAGCGGTAATTTCTACCTATCGTCGCACAAAAGCACTCGTTTAAAGCCGAGCGACAAAACTATCGAAACTACTCACTCGCTACTCACTGCTCGCTGCTCGCTAACTCGTTTCACATTTCAAATTTTACTCGCTTCTCGCTGAACGCATTTTTGGTGTGCATAATTTTAAAGTAGAACTGCAAGATTGAGAGCTGCAACATTTGCAGCTCCCAATCTACTTTGGTTCCAAGGCATTCTTCACAACATCTATACTTGTGTATAAAATAAACTTCAACAGAATTTGCTTAATATCGTAAAGCGGTCGTAGTCACAAGACTAGCCCAAGTATAGTACCTATCAGACCTTTGTGGACAGCTGCAATGAAATATAGACCCTGTCGTCTAAATTTCAAGAGACAATTTTGCATGGTGTTTTATATGTACGTACGTGAGCTTTTAATAAAGTGGTGCTTCTGTGCTTATCTGTATAGTGCTCTAAGAACCGCAGTTGATATACCGCAGCTCGTCCAACCACTGATAGTGGAAACTGAGGGTAAAATAATAGCGATTCATTGTTCTAAATATGTAGTACATATACGGTAGTTAAAACATAATGTTGGCTACTTAATACTGGTTTATAGTATTGTGATGTTAAGTTCCTCATTATAAAGTTTGAGCATTAAGTATTCCTTACCAATATTATAAATGCGAAAGTAACTCTGTCTGTCTGTCTCTCTGTCGCGCTTTCACGCCAAAACTACTAAACTGATTTAAATGAAATTTGGTACACAGATAATCTAGAGCCTGAGAAAGGACTTAAGCTGCTTTTTATTCCGTGAGTTTGTTCCCTAGGGATCACGCGGGCGAAGCCGAAGAAGAGTGAAGAGGTTACAAACATATCGTCTTTCAGTCGATATATTTGTAACCTGTTCACATCTTAACAACTTAACAGATTTAGATGAAACTTGGCACAAAAATAGAGGAAATCCAGAAATGGGATGTGTTTTTCTCAGGAGTTTTATGCCTTCTTATAATTGTTGAATATCAAGTAGGCAAAGCCGCTGGCAGGAGCTCATTATTAAAAAAAAATCCGGCCTGGTGCGAGTCAGACTCTCACAGGAAGTGTTCCGAACAATAAACCGTAATTTTTTTTTTTTTTTATATATTATATTTCAACAGTCTACCTATTACGGTTCTTGAGATACAGCCCGCTGGCAGACAGACGGATGGACGTACGGACGGACGGACAGCGGAGGCTTAGTAATAGGGTTCCGTTAGTTACCCTTTGGGTACGGAACCCTAAATATATATATTATTAATAAAAACATATTAATATATTGGCCTAAGTCCTTGAACTATTTGTTCTTTAGGTAATGTACCCACGGTTGGGACTTCGACAGATCTGGGTGTGAGTAGGGACTTGTTATCCATAACGCGGGCTAAGAGTGGTTTGATACCTCGATGTTACTTTCGGTTTTTTGGTTCAGAAGAGTGGGTTCCTTCATGATGTTGACCTTAACCATTTTTAAAGGGATTGTCATGAAATAAATTGTTCAAAATAAAGGTTCAAAAACGCGACCTACATAACTAACTATGTTGACTACATACAATACAATACAATTTATTTATTTATCGAGTAACCATGACTCATTTGTTAGTAAAAGACTTATCCTATGTTAGTAATTTAAGGCTTGTATATATGCCAATGACCTTGTGCATACAAACGGAGCTAACTACACCTCTTCGCGCCACTCCGCAACCCGTGTTTTTAATTTTTTATAGTAAAACAAATAATTTATATTTTTAAAAAGTAACAAAACCAAGTTATTTTCTTTTGTATTGCACAGCAGTAGATATTTTTTTTAGTCTTTTGTTAAAAAATGAAGAAGTAAAACAGTTTCATCTCAACGATTTGGAGGTGATTTTTTCTTATTATGTGATACTGATGCATAATTCTGGCTAAACCAAGTTACGTGCAATATCATGTAGATTACTACCTATTTTTTTCAGATGTAATTTCTCAGTAAATGCCAACGAAAAACTGCTTCATTTGCACGCTATTTTTAAGCTTTTTCGAGAGAGCACCCTTATAACAAGTCGCAACAGCAATGCAACACAACGCGCAACAGCGATTTACGCAACAATAAAACAATATCAAAATCACAAATATTTTTTGTCTTCGTTTATTTCCAAGGTACGAATTACGTTCCATGGAGTCAAACGTCATCTTATTCTTATAACTGGACTTTTATTAGTTGAGTGTAAAAGTATTGATTGAGTGTCAAAAGAAATATTAGCTTGTTTAATAAGAACGAATTCTTGAGACTCGTTCCCCAAGTATAATGAGACATTCCTCGAGTGCTCTCTCTTAAGAAAAGTGTCTGAAGCATTTTCTTTTGCTCAGTCATGTTTCCAGTTAGACTCAATTTATTTCAAAAGCGTTTGCCATGTGAAGTTACGAGGTAATATTGCTGTAGATAATTCCACAAAAACAGTGAAAATTCACCATTTTGTAAACCCAGTAAACCGCAGGCATTCCTACTTCCCTTAATTCCCGAATCAGCACAATTATTTTTACGACCCCAAAGAAATTTTCCATTACGAAATCTCCGACAGAATTCTAAAATGCTCCAAATCTAAAACAAAAGAGCCTCGCAAGCAGTTTACGATTAAGGCCAGCAGCTTAACCCTTCCCGACTTCACTCCCTTTAAACAACGTGGAAGTTTAACGAAAAAGTCGACGTTTAAACGCGCTATTTAACCCTCGCGGTAATCGGAACACAAACAATGGTGGAGTGAAATAATGTCGAATTCCGTCCGACAAATTAGGCGACCTTTTTAGGCGGCAGTGGTGGGTGCTTAAAATAACAAAAAGAACTTTTATTTGGATGTTATTTCTGCTGCCGAGTTGAGCCGAGCACCATTTCGTTTGTAGATATGATGAGAAAAGTCGAATTCGTTTGGAGTAACTCGTTACGAGTGCGGTTAAGTTCTTATGGTATGGCACCTGTTTCGTTTTAAGCATGGAACTTCGAAATTGTTTCATAAAATTTTAATAAAAGTTTATACAACAATTTATTTTCTGTTTTTTACAGTATTTTTATGTATCCCCAGGTAATCTTTGTATCGGTTGTTAGGTATTTCAGATGATTTTTTAACGAGCGTATTGAGGCTCGAAATATTTTAATGCGTTTTTGTTTAAAAATGGTAACGACGCATTCTGAAAACATTTATATCTGCAATTTTGGATACATATCATGGATTAATATTTTTCGTTACTTTATTTTTTATCCAAATTAAGTAATTTTTACCCGTAAACACTGAAAACATTATTTTTATTCAACAGGTTCATAGCACCTGAAATAAAAATATAAAAGAAAATGTATGCGTTTAATCAAAACTTTTTATGTTTTTTCCTCGGTCTTTTCAGTTTTATTTACTAGTTTCTAGCGTTTTGGCGGTATGCCAAAGTTAGCTTTGTTAAAGGCTGTGCTCTCACAACAAGCACATGGCCATTTCTTTTATCCATTTTAGTTGTTAGTTTTTAGAGAGCAACTGTCGTTTTAACCTTACTACAGTAGAAAAAGTCCTTAAAGGTCAATGTACGTATCCATACTGTACTAAATATATAGTTGTATTTATACATACTTCATAGTCATTCGTAAAATTACTTTAAGAATATTTCTGGCACTGACAGGAAATATATATTTTTTAAAAGAAGCGTTTTTGGATTTAATGTGACGTTGTATTAGTTTTCCACAGCAAGCCCTTTCATTTGGTACTCATCCTGTGGTAGTGCTGAAAAAATAACTAGACCGCCATCTTCGATGTTCCACCATATTGGAATTAGAATAACTTCACATAGCTAAGCATGCATTGACATGCAAAATAAGCGTGTTTACCAAATTTCAGCTGAGTCGGTTAAAGATAACTGATTTAAAATTCTTTTGCAAGATTCGATCCGGACAAATATACATATACATATATGCAAGTTAAATAAAAACTTGTAAAATAAAGCATACCCTTTTCCCTGAGCCCACAGCTTTCGCACTCTCAGTGAACGTTCGGAAGCCAACAAAAAATATGATTTTCTGTAATAATAACTGATACACGTATCTAAAAGTTCATAAACATGTTACATATCCGACCCTAAAAGCACATACCACGTGTAGGAAACAATCTCTTTTTATATCTACGCCACTCGCTCCGCGAACACGTAGACCTAAATATAAAAATACTGCTTACGTAAGGTATCCACTTTTCATATTTATGTGATAAAAACATTAGGTCCAATTGGATATCCCTATTTGGGGCGAGAGAAATAGATGTTTTTATATATCGCAACCGCCCCGAATATGTTTTGAGATATTACACGCGCTGCCGGTATGAAAGGAGATGTCATTGCATTTCTTATGGAACGTAATTCTCGGAGAATGCGCAGCTTGATTAGATTTTTGAGAACAGGAAATGCGTGAAAGACAAAGGTCAAGTTTACTAAAATAGATGCTAAAGTTGAGATTGTATTCCAAACCGAGAAACGATAAGATTTCACGGCAGCGTAAAAATATCTCCCTAAACCGTTTATCTTAAAAACACCCTTTAACCAGAAGGCTTTGTAAGAAAATATCTAATTACCGGTTGAGCCTTAAAGATATCCGAGTGAAAAAGATCCGCCAGCGTAATAAAGAAAAATATATTGGAGTTTTTTTAGCTGAAGTGCAAAATTGGAAAACCATGTTACAAAGAATATCGGCAGCAATTTCCTTGCGATACTCGAACTTTATCGGTAAGATATGAGGGTCCAAAACCATTTTTCAGATATTAATTCCTAACAATCGTAAAAGTTACTTTCATGGTAGCCCTAAAAAGTTATTACCGCTTTACTGGAAAATACACTTTCAATGGACTTTATCTTGTATTCGCTTTGTCTACAAACAGGGATTTAGATTGCCATAACAATAAAGAAATAACAGTTTCGTGTGGATAAAGTTTATTCTGTTAGAAACTCGCGCGATTTGTTGAAAAACATTGTTGTATGATAGTAGCGAGCGCGTCTGTGTGTGTAAATCCATAGGCCGTAGGAACGAGGAACTCGCAAGAATCCATGTAATGTAATCAGATATGTGAACAAAGGTTGGAGTGTACTTGCACATAATGTAGAGGTAAAATACAAACTTGCGTATATCGTTTCTCCACTAGCTTACTTAGTTAGAGACTCTACAGGATACATTAACATTGCCAGCGAGCTTCCCCGTATCGTCTGTCGGTGGCGGTTAACATTGGAGCTTAATTTCTTTTTACGATGTGCTTAATTAATTTAAACACTATCTATTTTAGAGTAAGTGCAGAATCAAAAATGGCTCTGTTTCACCTCATAAAGAAACAACTGACGTACGAGTTCCTTCTTACCAATTCGATTCAAACTTCGAAGCCAGAAATTATTTTCAACTTTTTTCCGGTGCGCGCGCGGCGATTGCGTGAGGTTTTATAATACAAGTTTGATGATATCTTTTTATTTTTATTTTGTAAGTCGTAACAAGTCGACAACAAGCCGAATCGAGACAATAAAGCATCTTTCAAGGCTGATGAGTCGAGAGTAATGATTATTGCTTACGGTTGTTGATCCGGGTGCTTCTGACCAGTTGTGTCTGTAATTTTCGAGAGTACAATGTTGTCTTCAATCTTTCGTATCTATAACTCGGTTTTGGCGGCTCCATTGTCTGGTAATGTGGCAAGTGTGAGTGAAATCATTGTTTTCTTTCAATTTGGCTTTCATTTTTCAATTTTGATACTTTATTAGATATAACTTTCGACAATGCAATTTAATAAAGAGTAAGAATGATGGAATGCAAGTTGGAGAGCACAGCAAGTCCCGAGGCTCGCGAGTATTTCATTTTTTATTTATAAAATCTTTCATCACAAAATTTTATTGAATTATATAGTTGATAGTTCTACTAAAAAAATATCTCAGTATTTTTTCCGACCATTCACAACATCAAATTGTTTTTTTTTTTTGCGGTGAAGAACCGATACGCCACCATTCATTGATACATTTGCAAAATCGTATAAGCTCCAAAGATCTCACACTGACTGGATATGGCACTGGCTACCTGAGCGTACGCACACAGATTAGTGCCGTAATAATGACGGGTTGGAAGTTACGCTGTATTACTTTAATCGTCATCAACATCGGGTAGCGTTGGAGGAATCAGGTTCGAGTTGATTCATAATAAAATTGCTGAAATTTTGATAGAACTATTGTGTTTGTAGCCTCCAACAAATTTTGAGCATTAATGAGCCTGCATATTATTTTCGGTAGTCTTCAATTTCTAGTCTGATTTTTTTTTTTTCTTTACATCTTCGAAAGTAAAAAAGTTGTGTCTCGTCTCATGTCAACCTACCTTTTTTGGATGGGAACTGACTTCTCCCGTTTTGAGCGGAGCGGGAAGGAGTGCCAAACTCCTGCTGACTAAAAATCACCGGTGTTCCTTTCAAATACCCTTTGCGTTCCAAGTCCGTGATACCTAAGTCTTTTGAACAATTCCGTGGCCATGGAGCTGGACCTTCGAGTCTTATGGAAACTGTCTTCTATTCCTACCTATACTGCTGACGCTACTCCGGCCAGTGTCCGTCAAAAGTTATACTTGATTGCGTTACATAAGTCATCATCATCATCAAATTTTGTGAATCTGTCGTAAGGAGGGGACGGAGCCGTTATTAGGGTTCCGTAATTGTGACAGAAATTGTCGGGAACCCTCGTAGAATTCCTTAATGATGTCAAAATATTTACCGGTAACCATAACAATGTTCCGCGAAATTTCGGTTGTATCGTTTTGAACAGGAAGACGAAATAAGATAAGGTCAAAGAATTGCCTTTCCTTAAGTATCTTTTAATTTTGCTAAGGGCACGAGCACATTGAGGCGAAAAAATAAGTCATGATATACTCGAAATGTATGTCTGATAAAAAGTATGGCATACGTTTCAGCCTGCTTACGTCCCTACTCATGTGTTTTACTTGAAGACTTTGAGGCAACTTATATTAAATAAGTTGACGTATCGAAAAAGCAAAATCGAATATCAGCCGATATTACATCAAACAAAAGATAAACCCAATAATCGCTCTCCACGCAATATAAAAACTATCGCAGACCCTTTTTCTTGTTGAACAAATTTCTTCTTAAACAAGTTTCGATCTATTCCAAGTGAGGCATGATTGATGTTCTGCCGACGACGCACGGCAGAGCATAATACTACTAAAATTAGAAGTTCGCTTAGTTCGTTACAGTTCTCGACTGATGAGTTTCAAAGTATAGACAAGTGGCCTCGAAAATTCCCCATGGGTAACTTGATACTGAAGGTGAAATGGCTACGTTAAAAATGGTTTAAATGGCGAGATTTTATTTCTGATTAATTACCCTGCTATGATGAAGAAACACAGAATACAGTGACTTTTAGGAAACAAGATCTTTCCCTGTAATGTATAGATGTATTTTCTTGCAAATAAATATTTTGATTTGAGTGATATTATAAGCTAAACTGCCTCATTTGTCTAGTGGTAGTAAACAGCGGCTGCTGAGTATGTGGTCCTGGGTTATTCCATACCAAATTTCTCAATACCAGCCCGGAGTTCAGGAAAAGCCTTGGAAAGTAAAGCCGTTGGTCCTGCGCTTGATCTATTCCTGGTCGTGCCGGATGGCTGTTCTATTGGACTATGAAAGTAAAGGACCAGAGAGTATACCTGTATACCTACGCACACTTGTGCAATATTAATATTGTATTATCTGTGTTGTTGTTGGCCACCGCGAGAAGAATATAAGCATTATTAGGTATATACTACTCTCAAACACATGCGGAATTAGTCCATCAAGCAAGCATACAACTAAAATTGGAGGGCGTTTTGGATTCGACTGGACGTCACATTTAAAAAAGTTCAGTTCATGACTTTATTATCATGAAAGTGCTTCAAACATTAATATTTTTTGAAGTTCATATAAATAACACGGTCTCAAAACATTATACCTTAAATTGAACGTGAAAGCACTGGAAATACAAAATTAACCCATCATTTAAATTGTAAGCCTGCTCGCTGAAAATGCCTGATGAGATGTCCACATGTCTTCTTTTATAGCCTCCCAAACAGTAATTAGTAATTCAAATTTTCAAATTGTGCACCGCTTTGAAAACACTATATTATGATAAAACGTCTTTAACTAAGGCAAAAAGTCAAATTACGTATTCAGAGCTGCTAATTTTTGATGTTCTTTCTTGCACATTTCAATACGAGCCTTCGAAACTGCAAGCCTGAGGCGCTACGAATTAAAAACAACTTTGGAATCTGCAGTGATGATTACAGAACTTTAACTTGAAACTTGGAATCCGAAGTTTTTTGCATTTTATAGCGTACAATTTAGCAAACTAATGGCGTGATTGGTACAAGGGAAGCGGGATCCCGTGCGGTTAAACTCCAATAATTGCGCTGAGAGCTTTATTAGTTCGGTCTTTACTTTTTTCAAGCTTCCCTTCAGATTTTCTGCATTCTCTAAATAATAATTATATTAATATGTTGTATCCGAGTAAAACGTCTTTTAGCTAAATTACTGGGTCCGTTCACATTACATTATAGGTAAATACTGATAAACTCATTCAAGTTACTGCCATCATCAGACTACATGATTGTAACGCAGAAATAACGGTATTTTCCATTAATAAAACGAATCCATAGGTTGCTATGTAAGTTGGAATTTTATTTAAATATCTCATTTTTCCACGTGAATTTAATATTATGATCAGTAGGTGGTAAAACACGTGCATAAATAATGACTCTCACACATCTTAAAAAATACTTGTGATAGTTGAATGCTACGAGACAGATTACAATAACAAAACCTAAGAATGTTGCATCAATTCTGAACAGTCTGTCAATAGTTAAACAGTAAACTCAATCCATCATTGACCGGAACTGTTGAACATTCAATAGACATAAGTAAGACCGAGCACAATATATTCAAAACTACAAAGAGCTACTCCAAGAGTTGTAAAAATTTTCTATTACAAAGTTGAATCGTAAAAATGTCACGGTACAATAAGAGATCAATCATTTGAGACAAGGTCCTCTCCAGTTGTGGTTGGATGTGAAAAATTATATCTACAGGGTGACCCACTTCGAGAGATTTGCATTCAAGCTGAGTCGCGGTGTAATTTATCATCCATCACACGCCAGCAAAAAATGTTGTGGAATATCTGTATAGAGTTTTAGTTTGTCACTTCAACTTGGGTAGTGCGTCAGCAGTGTATGGAATTAAGTTTTTAGTTCGATTAAACTACTGCTTCACTTCTGCTTATGTGCACTCTTTCAAGAAACTTCAAGGAGAATTGTATGTTTGTCTCTTCCACTCAATGTTGCGGATAAGAAAAAGTTCAAGAGTGTGCGGTGTAGAGTCAGCGAAAAGAGCTTTGTGGTTGCATTTATTTACTCATCTGACATTTGTGTTGTGTGTGATTTTTTACTGTATACTTTTCCATTTGACATCTGCCAGTATATTTTTTAACGCAATGCGATTTTTTATTAGACCTTACACATCATTATTTTAGTCTGAGTCAGAGGTGAAAGAAAGACAAAGTCGAAGATGGAGTGAGCTTTCCTAGGAGAATCCTGGCTGTATTGCCTAGTTTATTGTCATTAGTGATCATATTATCCATTATTTTTACTTTGTAAAGCTGCCATGCAAAGAATCAGTCATTCGGAATGCAAAAAGAGAACAAAAAAAAATGGTTCACAAAATACCAAAATATTATAAATTATTCATCGTAATTATTTGCTCCAGGAGGAAATATTCAAATTGGATTTTAATAAAACGAATATTTAATTATTTAAATAATTCAAATGTTTCACCTCCTATTATGTAAATTGGCTTAAATTCGACATTTGAGCCGATTTACATTCATTATTGTATCGAATTTGGTTGTCAAGTTATTACATGCGATGTGATTAGCGTTATTATAATAACGAGTCTTCAATAAAATACGAGCATTAGAGGTCGAGATAACACTATGTTTATAAAATTTTATTATTACAGTCATGTTTTTAATCTAATTTCGCCATATTAAGAAATAAATTAACATAACATCTGAACATTTCTTTGAATCATTCGTTACTTTAAACTGGGTCTATTCATTTGAAAGCTTATTCTAAAATCAGTATTTATGACGTCCAAAGAGATCAATAAATTAATACATTAACAATGCGTAGAATTCTCTTCGTGATCGGTCTGTGTAATAAATAATTCATAAATATGTTTTTTTATTAATTAATAATGAAGTGACCGACTGAATTATGTAGGAGAAAAAAGCCTTTTGATATGAGTATGGTATACAACTCAATTCTTATGATTCATATTTCTTACGTCGCTATTGTTTGGTGGACATTCTTCGATGCATGATATTCGGCTAAGAATTTAATAATTGGACTTTTGGAGCGATCGTCCTGCGGCTGTATAAAAACAAATTGGTATATTTTGTGTATCCTCCCCCGAGGCTCCGCTTAATATTGAGCGAGTTGGTCCTGATTTCAGGCGATTTTATTATTACCCTTTTAACAAAACAATACATCTCAAACAAAATTATCTTGGATAAAGTAAGAAGCTTCGATATTAAAAGCAAGAGTAATAAAATCTCATAACTCAGATAAAAATAACGCAAAGTATTTTCTGAATAAAAACCTCTTAGCTATTGGATTTTAGAAATAAATGTTCTTTCCGTAATTTCATTTTATTTTCTACTAGCTTTCATAATACCTATTCGTTTGGATTTGGTACGTTATTGTTCTAAGAAATGCATATCACGGTAAATACTAAGAGACATTTGATTTCTGTTTATAAAATGCTACTCCGCACTGAATTTAGAAGTAAAGCTTGTTCATAGTCTGAATATATTCCCTTTATTGCCTACATAATATTATAAAATATAATAGTTATTGCTATCTAAGGTAAACTTGCTTAAGATGTATCCGCCCCTTACAATGTCGGTATTTCCTATTCATCAACACACTGCTTTGAGAATCTCCGTTCTTGTGATGTTATCATGTAGGTAACGTTATGTAGAGAATCCCTTTCTGGCTTCGTTCTCCATCGTCATACTAAATGGCATGTATTTCCTATGCAAATATATCTTCGTCAGTCTTTTGAATTATTTGATACAATTCTCTTGAAGACTGAATTGGATGACATTTTCGAGTAAAATCTAAGTGCATAGCTTGTTTTCCCACTGCTGGACAAAAGTTTCACTTCCCTTTTTCCACACACGTCTGTTCTCATTTTTTATCGTGTGGAAATCCTCATAATGTCTTCCACCCCGTGGCGGCGCAGGGGTCTGTTACACTTGATGGGTGGCTCGCCATCCGATAAGGACCAGGTACGGGTCGACGGTGCGTTGTGTTCCACGCGCGCCTCAATGATATGTCAGCATAGTAGACGGGTTTCGGCTTAGGCCAGATGAACATGGATGGGTTTTAGTCAGTAAAAGTCTGACATTCCCTTCTGCTCCACCCAGAGTGGTAGGAGTCATTTGATGATTGAAAACTGGAGTCTGTCATACTCGTACTAATTAACGTAGTTAGTACGAGTGTGACAAAACCACAAGGTGCTCTGCAGCTACCTTTGACCGAGGCGCTGGAGTGCTTTCACATTTCGTCTCGCTCGGCCCGGCCAGGACACGTCTTTTCTCTGCCGTTGCGAGCGTGTCCTTCCAATCTGGAGCCAAGTTCATCTTTTGTTTCTCTATTTTTTTTTGTCGGGATTGCTTAATTTTTTTTTGTTTTCGAAAAATGCCTTTACACGTACTTACAGCTGAACGAATTTGAATAAAACTTTGCTCAAGGGAAGCTTTGGAAGGACATAGAATATCTGCTAATTTATCTCGGTATGGTGTTCTTTTGGAATATGTTTCGAATTTCACGCAGACTTGAAAAAGCTACTAAAAATATCTCTACCATTACAATTTTCTTCTACAGTCACGTCCACATGGAAAATAACTGAAAACAAGACTGATAATCAACTACGCTTCCACATTTTGTCACGTTATAGCTAGCCTAGTTTCATCAGATAAAACTAATAATTTACTTCGATGCTGCCTATACGTGTAGAAAACGGGATAAATAGACATATCTACACTATAAATAAAAGAACCGTCTTTGCGTTTAGAACATAAAATTGCCAAATAGAAAAAGTTACGAGGTTTTTAAGTTTCTTTTTACGCAATTCGGTTGTGGTTGTTATTTATCTTTTATATGGCTGTTTGTTTGTAAATATTCATGTGTTAACATCTGTTTTTTGAGATTGTTTCAACTGGTTTAAGATAAGTATGTAAATATCAAACAATCTTTGTGTGCCCTACATGCCTGTGGTGGAAAATAGAAAAGCATCATTATGTAACTTTAAAGCAATCGTCAAGGCCGTAAAAATATAAAACTAAACGTAGCTAACCATCTCAAAAAATGTAGTTAAACAATGGGAAAAATTCCTATGTCAGAGAAAGGAGACGTCAATGAATGTCAGTTTCCCCGTTATTTAAAATTTTAGATATCAAATTGAGAAAATAATTTTGAAAAACAAAATAGAAAAATAAGCATCGCCAGGTCCAGATCTAGATCAGCTTACGGTCCAATCGTCTCGATATAATCAGACTCACGTATCGTTCGGGCCATTTGCTGATTCGTAGAAACAACGTATCGATAGGAGCGAAGTCGTACGCGAAAGTTATGGAAAGAAACTCAATTGACCCTTTAGTATGTTATTCTGATCATCTGATACTGGCTTAGGTGGTGATTTTAATAGTGATGTAGGACTTTGAAATAACACGTGGAAATAGGATTATGACGATATTTTTAAAATTGGTTTAACATCTAATCATTTTCTTAGTCTGCATACCAATCTACACTAATATTATTTAGTAGTAGTTAGTGATGTTGTAAGTTTGTGAGGTTGTAGGGGGTAATCACTGGATCTACTGAACCGATTTTGAAATATCCTTTACCAATGGAAAGCCACGTTTTTTGTGTCTTATGCACAAAGGGGGCACGGTTCAGTTGGTATTTAATCAAATACATCCAATAACTTACATTGACCCTGATTGAAAATTCGTAAGACGGTCATATGTCTTGCAAACTTCTTTAGCGGCGTTGTGCACTTTTTGTGATGGGTAAAAATGTTAACCTCGCGTCAGGACACGTGACCCTGATCGAAAATTCGTAAGACGGTCACATGTCCTGCAAACTTCCCTAGCAGCGTTGTGCACTTTTTGTGATGGGTAAAAAATGTGAAAATCGCGTCAGGACACGTGAACCTGATCGAAAATTCGTAAGATTGAGGGAGAGAAGCACGTATTCAAGTTTTTTCTTCTGCCGGCTCTCCCGGAGTGCAACCCGTTGTTTTTTTCAATGTCAATTTAAACTAGATGAGGCTAGTCTCCTAGCTTAGTCCATTCAAATTAGGGGAACTTTGAACATCTCTAGTCGTGGACACAAGACTTTATGACACTTTTGGGACATCTTTTTAGTGCCAAATAAAGGTTGTTTACAAGTCCACAGTTGTCAGATTATCTGTCATTCCAAGGTTAGCTTTCTTTTTTGCCTTGATTTACTGCACTATGAGAAAAAACACCGAAATAAACTCAGAAGCCATTCTCTTTTAGTTGCCTTTTTACAGTTCACAGTTATATATTTTTCTTAGAAGGAGGTCTCTATGTAAGAGTACCTGTAAAAGTTTGTACAAGTTCCTGCAATAATTTTTTTCACTTCTTTTTTTCTTTTAATTCCATTAAATTATGGAATGGTCAAATCATAATGAGAACCATGTAGATTATCATCTGAAGTAGTCTGTTGCGGAAAGCACCACTCAGATTTGAGTCTACCTGTCCGTCTGGACAGATAGACAGGTAGTGCAAGAAGGTCAATAGAGCTAGATAATTTTCGGCTAAATCAAGTCGAAACATAGCTGTTTAGGGTTCCGTACCCAAAGGGTAACAACGGAACCCTATTACAAAGCCTCCGCTGTCCGTCCATCCATCCGTCTGTCTGTCAGCCGGCTGTATCTCAAGAACCGTACCCGGTAGACGACTGAAATTTTCACAGATTATATATTTCTAATGCCGCTATAACAACAAATAATAAAAAGTGAGGTTTATGGTACGGAACCCTTCGTGTGCGAGTCCGACGCGCACTTGGCCGGTTTTTTTTTTTAATAGCCATGAGTTGTTTCTTGATGTTCACGTTTTGTCATTCCTTTGGTTCGTCTTGTGCCGCAAGATCAAAATAGCTACTCGTTTTCCTATGCACTAATACCTAATTGCCAGTACTTTAATTTTATTGAAAATATTACAGCTGTCTCCACATTGGCATATAGCAAGGATTTTTGTTTTTGTTATAATAAATTAAACTTTCTATACCAAGTGACAGCACTGTAATAAGTACTTTGTCAATTAGACTAATTTCTAATTAGATCCCTGAAGTATAGAGGATCCCTCAGAACATTCTGTCTCCTAAACAAAGCTACAAAATCCCAAACTAGGGCGGGCATCAAATAGGCAGTCTGGCCTCTCCACAATAACCTTCAGGATGCTAAAATTAAATCGTTGAAAAATTTACAAAGGTTGTAACAATGATTGAGAGACTGACTTAATGATTGGAGTTCGATAGTGTCTAAAAAAACACTGCATTTATTCAAATAACATAATTATATGATCATAAGCTTTAATCTGAAATATTTTTGAAAGTTTAATGTCACAAATAAGAAAAAAATTCTGTATGACTCTTTTCATACTCTAGAAGGAAAAAAGATTTTGACTATAATTAACAAAAATGTTTCAAACTAGTATCGTGACTATAAAAAAAAACTGACTACGTCTATAAAACGCGCTCCATTTAATCATGTCTAAACAAGACTATTTCCTAAGAAAATTAATGTATTTTTAATAATCATTAATATGCATTAATTACTACTTGTCTACATATCTTTAGGCCATTAAGTTTAATCATGCTAAAAACTTACTGATTATTAAATCGAAAGAGGATGTAGAAATCGTTAACATTTTAGAATAGGTCCGTCCGGTGGTTCATTGGTTTTGGTTTTAAACTTATTGATAAGCTTATCGACTCCGTAATTAATTTGACTGTGTTCATTAATTATAATTGTTTTAGTTAAAGCAGCTACATTGATATTGTTTTTTGAAAAAACTGGCCAAGTGTGAGTCTGACTCTCACACGAAAGGTTCCTTTAATTTTGAATTAAATATTATTATTTATTTGTTATTATGGCGACAAAGCCTGCTTATAGACAGACGGACAGACGGACAGATGGATGTAGAGACGGACTAGTAATAGGGTTCTGTTGGTTCACCTAAAAGAGGATAAATAGCTTTTTAACTAAATATTGGATTAATGATGGCACCATAGAAGCTACATTCTAATCTCCTACACTCCAATGAGACTAACACAAAAATTCCTTTGAAAAATCTTTTCTTGATAGTGTATACCTATATTAGTTCAACAACCTTCGATTTATTTCAGTAAATAACAAAGTTAATATTCAATTGGATTAAGGCTTGTATATTTGCCAATGACCTTGTGCATACAAACGGAGCTAACTACACCTCGGCGCGCCACTCCGATACCCGTGTTTTTATTTTTTTATAATAAAACAAATACATATTTTAAAAAAGTAACAAAACCAAGTTATTTTCGTTTGTATTGCACAGCAGTAGATATTATTTTTTTAGTCTTTTGTTAAAAAATGAAGGAGTAAAATGGTTTCATCTCAACGATTTGGAGTTGATTTGGTGATTTTTTTTCCTATTATGTGATACCAATACATAAATTCTGGCTAAACCAAGTTACGTGCAATATCATGTAGATTACTACCTATTTTTTCAGATGTAATTTCTCAGTAAATGCCGACGAAAAACTGCTTCATCTGCACGCTATTTTTAAGCCTTTTCGAGAGAGCACCCTTAAATTAGAGTATAGGTAGGTAATGACTTCTAGTTGTGGACATCTAGTTCTTCTTGCAGGTAGTTTTATTACGTTATTTTTGCAAACATAGTATCATTTGTTTTACTAGCTCTTGAAGAAAAATCAGCTTTTTGAGCAAAATATAATTTTCAACATCAAAATAAGCATTTCAACAACACTCTAAATAAACTCAGGAGCGTGTCCGTAACAGCTTTTACACAGTATTTTAGTTGAAAAAAACAAAAAACATGTAGCTGTAACTCGGACCTGACGTGTGAACACGAGAACGTGAGATAATCACGACGAAGTTGAATGCAAAAATGTAACGAATTATATCGTGGGTAGGTAGAACTCACGATTTTTTGTTTGTGATGAGTTAATCATAAAGTTCAACGAGCTTTTTATGGTTAACTAGAACAATTACGAACCTTTATACTTAGCCAATTTTTAGTCTAGCCAATAAAGCTCTTATCTACTCTCGATTTGATGATATTATTACTCGTATTACATTCAGAAGCTTTTAAAAAGACATGATTTTGGATATTACTTTTTTGATGTTATCCTATCGGAACAGACTGATAACCGCCTATATTGGCTTAATAAAGTAATCATAACACATCCAAATTCTAGCATTGTTCTTAAAATTTTGATCACAGTTCAAACAGTTTCAATATTTTACCACCAACACACATCTTAGTCTAACAATGTCTTCGGCTTAACGATACTTTTTTCATCCAAATCACTGCAATCACTTGGCGCCAGGGCGTTACTTCCAAACCACGCGTGTATGTATCCAGTCAAATTATCTACACAATCACGAAGAATCACGTAGTACCACGATGTAAATCCTGGCTGTTAGCTGACCCAAGTATGTATGTTGCTAGGGCTGTTTATCCCATGTTCATTTCTACGAATATATCTTCAGTTTTCGAGGAGGAGCTCGTGGCTAGATAATAACAGCCGCACGGGTCGATCTTCAAGGTTAAGCAACGCTTGCCAAGGTTGGTCCGTGGATGGGTGACCATCTTAACATACCTCCGTGCCTCGGAAATCACGTTAAGCCGTTGGTCCCGGCTGTCATTTGTACATCTTTGGCAGTCGTTACGGATAGTCAGAAGCCAGTAAATCTGACTCTAGTCTGGTAGGCAGCCCCTCCACGTAAAATACTAGTATTCAGCTAAATCCGACTTGACTGGAAGCCGACCCCAATATAGTTGGGAAAAAGGCTAGGCAGATGATGATGATATCTTCAGATTTCAAATTTAGAATGAATTGCCTGTTAAAAGTGCTAGAAGCTTCATATGTTTCAGCGTTCAAAAGCTCTGATTCATGTCAATTATTTATTTATTAGGATCGTCAACATTGCATACACCATAGGTACTTGTAGCTAATAATCTATATTTAAAAAAATATATTCTAGTGCTGCAACACTTACATACAACCACATTGCTATACACTATTGCAGGAAAAGTTGTAAACTAAAGATACAAAAAGGTCAAAAATATAATAGTGTGCAATGTAAAATATGATTAAAATAATAAAATAGTATAAATTACAATGTCAGAATGAACAAGAATCTGATTTTGAAATCAAAATTCAAATGAACAAGATCGAACCTATTAATGTTGAGCAATTGCCTAACAATAGTCTGTTTCGTTCTTCGAACTGAATCGATTTCAAGAACGGTTAATTTTACTAGGTTTCCTAATTAGTTACCCAGTATTTTATTATGGCAGCCCTGAATAGAGATGCTACAGTAACGGTTAGGGCAATCGTTGTGCAATCTCGTCTCGTGAAATATGTGCACCTATTAGTTTTATTGTGAACTTCTAGATAAAGATCTGTGTAGCGTGATGTCTAGTTTTCTAATTAGCATTTCTGTGAATGTTAGCAGAATGTTTCACATGTAATTTTACTGTTGAAGTACCTTAATTATTTTAAACTAGCATTTTGCCTGCGACTTCGTTCGCTTTCTGAAAATAAACTAGAGCCAATGTTAGTGAAATATTTTTTTTATTCAGTCCAGTAGTTTTAGAGATTATCTATATACTAATATGTAAAGCTGAAGAGCTTGTTTGTTTGTTTGCTTGAACTGCCCTAATCAAAGATAAAGAAATTTCAAAGAGTATAAAAGTAAACCTTAAATAAATAATCATGAAACAAAATGAACGATTACTTTTACTGTTCAAATATTTGGTTCAATCAAGTTTTAATGGGAAATTTGCGATCAGTTGCCGTATTTAACACCAAACTTAACTAAAGCATGAAATATCATGGGAAATATCAGACCGATACATTTAAAACTAATTATCGAATACAAACCAATAAAATGATTGAGCTTATTACTGACTTAACAATAATGGCGACCGCTGCACCATAAATTCATTTAAATAAATCCAACGCGATGGACCCGACACGAGAAATTAGAAGCCAATTTCTCGAACACTAATAGTTTTGTTACAATACAATTTATTGGCAAGTCCAGCGATTGTTTTGTCTACGAATTAGTATTCACATTTGTTGTGTGTGATTGCGTACCTTGCAGCTCTTGCGTAGAACATGCAAGTCTTTTATTTGGTAAATAATTACTCTTCTGAAAATGCATGCACAAAATTCTGACGACTTACTCTTAAGATGATGATGACTGATTTGAAATTATTATTCTAATCGTTTATTTGTGAATGATTACAGGCTGGCTTTAGGTCTTTTTCCAGGAGTGAGGTACCCACAAGCAAATATATAAAATAGGAATCCAGTTATCGCGGTTAAGACAAAATAAATAGTCATTATTTTGAAATTGTTGTACGGACAACATCAAAAACCCAACGTAAAAGTATAGAAGAAAAGTTATGGCATTTCTGCTAAAACAAAAGTTGCAAAATCCAATAAAATACATAATTAATACAGCAGAGATGTCTCTTAACAAAAGAGCAGCTGATTGTTATAAGTCACTTGCACCCAGAGACAGCCGTCGTTCATAACTCGTAAACACTATTGTTTCTTTGTCAACCTCCTTTCCAATTCTATTTCCATTAATCGTTTACTTTATGATCATATATTTGACACATTAACTCTGGGTATCTCACAATAAATCTTGGTGTCTTTATTATTCTGAGATGAATTGCAAATACGAAAACACTTTGTAAAGAGTTTCAACACAAAACATTACTATTGTAAGCAATTTTGAAACAGAGACGCTAATCAAACGACAAAAACCTAAGTTTTCTGATCGGTTATTTTGCGGAGGCAAGTATACACATTATAGATCATTCCCATAAATTGCTGGGATCGATTAAGATCAAACAAACTTAATACAAGGCAACTGCAGCCATAATTATGTGATAATAACCAAGCTTAACCTATTAAACTGAACAGAGCCCTCACTTAACAAATTTAACACTGTCCAACACGCTGTAAAGCCCATAAGCCGACAATCACCAGCCACTCCTTATAACGCAAAACATCAAAGTACTGAAATCACCGATCTATCTACAACCAACAAATTATTATACAAAACCTGATGCTGCGAAGCTAAAAATACTGGAATCAAAGGGGCTGAACGAGCAAACGAAGATCATTCTATTTATGTTAATGTCACGGGCGTGAGGAAGCGTTTAAATCCAGTCATTAATTATTGTCACGGGTAAGACAAAATAGATAATACATTCTCTATTTGTTACCCTCTGCGTCCTTCTAAAGAGCAGGACGAAAGAAATAACAAGGAAATAAGTATTGCTCAAGACCATCAGATTGATGATAGAGCAGCGTTGAAAAAACGTGTCCTTAAAATTATGGATGGATTCCTTAAGGGGTTTTGTCCCTAAATGAGTTTTTCGGTAATGACGTAACTCTCACACGTGATAGAATGAAGGGACATTAAATATCATTTTGTCAAACTTCATAATTTATGGAATAGGGTTTTTATGAGTATGATGAACTATGGCAGCTATTTACAAATTTTTATTACTCATTAGAAAGTGTCATGTTATTGTTTATGCTTCCTGTGGATATAAATAAATGGGTTGTTAACGTTTTAATACTAATTTAGTAACACCTAGTTGGGGGCGTTCTTTAACTCGACGTGTATCTTTATCATTATTTAACTTTTCCACAAGTCATGGCAAGTAATTGTATGTACAATTCGATACATCGTTCGAAATGCGTGCATTTTATTTTAAAAGTTTGTGTTCATTCGTTTCCAATAAAATGGTATGAAAGCGATCAGATTTATTATATTTACTAAAATCGAATACAATGTAAAAGTTTTAATTATTCGTATTGCCTGAAAAACTCTATATTATTTGGCCGTTTATCGAAAGCAGATAGATAAGTTACATTCTCAGATAGCCACGCAAAGCCAAACGGTTTAAAACGGATTTTAATCATCATAAATGTAATTAAAGACTGGAGGCGGTCTGTTTCTTTGTGAATTAACGGTAATCAATTAAAACAAATTTATTGCTCTCAGTTAATACAAGTTGAGAGTCTAAATAAAAACTTGGAGCATCTTGTTATAGTTTCCATGATAAATATTATGTTTTGAAAACCAGTTCTACCTATCTTACTTTTAATTAGTACCATTCATTTTGTAAGTAATCGGTGCTTCAATGATAATTTTTTATGAAAGTGACTTTAAAAAATATTGTGGTGAACTCATCTAAAGGTACCTATCTACCTAGGTATAATCCAATTTAGTAAACTTCAGCTTTGTAAATGTTAAAATTTTTGCTGCTGGCCACAAATGAGAAGAAGAAAACGAATTTGATGCAATTATTAAGCCGACTACAGTCGATACCGAAAACACATTAGCTCGAGATCATCCAGTGATTAAGCGTGGAGGGAATGAAACAAAAAGTCAGGCAACACTTACTAACCGAGTCGGCAAGATCACAATAAATCTCTCCCTTCCCATACAGTCATACAATCACGTAGCACCCTATAGACAAGAGTGTTATAATTAAGTTAAACTCAACATAATTACATATTGCATTCACGTTTGACGTACTTCTTTATTCGATTCACAATAATTATTATGCATCATCTGCCTAGCCTTTTCCCAACTATATATTGGGCTCGGCTTCCAGTCAAACCGGATTCAGCTGAATACCAGTGTTTTACGTGGAGCGGCTGCCTACCAGACCTCTACAACCCGTTAACTGGGGAACACGGTACTTCTTGGCAAGACTGGATTCTGATTTACTGGCTTCTGACAACCCGTAACGACTGCCAAAAATCTACAAATGACAGCCGAGACTAGTGGAAATTATATTTTTGTTTTTTTTCCTACTCCTCCGCTGTACTTTTCTGATTAATTTCGTTGCAGGATCCAAGACAGTTGAATAGTTTCTCCGGGACTCGTCGGGTTTCATTGGCTCGGCGTTTTTCTGGTGGTCGCCACTGTTCGTGTCGATTCTGGCTTTCAGGAGTTGCAGTGGTTGGGAATGTGTGGCGGGCTTGTCTCAAAAAAATAAAAAAAAAGCCGGGACCAACGGCTTAACGTGCTTTCCGAAGCACGGAGGAAACTGGTTATGTTAAGATGATCACCCATCTACAGACCAACCTTGGCAAGCGCTGCTTAACTTTAAAGATCGACCCGCGCGGCTGTTATTATTTAGCCACGAGCTCCTCACAATAATTATTATGCGAACTGGTACTTAGTACAAGCTTAGTACAGAAGGATTCAAATATTTGTTAATTATATTATTACTGCTACAGATTCTACTTTTTGTTTTATCTTCAAGATGACATATTCATTTATTTTTACTAGCCACCAAAGCATAATTACAATACAATCCATCATCACATTGTATCATCATTTTGTCCGTATGTATCATTACACCGAACCGTGGCCGAACACAGATGGTGTTTTGGTGCGGGTGGTTAGCAAAACAACAAAAAAAAACTAAACATTACTGAACAACTAATAATGCAGCTTGTATACTCGCTGATCTCGCATCTGCTGTTTTTGTGAACCGTACCGGGGAAGTTGGCTAATTAATTTTGGCTACCACACAGTGAGCCGTTAATTGATTCGTCTTACTAATAAAGAAGTTATAACAAATCTATTAGTGGTAGGAAATGAGGGATTATGAAAAGAAATCAGTTCGCCACACTCCGAAGAAATGTTCGTTATTTTCTTTGGCTGTTTTTCTAGAATTCATCAAAAACCTGGGTTTATGCCATTTCTCGTAAGAATAATAGCTTGGAATGCTCTCAAAACTTTCATAATAAATTAATTACCCTCAATTGAAATTTATGAACTTGTGTGAGAGCCGATTCATTTTCATTCACCTACTAAATCGGTATACACAAATGACTCCTATTGGAACTTTATTTTTGGTGCATCCTTTTATTTTCTATGAGCGTACAATATAGCTTCACTTTCTCAAAGACACAAGTGCCTCTGGGGGTCCAGTAAGATAGAACGTAGTAAGCTTTGAATAAATTATTTCCTCTCAACTATAAGTGGTCACTGCACAATGAGACATAATAGATGACATATCTTTTACTGAATTAACGTTCATTATGTCGTGTAATATTATTTCTATAAGGAGCTTCGTGATATCTTCCACATCCTTTGAAGTTCAGTGTTTAGATCCATCATTATAATTGCCGTTGGCTTCCATAATCCAGTGTGTTTGATATACGGAAACGTATAATGATATTCGTGTTTCTATATTGCGAGACATGTTATTCGTTTTGTAAATATTAAGTTTTGTCAATTTCTCACACTAAACATTGAACATGTCGTGATTTGTTTGAATTAATAAAGTCAAAACAATTTGTCGTGTGTTAACTGCCAGATGGACGCGTGCTGCAATTTTTATTCCAAATATTTCATCATGATAAACGAACCGAAGCCTGATACCCTGTTACAAATTTTATTGGCAGTCCATTATTTCAACGATTTCATCTATCTACCAGTTACGGTTTTTATGTAAGTCTTTGTTACATTTTGTGGCTGCTCTCAAGCTTCATGAATAGTTATTGCAGACGTTTTATTTTATTGCCAACGTCATCGACATCCCAAATGATTTATGGACTCCAAATTCTTTACTGTACGGCCCCCGAGATGGCGGAGTCTTTCAAAAATTTTTTTCTACTTTCGAACCGCGGTAACTCTGTGAGCATTTAACGCTGATTAAACTGTAAAATTACGGACGCAACGGCCTTTGTGACAGATGCGGCTCCAAATAATAACATTATACACACACGTACAAAGTTTCAAGGTAGCAGTGTCATGCGGCTGGCCCTTTGTAGCTAACAGAATCCACTTACGGGACAAAGAATACAATGGAGAACTTTGGCAAATTGTAGAATATACACCTAATTATTTGCTTTCAAGTGTGTCGGTGCGTTAAGATCTTCGACCCGACAGGGCGGTGCTTAAGGCTTATGAAAACATGTAACAATAAGTATCCAGTGGCGCGGTATTATGATAGGTGGCCAGGCTGCACATTTTTTGCGTACTATCATATCGTCGGTTTTCTCTTAAAAAATATGGACTCTACATCACTTGGACGCTACAAGGAACTTAATTTATATTCTCTAAAACATTTTAAGAAAAAGCTTGAACTCTGTCTAACGCCTTCAAAACACTTTAAATGTTAATGATCTCCATAAATGACTTAGGTTTGGTAAAATATGAGATAACGATGTAAAAAATTATAGCGTCTGATTTATTTTAAGCACTTGGCAGACCATAAGTTTTCTAATAAAATGGTCTAAAGATATTGTTGTAAAATTTTATAAGAAGGAGGATCAAAATAAAGAAGCCAATTCAATAGGCCCAATCAATTATAATTTTTACAACCCCACCCATTCTTCACATCCCTAAGTAGTTAATATTATGAAATATTACCCGGCTATCGAATCGACGCCACCTCTGGTTGTGCATCGTCTTTTTTATAAGTTTCGCTTTTTATTTTGGTGAATTTTATAAAAATTTATGAATGGCCCCTCCGCCCCTTTCTCGCTCGAGAGCCGATTGTTTTGTCAGCGCTACACCTGGACGCAAACAAATGCGCGCGCGCATAACGGTCGGTGATCCAAGATGGCGACCGTCAGGGAGCTTTTGACGGGACTTTTTTGTAATAAACCACTTTCCTTCTCGACATTGTTAGCGCGTGGAATAAAACTTACATTTTTAATTTTTCACTGCCGTTTTTAGAATGCGAATATACTCAGCACAATAAGTCAATGTGTTGGAGCAATATTTCTCACAAACAATGTGATGAACCCTTTTAGGCCTAAACAAAAGAATCCTACGTAATATTGTTAACATAAAATTTTGAATTTACGTTTTCATTAAAAGGAGTCCCTAAATTAAGTCGTAAATCTGATGTTTATCATCCATAGAATTAACTTTGTGATACAAAATCTGAATGTGTGCGAAATGTTAACAGTTCATTTTGATTGTTTCATTTCAATCCCGGATCTAAATTAATTATTTAGAAACGGGATTTTAACGATACGTTAATTGCAAAAACAAATGATGTAGATCCTATATGATTGCACAAAAATAATAAATATTCTTTTATGTTCTTGATAAATTCGCAAACAATTCTTTGATATTTGTACTAGAACAAATAAAGAGTCCCCTAGGAGATATGAATGAAAATGAGAGTGGCACAACACAAAATACAACCGACATAAATCTATCGAGTACCTTGGATTTCTGTTTCAGTTTTCCTACATAAATAATCCGTCGGCATCAAGTAAAACCAACATTTTATTATGTCACTGCCTACCCATTAATCTTGTGACCAATTTTATAAAGGAGAAAGAGCAAAATGGTCTATGAGCGGCCAACAACGAAATAGGTATTAAATGAAAGTACTATTACTAAGGACTAACTTTTACTATGAACGTAACATTGCAGCTCATTTAGAAAAAAAAATACATATAGGTAAAATACTTAGATAATAAGTGCAAGAAAATGTGCAAACCCATTTTATAAAATACTTATTAACATTAGTTTATGTCTTCAAAAGTATTTCAAAACGTTGTCAGCATACCATTTACAAGACTCAGCTCAACAATGGGTTTACTACATGGACTACCTGAGTTCGAACGGCCCAATCAGCTTCGAGTGCAAACAAAAGAGCCGAGGTGTGGGGTGCGTGTGCGTCACTCGGCGCAGTCCTTCGCTTACCCTTGTGACGTTGTGTACTGTGCGCTCATCTACGGATTCTTTTTCAAACGTTTTGACCCTGGCTACCCTCTGGACTGTGTTTCTTCCTAACCTGATAACCTGGCTATTAACTCTGAACTTCTGTACGTTTGTGCTTGTGTACTTGGACTCTGGACTTGTGTACGCCAACGGAACATTATTGAAAAATGGCAGAAAATCGACCTATATGTGTTTTGTGCAATCGATCAGTGGTTAATAGAAGAAGGTTAGAAATAACCCATGCTCTTTTTGAGGAAAATGCTGCCAATGCTCAATATATTATTGAAGCTATAGCTCCACAGCAAGTAAGTATTTTTAGACTATGTTTTGGTTGTTTTTACCCGTATGTACGCACCCTATAGCGGTGATGGCCTCATAATATTGTGTCACGATGTGCATATGCGACACATCGTTGGGTGAAGTGTGGGCTCTTTATTGAAAGTCCACGTTACAGTTTTGATTGTATTTTTATGTACGTCCTTTTAGTGAATTATGTTATTTCCTTAAGCGTATGGTTCTTTTCTAACAATACTTAAGTTATAGTCAAAACAGATCTTCTCTCTCTTTTACACACATGGTGCATATGGAAACAGAGCCAACGTTATCTAGCTTCAAAATATAATAGAGGCCAACCACTCATTAACAATGCGTATGAGCATGACTCATTCGTCACGTTGAAAAAGAGCTCGGCATGTTCTACTATACAACACATGATTTAACTGAAACTGCTGTGAGTTTTAAATACTATGTTATAAACTATTTTCCTTTTCAGGTTGAATACAACGGCCGAGAATACGTTTGTCGACCCTGTTGGCAACGAGCTCAACGGGCTGTGCAGCCAAACAATAACCCTGCCCCGCACGAATGTGTTCTTCAAGTGGAAGAATATTCACGAGTGCCTAGCACCTCGGCAAACTGTATGTTTGACAGATGCCGTAGTGTTTCACGTCGTCGAATGCCTGAGAATGTAAGGATTACTCTTATGTTACATTCTAACTTATTCATACCAGACAGTGCCAGAATATGTGATGCACATTTAACATCAAATGATTGGGAAGAGCTCATTGATAGTCCAAATCTCAGACATGATTTTAACAGCTCTCATTTTGTGCAAATACTAGAGCTTTTTAAAAAAGCTGTTTTAAATAAAAATATTCTGGACTTTGAAGATATTGCAAATATGGATCCTAATGAGATTCATATTCGATTGGGCGTTAGCAGAGATCAATTCAATACAATCTTGGAACAAACGCCTTCTTTGTCTGAGTCAAACGCCAAAACAAAACTAGCCATTTATTTAATGAAGTTGCGAACTGGTGATAGCAACGAGAGATTAGCCACGCTCTTTAACATAAGTAGAAGGACTCTAGAAAGGCATTTAAAAACCGCGCGTGATGCTATATCTCTGGATTTTAAGCCACGACACCTGGGACTCGACCATTTAAATAGAAGAATGGTCGCTGACCGTAATCTTATTGTACCAAACGCGTTATTTGGAAATCCCGAGTCTTCTCCAGAAGAAAGGAAGGCAGTAACAATCATGGATGGAACATATATTTATATACAGAAGAGCTCCAACTTTTCGTTCCAGCGACAGACCTACAGTCTACACAAATACGAAAATCTATTAAAACCGTTCTTAATGGTGTGTTCCGATGGGCATATAATTGATGTTTGCGGGCCCTATGCTGCTACCGACTCAGATGCCAGTATTTTGGAAAGAATTATAAATGACGAAGAAGGCACATTTCACTGGTTTTACCGGGCTGGCGACATATTCATTTTAGATCGTGGGTTTAGAGACGTCTGTGGCGATTTGGAGCGATGCAACTACAGTGCCTATATGCCAGAAACCAAAGACCGCGGTGCAGACCAGCTTACTACTGAACAGGCCAATAGAACTAGGCTGGTAACTCTATGCCGCTGGGTAGTGGAAGTTATAAATGGCAGGTTCAAGCGAGATTTCAAATTGTTTAGGCAAGAATATTTTAATCGCGCCTTAAGTCACATGTTTGAGGACTTTCAAAACGCAGCGGCACTCATCAATGCGTTCCAAACACCAATACAAGATAGTATTCATGCATCATCGTTCGTAAATATAATTAATGAACGTTTTGAAATACCGAACCTCTTAGCGGACTATGTTATCCGTCATAACATAAATAGACAGAGGGCATCATTTGAAAGACTCAGCAGCGACCAACCTATTTTTGAAGACTTTCCGGTTTTTTCTGAAGAAGACCTAATTCTGTTTGCACTTGGCACATACCAAATCAAGTTGGCTCGCAGCTACTACGCTGAACACTTAATTGAAGGCTTATACAATATCGAAGTATACCGGGAGCGACAAATAAGTCAGCTCAGAGATTTTATTGAAGAAGAAGATATTTGGTTATTACGTGTGCGAATACAATCTAGACATGTAAGGTCCAGAATATATTATTCTTATATTGTAATTAACCGACAAAGACAAAATAGAGAAGCAATTGCTCATTATTATTGCAGTTGTTTGAGTGGAAGGCGCACAATCGGTTGTTGCGCACACGTTATGTGTGTAGTGTGGTATCTGGCATGGGCTAGACATCAAGACGAGGATATTTTATTACCGGCATCAGAACTCAGTGCTATTATTGTACATTAAATGTATGAATGTGGACGAGGCAAAAGGAGTATGTAAGGATCGTAGCAAGTGGCGTTCTGTGGTTTCTGCCTACCCCCATGGGAAAAGGGCGTGAGTTTATGTATGTAAATGTATGTAAAATAAATGTATTGAAGTAAACAAGTCATTTTATTTTATTTCCTTATTTTTAAGACTAAATCTTAGTAATTAATACGCTAAATCACAGGCTTACATATCTAAAATAAAAATGTATTTAGTTCCATTAATAATGACACTACAGATATAAAACTTCTTGAACCCGTTATTGTAGGGTGATATTAAACCAAAAAAAAATAAAATGTTCCTGGCCGCTGATAGACCAAGTGCCGTACGATTTTGCCCATTCTCCTTTCCTGTCACATCCACGTTCTATCACGATTTATTTAAAAAATTATAGCTCATTTGTTGCTGTGCTCAAACCTTCACGATTAAACATTCAACTTTATTATTATACCCGAAATTAGTTAGGACATACATTAATTGTTGTTCCAATCAACATTACTTTTTAAGTTCCCAACATCAATGTATTAGTTTGGTGAAAAAATGAAGCGTCATTACTCGTTTAGATATAGTTAATGTATTCCTCGTTTCGAACTGAATTATTAATTATAATAGGATCGTTTTACATAATTTTCTTATTAGAAATGAGTTAAATTTATACCGGGTTCTCTGTTTTAGCGGTGTCGTAAATTTCATTTGGTTAACGTCAAGTTCGGACGATACGATTTTTTAATTAAATCTCGGTTCGTTAGTTTGATTGGAATACGTTCGTAAATCTCCATGCTTTGATTGGTGCTTTGACATTACTAGCGAACACGATAATGATGTAAATTGTTTTTCTCGTCTTACGGAAGCTGATATCGTAAAACAAGCAATAGACTTAATCAGCATTCAATTATACTATCACGATTCTGAAATTATATTTCCATATAAATGATAATACGTCAGAAGTATTCGTTTTTGGAAGAATATTACCGAGCATGTATTTAAAAACTTGTTTTGTAGTACTAATGAAAATCAAGTGTCAATAAAATAATAAGTACCTACCAATTCCCGCGGATATACTAGCCGTAATAAAACAAATTCGTAACGAGATGATAAAAAATATATTATAAATTGTGCTGCTTGATGGAAAAGTAGTATTAGGTACCAAGAGCAATAAACGAGAAGTGTGAGAAACATTCAATTCATCAACATTGTTCATCCTCTATTCCATCCTCTATATTCTTCAATATAAGGAGCTCGTGGCTAGATAATAACAGCTGCATGAGTTGATCTTCTAGGTTAAACAACGCTTGCCAAGTTTGGTCTGTGGATGGGTGACTAACTTAACATAGCGAGTTTCCTCCGTGCCTCGGAAAGCACGTTAAGCCGTTGGTCCCGGTTGTCATTTGTAGATCTTTGGCAGTCGTTACGGGTTGTCAGAAGCCAGTAAATCTGACTCCAGTCTTGCCATGAAGTACCGTGTTACCCAGTTATTGGGTTGTGGAGGTCTGGTACGCAGCCGCTCCGCGTAAAATACTGGTATTCTGCTAAATCCGGTTTGACTGGAAGCTGACCCCAATATAGTTGGGAAAAGGCTAGGCAGATGATAATATTCTTCAATATAAAACAAAATCACAGAGCCCATCAGAACAGAGTTAAAGCGACCCTACTAGTCCAAGCCTCATCTCATATAAATGCTAATTTTTAATTTCTAGACCATACACAAACACGACGGCCATAACTTTTAATTAGCCACAACAATAATCAGCTTATATTTTGGTTAATTAAGAATATTTATGAAGGTATTATCATTTGTGAATTTATTTTGAGGGCCAGTTTCGCGAAAACCGTCGGGGCGGGGGGGGCGTCCCTCTAGGGACTAGTTGGGCTCTTCCAAGCTTACTAATGCTAGCCTAATCGGAAGATCGATACTACTCTAAAATTAACTCTTGTCAATTCCAAGTACCTCTAAAAGCATTTTGTGGTAGTTTACTTTGTAATCTTGTAACTTATTAACAGGTTTATTCTTAACTTGCTTCTGCCCGCAATTTCATCTGGGTGGACTTCAGATTGAGATAGAAAGTATGCGTTAGTCCAAGTTATGAACTATATATTAACTTAAAAACTATGTTAGTACCTTATAACTGGAGAGACCAGATCAGATTTTATTTAAATCCTTGTAGTATTTTTCTCGTGAAAGAGTAACAAAATACATCCATATATCCTTCCACACAAACTTACACGTTTATAATAGTATGAAGAAGACTGTACAATTACAGCCTCTGTAATTTTCATAATTTCTTGGTCGTGTGGCTTAGCTTTGGAGCAGATATTCTCAAATTCAATACTGGCCTGAAAAGTTCAAGAAATGTGTGTTGGTTGTTGGTTTTAACTCTCTGTCTCTACGATTAAAATTGTTGGCATGGTTAAGTTAAGCGGTAGTGTCGGCCTTGCTTTATCCTTAATTTCAGGGGCTGCGGTAAAAAGTGATTGATGAGAAATTAAAACGTGTCTAAAAATTAAAGCACTTCTTCCAGGGTGACGATCGTGACATTTCGTTCCCCACGTCTTAGCAACTCTTCTTGAAATAACTTGGCTTCCGTGCTAAGTTGGCTCAATGAGATTATTTATCACGGCTTCTGTGAAAGTATTATTATTCACTCACTTGTCTTACGTTTAAAGCCTTCGTCGATTTATAATGCAATCAGCAGTAAACCGTTTACGACAGTATTAATTTTACTATTATTATAATTTCTATTAAAACACGCTGTGTTTGTTCTAAATTATGTGATTAATTTTCACTATCATCATTTTTTAATATATAGTATGTAACATTTTGTTACAAAGTATTTTGTAGACTTAAATAACTTAAATTATAACCTTTATTTAAAGATGAAAAAATATAGTTTCAAAGAATTATAAAATGAAAGAGAAACTAGCGACAACCTATTATACGTTGCGTGTCACAAATTGTGACGAAGCATTTCTTTTATTTTCGTGAAGGCAGCATTAAAACAATTTTATCATAATTTCCTTAACGGGATTGAATGCTAGGCTTACGTAAGCGAAGATTAGCACGAATTGACCTCCGGCGATCGAAGTTCTGGTAAGGTGTTCCAAATATAGAACCATTTATACGCCCTGTCACGTAGGTGGTATACATACGCGCACTACGTATTTCTATAGTTTCGTATTGTCAGGGGTCAAGTCGAAAGTTGCAACATCTGCAAAATTGTTTTTCGGTGGTCGAAGTTCATGTCGTTCTATATTTACAGTTTTGATATTCAGTACGCGTAGAATAATGTAAGGTGAAATAATAAAACTTACCAGATTTTTCAGCTTTATGGAAAACTTTCATCTTTAAACTATCTCCATCAGCGGATTGTTTCGAGTCTCTGCTATCATTAATCATCTCATCTCATTATTAATCGTCTTTGTTATATTATATTTAGATTACATATTTTCAATTACAGCTTCATCATAACTCGGGTTAACTTGATTATTTTCGTGTATAACTATGCAATAATTCGTCATGAAATCATCAACATAAAATTCTTCAGAACTTGCTTTATTTCCATTACCTTCAGGATGTGACTTCTTATGAAAACTGCCTGACACGATGACGAGACGTGCATGACAATAAAGTACGGTAAATAACCTTCTAACATGTGGTTTTAAGTATCCCCCTTCAACACTTTATTTTTATCCTTCACACATGTGACTGGTGCTACTGTCAAATTAGCTTTTTATTGTCCGTCCTAATCTTCTAATAAATCCAAACAGACGCTTTACAAGAGTTTTTTAGTACCGATACTTTTTTCAACAATGTGGTTACTATTTGTTTAGCTGTCATCATAATGTTACTCTGTTACTAACAAGTTAACTTTTTTATATTTTTTATTTATGTATTTTTTGACTATTTTCTTTACGCAACTTGTTTAAAGCGGTACAAATAAAATGTTCCCTACAACAGTATCCTGGGGGTCTGCCCATTCCTGGCGCAGGGACGGTCGCACCAGGCGGCGGCTGACGCTATGACACGCGGGGTTGCGATAGTCGTTGAGAGGATCCGGCAGTTGGGTCTCGAGGTGGCCCTTCACAAATCCAAAGCTTCCATGGTTCTCGGAACAGGCCACCATCGGGATCTCAAATAATGGTAGGAGGAGTTCACATCAATGTCTGTTCGACAATGACGTACCTGGGTCTCGTCCTTGACAGCCGGTGGAACTTCGTCGAACATTTCCGACGTTTGGCTCCCAGATTTGGGCGAGCCGGGGCTGCCTTCAAGCGGCTTCTGTTCAATCTAGGGGGTCCAAATACCTCCTGCCGGAGGCTTTACGCGGGGGTCGTGCGGTTTATGGCCCTTTATGGGGCGCCAGTGTGGGCGCCTACTTTGAGGAAGCGACCTGCCCGTTACCTCAACGCGTCTCAGAGGGTCATGGCTATCCGGCTGGCCCGGGGATACCGTACGGTCTCTGGCGAGGCGGCGAGCCTCCTTGCCGGACTTCCGCCATGGGATCTGGAGGCGAGAGCCCTCGCGCACATTTACGAGTGGCGCGTGGAGGCGCAACGCTGGGGCGAGACTCCTCTGCCGCGGCAAATCGCAGCAAGGTGGACGGAGCTCCGGCAGGATCTCATTGAGGTATGGAGACAGCGACTATCGCAACCCAGCGCTGGGCACGCCACAATCCAGGCGATAAGTCCCCTCTTTGAGGAGTGGCAGGAGCGGCGCCACGGCGTCCTCACCTTCCGCCTGACGCAGGTACTCACCGGACACGGTTGTTTCGGGAGATACCTGTTTCGGATTCGGCGGGAGGACACGCCCGGGTGTCAACACTGTGAGGGTCATCCGGAGGACACGGTGGAGCATACGGTGGAGGTCTGTCCTGCTTGGGCGGAGCACCGCCGGGTCCTCGTCGAGGCGATCGGCGGCGGCGACCTCTCGCGACCGGCCTTGGTTCAATCTATGGTCCGGAGCGAGGAGGCATGGGAAGCAGTCACCTCCTTCTGCGAAGCAGTAATACTAGCAAAGGAGGAGGCCGAACGTGTGAGAGAGAGGGAAACCTCACGTCCCAGTCGCCGCAACAGAAGGAGACGCCCGGCGGCCGGGCCTGCGGTCGGCGAGCAGTGGGTGGCTCGCCGTCTGATCAGAACTAGGCCCGGGTCGGCGGCGCGCTGCGATCCCAGCGCGCCTCAAAGAGATGTCAGCGTGGATGACGGAGCCCGCTAGGGCAGGTGCCTGCTGGGGCTGTGGAATCTGTTCGAAAGGGTGCCGTAGCCTTGGAACACAAAGGGCACCAGGAGAAACACGGATGGGTTTTAGTCAGTAAGAGTCTGACACTCCCTCTTGCTTTACCCAGAGCGGGAGGAGTCATAAAAAAGGGTGTCTGCCCATAATAATGCACTCCAAAACCAAAATCATGGAAATTGCCCAGAAAGCCGCGAAGCTTATGTGGGACTAGGCCGAATGACAGACGAGAAATATGCAAAAAGATGCACCAAATGGGTCCCAATAAATGCCAAAAGCCATCACAAACGAAAGTGAAGATGCCAAGACGAAAGGACTGGCCTGACATAGCAAACGACACAGTTTTGTGGAAAAAGTACAGAGAATCTTTGCACAGCAGTGGGACAAAACAGGGTAAATAGTTAGATAACAGTGCAAAAATACAATTACACTAATTACAAAGAGTATTCACGTAGAACAGTTAGTAGACGCACTAATATAAAATGACATCATAATGATATCGTTCTTATGAAGACATTACAGCCAAGAAAACAGTTTCAAGTATGAAACTGACCATTAAAGTACTGAAGTTGATCTCTCTAACCTCTATTTATGTATTGAGACTGATTCCAGCACTGAAATCAGTTACGTCTGTGCCATCAAAGTTAACGTGTTTTGCGTGAATCTTGTCATTGCTTGAACATACAGTATTTTTGTTACTTGACTCGTAAAAAAACCGCACTATATGCTGTTTCTTATACTTTCCTTATGTATTGTAAATCGTTTTCCTAACCTCACCGAATCCTTCATATTAACATGAATAAGTTTGTATTGTGTAAATAGAATTTACATTGTTGTCAAGATTTCGTGTCTAAAAAACCGTCGCAACTCTACATATTACTAAGCGTCTGTCAGTCCCCCAGCATATTCCTCAAAAACCGTGATAGGTGGACAGTTAAAATCGTCACTGAGTGTGTATTTTATTATTAAAAACCTGATATTTTCAGTTTATAATACGCTACCCTGCATGTGCAACGCCAACTTGGTCCGTTCTTTATACATAAAATTTATAATTAGGCCTTAAATTGTGTAGCTATGAATCGTACGAAGTTTTTCTTATTTCGTTGTAACTTTACAACCATCAGATTTGTAACTTTGATTCATAGCAAACTTTTTACAACTACATAAATCACACATCAGTTTTTTTTTTTTAAGTTAATAGACGGCATAACAAAAACGCCCACATTTATGCACATAAGTCTTGTTTATTAGTAAATTATCGTTTTCCATTTATAGAACCATAAACTGTTAGTTTATTAGCCTCTTGGGTCATCGATGATGAAAGCGCTGCCTTTGTTGAACACTCCTCAATTTCGTGTAGCCATGTTTGCAATGATTGACGAATTTCAACACAGTCCGATTATGGTATTTTAATTCCATATCTAAGATTTCTTCGTTTTTGCCAGGGTTTCAGAATTGTACAGAGAAGTTACCGCGGGGCCTGGAACGCAAAGGGCATTTGGGGGAGGGAACACGGGTGGGTTTTAGTCAGTAAGACTCTGATACTTCCTTCCGCTCCGCCCAGAGCGGGAGAAGCCATTTGATAATTTCCTATCCTAAATAAAAGATTCCTACGCCATTTTTATACGCTATGAACGAGTAAACCTTCAAGAAGCTTCACACACAATGTCGTATCGCAATACAAATGATCATTTCTATCAATAACATAAAACAAACACCCAGTGACTTCGGGCACATTCGGGCTAGTTCGATAACCTCCGGCCATTACTTACATCTGTTCGGTCACTGGCGATCTTCGGCGACCCTTTCATCTCCCTGTCCAAGTCATTATCGTTAGATTAGACAACGCTACGTGTCTAGCAGGTGCCAATTTTCTACCTAAGTCCTCAGAGAGGCAAAACACGTTAATTGAGTTTGAAACTGTAAAACTGTAAGCAAAACTTCCCGAATAGGTTTTGGACTGGAAACGAGTTTATATTAGTTTTGCAATTGGGTCGGTATCCGTTTTAGTTGAATGATTTCTGAAGCGGTTATTATACATTACTAGTTGCCCCGCGCAAATTCGTCTGCGTCACAATTTTCGTTACTTCTCCGCTCCTATTGGTTTTAGCGTGATGATATATAGCATTCAACAGCCTTCCTCGCTAAATGGGCTATCTAACACTGAAATATTTTTTTAAATCGGTTCCCGAGATTAGCGCGTTCAAGTGAACAAACAAATTCTTTTGCTTTATATATTAGTATAGATAAATAAGGTTGACACAAAATTCAAGACGTACATTATTTACAGAGTTATTTATAAAACACTAACAACCTCTTAGGGAGTGAAAGTACACATGATTATAAACATCTTATACTTTAAGACCAACCCTGAAAACTCGAAAAAATATGAGCTGTTTTATACATTGTCATTGGCTAAACATTGCATTTCGTATGAAACATCTTGTTGTGTTACGGTTTTTCTTTGAAAACTTTTCTCACACTTTAACTTTCAGTCGAAGACAATGAAATATTTTTCATTGTTCGAGATACTGTCGATACTCAACGCCCCATACTCTTTGCTATCAAACGCCTCAACAAGCGTGATCTTGCGCACGCGATACACCAAAATTTGTTCCGGATACATACAAAGGCGGCAACCAGCGAACATCTCACAATAAAACCTCTCGAGGAATTCTCTGGCGACAAATAAACGCACTATAATGATTCTTTGTGCTTATTAATTCATATTACACGGCCGTTTAGAACTCTTGACGGGGTGACAAAAGATGGTCGCTGGTCGGCCACAAAAGTCAATGGATCGGAGCGAACTGAATATAATAAATTACAACGTCTATGCTCCAAGATGTGTAGATACTACGTATATATATATCTATGTAGGGTTTTTGTTCCTTTTTCTCTTGTGGAACGCGTTTATTTGTGTGCCAGAGCAATTTATCTTGCGATACGAGCGGCGTATGAATGAGTAAGCTTACGGTTATCGAAACGGATGAATTGTCGCTAGAGTGCGTGCGTATTTTTTATTTAGTAATAGTACTTCGAAAATCCCCTTTCATTGAGTGTGCTATCGAAAGCCATAATGACGTTTTTTTACTGACCTATAAAATGTACCATTCTGCCACTAAAACATATTTCAATGAAATGGAGGGCAGATCTTCAATCACTATGCTAATTTAAGTGATCATCAAAGTAAGACAGAAATTTCGAATTTATTGTTATTATCTTTACTAACTTAGAAATTGCTTTTAAAACTTTTCAATTACGTAGAGCATTTCTGTGTTCCCACAGTCCAGACCATCAAAACTAATTTTCGATACAAAATTCTACTGGCCTGAATAAATTCTCTGTGGAGTATCTTCAAAAGATATCAGTCGCAAATCAAACTAAGCAAAATTCCGATCACGAGTCGCGAATTTTCTTGTACTTCAATAGCTCACATCAAAGTTTCTTTATGTCTCCTCTACCCTTGTCAATTGTCTATTCTGTACCATATCTTTCCTTCCACGCTTATAAAATTCTGAACGTGCGTGTGTTGAGCATCTTGGGTAAAAGCGAAGTTTTCAAAATAGAACTGTAATGTAACCTAGTTCTTGATACTTTGTTTAAGATTCTTATTTTCTTTTGTGGGTGACAGAATAAAGGTCCCTGCGGTCTCAGATAAACATACAGGTTTGTTGTCAACATGATTTTGATCAGGCTATAAATGACAAAAATAGATAATTCGAAGGTGCTTTCGTCTGCTGATTTTAATATACTGAATAATAATTTGACGCTTTCCAAGAATTTCTCTCAAATAATGTTGTACGGCAGCCTTTTCACCTTAAAATCGACGAGCCAATAGAAATTTAAAAATATCCATATTTTTTTAAGTTTGATACAAATGTCAAATACGGTTATTAAAAATGATTGAATAGAATTTCTGTCTACGTCTTTTGTATTGAACATTATTATTTAGAAATACTAAATCTGCCAATAAACGGGTTTTGGTTATGTCTGTGATTTATTGAGCAGTAAATATCACGATTTAGACATATTACTAAAGCGAAAATATTGGGAAAATATAGCTCGCCAAACGTTATTATGGATATATTCAAATATAGGCATGCATACATGAGTAAGTCACTAACGAGAGGGTGATCGTACTCATTTACATGATAAAATAATTTTGATTAACGACTTTTTGAATATTGACACTCGAACAAATTATAGCTGTCTTTAAAACAGCCATAGAATATAATTGATGAGCAAAAAGCATACTGAATGTTTTCCAAAAAAAATCACATTAGAATCTCTTAAACCGTACACATTTTTGTAGGAGGACGGTAAACCTCTTCAATTGTAAGTAAATAAAATATGACAACTTTTTGGTCACAGTCACGCTGTATACAGCCAATGTAATACAAGCTTACCCAGATTTAATATTCCAACCGGGTCACAAATTTTTACTCTTTCATATGCCAGTATAATAAAAGCCCAAGAAGCTAAGGCTTTCATATTACGTGTCTCTTTTGTCTTTTGTGTTTCCACAGTAATTCAACAATGTCTACATATTTGTCAAAAGCAGAACGCGTAGGCACTTAGAAAACATTGAAACAGGTACCCCACTCTTTATATTCAGTAGAGTTTCATTCCATATTCTAAAATTATGCGTTCAGATATTCGAAAACGGAATACAAAACGGTTACGGTGCGTTCCTCTTTACTTTATGGACATGTAATAATTTATTTTTTTCCGAATATTTGCATCAGAAAGCTTTATGGTTGCTGGTCATTTTTCATGCTTTAACCGTTATCTTTTGGTTTGAATGGCTATCTTTGTATAGGAAACGAGTAAAACTAGAATTTATACATTCTAGCTAAATTGTAGAACGAGTTAAGGTTTATCCATATTTAAATAAACAGCAACAAAATTCTCGCAAAATTGATCTGGTGCCGGAAGTGTGAGGACCAAAACTAAGCAGTATTGGCAGAGTTGTGTGGTTTTCCGTTTGGAAATTCTCAGCACCTGTAGGTCTGTTAGTGTAGTGTTAAAAGCAATGGACACTTCCCTTACATGGGACTTTTTGGCATCCTGTTTGCATAGTTAACAGGTCAGCCTATATTTTCGGTGAACCCAGATCGACCTCAAGAGACATTAACGGAGATCTCAGGACTAGCAAACATAGAACCAAATCTAATTTTAAATATACACACATAGACCTACTTGACTACACATAAGCTAATAAACTTTCTTCACTAGATAAACACCCAGACCTTAAATCTTCCACATATCTCATACATTTAGACAGCCCGCGTCCCAAGACACATATTAATTACGGCGAAGCTTATCTCATAATAAAACTAAAGTACTGTTCTAACTACCACATACATTATTTTGATCTAGCACCTTTATCAGCAGTGGGACCAACCATTTTTATCAGAATAATCACACAGTTCAGGGCACGTATAACGATAGAGCCAACACATAATTTTCGGTCGTCAAAACAATAAATTGACCCATTTATTGCTAGTTCTCTGTGATAAGACAAAAATTTCAGGTCATTAACATTGGAAGATAAGGATAGTTTTGTCTATTAGTTAAGAGTATGTGTAGAAAGGAAGAAAACATAGTAATATATCTACATAATGTCTATGGAAATAACGTAGACCCTAGAAAGAAGTCTATGACAGAAAAAATATTAACAGATTAGAATATATTTTTTTTGTGATGAGTTTACTCTTGACTCAAGTCCAGGTCAGTGATGACAGAGACAAAATCTACGACAGAAAAAATAGACGAAGAACAGATTACACAGGGTAGCACTATAGACGGCCTTATATAGAGTTAAAAGTTTAAATAAGAAAATAGCTAAGGCCATATCTGATGACTAGAGATAGACTAGTTTGCCAAAAACACTCCTTTTCCAAAGTCGATATTCTACCAGAAAGAAATTAGTTTCTCCTAGTACCCATTACATCATAATCGTGATCCCTTTTCACCTGACTTAACTCTATCGCTTTCAGGATATCCTCAAATAAAACAAGCTGACCTTTTTCTTAGCTTCGGACCACACGATTTTCTTTTACCATTACGTTCATGATTAATGTTCTTGCACCCATTCCCATAATGGTACAAAGAACCTATTAGAAGCCGATACACGGATTTTTACTTTGATTCTCAATACCGAATCGAGACACTTGTAGCACGGTAGCCGAGAACTCAGATATCGAACCGGTCTAACATTGATAAAAATACAAGAATTTACATTCCCATACAAGTTTCGGTCACAATATATTTCATTGTAATCTCAAGCATCACGGATATGCCTGCTCCAATACAGGCTTGTTTGAACATTAATCAAAATTTTTTGATAAGATGCCTACCAACATTCTTGGTGGTTCTAAGATACACTAGTAAGATGATCTACGACGTTATCGGCGTTGTTGGTTATTACCATAACATGACAAGTCCATTAAGGCGTGGTGGACACATGTACCTATGAGGTATTACCGGGTAAAACGTATTTCTATGTAATATTATTCATGACGTCAGTCAGTGTTAGGAACTCGTAATCGTCGAGTCATCGCTTCGAAATTTGTTATATTTGACGCGCTTCGACGAATTTCGATCTTGGAGATAAGGGGCTTAGTAATTAGTTACGTATTTAACTACATGTCATATATTACTTGTATTACAACCTTGGTTTTGATAGGGAGATTTTGTACAAGCTTTAATAATAATACCTGTAGTAACCGTCATCGAAGATGTTTGGTCTGTGGGTCGTGGTAGTTGATGGGGATGCATGGAAAAATATTTCATGAAGCGCCTACTTCAAACAAATTCAAATTAGGAGTATGAAAACAATGATCTACTTTACCTACGCATAATTATTTATATTTTACAAGACATCGTAATCATATATCAAAGAGGAGCATGATTATGATATCTTGTAAAATATAAATAATTATGCGAAGGTAAGGTAGATCATTGTTGCTCGTAGCTAAATAATAGCTGCCGTGGATAAGTGACCATCATAACAATGCTACAGAGATTTTTCCGTAGCATAGATTTTAACGTGCGTTTTTTTTAACGTGCTTTCCTCGGAAAGCACATTAAGCTGTTAGTCCCAGTTTTATCTTTAATAGTCGTTTGAGTCCGCAAAAGAATAGATATTTTTACATTTTTTATTGCGAAATAATTAATACAGGCCATTTTATATCCATAAAAATCAATTCTTATGAAAATTATGAACCAAAAGCGTCAACGAATTATATTTTTTTTGTGTGAAATTGATTTGCATGTATGATATCATCTTTCAATGTTGCTATCTTGAGATATTTTAGGTGTTGCTCCGAAAATAAAATAATGTTTAACATTAGCTTATCTCTTCGTTATTAATAGGAGTTAATGACCAATATGTCAATGCAAATATTCTAGCCGTTTTCCCTGTTAAGATTAATGTGGAAAAGATAAATATTTAAATTTTATTTAATAATTTCTGCGTTACTATTTCACCGGCAAAATAACATTAATATTATGGTAATGTTCAATTTGTTTTTAAGTTTATTTGTTATTTGCCATGGTTTGTTGGTTCCAAATCATGACAAATAGTAACTTTAAATTGAGGGTAGAAGTGAAAGCACAGTTTATGAGTCAAAATTAGACAGTAAAGTAAAACGTCAACGAACGGAAATAGTACTTTTAAAGATAAAGACTCGCACTAGGCGTTATCACAACAACAATCACAACAACAACACATCATGTCACAACAATTATTATTATGGCTCTGACAGCTCATGTATATCACTATCAAGTATCACTACATATTATAAAAAAACTTTTTAACAAAAAAATAAACCGTGTTTTTTGTTTTTTTTTCGTTTTTGAACACCGACTTCCGAAATTAAAATGATTGTTTACTTTGTAGTGTTTTGTTTTTGGAAGTCGGTTTTATTATTTTTTTAAAAAGTTTTTTTATTTTTCACTTTTCAGTGGTACGCAGGTACTTACCACTAAAAAATTAAACCACAAACATAGCGTGCTGGCGTGATGTTATGTTATGAACTGGTGTAAACAATCAACAGACATGCGATTTCAGAATCCCGATCCTTTTGCTATCATTTATTGAAGAGTTCCGTTGCCTATCTCCAAAGTTCTTCACCCGATCTTCACCAAATTTAAAAGAAACCAGTCTGAGAAAATACTCTTCCAAACAAAAAAAGTTTCATCCAAATCGGTTAACAATTGGCGAAAATATCGCTGAATAAACATTTTATATGGGATACCATCATCAAATCCTGACTTATACCTTCCATCATCAGCTCAGCAACATGAGATGATGATTACCAGGCACAAATATCTGAATTGCGTTAGAAAGTTTATGAAAAACAGTGTATGTGCTAATAAAATTTGATGGTTTCCCTCGATTTTCATGGGATCCCATCATCAGATTCTGACTAAGTGACAATGGGACCACCTCAGTAATACTACTGAGGTGGTCCCATTGTCACATTTGAATTCCTATACAGGAATTCAAATAAAATAAGAATTTCTGAAATCGGTCCGGAATTGGCGGAGAAATCGGTGAACACACATAAAAAAAAAAGAAATACATACAACTGAACATAGAACCTCCTCCTTTTTGAAGAATTCGGTTTAAAACAAAGTCCTCCGCCACGCAAACTCAAATACTCCTGCACCGAGCTTCATGCTGTTTTCGCCAATGGATAAAGACCACTCTATCCATCTCGAGAAAGACTATAGTATACAATTTGTCTAGAAAAAAAATTGGCATCCTTTAGAAAATTGTAGCACGGACGAAGTCGCGGGCGAAGTGCTAGTTGGTAATAAAATACCACCTTATTAGATATAAAAAAAATGACAAATTACTTGAAAACGGTGACGATCGGCTACACGTCAGCTCTACCATGAATAAGTTGTAACCAGTATAAGTCTGCTGGGGCTGCGGACTTCGTTCGAAAGAGGCACCGTACCATGGAACGCAAAGGGCACTGGGAGGAACGCGGATGGGTTTTAGTCAGTAAGAGTCTGACACTCCCTTCTGCTTCACCCAAAGCGGGAGGAGTCATCAAAAACACTATAAGTTGACCTAGCTTTGTGTTGAAGCTACATACCACACAAGGCCAGCTCAAAGTTATCACTGACGTGCAGCCTACTGTCCACATTAATCCAACAGTACATCAACAAAGTATCCAGAATAAGACGTACAAGTCTCACAACTGATAAGAGACCAGCCTGTCATCAATTTGTTCGGAATAGTTGCTTCTAGACCTGGCACGGTTGTGCTACGTGACTAAGCGAGCGATTCACCTGGTGTCGATGGTAATTGGTCTCTCGACTCTTGGCATTCTTCGTAGCGGTATGGGAGTAAAGTATAGCTGTGAAGGGCATGCATACGCATACTCTGTAGATCATGTGATGTGGATGTCTATTGCTTATCCTTATGGGTACCTATAGTGTAGGAACTAATACTGACGAATGCCTATTTATTTACCAACTAGTTTAACCGCGCAACTTCGTCTGCGTCACAATTTTCATTACTGCTCCGCTCCTATTGCTCTTAGCGTGATGGTTCCTCGATAAATGGGCTATCTAACACAGAAAGAATTTTTCAAATCGGACCAGTGGTTCCTGAGATTAGCGCGTTCAAGCAAACAAACAAACTCTTCAGCTTTATATAAGACACAGACTACCCAACTGCGCCAAGCTAGGTGGACCGACGCGGTGACAAGCTAATTTCGATGGACTGAATCTCCATATACAGCTGTTCATAACGTTTTGACAGTAATTAATCTGTATTTGTGTATCGATGTCTGTACATATCTGCCATATAATCATATCGTGTTTCGATATATTTTTTGAAAAAGAACAGTTTTAAATGAATGAAAGCATGAAAGGTTTTTATCTTATTACCACCAGTTTTCTTTTTTATTTGGGAAATGAATTATAATCGATGCCGAGCCGTAAGCATTTAATTTAATGAGTGACTATCTGAAAAGGGGTGGTCCTTTTTATATACTGAATTAAAATCAGTTTAAAACTTCAAACTCAAAACAACAAGAAACAGATTCGTAATTACACGCTAACCGATACAAAGACCAAGTCATTTCCTTCTATTGAACGATCGCTACCGTATCTAAATCGTGTTAAGATTATCAACTTTTTGTAACAAATACACAAAAAAAAACATCCAAAATCGGACAAATTAACCCTTAAATCTAAATCGGATCCAGACGCTTCAAAATTCAATTAGTATTTTCTTAAAATTAGTGCTTTTCCATCTATACTTTACTATAAAATAATAAAATAAAGGAGAGAGGAGCTCGTGGCTAGATAATAACAACCGCATAGATCGATCTTCAAGGTTAAGCAACGATTGCCAAGGTTGGTTTGTGGATGGGTGGCTGTCATTTGTAGATCTTTGGCAGTCGTTACGGATAGTCAGAAGCCAGTAAATCTGACTCCAGTCTTGCCATAAAGTACCGTGTTTGCTGTGGAGGTCTGGTAGGCAGCCGCTCCGCGTAAAAAAATGGTATTCAACTAAATCCGGTTTGACTGGAAGCTGACCCCAATAAAGTTGGGAAAAGGCTAGGCAGATGATGAATAATTAATAAAATATTATAAAGAGGAAAGACTTTTCTGTTTGTACCAAATGGGCTCCGAAACTACTTGACCATTTTAACCATTTTTTTTAATAATAAAAGATATATTTTCGAAAAAAATCACGAATGAAGTCGCGAGCGAAGTGCTAGTAGTTAACAATATTCAAAAGGATCATTTACCCAGCTTCTTTCATCTATCGTCTTTTCCACTCGAACGATAAAAGTAAATTGAATCATTTGTAACCTGAAAACTTTGGAGGTAGCGAAGACAGAACAGCTATGTATAGCGATATTATGTAACACTGTGTAAAGCGTACGCGCTAAGCTCGACATTTCAACAATCATGGTTAATAGCAACATTGTGGCAAACGTAATTTTAAATTATCCTCTTTATTGCTCATATAATCCATGGAGCGCGAATCTACCGCTCGTATATTAGCTCTGACTCGGATCATAAAGGTACTACGCGAAACCGTATATCTCTCTTACGAACGAGTTTTTTTGCCGTTTGTTTTTACGCAATAACCTCACATTACGTGTTATCTCCGCGGCCGGTTCCACGCCGCGGCTTCACTCATTTATTGTATTATAAATTTAGTGGGAGGAGCCATCGCCCGCGCCACCGACCTTCCCACTTCGCGATGCGTCGGCCGCAGGAACAAGACGGCGATACGCGTAATAAACCGACAATAAATAAAACGAATGAGAGAGATGCCGTCCATTATTTTAAACTTCACTAGCATAGAAAAATAGGGGTCGATCGAAGTCTTCCCCTCATTAATAAGCTATTAGATTACGCGATGTCGCACCGGCCGATTGGTAGGCCGTAGGGAATCCTAATAAACGCTTCCCCCCACTTCCAGTTCGATGGTTGATCGAGATTCAAAAGAAACCCCGCTTTGAACGCGTACGAAACAAAACGGGCGCTCGAAAAAGACCCCGCTCTAATTCTCTTTACCATCTCCAATTTCAATTGCTCCTTCAGAAATTTGAATGTAGGGAGGGACAAAGTTTTGTCACGTAGGGTCGCCGGTATAGAAATCTCCTGTGTACATACAATGCGGGTTCGGCCTTATAGGTACCCCATTAACGAGAGTGCCCCAGAGGCGAGGACCATATCACATCTAAAGATCAGATTGACAATAGTCAAGAAAAATAGAGCTAGTTTTACGAGCCGCTCTGTTATTAAACATTTTAAATAAATACGTTTTATGTTGCGACCGTTTTTTGCTGGTTCTATTCAGTACATAAAGAACTATAAGTCCAAAACCCTTTGGTCGAGCAACGCACACAAACAAGTAGTTTTTGTCACCAGATGATCTGCCATGTGTATGTGTGTTTTGTGGATATTTTTGTCCCCTTTAGTGCTGCTTTTTGATACCGATCATTTTTTGTACGCCCATTATTACCGAGCATTGTGCGAAGGTTTAGTTCGGATAAGATCTCTGATATGTCACCGAAGTCTGTACTGATTTTTTATTTATCAAAAGGAGTACCTTTTTAGTGGATTACAAAAACATATCGTGAGAAACATGTGCAGCATTAAAGCAATAAGGGGTCAATAAAAAGTCACGCAATGGTACACATCAAAAAATCATTTTGTTGATAAATCCAAGCGCCGATTTTACAAAAAAGACAAATGTCTGATCTCAGCAAATTGGCATCCCTTTGAAGAATCATTCACTCAATATTGCAAGAGTCACATCGACCATCAATCATTTCAGATTACGCCACGAATCGAACCATCCACACGAATAACCATAAAATTGCATATTCAGCACCGAGAAAAGATAGATACGGAGTAAGTAGTGCAGAAACATTCGCAACACTGTTGAATCATTTACGTACAGTCACTTGAAATTTTTCATCGGCGGAATAAAAATCGCACTTATATTCAAGACAAAAGATAGATACTCAATGTCGTTACCGCGAGAGCTTTTGCAGTAAAGAGCGAGCTTTACAGAAAGAAATAATAAAAGGCAACTGAACGAACGTTTTGTGACTACGGTATTTCTGAGATCTCTTATTTGAAAGGTATCAAAAATCGCTGAGTTGTCAGAACAATGGACCTGGCTAATACTATTTACTCGTTCCGTCCAAGCTCGGACTTTATTTGAAGGATTTGCCAGCCGATGGTTTGTAATGATAACATTATCGTAAATTTTATTCAATTCCACTCACGTTACATTCGGTTCGAGCAACGTTATTATAGTTTTATCTTATAGCTTCATAAAAATGAAAGTAGGCTTGCGTCTTTAATCATTATTTTACGAGCATCAATAAGTATTTTTATTTTTATTATTGAGAAAACCATTTTAGCGTTCATTTCATTGCCAACATACGAGTAAAAGATAGACCATAAGGACGTTTCGTGGAGAGAGCAAGTACATTTCGTCTAAAACCTATCGCATCATTCGTCGAAGCTAATATAAAATTCAGGGATTACCTTGTTTCTCTTCTATTTCAACGACGATGGAAGGAAAGTCTTGACTTTCCTATTGCATGTCCACTTTTATCGTCCCACCGGGGAAATGTTGTAATTCGATGTAATTTCCTTTGGAGAGCGGCTACTGTGTGTTGAGTCTGCGAGCTCTTGAGTGGTACCAAGGAGCATTTTGTATCCGATTACACGTCCGCAAGGCCGGTTGATTGTTTGTCGTACCGCGTCGCTCGCTTTATTTACACACTGTGATGTTTCCCCTTTAGTGGCTCGGGAATCTCGAATTACTAAATACAGAAGCTAAGCAAACTAAAATTTGTCTACGAATTTGAACAGTTACTGTCTCGAATGTAGGTAAAGCTTCTAATCTTTGGCAAGTTGAAATACGTCAACGTAATTTATTGTTTACTTTTACTTACTGCCTCACGTGTGTCCCCATCGAAGTCTGGCGTTCACTCGAAAAAAAGTCATCATAATTATTATCATCATCATCAGCTTTTAGCAGTCCACTGCTAGACATAGGCCTCTCCTAGTGTACGCCATTTGACTCGAATTCCGGCAACTCTCATTCAGATGCTAAAACCTGCGAAGATCTTCGCTCCACATAGCCTCTTACGTTTGCCAATTCGCGGTCTCCATTCAAGAACTCATATACCCTAAAGGTTATCGGTTCTACGGCTAATATGGCCGGCCCATATAATAAGAAAAGAGTATAATAATAAGGCAAACAAAAGAATACATTTAACCTATACCTTACATCATAACAATAAAAAGTAAGGCAATCTCACATTAGAAACCATTTACAAGGCGTGCATAAAATGGTTTATATTTTATTACAGTCATATCGAACTCCTGTATTGTTTTTTGAGCACGACTTTGACACCGAGACTTTATTGAAAACTGATGTTATTGGTATCGTAAAACCTGGTATCCATGGCGTCAAGCATCTAAGATAAACACGGAACATCACCATACGTTGTTAGATTTGGGTAATGGAAATTTTATAGGGCAATTTTCTCTTGATAATTTCGTAGTTACTTTAAGAATGTTCGAAGTCTGGTAGACTATAAAAGTAAATAGGGACTCGTTAAATATTTTGAAAGAAAGTCATCCAATGACATCCTGATGAACTATTAAACCTTTTGTTTAGATTTCTACATTGTTCTCTTAATATACATCAAAGTTTCTGTCTCCAACGTTGCTACTTTATCTCGATTATTTCAGGGGAATTGTCGAAGTTTATCTTCCCTTTCGTTGAATCTCATCACATCAATGGTTGGCTAAATTTCTGGCAACAGCTGCCGATCGCGTCTTAGATTGTGCAAAATTTAATCCGCGTTGCAGTGCCATATTGAATTTCTTTTGCGCTCGATTGAAAGTGTTTTTTTAGTGTCCCAGTCGACTGTCGCCTTAGTTTCCTTTAGTGTCTCGAATTACATGGTAGCCTCGTTGTAGTGTTGTAACTTTAGAGAGCCGACAGTAGGTGCCGTTCATTCAGATCGGTTTACCGCCATTTTTTTTAAATTCAGCTTTCGTGAAGGCTACTTAGCAATTGTTGATGGGCGTAGCCCTGGGGGTGTACAAGTCAAGTTTATGGTGTCTTAAGTTAAAACGCTATAAATTCCGGTAACTGGGGCGTAACTTTACTAGTCTATGAATTTGTTGTCTTTTTGCTTTTAACTTCTGAATTATTTTGCAACGAATTGTTATTTGAGACAGTGAAGTTTTTTTAAGCTATTGCATAGCTTCTGTCGCGGGCCTTGAGCGTGGAGACCGAATCCAGAAATTCCGTAACGAAAAAGACCTAACACCCCCCACTCCGACCGGCACAGCGGTGATACTTTTAGTTTTACTTTTTTTAAGCTCAAAGTGTAACTTGAATATTAATTCAAGAGCTAAAAAAAAGTTAAAAGTAAGTTTAAAAAAAAAACAAACAAAAAAAAAAATACTGCATAAATAAAATAAATATATAATTATAATTGCATAAGTTGATAAAAAATGCTATGCAATAGCTTTACCGCGGCAGTCTCCGAGTGCCACACGTCTTTTTTCTATTATTTGTTTTTTTAATACTTTTGTCAATAAATACTAGCACAACGATTAATAAAATTTTATAATAAAATACCAGTTGATATTCTCGAACTGAATGAGAGAAAATTTAAAGCATGCATAAATCGCACACTATGTAGGCAAGCGTATTATAAACTGGAAGATTATATCCTCGATAAAAACGCTTGGCTAAATGCTGGTCCTGCTCCACAGTCACAGCTGCTTAGGTCCACTTTTTAGGTTTTTATGTTTTCATATTTGGAAGAGATGCTCGCTCCTTTTAGAGGTTCTTACATTATTTCGTTTATTTATTCTTATATACATACAAATTATATTATTATATTAATTACTTATTTATTCTTTTTGATGTAAGAACTTAATCGTTCTCTTTATTAATTTATTTTTCATTATTTGGTCATTGACAACCATAGTTTTGTGTAAAGTAGAAGCATATTTTTCAAATTTTGTAAATGTGAGTACCATGAAACCATTTACATTTTATGTGAGTAGTTATAGTTTTACTTGTTGGACTTGAACGAGCATGGTGGTTGAGAGCATGTCATGCTCACTCAAATGTCTCGCTGATGGCGGCGCGTGGGTTTGATCATTCGGTTCCCTTCGAAATTGTTGAGCTGAAGGGTGCCGATACACGCGTCATGTTCGTGAACAGGCGCCGTCGGTTGAGACTGGTCATCTCTTAACTGCCATTGGCTTATTTTAATCTTTATATTTAAAATTCTTATAATAAGCCCTTTTTTTTTCTTTGCATTGTCCTCACATGCAGAAGCAACAAGTATATGTAACTTGGAATTTTGTAAAACAGAACATGATTTAAAAGAGTGTCCGTGGAGTTTCTTGCACGTTCTTCTCCATAGAGATCTACGCTTTGGAACGTGCAAATAGCTTCCATGTTTTTGACTGACCGACCTTGACGTTTCAAAAGTGCCTGTGAATGGTTTATTTGAAATAAAATGCTTTGAATTGAATTGAATTGAATAATTTAAAAATAGAAGAACTAACACCACCATTCACTATCCAAACCTCATTCTTGTGCAATTTAAAGGAAAGAATCCGTTCGCAGTTTCGACGGCAAACAAAATAAAAATCAAATCAACGCTAAATTAACTTCTGAAAATTCGTCTCAAATAACAATCGCGGCTGTAGGTAAGACAGCTGATGCATTCAAAGACAATATTTGATCTTCGATACACAATAAAAGATTGTAAACATGGTGAGCAATTACTACCGCGGAACATGTTTGCTTAGGACTAAGAAATTGGAGTGCCTTCGAGCGTGCGGATGTATTTGAAGTATCTACGCATATAAGGACCACAGCACAATGTAGACATTTGGCCGAGATTTTGATAAGGGTGTAGAATGTGGGCGACAGTCATGTGTTTGCGCGAAGTGAAGTATTCAAATGGCAAGTTCATTTTCGGGTGAAATGGAATCTTGAGGAACGAAGTGTTCGTCACAAGGAGGACACTTTCCAAGCAGTGGGAATTTCATCTTATTTCTGTATAATATTAATATTGTAATGAAATTACACACATACGTGCACTCACTTCTATTTCTGGTCACCTACAGAACGCCAGCTGCCAGTTTCCCTTCAAACTCTTGCTTCTTTCATTTTCTGGTCATACATGCACAGTATACTGTGTTGCTAGCCGTTGTTGTTCATATAAACTGGATTATGTATATGCACAGGCATTTCAATACCTTCAAAGGCTTCATTGCCACGATTGATTTTGACATACATCCCTTTTAAGCTCACTTTACCACACTCGTATGGGTTTGTAGATAAATTAAATTGCGTCCGATAAAATCTCCAGTGTCTGACCAAATCTACCAAACCAGGCAGACTTTTTACTAATTTGAAATATTTCAGGGGGTGCAAGTATTCATGAATATAAACCTATGAGATGAAATATAAGAATAAAAAATATCCGGTGCTCAGTTTGTTGAGCTAAGCGAACAAAAATGTGGATACAGAACAGAATTTGTTTTCCGTATTTAAAAAATTGATATAATTGTGGTAATTTTTTATATTCATGACTGTAGCGTAAACGTAACCTACATAATAAGTAACCTAATTTATATGACTGTCTATTTTATAGGTTACCTTTCTGTGTGTGCCACGTAGTCAAGTTTGGCTTCATGAGCTAATAAAGCGATTTTTATTAATTCGATCCATGATTCAAAGTCAAACACTTAACCGTACGCATCACTACCTTTACCCTCTGAAATATTACGCTCAAATAGAAAGTCACCCTGTATAGATTCTATCGTGACGTTTTAAAATCCTAATGATTCCGGTGTGGAAGGGAGATGGAGTTATAAAACACGTATAGCTCCATCCCTGTTTTAGAACGGCAAAATGATGATATTAGTTCGTCACAGTAGGGCCCAGTATACCGCACGATTCTCCATTGGGTCTGTGTAAACAGAGGTAGATATTGATGTGAGACAATAAACTATCGGAACAATCATAGGATATAATGTGTTTGATTTATTAAACGATGCTCAAGGCTCTATAGATACATATCACACAGTCCCGTTCGAATTGATGGGCGTGATATCATTGTTATTGTTTCAAAATGTATGGTGATACGCAGGGGCGATTGATTTTTTTATTTATTATTCTAGTTTGGTTTTTATTCAAACTTAATGACGGTTTGTAATATATATAAGGCGAGCAGCCAGGCTGCGCAGTAGCAATATCATGTGACACTGAGGTAAGAGGCGAGGTACCTACTTACTGCGTAGCGAGAAGGATACCTCACATCCGCCATGCTGTAAAATATGAATAGGTACTAATCTATATTAAGGTTTCGGAATATAGTGCAGGTCGATCTAGGTTAATATGCACAAGTTTTAAGTTTAGGATTAACGTTTAGTGTTTTAATCCATCATCCGCAATCCGTTTTAAAAAAAAAGTATATCAATAAAATTGACATTTATTTATCTGCAATCACCAATTTTCGCCCGCGGCTTCGCTCGCGTTCAAAATTTATTGCCGCAAAAGAGGAGCCTGTAATTGTCTCCAGGCATCTATCTCTGAAACGAATTTCATTAAAATTGGTTCAGCAATTTAAGCGATAAAGCGTAACAAAGTCACATTCGCAACGGATATTACCATTGCTCCTAATAAAACCGGTATTAGGTAGGTAGTTACTCGTTTATTACCATTAAATAAACTTTAACCGCTCTAAAGGATATCATTATCTACTATAATCCAAGAAGAAAGTACTGCAAATGAGGAGAAAAGAAAGAAGGAAACAAAGGGAAAAAGTATTAAAATTTTCTTTATTCGATCTCTTAGCGCCACCGCACAATCCTTTTACGCTAACTTTGTTTAATATTACTACTTTCTTCGACCATTATAAGGAACACAAAGAATACTAGTACACTGAGGTAATATAAAAATTGTGTTTATTCACAAGCTGTGTGTGTAAGTTGGAATATTAAAATCGTATTTTTGTTTAATAGGTTAGTGTGGTTAATATAAGTAAGATTTACTGTAACAAGCCTGAACTCATGAAATAATTAAATCAAAATAAGCCTAACAATTATGCGTATAAAACTTTTGAAATTAAATCTTGACAGATCTGAACAGATCTCTGGCTAAATAGAAGTTTTGGCATTTAGGGCATAATAAGTGTAAATAATTAATAATTATTATCAGTTACTAAAGAGAGCGTCGGTTTTTTTATTAACAAAGTTGAAATTAGCTAAGCTGTGTACTAAATTATTAAGGCGCTAGTTATCTTACAATCATTTGAATTATTACATACGTGATGTAGATTCGCAATTCTAGGTAATATTTCTCCATACAAAAACAACATTCGTACCCAGAACAAGGCAAAATCCACAGGGAAAATGGTAATAACATCACTGTCCCATCTTGTATCCCACAAAAGATTATGAGACAGTACCTAGACACAATTTGATCTAACTGTAATATCTTTGGAGCAAACCGCTCCCCAAACGCGAGTCCGGAACATTTCTAGGTATCCATTATGTTATATCTCATAGTAATTTTTGCGTTTTCATTTTCACGAAATTGGTCCCAAGGAAATCGAGTTTGTGTCTCTTCTACCCGCAATCCGCATCTGCACGGAATAGCTCGATAGTACCGAAACAGGAGACAACAGATTGAAACGTGTTTCCGTCGCAAAAACGTCGCAAACGCCCGGAAATTTCAGGATTCATGAATAAAGAAAACGCGCCCTTATGTTTTCTAAAGAAGGTTGGTTTTGGGACGAAAGTTGCACATTCGTTAGCGAAAGTAGACAAAATGCAATCTACGAGTATTCTGGTAGGAGGTACACGCCAGATGTTGCGGTCTGCGAATTTCGACGTAACTAAAAGCTTCGCTACGAGTTAAAGGGTCTCTTATACGTTGATATAAATTTGCGTTTAGATTATTGTTGATGTAAAGGGTGTACTTTGCTTTACCTGTAATACAGAATTTATATAGGCACCAGTGTTTCACGACTTGTAATGTGTGTTTTTATGAATACCAATAAATTACTATTAAGTATTACTATTACCTGCCAACGCTAATACTCGAACTTTTTTTCAAAGAAATTGTGCGATCGATTTGATTTCACAGCAAAGGAGTGGAACTCTCTGCCTGCGTCTGTATTTCCAAAAGCTTACAACCCTAATCTCTTCAAAGTTAGAGTGAACAGGCTCCTTCTGGGTAGGCTCGCTCCATCGTAAACTTTGACTCTGTCATCTCTGACATAGACTAGAGTCAAGAGCAAACCCATTACAAATAATAATAAAAAAGCGTTAGGATTTCTTTCTAAGAAGTAATTCTTAAATAATCTAAATTTTGAAAAAAACTTTATAGAACCTACTTCGCAGTAGTGAAAGAATAACGTAATGTCGTTTTAAAATGAAAGTCCAGAAAGCTTTTAAAAATTGATCCCCATCAGCCATTTTATTAGCCTTGTTCTTACTGGTCTTTGATTGAAAAAATACATTACACCCTATTATTTTCCTGCAAGCAGGTTGTTATTATTATTGTGCACTTTTCTATTGCTGCCTAATACTTGGTTCTTTTTCTTTTCATGTTCACGCTGACGCGCCGCTCCGAAAATGGAAACAGGTCAGTAAAAAGATTTTTCCATTTCTTTTTTAGACGGTATTTTCGAGTTTGAGGAAATATTCAGCTTAATTTCTTTTTCATTTTTGGTCATTTGTGCATTCATCATTCGAACCTTTTTTTTTATTTTGTTCCTCTGATTTTTTTTATTCTTCTTACATCTGGGCATATTATTTTGAATGCTAAGTACTTTTTTAATTTATAAATCTATGAAACCTTTTAAAAATTTTGGTTACATGAAAAAATAAAATTTCATACCACCATTTACTAAGTAGGGATTATTTTTCAATCGTACCCTCAATCGTACACACGCCCAATTATTTCCCCCTTCCTGCTTTAGGAACTAAAAAGCTCAAGGAAATACCAGTTATATAATAAATAGCGATAAAAAACCATAATGGGTGCGCAATCAAATCCATTAAACCACTATATTCATTACAGCAGAAGTTCAATGAGCAAATTACTTTGATATTCTTGTTCCGTATGTCCTTTGTAAACCAACTGTATTGTAGTTTAACAAAACCTTTGCCCAGGTACCCAGCCCACCAATTACCGGGTATTGTCAAAAAAATCTCGGAGACATTTTTGAACATGTCATTCACATGACTGCGAAGAATAATGCTGATAGGAAACCCTTTGCCATTCGATAATCTCTCTTATCGTTATTGCGTTAAGCGATAGTATATTACAGGTTGACAGTAACGTGACGTTTGTCGTAACACTCAAAAACTTTTGTGCGTTGGTCCTCTAGTCTGTCACATATCCTTCCCATTGTGTTATTTAGCTCAATAGCTTTGAATCCATAGACTTTTTTTAAATTCATTTCAAAGAGTTCTGTATACACCTGCTTTATTCAGAAGTGTTTATCTAGGACTATACCTACCTACTTGTACCTACCTACCTTTATATAAAACTAGTTGACCCGCGCAACTTCGTCTGCGTCACAATTTTCATTACTGCGCCGCTCCTATTGGTCTTAGCGTGATGATATATCAATAAGTGGGCTATCTAACACTGAAATAATTTTTCAAATCGGACCAGTAGTTCCTGAGATTCGCGCGTTCAAACAAACAAACAAACTCTTCTGCTTTATATATTAGTATAGATTAAATTTAAGATGAAAGCTCGTAATAGACTTTGGCTTTGGGTGCGACTTACCGTTTCATAGTTCTAAGTTGGAAACTACTTAAGAGACTTTAATTAATCTGAACATGTAATGAAGCAGTACGCAGGTTTGTAATTAAGAAAATTGTGGCAGAATCTGTCAGTGGGTTTGGAGTTATAATTAAGCTTTGACATTGAGGACATTAGAAGACGTCGATGACACATTCATAGTGTTTACTTTTGAAATGAAGCATTCGGCTCGTGTTCGCGATTATTTTGGAGAATGGGGCTGTTAGAAGTCTGGGAACTGTTAACGAAAATTGGAAGAGACAGAATCTTAAAGCTCGTGCCGCACACACACAACAGCCGCACGGGTCGATCTTGAAGGTTAAGCAACGCTTTCCAAGGTTGGTCTGTGGATGGGTGACCGTCTTAACATAACGAGTTTCCTCCGTGCCTCGGATAGCACGTTAAGCCGTTGGTCCCGGCTGTCATTTGTGGATCTTTGGCAGTCGTTACGGATTGTCAGAAGCCAGTTAATCTGACTCCAGTCTTGCCAAGATGTACCGTGTTACCCAGTTAGTGGGTTGTGGAGGTCTGGTAGGCAGCCGCTCCACGTAAAACACTAGTATTCAGCTGAATCCGGTTTGACTGGAAGCCGACCCCAATGTAGTTGGGAAAAGGCTAGGCAGATGATGATGAGAATCTTAAAGCTCACTTACTTAATTATCTGAAAATTGTACTTCCGGATCCCAGTAAAGATAACGGTGACAATGTTTTCAGACGTTTACAAGATGTAAGTTTAAGTCAGGCCCGGCCGTCCCACATGTGGTTCGCAATCTATTGCCCTATTGTCTTTTAATTTTGCGAGGCCTGACGGGTACCTATGCGTTTCAATCATTTTCAACGTAAGATATTATTTGTATTTTGCTGTTATCTCTCTTCGTATTTTTAGCTTGTGGATTTATTTTCAGGGATTCCAAGATTCATACTTACAAATCTAGCCCTAAGTACAGCCTCCCTAGTAGTTTACTATATTTCCGTAATAGGGAAGATGCAAATACAGAATTTATGAGAATATTGTCAGTAAAATGATAAAAAAGTATAAAATAAAGGCCATTGCAACGTTTTTATTTTGGTTAATATCGATTTTTAACAAAAATAATGAATTAATGTAACGTGAAACGGAACGTATCTAAAAACAACAATCAGCGTTTAGTGACGTATCTGCTGTTATGCCAACGAAAAGGCAACTTTATGTCTTTGAGTTAGGACAGTTCTTGACCAGTGATAGACACGAGTGACGTCATCGTTCGTTTTCGCGCGAACCTTTAAACTGTCGGTTTAAAAATACAATTTTGGCAATAAATTAAAGCGTTTTCATTTCTTAATTATGTGGTGGTCTATTCTAGATGGAGTTCTTTAAAATTAAAGCAAAAATGGAAATATTGCATGTTCTCTATTACCTACTTGTGGGGTACATGAAGCTAGTAATAATTTTCTAACTTGCTAACGTAATGTTCTCGCACTAACAGTTCCAAACAATTGTTTCAGCTAATAGGTTCTGCCTTTCAAGCAATATAGCCTGACGGCAAAGGGAATGGCTTTACAGACAGGCTAATACTGTTTCAATCAAGTTGGATTTTGGATTTCAATCAACCAGTGCGTAAACGGTTATAGAACGAACCGAATGTATGCTTGAATGAGAATTCCCGTCAGTAACAATTTCGCAGGAGCTTTTGGGATAGTTTTTAATAAAACCGCAACACATAACTATATAACTTCTCTTTTCTAAATAAGTACAAAGCAGGTTACTGGTTTACTTTTAACAGAAGTCAAATAATATATCAACAAGATTAAAATAAGTTCAGCTATCAATTTTCATGTGAGTATCTTGAAAAGCTTCTGATACCAACTTTCATCCCTTGTTTTATCCATTAAACCTTAATTATATTGGGAAGTCTTTCTACTGAAATGTTGTTGATGATGATGATGATATTGGTAAGCAAAATGTCATGTTTCTAGTCCCACTAGTTTAAGATTCGATTAGGCGATGTCTGTCTATAATTTGTTCGAACTAAGAACGTTATTAACTATGAAAATTTTGCACAAGCTTTAGATACATACAGATAAGTGCACCAAAATGTAAGAATGACAGAATCACTGTTAAGCTTAATCTTGGAAACCCCATCACGCTCAGATAAAAAAAAACACAAGTTAATACTGTACAAAATCTGCCAATATTTTGTTATTTACACTCGCCAATATTGAAGATATTATCTGAACTTTACGCGGAGTTTACATTCAACGCCTAGACTCGTTTAGAAGAAGGATGAGGTCACACTGTAGGCGAGTAGCGTTATGGCTTAAGGCATATTTACATAAAGTCATTTTGACCGATTCGGTCACCAACTAGTATTACCGGATTTCGGTTAGCCGTATTCGGCCACAGACTGTTTTCAGTGACTGAAAGCCAATCAGCGGCTGAAACGCGCCACTCTTTATTCGGCTGAATTTCGCCAAATCCGGTAAACCGACAACTTAAGCGAATACGGGCGCCGTCTTCAATAACCGACTTAATGTAAACAGTCCAATTCGATTAATTAATTCGATTAAACCAAAATCTGTCGCCGCATTCGGTGACCGACATAATGTAAATACGCCAATAGTTGCCGTTAGTATAATTGCCTGTGAGTCACCTTGACCTTAGTTCTGCAAGGAAAACTACAGGTAACTTTAATCATATGGGCCTTTTTTATGGACGGGACATCATCAAATGACTCCCCCCGCTCTGAGCGGAGCAGAAGGGAGTGTCATACTTTAAATTACTAAAACCCATCCGTATTCCTCTTGATGCCCTTTGCGTTCCAAGGGCGTGGTAACTATTTTGAACAAATTCCACAACCCTGGCAGATGGCCCATAGGAATCATGCACTTATCAGGATACAAAAGCACTCAAAGGTAGTGTAATTTCCAATCAGGAAATGACTTTTTGAAATTAGCTCTTAAAAATAAGTTAACGTTTAATAGTAGTAAATAATAGAATGCCAAACTAAGTTAATCGATACGAACGACAGCACTCAACTTGGATATATTTTATGCTACCAAGCTAAACAATATCACGTGACTATTAATGAGATGAAAAGTGGTCAATTTAAGTTATAAGCTTGTTCTTTCTTACAAAAACCAAACGTAGCATCGCTGAACATAGGCTCGTCCTTCGTCACAGCATCTGATGCCTTACAAATCTAGTACGTCTCAACCACTTGTTAGAAATATTGCAGCTCGCTTATAAATAACTCGCTTACTTTCGAACCACGTCCTAAGTTTCGGATACAATTCAGAGCTTTGTTAGGCTCTATAATGAAGGTTACGCTTTGTTCTATATCTAATATTGATAAAAGCCAGTTGATTAAAACAAGTTTATTTATGTCTACGAGATTTTCTACACTTTCATTTAAATTTCAAGAGATTGATTTACAATAGCAATTGTTGTTTTAACGGCTAATTAGTGGTTGAAATATGAAACTACTATCCATACACACCCTTCATAAGTAGAGGAGCTCATCGCTATACACGATACCATTTCAGTCGTCATACAGCGGCAGCCCACTTGATCTATAATAATAATAATAACAGCCTTTGTTCAACTTAACCTAATAACAATATTCTAAAAGCAAACATAAAACTTATTCTAGTATTTGCTGTTTTTTATTTTCTGTAGATCTGCCAATCGGCAAAGGCCTCCTCCAACCTTTTAAATTCAGATCTTTCTAGAGTGACTCTGTGCCACATGATCTATGCAATGACTAATACAAATTGATTAAAAAATATAGGTGTCTATATTTATGGACATTTTAATTATTAAAAAAATAAATATTATTTAATTTAAACATTATCATGACGCACGACGTAGTTTGAAACGTCCAGGAGCGAGCGCAGTCCGAGCCTTGAGTTCCAAGGACGGCGCGAAATGGAACGGCGACATTGTTTTGATACATTATTAGGGTGTTTCATAATTCTCGTACAATATCTTTATTGAAACTATCAGCGTAATTAGTAATTATTAAAAAAAAAATCGCGCCTAGAGGTAGCTTTTGTCGGGTACAGTAAGTGGCTGCCTTAGTAAGACTACTAAAATGGCACTGAAGTTTTCTCCATACCTCAGAAAACTCGTTAAGCCGGTTAGCCCTGACTGCCCGTCATTGACTATCTTTAACAGTCATTACTGGAAGTCAGAAGTCAGTAAATCAGACACCAACCTTGGTTGGAGCATTAGTTACCCAGTTACTGGGTTATGGATGTCAAATAGGATAATCATTACAAAAGACTGGTATTCAGCAGTATTTCGACAGACGGGAGAGTGAAAGTCAACTCCAATATGTGATAAAACTGTTCTTTGGTTGCTCTACCTTAGTAGTTAAATTCATATTTTATTTAAGTTAGTTCAGACAGCTATCGTCGAGCAAGTGCACTCACTGACTGTAACTTGTATCCTGGAAAATGCACGGTCCCTATGTCTTAAGCCTCGGAACAGTTAATTACTTAAAAACCCAAACCTAACCTAGTAAAAAACAAAAGAAAAGCGGAAACCTAACTAAAAGGTAATCATTTACAACTCCTCCTTCACATAATTGTAAATAAAACAAATATTTCCACACTAACAACAAAACAAAAAAAAAACTTTTTTTTTTTACTCAGCAACAAAGAAATAAAAGTAGAACATTGATCATCCGTCCCCCTTGGTCATTTGCGGAGCTGATTCAAGGAATACTCACAAACTGAGACCAGTAACATACAATTTTCAATGGAGAAAATTATCTAAACAGTCTACAATTATGACTCGATTAACATTGCTAATCATTTTGTTTGCTCTGTAACTACAATCCGCTGATTCGTACGGCGAATGAATTATACGGTGTTAACCTTTATTTAATTTATGCAAATTGTTAGGTGCATACTTATAATGTTTTGCTGCGTAGCGAAAATTGCTATCTCTGTTATGATGTATCGAAAGTAGTACTTTCGATAAGATGGTTGAGTGGATTAACAAGGTAATGCGTTGTAACGTTTCGCGGAGGAGCTCGTGGCTAGATAATAACAGCCACACGGTTCGATCTTCAAGGTTAAGCAATGCTTGCCAAGGTTGGTCTGTGGATGGGTGATCATCTTAACATACTGAGCTTTCTCCGTGCCTCGGAAAGCACGTTAAGCCGTTCCCGGCTGTCATTTGAGGATTTTTGGCAGTCGTTACGCATAGTCAGAAACCAGTTAATCTGACTCCAGTCTTGTCGTAAAGTACCGTGTTACGGTTACCCAGTTAATGGGTTGTGGAGGTCTGGTAGGCAGCTCCGCGTAAAACACTGGTATTAGCATTAATCTGATTTGACTGGAAGCCGACACCAATACAGTTGGGAAAAGGCTAGGCAGATGATGCGTAGTAACGTTTAAATCAGATTTATTGTCTGTGAGTAGGCATCCCATTTTTCATTTAGGCATCTGTCATTTGTGAATACTCTTTTAACTTCGTGACTAACACCATTGTACACTTATTTCGTAATAAACGTTTTGACTTTGACTTTGACTACCAATCAATCTGCTCAGCTTTTTACCAACATGTAGGCGTCAGTTTCCTGTCAATTCTATATCTGCCTACATAACCACCACAACCCAGCAATAGCAGACTGGTGTAAGCTTTCTTGGCTTCTGACTAAACGCCAGCCTTTCAATCCTACCCACTTAGTAAGTGACCAAATACGTCACTGTTATTTTAGAAATCCTAATATATAAAACTAGTTGACCCGCGCTACTTCGTCTGCGTCACAATTTTCATTACTACTCCGCTCCTATTAGTCTTAGCGTGATGATATATAGCCTATAGCTTTTCTCGACAAACGGGCTATCTAACACTGAAAGAATTTTTCAAATCGGACTAGCAGTTCCTGAGATTAGCGCGTTCAAGTAAATAAACAAACTCTTCAGCTTTATATATTAGTATAGATTAGTACAAGAGTATAATATAAGATTCTTCCGTTACTGACTGATTGAATGACTGACATACAACGCGAAGCTGAAACTACTGGTCGTTGAAAGCTGAAATTTGGCATATAGGTTCCTTGGGGAGTGTAAGGGTAAGAGAGGGCTTACCAAAATTCTAATAAAAAACTACAGTGCATCTACGTAGGAGCAATCTAATAAGACCTTAAGAAGATCTTATGCATCTAATGTTGAAAGTAAACTGACATAATTCACACGAGCTAAACGAAAAGCGGAATGAATAAGAACGAAGAAAAATAACAGTGTAAAACATAAAACGGGTTTAGCATGAAGGTGTAATCGCTTGCTACTTAATAACTTTCAAGTTTAATAACCATGCTATAAGATTATATGGTGAGGAAAGTGTACTTTTTTTTCTTCTAGAATGAGTGTATTGTTGCGTTTGTTCGTTTTTGGAGTTACGAATCCGTTGTCACGAATTGTTAGAAGCTAGAAAATTTGTTGTTTGTCTATCCAGTTAATGGGTTGTGGAGGTCTGGTAGGCAGCCGCTCCACGTAAAATACTGGTATTCAGTTAAATCTGGCTTGACTGGAAACCAAACCCAATATAGTTGGGAAAAGGCTAGGTTGTTGTAAGAATGATTTGTTTTTGGGGTTACAAAGTTGTCGGAATCTAAAACGATGACCAATAAATGGTCAACTTTTATTTTTTTAGGAGAACAATACACTTCATATGTAAAGACTAGCTGATGCCTGCAACTTCAATCGCACAGATATCAACTAGTCTATTTTTTAAGTAACCATTTCGATATCGAACTTCACCTGAGTGACAAACCTCACAAAGTGAGCTTTATTGCACACAGCATAAAGGTCTTACGTTTAATGTAATTTGATACTCACCTTGGATCGTCACTGTCGAGAAACGAAAATATTGTTACAGAATAGGGGTACTGCTTCAAAGATCAAAGACTTTTATAAAAAAAAATCCATTTCTCACCTTTAAAATTAACATTTCTAAAAATTCTTTCTGCGTCATTAAAGGAAAATTTTACACCTGTGCAATATTTTACGTACCTAATCCCAGTAGTTTCATCTATGCTTTGATAAGTTAGTCAGTCAGTTTTCCTTTAATATGTATTGAAGAGATTTGATAAGATGTTTTGAACATTATATTGGAATAGGTATGCACTTTTCCCAGCTGACATTGATTTTGAAATAAAACAATGAATTGGACTTCCGTCTGTTCTTTTATACCACGGCCTTCTCAATATCCATGGCTTAGTAGTCCAGTCATTTGTAAATGTCGTACTTACTCAGCATACAATGGCCGCCACCTCGGTTCACATGTCGGACCCCTCACTAATTAAAAAAATCTGACGAATAAGACCGGCGATTTTTATCGCTCGCCGAATCATACATTCAAAGAAACTACGTAGGCGTTGTCTATCTCGTTTCCTTTTCTTGCCAACCAAAATTTAAATAATGTTGTCCCCCTCTAAGACATTCTACTGTATTTCGTCCATTCATTAAATCAGCCAGTAATTGTTTATAATTATAATTCATTAAAATTTTGATGTATCCCGTTGCTGCTTTTTCCTTCTGATAAGGTAATCGGTGAGAATTTGATAGTTTGCCTCCGACAGAGGAGATTCACTGTGACAAAAAAGTTGAAATGATGTTACTTTTAAGAGTTGAGTCCCAAATTGTGCTCCAACTATAAAGAAATTGTGTCCATATTGAGGTTCGTAAGCGGCAAATGTAATTTGGCCCTTGTCCAGTGGTTAGACGTCGTAAATCGAAATCAAGAGCTCGACAGCGACAGTGTTTTTATTTGAACATTACTGGTTTGGAAGATAACGCTTTTTACGATCTTAATTATTGTTATAGCCGCGCTGAAGACCAGCTTTGTGAAGGCGTGATAATTATCATAATTGTTATTCATTTCCTAGAAGACGACGGAATTTATGTGAACTGTCGTCTTGGAGGCAGCGATGTATCTCCAACATTAAAATAAGACAAATATTAGTTCTAGCTGTTTGTTGTAATTTGTTACTGGAGCCTCGCCGGCAATTACTCGGCGAAATGTGACGTGAAAAGATAATTAAAACAGTCTGTTAACTTACGTTTTAGGCGGTCTGCTACAGACCTTTACGAACTTAAGTAGAACTAATTATTTAACTTTCGTCGGAACTTGCTGATGGAAAACTAAATCAAATTATAATCTTATTTGAAGTCAAAGTAGATTATACTGCGGAAGATAGAATAATCTAGTAAATCAGGCTTAATATGAATGGTAAATCTAGGCGAAATATTGCTTTGAAATGTTGCCAGAGTATCTAATTCACGATTCACAAGCTTATCTCTGAATCTAAGAAAACATGAACCGTTACCTAGTTAGTTCCAAGAGATGGATTCTCCATTTGTTTTTCACCATAGAATTACAAAAAGAGGTCCGATCCTACAAATTTTTAAACACCGTTCGTATTCGCATATCAGTCGTAATCTGTCAAAAGACGAGAATGCGAGCGTTGTTAAGAATTAAATTCATAGGCTTACAACGGTTGCTACAGAACGTTTAGTAAAATAAGAATCATATTAAAAACATACAAAAACTTTATCATGGTAAAGAATTAACTAATGATACAGCATCAAAACCATTTTAAACTAAAGCTCAAGGTATAGTAACCACAATACCTGCTTCACATCAATTTCAAATTCGCCAGGGTAATAATTAATATATAAGTAGGACCTAAGGACGTCGTCGTTACCTACATCAAGGAGACTAATTCATGATGCCTGCCTCGTTCCAAAAAGGACCGACATCGAAGACCAGCCAAGGATACTGCAACACATCTCCTTAATAACATCCAAGCTTATTAATATGCATAACACAAGGATAGATCGTGAACTAACTATCACCAATAGAGACGAGGGTAATTTTAGTTTGAAACTTAGTAATGAATTCAGAATCTTAGTACACAGTTTATTGTGGTATGGCGGTTGGTTTAATTTATTCTGTGTTTAGTTCTGTATCGGTTTGTGTGGTTGTATATATCGTTCCCTATGGTTCTTTGGGGACTATGATATGGTACGTAAGCTGTTATTCTGATAGTTCCTGATGAATATTATTATTAAGTGTGTTACGTGTTACCTTTATTTCACTAAACTGACGTAAATGCGATCTAGTGTTGAAACATCGTGAAAATTTGAATGGAGTGCTTGAAGTAAACTGACTGGATGGATTGACTACTCACTAATGTTCACAAAACGTTTTGGGAACACATTCATAATGCGTACAGCTAAGCAGTGGAATTCCTTGCCGGAGTCTGTGTTTCCCGTTAGCTACAACCTGGGAGTCTTTAAGTCAAGAGTGAATAGGTTACTTCTAGGCAAACGTGCTCCATCTTCGACCACATCATCGCTTACCATCAGGTGAGATAGTGGTCAAACGCGTGCCTATCAATAGTAAAAAAAAACATCTAAATATTCACAGAGACATTTGACTAAAACAGAACTAAAAAAACCACTTACACTTCTGTTCTAACGCTGAATTTTACTGTATTAATTTGATATTTTTAGTGTGTCTAATCAGTGAACTATATTTTTTGTATTCGGAAGGTAGTTATTATCAACTGCACATGTAAAATATAAGAAATTGTATGAAACAAGAATAATTGAAGCAACTGTCTAGGTATAATTGAAATAAGAGGCTCTTTGGGTATTTTCTCAAAAGTATCTAGCAAGTTTGTTAGACATAAAACAAGGCTAGCAACATTGGCTGGCCTATTAACCGGAGGCTACTGCTAACAATGTCTGTTCATGTTGTCTTGTTTGTCGAAGAGATTATTAGTTAAGCAAATCATTAGTTTCAGACGACTGGTTTAATGGCAAACTTCTGCTGTGTCTAAAACACATTATTACAGCTATCCTCTTTGTTATTTTTTTTATTTTTTATGGGTTTGCTCTTGACTCTTGACTCAGTCTATTGTCTATCCTCAATTTAAATTCAATACGGTTCTTAATAAGCAAGAAATTATGTTTTTGAATCTTCTTGAAACTTCTTGATTTGCGTCTTGTAAATTTTCTATTTAATCTTTGTGTTCGCTCAGATTTTCAATCTTAACGAAATCGATCGATAAAATACGTATTATGTTGTCAAATTTCATTGTACAACTTATAAATTTACGTTATTTAATCACAACGGCTTGTTGCACGTCAATAATCACGCGAATTATCTTATAACATATGGCGTTATAACAATCCTAAATCGCCTTTGGATCTTGTTTGTTCTTTGGCTAAGCTATAATTAGGCGGTGTCTTGTTAGCCCCAATCCTGCTCAGGCTTTCAAATTAAAAGGGAATTGTCAGTTCGGCCCGGCTGACTTCGACCGCAACTTACAGTTATTAACGATTCCGGTACAGAAAATATTTTACTTCCACGTTCTTATTAAAACTTGTTTTCGGCCCTTTCTGTTCTATCTTCACGGATCGTTGCGGGAATAGTGTGGATACGATTGTTACTATTTTTTTTTTATTATTTACAGAAAATGAGGTCAGTATTTTATTGGTTGATTTATGTTATTGTTATTTGGATTACAAATATATATAACATAAAATATTACGAAATATGGTTTGATAAAAAAACTGTTTAATATGCTCTTAAGTATATTAAACAAACATTGACTCTATTACTCTAATAATATAGTGTAATCTTAACACAATCCCAGCAATAAAAATGATTCATACGCCTATTTGTCAATACTTTTGTCCGTGACTTTGAAAAAAAGTGCGACTCAGGTGTGGCAAAGTGATTTCGTAAAGCTATTAATTATTTTTTTGACACTTCACTGTTATATTTATCTTTTAATATTAAACTTAAGGAATTATAATAGCTCATTAATATTTTACTGTCACATTAATCTATTCCAACGGTTGCTCGAGCCTAATTTATTTTTCCGGAACAAATACCTACAATGCTTAAAAGGAAATTGCGAGGGATATTTGGGTGGAAACATTTTTAACAGATTTTGGTTCAAAGTTTCTTTGCTTTGCTGTACCTTTTTCTGGTTGTCTGGTTTTTCAGTCGTATTAATTCATTCATTAACTGTTCAATGAATTTGTTCTTACTTTTTGGTATATTTTCACGTACTGTCTAATAGAAGTCGTAACGTTCATTTAGGTATTTTATACATTACTTAATATGATTCTGCACAACATAACTTCAATTGATATAAACATAAGCAAAGAATTTTCCATAAATAAACGATTTTATATTAAAATGATTAAGTAAGCTTTTTATTTTTTATAACACTAATACCAAATAAATTAACAGATAAACAAAATAATGTAAAGTCACATCCACACTATCGCCACACTATATAATTTTATTTTTTGGTCTCTGGCTAACCCATATTCGTGTGGCGTCGTTACCCGTCGGCGGCAAGGGCGCACAATTATGTAATTATGTGTTAGGAGATCTGTTTTTATCACGTCCACCCTTGTCTATCGAATGATAATTGACCTCTTGTTTTGTACGTAATTTCGAGCCATTACACTAAAGTAGTTTGAAAAAAAGTCATTTCACCCATATGGTGTGGCCTAGGTTTTAGAATGAGTTTTTAAATCGTTTGGATTTTTCTTTTTACACATTCGATGTGTTTAGGTGTGATTGCAATAACGGCCGAGGTCGTGACAAAGGCGTTTTGTAAATTGTACGTGCATATGCAGTTCAAAATCAAACTGTGACGAAAAACTTAGTAATAATTTTTCGAAAGGCAAGATTGTTTTATCTGTAATTGTAAGGAGTTTATTTACCTACTCTTCAGGGTTCCGTACCCAAAGGGTAACCAACAGAACCCTATTACTAAGCCTCCGCTGTCCGTCCATCAGTTCGTCCGTCCATCCGCCCGCCTGTCTGTCAGTAGACTGTATCTCAAGAACAGTAATAGGCAGACAGTTGAAATTTTCACACATTGTGTATTTCTATTGCCGCTTTAATGACAAATATGTAATAAACATAAAGGTTTATGTACGAAACCCTTCGTGTGTGAGTCCGACTCGCACTTGGTCTTTTTTGATCTTGGTGAAATATATCTTTTATTAAATCTCATTTCTTTAATTCCATTTGCCCTTAATTCTGTACAACATTTTAATAAACATACAAGCCTTCAGCCGTTTCCTGTAGGAATTTCGGAATTGGACAACAGTTTTTATTGCTCAGCCCCTTTGTACACGTCGCACGTGATTTATTCCTTATTTGATTCCCGGGAGCATGCGTACGCGTAAACATGTAAACATCGGGAAAAAATGTTTTTCTTATTTTTTGCTTGTAAATAAATTATTTACGTGAAAATTACTTTTTCAAAATGATGGCGCTACAATTTTTTAACTGTCGCTTGTAAAATATTTAATTAAATTATTCTAGCTTTGATATTATTATGAGCCAATCAGCCAATGGCCGCTATCTTCTTGGAAACGCTTATTACAACAATCGATTGATTGGTTTAAATAATTAAGATACCTCACTTTGACTTATTTAATTTCCGACTAGTTTGTACCTACCTAACCCAATTTAGATATGGAAACCCAAGTCAAAATTGACTAACAATACTTATACGATATACAACAACGTCCACTAACCATATGCCAAAACATAAATTAATACTCCCTCCAAATAATACAAGAAAACGACAAAAAAAACAAAACGTTAACTCGAAAATTACACTTCGCATATCTTTCAACACCAGAAAGGCATGTTTTTAAAGAGGTTTCGGTTTTTAAGGAGGGTTTTCGCCAATTTCAGTGAGGGTACGAGGTGGTTTCGGTGGCCATATGGCGGTAACAATAGGGCAGGGTCAATAACATGTGTAAGCATCCGTCAGTGGGACGTCCCACTTGCTCGCGATGACCTAACGATCGTTTGTTAGAAATTTATAGAGTTGCAGCTACAGAGTGTGGTGTTTAGTTCAGTGTGATTCATATCCTAACCTCCTAAATATTATTCTAAATGCGAAAGTGAATTTGTTATGCTCTCACGCTTTACGCTGAAAATCGATTTTGATGAATTTTTAAAATAATATATTTGATAGAAAAAGAAATGGATTTTTGACAATAGCTAGAAAAGTAAAAATTAATGTTATATCGAAGATATAATATCATTCAGTGACATTCAAAACCGATAATTTCATACTGTTTGTTTTTAGAAACAAAACACCTTGTTTCATTAATGAATTTTTCGATTATCATGCACATCACAGTACTATTAAGCACTAAAAGACTTACATAAGATTTTTGAATCAATATTTTCTGTGTTAGTAATAATGCAGAATCCCCTCAAACTTTATAACTAAAATCGGTTCTTACATTTCTAAAAAAAAAAACAACTTAAAACTGAAAGCAAAAAGGTTAAAAAAAAATATATTGCAATAACTAAGCGCCAGCATCTGCCTATCTATTTTGTATTTTTTAACCAAATCTCATTGCGATAACTTAGGAGCAGTGAGCTTGAAGCTTATCATTGTAACTTCATTAGATGGATTGAGATCTGTGTTTTCTACACTGAAGTTGTCACAGTGACATTTTTGTAAGAAAAAACCGGCTAAGTGCGAGTCCGACTCGCATACAGAGGGTTCCGTACCATAAAACGGCAATAGAAATACACAATCTGTGAAAATTTCAACTGTCTACCTATTACGGTTCTTTAGATACCCGCTGACAGACAGACGGACGGACAGACGGACGGACGGACGGACAGACGGACGGGCGGACGGACAGACGGACGGACGGACGGACAGACGGACGGAGGGACGGACAGTGGAAGCTTAGTAATAGGATTCCGTTGGATACAGAACCCTAAAAAAGTTTGGGATCCGTATGAAAACTTCGATAATGTAACCCAGGTGTGAAAAAATACCAAAAATGATCCTTATATCGCGTACGCTGCGGTTAGACTGGAAGCCGACCCCAATATAGTTGGGAAAAGGCTAGGCAGATGATGATGATCGCGTACGCTGCGGAAACTGTTGACAATAGAGCAAAGTAATGTACCACAGTTTTATAGAGGACATCAGTATCTACAAAAAAGTCCACTAAGGTACATATCTAACTATTATGGTTAATTCACAATGACCGCTTTTTGTTCAACTTATTCAATAAAAAACCCGGTTGAAATGGAATAGTGGTGATTTTAGTATCATGATATCAATCCTTATAATTATTAAACAATTTAATTGTTTAATAATTATGTTGCTTATGTACAAGTAAATTACACTTTAAATTATTCAAATCGGACCTTTCTTTTAAAAGTTATGATGGGTAAGTATAAAAATACTTTAAGTAAGAAAAATGTTGCAGTTTGCGCGAACTGCCGTCGTCGAACTTTTAGTATATTAATAAGTAGGTAATTTACACGGGGAGATGAAGTTCGTGGAGTAATAACTAAACCCTCGCGAACAAAGTCGCGGACGAAGTGCTAGTTAAATTATAATTTGGTAAGGTGTATCATAAAGACTGTTCTATCCACTTATCTAATCATTATAAAACATGTTCTTGAAAAACATAACCCTCCTGGCGTAGTCGGACAAAAAGATAATAAAAACTGTTACCATCGTAAATATTAAAAATTCTCATTACCAGAAAATCTGGTATTATCATCACTATAGAGTTCCTCCCTCCTTATAAAGTCCATTACAGCAGATCCAATCAAAAAATCATTTTTTACGATATAAATTCGACCGGACACGGCTCATACTCGAATTTAAATGACTTACAAAGTTGTTATAATAATAGATGATCATCTCTATAGGATATTATAAGCATTGTTTATTATAAACCGACTTTGGGTAATTTCGTCACATAAGGTCATTTTGATGTTAAGACTATTTAGCCTTGCACTGTTGATGTCACTTTCTGAAATATGTATTAAAGATGAAATGCATCTTTTGAGCCCCGAAACATGGATAAATACATCCTACTAATTCTACTTCCTACTAAATATTTATTTTAAGAATCAATTAATAATTTACTTTAATCAATACATTTAATATTAATATTATAAATGCGAAAGTTTGTGAGGGTGGATGAATGTATGGATGTTTGTGACTCTTTCACATCAGAACGCCTGAAATGATCTTGATGAAATTTGGAACGGAGGTAGATTATAGTCTGGAATAATACAAGGCTACTTATCATCTACCGGGAGTATGTTCCTTAAGAATCACGCGGGTGAGACCGCTGGCAGAAGCTACTAGAAATTTCTGATACTCGTATTATACATGCGAAACTGAGTCTTTTCTTTGCTACCTCTTCACGTCTTAAAGACTGAACGTATTTGGAAAAAACTAGACAAACAGTTAGACCATAACCTGGAATAGCACGGATGATTTTTGAATTTTGCAAACGAAAAAGGGATAATTAATGTAGAAAAATAACGAAGTGCCTCCTTATCAAATAGCAAACCTATATTTATTATTATTTATGTATTGCATATTATATTTTGAATGTATTGTTTTAATTTACCTAATTATAACTTTTTCTAGCGATGTCTTTATCTCCTTTTACTCGACTCTTCTTTCGCTCGTATATTGGAAGAGATTTCTATAATAATAAGCATCACCTTTGGACCTATTTTTCTGTTTCCTTCTTCTGATCTTCTTGTTAAATCTGTGTACGTAAATTGTAACCTGCCTAAAGTCGGTAAATATTTGCAAAAGAAAACGTTTCCTTAAGTAATTTAGCAACACAGGGATACCAGGGGACCCTAGATTCAATCGAGATCAAAATTGCTTATGTCCTTTTCCGTGATGTAAGTTTCCTCTGACCAAAGTACCGTTGCCATCCGGTCCTCTGCGAATCAAGGACGAAGACAAACTTAATATTATTTTACGATTAATTATGCTGTTAAAATGTTGTACCATTTAACCGCTATAAACTTTAGAGCAAGGTTAACCAAGATTGGAAGATTTAGAATTGATTTCACTTAAAATTAGGTAGTTATAGCTGTTTCCAATGGCTGCGCCCGCTGTAAAGTCGAAGTTTGTTCCACGGAAACACATATCCGAGATTAAAAAAAGTATCCTGTGACCTTATTACGGCCAAGGTCTAAGCTTGTTCTACATTTCGTCCAAATTCGTTCAGCCGTAAATTAATAAACATAAAAACTTTTACAGTATTAGTTGGATAAGTGAGAGGAGCTTGTGGCCAAAGAATACCAGCCGCACGGGTTGATCTTCATGGTTAAGCAACGCTTGCCAAGGTTGGTCTGTGGATGGGTGACCGTCTTAACAACCTGAGACTCCTCCGTGCCTCGGAAAGCACGTTATGTCCTGGCTGTCATTTGGAGATCTTGGCAGTCGTTACGGAATGTCAGAACCAGAAAATCTGACACCAGTCTTGACAAAAACTACCGTGTTACCCAGTTAATGGATTGTTGAGGTCTGGTAGGCAGCCGGCCGACCCCAATGTAGTTGGGAAAGGCTAGGCAGATGATGAGTCGGATAAGTACCATCTTACTTCAAAGCTTCCTTGCCTTCAATACTTACATCTTATAGCTAGAAACGTGAGGGATCAAAAGTGCAGTTCCAATCATGCAAAACTAAAGAAATACGACTGACATATCAAAAGTATGTTTGCGACAGACTTAATAATATAAAGTATGGATTAAAGTAGACGTGAATTTCTTCTGCAAACAAATTTTAGATACCTTAGCTTTGAGCGTTGTTGGCATAAGCATTTTAGGCCGCTGATTAAATAGTACATTATTGATGCTACCAAAAATCATACAGCCAAACAAACATTCACGCTTAACTAAATACTTCAAACAAATACAACCTGCTGATTATTTAGTCAAATTGAAGGCTAACGTTTGTTAATTCGGCTACAGCGTCATTTAGCATTAATTTAACCTAATTAATATGCCCGAAATAGTGAGGATTTGATTGGTAATTAATGTGTTTGTTTCAAACGTTATTAGTTCGAAAATGTTTACGAATGCATTCTGGTTGCGTGTGCTCGTGTTTGGTTTGGAAATCGATTTGCTATTTTATTCGAGTGGTTCAACTAGGTACCAGAGTAAAATTTCAGTATGTAATGGCTGATATGAAATTGTATCTGCATTAATAGCTTTGCCCGCGACTTTGTACTCGTATGTCACGTTTTTCCCGTCCCATAGGAATTTCGGGAATTCTTCTAGTGGTCCCTACATTCCCCAAGGAACCTTTTTTTTATTTATTTCAAGAATGGGAAATCATCAAATGACTCCTCCCGCTCTGGGTGAAGCAGGAGGGAGTATCAGACTCTAACTGACTAAAACCCATTCGTGTTCCTCCTAGAGTCCTTTGCGTTTTAGGGCTACGGTACCTCTTTCGAACAAAGTCCGCAGCACTAGCAAGCATTGGCCCTAGCGGGCCCCGTCTTCTTTGACGACAGTTCTTTGAGGCGTGCGTGGAACCACGCCCGTGCATTGCACGAGCATTGGGTGGCCCGGCACGTGGCCACCCAATGCTCGTCGTCCGCAGGCCTGCGCCTACGGCCGAGAATTGCCCTGCGACTTCTTTTGTTGCGGCGGCTGGGGTTTGCCTCTCTCTCACGCGTTCGGCTTCCTCCTTTACTTACATTACTGCTTCGCAGAAGGAGGTGACCGCTTCCCATGTCTCCTCGCTCCGGACCATGGCTTGAACCAAATCCGGACGCGACAGATCGCCACCGCCGATCGCCTCGACGAGGACACGGCGGAGCTCCGCCCAAGCAGAGCAGATCTCCACCATATGCTCCTCCGTGTCCTCCGGGTGATCCTCGCAGTGTATACACCCGCGCGTATCCTCCCGCTTTATTTGAAACAGGTACTTCCCGAAACATCCCCAAGAAACCTACATACCAAATTTCAACTTTCTACGACCAGGAGTTTCGGCTGTGCATTGTCTGTCAGTCACTCAATCAGTCAGTAATGGTAGAAGATTGAAAATATTTATATAGTATTAAGAGCTAAAAGTATTCTAGTTTTAAAATTATTAGAAACAAGTATGTAATTTACTACGACGGTGACCATTGCTTGTATTCTGAGGGCAATGTTCGCATTTCCATCAAACTATATCCTCTAATATCTCAACAACATACATTTCTATTACAATTTCCATAAATATAGTCTTTCCTAATAAGCAAAGAGATGGGACATAAAGAAACAAAGCTGTCTTTGTTTGATAGATCTTAAATACGGTATCTCAACGTTCGACCGCCGCCGATGCGATGCAAATACCATCAATATTCGGTACATTAATAACGTTTGAAAAAGCCAATATGCATGCATATATGGGATAAAATCGAGGGAGCCCTTTTCCAACTCAATCGTATCCATATTTGATGCAACTCAAACGAATGCTCCAGTCATGACTAAAGGCTGGGTGCAGTGAAATAACTAGAAACTGGATACAGTAGGTTATACACATACGGATCGATGTAGAACTAAACTAGGTTCTAGCAATGGCTTCGCCCCCGTTAATGTCGGAAATTACCTCAAGGGAACATACGGCCGAGATATAAAGTAATCTTTGGACTATTTCAGACTATAATCAGATATATTATAGTCTAGAATAGCACATACCATGTATCAAATTTAATTTCATTCAGATCCGTTCAACCGTTCTGGCGTTATTGAGTAACAAACATTCATCTAAACATTCGGATTTATTATTGTTAGAACTAAATTAACGAACTAAACGAAATGAACTGAATTTGACAGGTCTCTGATGCCTTCCTTCACATGCAGTACTCACCTACACACGTTCATTTAGAGCTGTGTCAGACTCTAGTATGTGTTTATGCATATTTTCGTCATATCAGCTTTCAACCAGCTATTGCTGAACATGGGTCTTCCAATAACCGAGATGATGGACGTTCGATCGGGAAATTTCCATAACCACTGCATTTGGCAGATAGATTTGTGTTCGCAGTTTGTCTGGATCTAGTTTATTATGCATTTGATCGTCCATTGATTGGTTTGTTCTTTGAAACTGAAATGATTATTGCTGTTTATTCCTCGTCTGTTAGTTTTAATTACATTTTTCTTTTGTTCAATGTTTTCACTTTCTTGCAGTAATTTGTAAATCTGCTTTATTGTTGATCTGTGTTGTTTCTTATTTATTAATATCTGCTATGATACTTATTTGCTTGAACATTGTTAGGTTATTTGCATCAAAGTTCATTGCACCATTATTGAGTATTTGCAGATAATCAGTTTAATTTAGCTGCAAACTGATTACGGTATTCAAGTATTTTTCATTAATCTATTCTAATATATAAAGCAGAAGAGTTTGGTTATTTGTTTGTTTACTTGAACGCGCTAATCTCAGGAACTGATGCACCGATTTGAAAAAAATATTTCAGTGTTAGATAGCCCATTTGTCGAGGGAGGCTATAGGCTATATATCATCACGCTAAGACCAATAAGAGCGGAGCAGTAATGAAAATCGTGACGCAGACGAAGTTACGCGGGTCAACTAGTCTATAAATAATTTAACTTAAATGAGTAGGAGGATTTGTTTGCATTAGGTATGGCTAAATTCACTTAATTTAAACGAGATAACTATTTAGGCATAACTACATTCTATCCGATTTCCCAATGTTATATTACCACTGAATTTGTGAAACGTTGAGTAAATTGTTACAGTGCTGATGAAAATGTATTCGACCTTAACTTTGGTTTTAACCAAAGTCTTCCACTGAAGACTTTGGGCGGCTTGCTGCTCCCACCGGGACGGCTCTAGGTAAACGAACGAGTATTGTAGCTACGGTAAAATTATACGTTACGGTAATGCCCCACCGTTGTATCGCAAATGGAACCTTTTGATTCCACCGGTGCACGTAGAAGTTAAAGTGACACTTTATAACTGAGGAGCAGTCTGCCATACTTGCGCTTGCCCTCCTCAAGTTCACAATAAAAGATGCGCTTCGCCACTTGCTGGTCCACCATCCGTGACACATGTCCGCACCACCGAAGTTGACGCCGCATGAGAAAAGACTCCCACCAACATTAGTCCTGCGTAGCACTTCGGTGTTCCGCATGCGATCAGACCATCGGATCTTCAGAATTCTCCTAAGGCATCGAAGGTGGAATCGGTCCAGCATACGGATGTGCCGGCGGTACACGGTCCAGGTTTCAGCTGAATATAAAATGTTAGGCAGCATAGCCGCCATGTAAACTGAAACCTTGGTAGCTAATTTTAAGTCATGTGACCTGAAGTCCTTGGCATCCAGCTTACCAAACGCTGTAGCTGCAGCTGCAGCGCCAATCTTGCTGTTGATCTCTGCATCAAGGCCACATTTTGATGTCTACGTGCTCCCCAGATAACGGAACTTGACGACCTTAGAGAACAAACAAACTAACAGCAAACTAATATTTGAATGTCACCTTACCCTGGAGAGTATATCGCTGTCTAATAGTATTACCCTCCAGTGGATCTGGGGGCACAGTGGATCCCTAGGCAATGTTGGCGCAGACAAACTTGCACGGAGAGGTTCCGAGCTGGTAGTGCTCGGCCCGTACCCACTCCTTGCCCTCCCTTTCTCGTAGTTTCATACAAGGATTCGCCAAAAATCAACTGAACTTCACAATAACAAGTGGTCACAGGCTGCAGACTGCAGGCAGTCAAAAATAGTCTAAATCCACGACTAACAAAACAACTACTCAGCCTAAGTAGAAATAACCTCAGAACAATAATAGGGACAATTACGGGTCATTACCTCCTAAACAAACATCTCTTTAACATAGGCGCCACAGACAGCCCACTCTGCAGGGGCTGTTTTGACGCTGAAGAATCAGCCGCCACGTCAGCCTGGAATGCGAGGCCTTGGCTACCCGACATCAACAAATCCTCGGAACGGTGAGGTCGCTCTGCGAAGCCACTGAAGCTTCTAGAAAACTTCTGTGCTTCTGGGCGGAGCTAGGCTGGCTAACTTAGCCAGGACACTTACGCACAACGGACCGAATGAGTGTCTAAGTGCGGAAATTGGAGTTCCTAATCTATCTATCTATGATACTGTATCATCAAAACATTCGTGCTAGGCCCTCTGGTCTAGTGGCATTAGTTTATGTGTATATCTTTGATCAGACCGAAAACTTTTCAATCTACCCTCGTGTATTCCACATTCTTGTTTCAAATGATTTCCAAACGAAACAAATGAAAAGCACATAAAAGTAAAATCACATAAAAATAGTTCAACACAATCCGCCATAAAATAAAGAAATTCGAATAACAAAACCTTACTTAAAAATAGAACGTTGGAGTCTAATACTCGAATAAATCCTATATAACAAGAAACAAGAACAAAAGACGAACCTCAGAGAGGGAACACCCGAGTAATCCTACGTCTCTACAAAAATAATGCAACCGCAATACTATTTAGCTGGGTTAGATATAACTGCGGTTATACAAGTATAGAGTGGCAGAATATGAAATATCTTCAGCGGTAACAACCCAAATTCGTGTACCTCAAAATATTCATAGAGCTTATTCTCTCGAGGAATCGGTGCGTCTTGATGAAATGTTCGCAAAGAGATATTTATGAAAATGTTTGTGTTTTTGTCCCTTATTTTTGTGTTGTCTCTAGAGTAATAGCTGGTACAATTTTATGGTATTCTTAGGTAAGTAAATCGTGTTGCTACGTTGTATTTTGTATTATTAACGAACAAATCAATCTTTCCGTAACGTATTTACTTTCATTTTTTTTCTTTAAAAAAAATGTAAATATTTTAGCTTTCATATTTTTTATTTTTATTTTAACACAGATTTAATACAGCGACATATCAATTCCAGAAAACTGAAAGAAACTGATACTATAAATAAAGTTTAAATATTATTGTTGTAACGAATACGAGAATCGCTCTACCTATTTAAGTAGTACCGAGAACTATAAATACTATTACAGTGGGAACTGCACCAAAACTACAAGGTGCAAATTAATTCAGTGAAACAATCAAACGGGAAACAATGCACTGAACTGTATGTCAGTGAGTTCAATTCATAAAATTATTCAATGGGAGTCATACAAAGGACGATTCTAGGAACGGAATCCACGAACTATTTAGTAATAAGCCCATTTTGCGGAGATTTCACTGATGGCAGGAAAAAATCACGTAATTTTTAAAAGGAAATATTGTGGCTATAAGAAACGCGTTGTCTTGCAGAGAGGTCAGAGGTTCCAAGGTCCGGATCGAACTAAACGAATACATAATTCACACCGCTTCCGATGTTGTAAATATTGAAAGGATTTTTTTATGTTGCCCTGAATTATCTTTGATATCTTTTATGGAACGCCGAATTTATCGTAGGTCAGGTAAAAATATATTCAGGCCAAACTGATTTTATTTCACAGGATATTTTTTAAAGAACTTAAATATCATTTTATTTTGTGAGATTCATTTTTCACTTTAAAACAATTATTGGTAAAAGCTATTTCGCAAAAACACAAAATAAATTGATTCCGTGAAAATTGATCGTGATTATGTTCAAAAAATTAAATGAAAGATGGTTCAATTGCCTGAAATACAAACCAGAAGAACATGAGAACCAATCGATAATTAAGTCGTTATTTTAGGGACATAAATCTCAGCCGCCCGTCTCGGAAACACATAAAGCTCTCGTTAAATTTACCGTCATAGATAATTATACAGTTGCAAATTATTCTAACCGTGCTAGGCCTCACGTTGGCACCGAGCCGTTGTTTATCTTTAATCACCCTTACTTTTTCCCTTTCACCCCTTACTGGTACCCTGTAGCGCAGGGATTAGGGTACCTAAATTACGGTCGAGCCACCGGATAAAAAAAGGAAAATAAAATCTGACAAGTAAAAATAAATGGTTGGTTGTTTAATTAAATCAGGGGATACTTAATTGTTGGTGCTAAGTATGGCCGAGGATACCCTTATCTGAAAACCCTGTTTCAGCTGTAATAAAGCTTTAAAAAGCTCGTTTTTTGGAATAGTAAATAATTAGATGTGAAATTAGGGGTGACAGTCATAACCGCTACGATTAACTTTAATTCTTTACTTACTTTAATTTATTTTTGGAGACTGAAATTTTTTAAAATTGTTTTTTTTTTTAATTATTACACACAAGTGCTGTTTTAAAAAGTATCAGACTGACGTGCCAGCCATTACCACAACCAGAATTCAGTCACCGAAACAAAACAAAATTCGACAAGCATCGTATTTTTTTGAGACACTACTGGATTCACGTGAAGCAGCATTTTATTTCCGCCATCACACAGCTACTGACGATAGCAAAAATTCTTTGTTCAAAACCAAATACATCCCTAAACAGCGAGCAAATTCTCAGATGTTGCGATAAGACCTCTGCATTTGCAAACGTTTTAAAGAAAATTTTCCCAGCTAAACACTCTAAAGAGGCTTCCCATTCAAGATCGAGATATCTCCGTCAACACCAAAGGCGTGGACACCCCACTGGAGACGGAATTATGCGGCCTCACGCAGCAGGATTCTATAACCCTTCCAACCTAACTCATGATTTCGTTTATCTCGTGTCGGGATCGGTGAATTTAAATACGATTTTGGCGGGCTCACCCCGACATTACGCGTTTTGCTTGTACACGCAAATTTAGGGGCCCCACGGTAATGTCTTGAGGTGTTTCGAATTGTTTGAGTTTCTTTCAAAGAGATTTTATCCAGATAGGAATGGATTTCTTTTCTTTTCGCTTTATAATACAAAAATAAAAGGGAGGTACGGGAAAGGTTTTAATGCTGAGCTTATTACGTAATGGGGTCTAAGTTTCGAACTCATAGGGTAGATTATAAGGAAAGATTGCTCTTCAAAATAGATAATATTAGAGTTATTCTCAAAAGAACTAAAATGCCAAGAATTTGCATCTTTTCGTCTGTATAAGTTATCTATTCTAATCTATTGATTAGAATACAAATATTTTAAAGCTAAAGAGTTTGATTCTTTAGTTAAATATGCTAATCTCAGGAACTACTGGTTCGAATAGTATTATTTTAGTCTTAGATGGCCCATACCTACATCGAGGAAGGCTTTAGGCTGTATAACATAACAATACGAACAACAGTTAGTTACTGAAACAGGTGACGCAGATGAAGTTACGCGGGACAGCTAGTAGGTTATAAAATATAGAGCGTTATATAAATAAAGTACACAATCTTTATTGGTAAATCCTTCTATGCATTCAAATTTGATCCTGTTTTGAATATGAAAGACGAACATAAAATGCATCAGCTGTTTACTGCCGTCGAAGCTGTGAGAATCAGCTCAGGAAAATGGGCTATTTAATGGGTCTGCGCGAAAGCGAGCCAACTTATATTATTGTGAACTTTAACTTTAGACCCTGATGGGAATATTGGGCTATAACTCAAAGTGACGGGTGAGAATTGAGTGGTAACAATTCGCCAGTATATGGAAACACAAAAGGATGCTGTTGTGTTTTTGTTTATAAACGGAATCTAGAATAAAATAAATTATCTAGAATAAAGGAGATTGAACGCTAATTCCCTTAAGACAAAATCAATCAATATAATTAACATATTATTTTCATAAGATCTTGACAAATATGTGGGTTAATATGTGCTTTGTATCCGAGATTTTATTTATTAATATGCGCTTAATTGTACACCAAGTTTATCATCGTCTGCCTGGCCTTTTCCCAACTATATTTGGGGTCGGCTTCCAGTAAAGCTGGATTTAGCTGAATACCAGTATTTTACGTGGAGCGGCTGCCTACCAGACCTCCACAACCCATTACTGGGTAACATGGTACTTCATGGTAAGACTGGAGTCAGATTTACTGGCTTCTGACAGTCCGTAACGACTGCCAAAGATCTACAAATGACAGCCGGGACCAACGGCTTAACGTACTTTCCAAGGCACGGAGGAAACTCGGTATGTAAAGATCCACAGACCAACCTTGGTAAGCGTTGCTTAAACTTGAAGATTGACCCGTGCGGCTATTATTATCTAGGCACGAGCTCCTCATTTTTAGTGTACACCAAGATAAAAAGACATAAAGAAGACTTTTAGCTAAGCGGCATACAATTGGTGACCTTATCGGAAAGCCATGTCAACAGCATCCTTTGAGTGACAATCGGTTGATTGTCACTCAAAGGAAATAAAAATATTAGTGATTGTGGTTACAATCACTAATATTCTACAAGCCTTAATAAGGGGACCGAAACTCATTGAAGGTTATTCAGAGTTTATGGGATGTGTTAATATATTGATGAACCATTAATGTCATGTAGCAATCAACACACATGGCATATCCAAATCTAATATTACCGTCAGTTAACCTAAAAATTCAGAACCGTAACGGTCCAATAATTATAGAGAAATGCAAATGCATCGCACTTTGTGGGTACAATTTTCATACCGGGTCATTATGTCCCGTTATTAATTTTAAAAGCACAGCACTGTGTCAACTTTTAACGTTAATTGTTGCATGTAATAAAATTTTAATGAACCCATTGAAAAATGGAATCGTTTGGTTGTTATTATTCAATTATCGCCCGTATGAACGATATTTGGGGCGGCATGACATGACGTTTATATTCATCAAGAGTCCTTTTATGTTCAGTTATTTTTCTGTGCCTTTTTACAGAAAGTGACTTGACATTGCTTCCGCGTATTGTTTGCTTTAATTGCTCAATTATAACTCTGAGGCCGCGGACACGAACTCAGCGGCGCAGCGCGTGGTGCGGACAGGAACATTATACGTCTGCCACTGCAGTGCTGACCGCTGAGTTCGTGTTCGCGGCCTAATAGCTGAAAATTCTGTAAAGACCTTACCTTTAAAAGATAATTGAGGTGAGCTAGTAAGTAACTCAACTTACGACTAGGTAATCATTAAGATTGATAGCTCACATCACGGTAATAAATTTACAGCAGTCATAATTCATAGGTTTTCATAAAACAGTTCAAAAACCATTAAAAATACTCATTTGAATTATCTTCTACTAGCTTTTCCCTGCGACTTCGTACGCGTATAAGTATTCCGTTTTTTTCCCGATACCGATACCGTAAGAATTTCGAGAAATCCTCCCTTAGTGCTCAGAGTGTAGAGTGTAGTTTCGTCTGTGCGTTGCCTGTCATCAGTAACGGAAGAGATTTTTACATGCCTATTGATGATTTAAATCAATAACTTTACTAAAATCTAAGAAAATTTAAATACGTACTCAATACCTTCCAAAATATTGGAATCGACCGACGTTTCAAAGCAATTTTATAACTAATTTAATAACTAATATGTTAATAATAACAGCCGCACGGGTCGATCTTGAAGGTTAAGCAACGCTTGCCAAGGTTGGTCTGTGGATGGGTGACCATCTTGACATACCGAGTTTCCTCCGTGCCTCGGAAAGCACGTTAAGCAGTTGGTCCCGGCTGTCATTTGTAGATCTTTGGCAGTCGTTACGGATTGTCAGAAGCCAGTAAATCTGACTCCAGTCTTGCCATGAAGTACCGTGTTACCCAGTTATTGGGTTGTGGAGGTCTGGTTGGCAGCCGCTCCACGTAAAACACTGGTATTCAGCTGAATCCGGTTTGACTGGAAGCCGACCCCAATATAGTTGAGAAAAGGCTGGCAGATGATAATGATCTGATATAACGATGGTAAAATGTAGGTCATATTCAAAATATGTACTGAGAAGAACCCTCTTAAATTGTATAACTCCCAAGTCGTTTCATGTTATATAATACATCACATCTACATCTTTCACCGACATGCAAAAATCTACCGAATTCCGGGACACCCAAAATGACGAGACATTAAAAGTTTAACTGCAAGTCAAGAGGAATATTCTAAGAACGACAAGCTCGTTCTTGTTACGGCTATAAAACCATTTTATTTCCATCGCCTGTCATACCCATAGTAGTTTATGTGAGTTTAGGCGCGTATTTATTTATAGGCGATGTTCCATTTATCTATTTATGGAAAGCTTGTAAAATAAAATGAATTATATTAAGTTAATTTTTTGATTTTTCGATTTTTAAAGTAGCATTTTTATGCTGTGTGTATTTGTTTTTCACGTTGGCATTTTTGGATTAAATTAGTTTGGAGTTTGGATATCCTGAGAGCCTAGCACGAATATTTTGACGTATAGTAACGTTAACGTAAGTGAATTTTGAGTATAAAATAACTGCAACGCCATAGTATTTTGGTTTAATTATATACGACATAATTATACAATTTGTATCATTCAAAAAATGAATCATCTGCCTAGCCTTTTCCCAACTATATTGGGGTCGGCTTCCAGTCAAACCGGATTCAGCTGAATACCAGTGTTTTACGTAGAGCGGCTGCCTACCAGACCTCCGCAACCCATTAACTGGGTAACACGGTATTTCTTGGCAAGACTGGAGTCAGATTTACTGGCTTCTGAAAATCCATAACGACTGCCAAAGATCTACAAATGACAGCCGGGACCAACGGCTTAACGTGCTTTCCGAGGCACGGAGGAAACTCGGTATATTAAGATGGTCACCCATCCACAGACCAACCTTGGCAAGCGTTGCTTAACCTTTAAGATCGACCCGTGTGGCTGTTATTATTTGGCCACGAGCTCCTCAAAAAATGAATATAGTATTCAAATAAATATTACGCACGGAACGAATATTTTCGTTGTAGTAAAATTTTACGTCACGTTACCAGACGTCAAAAATATTCGTGCTAAGCCATCTGAAACAATCTTGTAGCTATTCTGAAAGTTTGCGGCGAAAACGAATGCCTCTCCAACTTATATCTATCTCATATCACAAAATATTCAATTATTGTTTCCTTTATTGTAACATTTGTCAGTCAAAATAAAAATCTTACTAATTGAACCTTAAAATATGGCGTCAGAAAATGCCTCAACACACAAACGTACGTTTCCCTAATTATGAGTATTTTTCCCCTGTGGGACAATTCTCTTTGGGGAGTTACCGGATGCGATTAAGGTATAATGCACCAAACTCACCAATCTACATGTTATATTAATTTAAATGGCCCACCCGTCAGAATTCGACGAAGCATGTTTAAATTACGAGAACAATTAAAATTTTATATTAATATTGTGAAGCGCGCAATAATTTGCACGGATTTACAGGAATTTATAGTTCTGTGCGTTTCAAAAGCTCATTCCCGATACCCTTAACAACTTTTTCACTTGAAAATTTACTACTTATGAGCACATAAAGTGACTGAATTTCCGACAGAACAACAGGAAATTTTCGTTAAAATAATATGCATATTAACGAGCACAAACAAAGGAATATTCATTATTTCTCGACAGTAAAATTTTCGCGAATATTAAAAATGTAAATTTCATCTTGTCATGAATTTTCGATTCTGAAAAGGATAATCAGACTCTACCAACTTGCACAGTTGTGCAAATTCGATCATAGAATAAAATATAGTGAATGCTGTTAGAGTAAAGCCGATACCAACGCAGCCCATCCATAACAAATAACGATATATCACACTTTGCCGATAATTGAAACATAGAAAGCATTTTACGGTGACCATTTAGTACCAACCTGCCACTAACAGTTGCAAGTAATGCACAGACCATTACAACCGCATCAATATATGTCAAATGGACGGGAATAATAAAAAATAATAATAAATTTCGTTAGCTGGAGTTGAATTGGTAGTAAGAGTTCCGTATGGTCAGATGAAATCCATACTGATACATATTTTAACCGCGAAAGTAACGATACGCATGTATTTTGTCTGTCTCTCGTTTTGAACCAATCTTAAAGAAATCTAACATGGCCTAGGACCTACAGAAGCATATTAGATACACACGTAACATTTGTTTTCAAAATACTACGCGGACGAAACCACAGAAGCTTGTTTGAAATAATGATTAAATGTGACCTTCTGTGTTCTCCGAACAAAAATGCCTACCTCTTCACCCAATTCAAAAGGTTGGTTACGTAAATAAATAACATGTTTTTCAAATTTGTCTCGGTAGACACGTAGACTACGAGTACAATAGTTTCTTACAGGATACCTTTACATATTTCCAAGGCAAATTTTATTTTCAGAGTAAGTGAGACGCTTGAATTTGTACAATAAAAATATATTTCTACGAAATCCTGATACAAAAACGAGAACTACGCATTAGACTAGGCATTCGAGTACTAACACTTATATCAAGTAACACAGAAATAAATAAAAAAGATTATATTTCAGAACTCTTGTAAGACACTTTAAAAATATATATTACAAAATAAATATAAATAATTATGTAATTTATAGTAAAGGATACAAATAAAGAATGTTACAAATAAATTTTACAAATTATCCTTTGTAAAATATTATGTATTTTTATATTGTTTTGGCGTCCAAAACACAACACAAAGTAAATCAATTCAGACTAAAATTATTGTTTAGCGTCAAAACACTTAATCATTATAATAAATAAAGTATTCACTTTCCCAATTACATTCCAGCAAAACTTTATCAAACAAAGTAAAAATATCTGCACAGAACAAAATAGGTACTTACAGCATATTTCTTATCTATTGGAAAAATCATTACTTTTGCTCGCTTAGGTTCGTTTTTTTTATTTGCATTTTTGTGTGGAACCCTAATAACAGGCGAGGAGTACGTTACGATGTCGCTATTGAGGATCGAAATACGGTAAATGATGCCATTAAGTTCAATAATATACCGCGGGGGAATGACAATGTTGGAAGATACGAAAGATTTGTGGGGCATCGCCGCGTGTTGGTTGTTTACTTCTACGTACCATGTGTAGGGTTAACGTGTTTTTTTTAAAGGTTGCTGTTTCTTGGGTTGAGTTTGTTTTTTTTTGCATAATTCCACAACCTGTGATCAATTGACAATGCTTTGGACATTGATTTGATATTAAGAATCGATTTATTTTTTAAAAGACCAGATTAATAATATTTACCACAAATATTATTATAATTTTACTTATAAATTAATTAATTACTAAATAAAAAATAAATAATAATAACGATTAATAAATTTATAAATTAATTATTACTTATAAATTGAATATCGTTCTCAAAGTGAAACATGCATTTCATAAATAATGAAGATGGTCATGTCATCATAATATTTACTGTCCCGTCCTATCCAGTACTTATTATAAAGCTTTAATAACCCAGAATCATGAGTTGAAAACTGAATTTTATTTTCAGTTAAGCAGTTGATTTATTTTCAGTTTGTATCCTGCACAATATCCTGGATATAAATACATCCTGATTCCTCATTGACTCTCAATTACTTCCAGTTGATAACTTCTGTTAAAATTAATCAAAAAATAATACTCGTGCTGTTTCGTTAACTTCATTTTCACAATATTGTGGAGTCGTAATAATCCCTTTTTAATGTTCTGCATTGGATTATGTATTCGTATTTATTTTAATCTGAAATAAATACGATCGGTCATTCAGTACACTTACCACCAAAAGGATAAGAGGTAAAGTTGTAATTGTGGTGAACTTATAGGATTTTCAAAAGTATTTTGTTTGTGGTAATATTGCATTAATAAATTAAATTATTATTATATGCCTGTGTTGTAAATGATATGTTGTTTCACTGCAGAGAAAAGGCCTTACTTTTCTCTTTCTACCATTCACCTTTTCCTCGTGTAAGCGACTAAAGCTCAATCCGTTAAAAATGAGTCTAGCTCATGCTCGACATTAGTCCATTAGCTGCTGTTTGAGATCCACAAGTTTAGCCAATGCTCCTCCGACATGCGACAGTTGTATCCAGGTGCAGTTCCATTTTACCTTGGCAATTAGTGAATACTGCAAGATTATTTACTAACCTAAATCAATTTCACAGTGAAAGATTTCCATATGTAAATACATTTTATATTTTCGGGGACGTGAAATTAAATAAAAATTTATCTCTGAAAGAGAAAGCACTCACAAATTGGATAGTCAGTTTCCTCCATATCTTCAGAAAACATAGTAAAAAAAGATAAAACAATTTTTTACATCAGAAAACCTACATAAGGATCTTCTTGAGTGCCCACTGATGTAGACTGTTACTCTGACTCATTCAACTGAACGAAATCTGGACCTAATAATAGCAAAGGCCAATTCCTGAGCCGATCGAAAGAATAAACGAAGAACGAAAGTTTAGACGGATTCGTCTCGAAATCACTTTGACATTGTTTGATTTATATCCCTTTAGAACTAAAGGGACGGTATGTCTTGGATTCATAAGTTCACGTGTCAAAAATGTGATATTTATAACTTACCTAGATTTAGCTGACTGTTGTTGTCCTTAAGGACATCTAAATATTGGACGTTCGTAGGACAGTTTTTGTAAGTGACAAAATCGAGTAGGCACGTGCTATTATTACTTTTAAATTTATTTCAAAGAAGTTAAGAAACATGACATTTGATTTATTGGACCCGTGACATTGGCAACTGTCGTACCCGTCTGCGAATAGATGGATGAGAATTTATAAGCGAAACGTAACACAAGAAAAAAAATTGATAACTTTCCTTTCATTCCACGTAGTATTTACTATTTCTCATTGGTAGCAAGGAATAACTCAATATTATTTGGCATGCTAATTAATTAATTAACAATTTACAAATCAAAACAATGAGCGTGACCAACATTATGTAGGTGTACCACATAAATCTGTGCAAATACACGATGACATACTGATTAGCTAAGTAACGAAATAGGATTACCAGCTCCAACAATACAAATCTATTTACCAAATAACAGGCAAACGAGAGGAGAAATATGAAACAATATTTGTGGGACCCGCACGTTCCCATCACAAACAGCGGGTTGTTATGACAAAAAGCTCTTTACTGCAAAATAAATAAAGGCCCAAATTAACTAGTATATTTTATCATTATTACAATATATTTAAACTAAGGTTCGGGGCCACTAGTCACTGTTAAGCTTAAGCCGGTTACGGCCCTCCCTATTTTCTGATGGAGATTTATGTCAGGGGATCAAAAGTTTCCAACCCGCACACTATAGCGCGGAATCTTTTATAAGCGTGTGTGTGTGCGCGCAATGCGCTCACGAGGTACGCTCGTTTGCAAATTTTGTTTCGGAAATATTATTTCGCTATTTATGAACAATTCGCTGTCAGTTCTAATAAATAAATAGCCGTTGAAACATGCCGCTACGCTAGTAACGTTCACGGTTGAGATAATAAAAAAATATATGTAACTTATGTAGTGGTCGTAACGTTTCGCTCGTTTCATAACTGGTAATTCATTTTCTCATTAAATGTTTAATTTTAGTGATAGGCGGGTGACGGCGGGAGGTTTACGAGACGCGATTTACGATGCCATGAAGTGTTGTGCGCGACAGTACGTACGTCGTACCGTGCAATGTAGTACGTGCTTGCCAATGCCATTAATAATATTACTGGAAGGCGCCCAAGCGCGTATCACTGCCAAGCAGGGGCATAAGTTTGTATTACAGCATATCTGTACCAAAGTTGAGGATCAGTGGGAGGAAACTGGGTCATGAATGATGCAACATTTTTTTAATTATGTAAACTTTGCTTAAAATCCAATCTATCCATGTTTTGTTTCACATCCTACAGCCAAAACAAATAGCGAAATTCCGAAAAAAATATTTTATTCCGAATCGACAACTGTTGAGGATAAACATCCGACATACGTCTCTTTCTTCCGTGACGTTTCCAGTACGCTTAGGGCTGCGCCGCCGTCCGTATTTGCACGTGTCCCAACTTGGTGGCACATCCCCATGTATTTGCTCACTGTTTGGTGCTATTTATTTATTTATGTACTCTTTAATGATTGGGGGCGCTTTGATTCCGACGTATTAAAACGACACGAAGGCCTATTATTGTTTTTTTGTGTGATGTATGTGTGTTTTTCTTTTGTTTGCTTTTTGTTGTGAGTCACTGGAGGATAGTTGGATGTTCATAAAATATTTAGCTTCGTACGGAATACTTAGGTGGTGGTTTTGTATTTGGTTGAACAAAAAGGTTTTGCTAAACTTGGATACTAATTTCCTACCAATAGGGAATAAGCATGCGATTTTTTTATTTGCAAAATGGAATACTTATTAGCTCTTGTAAACAATCATGAAATTATTTTTTAAATACCTTCATCAGCGATGAAGTTATAAAGCTCCAAAGATTACAATCAGAAAGAGAAATCCGATGTAAACTTTGACGTCATCGTCTATGACGTCTATACAGCTGCCATAGAAAACAGCGTTTTTGCGAGAGGGCCAGATATATTTGTTTAAAATAATTATATCTCCTTCGTTTTCCGTGTAATTTTGATTCTATTTTCACTGTTAGTATTATATTTTTGTATATTTTTAGATAAACTGTATGGACGATAAATATGTTTTTCATACATACTCCCTATTGAATTTGTTTCCGACGCTTATTTTTTTCCTTCTAAAACAAATTCTGCAATTTAATTATCTCAGTCAAAACAAAGTAACAATAATTCTTCCTTATTACGAAACAGTGACACAGTTAAATTAATATGACGAACTAATATTATACTGAAAACTTTCCTTCTATTTTCGTACAAACAAAATGACGCGCGCAACTCAAAACTCGAAATGTTTTTACGAAATTACTGTTTGACTGACATAAATGTTATTCTTTCGGTTAGTTAGTGATATACGAAAATATGGTGCTGTCGACAGTATTTGGAAACTTTACACTGAAAAGTTGCAGAGACGGTTCACGAACCAATTTATTTTGAACGAAAATAGTCCGAAGTAGGGTTGTTACGGAACCTGGTACCCACCTCCGCAGTTGCACTTTCGGAAGAAATCATACCTCCGCAAGTTTTTGGCGTAGTTGTAACGTTGACTACCTGAAACCGTCAGAAATATAACTAGTAATTTCCGTTTTTTTTTTAAACGTTGCCGCACACTCGGAATTTCTTCTGTATCGCAAACATATAAACTCACATACACAAACAGCCAGAACCAAAACAACCATACAAATATTTGTTTCGTACGGGAATCGAATCCGCAACACGCAGTGCAGGAGAAAATCGCTCAACCACTGCGCTAACCGTGCCGTCATTGTTACACCCATGTCACTGCTAGCTCATTTAGACCACCAGTGTTTTTTTAGGGTTCCGTACCCAAAGGGTATCCAACGGAACCCTATTATTAAGCCTCCGCTGTCCGTCCGTCCGTCCGTCCGTCCGTCCGTCAGCGGGCTGTATCTCAAAAACCGTAATAGATAGACAGTCGAAATTTTCACAGATTGTGTGATTGTGATCTATTGCCGCTATAACGACAAATAATAAAAACTAAGGTTTATGGTAGGGAACCCTTCGTGTGCGAGTCCGACTCGCACTTGGCCGGTTTTTTATAAGCAAACACCTAGATGGTATCTGGACAATGTAGCAAAACTATTTTTTCTTTCTTGACCCCTTATGAAATTATACTACCAATACGACGATTTTTATTTGAAAAAATCTATAAAAATATCAAATATTCGTTCTCAACGCTGTCAGTTGGTAACGAGCCCAAGAGACAAGCAGCATTGCCACGTTGAATGGCAATACTTAACCTCTGCGCAAATTAAAAAGCCAGGTTTGCTATATTTCAACTTTTTGTTAGCTTTTGTTATTATAATATTTATACCTAATCCCTAAACTTTTCAAAGTTAGAGTGAACAGGCTCCTTCTGGGTAGGTTCGCTCCATCGTAGACTTTGTCTCTGTCATAGACTAGACTCCAGACCAAATAAAAAATATAAATTATTGTTAATTTGTACAATTATTTATAAATATCAACTAATACCTATTGTCGGCTTCCGTGACATCCCTAGCTAAACTTCTCACCAGCAGTTGTTTAGGACGATACTTCGTGTGTGATTTAGCATTTGTGACATAAATCTTCATCAAAATCATGTCTGGAGTCGGAGAACTGTTCCTGTTGTGTTTGTTTTCGTTTTGCTACGATAAGAGAGTGCTGCTGAGATTTTTAGAAAATAATTTCGTACCATTTTAGAAGATTACTGCATGCGTAAAATGTGAGGAGGCTCGATAATAACAGCCGCACGGGTCGATCTTCAAGGTTAAGCAACGCTTGCCAAGGTTGGTCTGTGGATGGGTGACCATCTTAACATACCGAGTTTTCTCCGTGCCTCGGAAAGCACGTATCCGTTGGTCCCGGCTGTCATTTGTAGATCTTTGGCAGTCGTTACGGATAGTCAGAAGCCAATTAATCTGACTCCAGTCTTGCCAGAAAGTACCGTGTTACCTAGTTACTGGGTTGTGGAGGTCTGGTAGGCAGCCGTTCCGCGTAAAATACTCCTAAATCCGGTTTGACTGAAAGCCGACCCTAATATAGTTGGGAAAATGCTAGGCAGATGATGACTGCACTTACTTTACGCATGCAGTACAGCATACTGATCGATGTGGCGAAGCTCGGGTAAATGCCCACCAGCAGACATAGGATTTCTTCCCCAATAGAGGTCGGCTTTTTGCTGAAATGTTGGTGCTGATCATGGTGATTGAAGAAACGAATACCGTGGTACATAACTGAGTGAATTTAACACTGAGCATTTTTAAAGTAAAGTTCTTACAATTGTGATTATAAGTTTGAAAATTGTTTAAAAGTGCTTATTCCAACGAATGATTTATATACTAAAACTCGTAATACAAGTATCATTGAAATGAAAGAAAGAAAGAAAGAAAAATGTTTATTTGGGACTCGCACAAAACAGACAGATTTAGATTTAATTAAAACTAACAGTATTACTAAGTCTATAAACATTTTACAATAGTCTGTGCGAGGCCTAAAAGGTCCCTATCTCAGCATACGCTGCGAAATTTAAAAATAAATAACACAGCGCTGGTTTTATGATAGGGCCTGTGATGCCACGGACGCAGTTACGTAACACATACTAAATAAAATAGAAACAGATAAAATATATACATATAAATGATGAAAAAATATATAAAATAAAATAAAAAAATAAATACAATTACATAAAATACACGCAGTCAATAATAATTAACAACAAAATCGACCCACGCCCAAAGGCCCAGTGCTCCAAAAACATTTGTGAATGTCACAAATGACAAAACGCGCGGAAATCACTACAGTCGACTTATTTTGAATTGGTACTTGCCACCATTATGAACTATCAGCCAATAATTGTGATATTCAGATAATTAAGGTATACTTATGCAAAGTTTCATCAAAATACATTCAATGGTTTTTGCCGTGAAAGAGCGACAAAAATCCATACTTACATTCATCCACCCACCCCATCCTCACAAACTTTCGCGTTTATAATAGCAGTACCAAGATCATTCTAGGTAAGTTTCGTATCGTACAACAATGGACACGTTACGCTATGATACAGACCAAGACGTAACTCACCAATATAGCTAGTTATGGCATAATAAATTAATTTGGTCAGTTAACTTAGATTTGTTATCACACATACTTTGATACACCTACTGCATGATTCACCATCTGCCTAACCTTTTCCCAAGTATGTTTCGGGTCGGCTACGATTAAAACCAGATTCGGCTGAATACCAGTTTTTTTTACCTGAATACCAGTATTTTACCTGAATACTAGTATTTTATCTGAAGGGACTGCCTATTTGACCTCCACAATTCAGAATCTGGGACTGGTGTCAGAATTTCTGGCTTCTGACTATCCGTAACGCCTGCCAAAGATTTACAAATGACAGCTGGGAACAACGGCTTAGCTGACTTTCCGAGGGACGGAGGTATCTCGGTGGGTTAAGATGGTCACTCGTCCACAGATTGACCTCGGCAAAACATTCGATGTTAATGATAAGCACGTACATTTTAACATTGGTAATTCAGGTGCCAATTATAGTTTTTCCATAGCGCACGGTAATCATTCGATTAACCATCCAAACCCATAGTCTTTCATTTTTTGATTCTCAACGGGGAGTTGTCCTTGGGTGCACTGCATACAAGGATAATCGTTCGACTTGATTTTGGCCCCTTCGCAAGGTCCAGTTCCAAAAAATATCCAAGCAATATAATTAATATACTTAAACTACTCCGTTGGTCACGCGGTCGCAAGCACGGCTGCCGAACGTGGGTTTCGATTCCCAGGTCGGGAAAAAAGTGTTATTACGTTCTTCCCATAGAAATTTCTCAGTGACAGCCCGGAGTTTGGAAGTTGGTAAGCCACTCCTGTGCCTCGGAAAACACGTTAAGCCGTAGGTCCTGCGCCAGATCTCTCTGGTCGTGTCGGGTTGCAGTCCCATCGGAATATGAGAGTGATGCGTGTGCGTTTGTTGTGTCTGTGCTGATGTTTTTCTATTCTATAATATTCTTGATGGAAGAGGAAGTGCACCTGTGTTTGCATACACACTTGCACACTATATTATATTCCATGCCGATGGCTAGTCTCCATTGAGATTTGGCAGCCATTTCCGAAATCGGTCAGGAGGACTATATATTACGTAGCATATAAATAGTCCGCGTTATCCAGGTCATCAATTAATACTATAAATAATTAATTTATAATAGGCCGGCCATTCAGCATTGTTTCAGCAATCGATTGCCACCAGCGGCATCTCTGTACATATTTGATGCACGTATGTGTATGTAGGTGTTTAAGCGCACAATCCCGGATTACGCTCGTACAAAGCCACAGCAGTATTATCAGCGTTGTTTCTACGTAGCTATAATTTTATGGACAAAGGCCTATATTTTGATCAAAAATCCTTTGTCATCACTTCAATACAGTGTTTCATATTTTACAGTGACAGTTGTATGAAGTGAGGCTTTTATAATTTACAATTATTTTATTAATGTTATTTTTGCAACGGAGTTCCTTTGTGCTCTTTATAACCAGTAGAACACTAGGCAGTTTTCAGAATTATTTATTTTCTATCATCATAATCTTCCCTCTCTCTCACTCAGAATGTTCAAAGTTAAATGAATAAAATTATCTACAAATCTAATTCATTGTTCGATTTCTAAGAAGAAAGCTTTCCTTTTTGTGATAAAGGAAATTGCAATCTATTCGAGGAAATTGATCAGTGCTCTTGACCTTATAAAGGAAATTATTACGGACTATAATACGAACCACGTGGAAGCTAATAAAAGGTTTCATTTGGTTTATTTTGCGCTAATTAACTGTAGCATTATTCAAAGTAAATAAATCAAAGGAAAATGTGTCTAAGATTTAAACTTCATTTTTTTACTTTTTTTAGAGATTAACTCTTAAACTAGACAAAAAACTCAAACTATAGTAGGTTAGTTGTCACCCGCGTACTTGCTCAATATCTGTTTAAATTGTAGCCTACGTGATATTCTGATACCTAGGCTGTATTGTAAGTTTTCACTTTTAATATCGGTAGTTTTTGCGTAAAAGAGTAACAAACATCCACTCATCCTCTCAAGCTGTCTCGTTAAATAATAGTGTTAGTAAGATAATAATACAATTATGTAGTAGGATGTAATATTCCAAATTAAACAAAGCAGCGTGATTATTGAAGATAATATCGACTATGCTCATGCTGTTGTATTAGCATGTTCGGTTACAATGACGAGCCCGCATCGACGGGCTGGAATTAAGCTGGCTTGGATCTCTGGATATTGTTAGGAGAGGATAATGCACTACCAGTTCAAAGTGCCTCTGCCTATCTATATATACTAATATTTAAAGCTGTAGAATTTGTTTGTTTGTTTACTTGAACGCGTTATTACGTTACTTAATATATAAAGTTGTAGAGTTTGTTTGTTTGAACGCGCTAATCTTAGGAACTACTGGTCCGATTGAAAAATTATTTCAGTGCCTAGTCTATTTATCGAGGAAGGCTATAGACTATATCATCACGCTAAGACCGTGGGAACCGAGCAGACGAAGTTGCGTGGGTCAACAAGTATTGAATACTAGTTGACCCGCACAACTTCGTCTGCGTCACAATTTTCATTACTGCTCCGCTCCTTTTGGTCTGAGCGCGATTATATGTAGCCTTATATAGCCTTTATATATTAAGTAACGTAATAACGCGTTAAGTAAACAAACAAACAAACTCTTCAGCTTTATATATTAGATAGATATAAATTTTAGTATAGATTTACAGACTATTGGTTTGTTTAAACCATGTAATCGTTTGGATTCCCATTTATCTAAGGATATAGTAAATTATAGCAATTGATGATATTAAGAACACAAGAAACATGTCAAGGTAAAATGTAGGTATGAATTAGAATAGCGATAAGAGGGCAGTAACCCAAAAAAAAAACATGGGATATATTTTGTAAATGAAAGTATGTCCAGGGATCGAATACATTCTAATGACAGCTGATACAGCTAATGAAAAGCTTAGCGTTGCTGTAGTCATAAAAAGACACTTGAAGTCTTCTTCTGAAACTGCTGAAACACCTTTTGATAACTTTATGCAACAAACCAATTATAACGACGTCGATCAGTCGCCAAATCCACATAAAACAATGAGAAACATACCTTTATCATTAAATTCTATACCATCTAAACTTCTCAAAGCCCAAAATGAGAGAGACCCGTAACTATTGAATCTGTTAACTATACAATATAATGATATACGTTGGGAACACTATGAATTTCCGTCAGAACGTCAGCCAGTACTCAGTGTGCTCACTACAGCGTAATTGAATCACAATATGCCGGCGACAGCTAGAGCTAACACTATTGTAGATGAATGACTAGATGTAACTCGTGATGATATAGATGAAGATAGCTTTGAATACAACGACCATAATGGAAAGGACAAGATCTGAGTTGAGGAATTAGAAATAGATGATGATGAATGTCTTGCAGAAGCATGCTGCTTAGCAATGCAAAGAAGCATCGAGCATTTTTATGCAAATAATGAGGCTGATTGTCATCAACATGTAAATTTTGTTCCGCCTTTGAACCCAATAAAAGCAACGATGTAATGAAAATAAAAGTAAATAAAATAGTAATTGCTCCACAAGCCAAACAAACGAGTCGGTTTCAATAATCAACTTGAAAACCTACCCACGCTACTACATAGATTGTATCACAGTAATTGTCGTTATACGCGATCGTTTGCATGAAATAATGCTTAATTTCAATTCCGTATGCATTAAGTACATGTAAACTTGTATGGAGCACTGCCAATAAACTTCGATACTGATCGTTACGGTCCCGCCAACCGCGTGCTTTACCGGGGTGCATCGATGACTCCCTTGTATTGATTATGCTAATTTTATTATCGAAATTCATTCGTCACGCTTGCTTCGTACGCTTTTTTTTTCGAACAATTCAAACGTAGATTCGCCAATATTAACATATTGGATGCCAATAAAATTCATTCAGTCGCGCTTTGCGGTGGATTTTGTTTACGGGTCACTTATTTTTGGAGTCAAATTTACACAAATGGTAACATTATCCGAAGACAATATCTCAGTGAAAGTGCTCACAAAAGTAAAACACGATGTACAACATGAGAACATATTGTGGCAAATGCTGAGAAAAATTTGATTTGATGTAGAATTTCCGTTACCGCGAAAGCTGTAGTAAAATTTACGACCATGTTTACCTTACTCGGATGTAAGTTTGTTTATCATAGAAAATCGAAGGGAATCGTGCATCCTCGGGCAATGAAAGCGGGTAATTCTGTTTGTATACCAACAGCCGATAAAAGTTGAACGAGTAATAAAATTCTTTTTGGTAATAAGTTAATAAAACATACGACTTCTGCGTTATTGTTTGCTATCCATACACATTTCCGTGTAACAACCTCTTTACGTTTGTCTTTGGTGGAAGTTTATAGATGCAGTTGTTGATTTAAGGAATAATCGTCATTCCCTATCTGTTAATCATCAGGTATTTGTCTGCTTCTACTGAGTCTTTCAAATTTCTCGTAGCCTACACCTTTTTGTTTTTAACTGGAGTTATTTTAATGGAGTTTTGTAAAATATATTATATCTCTATTAACTAATCATGGCAACGTATATTTAGAACTGGCCGAAGCTCACAGTTGTATCGAAACTAACGTGGTAATGATGAAGATAAATTTACACGTATGTCACGGGCTAACCGACGTTAATTTTGAACGTTGTTGCGTGTAGCCCGCTCCTTAATCTGTGCTCTATTAACAGGAACCATTAATCATAGTTTTAATAACAATTTAACCCCAACTAGATTAATATATCTTCATTTATTCACATGCTCGAGCGCAGCGAGTTGAAGTTATCAAACTTTTATCATTCAAATTTCACTGAACTCGTTTCATAGAATATCGAAGCCGCAACAAATGCGTCTATTCTCTTCTACATGTCGTTTCTATTATAATGAATTCAAGTGCAACTGTTACAAATGTAGGATTCGGCTTTTGTTGTTTACCCATTGTGTACAATTAAACGTGGAAAGATGTAATAATCTCGACTGTGTCATTGTGTTTTTTAACCGAACAGAGACACATGCGGGGTCATAATAAATAATAAGTGCGGTGCTGCAATGCGAACATTTACTCATTCATGCCTCACAATGAATTGAATGTCAAGTTTAAACGTAGGGTTGTCCCAAACTTAGTTAAGCGTGTGTCGTGTGCGCAACGATGACTAAAATTCGGGGTGTACCATACCATTATTATTTATTACAGTATAATATTTTGCTGCAGTCCACCGTTTATGGAACGTTACTTTTTATGAATTATTTTTTATTAACGGCTATAACGGGTCATTATATTGCATTGAAATTATGGGGTTGTAAGTAATTCATTACCACTGTTTGTTATTCTCACGGTCATGTTTATTTTATGAGAACAATGGCAGAGTCGTCGCATTTTAATGTTCTTTTATTTTTCTCGGATTGTTAATATGAAAATACGTTGCTGAATATTCTCTTATTACAATGTATCTGTTCTTTAATTAATTCTGCAAACAGGCACTTCAGACGAGACTAGCTTCACATTAATAGGTACAAGCTCAATAGAAATATCGTCCATTTAACTGCCCAATTTAGTAACGGTTGATGACAGTTTGAAACTTTGCGGGCTTAAATTGAAAGCTCTACCAGACCAAATATCAAAATGAGATTTGGTGGCAGCTGTTATTTTGCACACACGAAATGTACCAACTCCTATAATTATCACGCCAAACAAAACACATAAGCAGCTACAGTACATAATTAACCGACGATCACAAACCCCGCTGCTCTAATCGCACTTAATAATGTAACAGTAAATTGGCTGAGCAACCTCACGAACCAAATTACTAGTCTAAAATTACCACAGTTCCATAGTAGGGGGAATATCACAGCATGTAAATCGATTGTATCGAATATTTCGAATAGTAGAAACGTCTCCCGGGGTCCGAGTTCAAATTATAGGTTTGGCCCGAAGCTATTTAGAGCTGAATGTAACTATTTGCTAATAAGTCGTGCCAATTGTCGAATTGAATTCTCACAATACCGCCGTATGCTGAGAATAGCACCCTGAGGGAGATTTTTGCTCAAAGAACTTTAGTTAAACGATTTTATTTATTTAATATTGGCTGTTACAACTTTGTGCATGTTGGAATCGAGTTTGGTTACAACTTCCTTCATAAACTGAATGTAATTATAAATTGAGAAAGTTTGGAGAGTGAAACGTACTAAATGGAGCTATTTGAAGCTACTCAATCATTTCTTGTATTGGATACACGCAATGGTACCATATAAATTGGTATCATCAGCGTTATCCGGCTAACTTTTATGTAAAGGAAATAAAATTAAATGCTTAACTGATCTATTCAAACAAATAGCTTGGCAAGAATGAACCTTAAAGTAGTTAAATAGTAAAGTTCTCTAGCTTCTCTATCTACGAACAATCAAGTCTGCAATTTACTTTAAACGAAATCTCGGGCAAGTAATACATGCAGACATGTACTAACGGTCTATTATCTCCACGCCAAGGCTCTAATGTCTTACTTCCTCCAAATATCTCAATTGGAGCGTTTCATTAAACCTCAGTTTTGCAGTAACGCACACAACAATTTGTTGTGTCGTGATTTGTGTAATGCTTTGGGTGTGTGAGACCCCACGCACTACGGGCACCCTTCGCATTTCATTAAATACGTTTCCGCATATCACGCACTATGTCATTTCCTTTTATAGGCACGTGCGCACTGCACTATCGATATCGATAGAGAACGAATAAAAAAATGTGGTCGAGATGGAGCCCGCTTGCCTGGAAGTAAAATAACAACACATAATAATCGTAATATAATATTTAAAGCAATAAAAGAGTTATTTATGTGCACCGTTTAAAACAATACGTGCTTTAAAATAATCAATTTGTGCGTTATTGCGTCCTAGAAACTCACAATAACGCTGAAATCGATTATTTCGAAGTGCTTTCTGAAAATAGCACACACACGTCATGCATTTATTTTCCTAGAAAATGTATACCTATAATCTAAAGTATTTGAATATAATCGTTAAAAAAACTATTCTTTTTAAGTACATGATGAACTGAAATCGATTCGAGAAATCGTTTTTTTGTAAACAACCTCGCAAGTCTCCACATTTTTCCCTAGTTAGTTAAAAACACTACAGCCTGCCATGAGTACCTATCTTATTTTACAGTGTTTTCAGGCACGGAGCCAACCCCAACGCTATTGGCTCGTTTAACTTCAAGTTGCAGAATTTTAATGTCAATATTTTTATTGCAGTCGAGGAGGCTACACCTCCATAGAGGCTACAGTACACACAGTCACCAAAATTCCATGAAATTAGAATAGTAAGCTGCATTAAAATGCGTACGCGTAACTATCGATAAAATTAAAATCGATTAAACTTTCAACTCGTCCCTCACTCGTTACCATGGGAAGCTATTTGCGGATTCAATCAAATCCACAGAATGGTAATATTATTAGCTCGAAACATTTATTTGCCGTCAGAGTTAATTCGTTTCGACCAACTTTGTTAATGAAAATCAAACGTCGAAGTTCGGTTACGGAAACATGTGAGCGAACATTCTACCGACGGTTTTATTCCCGGGTAGCAAGCAGTATGAAAAGCAATCGTGCAACCCCATTTATTAAAAGTTTGCATTGATTTACGAGTATTGAACATAAAACACTCTTTTATGTTTTCCCATAAGCTATGCTTTAAGTAATGCCTACTTTGAATCATCTGCCTAGCCTTTTCCCAACTATATTGGGGTTGGCTTCCAGTCAAACTTAGCTGAATACCAGTATTTTACGCGAAGCAGCTGCCCACCAGACCTCCACAACCCATTAACTGGGTAACACGGTACTTCATGGCAAGACTGGAGTCAGATTAACTGGCTTCTGAATTTCCGTAACGACTGCCAAAGATCTACAAATGACAGCCGGAACCAACGGCTTAACGTGCTTTCCGATGCACGGAGGAAACTCAGTATGTTAAGATGGTCACCCATCCACAGACCAACATTGGCAAGCGTTGCTTAACCTTGAAGATCGACCCGTGCGGCTGTTATTATCTAGCCACGAGCTCCTCCCTAATGCTAATGCCTACTTTGAATATTTTTCTGATAAAAACCTTTCAGTGAGATTTATAGACATCTAACAAAAACAATTTCATATTAGATAATTTGCCCCACGAAATCCACACATTTTGGAAAAGTTCGACCTAACAATAAATTCTCTTTTATGTTTAAATAAAACAACAGCTCGATTGGATCCGTTAAATAACATGTACCTAGTCTCAAGCTCTCAACTAACGGTAAATCCATTTCCACTGTAATTCCGGTTCAACGAAAATTCTAACACAATACTAAATTACGCAAAAGAACACAGAGAAATTTCATTGTCAGCTTTATTAGCACAATCAACCGTCTCGGACAGTGGTTGCCTACAGAATCGAATCAAATGAGTTTCGAACAGAATTTAGTTGTGTAAATGAAATGTCCGAGTACCTAGAAAGGTAGAAATTAATTCAATATGCATCTATCAGTAACAAAATAGCAGCATTGGAATCTATTCATTTCTGTACTAAATTACTCTGTCCTGTTCATCTAGTCTGTAAAATATCACTGCTGGAAATGTACAGACGCCAGCACATCAAGATACAACAATTTGTCAAATTTCTTCAAAAGATTTTCAACTTTATCGCTAAAGCATTAGGTTCAAAAATTATTGTACTGTACTTAGTCGATTTGCGAAATACACTGATAATGATATCTATTCAGATTTTACTCTATGCCACATAGCTCACACACTAACTACTTTCACTACACTTGCTTTAATGATACTCTTGATGTTTCCTTTACTAAGTCATGAGCAATCATGGGTTAACATTACTGCAATAAAATTTACAACCCTAATCTTTTCAAAGTTAGAGTGAACAGGCTCCTTCTGGATAGGCTCGCCCATCGTAGACTTTGTCTCTGTCATCTCTGACATAGACTAGAGTCAAGAGCACATCAAAAACAAATAAAATAAAAAATGTCCCCTTTCTTACATTAGACTAAGAATACACTAATCTCTACTACAAACAGTTCTGAGATCACCACTTTAAGATCTTCGAACTGGTTTCTAATCTTCATCCCGATCATCCGCGATGATGTAAACAAGTGCTATTCGGTGGTCGTTATGCCCTATAAGTTACGAAAACTAGTGAGTTATAGTCGGATTTGTGGATAAACTTCACTTTCATGTGTAGTTGAGTAGCTTGAGTTGCTGCTAGACCGTAGTCAAGTTTAAGTAAACAATAGCTTATAACCCTCATAGTTTTTAAAACTACTGACTTGTGGCCCATTCCGTAAGAACCATGCTTTTTTTTTTCGGGATGAAATAGCCTTTGAAACACAACAATAGTGTAGCTTTGTATCAGTGATAGATTTTTAAGAGTGAGTAGTTTCGAAAATTGCCTTCTGCGTCCAATACTGGTACAACAGATGTAAATCAACATGCTGATATCATATACAATAGCAGAATCACAGGGATCAAAAACTAAATGCTGCGGGTATCAGTCCATGTTTAAACTTTCCTTTAATCCTCGGGACCAATATAAATAAAGTTTCAAAATTAGGGTCCAAACTTCAAACAATGCGTACATTTCGTCACCGATCTCGGTAACCATAGCGATTACACACGCCCAAACAACATTATCATCCCTATATCAGGAACCGTTCTTGCGTATAACACTATCAGGGGTTGTCCGTACCACAACGGGACTTTACGAGTTTATCTATTCAGTAAATTGGTTACCATACAGATTTCGGGAATTGTTTAAAATTGTGTTCCCAGGCCTTTTGATTAGTATGGGTTGGCAATTCACTCCCCCGTTTTGACAACCCTGGTCCGACCGTGTGAGGATTACGTACTGTTCGACGCGTTTAATACGTAATTACAATTTCGCTTAATGATTTTTCGTGGGTCGGTTATTTGTTTGAGCTAGATCGTTGAGCTCTGGGAATTTAATTGGATTCAGTGGACGATTTGTAGATAGTAAAAGAAGTAATTAAACTTTAGTACTTCTCTTAGTGCTTCTGTATCATTTAATCCATTCCTTCCTTTTCTTTTAATTCTTTCAAACGGTTTGACATTGTATTTGTACTTACTAATTTCATGTTCAATTTTTTTATTGTATTTTCCAACATTTTGAGCAGAGCTCTTACAATTTTAAAACAGCTGAATTGAATTTGCTCTTAAGTGTGTAAATTATTACTCTCGACTCATCATTTTCACGGTCAGGGTGCATTATTCACAGTCTTGAAAAATAGCTGGGGTGTCCGGCTGTCGGTACTTCATAGCACTCTGCGTGCTCACTGCTCAGTGAGCAAAAAATGCCTTTGAAAATTCAGCAATTTCTGAAGGATCGTAATATTATTTACCTTCTGACACTACTTACTCGAGCATTTTAATCAAAAATATGTCATAAATATGCAGCCATTTTTATACAACGAGTTCTCAAATAAATGTCAAGTTGAAAACGATCACATTTCGAAATCCGATCCAAAAGTCAACCGAAACTACGTTTTCTTTATAATCCTCTCAAATACAAATGTCTCTATAAACAGTACATTAAATCGTAACCTATCATCTTCAACCTTTTAAAAACATATTTAAATTATAATAATGTGGCCAAAGCTATTACTTAAGCCAATAACTCGTTCCTTAATAAGATGTTACATTTGTACGATAATAAGGAATTAATTCAGATGTTTGAATTGCCTTAAATCCCAGTTTATGGGTCTATAAAATACGCTTTGATAATTAATAAAGTTTATAACGTATATGTAACAATGTAGGATGTAGAAATCATAGAAAGGTGGATTCGGACGGATCGTAAAAATGTTGAGACTGGTTTTATGGTTTCATGATTAGAGAATGTATGAGGCGTCGGTGCTAATTGGACCGACGGAGACCACCAAAGGAGTTCGTCTTAATTCAAAATTGAGTTCATGTTAATTCATGTGACATAAGCTTTAGATAAGATCGTTATCTTTATTTATCTAGCTACATAAATGGACATGATAGGAGCGTTGCGGGTTTACAAGAGGGTGTTTACGGGCGAAATGTTTTGTTCGACAATTTTCCAACCATAATGGGGAAGATGCAAATACATAATTTGTTAGAATGTTGTTAATAGAATGATAAATAAGTATATAATAAAGGCCATTGCAAGCTTTTTATTTTAGTAAATATCGTTTTTTTACAAAAATAATGAATTAAAGTAACGTGAAACGGAACGTATTTAAAAACAACAATCAACGTTTAGTGACGTCACTGTTGCTATGACAACGAAAAGGCAACCTTATGTCTTTGAGTTAGGATAGTTCATGACAAGTGTAAGACAGGAGTGACTCAACTTCCTTTTTCGGGCGAAATGTCAAACTGTCAGTTTAAAACCGCAATTTTGAAAAAAAATTAAAGCGTTATTTTATCTTAAATTTATGTACGGTCTATTTTACATAGAATTCTTTAAAATGGAAGCAAGATGAAAATATTGCATGTTCCATATTGTTTATAATGAAATGATAAGTGGGAATCATATTTTTGTCAAGAATTATTCATTAGAGTTCCCGTCCCTCCGTCCGTCTGTATATCAGCGGGCTGTATCTCAAGAACCTTAAGTAGTCAGTCGAATTTTTCACAGATTGTGTTTTTCTATTGCCGCTATAACAACAAATAATAAAAATTAAGTTTCATGGTACGGAACCCTTCGTGTGCGAGTCCGACTCGCAATTGGCCGGTTTTTTAAATATAATTTCAGGTAAATTATACTAATAGTTGGAATGGTCACAGCTCCTCCGGAAGTTCTTCGTCCGAATTATGTGACAACAACCAAAAACCAAATACTCGTAAATTATATTTAACGTCACAACACTCAAAGGTGCAGTTTTCAATATTACTTGGATTAACTTTTTATGTCTTTTAAATATTCGGATCGGTGGCCTCTAGTTGATGACAAATTATGATGGTCGTTTAGAAAATTAATGATTTATTATGGGAATTAAATCATCTTGAAATATGAGTGCTGATTCACACGAGTGGCTCATATTAGGATTAATAAATATATTCATACTTAAACTAACGCCTTTTTCTTATGTCAAGATTAACGTACAGGTAAAATTTTATTAATTCTTCTGTCATTGTGTTCAAATGCCAAAGTCAAAGATCTTTATTGTAAGACAGTGGTTATTATAGAGTTGTTATTCAATTTTTTTCTTTTTTTTTTTCTTTGTAATGGGTTTGCTCTTGACTCTAGTCTATGTCAGAGATGACAGAGACAAAGTCTCAACTAGAGCTGTTTGCAGATTACTTGAGTGAGCGTACCCAGTGCGTTAAGATAGATGAGTTCATAAGCGAGGAACGAAAAGTCTCTTACGGCGTGCCCCAGGGCAGTGTACTTGCCCCAACCCTCTTCCTCATTTACATCAACGACCTGGGTATGCTCACACTCCCCAAAGGGAGGATTATAACATTTGCTGACGATACAGCCCTACTCTTCAATGCCGACACGTGGGGTGAGGTCTTTTCACACGCTCAGTTGGGTTTCAATACTGTGTCAGAGTGGTTACGTATTAATAAATTGACACTAAATGCTGACAAAACCAATTACATAACATTCACACTAAAAAATAATTATAACACTCCCACAACAGTAACACCTTATGTAATCACAGCACATACTTGTCCTTCACCACATGAAAAGAATGCATGTAATTGTACACACCTTCGTAGCACCCAAGTTGTTAAATATTTGGGTGTATTAATAGATAATACCCTTAGATTTCGGGAACATATAGACGCGCTTACTACTAGGTTACGTAAGCTTATATACATCTTCAAAACTCTGAGGAAAGTGGCAGATGCGAAGTTGAAAAGATCAGTATACTTTGCCCTCGCTCAGTCATTGTTAAATTACTGTATCAATGTATGGGGCGGAGCTCCGAAGTCTAAACTCCTAGTCTTAGAGAGAGCGCAAAGAGCCATATTGAAGGTGTCCTTGGGTCTACCTTACCGTTACCCCACTGAGCTCCTATATAAAGACGCGAATGTTTTGACAGTTCGCCAATTATTCATTAAAAGCATAATATTAAAACAGCACTCTTTGCTAACATACCACTCCTCAGCTTCACAAGGTAAGAGACGATACAGCCCAGTAGATCGACCGGATATCCGCCTTTCAACCCAATTCTCCAAGCGCTTCTTCTGCCATCTAGGTGGTTATCTTTACAATAAAATTAACGGGATGCTACCGATATTCAATCTTAACAAGACCACGTGTAAAATGAAAATAACTTCCTTCTTACAAGAAATAAATTATGACGACACTGAAAAACTACTAGCGACCTTAGTGTAATGTTAGTAATGTAACAAACATAGACGAACACATATGCACACGTATTGATATACACACACACACACGCGCGCACACACACACACACACACACACACTACTATGCACAACACACACACACTTTTACGCTCACAAACACACATAAACACAATCATACTAACTATAACTTTTGGATAATAATTATGTTCGGGTTCACCCATCAATGTACAATCTGTTATTTACGTAATGCTGATTTATATGTAAAAGGCGGAGTCCTGGTGTCCTGAAACACAGGCTTGTAGCTTAGCTCAGGCACCAGTCTCCCACAATGATAAATTGTAATGGTAACATTTAATTGATGTACCTATTGTATCATATTGTGGTGAGAAATAAACATATTATTATTATTATTATTATTATTATTAAAGTCTATGATGGAGCGAGCCTACCCAGAAGGAGCCTATTCACTCTAACTTTGAAGAGATTAGGGTTTTAAGCTTTTGGAAACACAGACGCAGGCAGAGAGTTCCACTCCTTTGCTGTGCGCATTATAAAAGACGTTTGAAAGCGCTTAGTGCGAATTGGTGGAATAGCCACAAGGTAGGGATGGTAAGATGCAGTGAGTCTGGATGTCCGATGGTAGAAGGGGGCCGGTGGGATGAGGTCGTGGAGTTCTAGGGCTCACACAATTTGTACGCATTTGCACTGCTCTACCATGTTAGGCGTACAATAGTTTGCAATTTTATTGTCTTAGACCTAAGTTTATGTGACATATTATATAAATAAAAAAAAATGGACATTTCAATTAAAAATGAGCTTTATTTTGCATCAAAACATAAAACAGTTTGGCACTAAGTCATCATGAATCTATCGGACAAAAATTCATGGTTTTTTGATTGACGCATTCGTGCGTCAATCTTCTTCTTCTTCCGAAATAACTTATGTTCTAAACCAGGCCGAGGTCTGCCTGAGTTCCTCATTCAAATGCAAATCTGTTCTTGTTAATAGAAAATACTCAAACATAGTTTTTATTATTTAATACCACACTAGTCGACCCGCGCAACTTCGTCTGCTCCTCTCCTATTGGCTTTAGCGTGATGATATATAGCCCATAGCCTTCCTCAATAAATGGGCTATCTAACACTGAAATAATTTTTCAAATCGGAGAATCGCGCTCAAGCAAACAAACAAACTCTTCAGCTTTATATATTAGTATAGATAGGTTTTTATAAGCATTTATTGTGAACTTGGACCACCTACATACACAAGAAAATTGCATTATAATAATTAACTAATTAGTCTAAAAGCAAGATTACTCTAATATCTTGAGGCTCTAAAGATGACGGAAGGGTCTTAAAGAAATTCAGCTTAGACTAAAAGCGGGCTTTTTAGCTTAGACCAATTTACTTAGGTCTTAGATTAGCATAAAGGACAGTTTGCTGATGAGCGGGTATGATGTCTGAGACCAAAATGTATATTTTACTTTCTTGATGAGTTAGCTTCCCTTAATCTGGTTTTGTTTCAAAGCGTGACTACAGCACCAAAAATAATGTAGTTTTTTTTTAAGAAAATAGAGGAGTTCGTGGGTAAACAAGAATATCTGGGAGGTACAATTTTCAACAATGACCTTACATGCCGAGATTTTCCCGTGCCTGAGATATTGACGTTGAGCATGAGACTGTCGCGGCCATCATCTATAGATTTTTGACAGTCGTTACGGGTAGTCAGAAGTCAGTACCAGTACAGATACCAGTTTTGCCAAGAGGTGTCGTGTTACAGCAGTTATTGAGTAGTGGAGGTCAGAAAAGCATTGCGCAATAGAATACTAGTAGTCAGCTGCATCAGATGCAGTCAGATTAGAAGACGACCCCAAAATAATTATTTGAGAGGAATCAATCAGCATATAGATTGATTGAATTAATTTCAAATACAATTATTAAAACTTACTACATTGGTAGTAAATTACACGTCATTACGATTACCCAATTAATTTTGGTCATAATCATTTTATCAGCCAAAAGACGTCCACTGCTGGACATAGGCCTCCTTCAAGTGTCACCACAATAATCGCTCCTGTGCGTCTCGCTTACATCGGCTACCCGCAACCCTCACGGTATTAATTTTGGCACTTCAGTCCATTTTACATTTCAGAAACAACTTTCAAAATATGAGGAAACTAGGTAATTTTAATTACGAGATAGCTCCAAGTCTCGCTTCGGTTCAATATTTACATGCACGAAACGAGTTCTGTACAGTCAATATTAGGCTTGCCATACAAATGAATACATTCTGACACAATGGGGCTTCCATTTTGACCGCTGCGTTTATGTTTGCACAGACAATTCTCGCTTCACCGGCTTATACCACCGAAGTATTAATGTTGCGGTGGTTTCTTTATTTTATGCTAGCCTGGTAGTTGGTACCTACTGTCGGAAGTTGTTTATATTAGTGAAACTCTTTATTATTTATAAATGTGCGTTTACTTTACAGTATTTTCTTTAAGTGTATGTTTGTAAACACTATCCTTTACACGTTTTCCTTAACCATCTCTTCAAATTCTCTGTGTTGTACTACTAACGCCACCTAGTGAGTTCTGTTGAAACTGATACAGTAATAAGCTCGGATCCCGGTCGAGTCTGCTATCATAAATCATGGTCCATCCAACTGGCGGTCTGACCATTAAATTGTAACTTAACCGCAGTAACATGAATAAGCTACTAACATGTTCAGTTAGACGTTGGATATTTTGTTATGCGATGATATTGCATTACGAAATAAGTCGTCAATAACAATTTAAAAGTATAAACAAAATATTTAGCAAAATCAAAGATATCGGAATGACCTCGCTAGCAGCGAATAATGTCTTCAAAACCATCACAAATGATGTCTTCAAAATTGACAGTTTTTATGTGTAGACGGTGAAACTTGATGTGTATGGAAAGTGTTGACTGGAGTATCTCTCAAAATGAAGACATAACTTGATTTGAAAACCGATATAGATGAGTTTCAATAAATAAGTGGAAGGCAGAAAAAGCATTTAAAACAGACAATACGTACCTAAAAATAGGTAATAAAATAAAATCGACCGTCCAAAAATGACAAACGCTCCATACAGTAAACATAAAATATCAACAAATTCAACCCATAGTAACAACATCAAAATGAAACCATAAACTACTTACCTACTAATGATAAAATAAAATATATTTACCAACTAAGAGCACAAACTGTAACTCAATAATCTGAAGTCATAAATGTTCACGCGAGCGTTAAGATGAGGTGTTAACTGATCTAGTTAGAAGTTTAACTAAAGCAGGTGCTGCAAAGTACAGAGTTGTTGGTACAAGTAATCAAACTGCTGTGCCAGTGCCATCACGCTTAGATGCATTCTAATTGGTTGATAATTTATGAATATTAAAACCACCCAATTTGTTAACGCCCTCAGCGTTGAAAGAAAAGCAATTATTCTTATACTAGTTTTCGTGTTAACGCCGTCTGCTTCACTAAATAATATTCTATTAGATGGTCATGCATTCGTTATTTTCTGACACTTGGATACTCTCACAGGAAGTTTGTCATTACTTCGGACCTTTGCCTGAAGACATTTGAAGTCGGCAGTTCTAGTTATGACGTTTAATAACAGAAGGATTCAAATTTATGAAATTTAATATTGCCTGAATTAGATCGTAAGTAAAGTTTAGGAGGTCTTAAAGGCAGTCATATCATAGGATTACTAACTATAACTATTATGACAATTCAAGCATGAGTCAGTGGTATATTTGCAATCAGTACGCTTACAACTTACGAATAGCACTATGTCGATGTCGTAAGATTCAATAACAAAAACAGTATCATTGAATATTTTCGCGAATGCCACAAGGGACTATTCTCAGCCCGATTCATTTATTAGTGAATACTCTCCAAGGTTGGAAACAATTACAACAATAATGATTATTTATTTACCAGTTATGACGACTTTGGTAAAATATTCATCCGAATTTATAATCGCACAACTTTTTGAATGTAAAATTTGCTACTCGTGATTATTACCATAATGTTTTAAGCTTTTCAAATGAGAAATTAGTTGCATACCCGTTAACATAATATTCCAATAGGCGAAATATTATACAAATGGCGGGGATTATATTTATACAAACATTTACATCATAACATAATGACAAACCAATAAACAAGGAATATTTGGATAGGATGGGTAATAATGTAATCAATAACGTTGTTTAGTGAATAAATGCGTACAACAGAAAGTTGCGTAGTACCACCGTTTCATATAAAAACAAGTCTAACAATTGAGTAATTGCTCATTCCTCAGTCACATCGTAAAAAGCAGTGTCAGCATTTTCTCGTATTCCCGCTATCACTTTCATACCTTGATATTTATGTAGACGGATTAAAAAAGGTTTCCATCATACGAGCATAATATTATTATTCCTCACAGTTCCTCAGAACTTAGGGTGAAGCTATTACTCATCTTTTTCCCGCGTCGAGGGCTCGTTTTTATTGCTAGACGTGAAAAATACCAGAAATTTCATCCGGTCCGTTCAAAGTGGCCGGATTAATTCAGAAGGCACTTATTTCAAATTGGATTTCGCTTGAGCCGCGACTTTGGCGTCTGCCTCGCGTCGCCTTCATTTCCTTTTAATAGTGTCCGACTTGTTCTTTCTATTGGTCTCCTTTCGTGTCAATTATGACCCAATTGATCGGGACTAATACTGGGTTTAATACCATAATATTTGACGGTTCCATTCAAAGGCTATTGACAAACAATCAAGTTTGCGATAGGAGTCGCCGCGCCGTCTGTAAACTTCGAATTGAATGAGCAATCATCCACATACCTAATGTGATGAATCCTTCAATAACGATTGATGTGTTATACCGATAATATCGAATCTGTCCATCCGAGTAACACTAAATTGTTGAGTGATACGGACATCGGTTAATCTTATGTCTGTGACCATTGGACCGCGATGGCCGACTATAGCCAAGGGCGTGAAGGGTAATCGGTCAAAAGATACGGTTCTATCCCAATCTATCACATTCCAATAATGTATCTACCCTACTTTATTCGCATCACATAATACACAACGGATAGTCGAAAGCACAAAAATATTGATATCAAAAATGCTTTATGTAGTCAAAGCCGGAATTTAGATTATAAAAATGAACGTGTAATTTCGCCAGTTTTCATATGATTCCACAACGTTATGCTGTGAAAGTAAACACTATGTTGCTCGTAGGCTCATTTCATAAAGTATGTCAAGAACGTTGACCTCAGTCCTATAAGGGTCCTCTTTAAAACAACATGCTTTACCTAAGGTAAAGATAAATAGCGCTTCTGTTTATTCAAGTGCTCGTAGGTGGCACTTGAAGGAGCGAATACATTAACTTTTCATTGCATTTCAACATAAATAATTCGACTGCTCCGAGTCGGGTGACTCTTTAGCGTTTGTTTCACAGTGACCAAGTAAATTGACTGCTGCAAGATACACAAGTGGATGGTTACAATGCGTTACTAAGTCTAGCTACGCCTTTGTTTTGTCCAAACATGTTTCAATTGTTACTGCATGTAAATGTTGCTCTCGATTACCATTAAGAGCAGGTACAGCTACAACAGCGATGTTGAAAGTCAGCTTCGAATACTGTAAACGTTAATTGGACGTGGAACAAGACACAACTTAAACTGACTCATTAAAATGTAATACTAGAGGACCAACCGACGGATATTTCGATATTTCTCTCTGTAGTTAAGTGACTGCTAGTTAAAATTTCCGTAATGTGTCATTTACCATTTCAAAGTCATAATTACTAACATTTCATTTACCTATTAATAAAATGAAACCCATTTTGCTCTGTCGTTTTATTAATTTCAGAACAGACAAATTTTAATTCGTCATTGATTAAAATAGTTCAAACAATTTATCTGTTAAAACGCTTGTGCTAAAATTACTACATTTGACAGAATCAGAGCAGTGTTTAAATAATAATATAATATAATAATAATAATATTCCACACAACTATCACACAACGCCATCTAGTCCCAAGCTAAGCAGAGCTTGTGTTATGGGTACTAGACAACTGATAAACATACTTATATATTTCTAAATACATACATATTATAGATAAACTACACCCAGACACAGAACAAATGATCATCCTCATCACACAAACATTTGTCCTGGGTGGGAATCGAACCCACAACCTCTGGCATAGCAGTCAGGGTCACTAACCACTAGACCAACAGGCATAGAGCAATAGAGCATAGTTTTTAAACGACATATTGTTTCGGAATGAAATTTGTTATTGCACTAATGAACTTTGTATCTACAATGAAAATAACTGAATATTTCTTTACTCTTGTATTTATTCCTTTCCTTATTTATATTTTCTAGTAAATTATTCGTATAGTATCCCGATTTCCGATCCGTCATCCAAACAAAACTTAGTTTTAAATGATTTTGTTTGTTTAAAAGCCTGTTATTTTAATCAGTTTTAATAAACATTATTAATACTGAAAAAAAACAATCAACCCAATATGAATTAGAAATATACTCCAAAATATACCTCAATGGTATAGTTTCAGTTTGAAAATTTGAATCAAAACGTGTACTTGTACTAATTCGTTTTTTTTTTTCTTCTTTCTAGTGCATCTTCGGAGCGCACTGCGTACACCTGGCTGCCAGACACCAGGATCGAGTTCTCTTCGCCATACAGTCGGCGAAAGAGCTCCAACTCAACGGTCTACGAGAGCGACTGATGGTACGCGGGCTTCGACCAACTCGAAGAGGCTTTACTTTGATCACGGACACTTAAAGTGCGAATCCCTGTACTATGAAACTTGAGTGACGTCGCGAATAATCTACTTTAGAATCTGACGTTGTACACCGTTTTTCCTATCAAATAATCTTGTGTTACTATTTATCGTTATAAATAGATCTAGTCATTGTATATAGTTATTCTTTTTTGTATATCTTGATAACAATTTTTATGCCATCCATTATGTAATTAGATTCAGAGCAGTAATGTAAATCTTTAAGTAAAAAAGCGAATCTTTTGCATTTTCAATTGCATTTACGAGCAATCTGCACTATCCTCAAGAATGTAAATAAACAAATGAAACACAGTGTAGATAAAAGAATCTAATCTTTGAATGAACGTATCTTCAACTTTGAGTGCTATAACATTAGTTACACTTTAAGTGGCAACAGCAATATTGCAAGTGGATATCCATACACTTGATTCAGCGCCAGATAAGAGTTCTACAAACTTCTCGACGAAATCTTTGCCGAGTATGGAATATTTTTGCTCATAAATTTGCTAATATAACCTCGTCTACTTCGACTGGGGCTCGATGAGAAACCGTGAAAACTTCCTCTTGCTTGCCGAAAATGAATATTTATGACGGGCAACGAGTAATGCGCCATTTATGGACAAAGTTCGAATGTTCGTCTACTTATCGACGTAACTGAATCGCGAAATTACAAATACTTAGGTACTAGAATTTGGTATCTTTAATGTACATGTTAATAATGGATTAATTTGTTTACGAGAGGAATTTAATGTAGAAGTTATAATTATGCTCATGATTTTTTGTAATTCAATTGTTTCTTTTTTTTTGAGATATATTTTTGGCTTTTTTGCTTCGATTATAACAATGTGTGCGACAAGATGTATAAATTTTCATACTCCTGATTTGTTATCATGTTAAGCTATACCTAAATTCAACTTTGTCGACAAGTTTCTAATTATAAAAGTCATATTAATTACTATTAAATATTCCTATATCTACAAAATACGAATTTTACTAATGTAACTAATTATATCGTAAGGTACAATTTCAAATAAAAGTTTGATGTAAGATAATATGACACCATCAATTGTTACTATAGATAGTTATAACAATATAAGAGTAGCTAGGTAATTGAGATTCGCTGTGATTAATTTATTTATTTTTCTAAGTATTTGCGTTTAATTAGTATTTATTTTCGCTATATTAAGCTTAGGATTAAAAAGTTAGTCATAAGATTTATTTTTATAATGTAGAATTCCCAGGTTTCATAAACACACGATCTAACGTATGAATAAGAATTGTACAAACTATTCTTTATTATGTAAATATTCAAAATTAGTCATAAATTTTGGCTTTTAAGAATCTTGTTTTTAATAAAACTTAAGTTGTATTTTATCATGGAATGATATAAAAGACGGAAATTATAGATTGATGAATAGAATACGCGAATTGTTGGTTATGTAAAATTTTATTTAGTTTAAAGTTATTTCTTTGTACTTTAAAAAGGATGTGTACAACTTCAGTTCTTATCTATTCCTGTAAGCTCTTTTTAAATAATTCCAAAGCCTGGGATTTTCCTATTTCTTTGTATCCTTAATCTCTTCTCTGTGTACATCCTTGAATACCATAGCATCATTGTTGTATTTTTATATCACTAGCTGTACATTATCTTCTCAAACAACATTAGCTCTAAAATCTGTCTTATCTACATTATTGTTATACTATAAGATCTACATACTCATCGATTTAGTTAATACGCGACAAAATCAGACAGCTTAAAGATAGATGTAAGAATATGTACTTAATTTATACAGAACATGACACGATATAAATGTAAAACATAAACAGACTTATTCATAAAAAATCTAACCATGTGCTTTGTTTTAATTAGTTAGTAATAAGCAGATTCTAAATTAAATTTCTCTATAGAAAATTTGTACTTATAAAGAATCTGCTAATCACTATCACTACAAAACAAAGCCGTGACTGTATGTATGTGTGCGATAAACTCGGAGTCTACCAAACGGATTTTTATGCGATTTTCACCTATGGACCTGATTCATGAGAAAAATGTAGGTGTATGCATAGGGAACATGCATGCGATTTTTTTTATTCGCAAAATGAAATACTTATTAGCTCTAGTAAACAATCGTGAAATTATTTTTTAAATACCTTCATCAGCGATAAAGTTATAAAGCTTCAAAAATTACAGTAAGAAAGAGAAGTCCGATGATAACTTTGACGTCATCGTCTATGAGGCCTATACAGCTGCCATAGAAAACAGCGTTTTCGCGAGAGGAACAGATATATTTGTTTAAAATAATTATATCTCCTTCGTTTTCCGAGTAATTTAGATTATATTTTGACTGTTAGTATTATATTTTTGTATCTTTTTAGATAAACTGTATAGATGATAAATATGTTTTTCATGCATATTCCCTATTCATTAAGGTTTTGAGTAAATTGGCTGAAAGATGACGAAGTTTTGAATATGTCGGAAAAAATCAAGCCGAATACAATCATTTGTAATTTTGCTCTGCTATCCGCGCGAAGGCAACCCGACCCGGTTGCTAATCAGCATTTAAACTAAGCATATGGTTAAAAAGTTTTTATGAATAGGTCTGTAAATGTTCTTTATTCACAACGCACGTTAAAATAGCAGTGATAATCAAAAGTTCTATAGTGTGAATGTTTGTGAATAAAATCCTGTGTGCAGTTTGCTTAAATGGGACGATACGGCATCGTGCCCTGGCCAAACTCCAAACTGCGGCGATTCTGACGTTGATAATGTTTGCAGCTCTCATATCATTAAGAGAGGACGTGTTAGGAGCTCCATATGTATAAATTGTAACTGAGACTTCACTGTATTTTAAAACCCGACACAAAAAGTAATAGACTTGATTATAATTAAGGGCCTTTGCACACAGCGTTTTTTTTAACGCGCCGACGACCGCGACGCGACTACGTGGAGATTTTTGGTTATCTACAGCGTGCATGCGTGTGTGCGTGGTCGGCGCGTTAAAAATATGCCCTTATGGTGGTTGATGAGATAATTATGCAATGTTCTGATTTTCCAAGATAGAAATATGTCAAACCAGCATTTTATTTTACAAATAAAGTTATCTGACGATCGAAAAATCGGCCCTCATGAAATTTGTTATTTATTTTATAACGTAATTTAAAATAATGTGTCTACTGCTCAGACACTCATCAGACCTTCTCTTTTTGATAAATCTATACTAACTGACAAAAAAATAAGATACCAGAAGCTGCTCCACACTCCATTTCATTCACAATAATAATGCAACATATTTAGAAGTAAAAATTTCTAAAAGACTGCGTTTCGACTTGCATGTAACTAGCATGCAAGTGCAATAACATTGCAGAGCACGATCAAGCGGTTGGCCACAGTATACTTTGGTAGCCCGCAATGTACTCGTAATGCAACTTGCATGCGAGTTGGTTGCAGGTACAAACAGCGAAATACATACATAGCTCAGAGGGCTTAGTGCAAGTTTTACGTACTCGATCGCGTTAACGTAAACGATCCCTTATACGTCAAATTGTATAAAAAATAAAGGGTTTCCGTTATTGTCACCCGACGGCACTTATTCAGAGGGTAGGCACGAATATTTTTGACGTATAGGTAGTAACGTAACGTAAAATTTTACCACAGCTACAATACTCTTTTCGAAAATAATATTTATTTGAATGAGATACTATATTCATATTTTTGAATGATATAAATATCTATACTAATATCTATATCTATATCTATACTAATCTATCTATATCTATACTAATATATAAAGCTGAAGAGTTTGCTTGTTTGATTGTTTGTTTGTTTACTTGAACGCGCTAATCTCAGGAACTACTGGTCCGATTTGAAAAATTTTTTCAGTGTTAGATAGCCCATTTATCAAGGAAGGCTTTAGGCTTTATCATCACGCTAAGCCCAATAGGAGCGGAGCAGTAATGAAAATTGTGACGCAAACGAAGTTGCGTGGGTCAACTAGTATCCCATAAAATTAAACCAAAATACTATGGGGTTGTAGTTTTTTACATTCAAAATTCACGTGAACGTTACTATACGTCAAAATATTCGTGTTGGGCTCTCAGTTTCAATTCAAATTGACATTTACGCTATATACCTACGCTATATACGCTAACGCGATAAATGACGTTGAAAAATTCGCATAAAGCCACAGAGTTAAACATAGAAACTATTGATATTGTCGCGGACATCTATCTTTTGTATATACGTAAAAGCACACATTTAACTATAACTTCATCTTCCTGCCCTTATCTCATGTTACTTGGGGTCGGCGCAACATTTACATGTAACTTATTATAATAATTTATTTCCACCTCTTAACCGATTGGTTAATTTGTATCCAATGATTTTCGTAATGAAACGCTGTATTCATTGAACGGGTACGTATCATTTTAAATAAAATCTGTTAATTATATCCTGAATAAAATGAGTATCATTGCCTGAAAATGGTTCATTAAGAAGCCCATTATAGCTTGCCTGTAATACTGAAAATCGACCGTAATAACATGACTTAATATCACCACACTTTGGTCTCTGATGGGTTAAGCAGCGTCATACCTATAGATCTGTATGTACTACATTTCAGCAGATATGTTTGTTTAAGTCAAAATCCATTAAAAAAATCCGTTACCTACTCACCAGTAGGTAACCATTCTAGGTCAGTCACCACTGACTGAGTGACGGACAGACCACATACAGCCAAAACTACTACTGGTCGTAGAAAGCTGAAATTTGGCATGTAGGTTCCTTGAGGAATGTGGGACCTCTAAGAGAAACTGAGAAACTTTCCCGAAATTCCTACGGGAACGAGAAAAAACGGGATATGCGCGTATGAAGTCACGGGCAAAAGCTAATACCAACCAAATCTAGAGTCTGAACTGCTACTGAGATATTCTGGAAAACCCCAATAACAATTCGCGTGAGGTTGTGAGTTCGGTTCCGGACTCGCGAATTGTTATTTTTTTGTTTTTCCTACTCCTCCGCTGTACTTTTCTGATTAATTTCGTTGCAGGATCCAAGACAGTTGAATCGTTTCTGCGGGACTCGTCGGGTTTCATTGGCTCGGCGTTTTTCTGGTGGTCGCCACTGTTGATTCTGGCTTTCAGGAGTTGCAGTGGTTGGAAATGTGTGGCGGGCTTGTCCCAAAGAAAAAAAAATAACAAGTCGCGAGTCCGAAACCGAACTCACAACCTCATGCTCAGCTGCACTACTTGCCACTGCACTAACGAGACAGCCAACCGTTATTACTAATTATAATTGGATCTGCTTCATATTACAGTTGGAAAGAGTAAAAAAACTATAATTCCCAAAGGAAACTAATCAAGTGTGGTACAAATTCATGACCAACCACAGAGCATAGGATTACACTACTAATTACCGTGACTTCCTTCGCAATTCTGTTTCATTCGAAACGCAGCCCTCGTTAATCTTTCCCGTGCTTAACTAGATAAAGGCAGCGTTTTCCAACTATACCGCACAATTAAACACTGTGTCGTTTTAAAACTTTTTCCAAAGTAGTTTTATTGTGTTAAACACAGTGCTATCGGAGTCTTGAATCGGAATTGGGGAAGTTTTTGTGATGTGCCATACAAGGCGCAAGTTCGGAACGAATCGATCTACGTGTTTCGTATTACAGAAGCTTTGATTCGGTGGATTGGACGGGTTTCAACTGTATGGTTCCAGCACCGACTATAGTTTTGCAAGTGAAGCTTATTAGGAAACCCGCAAGAAATCCTAAAGATAAGCATAATAAAAGTATGTAACTATTATCTGAAATTACAAATTTTGAAGTTAAGAAAGACAAAAATAAAGAATCTTATTTTTAACAAATTATGTTATAAATGGACCTGAAGAAGAAGATAATTGTTTTTATACCAGAGGGCCTAGCACAAACATTTTGTCGTGCAGTAACGTTGACGTATGTGAATTTTGAGGATAAAAAACTGCAACCCCATAGTATTTCGGTTTAATTTTATGCGACATACAAAATTTGTATCATTCATAAATATGAATTATAGTATCCAATTCTAATAAATATAATGTGCGAAAAATTTTTTTTGCTGTAGTTACGTTACCAGACGTCAAAATATTCGTGCTAAGCCCTATGATCTAACACCGAAATTGAATTTATTGAGAAGTCTCGGAACTCACTGGTCCTACCTAGTATGATCATCATCACGTTAGCTGAGAGACGTCCACTTCTAGGCATAGGCTTCCCACAAGTGTCACCACATCGACTGGTTCTGGCCATTCGACTAAATGTACCGTAAGTATATGAATGCAAAATTCCAATATTTTTTAACATCTGAACTGTAGTTTTTTGTGTCAACCAAAATCTCAAAACCTAGTTCTTAACCAGTTATCTTCTGTCAATTGAAAGCCTGCTAACATACAACATGAAGCGTTTCAATCGTAAGCGTCATGGTCACGAAGCGTATTGAAAAGTTCCACCTGAGTTTATTTGAGTTATTCGATTACTGGGTCCGACTCAGGAAGTCTGAAGGTGGCAGTAATGCTGAGGATTTTGTTTGGACACCGGTGATCGTATGTGGAACGGTAAGTTGATGTGAGTACCTATACATACATAGTTTTATTTTGTTTAAGGCCGCTCTCTCGGAAAAGCTCAAAAATAGCGTGCAGATGAAGCAGTTGTTTGCCGGCATTCACTGAGAAATTACATCTGAAAAAATAGGTAGTAATCCACATGATATGATACGTAATTTAGTTTAGCCAGAATTTATGTATCGGTATCACATAATACGAAAAAAACACACCAAATCACCTCCAAATCGTTCAGATGAAACCATTTTACTCCTTCATTTTTTACAAAAGTCTAAAAGAAAAATATCTACTGCTTTGCAATACAAACGACAAAAAATTGGTTTTGTAAAATATGTATTATTTATTTTAATACAAAATAAAAAACACGGGTAGCGGAGTGGTGCGTAGAGGTGTAATTAGCTCAGTTTGTATTCACAAGGTCATTGGCATGTATACAAGCCTTAAATAAATAATATAATAATAGTAATAAGTGGAAAAAAATATTGATGTGAAGTTGCAAGGACGAAAATATTTATGCAATGAAGTCTCTATGGACCAGTTATACTATACATGTTATGACAGACAATAGTGGAAGTAATAAACAAATTATCGGAAAAATTGGCAATAGATGTTTTTGAAAAACCTCATCCCATGAAATACTTAAAATAAACGACAAACAAGTATGCTAATAGAGTTACATCAAAGAAATCCAACACAGAACTTCAAAACATATCATCATAATGATCACAGACTATCAAAATACAAAGTAATTATTATACAACATAGACAGTTCATCAACCATTTCCATACAATTACCATTGACATGTTTATTAACAACTGCTTCCTCTCACATGCTAAAGTACACACAGAAGATAATGAGATTGTTAATACAGTAGCAACTAATGAGAATAATAAACTTTTTAGTGTCGATGACACTTAGATCATTATTAGAGGTACAGTAAGCGACAAAGTGCGATAAGCATCTAAAAATTCCAAAATTCGTCAACACCTTAAAACAAAAAAGTCACTAAAAATGGCTTTGGCTATAAAATACGGTAAACAAATCTGAACATTGGCGTGTTCAATTCTTTTTGATTCTATGTCCTATCACCGAAATATGTATCCCTGATTGGTTCGCCATATTTTAGGACCAAGGCTGTTCACTTGTTCAGTGATTATTGATGTTCAAGGTGTTGACGACTTTTGGTACTTTGCACTTGCTCATCGAATTCTGTCGCTGACTGTACTCCGGAAATGATTCGAAAGTTCGGGAAACTAAACGTACGTATTAATTATGAATTTCCTGTGACTCTGTTTATACGAGGAGTGTTCAATACGACTCAAGAGGTTTGTACTTAGGGTTTGTAAGTATTGTAAGAAAACTTTAAAAAATATGGAAATCTTCACAGAAATAAAAGTCAAAGACGCATGTAAAAGGGTTTGGGAAGGATGTTATAACGGCTCCTGCGCTACGGGTGGCAGGTTCAAGTCCTGCACTGAACAAATATTTAAATGGTTTTGGGTGTTCCTATGTGAGAATTGTAGCTAAAAGCAAGTCGGCGCCGGGTGGGCTTAACAAGATAATAATATGGTCACCATATTATCGCTGGGCTAGCATCTTTGTCATCAGGATTTATTCGAGATAAAGCAATTGAACATGGGCGTTGTTTACCAGAGATCTTTTCATGATCTGTGGGTCTAAAAAGGCCACTTTCAAATCACGCTACCCGTCACTGTCAAATTTTCCTAATCAACCTTGAACCTAATGTGTTTACGATAAAGATGAAAAATAAAGCTGTGTGATTAATATTATGATTCTCCTAAAGTGGCCTTTCTAGCGGGGGGCTAGAAAAGCCATTGTCATCTGACAATCAGAAGCTAGTTTCATCCTTATCCAACCTTGTCGATGATTACACACATTGACAAGCTTATATAATATTTTATTTTTTACTATTTATAGCCACACGTTTGATCACGATCACACGTTACGATGATATAGTCGAAGATGGACCACGCTTGGCTGAAAGTAACATCTTGACTGGAGGACTTGTAGCTACCAGAAACACACAGATTCTGCCTCCACTCCTTACTATACAGTAAGGAGCATAACCTGTGGGACGGATAGGATGTCCACCATGTACCGGCGGCGCATCGCCGTACGTTTTGTCGTCCGATAATACACACTCCCCAAAATGCAACCGATAGAAAACCGACAGACCAGCAACCGTCGTCGATGCTCAGAACTTTAGTTCTTCGACGCAACGAGCCTATCACAGTCGCTGGTTCTCTGGCCTGTTTCTCGATTGACTCTAGGTATCTTGCAACTTATACTAAAACAGTTATCTGTAAAAATTTAAATGAAAGATTTACAGATAAACTGCATACAACGCTTACGACTCTTCATTTTATTTAGGTAGATAAGTTTCATTTAACATTTACAGTGTCGTTATAACTGTTTTATCTCACAAGATGGAGGGCGACGACATTCTAATCACGGGGAATGTATGCTACTGACTAAAACATCAATTAATTACACAAGCATCTACAGAAAATATCACAGAATCAGTAATTTGTAATACATTAAAGGTTTTCTTGCTACCAGGGAATTAGATAAAGAAAGATAACATACCAAACAGTAGTAAGGTACATTCAAATATTAAAAGAACGTGAGATATTTTAGTTAATAGCATTTTGGTACTTAAAAGAGGAAACTATCTACAATGTCACACAGTAAAAATGGACTACTGTACTTATTTACATACTTATGCGCTTCAAAAATGCTTAACAGTAGTATGTTAGATATTCGATCGATCAGACCTACCAGGGTTACGAACGTTAGAAACCAATTCTCACGCCAAAGTCAATAACTCGAAAATTTTGTAAACAAATCTCAACAATAGAGTAGCGTGTGGATCTTCATTTCATAATCGATTCAGGTGCAAGCGATTTGAAACCTTCTACAGCTGATGTAAAGTCGGTAGTAAAACAAACCTCACATTAAAATTTCTGGCTACCACATCGTATTGACTTTGCCTTTGTAAACACTAATAGGAAATTCAAAAGTGGGAACCAGTTGAGATGAAACAGTGAATATGTTAATTTTGTTAGTAGAATGTCTGGAGGGAGGATTTTTTAATTCTCCTACATCCTCCTCTGATAATTTTGACCTGCTTGTTCTATTTGCATATGGAAAAATATTGAATCATGAATGAAACATGGATGTAGGTAATAAAACCACTTTGAACGCTGAATTCCTGGTGCAAATTTTGATTCAAAATAAACGTAAGCTCCATACGATAAACGGAGACATATATTTCGCAAATCTTTGATATACATTGGGATTATAAACACATAAGACGATAATCCACTTTTTATCCTCAAGACTACGCCCACGTCGTTTTATGGAATTTTAAGAGACTGCCTTTGAAAAGGTATTTGGCATAAGGAAAGCAGTAAATAAACATTTTACAAGTCATGTTTATTTAACAGAACACTCTTCCAACACTAAGTATTTCAAACGGTTTATCGCATAGAAATATTCTCTAATTCTTATCTATATGTTGTGAAAACTACCTCGTTACATTGAATAAGCTTATTCAAAGTGACACTTCTCACATTATTATCCTTTTAGAACTAAAGGAATGGTGGTAATGTCATTTTCTTAGAACACAAATGGTAGAGACAAAACGATTCAGATCGTCCCACACTGAAAACATTCTCAAAAGCGTCATAAGCGATCTTGTTTCTTGAATTATAAAATTATAATTTTCCTTCAATTATTGTAAGAATTAAACGTAAGTTACACAAAGCGCAGAAAATTGTATTGAAGAAATAATAAAAATAAAACAGTTGCTTTACTTGAGAGTTAAATAAAACTTAATAGATAACCTGACGAATTCTGAGCACTGGTCCAAAAAGTTCAAAAGACCTCAAACCAGGTTGTACATTGTAAACAAAGACCTCATCATATCAGCCGAAAGACGTCCACTGCTGGACATAGGCCTGTAGTTTCGCCACAACAATCGGTCATGTGCGCATCGCATCTATCGGCTACCAGCGACCCTCATTAAGTCATCGGCGGTTCACCTTGTGGGAGGCTTTCCAACGCTGCGCCTTCCGGTACATGGTCGCCACACAAGAGTGTTCGGCCCCATCGACCATCTGTTCTGCGAGCAATGTGAAACAACGACCTGAAGGCAGAAAACTTGAATGTCAAGAAGACCTAGCACAGACACGTCTGGCGAAGAATGACGAATATAGACGGCCTCAAAGACTGGGTTATTGTTAGACTAAAAGATAGAGATACTACCAAGCCCGCTAGTAAGCTAAGTTTAACTTATTAAGAACTATGATTATATTCAAAGCTAGCATATAAAACAAGCAACATTTTCATAATTTATCTACAAATATACTGTTTACTAACATCCTGTAATGCACTTCCCACTCCATACACATCCTATACACATTCTACCGCCAAAGAAGCTCAAACACATCATATTCACACTTTATTAAACCTGTACTTACAAACTTAACTAACGCATTTGAGATCCTACTTTAAAAGGTACATAAAGGTCCACTTAAATATCATACTAACAAGCAGTACTAACAACCCTCGGATACGTCACAGTGCCCATTGCCACCTGATAGTGATAGTCGTTAAATGCGTGCCATTGCCGGCGCCCGCGCATTCACTGCGAATAATCAACAGATAAATCACTTCACTGGAGATATTGATAAAGATTTAATGGTAGAGGCGGTTTGTTTGTTGTATTTCCTTGCATGCACCAAACTCGGTTTTGTCCGGGAGTAAAACCTAAATGCATTGAACGACAATTTTTTTTAAATTACCAAAAGAGCAGACCCGCCAGTAAAGCGGGTTAAAATTCAGCTTAAAAATTATATAACATCTCCCTCATTTCTCTGTTCGTAAGATCTATTGAACTTTGATGGAAAGGTTAGCCTGCAATGGGCTGCGACCTGTCAGTTAAAAATCAAAGCGTGACATACATCAAAGCTTTTTGGATCACAAAAACGCGGTCAAGGGTCACTTCAGTGACAAAAAACACGAACCAATAAAAATCGCGATTCACTCTTCTCAAAACTGGCGTCGAGTACTACCCCCGACGAGTTCTAGTCTCGTCTAAACGCTCCGTACGTTCCGCCCACACCGCATTGTATGTAAAATTGTGTGCACATGTTTGCCGAGCCTCGTTGTAACTCGATCGCACTTACATGGTCTGGGACGTACTGTTTTTGGTTAGGCTAGTTCATTGATTCCATGTCTTTTGTGCTTTAGCTGTTTGTATGTCAACTCATTGTCTTTGGTTTCCTTGACAAGATAGTTGTTAGGATTACTGTTTGTTCGATTTTCGACTTTCGTAGTTCAATTTACGCTTTCTTAAAATTAATGTTAGTGTACGGTTTTCCCATAGAGTCATCACTGGATATCTTGTCTCGTAAAGTTATTTACCATTATTACAACAAGTGCAAAATTTTGTTTTTCGTTTTGTCTCTTTAGTTCTCTGCAAGAGCGCAAATGGTAATTTAAAAATTATAAACCTCCGATACAGATAAAAGTTGTATTCTAACATCATCCTAGCGTTTCCCATTTTTATTAATTTCATCGTAAGTGTCAACTATGCCGGTACCTAATAATAAAATATCGATATCGATTTAGATAAAAAATATTAAGTGCCGTAAACGTGAAAAAGTACGTAAGTTTATCTAATTTAGATCGAATAAAACGTTGGGGTCTGTTTATTTACTGTTAGTAAAGACGATTTTAGATAAAACTCGCTTAACATGAGAAAAAATCTAAACACCACTTTGATTGCTGTTAATCGATATTTTTGTTTGTTTATTCGAGCTATAAAATACTCTTTTGTTTTATTGCTATTACAAAACTAATGATAATGCTACATCGATAACCGGACTGGTAGAATGCGAGTGGTTAAGATTAAATTGAGTATACAAGAGATATGACGCAGATAAATGCAAAAGTAGATATAAAGTAACAAGAAAGACCTACCTATATAAGTAACTAGCTCTTGCTGCCCGCAACTTCGTACGCACATATCCCATTTTTCCCCGTTCCCGTAGGAATTTCGGGGAATCCTTATGAGTGCTCCCTACACTCCCCAAGGAACCTACATGCCAAATATCAGACTTCTTCGACCTGTAATTTTGCTGTGCATTGTCTGACAGTCACTAAATCAGTCAGTAACGGAAGAATCTATATACAAATATATAAAGCTGAAGAGTTTGTTTGTTTGCTTGAACGCGCTAATTTTAAGAACTACTGGTCCGATTTGAAATTTTTGTCAGTGTTAGATAGCCGATGGGCTATCGCATATATAAGGCTATAGGCATATATCATCACGCTCAGACCAATACGAGCGGAGCAGTAATGTAAAATGTGACGCAGACGAAGTTGCGCGGGTCAACTAGTTTTAAATATATTGATTGATGATTTTAAAACCGAGCTACCAATTAGTTAGCACTTTGTTAATTTTTGCGATCGACACCAACAGATAGGAAAGCAATATCATAATTTTTCTCCCACTCAGATTAGCACGGACGCTAATACAAAACATATCAAAAAGCCGTAACGCAAGGCAAATGATAAAAGCTTATCTGCAACTTCGCTTTTCCACTTAAACTTACTTTTAAAAGCAATAGACATTACAGCGTTATCACATAACATACGCTGGTGGCGGTTGAATCTTTAACGCTGTGACCGTCCAATGGCAAACTTTAGAAGTATCGTTGCACTTACCAAGTAAGGAAAGTATGAAATAGTGTAGTTCTTCGGTGTGTACCGGATGCGCTGCGGTACTTTATACTGATAGCCGCATATTTCATACTGTGTATTGTTGCTCCCCGATACAAATATGGCAAACTTTTGAAAACATCACTTATGTTAGTTGTGTGGAATTAGTTTTGATAGTTCGCGTGTTGTATGCGTGCTTTCGGGTTGTTTCGTTGTTAACTAAGTAGGTTGCAGTGCATTGTGAAATTTCTGTTATACTCATATTGTGACTTTAAAAAGTATAGTCTGGGTAGGCTCGCTCCATCGTAGACTTTGTATCTGTCATCTCTGACATCGACTAGAGTCAAGAGCAAACACATTACAAAAAAAAATATGTAGGAAATAAGTTCCGTTTTTGAAAAATGATGACTTGTAATCAAATTAAAGGTTGATAGAGTAACGAAGAGTTATTTAAAAGTGTCCAAAGACAAGTGCTATGCAAATATGAGAAACGATTTGAAGAAGTTCTTGTTGTTGACATCACTATTTTAGAACAATTATATTATCTATTAATGTATCTGTGAAACCCGAATTCGCATTGCACCGTCACTTCATTCGACGGGAGACTAAAAACACAAACGAATAAATTAAAACATCCACTATTTATAGCAAGTTCCACACGAAAGTTTATTTCTGTTCTTAGAGAAAAATAAAAGCAGTTATAAAATCCTGGACCAGAGGTCTTCCACGTAACCCTTCACCACATAAAAACTATAAACTTTTTAGTACCTTAAATGAGAAAAGGTTTCCCGTGTGTTTCATGTAAATAGATAAGGAAAACTATACAACTGGCTTTCAACATCTGCTCTAACATTATCGTGTTCTGATAAAATCGTATCAAAGAAGATAGCGATATGACAAAGGCAGCGCTCAACGGTGTCAGAGGTGAAGATCGTGTGTAGGTAAATAGTTCTCAAACTAAACGTCATTACCATATCAAATACATTCTAAATGTAAAATAACTAAGTCTTCTATCTCACTCTAAAGCTATATGTTAGACAAGAAGAGTGATATTCATTGATGCGAGTAATGCATACATTTGCATACTGTGGCATAGAGCGGGTTTGAGATTTGCATACAAGTGCGCGAGTGACAGATTTCGGTCACATCAATGTTGATTCCCTTACTAACGGTGTTGGAGAACAAAGGTCTCGGACTATTGTTCATGCTTTTCTTTATCACTGCGGAATCAGAAGTGGGATTCAACAAAGAACCAAACTTAGAAGACCGTCGTCTGCTGAGTATCGGAGAGATATTCAAGGTGCATCCTCTCCACTATTCTATACTTCCACTCTTCTACTCCACTCTTCAACTCTATACTACACACTACGTGTACAAAATGTTGTAAAACTTTTATTTGGAGTTTCTTGTACGTTCTTTTTCATAAGAATCTACCTTTATGAATGGACAACTAGAGTCAATTTATACTTTTTTTTATGTACTGAAGTCTGTCTGCTTGTGAATCTAAATTAATTGACTTTTACGCAAACAAAAGACTAAAAACTATAATAAATTTGTTTTTTTTTGACATTATAAGAATTTCAGAGGCAAAGGTAGTATAATGCAAGACGAGGCATAGGTATACATATACTTATTTCACTACCTTCCACTTAATTAAATTTGTAATTCTGATTTATCTCTTCCAAGGTCATTCGCGATTTTTATTATTTTATTCAGAGTGCTAACGTGCCGTAATAAAAATGTTAAATTGCTGACCTTGTAGCAATAATCAAGACTTTCTTCACAAACGTATTTCTTCAAGAAAAATGGACTCAATTCGCAGAAGCAGCTGGTATGAAATGGAAATCTATCGACGAAAAACTTTGACAAAAGACTATGATTAAAAAATCTGAGCTCAATTGATTGATGAAATTCAATTGACATCTTAAGGTCTTTCTCTAAAAAAAGAATATTTGGGCCATCGCAAAAATGTTAAGAATGATTCCCTCTTCGGAAAATATGGAAATGAATTTCGGCAGTAATTAATGACAGCTTTGATTTTGATCCTCATCTTTTAACATTTAAAAAAAGTATTTTTCCAATCTTTTTCACATTTTTTCAGTATTTATTACTTCCTGCGCCTAATTAATAAAAAATATATCACATCGACTTTTGTCTGTGCAACTAAGTCTGTGATAGATTTTTTTATTCTGCGCAGACATAAATAATTGTAAAAAGTTTATTTTAAGTGAAGGCTCTTATTAATTACCTAAACAATAAATAAAATAAAATCACCTTTCCCTTATTCATTACTCCTCATTAGATGGTAGGATTATTGGGATTACTTGTACTTACACAACACACACACACCACACATACACTACACACACACACACATTACACTTTATTAAAATTCAGACTCGCATACGATGGGTCCCGGAACCTTAATTTTGTTATAGCGGCAATAAAAATACACAATTTGTGAAAATTTTAACTTTCTCCCTATTACGGCTCTGGTGATACAGCCCTCTGACAGACAGACAGACGGACGGACGGACGGACGGATGGACAGCGGAGGCTTAGTAATAATGTTCCATTAGTTACCCTTTGGGTACAGTACCCTAAAAAGTACCCATTGTCAGGAATGCATCCGTATTCCGTACCCTGTCACTCGATTCGAGTCGCGTATGACTTATCAAACCAATAGTAAACCAGTGCGAGCCCCAGGTCACGCATCAGTCACAGGATGGCAGCCTCGTACGTCATCTGTCAAAACTCTAACGTTACGGTTTAATGGATTATTGAATACGCCCGTTTTCAATCAACAAACGGACGACTTTTTGCGGTGAATCGTGTCACTATATTTTAGTTGTATGATTTGTTATTCTTAGTCAAGTGTGGGCGGTATGTTATGCTTAATTGTTTTGATTGATGCTTCATAGACTATGTAGGTTTGGTTCGGCACGGCAATTTGGGTAATGGCTGGACACTGTGTGGGTATGTTTGCTGTGTAAACACACTGCCAATTTGTGATAGGCGTATGACCTGCGTTGTTGTTTTTAGTGTTGAATGGGTGTTATATGGGCGGGTAAATTTAATGAGTTCATATCAAAAAGGTAATAGTATGTCATCATCATCTGCCTAGCCTTTTCCCAACTATATTGGGGTCGGCTTCCAGTCAAACCGGATCCAGCTGAATCTTGAAAAAATAAATGGTATCTCTGGACTTGAAAACATATCCTTCAAGAATAAAACCCTGAACTGCTAGACAACGAAGTCACTTACTTCGATCTTTAATGTGATTATTATTTTAGATAGAAGAAAATAATGAAAATTGACAGATGTAAATTTTCTGAGAAAAATAGTTTGAAAGTACTTAAATTACCTTTATATTCTAGCATTTGCCTAGACCGTTTTGGTACTTTGAGACTTCGCAGTCCTATAGACCGTTCACAATATTGGAAACCACGTTCAATGGAGGCAAACTAATAGGCCAAAGGACATTTCAAGATGATCAAATGCTCTAGATCTATGCAGATCATGGTATATGAATACGTTGAATATCAGCCTTGTGTGCGACGCGACTGTTTCACGTTCCAACTGATGTTGTTCATGTGGTAGAAAGCACATCGGTATTGGCACAGTATAGATATCTACCAGTATTTTGACTCGGTCTTGTCCTTGAAATAATTGTATTGGGCTGCCGACAGCCCACAGTATTTTTAATTTCATCTAAGTAAGTACCTTCTTAAGTTTCTTTCTAATATATTTTAAAAGTGTTTTTTTTAATGAAACAGGAAGTGTTCAGTAAAAAAATATTGTTGTGTTTTTTTTAATAATAGATTTAATTTAAAAAAAACACGCTTACATAAGACTATTTGCTCCTTGACTGAGACGTACGAAAAGCTTTATTTTTAAATTGAATACAGTATGTATAATCCGCATATAGATGAAGAGTTTAACTAAAAATCTCTTTGCCATACTAAGTAAGTACCTGTCCATCACACCATGCGTTCGTTACTGCGGCGCACCCGCACTCGCAACTGGTTGTATATTGAGCTGAACTCGAGGCGCATAGGTATGACTCGCGTTCCGACCATTTGTATGAAAATGGAATACTGTAGATATCTTGACTGTGTGTATTGGTATTGGTATACTCCGAACAAAGAATCAAGGATATATGCAGCTATTGACACACTGGCTTCTGTAAACACATTTTCCTTGTATTGCGACATATCATAACAGGGCTTATGCTAGTTGTAAACGTCCCTGTATGCATACTAACCTACTTCTGTTCTGGCTCTTGCTTGATATAGAGGGAAGTAGAATTATGTTCTTTTTGAATAGTGTATCGAGACTTGTTGAGCTTCATTGCCTCGGTGATTCGTGATTGCCACTGTTGACCTGGGCCTTCAAGCAGCGGTTGAGAATAGTAAGGCGGACTAGTCCTACTATACCTATAAAACACGTTATAGGTATGCCCCGAAGGGGTGAACAGAGATACCATAAAAAGTCCCACACAGAATGAATTCATCAAACTTTGCACTGTTTAGCAGCTAGATGGCGCTTTTGTTCAGCATACGAAGCTAAACTAAATGTTTTCATCTGCAATTGTCTGTTATTTGAAAGATAAACTCACTTTCTAAAATAGTAATTTCACATTAACTCTAAAAGGAATAAACTGGTGTACATATAATCAGTAAAGCCCTTTAAAACAAAGAACTATCCAAAAGTTACAGTCATTCCTGATTCGGTTAAAACGCACACATGTATTCGCATTCCTTTTAAGACAAATCCACAATGTTGCAAAGCTGTTTAAGGTATTTAAAGTGTTTCTCACAACAATGGAACGACAACACTGCTCCAGAAACGGACTTATATTATTAAAATAATAACTCCCACGTATTCGGATATTCGCGGCTCAATCGCCTCCGATAGCGCGTAACCAGTTGCGAATGACCTGTGGAAGTGAAGAATAAAGAGTTGAATAGGAGAATCATTTAGGTCAAGCGTTAGTGGTCGAGTTATCCAACCCACGTATGCTGCTTTATTGGTCGGAATTGCCCCTAAACGTTACCAATGAGGCGTTTGTTGTTGTATATTTACGGCACCTTCGGACTTGCATACTAAGAGAACAAGCACCGATATAATAAAGCGCAAGATAAATGAGGGTCTACTCCTCATGACTGTTGTTGGTTTATTCAAGAAATTGGGAGTATTTTACCCAATTTGTGAAAGAATTTCGTTTATATTCTACGCTACATAACCATGCATTTTGGTAGGTACACTCGATTATAAGTTCGGTATTCAAATTACAAAACGTTTGTCTTGTTTTCCATAACATGGCAGAAGTATTTAGAAACGTATTTTTAACGAAATTTGTTTTGGAAAGAAATGAACAAAAGAAACAAATATTGTGTTTACCAAGCGTTGCGTTGGTACAAGGATAAACGTTAAAAATAACAACAGTAAATTAATGGAAGATTAATATTTGGCTCCTTTTTGTACACAAATTGTCTTTTGAAGTAGAGATCGTATTAAATAACTAAGGATTTGTCAGGTTTACTTACGGCTGAGATTGTAAACTATAATCGAGGATAGACTTATAATCGAGAAGTTCGTGGCTAAATAATAACAGCCGCACGGGTCGATCTTTAAGGTTAAGCAACGCTTGCCAGGGTTGGTCTGTGGATAGGTGACCATCTTAATATAACGAGTTTCCTCCGTGCCTCGGAAAGTACGTTAAGCCGTTGGTCCCGGCTGTCATTTGTAGATCTTTGGCAGTCGTTACGGATTGTCAGAAGCCAGTAAATCTGACTCCAGTCTTGCCAAAAAGTACCGTGTTACCCAGTTAATGGGTTGTGGAGGTCTAGTAGGTAGCCGCTCCACGTAAAACACTGGTATTCAGCTAAATCCGGTTTGACTGGAAGTCGACACCAATATAGTTGGGAAAAGGCTAGGCAGATGATGAGATTGTAAACTAGAAATCAGCTAGAGGCAACATTTCTTCATTTTAGATGACTTAATTAAATCATCTCTACTAAAACAATATCTATACGTCAGTATCACTACATAATTATAAAACAAAATGCTCCGCCGCGTCTGTCTGTTCGCGATAAATTCAAAAACGACTGCACCGATTTTCATGCTGTTTTCACCAATAGATTAAACAACGTTTAATTACTTGCATGAAATAGGAACAGGTCAAAGGATACTTGGCGTCCTCAGGCTCTAGAGTCCAGAGCCTCTAAATAAGTTGGGCAGCCTCGTTCTAGAGGTCTAGATAAATTACCATCAGATTGTCAATAAACCTCAGGGCCTCAGTAATCAAGTTTCACCCAAACGTGAAGAGAAGTAAAAAACAGACAGAGAGAGATACTTTTGTATTTTATTATAATGATACCTACTTTTTCTTTTAAGGATGGGAAATCATCAAATGACTCCTGCCGCTCTGGACGGAGCAAAAGGGAGTGTCAGACTCTTACTGACTAAAACCCGTGTTCCTCCTAGTGCCCTTTGCGTTACAAGGCCGCGGTGACTGTTTCGAACGAATTTCACAACCCTGGCAGATTTTAATAATACTAGTATGGCTAAAAATATGGTTACATGTTATGAATAATCTTAGATAACGGAGACTGGAGAAGGTTGTGTAGCTTTTCTGGCCCAAAAATAATAAATGTACTTAACAATATGTAAAATAGAATCCCCCAACATTTCGCTTTAAGAAAGCAAGGTCTCTAAAGCCTAAATAATAATTAGTCACGTAGTTTCCAAACTAATTTGTATAAATAAAGAGAAACATGCTAAACTCAAACTCGTGTAGGCTGGTAACTTTGATATTAACCCTTAAAGCTTCGCGCAGACAGGCGCATTATGTTAATGTGACATTGTGACAGTCATTTTTTAGAGCAGGTACATAATATTACAGACGTACTCAATTACTATGAAAACTTGATGATGGATTTTCGCGTCATGCCAGTCCACACAATAAAATGCAACAGCTCTTCATAGAAAAGATTGAGTATTTAGAAAAATAAAAACTGTTACAGTGATTTTCGCATAGCTTTGTCCACGTCTGTGTGTGGGAGCCTTAACCCTTCCTACCACATCGGATTTGACAAGAACTGAGGTTAGATAAACTTAGCGTAATACCAAGGGTTACATTTGTATCAAAATGCTCTGGAATTAAAGCTATTGCTCTGATTTTAGGCTGAGCCCTGGACGAGTGATTACTCCAGGGAAATGTATTATGCTACGAGTGTATGCCAGATTAAAATTTTTGATTCGAAAATTAGAAATAAAACAGCGTATGAAGAATTAATTAAAATTGTAATTAATTTACTTTCGTGTGTAGTTTTCAAAAATGGAATTTTAAACTGAATTACCTGAGGGACGCGCTTTTTAATTTCCTTCTTTTTTTATTTTCACGTCTTAAATGGTGGTAGCTGAATAATTTCGCAGAATAAAGTATCATAGCATTTTTTTTTCTAGTGGACTAAAAATTTAAATATTTTGTTCATAATAAAATTCCTAGACTCAAGATTCCGCCAGTGCCAATGTTTGCCTATACTCGATACATAAAAAGAGCATATTAAAATTTATAGAAAACACTGTCGACGAAGGTAAACAAAGCCAGGGGCATGTTAATGTAAATCTATTTGATGTTCGTACTCCTTTGAGCTGCATATTTGTTTATGTAGTTCACAGTGTATTGATAGTTTTGGGTTGAAAGGTCTTAAGGGACGCAGGCCCTTGTGTCTTTTACAACCTTTTGTGCCGGAAGGTTTTGATATTTTTTAAGGAACTATCCTTTGTTGGGTCTCTTATTGTGGATACGAGTCGATGTTTGCACAATTTAGAGTGTTTATTATCCCCTCTGAGTGTTTGTGCGAATACGGATATAAAGTACATTATGTAGATGCAGATAAATTTTAGAATGCGATTTTGTTGATGATAGAACAGCGTATTAAAGAATTATTATCTTAGAAACTATTCGTAAAATTTGTAAATGAAGCATACAAGTTACCTACAATAAATGAAGCAACAACGTATAATATTATTTTCTATTTTTATGCACTTGTCATTTGCATGCCATTTCAACTATTTACGACACTTGGTAGAGATTGCCTAAAGAATTAAGTTCACCATTGTACCGGTATAGTTGCAAGAAGTTTTTATAAATAAATAAACAAAACCACTAACAAACGAAAAAAATAATTATTACCTAAATCAACGAGCTCTGTTAGACAGTCGGTCGTAAGGAAATTGGTTACCCAAATACTATTTTACTTATCTGGCCCTATTTGATTTATATTCGAAATAGCTAAAACTTAGTTCAAATATTGTATTTATTATACACAAAAATCTAGAGTAAAATTAAAATAAAAGAAGCCATATTCACCACAGGTAGGACATTTTTTTTTTCGATAGTTATTATATTTTTATTAAAATAATAATCTAATATTTAATATCAAGTTCTGAATAATAAACTTTATAAATGTGAATGTTTAAGTCATATAGAGTACTTTTTATCTCATTTGACAAGATCAGAATGCTAATTTTACTTATTTTTAAGCCACGTTCGAATTCGCATGTCAGTTGCAATTTGTCAAAAATGTATGGAATTTGAGGCTTTCATTGCGACTGAGATGCGAATGCAAACATTTCCTAAAAATTAGTAGAATTGGCCCTCAAAAACAGTTTTCACAAAATTAATATATGAATAGTTAAGAAATATCAAAATAAAATCAATCCGCTGTTCAACAAACACCAAGCCCTCACCCTAACCGACACATCGCAATTATGAAGACTGGCTGGTGGCGGCATCACAACGCTCCCCAGTCGCTTGGTGTTTACGTTACCGTTGCCATGGTAACTTTGTTTACTAATTGTCCTCCGGTGCGATAGCTACACGGATTCACGGATTTAGAGGAGGATCCGAATTCCGAGAGCACAAATATCACGGGGCTTCTCGATCCACATCGGTGATCAATACGAACAGGTAGTTTTACGGTTACGGTTCGAATAATATTTCGGTACTGCAATTTTATTATTTTTCCAAGAAGTGCGGATTACAATTCAGTTTTTAGTGCGTTCAATTTTAGTGCAAATTCTTGTTTTATGTGCGCGTTGTTGGCAGGAATAGATATTAAAACATCAACTTTCATGAATAACAATTCATTTTCAACGACGTCAAACCAGTTTATTCCAAACTCATAAAGATATCGATTACTTTTTTATTTTCATAATTATGATAACCGATTAAGCACGTTGCAGAATGTGTTGAAGAAAACAAAACAAATTCTATAAAACAGCATTCTAATTATCACAAAATATTAACTCTAAATGCCGATGAAATAGACACACAACTAAACGAGTCTCAATCCCAACTTTATTAATCCTGATTTTGCACTAATTATCCGCGCATGCATCGGAATTTCGGCGGCTTTTTCAAGCCGGGCTTAATTTTCGCAACCGTCCGTCCGCTGTCGAATGTGCCAGTCCCTTGATGTGCCTTGACGTTCGGCTACTTTGATGTGCACCGGCTTGCAGAGACAAGTACAACATAAAAAATATAATTTATTTTTCAGTGATGCAGTGATGCTATGTATTTTAAAAGTAATTTCGACTGTGAATCTGAGGTGAGAAGTGTGGGAAATGTAGGGTTTGGATTTTAAGACAATATTTTTTGTATTTAACATAAAAAAATATAGTTCTTTTAATTCCGTATATTCTTTGCCATAAGTAGTTTGTTATGTTCTGATAAAAACAGAGAGCTGACTTTATCACCGAAATTGGTAGGTATAGATAGATTCAGTGGCTAATTAGGTACCGCAATGATAGACCAAAGTTTCTATTAAACATTGCTTCTCTGTTGCTTGTTTCAAAGCACAAGTCCTAAAAACAAAACTTATCATATTTTACTTAAAGGTTGCACAGTATTATTAACCTAACTAATTTTCTTTATTCCTGTGTTAGTCTAAAATAGCCTGTAATTCAGTCATGTAAAGTCCATAGTCAATACCAGAATAAGTTTGCAAAAAGCACACCACGGCATCCAGTGGACTCGTTACAAAGGAATGTCCAAAACGCCTCAGCTGTCTGAGCGACGAAATGCAATAATTGAAGGAAAAACTCACTGAAATATTGTGTAATTATATTTGGACGCTGACAATTTATCTGGACGAGCAAAAACTTATCTGGTGTAAAGATTGACAGCGCATTGGCGTCATTTCGTCGTTTCTTTGGACACGACGCTGACTGGCTAACTCACATAGTTCTCGGGCCACAGCCTTCCGTTTTTACACTTTTAGATTTATTTATTTTCATTCATTTACCTGCTTCGGTTGTTTTAAATAGCGTTGAAAAACTATAACTGGTTTTTCCTATATTTGTCCTCTCATTGCTTGCTTGTTCGCTGCCAAACGAATAATGCTTACTTTGGGCGCTCCTATTGGTCGTTGCCTGATGATATAATCCTCTACATATTCGCTATCTAACACTAAAATATTTTTTCAGTTCGAACCTGTAGTTGAGATAGAGGTATCAATCAATAAAACCGTTAGGTAACCAAACTTTTGATTTGAAGTTTACGTCACACAAGGTCAAGTTACAAAACGCAAGACAATGTTTAGAAAGCCCCAAACTTGCTCTTACGCAACTGTTATCAAAGATAAAGCAAATTCCAACAATGTGTTCGTATCGACTTTCATCACAAAACAAAACTATCATGTTTTCCTACAACTTTGGGAACTTGAATAGTAAAGAGCTTGATTAATTGCCCCTTTAGACCGTATATATGCTGTGTTTTGTCGAGATGGTGGCAAGGTACATGAAGTGACATGTTCCATGCGTCAAATGTTAGGACGCCCACCGGAGCGCGCACGCACCGCGTCCCTTTGAGCAATAAAATTCCTAAATCAGATAATAAAAATTTGACATTATTGACAATGTCCCATACGATGTGTAGATAATGTTTATCGTATATGTATTTGTTAAGATACTTTTAATAGAAATCATATACTTACCGAATACTCTTAGAGCTTTCAAAAACGATTCAAATACCTACTTGATAACGCAGTACCTACCTTTCTTTTGATAAATCTTTTGATTTCACAATGCAAGTAATAGTTCTTATATTTTTTTTGGAGTTCTATTTACACATATAAAAAATAATTAAAATAATACTTTAAGGTTTTACTTTAAAAACTATTTCGTTACTTCAATTTAATTAAATTTATGTTCTTAGAGTTTTACATATTCTACGTCGCACCGCAATTGCCTTTAGTCGAATTCCTTAATAGTAGAGTCAAATATTCCGACGGTGAGAATATTGTAATTTTATTTATTAAACACCAGCATGGAACTTTAAATAGCCACCATTCTGGGAAATTTAATTGTGGCATTTCTTTACCAGCAAATATACCAATCGGTACTTTCGGTAGTTGGTACGAATAGAAAAATAATATCAGGTTTTAAACGTCTCAAAGTGTTTTTAAGTAGTTATTCTTTAAACTACATTGAAAATTTTATGATAAGGCTAAATAATACGTCAGACAATCTAAAAGATCAATATTTGGGCTAATTTGATTTTGTTTTAGTAATAAATTGGTAATTAAAAAAAAAAAAAAAAAAGACACTGGAACATTGATAACACTGAAAAAAAAACACAGAACTAATGTGATACCAATAAGTTTAAACGTCAAAAACTGATTGGTTAAGAAGGCGCTATGCACTAATCATATCGCCTTATCCAGAAACGCTAAAGTAAAAGGGGCAATTCAATTATTATTTTTTTAACGCTAACTCATCCATCTAATACCTTTAAACGAACAATTCTTATATATTTATATGTATATACCTATATGTATAATCTGAATGTCGGAAACGGCTCCAACGATTTTCATTAAATTTAGAATACAGGGGGTTTCGGGAGCTATAAATAGATCTAGCTAGGTTTCCTTTTTAGAAAAAGTCTTTAAAAAATCCTAGTCTGAAAGGTCATCCAGGTACTAAAACATAAAGAACTGAAAATGAATACCAAAATCATTACAAAAACGCGGCCAAGTGCGAGTCGGACTCGCACATGAAGGGTTCCGTACCATAAACCTTAATTTTATTATTTGTTGTTATAGCGGCAATAGATATACACAATCTGTGAAAATTTCAAGTGTCTACCTATTACGGTTCTTGAGATACAGCCCTCTGACAGACGGACGGACGGACGGACAGCGGAGGCTTATTAATACGGAACCCTAAAAACGGTTTACAACATCGGTTTACTACTGCGAACTTCTGCTTACCACAAGCAAACCTACTAAGGAAATTTTAATAGGATTACTGATTTACAGCGCTTTTGCGTTAAGTCGACGTTCAAATTAAGTCAAGACCCAAACATTCACCAATTGTACTTCGTTACTTGCTTTATTATATGCCCTTTACTGCTTCTCCAATAGGAAATTGCGAATAACTATTTCGGTGACGATATTCCCTTGCCCACTTGGACTCGAATTTATAGAGGTCTATCCAATACTCACTGGTGCTATCGTTTTAGATAGAATTTAAGCGAGTCCTTATATTATTTGTGGAAATGTGCCTTATTTTTGAATTGAAGTTCGATTCGCTGTAGCTTAGTAGGACTTTCAACTATTACAAGTTGAACTGCATCTAATAGTGGTCTACAAGTTTATGTTTATTGTTTCAATCTTAGAGTGGTTTTAAGCCTCTATTGTTGGTAACGATCAATAAGTTCTTATCGTCATTGTCTTTTATACTGTTCTCAACGCTGACTTGAGTCTCAGCGTTATCATCATGCTTAGTTTTATAATAACACACTATGTCACTATGTGTTATGTATATGTATGTGTATGTGTATGTTCACTAATCATAATTGGCTAGTTTATTCTTTTAAAACTGATCGATTCTATTTAGCTACTAAAAATCTTTGTTATTCATCGCAGTAGAACACGCAGTAAGGAATGAACCACTAGTCTTTAATTAGTTGTTCATTCCTCACTTCATGTTGTTCATCTCCCGAAAAAGTCATTTATTATTCCTAAAACGTCCCTTCCGCCTATCTCGTTTTTTTTTTTTTTTTTTTTTTTACTATTGATAGGCACGCGTTTGACCACTATCTCACCTGATGGTAAGCGAGGATGTGGTCGAAGATGGAGCACGCTTGCCTAGAAATAACCTATTCACTCTTGATTTAAAGACTCCCAGGTTGTAGCTATCAGGAAACACAGACTCCGGCAGGGAATTCCACTCCTTAGCTGTACGCACTATGAATGTGTTCCCAAAACGTTTTGTGTTTTGTGGCTCGTACAATAAATTCACCAAAATATTCGTGGGCATCTACTTAATTTCATCCATATTCATTCTACCCCATTACCGTGAAACATACTAAATCATGGCAGGCATTAGCAAGCATTATAAAGTAAAGCCCCGTATCAGCGTTTACCGATGTCCCTTTACGGAAGGTCCGTGTTAGCATCAAACATCTTTAGCTAACCCAGTTTGTTGTGTTAAAACTTCTATTCGCATCCCCTACCATGGGCCTGTGAAGATGCTTTTAATATTTTTTTCTGAATAGAAAATACTGTCGACCATTTCAGTACTGCAAATGACTCTCAACCACAGTGTGGTGCACGGTGTGTCAATTGATCATGGCATTATTAGTAATATGTTAACAAGTTCAAAATATTGGAAACCGATGCTAACTTTTGTGTGACTTTTAAGATATTTTTATTCTATTAACTGCTACAACTAGATGATAATTGGAAATAATGGAATAATTGGAAATAATCTTTCCCCGCAATGGGACATAACGTAACTTCTAAAACATGGTTTATGACATTACGTAGACAATATCCATTTATTTTATTATTTAACACATATTCAAAGCTGCAACCAGTGGTAGGCGCCATGAATGCTAACAGGCCGACCGCAAACGGGTCAATGGAGCCCTTTGATCCACACTCTCACCTGTCTTCCCTGAGTGCCCTGGTCTTTCGCAGACTAGACACTTTAGCCTCTACTCAAGCCAGCCCATAGGATAGGGGCGATGTTTACTTTATCTCTCTATGCAACATACAATATACAGAGGCACAATGGAAACGTGTTACGTAAGCCTCGTTGACGTACCATGGCCTATATCGGAAGTCTACTAAGAACTATGTTGTGCATAGTTTTTACGTACCTATACTGTCGGAAACAAGATTTAGTGTGTGCTACATTTACTTTGTAAAAAATAAATCTAACATTTTCGCCCAAATTGCCTATGTAGCTAGATTGGAAATGTTGGTCATGTAATAAATAAAATGGGCTACATAAAATAGGGGCACATTTAAATATAAATGCTTTTTCACGCCGACACGTCACCGTATTGAATAATTACAACAGATGTTACATAAAATATTAAAATACTTTAATAGGACGTCATAAAAATAAAAGCTTATAACTATGAATCTTAGTAATCCGGTGTGAAAGGAAAATCATAACAGTTTGATATAATTTATTAATCACGAGTGTTGGGTATAAACGTGACAAAATAAAACGCATAAAAAGTTGGACAACGTTATCGTTTTGTTATTTTTTTTTCCTTTTTGAACTGAGAAATGTTTTTGTAAAATATTTTGTGAATATGTTCAATGAGCGACCGATAAAAAGGGGTGTTGGTATTTTGTGGGTCCGGTCTCGATTTGAATCATAATAGTGTTTGAAATTTATTTGCTCGTAAAACGGGAGTGTTACCGGGTTGGCTTGTGACAAAGGCGGTTTTATCGTGGCCGGTGAGCGATCGTAAATTTTACTTCGGCTGTCAAAACATAGTGTGGTGCGAGCCTTATTCCTGTGGAGTACTCCGATACACATTCAGTGACTCATATTTAGTGCTTAGTATATAGCCTATCACTTTTTATGTGGTACAAAAAAATAAGTAAATTACGACAGGTTATAAAATAATAACTTTTCCCTCGAGGTCCCTAACTAAAACAGGTCTAACATAAATATATTAACCTCCATTTGGGGCAGTACACTAAAAATAAGACTGTTACCTATTACCGTTAGCAGTAGTACAAGGCTCTACCTTTCCATTGGCATTATGTATTTATATTAATAATAATGCCAATCAAGTTTATTGTTTGAGAATTATGAAATCAAAACTTCGTTTAGTACCAATAAAAAAGCAATAAAACAAACAAGTAGCTAGAAATATTGAAGTGCTTGACGTTAGAATCAGTTACAATGACAAGTCAAATTATTATGGCATCGCAGTCGACCTAAACGACTAGGGTTACGAATATGAGAGGTCTGATCCGAAAAGACATCAACATTTTTGCAAACTTGGTTATTTATGAACACTTTATAAGCAATAAAATTTGATATTTCAAATGGTTTTCTTATAAACGTAAGCGGTAAATCATTAAATATGACACAACAGGTACCATTTCGTATAACGTTATAAGAAAACGGGGTACAATAAGCAATTTGAGTTGGCGTAAAAGGGACCGTTGTTGTCCTAATTTAGTACAATCATTATGCATATTGTATGCCCCACTTGGCTTTGTTTCTCGATAAACAGTGGTCGTTTTCCCCGAGTTTTCCCTTTTCCCGCTTTTTTATTATTAAGAGGCCGCATTTACCTGCGGATGTAAGTTCCAGCTGTACAGTCGGAACCACAAAAGGTACTTGCTTTTTGAAGCTGTTTCTTTATGCAATTTTACTGTCCAGATTAACGTGATCTTCTGATACGTCATTTCTTTTTTAATCATTGTTTTATTTCTTGAATCAATAACTTGGAGAGTTTAATAATTTCATATTCTTATTATTCAAAAGCTTACGAAACCTATCTGTAGAAAAAAAACGTTTGAATAAATAAATGGAAAAACAAAGAGCCGTTACAATTCCTCTACGTTTTTATCCAAGACAATTTATCATTACTCAAAGAAAGCTTTAACAAATTCTTAGTCAAAAAACACAATAATGTTAACATTCTTTCCACGCGAACACCAAAAAGAGTAAAAGATCTTTCCTTGTTCCCCTAGTTAAACAAACAAATTATTCTGTTTTTGATTGTACAAAGATTCAGTAGAGCTCGGGCATCGTTCTCAATATTGTCTTGGTAATAGGCAAGATGCTTTCCCAGCCATATTCCGGATCCTGCCGAAATAAAATTAGCCTTAGGGTAATAAATTCAAATCACAGCCCACCGTAATTTCAGCCTCCTTTTTCACAAGAAGATATTCGTTGTGGAATCCTTAATTCGGTTTCGTTTCGCTATTGTGGTTCCTTCGGCTGTCATTTTTCGCTTTGTGTCTTGTATTTTTGTTAGAAAACGACCGGAAAAGTCTTTAATGAACGTTAAATACTTTGAAAGATCAAAAGTTAAAAATTAGGCAACCTTTAATAATGCCGAGTTATTGTTTTGAACTTTTGTTCGGAACTGTACCTTGTGGCAACCCTTTCTTTCATTTGTAAGGACTAAGTAAAACACAATTGTTTTGGAAAAGTTTACTGACAAACAGTTAGTATAAAAAAACATAAACCTGCCATATTTGTGAAGGTCATTCTATTTAGTGACTCATCATCATCTTCATCTTCATCATATCAGCTAAAAGACGTCCATGGCTGGACATAGGTCTCCCCCAAGTGTTGCCTCAACAACCGGTCCTGTGCGTTTCGCATCCATCGGCTACCCGCGACCCTCACCAGGTCCACATTGTGCACGGCTTTCTGACGGTGCTGCTTCCGGTACACGGTCGCCACTCCAGAACTTTTCAGCCCCATCGGCCATCTGTTCTACAAGCCATGTGCATTGCCCACTGTCACTTCAGTTTGGCGATCCTTCGGGCTATGTTAGTAACCTTAATGAATATCTGTTTTGTAAATATACTATTTGAAATCGCGACGTTTTAGACATACTACGGTACCACCCAAAAAAAAAAAAGAATGAAGACTCATATTGGAATCAAATTGATGATCAAAGTGTACAACTTAATTTATCGCAAATCTTTCGCAAGAACCTAAGAGTCATACCCTACTACTATTTCATTTGATGACAAGCTAGAAACACTAATTTATGCATGTTCATGGCTAGAGTTATAAATCATAATCTTAACGTATGAGTATGCCTGCGACATCCGTCGAAGTTTCAGCACTAGCGCAATCGATATCTTATCGAATCATGTTACTGGCAAAATATTATTCCAGACAATTTTGGATTAGACTAAATTTAAACGCGAAGCCTCATGATAGACTGCATCTGAAAGTGTTGTCTTATCGTCATGTACCTTAATACAAATGAGCGTGCGAATATTTTACCTTCCACAACATTTTTAGGGTTTCAAACATCCGTAAAAAACGGAACCCTTATAGAAGCACTCGAGTCTGTGTGTCCGTCTGTCACAGCCAGTTTTCTCGGGATCTACTGGACCGATCCTGTTAAAATTTAGTACATATATGGAATTTTGTGACCCAAATACGGAAGCGTTACGTAAATAAATAAATTTTTAGTACGAGGGTCACTTTTGGAGGCCAAACTAGAAAATTAAACACGTTTTTCAAACACATATCAAATGAAAGAGCTTACTATGAGGGTTTTAATTACATTTTTTATATTTTTAAAATAAATAGTTTTGAAGTTATTCTAGAAATTAGACCGAAAATAACTATTCCCCCACCCCTTATCTCCAAAAGCACTAAGCCTAAAATTTTATTTTTATTGAATTATTATTACGTCGGCTTATTGCAAGATGTCATTATGTGACATATTCACTATTCTGAGATAAACGGTATTTTAGTTCGATTTAGTTAGTGGTTATGTTGATTTGCCCATATTATCCTAAATATAATTACGGTGACGAAAAATTTAATGTTTCCGATTAGCCTAATATGTATTTTAATAAAAACAAGTGAGGGTCGCTAACCGTACAAAGTTATTTATTTTTTTAAAACACAAAATAAAAGTTAATGACTTCTGGCTACTGTAGGTCTGTTCGGTATGTGACTTAATTATTTCTTAAATTGTAATAAAACAACGAAAATATAATCAAATGTTTATTTTATAAAAAGGGTAACCAGTATTATATTAAACAAAACAATGCTAGCCATATGAAAAACAAATTAAATTCTTCCAAAAAAACAAAATAACAATTTTTTATCACAAAAAACTTCCCATGTAAGTCAGTCTTCGAATAAACAGGTAATTAACAGAGCTAATTCAAATGAATAAGCAATTGGAAGTTTAATAATCAAAACGAAATAAATTGTGAAAAATAAACAAAAACAATTCTCTCTTAAAACTTGTCATAAGCAATTACTCATTCAATAGCAAATATAAATATTGTAAATACTAGCGACAACTTACATAGTCTCAAAAGTTATATAAAATAATAGGTATTAAAATTAAAATATTTTTCTTCTCCGTATTGCTATCAGTCATCTTATTTTTTAATAAAAAGTAGGAACTGGGGTAAAAACCGTACAAAAACATAAAAACGTTAGATACCTTTAGACTAAACATCATTTTCTGTATCAGAGAATTCTTCTTCAGGAATATAATCTGGACCTTCTTTGTCAGGTAAATTACCAGTATTATACCAATGGTGTAGTTCTGCAGGTATAATTCTTTCGTTGCACATTTTTATTAAATCTTTTTTCTTTGATTCTATAATTGGAAGCTTCCTGGTATATGCTTTTTTAAGGGAATAGCTATCGTAGTCAAAAACACTTTCAGCATCGTTGTGCTTGCGCTTTCGTAGGCATACTAAAAAGTATTAGACACAATAGATGTTTCCTTTTTCGATATGTCCATTTCTTTATAATCGGAAAGGTAATCATACCTATATTGGACAATGTTAAGCCGCTTTTTTTCAAACTTGAAGTACCTTTTGTCCTTCAGAGTCAATTGACCTATTAACCATTAAGTTGTTTCTTAGCTCTTTTAGGTCCAAGATATCAGAGTTTCTCATTACAATAGGTTCATAGGGCTTCTTTGCTATATTTTCTTGTTTAGTTTTCTGTTCGATCTAGCTAATCTTATAACATTACAGAGGTCTATCATAGAAAAAATTGGCATAAGACGCATCTGATTTTCGATAGCGCTATGCATACTATCGACCTCCATATGCGTGTGACCCGATTCTAAATACTTATGATCAATCACCTCGAGATTGGTAACTTGAACTATGTATAACATTAAGCATAACAGAAACTGGTTTCGATTTTGACCTCCGAAAGTATCAGAAAATATAGATATTATATTTCGGTAACTGTTGGAGGTAGACGTTGGATCCAAAGATAAAGTGCGGTTCCGACTTCATCACTTCCTTTTTTTCCATCTACTTCAGACCATAAGTAACAAAACCCATCATTTGGAGAACGGGCTTCATAAATGGTAGCATTGTAAACGTTTAATTTACGCAGGTAGTAAAGTAGAGAAACGTTACCAGTCGGCAAGTGCAAAACTTTTTGTAAGTCGATCGTAAGAGAGTTAAAACTGTTATCTTCATTTGCCCGAAGTTTACCCAACTCTTTAGCTTCTCCACTTTGCTCTTTTAAAGACATGTGCTCATCATACTTTTGCTGCAAAACAGCAAGGTCGGAGGCGTTTTCAGCTTTGGCTCGGACATATTTATGGCACATTAAACATTGGTCCTTCTTGGGTTTATGAAAATCTAAATTGTACTGAGTACAAAAAATGTTGCGATACACATTGATGGAAACAGGCGTTCTAGATGCATTTTTACATTTTTCTTGGTATAGTTCTTGGTGGAGATGGAAAGATTGCTATCTAAATACATTTTAGATGATGTTTTTCTGCAATAATGCGACTCCATCTTAGGGAAAGCCTCGATGTGTTCTTTGACGAATTCTACATCTATTTCTTTTGTTTTATTGACTGGTTCATGCTTGCCACGTCTGTCCTGAGCTATAAAAGAGCCTGATGTTCCTACTTCTGAAAATGCCTTATTAAAATCTAAGTAATAAGTCGAAGTACTGGAAAACCAACATGCATGTAGATAAGCAGATAGAAATCATTGCTAAATAAGGAGCTGAACAAGCGTGAAGGTAAGTTAAATAGTAGGCCGCAAGAAAATAAGTCCTAGCTATATAGTGGTTAATTATTATCTACCTACCTGCCATTTTTACTTTCAATCAGTTCGGTAAAACGAGAATCTCGTAAAATGTAGGTAGGTACATAGGTAAATTCAAAGTAAGTGGAAAGATAAGATGGTACTTACATTTTCTGTAGAAATTTCCTCTACAATAATATTAATATTCTCCTTATTATGGTTCAATTGCTCTAACATCTTGCTTCCTCGTACTGGTTTAAAACATTTATTTCGCTCCATTTTGTCAAAAATCATTAACTTCTTATAACACGCGTGGTAGTCAACGTATCTCGCCTCGAACTGAGCGAGCGAGCCAGTCAGCCGCGCTCACGCAAAGTTCTCTTTCGCCCCGCGCAAACCCACCCTCACCCGCATTCGTCCTTTTTCCAACGTTCCTTAGACAAGCTGTTTTGCCGTATTTTACCTAACCATGAATAACTCACCAAACTACAATCGAGGATCGACGTAGCTTGCAGGAAGTTACTATATTCTATTAACCGATGTTAATTTAATTAAATTATGGGATCGAAAAAATAAAGAAGTAACCAAAAACCATAAATGATTTTAGGGAAATCTTAAATATCATGATTTATATAAGATTCATTTCGATAAAATTCATTAAGATTACTTATTGTGCACTTGTGATCAATTATTCACAACAGAAAGTAATTAAATGCAAATAATGAACTTTATCAAACCTATTTCTAAGCTATTTATGCTACACTTATTTCGATAAAGTTAACTACATGGTAAAAATGAGTTTTGTATAATGTGTATGTTAATATTTTAATAATTATCTATATAATAAAAATAACTTTTGCAGCTTAGTGATTTTTTGAAAATGGCTGATTTCCAAAGTTGCAGTTATGGATTTAATGGCAAGGCCGTAAAGCCTAAAATTGACTAGATAGAAATTAGTGAGTTTTTGCCTTTTGTAGAACGTGTCAAAAGAAGTCCACTATAGATAAAAACGTATTTAGTGACATTTTGCAGTTAATGAGTTCTTGCAATAAGCCGACGATTAGTTCTATACCTAAAAATTACAAGAAACCCTGTTAGAAGTCGACAGTCTTCAAATAATATGTTAAAAAAAAATGATAATGGTTCGGAACCATATGCAGGCGAGTCCGACTCGCACTTGGTCAGTTTAGGATAATCAAACCTAATTTACATTAGCCGTGCCTTTTTAGGTATATGAAATTAGTTTAAAAATATATCACGTAAATAAACCTCACAAGTTCACAGCTTATCAACGAGATACTGATTCAGTCTTTTTAATTTCGATGATATCTTTTTTATTTAATCATGATTATTTAATCCAAGCTACACGTGACAAATCCGTTACCAACAGAAAAAGTTTACATATCAGGACAAAATCACATTAACAAAAGGCGAAACTAATTTACCCAGTTGGACGAACTAGGAGAAGCTGGAATAAACTAGCTTATCCGAAAATCAGATTTGCCCGGCAACAGATACATAAATATCAGCGCCATCTACTGGAATTCTTGCGAGATGCATTAATCATTCGGGCTCTCCATTACCGACAATGTTTGTTTTAACTTGCCAACTACGGAACTCCATATTAGATTGTACCCATCAGCTATTGGTTCCGTAGTGATCTGTGTTTACGTTTTGCTGAATAGGCTGTTATTAAGTGAATACGCGTCTGCATTCATATTTGAAATTGCGATTGTAAACGTCAGTAATTCCGGATGGGAGTGTATGATATGGACAAAAGGGAGCCAAAACTATTGGATATTTCAAATTAGTAAAACTAATCAATAAAAAGTGAATTAGGTGAAAGAGATTAGACAACAAATTAACTTAAATTAAATAAGAATAGTTTGAAAGAACTTCATTATTAGATACTCAATGTCTACGAGAATTTAAAGCTAATTTGAAACACTAGCGCGTTCGTGTAGCTCAACGGAAAATGGAAATTCAATATCCATCCTTTTCATGAACTCAATAAAGTTGCTTTAGAAATTCGCTGTTTAATCAGAACATAAAATTGTATGATAAAGCAGCTCAGCTTACTTTCATACATATAACGATTTTGTTTTGCTACTCATACTTAATGTGTAGGTCTGAAACATAGGTACCAAAAACTTATTGATAATAACAAACCAAAAGGCGTCAAAATATCGTAGCTCAAGTAGTATTAGATTTATGTACATACTTATGTACTTATACGGTACAGTATACACGAGGGATGGTCAACACGTGACAAGCATGATAAATGAGGAGTTCGGGATCATGCCTCTAGGGACCCCCTTTGGCTGAAAGCGGCTATACAGAAAGAAACCTAGCAACATCCGAAAAAAATCACATCAAACTCAACCCTATTCTTTATCACACAAAACATGTTTTACAATACGTACAACTTAAAGTTAAAACTCCATAAAAATTCAGAAGCTACCACGAATTAGTGTTGCAAAAAGTAACTAAAGTGGATGACCGCAATACCAAAACAGATCTTGTGATTCACATGGTAAGATTTGAAATTGTGTGAGGGTTTCCGCATGAAAAGCTGGCTCTTGGAGATCAGAAAGCAAAATGTAGAATCCGAGACAGAGTCAAGTCAAAGACGGGCGTGAGTGTAAGCACAGAATATTTTTAGTGAACCCAAACTAAGTGGCCCGACGGAATAAATCATGCAATTTCGTGATATTTAATTCGGGCTCAACTCCGTATACCTATAGTCTGTATTTCGTAGTTTTGCGTAACATCGGTGGCTAGGTAATTGTATTGGTATTATGCGAGCAGACTGTAGAGGTTTTGGTTTAGTTGAACTAGAAACTGATTTTGTGAGTTGAAAGAAATCTTTTCCTGTAATCTTTGAAGCTTAGAAGATAGATACGATATAAGGCTTCTCGTGCTTTTTTATTTGAATACACAATGTGGTTTTAATTCTACAAGACTACATCCTATCAAAACTTTGATGGTATGTAGCCTTGTAGCAGCTAACTACTAGTGAGCCAACTTTTCAATTTTTACAGCGGTATAATTTATATATCCTTCTAAACACTCTTCTCCTGCGTTGCCTCGAACCAGGATCTCAAGTCTGCTATTTTTTATAAATTACAACACGATCCCATTGTCATTTTGCTAAAAGTTCGTAATCTGCTAATTCATAATGGTCGATCACTGGTCGGATAATGGTCTCGTAATAGAATCGTTGTAGAAAGACATTTTCGTATTGGTTTTATTATAAAACTCGTTTGTAGATATGATTTTTGAAAAAATACTACTAAATTTGAACATTAAGTTATGCCAGATTTCTTTTATATAATATATATTCATTTCAATGGAGTGTCAGTGGTTGACCGTTGGAAAGTCATAATGACGCTTTAATATTAGTAGATTTCCAAACTTATCAAAATCAACAATTATGAAATCAATGATAGACCATTCTGACACTATTATAATAGCAGACTTGAGGCCCAGTCCTCGTGCTGCACGTCCATGTCATCCTGCCAGCGCTTTTTGGGCCTGCCACGGCGACGTTGTCCATCCCCTGGCGACCATTGCTTCAGGATTTTTGCCCAGCGGCCATCATGCATGCGGCCAACATGACTAGCCCAATTGTATCTGGCAGCCTTTATTATACAATAATATTAGCTATAAGTAATCAGGAAATATTCGTAAACCATTACATATTTTACAGCGTATCCTTAAACCATTTGCTGGAAGAAGAAAAATAAAGTCAATACTCGTTGGTCAGTTCATTGCACCTACCCCCAATATTTGTTTAGAACACATAGGTAATGTTTTGAAAGCAAACTCATAAAGTGCAATGGACCCAACAGATACACCTTGTTCACGTTGCAGATATGTTAAGACATAAAATGGTATTATTTGTCGATTCGGAACGCCTTCGTCGTATTTACTTGTTACTGTGACAGAACTTACAAATGTGGGTATAACGTGTGAATGTGCGGTGTGGCTTATGTTTTGTTTTTTATTCATGTTGGGAACAGTTCTCGATGTTATTCATGATTGATTTATAGTATATCAATCATGAATATTACCGTGAATTTTACCTGTAACAGTAGGTATCTATTAAATTTAAGGAAAGTTCGGGTTCTAAAAATGTATTTCACATAGACCCAAATGAACATTAATGAAACGTCAGAAGCTAGTGTACGATTTGAATTGGTCTTCTATGCAGAAGAAATTGATCGTGTTTTTTTTTAAACCCCATGTTTACCCTTTTATAAAAATAATTGGTTTTTACAATGTTATCACGTCTTCTTGACTTAAGGTCTAATAACCAATAGCTGGGGCAGAGAGCGTCCACAGTAGATCTCCCTCGCGAACGGTCTTGATTTTCACGCTTCACTTCACTCCACGTCATTCTGATGCTCGTCGCTTCTGCCAACACGGTGCGTCGCCAGGTTTGCCGGAGACGGCCAAGCTTCCTTATACCTTGAGGATTCCAATCCATGGCCTGTTTGGAAGTAGGATCGGATGTTATCATGTAACAGTGTTAAAATAAAGATACTTTGAGATGACACAAAGTATTAATTGAAAAACAAGGGCCGAAATTGAAAGGAATCAATGAGTCTGCGGAGTGTAAAATGCGCTAATATATTATTCACACTAGATACCACTACCACTAAACAGTAAAAAACAAAGCTCTTTCTAAACATTAGTAACGTATTTCATTAAAAATCTTCACAACCACTAGACAAAGTTATTGAAAAAATTCAATATTTTGGGCTATTTCGAAATTGGCTAACTCGGAAAATCATTTAGATTCTAAACGCGTTGCGGTCCCGAGGCTTAAAAATATTGGCTCTGCAAGCAATAAGCGGTATGGCTGCAGAATAGTAGACGATCGTTATAAGGAGTTATGCGACCGTTTTGGATAGACGCCTTTGTCCATGTGGTCTTTGGAAAACATTATGGGAGTTTCTCTTGTTGTGTCCTGCTTACAAACGGTGCTCGCGCTGTATCGAAATTGTTTCGAGCCGCTTACAGAGATAATGGTTCTAAAATAACAATATGTACTTACGTAAACAAATACAGACCACTTCACATCATTAATATTTTGTTTAAGCACTTGTTTAACAAAATACTTCGATATAGAATTTCGTGGAAACGTTATTTGAGAGAAAATTCAACAGGCTTCTCGTTTTAAAGCCCTTTGATTAACCGTTAAAAACTCAAAACGAGTTCCAGAGAATTTATAAATTATATTTATTACAAAAGTCAAACAATTTCTTTTCCTTCAGGAAAATTATTTTCCTTTTTCATTACGACGTGCCCCTAAGAAATTTAGTACCAAGTAACGTTCAAATAGTTTCCACAAAATTGCGAGCCTTAAGTGATGACAAAAAGGACGAGACACAAAGAAGACCGTTGTGTATTGAAAAAGAAATAATCTCTCTTAATTGCGGCTCGGTTTTTGATCCATGACTCCGGTAATCGAAAAGGGTCTGTCGATTTTTCCGTCATAAGACGAACCCTTTGAAAATGACCCGCATTTGGCAAAAAATATCTTTGCATTCAGAGGCGTCGCGTCCGGCGTCCTTCCTTTCACCGTCCGTGGTTGATTGCGTTCGACCCGTGAATAATACCCACTTTGTGCCCAATAAAAGTTTTCCTCCCTTCGTCGATATTGGAAACAATGGCTTTGACTCACAATTTTCTGTCGCAGCCGAGGCAGCGGCGGAAACGGTTGGGATTATATCGTTCTTTTGATTTGAGGGTAAACGTGATATCGTTCCAAATGAGCCACCCCAACTCTAGTGCTTCTGATTATTTATTAAGTTTTTTGTATGTGGAGTTGTTGTGTTGCCCGGGACCCAGACAACTTTCAATACAACATAGGTACCTTTCTTTCTTTCGTTAGCGAGTTTTATTTTACATTTATAGACAGTTTTTTTACATCGAATACTTGAAATTATGCTTCCAGTTTTCCAATCCCTGTCTATATAACAAATTCCCCAAAACAAGAACTGTTATATCTGTTGAACAACATAATTATATTGAGAACACGAAACGTTTTCAACAAAGCTCCTCGACAGAAAATATACGAGCATGTTTCATATATATGACCTCGTAAACACAAAACATTTGACAGAACAAACCCAACATGGAAAGATAATGTTGATACCGAAAGGCATAAATTTTTACCGGTCGATTAAACAATGGCCAAGGCGAAGCATCCTCAAATTAGACAAAGGCGGTATTAATACGGAAGCCATTAAATTGAGATAAGCGATGAGGCAGATTGGGCGGCGCCCTTCTCTCGGTATTAGCCCGAGAGTCCTGATAAGTGAGAGACTGGGGGTTTTGCGGGAAATATCATAGATCAATGACGGGAAAAGAATCGACGCTTGTAATTTTATAGCGTTGGGACGTGCGGGCTTTCCCGGTTGTGTTGTTTTGGCGAGATTAGGTAAACAACTCCGAATTTGGAACATAAACAGCGGGTATTGAGCTAAAGGATTGTGGATTGCTGAAATGTTTATATTTGAAAGTGAACAGCAATTAGAAAACACGTACTCATATACTGGTTTTCTATTACGGTTCCTCAAATAATCAGCCGAGTGTTCTTGATAAGCTTTGCCTTTACAAAGCCGTGCATTTTTACAGCACCGATAATCCCAATAAAATCGCAATCAGTGCAACTATCTGCAGTCAATAATTAATTTAATCTATGTATAGGGTATTGGTGTCCAGGGTTTCTATATCGCTGGTAATTGGAACGCCGCCGGCCCCGGTTTGTCGTCCGACAATCAACACGACGTGATACGAAATCCGATGCGTTCGCTTCAGATTACCGAGCAGTAATCATTGTCATGGACCAATCATTGAGCTTTAACTTGCTGTAAATGTGACTTTATCTAAGTATTTATTGGTTGATGGGAAATAGAGTTTTCACCCGCGTGGTGTGTAAGCCTTGTTATCAACTTGGATTGATTGTACAGGGGTGCAATGGGAAAGCTTTGAAATTGATCGGAGCATTATGCATGAGATCGGTCAAATATATCAAAGCACAAACAATTTTTTTTTTTAAGCCTCACGTTTGACCACTATCACACCTGATGGTTAGCGATTATGTGGTCGAAGATGGAGTACCCTTGCCTAGGAGTAACCTATTCACTCTTGACTTAAAGACGAAGGTTGCAGGTCCTTTATTCAAGGTACTTGATTCAAAAAACTTCTATTCTCATCATCTGCCTAGCCTTTTCCCAACTATATTGGGGTCGGCTTCCAGTCAAACCGGATTCAGCTGAATACCAGTGTTTTACGTGGAGCGGCTGCCTACCAGACCTCCACAACCCATTAACTGGGTAACACGGTACTTCTTGGCAAGACTGGAGTCAGATTTACTGGCTTCTGACAATCCGTAACGACTGCCAAAGATCTACAAATGACAGCCGGGACCAACGGCTTAACGTGAAATCCGAGGCACGGAGGAAACTCGGTATATTAAGATGGTCACCCATCCACAGACCAACCTTGGCAAGCGTTGCTTAACCTTAAAAAAAAAAACTTCTATTCTGTTTTCATTATTTGCCTAGCCTTTATACAACTATATTGGGTTCAGCTTCAAGTTTAATCGAATGCAGTGGATTGCCAATATTTCGACTGAGATTGCTGCTGCCGACCCAGTAATCAGGTATCTACCACAATGAGCAAGGGCTTTATTCCTATAAAGTTTTCTGGCTTCTGGCTCCCAACTGAACGACTGTCAATAAAGAAATGACAGTCAGCCTACGACTTAGTATGCTTTTCGAATTATTGTTTAGCCATGAGATCTATTGTTATGTTTTCAAATCTATAATCCTTGCGTGAAAATATTTCAATGTATATTTGTGCTAACTAAAGACTTATTCCATTTAAAAGCTTGCGAATTTATTATTTAGCTAACTCCCAAAAGATTGCGTAATTACTTTATCATGCTTTAAACATGGAGTAAAAATTATATTGAACCTAATTTCCGCATCAAGAGTACAAGGCAAATATTTTTACATCACCAACCCATTAACAATGTTTGTTCACGCGGTTTTACAGGGCAACAATATTATGTTAACTTTCATCCAATTTGGGGATGAAAAGCAAAAAGGTTACATGAAATTAATGGAATAAATTAAAACAAGAGACAAGCTTATGAAACTCCACGAGAACGAAGAGTATCCATGGAGTTTCTTGCACGTTCTTCTCCATAGGATCTACTCTTTACTCGCGCTGGAGATAAGGTTAGTGAGTATGTCATGCTGCAGAACAACTTGCTGCTCGGCAGCAGAACTAGCTTTATCTATTTGACTGACAGACCTGGACAAATCATAAGTGCCTGGGTCTATTTTAAATAAATGATTTTTTTATTTGTAACTCATGCGAGTTTCTTTACGACTTAGGATTTTAGTTTGTTTGGAATTTATCTCGATTCTAAAGTACCCTGATATTGCAATATCTTGAATAAGTGAATATATAATTACGAGTATAGAGTAAAATATTCACTTAAATTTAATGAAATCTTTAGGTTTTAATTAATCTTTTAGTCTTGTAGCCAATCAGACTAATTGCAAACGACTTTGGTTAAGTTCGTAGATCGTAGGTCAGCGCCCTTTAGAAAAGGCTTTGGTAGTCTTTTTAAGAATGTTTATGTTTTTTTAAAGAGAAATTATAAAAATCAAAATAAAGTTACTTGCTAAAGCCAGCTGATTTGGGTGAACTTAAATCTTCGCAATACATATTTCTCTGACCGGTTTTATATAATAATTTATAAAACACATCCCTGTAAGCCCAAATTTAATTTACGCACGTATAATATAAAGCCCCAAAACAGTACGTTTAAAAATTAATCGCGCATTAAAACATTTGTTAGTATAACATTTATAAATAAAATACAAAATTACGACCCTCGTTAATACCCCCAAGTACAGAGAAATATAATTTCTTTACACATAAAAAAATTAAAGCGTACATTTTATAATTTCCCTTAACTGCCCAATTTTTAATGGACTAAATTTTTACAAAAAATAATGTGATTAATTAAATAAAGTGCCAATTAGGTACAGAATAAAAATGAATCAGAGTATCGTTAATGGACGTTTTCCTGAGGGATTCCGGAGACATGAATAAAAAAAAATAACCGTTACTTTGTCTCTATTGATTTGAATTCTGCGACTTGCAAATAGAATACAAAAAGTGGGCAACTCTTAAGAGATTAAGAAACTCGCACTAATTTAACTCTATACTTAACATTATAAAGCTGAAGAGTTTATTTGTTTGTTTTTTTGAACACGCTAATCTCTGGTACTGGTCCAGTCGGAGTTGGAAAATTATTTTTGTAATGATAGCCATATTCATGAAGAAGGGTATAGGCTAAACTGGAACAGAAAATGTGCGTACGAAGTCGCGGGCAAAAGCTAGTTATGAATAAAAAGATATAAGCACTAATTCAAATCTTATGACCGACAGAGCTAGGACGACTCACAAGCCATAGGCGGTTATATTTATAACGAAAAAGTAATTCATTTTATAGGAATATATCCCATACAATCGCTAATAAGCCTTTTATTCATTCCAACCCGTTTACAGTACCTATATAAACTGGACTCAGACCACTAACAAGAGCTAAGCAATGCATTCAGCGGTGTTTGTTACAGCTGGAAGCTTACACGCCGATTCCCTGTTGTATTGCATGATAATCTCTCATCTCGCTCTGTACTGTAGGTAGATACGAATGCTTCGTTTGCAAGCCGCCAGTACTGGACTACACCCGGTAGCGCTAACCGCATGCAATCTGATACTCAGCTACATTTTCACTGTTTGAAATGCACCACGTTACCCCACAATCACAAAAGTCAGCGAACTTGTCGTTTACACGCATCCTGAAACCCTTTTTTTACCCTCAAACTTTGCAGCTCGTACGTGCGCAAAAATATACAAATACGACAATGCTCTGTGTTTTCCTTTAATTTCTTGATCAAAATGGTAATTTAAACGCACCGCAGCGCGCTTCATTAAAAAATCATTTTTATTTTTTCTACCGCTCCCCTTGTATCGAGGTAGGTAATTATAATTTTTGAGCAGCGAGAGAAAATTAGTAATTATTTATTTACAATATTACTACCGTTTATTTGAAACTTTTCCTCACAACGTAATACCATAATAAATACAATTTCAGGGCTGCCATCATGCGAAACATGTGGCAAATTTTTCCTTAAGGGGGTTCATCCTTGTTTCTGCTGCGGAACGACCTTTTACGCGTAATAAACACCCAAACCTTATTCTCGTGTGACCCTAATTATCAATAACTTGTACCGCTTAAGCTTTCCTTACAAGGGTTAATAATTGCTTGGCTGTCATGGAGAGCGGCACTTTAGAGCGAAGAGAGTGTAATGACAAGTTGCAAACTCATCGCCGACAAGTATTCGGTACCCATTTTACGCAAACGCCTTTTACGACGTATGAACGACATGCTGTTTACGCGTTGTAGGTTGTTTACATTAACAAGTGAGAATACGAACCGGCTAATGAATTGTTTGACAGTGACATTGTGACGTCACTTGTCATGTTCAATGCAAGCTGTCTGTCAGCACGTTACTCGTATAAATCAAAATCATGCGGCATTTAACACAATTATGTAATGTTGTTTAAGTGAATTTGTGTGTCAGTTGGCATATAGATCCTAGTGCAAATAAGGATTACAAGCTGCTGCCATTTGCTCCATTATGTTGAAGTAACTCGGATGCGAGCTACTATCCTGCTCGCACGTGACAGTAACTCGTAAGATACGTCCATACGATACGAGTTACTACACTGCAGCTACTCGGCAGGCTGACTCGCACACTAGCTCGCACTGTGTAAACTAGCCACAGACCGATCACCACTTCTTCGCAGCTAAAACTAAAGGAAGTGGTGATGGGCGGGCGTTTTGAGGGACTGCGTTTATGTATAACTTTGCTATGTTCACAAAATGCTGGCTCTCTGCCTAATTTGAAATAATGACTTATGATTAAAGCTACAGCTAAGGCTAAATAAATTAAATAATTAAAATAAACACCTTTTAAGTAGTTCTAAGTCACATAAATATTATTCACAACCCTGAAAATAGAGAAAATACAATTTTGATGATAATATACGCCCATATTTCTGAAGTATTACCACTTGTTCCCTTGTGGCCCACTAAGAAGAGATTGCACCTAGTCCTCCACATAAATTATCATCTTTGATTAAAAAAAAAGGGGACCTTAGTACTGCACTTTCTCCTCCAATCATATCCATTCAATATTTTTGGTCATTCTGTACATCAGGATCACCGAGTTTACCATACCAAACCGTGTGACTGCATAAATGACAACACGTCACAAAAATCAAAACTATGCAGGAAACTATAATAAGCGCTGCTTAAAAATTTAAGAAATGAAGCTCTTTCCCGCGGCTTTGTCTTCGAGGTCTTTCTTCAAGAACAGTGCTGTTTTCCAGGCAAAAAGTAGCCAGACGCGTATATCGCAGCTTTCCTATAAAAAAAGAGTCCATAATCAAATCAACTCTTCTCTGATGTGTCATCGCCATCATGAATCTGTTGCGAAAAAGGGATAGTGCTATAAATCAATCTTTGTAACTCCATCTCTATTTCAAAATGGAATTATAACGGCATTGGTTAGGTAGTGCTTCTAGTTTGCTTTAATCTCTTAATAATAAAAAAACAGCTATGACAGACAGACATAGTCACACCACAAGGGTTCCATTTTACCATTTTAGTACGGAACCCTAAAAACCGGCCAAGTGCGAGGTGGACTCGCGGGCTAGAGGGTTCCGAACGAATCATGATTTCTTATTAACATGTGATTTAAATCCAGAGACTTCTTGTAGGTTTTCTTGTAATCCATAAGTAAAGCACTATTATCTGCATGTAATAGCCGTGCACAGGTGAAGTCACCCTCACCCAGCTAGCAGCAAGGGGAACTGGCAGCATCAACTCCAATATAATCCGTCACATACGCGACTCAAACAAGTAGACAGTAATGCACTTTCTCCCTCCTCCATTCATATCAGACCAATATTTGTCCATTCACCTGTACAAGTGCATACCACACGGAATGACCGGGTGGTTGCGGGGGACGGGGATGTGTCAACAAATCGCACGCACAATGTTTTGTATCCGACCACCCGTATCTGTCCGTGTTTGTTTATTATGCCCCCTACGAACGATGAACTGTTTTATAGCCTTTAGAAATAACTGTAGCAGACGGCAACGAATTTTCTATTTTGCAGTTACGACTTCCTTGATGGGTGTTGTTTAATTTTAGAGTTTTGATGTTTTTGAATTGAATGTTAAATAACTTATTTAGTTTAAAATGAACGTAAGTTCTGGCGGGTATGTTTTGATTAACTTGCAGTTTATCTTGAATAATTTAATATAAGAAGCATGTTAAATAAAAATCATACTCTTTTAAAATCAGCTCAATATAACGATGAACAGACAAACAATGCACCTGGCATTTTATCCCTTCACCACTTTTGATTGACTGATAGAAAATGCGAAGGGCTTTAGGTTCGTCTACGTACCTTTTTAGATGAAGTATAATAAAGTAAGCTCGCTTTTCAATTAAAAACTTTTCTGCTGAATATAAACATGAAGAAGCACACTACATAGGTAAGTACAATGAAAGACAGCATGTTCAACAGCAACCCTTTAGAACCGATACCTAAACTAATACTTCAACTAACCCTTCTACCTCCTACAAGTGAATAAAACATTTATTTGCAATACCATCCCCCTACAACCAGTTTCCAAGATGACTTGAAACTGTTTACCTACAACTCCGATCGGGTTTCCTAAGTCTACAATTAACGATATACACATGTATGTTTGTCCCGCCCGCATGTAAAACTACACAGCCGAATTTTCCAGTCTACGGAACCCTTTGTGATTTTATTTAAACGTAGATACCCGTCGATCTATTTATAACGAAATGCTCAACAAACACACTGATTGCCATTCATTTAGAAGCTGGATTTACAGGGGCAAACGAACTCGCATTGTTCTCTATACAGTAATCAATTTATATTAAACTTGGTACCAGCTAATTTAATTTTTGATGACGGGAATTTTAAGGAGTAGTGAACTGTTTCATAGAACGAATCTCGTGCTTCATTAAGAAGTCTTTGTAAAACTATGATTCGCTTAAATAATTCTGTTAATTTAGAAACTCAACTAAACTAACCTAACCTTTATGAACTGAACTTCTTTGATCAAGGGTTGAATAATTGCTATCTCTTATTTCTGTATTAAGATTTGAAGTTTAGTTTTTTTGCAAACTTTCCTTTAGCTTTATAGCTAGTTAAGCTTTGGCATTTAAGTTGTGTTTGATACGTCTTTAACTCAAATTTTCAATTCAGAAACCTGCCCCAATCGTGATCTTGGCACATACAGTTTCCCAATTCTTGTTTAACCAAACTTTAAACGTCAACAAATGTATGCTTATGATAAGATTTAACCAGACGAAAAACTTAATGACATAATTTTTAAGTAAGATATCACATTATCTACATTACTAACCCTACAATGCGTTAGATATAGACAACTAACGGAGTCAGCAGTTACAATTAGTGCCAAATGCTCTGCTTGAAATCACGTTCTTCACAATCCAGCACAACGACTGGTCGTTCGGCGAAATTGCCGTAATCACCATCCTTGCTCACCATACAGTCGATTCGGTGAGCTGTGTTATTTACTACACTAGTCCCGGCCGTAAGTCCCGGCCGTGTTTTACACATTCTGTTGCTAGCTGTACATTTGCGTTCGATTTTTAAAAACCTTTAAAAATCGAACGCAAATGCCTACCATGAGCATTTGTTTTTATAAATAAATTAAGATTTGTGTCATCAATCTTTGACACAACATCAATTTTTGATGTAGAAATTAGAATGAGCATGGTTTTAACCATGTTTGAATTTTGCCTTAACATCAAATTACTGTATATGCCATCCTTGCTCACCATCGAGTCGATTCAATGAGCTGTGTTATTTACCTACTACACTAGACCCGGTCGTGTTTAACACATTCTATTGCAAGCTGTATGTTGCCTTATATTGCATTTGCCTTCGATTTTTAAAGGTATTCGACTGGCTTTTGTTTTGGTGGTGTCATCGATCGATAAAACAACTTTGATACACTGTCAACATTTTGTTTGTATGATTAATAATAATATAATAATAATAAATCTTTATTTCATAAAAATACCGATAAACATGTTTAATACAAAGACAATATGTATAAGCTTTGGTAGTACACAATGCAATACAATACAAATCTAAGTACTGAAATCTGTACACAATATGGAAAACCCTGCCTCTCAAACTAGGTAATACTTGTATCTTGAGAGACAGTGATTTAGCTTAGAATGTGATGATTATAAGCATGGTTTGAACCATGTTTAGATTTTGTCAACTTGCCCTAATCACCATGTTCGCTCTCCATCCAGTCAATTTGGTGAGCTGTTTTATTTACTACAATTTTATTTCCCGGCCATGTTTTGCACATTCTGTTTCAAGCTGTACATTTGCGTTCGATTTTTAAAGTTGAGGCTTTTGTTTTTTTGTAAACATAATTATTAAGGTACAAAAAAGACCAAAACCACAAAATCCAATTCATTGGTTATAAAAGACCCACAAAATAATGAAAATGTCAACACACGACACTTTATTTACAAACACTACGAAACTGCGTCTGACCTTGACTAAGATTCAAATGAAGTCACATTCAATACAACTTTCATTCAAACAACCCATTGTTAAATAATAACTCATAGCAAACAAATATCAATCAATCAAATAGTAATAATAATTTATTAGACGTCATATAGATACCATCAAAATTGACATTACCTTCTTGTAATAAAAGCTGCTATTAAAACACACATGAAACAATAACACGTAAAGAAACAGTTAAAAAAAGAAGTTCTTTTTTTAATTGTTTTGATTAAGAGCATGATTTTAGCCAAATTTTGGTCCTGTTTCAATTTTAAATCATTTATTTCAATTAGGGCTAATTTTCAATAGATCGGAAAACTTTAATATGACAGAATAAAATGATGGTTTCACATATTTTGTATATTAAAGCTGTGAAAGTAGATTATGCTGCTGTACTTAAAATTGTTTTCTGACTATTGAAAAGGTATCAATGTAAATGTCATTTACAAAAGAAATTTCCAATAGGGGAAAATGGGCGGTTCATTTAATTCATAGACGGGTAAGAAAGTATATTTGCCTACTAGAAAGAGTATTTTATTAGGTATCTGTATTATTATCATCTGTTTGATGCTATCATTAGAATAGCTAAACAATAAAACAACAAATTAGACTGATTAACTCGGGAGCTTCCTCAATTACACATTATTGGCATACAAATGATGAATCACAGAGTTTGTTCAACGAAAATTTTAATATTCTAGTCTACAATCAATGTAAATTCAAAATATAACTAACTTATTATGGTTGCTTCATTAGGCGCTTTTTGAAAATGTTTACAAGCATTTTTGGTTTGGAAAATGAACATCAATTTTCAAAAATCAGCATGGTGTGATTGTGAAAATATCCAAGTTAATAAAATATAATAAAATGTTAAAAATAATGTCGAGAAATAAAATTATCATATATTAAATAGATATTGTTAGTACCATCACCTCCCTACCTAGGTACCTACATCATTACGTTCCCAATACCAGGTAAGTAGTTAATACATTTTTTTCTCTTGGACTGCCAAAGCTATCATGATACCGTCGTACAAAAAGGATAGTGATACGCATCCTATATAGCTTCCGTCTCTCTCACTCGATGACATCGCAAACGTGATAATTTTAAGTCACCATAGTAGGATCACAAATGTGGTACCTAGTAGATCAAATAGTAGATATTATATCTAGCAACTTCTTGCAATCTGCCTTTTTTTAAGGACGGGAAATCGTCAAATGACTCCTCCCGCTCTGGGTAAAGCAGGAGGGAGTGTCAGACTCTTACTGACTAAAACCCATCCGCGTTCCTCCTAGTGCCCTTTGCGTTCCAGGACTACGATGCCTCTTTCGAACGGATTCCGCACCCCGGCAGGCACTGGCCCTAGCGGGCCCCGTCTCCCATGCTGACAGCTCTTTGAGGCGCGCTTGGAACTCAGCGCGCCTTAGACCCGGGCCTGGTTCTAATCGGACGGCGAGCCACCCAATGCTCGCCGTCCGCAGGCCCGCGCCTACGGTGGCCGGAAATCGCCCTGCGACTCCCGACGCCCGGGGCGTCTTCTTCTGTTGCGACGGCTGGGTCGTGAGGTTCCCTCTCTCTCACACGTTCGGCCTCCTCCTTCGCTAGCATTATTGGTTCGCAAAAGGAGGTGACCACTTCCCATGCCTCCTCGTTCCGGACCATAGATTGAACCAGGGCCGGTCGCGAGAGGTCGCCGCCGCTGATCGCCTCGACGAGGACCCGGCGGTGTCTCGAAATCTGCCTACCTATAAATTAAAAATAAAAAACTCTTTTCAGTAAGTAATGGACATTTCCTGCCAAGAAACATTGTATCAAAATCGCCAAAGAAACTTCGTAATGGATTCTCATGTTTTCGTTCTAACTCGATTCCACACTCAAATAATTTCAGCTGATATTTTCACAAACTCTCGAAGAAGTTTGTATTTGAAATCTTATAAAATCCGCCTAGTTGAGAACTTTCTTATCCGAACTCAACAGCTCTTGAGTCCCTACCTGCGACAAATCTGAGTTACGGACTTTTTAAGACTTCTTGTTTACTTTCCCTTTCAGTTTGTTAATGTCTCGTCGTGATTAAATTGTAACTCTTTAATTTGAATGAACGAGATTCAATGATCATCTTAATACAAGTTTTAAAAACTCTTTTTCGCTTAGAATCAAAGTCGTTTTGGTCTTCGTTTTATTCTGAGGAACACTTTCGTTGTCTCAGGCAGATATGGTTTTGAGTACGGTTGACGGAATAAAGTTTTATCTTATCATACAGTTTCCAGTCAGATTGTTAATCGAGAACGTTTCTTTTTTCTGGATTTTATGCCGTTTTTCTTTAACAACGTAGTCTATCTTTTATTTACTAATTAATTAGCCAGCTATTTGTGTCTGTTTTTCCTGGTACAAAAACTTTTAACTTGTTTAAACACAATCTCTCAAAATCAGCGTTAGAACTTCCACGAACTTTTATATTTACGGAGGATCTGATATCCTGATTTCCCTGAAAATCACTTATGTTCACATCGGCTTTAGACGCATTAAGGTTAACATACATTTGCCCAAACTAAATATGTTTTATAAAAATAAATATTATCCCGACTTACTTAAATGCAAAATAGTACTTACCCAGATATAGTCACTGGCGACAATTCAGCGAATTTTATAATGTTAAAGATGCTTCAGACAACGTTCGCGATCGCATAGACGCGACGTTTTTGGTTTCCATTGAGCTCTACAGAAATTAAATTGGTGAGACTGATTGACATGAAATTGGACAATATGAAATAATTGTACATTATTTCGAGTGTGGGCTCGGAAAATCTTTTCCGAGCCCACACTCGAAATAATGTTCTTTTAATAGTTCCAGGAAACGCAATTAGCACACTTTTCAAAGGTTTATTGAATAAAATGAACAATGACAAGATAACAAATATCTTTGAATTTGCACGAATTGTTTAAAGTAGAATACAACAGTCAAAGTTGTCAGTGACGATGTATTAACTGACCCTTTTTTCAGTTATAAAATATTGATGTTACCTAAATAAAAGAAAAAGTGCGATATATTATTCAATTGAGATTATTTTTGGAGATTCGCCGATGCATAAAATGTATTACAAATAAAATGCCTACAACCCTAACCTACAATATTTACCAAGTCAATCCCAACCTGAACACTAATGAGATTAAAATCAAACAAGCATAGGAACCGCAATATTTTCGCGTCGATCTGACGGTACTCTTAAATTCAAACAGACTGGTCGTCTCCATTGTTTGTCCGTGGAACCTTTTTGTAAAGATTTCCCATGGGGAGGGGTCGCGGTGGACGATCCACGTCACTTGTCCTCCAACGCTGAAAGGAATATGCAAACAGATTTGCAAAAAAGAATCTCTTTTTCTGGGAAATTATTAATGGACGTGTCCTTTAAGTTATGTAATATAAAGTTGTAGTTCATAAAATATGAAGTTGGGCTAAAGACTGTATTCTTATTTTCAGTTCTGAACGTTTCTATTATAAATACTTGATGTGGGTTGATGATAAGAATATAGGATACATTTTGGCATAAAAGAAACACAAAAGACCTTCCACTTACAAATAAAAATAAAAATATAATTCTCAAGAGAATCCATTTAAATATCCGTACAATAATTATTAGCATAACAATTTCAACGCGAGCCACGAACACAGTACAAAAAGATGGGAGCTTCTAAGATAAACATTGGATACATAAACAAGAGACAATTACCGAAGCATCTAATGAATAGGCATTAAACGACACGCTGCTGAATGAGCGGCGAACACAAAGAGACGCTCCGAGTAACTAACATGCCGATACACCTCGCTCGTAATAATCGTACAGTTGGCTGCAAACAATTAACGCATTTCCTCCATCATTACAGGGAACTAAAGAAACAGGCGATAGTACCTCAACGGAAAAATGACAGTTTGTTTCGTTGAGAAAATTATACACACTGACAAAGAAATTTTTGTCATTTCCAAGCATGGGAAATGCTACTTCTCGTACTACTCTATACGTACTAATTTTCTTTCAATTTTGTTATTGAATCAGGTCCAAAAACAATCATTCTCCGAAGTATACGCTTTGGAACAAAGCCGAAAATTCTTAAAATTCCTCACTTGAGACTTCCACGCCTTTGGAAATGCAGAGAACGAGACATGTGTACTGACATGAACAAAATTGGACCGTGCGAAACAGGCACAGCTTCAGAGCAACAATGTGGTGAATTCAATCCGTGTTTTCTAAAATTAGCACCATTTCTTACACCTGTATGTCTGTTTACATCTTCACAGCTTGCGATTGAATTCTGTACATTACTTTCTTTATTATTGAATTCTTTATCCACATTAAAATCACTTTTAAAATCCCTTGCAACTTCTTAAACTACTAAATTTAGAAATAGTATAGCTTTATATATGACTCCTTCTAGTTCTTCTATATCTGCTGTGGTCAATCGATGAGCAATTATTTGTCTAGTAGCTACTTGATACCCGGTCCGGGCAACTTAACGTGCTTGGTTGCCTGTTTTTGCTGGCGGCACTACTTTTAAGGATGGTTGCCCTTCATTAGGTCAGACGTGAGCCTATTATTGGCAGAAGGTTTAAATGTGTCGTAATTTGCCTGCGCTTAAACAAGTGCCTGTATTGCCAGTTTGTTGGAGCAATTTATGTTTATTTGCGGTTCTGTTTATTTTAATTGTGTTGGTTTATAATTTTAGTCTGTGAGGAGTTTTTATTTATTAGGTTTGTAAAAAGGATTTAAACTGCTTCTAATCATCTCGTTTACCCGTTTATTAAATACCGTAATTTTTTTTAGGGTTCTTTGCCCGAAAGGAAACCAACGGGACACTATACTAGCCTCCGCTGTTCATCAGTCCGTCCGTCCGTCTGTTTGTCAGCTGTAGGTATCTCTAGAACCGTAATAGGTAGACAACGGGGTATTTTAATAAAAAAATCTAATTAGTCCGTCTGATAGATTTTCAAAAAATATTAGACACGTATTTTTTCTTTTACAGAAAGAAAAAATCTATCAGACGGACTAACTAGATTTTTTTAGTAAAATACTCTATTGAAATTTTCACAGGGTATGTATTTCTACCGCCGCTTTAACAACAAATTATAAAAAAATAAACTAAATTAAAAATTGAAAAGGGCTCCCATACAAGAATGTTTCTTTCGGTTTATGGTTCGGAACCCTTCGTGTGAGAGGCTGACTCGCACTTAGCCAGTTTTAATTTGATGTTTTATTAGGGTTCCGTACCCAAAGGGTAACCAACGGAACCCTATTACTAAGCTTCCGCTGTCCGTCCGTCCGTCCGTCTGTCTGTCAGCGGGCTGAATCTCAAGAACCGTAATAGGTAGAGAGCTCAAAATTTTCACAGGTTGTGTATTTCTATTGTCGCTATAACAACAAATAATAAAATTTAGGTTTATGGTACGGAACCCTTCGTGTGCGAGTCCGACTCGCACTTGGCCGGTTTTTCATATTCACTCTAGTTTAAGACTGTTCTCACGTACGTTTACTTACTTACCGATTAAATATTAAACTAAAGTGTCTCTCTCCTTGTTTCAGAACATGAAAACAACAAGAAAGGCAAAGAAAACTACAATCCTCATGCAATGAACACAACTCCTAATTTAAAACCACCTTGAAAGAACGCAAACAGCTAAAGCCGAAAAACATAAAAACGAAAAGTGCTCTGAACGTAAATGTAACTTTAGATCGTACAAACGACGCTACTAGTCCATTGAAAACGCATTTCCATCCGGAAGTGGTACCGACTATATCGTCGCATCGTTCGCGTCTTTGCAAATGTTCACTCAAATATCCCTACACTATCTACCGCACACGTACGATGGACTTCACGTACAGGTCTAAACGTTTTTATTTCTTACAGTCTTACAAACCATCTTCCAATCTTGAATTCTATTTTCGGAAGTACAAAGTTCAAAATCGAGCCAGGAGAGTGGGACCTAAAACGTTTTAACGGACATCCGTGAATAGGATTCTCCAACTAACACAAGCAGAAAGCGGTGGACTATTCCAGGAATTTGTTTGACGTTACCATCGGGCTTCCGGTATTTTTTACGATGTCTTTTTACAGGATCCTTGGAAGCACTGACACTGGCTCTTTATTGCGATTTGTTTAAACAGAGGATAATTAAACCTTGGAATGAATGACTCGGTACTTTTAATCCGGCAATTCTTCGGTACTTATTGTCCTTTTTTGCGAGAGCTCTTTTTATGAGAAGACAATGGTCTGCGCTTGTTAAATAGTTAAGAGCGACTTATTAATCAACTCTGTCGTTTAATTAGCGTCAGGCAGCGTTCAAAAGTTCTTTTGTCAAAGCGTAGCGAACAATAAAATTAACTGGTATTCTTTTTCGTGAACAAAAAATTTACTGCGCATAGATCTTTCAAAGGCTTTTGAATCTGTTGTTCATTGAACAGGATATAGTAAATTGTAACTTGTACTGCGAGTACATATATGAATTTTAGACTGTGTTACTTAGTTGCAAATCACGTGCATTGCCGTGAATTCGAAAATCCATAAATTGTCGTTCGCAATAATTTACGAAGAAAATCAACGCAGCCGTAAGAAGATATAAATCTTGTTTTGTTGAAAGTAAACGGTTTAACTGCGCCAGTAAGTCAGGTGGGAACATAAAATATTTACCGGTCGAGTAGAACTAAAGTATTTAGCGGCAAAGAGTAACATTTTGGATTTCTTACAGCCCTCACGTTCATTTTTCTTTTCTCCCGGTTGTTAGTTCTACTACAGAGCTTTGAAACTTTAAAGAGGCTAACGCAAGACGTGGTTGTGAAGCAGAAAATTGTTGTGAGGCGTTGTAGTTATGGTTCTTGAGTAAAAGTGAGTTTTTGACGTCGTAGCTTTTCTTGCTTTCGTTTTATTATCCTTTATTAGGTTCTTGAGTGGCGACCGAGTACCGGAAGACGTAACGTTGGAAGGCCTCCCACAAGGTGGACCGATGACCTGGTGAAGGTTGCGGGTAGCCGATGGATGCGAGACGCACAGGATCGGTCGTTGTGGCGACGCTTGGGGGAGGCCTATGTCCAACAGTGGACGTCTTTCGGCTTATACGATGATGATTATGATATAAATAAGTGGGATTAAGAATTAATAAACGCGCGTTTTCATTTAGATTCCCTACAAGCGGACTTTTCAAATCTGTTTGTCACTTTCAAATCATTACTTTTCACTTTCATTACGATTTTTTGCCGATTTGATACTTTTCTGGATAGCAAATATTATGTATGTAATAAAATTGTGGATACAATTAAGTATTATTTATTCTTTGTTGATATATTCAGATTTATTTACTTAGAGCTACTACACATTCTTTCCCTGAGGCAAGTATAAGGTATAGGAAGTGTAATTAATGTTCTTGAAAGTGAAGCCTGAAGGCTGCATAGAAAATGCACAATTTATTTATTAACTATAACTAATATTGCACATTAAATATACAAGAAAATGGATAGTTGGTTAATGGCAAGATTAAATAATTTTCAAGAAATAATTTATGTTAATTCTAATGAAATTTCAAAATTACACGCACTGGCATATGCACGACGCATACAAATAATATTACCATCACGATTTTTTACGTAAAACGAAATAATGTTTAGAATAACACATTTTTTCCATAAAATAAATCGGTTACATGTACAGTTTGAATACAAATTCGAATCACGCAAGAAATATGTAAAACTAGTATTTTTTTTAAATCCATGGGTGGTCACGATACCGTACCGGGAAACGATTTTACAAATCACTAGGTTCAAAATATAAACAAACAATTTAACTAATGTTCAACACGCTAACTTAACTATTTCTTACTATGGTCAATGTACGGAAACGGATAAACGTTAATTGGAATAAGTTATAAGAAGCGATGAACCTTACTTGTTTCACATCCCTAACAATGTAACTTATATTCAAAATTGTTTCGTAATGGAGGAAGCAATCGAACACTTAAGTTATGGATGTAACTGTTTCTGTTTTAACCGTTAGTTCATTAATATTATCCTTGGAACAAATTCTATGAAAAATGGTTGTCTCATCGTTGGTTAGTCGCATCCCGCCTGTCTGCGGTAGCCTGTACAAGCTTTCGCAAACCTAATATTCTATGTCGTTATTAATGCCAAAACTGCCGCTGTGCTGCGCTGGCAACACTGTCTAACGTCCAGGGCCCCTAGTCTGCTAATTTTTATAAATTCGTCATTCCAACACGATGCCATTGTCATTTTGCTAAAAGTTCGTAATCTGCTAAATTCATAATGATCCTTCACTGATCGTTCAGTAGCATGTCAGTGGTCTCGTAATGAAATTGTAGTGGAATGACAGTGTCGTATTGCCATTATTATAAAACCCGTTTGGAGAAATAATTTTCGAAAAACTGCTATTAAATTTGAACATTAATTTATGCCAGATTGCTATTGTATATAATTTTACATATTATTTATTAGTGTTCTATGAAATCTGAAGTAGTAACAAAGTCGTAAATAGCAAATACGTAATGAAACTCATTTATATTTTATCCGTTTTGCTGTCAAAGTCAAATGTGACATTAGTGACATTAGGCACTGTTTACTTTACTGACGTCGACGACTGTTTTATTTGTTTTGAAGCGACCGGTGTTTTGCAAAGAGCTAATTGAATTTTAACGTGAGCGTCATTAAAAAATCAAATAATTAATAGATTTGTTTATTTCTCTTTTTTACTTCTCAATAACGACATCATGAGACTGTGCATCAATTGCGGAATAGCAACGGAACGCTGCAATACAATAGGAAGGTGAATATTGGAAATGAATCATTCTTCCTATTGTACAGGAATGGGTGGGTTAGTATCTGATATTTCTAAATCGTAAACGTTTAACATTTTTGTACGCAATATTTAATGTAAACAAACTAAATGGTGTAATAGGTTCTGTTAAGTTTTCTTTTAATGGTTTTATTTTTAAAAATAATACCAGAATGTGCAACAAATTCAAATTCAAAACATCACCAATCCAGACTAAATCTGAATGGTCAATTACAACCTATTCTCTCTCTCAGAGGGGAGGCCAGCGTCCCTTCAATGGAAATGTAATAATTATGGCCACTTATGTTTACCAAAAATAGCCACTCAGATGTTTATTTCTAAATGCTAGTGCTAGACCTAATAGTCGAATGAAAATTGTTTGTTTCAGATAAATGAAAATGACTTCATCTTCCAAGCTTGCTCTTGATGAAAGTAGACCAGATGGAAATGAACAGACACTAGGACACCGATGAGTGTTATTCAATGTGGATGTTGTCTTCTGAAAAAAGTTTGTCCTCATCAACTTGTAGAGTACAGAACTGGTACAGTGCAAGAGTGTAATATAATGGATTCTACCGTGCTTGGTTAGTTTACTAGTTTTATTCACGGGTTATGAAAAACATTATTTAGTTTAGTTTTGTTAACGAGGGCATAGAGAGTGTTATTTTCATTATCTATCTATACTTATATATAAAGCTGAAGAGTTTGTTTGTTTGTTAACTTGAACGAGCTAATCTCAGGAACTACTGGTCTGATTTGAAAAATGTTTTCAGTGTTAGATAGCCCATTTATTGAGGTAGGCTGTAGGCTGTATATCATCACACTAAGACCAACAGGAGCGGAGCAGTAATGAAAATTGTGACGCAGATGAAGTTGCGGGTCAACTAGTACTAATATTATAAAGCTGAAGAGTTAGTTTGTTTACTTGAACGCGCTAATCTCAGGAACTACTGGTCCGATTTTAAAAATTATATCAGTGTTAGATAGCCCATTTATCGAGGAAGGCTATTGGCTATATTATCACGCTAAGACCAACAGGAGCGGAGCAGTAACGAAAATTGTGAGGCAAACGAAGTTGCGCAGGTCAATTAGTATTTAATATTAGTCAAGCTCTTAACATGAACATTTCTCATTTGCAGGATTTCATTAATTCAGTCATTTTCAAAATGGGCACACACATACTCAATGTCTCTGTGTAATGGCTTCCTGTAATGTGGATAAATTATTTTCAGGTGGGTGTTTCAAGTGTGCTTCTTTTGATGGGTGCGAGCAAATAGAGCATCCCGGTATTTCCATTCAGGCCCCTCACCATCTGGGGCATCTTCATCAGCTGTCAATGAGCGGAACAGTCAAGACATTCCTCATTTAGAAGAACCTGCCTACACACATATTATGATAATCCTAATGAAGAAGATGATTAAAACGATTTACTTACTGCTATGTTTTATTTTTATTTTAATATAATACTATTTCTGATTACTGTACCTGATATAAGTTAGCACCCTATTAAATACAATATAAGCAAAAGCAAGCCAGAAGTGATGCACATGGCCCTTGTCTAAAAAATATAGTTTTCTGAAAACTTCAGCTTGAAGAAACTGAAAGCCTGAGCACTTTTATAAAAAATCATCGTTATAGGATGCAAGCACTGCAGCATAGCTGCAAGTGCATTCTAGAGTATATAGTCTTAGATCTCTATAACGACGAATGTTTGATAATATTTAGTGTAGGAAACATAGCCACAAATATGCATTTTTCGTTTGAACGAGCTAATCTCTGGAATCAGTCAGATTTGAAAAAATATTTTTATATTGTTAGGCTATACGGGAACGGAAAAAATCGAGATATGCGCGTACAAAGTCGCGAGCTAAAGCTAGTAACTTATTTAAAAATAATAATATTATCTGATTTGGTCAGTGGGTCAAAATTGGGCTCGTGAAACCTTCCTAAATGCTCTAATTTATGGCGAAATCCAGCTCTGTAACGCCAGGCCCAAGTTTTTATGGAGTTACGGTTTCGCCTTTCGGCTCTCATTGAGTTTCTCGAAAACCACTGACACCTGGCGCTTGGCTACAGCAGCCGCACCAATGAAGGGCGAAGTTTGTCCAAAAAATATTGGATATAAAACGCCGGTAGAATGGCGCAGTGACTGGAAAAGCAATGACTACACAATTACATAGGTCACTGATCGATGGAACTGTCAAAATTTTAGCAGATTACCGCATACGACTGTCATTATGTACGAGATTACCATTTTATGCCATTTCGTTCAGTGGAGTGTCAGTGATTGTTCATTGGAAAGTCATAATGACACTATTATGTTAGTAGATTACCAAACTTGTCAAAATCAACAATTATGCGATCAGTGATCGGCCATTCTGACACTATTGTAATAGCAGACTTGGGGCCCAGGTATTCTCTTAATTGCATTTATTCTGTCTATAACTGTTAACTGACGCCTTTGCCTACCCAAGACTTCTTTTAATCATCTATCGAAAACAATGTATTGAAGTTCCAATATAATATGATTAAGATTCTATACTAAAGATTACTGAAATGAGTCTCGCCTACACGTTTCATTTTTAGGGCTCCGAACCTCTGCATGGAAAAACGGAACCGATATAGGATCATTCGGTTGTCTGTCTGTATGTGCGTGTGTTACAGCAAGTTTTCTCAGAATCTACTTATCCGATTCAGTTGAAATTTGGTACACTCGTAACCTTCTTTAACCCAAATACGGAGGTGAAACGAAAAACAAAAAAAATTTGAGAATTAATGAAAAAGCTTTTCCAACTGTACCATGTCACATATCAGAAAAGGGCTCATTTTAAGCCTTAAAAGTGTATTTTTGTAATTATGAAATATTAAATTTCGAAGTTACAGAAGAAAAACACTACAAAGTATAAAATAACTTTAATTTCGGAAGTCGGTGTTTTTGGTAATTTTTTGGTTTTTTGACACTTTTTTGACTTTCGAAATTAAAGTTATTTTATACTTTGTAGTGTTTTGTTTTTGGAAGTCCGGAAAAATACTCTTCCAAACAAAAAAAGAATTATCCAAATTGGTTAACAATTGGCGAAAATATCGCTGAACGTTATTTTTCATGGGATCCTATCATCAGATCCTGACTTATATCTTCCATTATCAGCTCAGTAACATGAGATGATGATTATCAGGTAGAAGTATCTAAATTGCGTTAGAAATGTCATAAAAAACATTGTGTGTGCCTATAAAATTTGAAGGTTTCCCTCGATTTTCATGGGATCCCATCATCAGATTCTAAATTTGTGGGGCAATGGGACCACCGCAGGAGTATAGGCTTTCGAATAAAGAAATAATTTTTAAAATCGGCCAAAAAGTACATACAGCTGAACATAGAACCTCCTCCTCTTTTGAAAAAGTCGGTTATAAATTGATCATTCCCTTAAGAATAATAAGCCTAAAATTTTGAAAAAAAAATACCTCTACAGGAAAACCTATAAGAAGTGTATGATTTTTAAGAAATGTAATAAAAATTCGTTCGGAGGAACCCTTTGCTCGCGAGTCCGACTCGTACTTGGCCTTGGTCTTTTTTATACTCAGTCTAGCCTCGATTCAATATTAAATCGCAATCTCACTTCTATTTTCGTACATTAATCATATTCTGTCTAATGGCTGATTAAAAGATTTAACGTGATGCATTGACCGTCAAGAGGTCAAAGAGACATGAAATCGGACTGGTTGGTAAGACTACTACGACGAGTACTAAAAAAATACATGCAGATTTTGTTTTTTTTTAATTCTTTATTTATAAGGGGTAAGGGGAGGGGGGTTTTAATCTAGTTAAATAGGCGTAAAATATTAATTAAATAATTGTTTATGCGAAGCATGTTCTAAAAGTAAAAAATGGGGGGTTGCCCAGATCAAAAATCTAACAATCTTTGTATTAATTAAATATTGTTCGCGTTTCTGTGTTTGAAGTGAAAACTTCTTTAGGGCGTTGTGAACTTTTTTGTGATGGGTAACGCGATCTGAGATGGGTAACGCGATCTGATCGAAAATTCGTAAGACGGAGGGAGAGAAGAGAGAACCACTGTTTTTCTCAGCACCTGATTCATTTAATTGATTTGTAGAAAATAACTAGGGCACCTTCAAATTTCTCGCGAAGTGCCGCTCAGCAGCTTAAGCATTAATGCCTTAGTCCGTAAAAATAGCGTAAAAGCTTAAGCTAAAAAGTTACTTTTACGGTACCAAAACCGTTGGTAAAATCTAGATATTCTAGTACAGTCCCTGTTTCTCAAACATATCCCGAAGCTAGAGAAAACCAAGCTCGTCAAAACCAGAAGCTTACAAGGATTGGACATGCGGTTGGTAGTGACCACACAACCGGTTTGTTCAAAGGACATGGGCTTACGAATCCGGTTATAAGGGAGTAGTAGACAGTTGGTGGATGAATTTGATGGATTGTAATTTGTACATTGTAATATTAAATTTCATATCTTACACACTTTTCACAAAATTATACGTACTTCGTACTTTTCTCTACGTAGAGAAAAGCACAAAGATACTGCTTATTTCAAAAGAAGTTTCTTGGAGCAGATCTATGATGGAAGATTAGAAAAATAGGATATGGAAAAACTGAGACTCAAGAACCTTATAAACTACATAATAACATGTCTAAGAACTTGAATATCACTCCGATAATCTAAAAACAAAAGCAAAACGATGAATCAAAGAAGTATTTTTCCTTTTGCAATTTAAATTCAACGCAAAGCTGTAGGGAGAATTCTAGTCTGAAATAATAGAGATTAACTTAAAAGACGGTGCCGAAGATAGTCGTAATTTACGCAAGTGAATAATCACATATTGCGAAGTTTCGCGACTACGCGTATAGGCGACGACATCTAGCCCTTGTTGGCTACGGCTTTAATTGTGGTCTCTAGTTTTTACAAGGAGTATGGAAGGAGCTGGATGGTGCAAGAAAATTGACTCTTCTTCTGAGTGAGTCGTATTATCAAAAACCGGCCAAATAAGAGTCGGACTCTCACACGAAGGGCTTCGTACCACAAACTGAAAAAATACGTTTCTTACATGGAAGCCCCTTTTTTATTATTTGTTGATATGACCTATAACGGTTCTTGAGATACAGCCTGCTGACAGACAGGCGGACGGACGGACGGACAGTGGAGGCTTAGTAATAGGGTTCAGTTGGTTACCCTTTGGGTACAAATTAATTTGCTCCGAAATCTGGAAGTTCCCAAGCTCATCCCAATGAAATGAAAGTTTTCGGAAAAAAATCCGCCGCAAGTTGGTGCCACATAGGCGAAAGGTCCTCTTCAGTTTCTTGAAAAAATGCGTAAACATTACGTTCACATTTAATTTAACCCATTTCGGAAAACATACCCGTTTTGACAGATGCCAGGACCTAACGACTCTGTACTGCCATCTGGTGTACGTCATTTCAGAAACATACTACCCCTATTGGTTGGAATATCCAACTTAATCCAGTTATACTTATTTGAAGTGTTTTCTGACTTTTTGCCTACCACATAACCATCATTAAAACCCAAACTACTTAGAGTAAATAAGCTACTGAGAGAGTACCTAGATAAGCTCGTGTGGTAGTACATAACCTACTCACTGAAACACTCAATAAAAACCGGCCAAGTGCGAGTCGGACTCGCACACGAAGGTTTCCGTACCATAAACCTTAATCTATACCTATACTAATACGAGGGGCGTTTTTAAGTTCGCGGAATGGAGGGCAAGGAGTGAAAATAAAAATACTAAATTATTTTTCTTGTTCAATATATTTACCTGTTACCCTAATACATTTTTCAGATCTTTCAATTAGCTTATGTATACCTTCGTAAAAAAATGTTTTGTCTTTGTCCGAAAAATAAGCTGAAACCGCGTCCTTCACTTCTTCATCAGTTGAAAATTTCTTTCCACGAAGTTCTTTTTTCAGATTTGGAAAGAGGTAATAATCACTGGGAGCCAGGTCTGGGCTGTAGGGTGGATGGTCTAAAATATCGAAGCCCACCTTATGCAGGGCAGCCAACGCAACACGGCTCTTGTGAACAGGCGCGTTGTCGTGAAGAAGAAGGACACGTTTGGTCAATTTTCCCCTCCTATTTTCTTTAATAATTTCTTTCAACATCTTGAAGATAGAAGCATAGTATTTTCCGGTTTTAGAAACGCCTTTATCTTTATAATCGGTCAACAGAATCCCTTCCGAATCCCAAAACACTGTTGCCATGATTTTCCCAGCCAATTGTGACACTTTAAACTTCTTGGGTGGTGGTGTACCTGTTTTGACTCAGGCTCATAATGATGAACCCAAGTTTCATCTCCAGTAACAATTCGACTCAATAGTCCATCCTTATCTTCGTTACAGAGGTCCAAAAACGTGCGAGAACACTCCACGCGGCGTTGTTTCTGAGGCGGCGTTAGCATTCTTGGCACCCATCTTGCACTGACCTTTGTCATGCCAAGATGATCGTGTAGAATTTTGAAAATTGTTGTATCCGATACTCCAACCATTTCTGCAAGCTGTTTCTTCTTTAGTCTGGCATCTTCCAATATTATTTTTTCGAAATTTTTAATGATTTCCGGAGTAGTCACCTCGATCGCCCGTCCGGGCCGCGGGTCGTCTTCAAATGAGGTCCTGCCTTGTTTAAAAACACAATGCCACTTGTAAACCATGGTTTTACCCGGGCAAGAGTCCCCGTAAACGGATTCCATCTCTTTCAGTATGTTTTGAACTGACTTTCCTTGCTTGGTAAGGAACTTTATTACGGCACGGTACTCGATTTTTTCCATAATGCACACTTTCTTCCCGATTGAGTTGTTTGCTTGACGATAGTTCAAAGACTAATGACCCAATTAAGACAAATCCTGGTATTTATACTAATATTGAGTGGCTGAAGTCGTGGTCACCTCGATAATGACCTATTTTTATCATCTACCCTCCCATTCCGCGAACTTAAAAACGCACCCTCGTATATAAAGCTAAAGAGGTTGTTTCTTTGTTTGTTTGCTTGAACGCGCTAATTTCAAGAACTTACTGGTCCGATTTGAAAAATTATTTCAGTGTTAGATAGCCCGTTTATCGAGGAAGACTTTTCATCACGCTAAGACCAATAGGAGCGGAACAGTAATGGAAATTGTGACGCAGACGAAGCTGCTCGGGTCAGCTATTTTTTAATATTTGAGTTGATTGAATGAAAGGTAAATTGCGGTTTACGATTTATGACGTATTAAAAAACTACTTACTAGATCTCGTTTAAACCAATTTTCGGTAGAAAACACGTACATCATATATTTTTTTTTTTAGTTTTATCCTCTTATTTTAGAAGTTAAAAATGTGTCGTCGTCCCCTGGGCGACACATTTTACCACTTTAGAAGTGTCTCTCACGCAAACCATTCAATTTAGAAAAAAATGATTTTAGAAACCTCAATATCGTTTTTGAAGACCTATCCATAGATACCCCACACGTACCTATGGGTTAGATGAAAAAAATTAAAGAGTTTCAGTTCTATGTATGAGGAACCCCCAAAATGTATTGTTTTTTTTTCTATTTTTCCGTAAAAATCTTATTGCGGTCCACAGAATACATCTACTTACCAAGTTTCAACAGTATAGTTCTTATAGTTTCGGAAAAAGTGGCTGTGACATACGGACGGATAGACAGACAGACAGACATGACGAATCCATAAGGGTTCCGTTTTTTGCCATTTGGCTACGGAACCCTAAAAAAACATGTTACAAAACGGTCATCAAAAAGAATCTAAGGCCCGTATTCCAAAACGTTAACTCAAACTCCAACTCCACATTGATTGAGAAAGTCAGGCAACGCCTCAAATTTGAAAAAAAAAAAGTCTGCTGCTACACACACAACCGCGCTCTCCCTCAAAATAATAGGCTAAAACAAAAGCCGGCTCTTCCAGCGCACCTATCCCTTTCCTACAGAACCCTAGTACCTACCAGCACTCATTTATCGGTGTGCCCTGCGGTAGATTCCAATCAAGCGGAGTTAGTGCAACGACGCCGCGGTACGCCCGAAGCCATATATTTCACGCGCGTTGTACGCTCATACTTACGCACAAATCTTGGAGGGAATCGCAAACATTTATGTTAGAGTTAACAACGGGGTTGTTGTTTTTTACTTTTAGTTGTTTATTTGTTTAATTGGTTGAGTGGTTGGGGTAACTATGAAGTAACGAGTACATCTATTACATCTATTTAGGACAAATTATGGCTCTTTGCGGGTGGTTCAACTCAATGATAAATGAATATTGAGCATGTTTAGTACTGGTCATTTTGATTATTGCCTATTACGCAAATCCAGGTTATGACCGTATAATATTGTAAGCGTTTAAGCAAACACTATCGGCCTTCGTACTTTATACTTAACCAAAGCCAGCTTTTACGACAACCTCAAGTTACACCACCATTCATTTAAGATACCTATAGAAAACTGTTTTCGGTAAAATTCAAGTTATTATTAGTATGATAAAGAAGACGAAGAATAGATACGCTTTGTCGTAAACTAGATTTCCGATAGTTCACAAGTTTCAGCTCGTAATGTCCATTATACTAGATCTTCATAAAACTTTAATACTTCCCAAGTTTATTAAGCATCAAACGATTTTAAGGCTCCTCTCGGATGTCTCATTATTTTACTCTTAGACGTTTTTCCCATATAAATTATTATTTATTGTGAAACTATAGCAATAACTAACATTGAACCTAGTTATCCCTCTGATTTAAGTATTTAATGGCGTAGGATAAAAATTCGACATTGGTCTATAACATAAACAAGGTACTTTTTAACTGCCTCCGTGGTCGAATAGTTTAGGCGTTTGCCTTGTGACCCGGTGGTCGTGGGTTCGATTCCCACGGGAAAGCATACTTTGCAAAGTTGTTTTCCAGTTTGGCTAGGACATTGCAGGTTTCTGATAAAAAGATGATTCCGTGCTTCGGAAGGCACATATAAGCCAGTGGTCCCGGTCGCCAAGTAAACCATGTCAAAGGCCAATGGCCTTTGACATGGTTTAGAAACTCTGACACTAGGTTGTGTGAAGTCGTTAGGCCTTACTGCCACAAGAGAAGAAGAAGAGGACAAACAACTAAGTAGTTAAAAAAAAATAGCGATTAATTACGATCAAAAGCCCTGACGTAGTACGGAGTTTTGAATGAATGTGACGCCAGGTCATATTGGTTATATTACCAACATCATACGGCCTACTAGTGTAAGTACCCGCTACATACACAAATAAAAACCTTTACAAAAAAAAAGTTGATCTGACAACTTAGTGTTGTCTCCAACAACAACTTCAAAAACAAAACAACAACGTCGCCAAAAATGTTGTCAACCTCTGCGGAAAATGCAGCGAGGCGCATCGAACGCAAGTGTGTGACAGTCGATAATTAACTACTTATTATCGTAGTTTAATAATGTCCCGGCAATGTTAACAAAGCTAAATTGTTTACCACAAGCCTCCCAGCTCCCGCTATTTATGTGAACGAGATAAAACCTAACACGACCATAAGCTTTTACTTTTTATTGCAAATCGGTGTTCTGTTACGCGAAACTATACCGATTATAATCGAGTAACATCGTTTAACATGCCCAAGTACTTGTTTTGCAGTCGTAAATATAGGATCAACAAATGGCCTACTGCAAGATCAAATTTCTTGGAGAATCTATTATTATTAAAACTTCTATGTACCTTATAAGTCTCATTTACGTAGGTTTTAATAGCTTCATTGGCTATAAAATTCTGGCTTAGACGTTTGAGTAAGCCTGCGCGATTTAGAAGGATTTGATAAATTAAAAATCTTTTGGTAAGTAATTTAAATTTAAAAGAAGCTAGAATATTATTTTAATTAGCTACGTCTAACCATTAATCATTTTACAACATTTTAGAATTAAAAATTCACTTTTGAAGTCGTAAATAAACATATAATAAATGGTAAATCTTAGTTTTAATTAATAGACGCGAAAAACACAGATTCTCGTGTATTTACCGACTTTAAACAAAAAAAAAACAATCTGATTCGTAGTAACGTTTCAAAGGCATCAAATTAGGCGATGTTAATTAAAGGAATGTACGAAAATAGGTGTTTTAAAAATATTTAAATCAACTGAGACTTATTCGGAACTCTAAGTCTGGTAGGTAAAGTTCAATTTTCCATGGCAAAGTGTGTAACAAGAGACAAAATGAGGTACTGTACGGAGAGCGTAAAACCGCAAAGAAACTTCTTAAGCTTTAATTAAAAGAGCATCGCGATTACTGCTATATTAGTTACAATCAGAGGACAGGAACTGACTGAAGTAACTGTTGGTGCTAAACTAAAAATGCGAGGAATTTTTATTGCGAAGATTCTTTGTCTCCTGCGACGCTTTCGCAGTTTCGTTTAATCTTCACGTTGCCGTTGGTTTATTATTAATGTTGAAGTAGATAAGTACAACAAAGAGAATACACGTTAAATGTTTTGCTGAACAAAGAAACTAACAATACCACGTATAGAAAATACTAACTCGTACACTTTGTTCGGTTTGGCCAAACTCAACAAAACGCCTGATTTAATATTTTAAAAGTTATCTCTCAATCTTCTTTGTCAAAACTCACTGGCCAAATGTCAAATCTCTATAAAACACATTACTTTCAGATCACAAACTTATCTTTCTACCTTTTTGTTTTTTTTTAAGGATAGGAGATCATCAAATGACTCCTCCCGCTCTGTGCGGAGCAGGAGGGAGTGTCAGACTCTTACTGACTAAAACCCATCCGTGTTCCTCCTAGTGCCCTTTGCGTTTCGGGCCGCGGTGACTTTTTCGAAAAAATTTCGTTACCCTGGCAAATTTCGTTAGCTTTCTACTTATGTCCATTTCCGGAACTATGAGGAATAGCGAAAAATACTTCGATCAAGAATACATTTTAATGATGTAAGTATTGTTGTTCGGGCCCGAATTTGATGGAAACCCCCATTGCTGGGCAAAACCCCGCCCTCTGACTTTTCTATACATTTCTGTCTTTTGCTAGTGCGGTCCAGTCCTTTCGGTAAGAGTCTAACTCGTCTCGTCATCTTTGCTTTATTTAATTTTATTGGGTTTTTGCTCAAAACAAAATTTATTACAAATAATCGTCTCCACAGTCTCTCTGTCCACACTCATCGCTCTATGGACCAGATATTGGGCCTGTCAATACAATGATGTAATTATTATAAATGTTCTCAGATCCCAGATAAAATGTTATTATTCCCGCACAGGACTTATTGCGTACACTAGGAGGATTCGCCCCTTCTTAATTGCAATGTAGATACGCGATTTTACTTTGATTTATACGTTGCGCAGTCGCAGGTGATAAAGTGTCTATGTTCGTTTCGTCTGCCCACTGCAAGGAGCATACGATTGTGAAGTTCCCCAGAGGTTAAGTGATGAGCGAATACTACTAACTACTAAGTATGTGGAATGGCTTTGCGTTAATTACTGTTTGTGGTAGTTAATTTTATTGCTTAGTGATTATTTTACGCTCGGCTGGTCCGTGTTAGTTCTTTCTGGAAAATAAAATGCTAAGGTTTTATTCAATTACTGTATGTTTTATTACCTGCTTTGAGAGTTACAAAAAAGTTGTAGGTACCTATTTATTTTACAAAATAAGAAGTTTATATTTTATTTTTTATTAATGTACCTAATCATTATAAAATTGTGAAAGAGAATTTCTCGATCCGACAAAGTCGCAAAAGAAGACTTAATATACTGCTGATATCGGCTGGATATGAGTAGTACAAAAACGTTTCGTCGAAATAACAAAATAAATCGCTACAACTCTGCTGTCAATTCCATCACGTCCTAACTTATTCATTAGCAATAAACAAAGATATCACGAAGTGAACACAAAACAGGGCAATTTTATACTTTTTTAAACATTATTAGCCCACAGACACACATCGTCAAACTTCGGAACAGACCGCAAAATCTCACTCTAGAGACGCAAAAAACTGAATAAATGATTTTAATACGTACAGAACAGATCCCATACACGAGGCGTGCGCACTACCTAAAGGGTTTCAACGCTCCTGAATTATGGATATCTACCAGAAATATGTACGTGAATAAATATTGATTTATACTAACTGCAGTTTTATGTAGCGATCGCAGACAGGCCGTAACTCCCGGCCGTCCACTTGTAATTAACAAATTAACATGGAGGATTTTAATATGGGATCGAGCGACGGTGAAAAAGTGCTGTATGATGTTGATGAATGATCAGGATGTTTTTATTTATTGGGAATAAATGATGTCTAGTTAGATTAATGACGTGTTATTTCGAAATATTGATTTACGATTCACAATAAAAGCACTGTAATGTTTGGACACTGTGAATCATTAAAACGGTTGTAATTGTTTTATTGCATTCTGTATTATTTTCATGTGTCAACAAAGCTATTTGCTATGCAGGCAGCTATATTGCAACTACTTTTAAGCAATGTCGTGTGCCGAATGGACAATTATTATTGTACACCAAACTCGTATGAATGTCATAAACTAAAAAGTTATAATGCAAACATCTATACTAATATATAAAGCTGAAGAGTTTGTTTGTTAGTTCGTTTGTTTTCTTGAAAGCAGTAATTTCAGGAACTTCTAGTCCGATTTGAAAAAATATTTCATTGTTAAATAGCCCATTTATCGAGGAATATATCATCACGCTCAGACCAAAAGGAGCGGAGCAGACGAAGTTGCGCCTACTAGTTAAAAATAAAACTCGGCAGTGCAGTGGCAAAATTTTCCTGTATATCTAAAGACAATATGTAAAGACAATAAATAGTTTTGTTGTCTTTACCTAACATTCATAATTTTGTCACATAATTGACAAATCGAACATAAATGCTGGCAAAAATATCTACTTATTTCACATCATGAATAATTGTATTCTGATACATAACACACATACTGCAGTCATTGAACAAGAATCCATTCTCAAAAAGCTTAAAACCGCGCAACTCTTTGTAGAATTAGCCGACATAAAGCAAGGCTTAACTGTGAAAGGATGACGTCTTACGACGAGACTTGCAGCATCCTGTACAAATGTCTCTATTGTCATATTGACACACAAAAACATGCGGGACATCGTAATCCCGTAAAGGGTAAAGAACACGACCGTTAGGACGAAGCTTATCTTTTACTCGTAGCTGTTTGGGAATTAAACCTAACAGTACTAGGTACAATTCCGTAGGCTAATTGCCAAAAAAATGTTAAGAAAAATCTTGCAATTGTTATTTTTTTCATTGATGTGCCTTAAATAGGAAAACGTGGGAAACAGATGAGAGGGCCTAACACGAATGTTTTGGAAACAGATGAGAGGGCCTAACACGAATGTTTTGGAAACAGATGAGAGGGCCTAACACGAATGTTTTGGAAACAGATCAGAGGGCCTAACACGAATGTTTTGGAAACAGATCAGAGGGCCTAACACGAATGTTTTGGAAACAGATCAGAGGGCCTAACACGAATGTTTTAGAAACAGATCAGAGGGCCTAACACGAATGTTTTAGAAACAGATGAGAGGGCCTAACACGAATGTTTTGGAAACAGATCAGAGGGCCTAACACGAATGTTTTAGAAACAGATGAGAAGGCCTAACACGAATGTTTTGGAAACAGATGAGAGGGCCTAACACGAATGTTTTAGAAACAGATCAGAGGGCCTAACACGAATGTTTTGGAAACAGATGAGAAGGCCTAACACGAATGTTTTGACGTAAAGTAACGATACCGTATCTTAAACCTTTACGAATTTTAAAACAATACAAGAATACTAGTTATTGTTATTCCAACTATTGGTTGTGCATGCTGGATACCCAGTTACTTGGTTTTAGAGGTCAGATAAGCATTGACTCTATGCGAAATACTGGTATTCCGCTGTGTATAATCAGGCTGGAGGGTGACCCCAGCACATTTTTTTTTTTTTACTATACATAGGCACGCGTTTGACCACTATCTCACCAGATGGTAAGTGATGATGTGGTTGAAGATGGAGCACGCTTGCCTAGAAATAACCTATTCACTCTTGACTTAAAGACTCCCAGGTTGTAGCTATCAGGAAACACAGACTCCGGCAGGGAATTCCACTCCTTAGCTGTACGCATTATGAATGTGTTACCAGAACGTTTTGTGCGTATGGGTGGGATATCCACCGTATACCGGTGGCGCATCGCCGTTCGTCTTGTGGTCCGATGATGGAACGGGTTCGGCGGAATTAAATTATGCAATTCCGACGCACATTCCCCAAAATGCAACCGGTAAAAAACCGACAGGCTAGCAACTCGTCGTCGATGTTCAAGACTTTGGAGCTTCGTCGCGACAAGCCTCTTATTGCCGATGATCTTCTTGGCTCGTTTCTCAATTGACTCAAAGGCATCAAGTTGGTATATGGCAGATCCATCCCAAAGATGAGAGCTGCAGTACTCCATACACGATCGAACTTGCGCTTGATAGAGTTTAAGCAGCTGTTCCGGCATGAAGTATCGTCTCACCTTTGCCAGAATCCCCAACTTCTTTGCAGCCACTTGGGCTTTTGCCTCTATGTAAGGGCCAAAATAGAGAGTAGATGTTAATGTAACCCCAAGAAGCTCAAGTTGGTCGGTTATCGGCACGGTTAAACCTCGGAAAGATGGAGCTGGGTGGAATTGGCTCCTTTTGGCGGAAAATAGACACTTGGGTCTTAGCAGCATTGAACTTGACTAGATTGTCATCGCCCCATTCAGAGACTGCCTGTAAGGACACGTTCAAGCGGTCAACCATTGCCTCCCGGAGAGACCGGATCTGCGACCCACCAGCTCGTGCGTCGTGCGGGTTTAAGCAGATCATTAGTATGCAGCAAGAACAGTGTTGCCGCACGTTGGGAAAAGGCTTGGCAGAAAAGTTCATTTGAATAGTTACTGTAGACTATTTTTTGCACCCAAGCTTCAGAACTCCTGCTTGATAAGGAGGGAAGAACAAATTATATTTTTAGGTTTCCGTACCTCAAAAGGAAAAACGGGCCCCTTATAGGATCACTTTGTCATCCGTCCGTCCGTCTATCTATCTGTGAAGACCCTTTAACTCGGAATCGCGTGGAGGTATCGAGTTGAAATTAAAACCATGTACTTAAGTCTTCAGTCCCTTTAAGCTGTTAAAAATCAAAATTCTAAGTTAGTTGAAAAAAAAAGATGCGGTTGTTTATGAAAAAAAACTTCAGGATGAGTACCTACCTATTGCTGATAAGTTTAGTTATTTGAAGCCTTCGATCAATAATTATTTTATTCAATAATTGAGCCGTTATTGCAATACTGTTACTGCTTTGGGCACTGGGCGTACGTCCAAGTTAATTGCTTGAGACACTTACGTTCTTAAAATGGCACGAGTACCGTCTAATAACAGGCTTTTAACACTACCCGTAATGGCTCGTCAAAACATCAGATTATCCTAAACAGAGCAGTAATTAAAGTATTAAAAATTGCCCAAGAATTTAGGTCACAAAGTAAATGTTTGAGTAACGTGACGTGCAGTGAAGTAAAGCTGGTTTTATACTTAAGGAATGGGCTATACCGCGAAGGATGCTACATTATTTCGAAGGGTGCGGATATTTCGAAGAAAAAATTATAAGCGTTTTCAGTGGAAGTTTGAGTAGAATGGACTTCGGATTCGACCTGTCCAAACGGCTCGTATACATACATGAGTCATCATTTTGTTGTATTTAATCCATTTCGGGGAGCAAAAGCATCGCTGGTGCGTTGTCCAAACCAGAGTTATAGTTCAAATGTCTCGTGCTCACTGGAACACTGGAACTCAGTAATTCTATCACGCAACATATCGGGGCCGCAGGATTATTTTCACGGAGATTTATTTTCGACCCCTCTATGAACACACTAACTATGAGAAGTATACATACACGAAACGAGCCCAAAAATTTAAGCGAATACGATAAATTATTATATTATGTGAGGATTTTATATAATTTTTAACGTTGTGCATATTTTTGAACGATGCACTTATCGCATCACCCTCCATTACCCATGCAGCAGAAATAGAGTTTCAGTATCTCCAGCAACGACTCTTTATTTTTGTGTCAAAGAAAAGACGCTAAAATCACAAGCCATAAGCATAATAAAGAATAGCGTGATAAGCCACGCTATACTTTATAACATAATTCATCATTTTAGCAAGCGCCATAGTATCTGACAGCAGCATACCCACTTGGTACGATAGCGCAGTCTTGCTCGCAGTGTGATGCCGGCCTTAACCAAGCGCTCACTTAAAACGTCGACGTTCGTGACGGCGCGCTGACCGATCGTTAGCGGACATTTAATTACTGTTATTTAATAGCGCCTCCTGTCAATCAATCCTACAATATTTAGTAAACATGCTTCACACGAAACATGAACACTGTGTGTTTTATTCTTGCCTCGTTTTAAAACGAGCGTCGAATGGGTTACGATAAAAAAAAACTAAAAGCGAAGTTCCTGTCGGTATAGTTTTTTACAAGGAACGTAAGTAGACTTTAATTGGCATTTTTTCAGCAAAAAGCATTTAAAGTATCAAGCTCATTCTGAATAATACGGTAAGATGAAGATATCTAAGACAATGTTTTCAGCATTATGAGCATTACACTTAGAATGTTTTAATGAATTTCAACGATCTTTTAATACTTATCAACTACCAGGTGTCGCCCTCCGTCCGTGTATATTCAATTAATCCATAAATTCTTGCCACTTTAAAAATTATGGCCTCTAAGCTAAGTTTCATCCTACCGTGATACAGTAATAACCATCCATCCTAACAAACTTTAAACTTAATACATTATTTATCTTCGCACTAATAATGTTTATTTTATAGCACACTAAAATAGTCAGTAACCTTAATATTTCAGTTATCTAAAGGCCCACACAACGTCCTACTTAAAGGTTATAGTCAAAACCAACACTGAACTTAGTCGCCTGTGGGTATTACTAGCCTAGTCGATAATAATGTGCTTTTATACAGAGTATCTCTCCGTTCAGTCTACTGTCCATTCCGCAAACTCCCTAACTTATTCTTCTTCCCCCTTGACTCTCCAATCAATGACGGTTGACCATTATTCCTCCTACTTCCTTTTCAAAGTTTAGTACGATCGAATTCAAAATGGAATCCTATGAATCTCCCGAAGGTTTACTTTTTTATCACCTTAACCCCCCCCCCCCCCTAATTATTGAAAATCCCCTTATCTGACACTACGTCGTGATCGTTTCTCACTCTGACAATAGGGTGTGGAGTCGCTAGACCTTACTGCCCAAACCAATAGAAGAAGATCTCTAAATCTCCAAAAATACTGAGTCAACATTTTTAAAATAATTATTGAGATTTTTAATTAATAAGGTTATTTTAAGGTTGTAAAATAACTTGAAAATTATTGTTTCGTTGGGAACCATTTACGTGCGAGTCCGACTCGCACTCTCTTTATTTATCTTTCCCACTGGTTACCTTGCTAAACTTATGAGGACTAAAAAGAGAAGGAATCGTTTAATATCATCTTTATAAACAAGATAAAATCTGTCAATAAAGCAGAGAACCTCAAGGAAGACATACAAGACTACATATATATGTGTGTGTCACGAATCGTGTTTTTCTTAAACGACAATTCATAGACAAGTAAATGGGTCTATCATGTTCCAAATAATAGATAAATATTGATGCTTATAAAATGCTTAACTTCTACGTGCACCGGTGGAATCAAAAGGTTCCATTTGCGATACAACGGTGGGGCATTGGTGAGCCAAAAGGTTAAAACATTCGAGAAGCAAACAATAACATAACTAGTAATTTCTATCCAGGCGTCTGGAAAGTTTGCGAACTAACAACATAACTGGCTTGAACAGAAGCGGGCACTTCTGATAACTTACCTCTGTCAGCTGGCTCTTCAGTGTCATTAGGGCTAACGTGAGAGTCGAGACAGTCTTTTGCCTGGCAACTGCGAACCACGGACAGAAATAGGTATCTACCACTACATTCATCATCTGCCTAGCCTTTTCCCAACTATATTGAGGTCGGCTTCCAGTCAAACCGGATTCAGCTGAATACCAGTGTTTTACCAGATCTCTACAACCCATTAACTGGGTAACACGGTACTTCTTGGCAAGACTGGAGTCAGATTTACTGGCTTCTGACAATCCGTAACGACTGCCAAAGTTCTACAAATGACAGCCGAGACCAACAGCTTAACGTGCTTTCCGAGGCACGGAGGAAACTCGTTATGTTAAGATGGTCACCCATCCACAGACCAACCTTGGCAAGCGTTGCTTAACCTTGAAGATCGAGCTGTGCGGCTGTTATTCTTTAGCCACGAGCTCCTCACCCTACGAGCTCCTCAGTACACTGAAATCTAGAAATATCTAAAACTAGCTGACCCGCGCTACATTGCGTCACTGAAATCTAGAAATATCTAAAACTAGCTGACCCGCGCAACATTGCGTCACTGAAATCTAGAAATATCTAAAACTAGCTGACCCGCGCAACATTGCGTCACTAAAATCTAGAAATATCTAAAACTAGCTGACCCGCGCAACATTGCGTCACTGAAATCTAAAAATATCTAAAACTAGCTGACCCGCGCAACATTGCGTCACTGAAATCTAGAAATATCTAAAACTAGCTGACCCGCGCAACATTGCGTCACTGAAATCTAAAAATATCTAAAACTAGCTGACCCGCGCAACATTGCGTCACTGAAATCTAGAAATATCTAAAACTAGCTGACCCGCGCAACATTGCGTCACTGAAATCTAGAAATATCTAAAACTAGCTGACCCGCGCAACATTGCGTCACTGAAATCTAGAAATATCTAAAACTAGCTGACCCGCACAACATTGCGTCACTGAAATCTAGAAATATCTAAAACTAGCTGACCCGCGCAACATTGCGTCACTGAAATCTAGAAATATCTAAAACTAGCTGACCCGCGCAACATTGCGTCACTGAAATCTAGAAATATCTAAAACTAGCTGACCCGCGCAACATTGCGTCACTGAAATCTAAAAATATCTAAAACTAGCTGACCCGCGCAACATTGCGTCACTGAAATCTAGAAATATCTAAAACTAGCTGACCCGCGCAACATTGCGTCACTGAAATCTAAAAATATCTAAAACTAGCTGACCCGCGCAACATTGCGTCACTGAAATCTAGAAATATCTAAAACTAGCTGACCCGCGCAACATTGCGTCACTGAAATCTAGAAATATCTAAAACTAGCTGACCCGCGCAACATTGCGTCACTGAAATCTAGAAATATCTAAAACTAGCTGACCCGCGCAACATTGCGTCACTGAAATCTAGAAATATCTAAAACTAGCTGACCCGCGCAACATTGCGTCACTGAAATCTAGAAATATCTAAAACTAGCTGACCCGCGCAACATTGCGTCACATTCCGTCGTGATGTTTAGTATTTAGGACTTAGGAGTTAGGATTCGATACATTTTTAAATAAATAAAAGTCTTTAACAAGACAAGACAGACAAAACAAAGTATTTTTCGGTTAAATATGATCAAAACTGAAGAGATTGACGTCCAGAGAGTTCCAATCGAACTTTATGAACATGTGGAATCTTTCAGCAGAAATAAAATTAATAGCTGAATGAATAAAAGAGAAATATAAAAGATCTAAATTGTATTTTTATTATACCAAAAGAATATAAAAGAAATATATAAATCGAAGAAAGAGTAGGAACTTTCTTTAAACTTGATGCGCTCTTAGTGAACATATAGCTATTTTACGTCAATGTCAATTGAAATTCTTCCCCTTTTCGAGTCAATAAGGGTTAGAGCACATTCATACATTTCCGGCTACGTTATTTCGGAAAAGTTTTAGCTACTTACAACTTTCTTCTTTAGAAGAGTTTAAAACTACATTCGAAAGTTACCGTAGGGCCATAAAATCTTTTCAATGGTAACATAATGCGAAGAACTCGAGGGATGGACGAATTTGTAAAACGCAGCGTCGGGATTATTAGCATTTCCTTCACGAACGTCTGGAAAATGCCAACGTCTGGTCGGAAAACCATAACGAACTTACATGATGTCATAATATTTTTCTTCAGTTAAGTACTAGATAACAAAATTAGTTCACCATTTTAGGGTTCCGTAAGTACCAAGGCCAACGTTATTCTATTACTAAACCTCCGCTCGCTGACAGTCAGACGGACGGGCGGACGTATAGTCCGCCCGTCCGTCTGACTGTCAGCGGGCTATATATGTTTACCTATTATTAGGTAGACATTCAAAATTATCAGTGTCTATTTCTATTGCCGCTATAAAATAAAATAAATTAAATTATTAGTTAAAGGGGCTCCCATAACCGAAACTTTTTTTTTCGGTTTATGGTACGGAACCTGTCATGTGAAAGTTCGACTCATTCTTTGCCGGTATTTCTTGCGATTAGATTATACTACCAGACAGGCGTTAACGTCTAAGTAAGTTATTAAAGCCTTTCTTAAAGTAATAGGTAGAAAAGGATTAAAAACGATTCTACGAAGCAACGAAACAGTCTACTCCAGACTTCTAGGTATGTAACTTGTTAAGCAATTTGTAGCTCGACTTTATGTTAAATCTTAAAGTACTAAGAAAATCCCTGACGAATTTCGTTTGTTTATGTCTATAGGAGTACTTGCGTTTAATTTACCGGAGAAGATACCACAGTTCCGTGTTTAGTAGCGCCCGTATCCATTTATCTTTTGTTATTCCCTTATCCGTCCTGACCGTTGTATGCAGAGGTTTTTAATAATATAATATACCCGTTTTATGCCGTACCTACGTCTTGAGGAAAATGTCAGCAATCTGTAGCGAAATCCTACTTTATTGTTATTGTACCGCGTTTATACGAAGCTCCGAAATAGATATAAAACTGGAAATCGGTTGAGAGTAAATAAAGTCAGTGGGACTGTGGGCCACCAGCTTTTGTGGACGGGTGGATCGCTGAGATAACAATTATTGGGACTTTATGCCACGGTTACAAATCGACCAATAAATGTGAGGTTAGAGAAATAAAATGTTGATATTCGGTAACAAAACGAACGGTGATAAAAGTAAATTCTTGCAGTATTTTTATTTAAATGCATAACAACAAAACTGATTACCGTGGAGTACCTCAGGAGGAACAGAGTTTTTGAAAAACGATTGTCGGAGATCACTGTAGATTTACATGATCATAGCTATGTTGCTTTATGGTAACGTTATTTTTATCTTTAAATAAAGCAACGCAAAACTTCGCAGATAAAAAGAAAAAGGTGAACGCTTAAAGCCAAGGACCGCTCAGCCGTATTTCTAAGCCAAATTAAATTTGCCCCGGGAGATAAATGGCAAAAACATAATTTTTCTACACTTCTCACACAAAAAGATGTTATGTGTTATGTATTTTAATAGCCAATTAATACCCGCTGTGCCGAACTAGAAATTCCAAATGACATCGTTTTCTTGTTGACAAAAAATTTACTTACTGATATAATCGAGTAACCGAGAATATAAAAAAAAATCGCCATTTTGCAAGCGATTCTTGTGCTATACTGCTTTTTACACGCTTTATAAGAACCAGACAGTTTCCATGGATATTTTTAGAAAGATCTAGTTATTTAAAAGATTCTTCTTTACGGTCATTTAAACTGTGTAACGGTATAAAGAAAATGTATCTAACTGATATGATTACGTAAGCCATCAATCTCTTTACACTTCGCTATACTAAAAAAATCACTTTACATCATTTTCCTCAAGTTTTTGCGTAATTAAATTGGGCTCAAAGTACGCTATCTGTACGAAGACCTTCGATCTTTCATGTTTAAATCCAATTTTCCTTTTTTCTGCCTCTAATGAAAACATGGCCGTTGATCAAGTCAAGTCGAAAATCGTATAAAGTTAAGGCAAAACATCAAAGGTGCAATGTAAGCAGAGCTGAGAGCGAAGTCTTGAAAAGTAAAAAGGGCATAATTGAATCGTTAATTTCGGCGGGAAAAAGAAACTTTTAATGAAGATACTCGAAGCATCATCGGCACATTGAAATATTGCCGATGTAGCTTCGGAGCCAACAAAAAATTATAAGCGGAAAAAACTGCTTTTACTATTCTCTTGTGTAACTTCATAATTAGATATCTAAGAAAAAATATTCAAATAAGTATCTATTTCTACATTAACAATGCACAAACATAACCAACCGGAAAAGAATCAGTTAACGTGAAATCCTTCGTAATAAAATCCCCGTGATGAATATTTCTTTAAGGGGCACCTAAAATTTTATTCACCGTAGCACTGCCTCTCGAGACATGAAAGAGTGCCGATGCTCACTGCAGGTTTTCTAACGTAAGAGGTTATGGCTATAAACTATCACTAGATACGTTATGAAACTTCCACGATTTTTCAAAGCAAAATTAAACTGAGCTTTTTAAACTGCATTTCTACGAATATTGTCAGTAACTAGATGTGGAATTGAATTCTATTTTTTTTTACAAGATTTTTTGTTATTTGGAGTGCCTATGTTTTGGCAAAATGTTTTTATGTTTACATAAAACACGGTGTATACTCTTGTACAACAAACAATTTTATTTTTATTTTTTTTATGTTGAGCTTTGGTTTTTGTGGCTCTAAAACAAATCTGATGCTTGAAAACAAACATACGTTATGAGATCATCAAAAACAGTATCTAACAATTTTTTCCTAAAATACATTGAATAATTTATATCAACGACGGACGAAAAATCCCTCGTACGACGCTAAAGATTTTCATATTCAATTACAAATAGACAAGTGGCGTCTCGAGTATCGCCTTTGACGTCTTCACGGTTTAAAGGATATTAGGTCCCCCTTATCCCCTTATCCGAGGGGGACGAATTAGCAGAAGAGGCGCTAGTAATGAATTTTATATTTACACGTGCCCTTTTGAGAAGACCTTAAGATCTTTCGTTAGCCTTTGATTGACGTTGCTCTTGAAATATTATATCCTGCTAATGCTGGTATGCTTAACTTTGATGGCTTAATTTTATATGATGTTCTCGCCTCAGGCTTACCTATTGATGATGAGTAAGCGACTACGCAATCATCACGCGAATATGCGATCGTCACTTTAATTTGATTGGCAAAACCGAAAAGCGCTCTCTGGGCGCGTGATGATGCGAACAAGATTTTATAGAATCGAACGCGACAATCGCGTATTGGCTCTATGATGATTTTGTACTAGGAGGAACCCAATCGCTTCGTTGATCTCGCGGTCCTGGGTTCGATTCCCGGGCCCAGCAGAAACTGTCATTATTATTTTCCATTAGAAATTTCTCGGTAACAGCCCTGCGTTAGAAAGTTGGTGGAATGACACCCCCTTGCCTCGGAAAGGATGTTAAGCCGCTGGACCTGCACCTCATCTCCCTCAACTCGTGTCGGATTGCCGTCTCGTCGGAGTATGAGAGTGATGGAATAAGGGGTGCATCTGAGTTTGCGCCCAAACTTGTGCACTAATAGGTCCCGCGCCGATGGCTAGTTGAAATTTACCGTCATGGTTGAAATCAGTCAACAGGAAAGTCAGTCAGGAAGAGCATCGTTTGTTCCATCTTTGTAAAAGAAGAGAAGTTTGTTCTACATGGATAGTGCCATGTTATACAACTAGTAGATTCACTTTTACATTGTTGCTCCAAATACCTTATACAAAGTTGTAGGTAAGTGTTCATTTAAATTTGGTTAAAATGGCGAAATAAGAGGGTGTTAATTTGGAGCTATTCCAATTCGCAAATTGAGTAATAAAATTACACCTAAAATAATTTGGCTCAGATCGTTTTCAAAGAACATCAGCTAAATCCTAGTATTATGTACTAGGTACTAAAGCTGAATTGCTCATAAGCTGTACTGTAACTTATGAATAAGAAATGTAACTTTTTAGGACTGCTTTTATATTATTAAATACTCATTTTCTTCACTTAATTAGTGTTAATTAATTTAACTTATTAGTCTTCTGCCTCTATAACTTTTAAACTACCCTCTGATGAATGTTTAAGTACTTACTTTGTACTATCTATTAGAATACTTAAAACAAAGAGTAGGATGGTAGTACTCCTCACTCCTCATGTTTATTTGAAGACTCGCACTCGCGAATGGCTATCAAAGATGCAAGGTTGTATTGTTTACATTTTAAATGGTTTTTTTGTCGGTCTGTGGAACGGTGTTCGACTTTTTTCTCTGTTTTGTAAAAAGAACACGTTCTGCTTATTTCGAAATGTTTTCTAACCGTCTGGTTTTTCTTTTTCATATTTTTCGATCCTTTTTTTACTTCGTGTTCGGTACGAGCTACCTAAATATGTATTCCAAATATTTCAGCTAACCGTATAAAAATTTAAACAAGAAACCAGCAGATGTGATATGAATACTACTAGCTGACCCACGCAACTTCATCTGCGTTACATTTTCATAATGCTCCACTCCTATTGGTCATAGCGTGATGTTAAATAGCCTAAAGCCTTCGTCGATGAATGGGCTATCCAACATTAATATATAAATACTAGCTGACTTGGCAAACGTTGTTTTGCAAAAAAAATAATCTACCACCTATTTTCATACCTACCAAATATACAAACTAAATTTCATGAAAATCGGTCGAGCCATTTCGGAGGCGTTCAGTAAAAACACCGTGACACGAGATTTTTATATATTAGAAGATAAATATTTTTTCAGTGCGAACCAGTTGTTCCGAAGATTAACGCGTTCAAGCAAACAAACCCTGCAGCTTTATAATATTATAGTATAATATATATGTAAAAGATAGGATGGATAGGTAATATTATTCCATACATGCATCATACGTATCTAATCAATAAAAACAGAAATCTAAACAAGAATAAAAAAGCCACAAGCTCAGTTTACCTCCACATTATTTTATTCCAGTACGTGTAGACAATATTTGTCTTGAACGCAAACAAAGCCGAAGAGAAAGCTAATAGTCAATAAAAATACATTCTACCTCCGTTGCAAAACCTGCCCTTACAAGCTCGAAAGATCAAACAAATATCCCACACAAAGGGGAACATCCTAGAATGAGCTCTTATTATGTGCATATAGAGGGGATGTAATAACGTCGAAATATAAGCTTTGTACCCTTAGCAATGTTTTATGTAATTAGCTTAAGCGGTTTAACGAGGGGCCTCGGAATAGACATTTTTAAAATTTCTTTAATGAATGTTTAGATTGGACCATACTTTCGTATAACGTATTTGAATTTAGATTGAATGTATTGCAAGTTAGGGTTGATGCTTTGATATACTGGTGACATGTGTCCAAATAATGGGACTTTGACTGCTTAAATATTTTGTGTCCTTTGAGACTGATGTTTAAAGTTCTTTGATGATTCACTCATCTAAGTAGTAATCAAAATGTAGAAAAGGTAATAATTTTTTAATTTTATTAGAAAGCGAATATCAAGATTTCCTTTTATTTTATTTTGATAATGCGTGTTTCTATAGATAGTAATAAGTATTTAATTTTGGAATAAGCAGGGATGAAATGATTTTCTGACAACGTCGTTGGGAGTCTTTTTTACCCGTCGTTCTAACCCTTTAATCCATTTTCGGTGACTCACTTACATAGAAACGGGATTAAGTTAACAATGGAGAGTAGGTACAGTAACTTTTTCTGCATCTGTCAACCAAACGTCAAATTAGTACAAAACCGATTTGGTCAAAGAAAACGCAGCTGAATATTAAATTAAGACGTATCGCTGAGGTGTTGCAATAAAGGGTTCCATTTTGTCGGGGTGTTGATTTTTTTGACAGGCATTGTAAAGGTTCAATGTGGATTTGAAATTTAAAGTGAACTGATTTTTGTGTGTGACAGTTTAGTTGGATGTGATGACAATGGGTCTTTCCTGTCAGTTATAATGTTATTGTAACGTCCCATAACGGACGTCGTCGGCAAGCAAAGGGTTGAATTTTATTATCTTTACAGAAAAACGAGTGTTCAGTAAATATTTCTGATTAGGTATAAATTAATCTTAAATATCGAATTGCCCTTCCAGAGTGAAAAGTGAATAACTATAAAAAAATTGTAGTAAATAAATAACCATCACTAACAGGAGCGCCTACGATGAATATGGTTCGAGTCAACGCAGCCGCAACTGATAGCTATTTAAAACAGACAGGCGCTAACTTGCTTGTCGACTTTTGTTTGTATGATTGTTGAATCAAGTATGTACTTACTGATAAATAACTCGGTATCATTTGAGAACATAATATTAAAAAAGATAGTCTCAAGCAAAATAGGTGATACATTGAGTAAAATTTGATTTTCTACTTACCGACTTTGCTTTTAAAAATAACAAACTGGAAAAAATCTAATTTAGGAGTCAAAATGAAAGATCAGCATAATTACCTTTCAACATAATATAAGCTTATTTAGACTAGAAATGTAAGCTTGAAGAAAATGTAAGTAATTTCGTTATCTAAGGAATAAGGAAAGCTTTCTCAGGGCCATCTCATTTACGAAGAAAATAAGTACGTATACCTATGCCGAGGATAATGTTAAAAGAGTGAGTCAACCCAGGTTTACCCGGATTAGTTCAGCTTTATCTAAGATCTGAGTAAAGTCCGAAATATAATTGGAATAAACTGTAATTCAGTTTTTTTACCAAGAATTCTTCTCCACACTGATCCTTAAGTTAATGAAAAAATGTGTAGCTATGGCTACCTGCCGAAATAAGGCACTACCTATGTGCTTACATTATGGAGTATTTATCGAATAGGTAAGTCGGAATATAAAGAATGCTGTTAGGTATTGGTAGAGCATTACGAAGAATTCCAAAGAGTCTCTCATTATAGCTAATTGATAATCTAGATATTAGTGTTAAGAGCAGCTCCACAATTTTTTTACCTTAATTCTCTATCAAAATTAAATTGCAAAACTAAATGGATTTGTGACATGTCGTTATAGCTCTTACATGTCAAAATAACGCAATAAGTAGTACTAAATGTCACTATAACGTTTTGTCTCCTTTGCCTGTTATATATTTGATATTTATTAGTATATTAATAATAATAATAATAAAAAAAAAAAAAAAAAAAAAAAAATTATTCAAATAAAACGTTTACAAAAGAGTTTACATTTAGCCAACAGTGATATGATTTCCATACAATTATAGTGCCTGAAAATAAACTAAAACTAATATATTATTATTATAGGTGCAAGTTATGGTGGTTCGGAATTGCAATGT